>JAUMJJ010000029.1:19395000-21795000 GCA_033556795.1 Tapera naevia
GCACTGCATTCAATATAAGCAGAGGCAAATGGTTGGTCATACTAGCTGCAGTTCAGATAGAGAAATCCTTCCTGTAGCATGCCACAGATACTAAATGCATCACAACAAATGCACTAAAGACAAATGTCACTTCTGGCTCACAAAGTTCCTAATTCTTTGATTATTGGAGCCTGAAAGAGTATTGAAGAGATATGAATCAATTTTCCTTGTTCTTATCTTCCTAGGCATCTGCTGCCAACCAACAAAGAGCCAGAATATTAGTCTCTGTTCTTGTGAGGTTTTTCAATGTTTAAGCAGTAAGGCAAAAAGAAAGTCAGTCTGACAGTCCTCAGAATGAGAAGTCTTGCAGCTCTTGGCAGCAGGATCATCAGGGTCGATGTTTCCCAAATTGCTTGACGAGCAGCCCAATCAGAACCCAATCTCCTTGTAACACTGTGTGGAGAATTGCTGGATGTTTGATTTTGATTCCAAATGTGAAAGTAAGTAAATATCAAACTCCTCTATGAAACAGAATTACCATTCTCCTGCCAGCTGTATTAACTATTCATGACTTCTCCATGCACAGATTTTCGTTTCACATTCCTTTAGTGTGCTGCTTTCCAAATTGTGCTAAATGTACCACAAGTGCTACAGAGACAGCTTCAGAGCAGCATGCCTGCACTGCCCAAATATTTTAATGGATCTCCCTCTGCTTGCCAACATCAACAGCATTGCCAGAACAAGCCTAGTTTGGTATACCTGCCCAAGGATCTGCCATCCCATACAGCTACCTCATTATGAAACACAGCTAACCATGAAAGACCCCACGACAAATAATAGACCTCATCTGACTGAGTAAATGAAACTGATCTGTGTTTCGAACACCTCAAGCATACTTGCCATCTTGGAGAGTATCAGTATTCTCTCCTGGGTCAGCAAATGGGCAAGGAAACCTCCCACATTAAGTGGGCAAGACCAAGGACCATCCACAAGCAGCAGATGTGGGATGCAGGAGGAACCCTCTAAGAAATGAAGGGGAGCTGGACATCTAGTTGAGATCTATTTTGATTTGGCTTGAATTTCTATCATTCAGCCCTTCTGTGAGACCCCTTGTGTAAGGCAGATGTCTGAACCTTAAAAAAATGCTGGTAGAAAAGAACATTGTGTTTTACAAATGCAGATTTTCAGCACATCTTCCAAAACCAGAACTTTCCAAGATAAGAGACTAAATTCCTCTGTCCAAGGTCCATGCTGCACAAGTCCAGTCTCTCAACATGAACCTAACAATGTGCCAGGGGTCTGATCAGGGAGTGTCTTACATAACTGTCTGTATAAAACATCCATCTGTAACTACCAGTCCCTGAATTCTTTGCTGAGAATGGGGTAAAACAATTATTCTGTTATAGTATCTTAGAACTTTGCTATAGGAGTGATTTCATCAGTGACCTGATGAATATGCTTTTTATAAGTACCAACTGAGGAGATGTATAAACCATTTGCTTGGACCTAAAACTTTGGCTTTGTGTAGCAACCTGCTCATTTGGACTCTGCATCACCTTAGGCCTCTCTGGAAGGAGGACGGCTGAGACTCTAAACAGACTCTGTTATCAAGAGTCAATTTCCTTTCCTTCTGCATGTAACACTGCCTCTGGTGTTTTATTAACATTTTTCCATTTGTCTTTTCAGGATGTATCTCCCTCCCCTTTCTTCACTTTAAAGTCTCTCCCTCTAATCCTGCTAGCAGAAGGTTATTTTCCCTCTGGATTAATTGAAGTCCCTCCAGTCCTCACCAGCTCCTCTTTCAGAGAAGTCTCACATTATATGAATCTAACATCTATTCTGCCAAAAGTTTGTTTTCAAGATACTACTTGTTCCTTCTTTGCATTTAGTATTCACAAGATTCATAAGAATGTCAGCTGTCGCACTCTCTTCCAGTCTTATTCTTCCCAAGAGGCTGATACTTGTGTCACCAGAAGCAGCTAACAAAAAACAGCCTTTTCCTAGGTGGGACTCAAACTGTCCATCTGATAGCTGTGTCTTCTTCTTTTATGTCCTTTTTTCTTTGTTTTGTCATATAGGTAAGTCTGCCTAACTTGGAGCTGTCTTTCAGAAGCAGCTGCTGTTTTGCTGGCTTCCAGATGGTGTCTCTCAGATTCTGGTATCCTTACCCACTTACTGTCCTTCATCCTCATCTCCAGTGTTTCTTCAGGGAGAAGCTAGAAACATACAGCAACATCTGTCCTTTAGTTCTAGCTTCCTTTTTCAAAGTAGTGTATCTCTTTGTACATACCATGCTCATATCTCAAGCCATTTCCTATAGCAGCATTTCAGACCCAGTACTTTCAGTTTGCTCTTCTAATGGATGCATGTCTTTCCAGGGAAGAAAGAACTGTCCTCAACAACATCAGAGCCACTGTAGTGTCCATATTGACAGCAAAAATGCTTCTCACCTTCTGATTCTTTGGTCTTACTCTGCAGGCAAAAGGGACAGTGTACAGCAAGGTGGGCACTAGCAATGTGTGTGAGCAAAGCTGTCAAACGGGGACTGATGGCTCTGTGACCTCTTTGAAAACTGCACCTCAAATAGTGGTACTCAAACTTAATCTTTCACAGAATGCTTAAAACTGTGTGCTTTCATTGGGGTTTCAGACTCCTACACTGTTCGTGCAAAGTGCCACTTCTTTCCTCACACTTACACCTGGCACACAACCCCTGTACTTGCTTTCTGGATGTGGATTACAAAGTCTGTCTTGTGGCTATGTCTTCAGAAATAGATAGGTTCAAGCCTTCTCCATTAAAATAAACATCACCCAAAGGGTAGTTACAAGTTTAAATACCTCTGTGAATCTAGACCGCATGTACTGCACTCCTTTCTGTGACTCACAATAGATAGAAGAACAACTTAAGTTTTCTCTTCTCCAATGCATACATGTCTTACAACAATAAATTTATTAGTATGGCTTTTTATAACTTCAATATCTGCCACTGCAGTTTGGTCTGGCATCCTGCCTTCTGCTGTTTCTGGTTGACTTCTTTGCTTTTTGTCTGTAACTCGGTCCATTTCTTTCTTCTAAGTGGTTTTTTCATTTGGCCTGGCATTAAAATCCCACTGAATTTTCCTTTTGTGGATTAAGCAACTTGACTAACTTAAGTTAATTCCAAGTAGATATTCAGGTATATATCTCATAATTCTGTAAGAAAAAAGACAACCTGATAGTCTGACACCATCTAAGTATGCTAAATATAGTGAATAAAGTGGATGATGTTTATTCACAGACTGTTCAGCTAACATGCCTGAATTTTCTGGTACCTACCTATCATGCTTGATAAATTCCTCTTTAAATATAATTTGGTTTGTTGTCATGTTAGTTCTGACTTTTCACATCCCAGAACAAGAGCTTAAGGCCAGACCTAATTATGACTCCTGTATCCACCAACCACAAGCTGCTATATCTAATTTCTTGGTTCTTTTTTTCCCAGTGACTGAAATCTAGAAACAGGCACTCACCTGGGTGGCCATAAAACTCCAAAGTCCACTCTATGCACAGACCCAAAGCCAAAATCAGCTTTAGGCCAGCTGCTAAGGGAGGGGAGACTGACCTAGAGCAAACTGACCCTGTTTTAGGTACCTCAATCATCTCTTTTCTATAGAACTAATAGTTAATAAGAAATTCTGCAAAGTAGCAAAAAACAAGCACAGTAATGAAATGGTGCCTTCTCTTAATATTTTTTCCCAAACTCATACTAAGTTTAGGGTCCGAGTTCCTCCCTGTCCTGTTTAAGCCCTGTGAATGCAGAGGCTTGTATTCCTTCAGGTGCAACAGGAAAGAAGGGCTAATATTTTCAGCCTTCTCAGTCTTTCAAGTCTCAGAGGATGTAATTCCACACTCCTGTAATATTATATTTGGCAAGGTCTAAAGGACCATCACAGCCCATAAATGATAAAGGATAAAGAATTTGCGATTAAGGCACTTCTGAAGGCAGAACCCAGCCATACATTTTGGAGGTGCTTGAATTTTACAGCTTTTCCTTTTGAATATGCAGCATAAATTGAAGTCCATTTCAGAGAAATCTCCGCTCTATTTCACTTCTAATCATTTGGTGAACTGGAACCAAAAGTAAAGTTTGCTGGTTTTCCATAACAGCATATTACACAATCCTCTTGTTTAACCCTCCTGCAGCCCAGTGTGATTTCCATTTCTATCCCATTCTGATCATGATATTTTTACTTCAAAATGGGCATCAATCTTTTCCGGCAACATTTATTGGAAACTCAAGCAAGAAAATATCTCTTTTTTGAGGAGTAAACGTTTTTCTCTTCAAATATTTAGAGCATGCTGTGGATGATCCTTACTGGAAAACAGACAAGAGTGCTGTGCGTATTTTAGATAAACAAAGGATACTTTGATGACTTGGTTAGAAATGTTGATTAGATCCACCAGCAAGGTTTGTTTCCAATGTGAGACTTTCACATAACACATGTTCTTTACAGAGAGTTGGTGACCCAACTCTCCATTCACACAGGTTTCTATTCTGTGATTCTGTATAGGCACAGATGAATGCAGAGGTACTGAGGCTGTCTCTGTGTGATCTGTGAACTGTCTGGGCCTGAGCCAGCTCTGCTGTAGAAGAGAAGTAGGTTAAAATGAAGCTATGTCCAAGCCAGTAAGACCTGCTGGGAACTCTACTTTTCTCTACCATTGCTGTCACCTTCCGGACATGAGCTGGCTTATGTCTGCCTAACCTGGCACATGAGCAGAGGCATCCAAGTCTTAGATGTCTCCCTGCCTCTAGAAAAAATATAATCCATCACGCACTGAAAGAATCTGCTACAGAGGTCAAGAGATGATCAGTACTGTGCACAGAGGGCAAATCCTAATTTCTGATGAACAAATAAGGAAACAGAAATTACTTGTTTGCGTACCCAGACTGCGCAGTGGAAACACATCTCTTAATTCCTACTGCAGCCCTTGCAGGCATGCGCTGCTCTGGGAAATGAGCTGGAAGTTTTCAGCCCAGCAAGGAAAGCCCAGGCATGCCAGGCAGGACAAGGAGGGAATAGGTCTCAATGATCCAGTTTTTTCTAGCTGCTGCTTGCACTCTTCCTATTAACACTGCAAATGCAAGGAACAGGATGCTGGCAGGTAGAGCCTAACTTGTCCTAAAGAGCAGCATTCAGCAGGAGGGCAGCCGGAGCTGCAGCTGTTTCACAGGGAAACAGACAGGTTCACTCAGACCTTGTTCACAGTATCACAGTATCACAGTATCACAAGGTTGGAAAGGACCTCTGAGATCATCAAGTCCAACCTATAACCTAACACTAACACCAACACTAACACCAACCATCATCTAAACCATGGCACTCAGTGCCTCATCCAGTCTCCCTTTAAACACCTCCAGGGTCAGTGACTCCACCACCTCCCTGGGCAGCCCATTCCAATGGCCAATACCCTTTCAGTGAAGAATTTTTTCCTCACATCAAGCCTAAACTTTCCCTGACGAAGCTTAAGTCCATGCCCTCTGGTTCTGTCACTGGTCACCTGAGAGAAGAGACCAATCCCTGCCCGACTACAACCTCCTTTTAGGTAGTTGTAGAGAGCAATGAGGTCTCCCCTGAGCCTCCTCTTCTCCAGACTAAACAGCCCCAACTCCCTCAGTCACTCCTCATAGGGCTTGTGCTCCAGCCCCTTCACCATCTTCGTTGCCCTCCTCTGAACACATTCCAGTATCCTATCATCCTTCCCAAATTGGGGGGCCCAGAACTGGACACAGTATTCAAGGTGAGGTCTGACCACTGCCGAGTACAGGGGGACGATGACTTCTCTGGTCCTGCTTACTACACTATTCCTGATGCGGGCCAGGATTCCATTGGCCTTCTTGGCCACCTGGGCACGCTGCTGGCTCATGTTGAGCTTCCTGTCAACCATCACTCCTAGGTCCTTTTCTGCCTGACTACTCTCCAGCCACTCTGTCCCCAGTCTGTAGCTCTGCATGGGATTGTTGTGTCCAAAATGAAGTACCCGACATTTGGACTTATTAAACATCATCCCATTAGAATCAGCCCATCTCTCCAATCTGTCCAGGTCCCTCTGTAGGGCCATCCTACCCTCTAACAGATCAACCCTTCCTCCCAGCTTGGTATCATCTGCAAATTTCCTGATGATGGACTCAATCCCCTCATCCAAATCGTCAATAAAGATATTAAACAGGACGGGACCCAATACCGATCCCTGGGGGACACCACTGGTGACCGGCCGCCAACTGGATGAAACACCATTCACCATCACTCTTTGGGCTTGGCCATCCAGCCAATTCCTAACCCAGCACAGAGTGCTCCCATCTAGGCCACGGGCTGCCAGCTTCCCTAGGAGTCTACTGTGGGAGACAGTGTCAAAGGCCTTACTGAAGTCCAGGTATACCACATCCACAGCCTTCCTCTCATCCACCAGGCGAGTCACATGGTCGTAAAAGGAGATCAGGTTGGTCAGGCAGGACCAACCCTTCCTAAATCCATGCTGGCTGGGCCTGATTTCTTGACCGTTCTGCAGGTGGTGCATGATTTCACCCAATGTTGCAACATTCCTCCCTCCAGCTCAGCAAAGATGGTGTATTCCCTGATGGGAAGGGTATTCCCTGATGGGAAGAGTATTCCCTGATGAATCCATCTAGGCTTCAAACACCAAAGGCCAGAGAGCTCAATGTGATGGAGAATATGAGGCTGAAGGAATGCCTGCAGCAGACAGCTGCCCAGAGTAGGACTGCAATTTCTGTAGGAGCATTTGAAACCCTAGTGTAATTGTAACACATCCAGTTAGTAAAATTGAGGTTAAACCCCCTTGCCTAGTACATTTAGGCTGTTGGAGAGATGGCTACTAGCTGATTGTACACAGCATGCTGATCTACAGCTACCATCCCTCTCATGATCAGAAATCACAGGCAGCTCTCAGAAACAGCACTGTACTCCCACCAGGTAGTCAAGCAAACAGTCATCCCTGGATCAGGATATGGCCACCGTGTCACGGGCAAGCTTTGCCACTGTTCAGCATTTTCATACTTGTTGATGACCTTTCACTCAGCAAGAAGGAACAGTGGCATGCAGGCCTGGGCACTGGCTCTTTAGTTGTACAATATTTAGTCCAACCCTTAGCAAAAAGCATTGGCTGCATTACACATTGGCCAGGGCAGTGACAGAACACAGGCAGAAAAAGACTGAGTATCAAGTCTCACTCCTGCTCTTTCACATATATGTCGTGCAACTCCTTCCAGGACTCATCTTAGGACTGATTAGAGGTTTTGATCCCCTCTATTCATTTTATTACGGTGAAAGTATACAGGACAGATTCTTCTGGTTTGCTTTTTTAAGCTTCCCCTTACAGGCATGGCAGAGCTTCAGCAACAGTGTGGCATCCCTCTTTCTCCTGGATTTCCTTTTACTTGAACCTTGGTGGCCATGGCGGCATTGTGTGTCCCACATCAGGTCATGCCAGAGCCCTGTACAGCAGCACTAATAATTCCTTCACTCTTCAGCCAAACTGGTATGCCAATATTGTGCTCAAAATATTTTTCATCTTTTCCTACAAATCCTTCATTTAGGTTTCATTCAAGAAAATCATCAGAGACAGAGCTTGCTTTGAGATAATTTCATTGCATACAGTAGTATTTCTGATTTGCCTGACTGTACAAGGTCACAAGCTTGGATAGTAACGCATCCTCAGACCACATGACTCCAAGGGTACTAAGAAGTTTGTTTTTGTGGCTTAGGTATCAATCTGAACAAAAGGGTTGCAATTGTACATAGCTGAGCTGGGAAATCCTAGGAGTGCCTGAAGCCACAGGGCACTGCTAAGACAGCAACTAAAGTTCAGTCATCTCTCCTGGCAGCAAGACTCCCACTATACATCATGCCGCTTATGCATCCCTTGAAGGTGTAGAGATCTGGGCACAGAGCACCAGAGCTGCCCGCCTTGCAGGCAGCAGCTCTGTGGTAAGTCCTGTGGAAGTTCTGAGTGGCTGGGGTGGGCAGAAGGACAGGCCGGGTGATGATGGTCACTGGGCCAGTCTACAAGGGACAAAGATCCCACTGCCGGCTCTGCTGGGGGCCTGATGTGAACATCTGGAGAAGGCTCCCAGCAACACCAGTGAACTGCAGCTGTGAACTGAGTGAAAACATGCCCTCACAAACATGGGCTTCTCTAGGCACCAGCCAGGGCGGTGGTGGTAGGGGGGCAGAGCATGGTGGTGGTCAAGTGCAAAGTGTCTTTCAAAGTGAGACAGACTTGTTTCATCCAGCTTTTTTAAAGCACTCAATTTTTTTCAAATGTTGGGTTATGGGTATTTTTTAGGGAAGTATTGATATTGTAACCAGAGGATGTACTGATCTTGCCTGTTTGTTGCAAAGATGCAGCTGGGAGGCAGATAAAATTCCCCAAGTGGATTTCAGGAAAATATTTCCTTGAAAATAAAGAGGTAGACCATCAGCATTCAAAAAGGAGAACAAAAAAGAAAAAAAAATCAGTCATGATCTTTTTAGCAGGATTCCTATAAGACAGCGGAGATATTAATAACAGAAAAGTATCAGCAGAAAAATGTTCACAGCCTAGTGCTGATAATTTAAGAGTAGTCAGGGATTCAACAGATATATTAATGTGCCAACAGCAGAAGACTTAAAAATAAAATAATTTGTGATTTAAAGAGAAAGTTATCAATATTAGAAAAGCAGTTTTTGTGTGTGTCTCCTGCTGAGTCTGTCTCTCAAGTGTGAACTGCAGGAGCAGGGGTTTTTCTTTTTTTTTTTTTCCTTTTGATGGAAGAGTAAGTCTAAGAGTCAGCACGCTCACAGTCACAGGGTGAATTCTACTTCCTGCTAGAACCAACTTGTTCACACTCTCCTCAGACTAGTGGGCAAAGGAATCCAAAAAAATCCCCAATGATATTTGACAGGAAGGAGCTATAACCAAAGACAAAAATTTCTCTTGTAAAAATGACAATTCAAACTGTGCTTTGTCTGTGAGGTCTTAGTCAAACACCCTGTTGTCTCAGCCTACCTTGAGGTGGCCACTCCAAGGCCATGTTCACTGCCTACACACACCAGCACATGCCAGTCCAGCCCAGAATGCACCATGCCTGTGCCTGCAGCTGTGCACACTGGCACAACCCCGGGACCACCTGGAAGTCCCAACAGATCAGCAGACACACCGTGCATCTTGTCATGGGCAGTACCCAAGTGTAGGGTCCACAGACATGGAGGACGGAGGAGTCTGCACACTTGTGGTGGCCAGTGCAGGGCCATGGGGCATCTGGAGCCTGCAGATGGTGCTATTTAATTGTTAAAATGATGCCACCTCTCCATCATAGCAGCCCACAGGCTTTGCTTTTGAAGGAGCAGCACTGGCCCTGCAGAACTGCAGCCACTCAGGAGTGCAATCCAAGTGATCCTCAGGGGCTGATCATTCACTGGGCAACAGGAGTGGTAAACAACCCTTTGCTGTGACGATGCAGTTTCCTCTTCCCAGTCCCTGAATAGGAAAAAACACAGTAATATCAAGAAAAGGCCAACACCTCCTGACACGGTGTAAGCACATCTTCCCCTGATTCAGCTGGAGGGGATTGCACCTTTGCAGTCAGTGAGGCACAGTCATATTTTAGAATCTCTCAGATGAAGTTTGGAGTCTCCTCCTGGGTGTTTTCAGACATGCACACTAAAGTACATTGAGGTATTCCACTATTGATAGGAAGCAGACTGTAGACAAGGTTGGCCACAAAAGCAGAAGAAGAGACAAATGAGTTTAAAACTTCCTGATTTGTAAAAGCTCAGCACACCTAGAAATTCTGATTTCTTCTACAAATTTCTCAGAGTATGCCTGACTCCCTAGTCACCCAAAAGTAACTTTAAAATCTGGCCTAGCGCCCTTCTGCAGGCACATTCCACCAGCCTGAAAATGATCTCTTGAAGAACTCTAACTTGGCTCCTTGTTCTGTCCCTGGGACGCAGCCAAGCCATGCAGCCAGATGAAACACCCCTCACTTACTGGACGTGCAAAGGCCAGGACGTGCAAAGGGTCCTCACAAATTTCCAGCCTCTTTTACTGAGGCTCTGTACCTTTAAACCACTCTACCTCCACTGCAGCGCTTTTCTGCAGTCTTTTAGGGAGAGGGGGAGAGGAGGAGAGATCAGGCAGGATAGTGGGGAAGGAAAAGGAAAGCAAAAAAACCCAGCAACCTTTGGTATCTAAAGCCTGCCAAGACGAGCGGGAAGAAAAAGAAAGAAGTGGAATGAGGAAGAGAACAGAGAAGTTCTGCAGGGTCAGATAAGGAGAGCCAGAGGTGATCTCTGATGAAGCTGCGTCAAAATTTCAGGTGTTTTCTGGCATTTGTAAACTTATTTGCAGACATCGTTTGGTTCTTTCTTTCCAGGATCTGTGGAAGAAATAATTTGTTAAGCAGAAAGACGTATTTGATATCTATGACCAGACTTGTCAAATCTAGCTGAGCTCAGGATCTCTCAGACTAGCATCGCAGTCCCCCATCTTTGGAGGTCTTGTTGATATTTCCTACAATGTCCCTATACCAGTTGCAACTCAGCAGACCATCCATCACTGATCACAGTTGTAATCTCTCATCATCCTGGAGGAATAGGGCTTCTCCTAGTTGCAAAAGAAATTCAAAGATGTCTGATCTCCTACGCTGGACGTACCACCTTCACTTAACCATTCTCGTTTTAACACTTTGCTGCCTTTCCTATTGAACCTTCTCCCTCTATATGGGCCCTGAATGGTCATGGCCCAACACCTGAGAAACTACTGAGTATTATAAAGCCTAATCATAGTATTAATATTATTACATAATTTTTTAAAAATCTCATTGAGATCTTAAGACATGAGTATCCTGAAGTAGACGACAATCCAGATTAGATATGGACTGAGACCAAAGTACTGCACCAAGATACTTATGATATATTGATAAGTTTGTAATCCTTCAAATTATTGCAGCTTAAAAAGTTGCTAATGTCAGCTGACCAAAAACATTAGCTTATTTTAATCAAGTTGTAAAGCAAAAAAAAAATAGTTTAATCCACCTAATTTTTCTCAGAGCATACATTTCTTGATCTTGATCCGATAGATCATTCTGTGGTCCAGAATTAGCAGAGATGCAAAAACCCATTGCTGAGTTAATTCACTGTTAAGCGGAACAAATTCTACAATTTTAAGAACCTCAGAAGATCTTAACTCCTCACTTGAAAACTATCAGGAGACGATGCGAAATATGAATTGGCTTAATGAGTTATGTGACAGTGTGAAGCTTGACACACAAGCACCTTCCAAGTGATGATGAATGATGAAAATATGGCTTGGATCTTGAAATCACCAGAGAAAAATAGTCTTACTTCAGGCCAGGATCTCAATTTTTCTGCAACTGGGAAAGTGCCAAACATATTTGCAGTATCACTAAAAATACCTCTCTACAAACGTAGGAGGATTTTCAATTCACATACTTTTCTACCAGTGACAGACAAAGTCTCCCAGAGGGATGAAATACAGAGTTTGCCAGATTCCACTTATCTCTATCGCCCTTACTTACTGTCCTCTGTGAAAGGTTTTATTTTCTCTCCTTCCCACTGCCGGATTGACCATTAATACTTTTTTGAGGCCTTTGCGGAGGAAGTGTACATTACCCTGGCTCAAAACAACAAGGCTATATGAAATCAGTGTAGCCAAAGGAATGGGTTACCAGTAAGGTATCTGATATGTCCCAAAAACTAATGGTAAAGGGCATAATATTCCCCCGCTGAAATTTTAGGATTCCTGGGAGTTCTCAGGAAGATCTTCTATTGGCACAATGATATTTATTCTCTTTTTTTCATTAGTACTACTTTCTGGAAAGAATTCTGAAAAAATTTCTGGTAAAAATGGAAAACTGACATATCATGATGAGAGCAGAATGTTCGTGTGGGAAAGCTCGCCCACATTCACAAAAGGTGCTCATAAATATCATACATAGTCCAATTCAAAAATATGCCTTTGGAAATAAAACTGTAACAAAAAATCAAATATCCTGCCATCCTTGAATAATAATAATATTTTGGGGAACATGGTAGATAAAAAAATCACTACAAGCTCCAAGGGCAGCAGTGTGATGAGGAGTATAGATCTGGGAGTATGAACATTTGATAACAAAAAGGAACAAGAAGGTGGTGTAAGGCCACCCCAGACTACCAGCTGCCTGCGCTTCTGTCAGTACATTATGAGCACTCTTTGCTAACCACTAGCATTCAGGATGGCTGGCAAGAAATGGTCCATATCCATGCCTGTGAACTATCTTAATTTCTAAACCACAGTGGCTGCAGATGAGTCACCTGTTGGGAATGGGTCATTGGCTTGTGCTAACCCCAAACTGTGCTTGGACATCATCTGGTCTGAGCTGATCTATCTCATTGATCCAGGCCAAAACCACAACAGAGCCCGTGCGAACAATTTAATACTGGGGCAATTAAGTTCAAGCACCCAGAAACATTTCCTGTTTAATTTACTATTCTAGATGTAGCCAGTGTGTCTACGCTTAATAGATGTGTTGCGAGGATGACGTTGAAAATCGGGAAGAGGCTCAGCAGAGGGCAAAAAAAGGTAATTTGTTGTCTATAGAACTTAGTGAGATGCTCAAAGAGCTCTCTACACTAACCTTATTTAAGGTGTTGATCATGATCCACAAGAACCCGTACAGAAAAAAGACTTGCTGTAGAAAATTGTCATATACTCCATGAGCTAAAAAGCGTTCTAATATCCAGGAACTAGATAAATTCAATCTGCAAATAAGGGCATTTTTAAACATTAGGGGAATTAACTATGGAACAAATTAACAAGTGCTCTGATGGATTCTTCATCGCATGTGATCCTTAATTTAATTTGTTTCTGAAAAACATTTTGTGGATACAGAAGATGCTTGTGGCCTCATAAAGAATGAGTATCTGAGTTTCTTTGACTTGTCTAACACAAAATAACCAGTCTAGATTATTGGACCAGTACCTTTTGATCTTGAATCTATGATTTGATGAAAAAGACACTGACAATACATTAAAGAGTAAGTGAGCAGAATTCCTGATAGATCTATTAAAAAAAAGAAAAAAATGTTACATGTGCAGTTTTACTCCAAATTATATAACCAAAGAACAGCAATTCAGGCAAAAATTACTGTTTCTTATTGGTGCCAACAACTAGCTGGAATAAAACTGCTGTGAAAAACAGAAGTGTTTTCTAGACATAGCTCTGCAGCAAGTGTTGCATCTGCCCTTCCTAATGTCTGAAGAAAGCAAGATCCACTGTACCTGGCATCTATGTTTTACTGAGAGCCCTGAAGTTCCTGTGCCAAGAAATTTTGCAGAAGTTTTGCCCAAGATATCTTTGCGTATCCCTACTTAACCCAAACATAAGATGAGCTAATTGGCATGCTCTCTTTTTATACATATATATACACGAATATAACCACTATCCATATTACTGTTCTATAAGCACAAGGATAACTGAATTTGGAATAAATTTTCTCCTTGGATAACAAACAAATGACACAGATAGGTTTCCTTACAACATCAACTTATTCATGAGGCAAAGGTACAGAGGAGAATTCACTGGAGAGAATTAGAGGAGCAGAGCTCCTATTCAGCCCTGTTCTGTATAGTTGTTGTCTAACCCCCAATTGGAAGGGCAACAACTGGAGAGCCTTCTTGCCCCATCGACCACCTCTTGCTTTCTTGAGTAGTTGTGGGAATAAAGGTACAGGCACCCAGTGTTGTACTTTCCCAGGTCATCATCTCTGACCCATGAGACAACCTGTGGTGATGGCAAAAGGAAAAGCCTGCACCCTCACCTTTCTTGTGTCTCAGTCCTGGCAGCAAAATGTGGATATATGCTCCAGTGCTCAGGTAACTTCAGAGACAACACTAAATCAAATATCTGTTCCACCAGGCTCTTAGCAAAGCATAGTCTTTCTTCCTAGCTCTACACACAGCATATTGAGCCTTGGCCTTGTGGGATTAGAGATGCCCAGGATCCCCTGGGTCACTAGGCTGCCAGCTAGCCCAGTTTCCAACGTTGTTTGCAAACAGTGGAGTTGCAAGCAAAAGGCATTTGCAGCTGATTTTGCCATGCTGAGACATTGGCTGAACGCTCCATGGACTACTTGTTTTAAAGAGATCTGTAATTTTTGCTTTCAAATTCTTTAATAGCAGAAATTGAGGTAATGTTACAAAATAGGTATTGATCTCCAATATTACTTGGAGAAGCAAAATGGAAACATGAATAAATAACAACTGAAAACAGGTTATCAAAATTAAATTTGCTGGGCATTTTCCAAATGAAAGCCTGGAACAAATACAGATCATATCCAAAAACCTTCAGATCTAAGTGCAGACATGGAAGGTAGGAAGCAGCAGCAAAAACATGAAGATCACTATTCTACGTAGGTAATCAGATGCAATCAGTAAAAATCAGCTCTTCAAAGGATTATACCTTCTGCCTTCAACCATAGGGCTGATTTCCACTATACACGTCAAATAGACCCACCATGCCTTTTCCTCCTCCCAGCTATGCAGTGGTAAAACTTAGTCAAAACATACTCTTCCTCATCATAAAGAATTTGCCTCTGTATGGGCCTTTGTTGAGAAAATATTCAGGTTATTGTTAGACAAACATCTCTTTACATAGAAAAATAATTTATCATAGAATCGTAAAATCATAGAATCCTTTATGCTGGAAAAGACCTTTGAAGTCCAGCTGTTAACCTAACACTGCGAAGTCCACCACTAAACCATGTCCCTAAGCACCACACCTACATGTCTTTTAAATATCTTCAGCGATGGTGACCCAACCACTTCCCTGAGCAGTCTGTTCCAATGCTTGACCACCCTTTCAGTGACGAAGTTTTTCCTGATATCTAATCTAAACCTCTCATAGCACAACTTGAGGCTATTTCCTCTTATCCTGTTACCTGTTTCTTGGGAGAAGACACCAACATCTGCTTCACTACAACCTCCTTTCAAGCAGTTGTAGAGAACAATAAGGTCTCCCTTCAAGCCTCCTTTTCTCCAGACTGAATGCCCTGGGTTTCCCCAGCCACTCCTCATAAGACTTCTGCTCCAGACCCTTCATCGTCTTTGTTGCCCTTCTCTGGACACGCTCCAGCACCTCAGTGTCCTTCTTGCATTCAGGAGTCCAAAACTAAACACAGTCTTCAAGATGCGACCTCAGCAGTACAGGGGGACAATTACTTCCCTGGTCCTGCTGTCCACACCTGGGCACACTGTCAGTTTATATTCAGCCAGCTGCTGACCAACACTCCCACATGATTTTCCATCAGGCACCTTTCCAGTCATTTTTCCCCAAGCTTGTAGTGTTGCACAGGGTTGTTGTGGCCCAAGTGCAGGACTCCACACCCTCTTAAACCCTGTACAATTGACCTTGGCCCATCAATCCACCCAGTCCAGATCCCTCTGTAGAGACTTCCTACCCTTGAGCAGACGGATTTTAACAGGATTTAACTGCATTCATCCAATTTATCCCATTACCCCAATTACCTTCACACTAGGAATTAGCTAGATATGTAAAGATCACACCTGTAAAACTTCAAACATAAAAATGTCATGGGGAAAAGGGAATAAATCCCTAAAAATCCATTTTGGGTTTGGAATAGTTGGATTACATTAATTTCCTTATTGAGAGTACTCAGCTTGAAGCATCTGTGCGGTAGGAAACGTAACTATGATAACAACTTCTGGCTCTGCATTCTTCTTGAATATGCTTCCTCTGCCCAGCGCTTCATAGTGATAACAGGCTCCTCTAGATGCTGAAAGGACTTTAAGGCTGTGAATAACTTTTTAAAAATTATATTCCTCTGAATGCTTACATTTTCTATTGATAGAAGGTGTCAGATTAATGATTTATTTAGGATAACAAAAAGCTACCTCAGCTGGCAAATTTTAATGGTTTCATTCCCTTATTTCTGTAGCTGTTATTGCAAAGAACTAATCCAGAAGTTATCTCCACAAGTATTTATGATTTTTGAAATTGAGTGGAATCTACTCAGTCAGTAATTAATTTTTTTTTTATATGCAGAGACATTGTATACTTCACATTGTATGATTTACACTGTATACGTTGTCCTAATTTTGTTTCCCATTCTTTTTTCTTTTCACAGTAGGTGTACAGGGATTGCACAGTGCCTTCTAATCTTGTATTATGGAGCAAATTGTTTCTGACCTTTTCTGGCTAGTTATTTAGACAAAATACAAACTGTATTGAACAATAAGGAATTAATGCATTAACTTACAATGAAACAGCTGATATTTACTAGGATCACAATGTGTTCCCTAGGGACTTCAAGCACCTAGATGAGATTTCCCAATCTACTCTTCTCAGTATGCAACCATTAAATCACCCTAATCCCCATGGTGCAGTAGAAATAATACAAGATTTGCAGCATGTTCTTGAAGACATTTTTAGCAGAAGTTCCTAATACCTGAAAAATTCGACTGAAAAACAACATTAAATTACTATAATGTCAGTTGAGAAACAAGTTCTATCAGCTGGGGGTAGCATCAGTCAGCATTGGTGGAACTTCAGCTCTTCCCTGGGGAGCTCCACATCGGCATACGGCGCTGAGCTTCACACCTCCCTCCAAAAGTAAACCCTCACCCTTTTCTTACGTATGTTACATATATTTCAATCTGTCAGCCACATGGCTTCTTCAATGAACATTTCACATGGCCAGTACCACAGAAAATGGGTGTTTTGTGGTAGGCGTGACAACAGCTGCCACGGACACCAAGAGCATCCTTCCACTGTCACATTCAACCAGACACTGATGCTGCCCCACTCTCCCCTTCAGCCTTCACCATCCCTCAGTGCTGTGTCAGCACAGCTGGGAAAGCTACCAGCTATTTACATGGCCTGAAACCCAGCCTGAAATGATGGAAGTAGCATGTTTGGGGTGTCTCAGGGAATTCCACGTCACACTCAGCTTAGTTTTTAAAAGAACAGGGTTTTAAGAGCCTCGCAGCTCCTCAAGTTGAGGTAGGTTTCTGAATAGCCGTGTGTTTGAGGCTGAGATTATCTATTGGCTTAAACATCTCTCCCAAGATAACTCGATAAAGAAATTTTGATGGGGCTGTACATTCTTAGATTATATAACATTTTATTTTATTCATTTATTGTATTTGTAAATAAAAATGCCTCATTAACTGTGTAAATGAATTTCCTCTCCAATTATATTTACGTTTTATTATATATTTTAAAAGAGAAAACCAAATAAGCATTAACATACAATATTATACCCTGTTGAAATCTTAGCATTTATATAAGGTACTTTTTCTAAAGTCCCCCTTTGTGAAACCTTAAAAGATTGAAGTTTATTTGTCTTCAGAAGTAAATCAGATTTCAAAATCTTCAGCAGACTGGAACATCCATCCTTCTAACTACTGGTAATATAAATTCCACAAATATAGGATTATTATCCATCACAGAGATATCTTAACTCTGCGAAAATGAAGGAAATCATTTATAAAAACACACACATAAAGTAAACTCATGTCTTAGAAAGTCTGTGAGTACATGAGATAATATAGTCTTAGAGCCATTCAGAGCAAAGATACTACTTGCAGACATCGAAGTTTCTCGCTGGTACCTCAAGAACAACAGAGCAAGAGGGTCAGATAGCAGCTAAATTTTCCCCAGATCTCAGGATAATCTCTTTTTTAATATTTCTAGTATTTCATAGACATGATCACTTGAATCACTCACCTTGAATACTGTGTACAGTTCTGGGCCCCCCAGTTTGGGAAGGATGTTAGGATACTGGAATGTGTTCAGAGGAGGGCAACGAAGATGGTGAAGGGGCTGGAACACAAGCCCTATGAGGAGTGACTGAGGGAGTTGGGGCTGTTTAGTCTGGAGAAGAGGAGGTTCAGGGGAGACCTCATTGCTCTCTACAACTACCTAAAAGGAGGTTGTAGTCGGGCAGGGATTGGTCTCTTCTCTCAGGTGACCAGTGGCAGAACTAGAGGGCATGGACTTAAGCTTCGTCAGGGAAAGTTTAGGCTTGATATGAGGAAAAATTCTTCACTGAAAGGGTGATTGGCCATTGGAATGGGCTGCCCAGGGAGGTGGTGGAGTCACCGACCCTGGAGGTGTTTAAGGGGAGACTGGATGAGGCACTGAGTGCCGTGGTTTAGATGATGGTTGGTGTTAGTGTTGGTGTTAGTGTTAGGTTATAGGTTGGACTTGATGATCTCAGAGGTCCTTTCCAACCTTGTGATACTGTGATACTGTGATATTTAAAGATATGAGAGACAACACTTTTGGGAGAGATAATCTGTTAGAAGCCTTGCTATTAGATCACCCAATTTGTAGTGACAATGCCCTCAGGAAAACAAGCCAACGACTTTTTCTGGGTATTGCTTCCAATTGTGAGAGTGTGAATGTCTTCTATGCTCCTGCTATGGACAGGAACAGAGCTGGGTGGGAAGCAACTTAAAGATGCTGCAGTGAGTCACTGAAAGGGCTGTCAGCACCTAGACCTCCTGGTTTAGCAGAAGCCTTTAATGACAACCTTGTAAAATTAAAACTTATGGCCTCATTCCTTCAAGTAGCTACTGACACACTAAACTTGAGGCATGGGAGTGGTCCCATTAAAGTCAACATGCATACTTGCATACTTCGTGTTGAACAACTATTTTGCAGAAGCCCCAAACCAGCCTAGTAATCAAGTCCAAGTTTATGAGACCATACCCAGAGCAGATCCACTAACTGCGAACATCTGTCATTGCTCTGCCTCTGCTCTGTCTGCTGTGTCATCCACTGGTAGACTCTGAAGCACTGCCTTTGGCAAAAATTATGTTGTTTGGGGGTGCCCTCCTCCTGGCTGTTTTAAAAGCTTTAAAAAATACAACTGCTGTCACATATGAGGTGACAATTG
This sequence comes from Tapera naevia, assembly GCA_033556795.1. NCBI lineage: Eukaryota > Metazoa > Chordata > Aves > Cuculiformes > Neomorphidae > Tapera > Tapera naevia. The sequence goes on from JAUMJJ010000029.1 coordinate 19,413,937, forward strand.
CTCCACAGCATAACAGGACAGCAGGATTTGCTGTTCCATCCCTGGGTCTGGCAGAAGCCCCACCTTGCCAGCTCTGTAGCCTGTTGTCAACGGTATTCACCACTGAAGTTATGAGTAAAAGTTGTGGGAGTTTTGCATTTGAATAAGGTGACAGTATATGATTGAACATGTGTCTGTCTGCATTTCTTATGCTTCTGGGCAGGTATTTTCTGCATAGGTTGTTATTTAAAATAACCAATAGAGATTTAAGTCCTATAGAGCTATTCTTTTTTACTTAAATCTAAAGACATACAATCCATCATTATACAAGGATTAATGGAGAAGTAGAAAAAGAAACATTTAAAGACATCTGCTGAGTGCCATTAGTGATTGTCTTTCAAACTTAGACATTATGAGCCACATTTTCATCAATTAAAATCTGACTGGTAGTTAATGAAACTGCAGTCATTTTGGTTGTCTAAGTCTAAAAGCATTCATGAGCGCAAATGCTAAGGTGCAAACACTTCTCTGGGTATGAGCCTCCCTGGGGCAAACACAGATACATTTCTTCATACGTGAGTAGGAATGAATAGATGGAAAAATTTTAATGGACGCAAGTTATGCCACCTTATCTCCTAAAGTTTCAAGGAATGTTTTCAGCCACTGTGCAACATAGTAGAGGAGAGATTTCTTCTGTTTTCTTTCTTTACAGACTCAGGATGGTAAAGTTAAATTCTCAGGCTAAATCCACCTATCCATTTGCATTGTTTTCTTTTCAAGTTATATTTTTTTACAGTTTTGAATTTTGCTACAAATAAAACTCACCTGAAAGCAGTAGTTCAATTTGGGAGGTTTTTTGTGCTCAATCCACTGATTTAAAGCAGTTTGGGTACAGCTTTATTAGTATTCTGTGAATGACTTCGTTGTCTAGTGGACTGCAAAAAGAGCAGTCTAAAGGATGCATTAATAAAGTTGATAGCGTGATGTGATAGTAAAAGGTGGTTTAAGCAGTGTTATTTGAGGTAATTATAATTAACAGTAGCCATTTAAATGTCCCAGCATGTGTTTTGCATGTATAGAAATGTTAACCCAGGTGTTTTGGCCAGTTTCCAGCCTAGGCAATTACATTCTTCCCACAGCAGTTAACAATTCCTTGCTTCTTCAATTAGATATGGTGTTCTTCAGTTTCTCTCTGAGAGCTGTTGAGCTGCGTTACCGGCACTGTTATAGAGCTGTTGTGTTCCAGTCAGAGGTCCCATTATTTTAGTTATAAATTAAGTGTTCCCTGCTTGTAAAAGGCTTCTGTAGTTCAGTCTCAGAGCACTGCATAAATCAAAAAACAACAGATGCACTTGATATTGTACACTGACTTGAGGGCAGGAGAAAAAAAAAACAGAAGAGAGGAATGGTACCGGCAGAAGGATAACACCAGAACACAAGGATATGACTAAAACATGAGGACCTAGCCTCATGCATGGTACACAGAGAGGGGAAAGGGCAAAGGTAGTAAAAGTGGGTTTGGTCCTGAAAGAGGAAAAGAAATAAAGTCAGAAAAACTGATTTAGCATTGAATCAAATAAACAATATCCAAAGGGAGCTTGCTACAGCTAATTTGAGGCATAGAAATAAGGTCAGCTAGTCCCCAGACTCCCTCTGTAATGAGTGACAGAGAGAAGAGAGCTTCAGAGATCAACATGGCAAATACCAGTTCCTTTGGCTGATTTCTTGCATGGGCAACTACAACCTTGCTGTCATGATTAGAAGTCCTTCATAGCTACAGCTAGGAAGGTTGTTCCTCAATTTCCAAAGAACAATTTGAAGAAACTTTCCCCTAATCTAAGCAGTTTTTGAATATCCATCCTATATTCCAGGGCTGTTTTACAGCAAAATAATTGTGAGACTACATCCCAAGAGGGATGCACTTTTAGTTATAGCCAGGATAAGAATAAGTAGAAAGAACAGGATGTTAGGGACAAAATGTCAACAAATATTTTTGTTTGGTGTTGCCAACCTGGATCGCCCTGCTGAATAATCTGAAGTCTTGTCCTTTGTCCATCTTCGTTCAACTTTTCTACTTATTCTTTCTTTCTTTTTTCTTTCTCTTTTTTTTCTTTGTGAAATACCACAATTCTATAACTAAAACATCGAGCTGTGGATTTGGACAATTTGCAGAAGAAGGAGAGGAACACTACCAGCATTTCATCTGTAAGGGTTAATTTATTGCCAGGAGGTGGTGGTGATGATAAAGGAGTCATAAAGGATTATTGTCAATTTCATAAAATGTTGTACTGTTGCAGGAAAGCCGCTGTGGTGCCTATCAGACCATCCCCATCCTTACTATCTGGTGCTTCTCTGTCTCTTTTCCCTTATACTTCACATCTCTGTTGGAGGGCTTTGAATATTTTGAGTAATTGCTCCTTCCCCCTGCCTTCACAAAAGTCACCTGAATGACTATCACCTCTTGAATCAGAGTGGAATGGTATGAAACTGAGCTGTAGGTATAGGAACTTGAACATCATGGTGCTGTTTCTTCTTAATAGACATAATCCTGAGGTGACTTCTGAACCAGTGGGTTTCGGCTGAGGTGCATTTGAAATGCATCAGACCACGGCACAAACCGTCCGGACCATGAGGTGCAGGTCTGCTGTATCCAGCTGGAGCCATCAAACAGACCCTATTGAGGGATATAAGTTGACAAAATACATTTCTGTTGACCTCACAAGACAGACAGTGGAATCCTCATGCAGAATTAGATGCCACTTCATAATAAAAACTGTCCAAATACAGACTCATTAACATAACTTCTGTGCAAGAAAATCCTCTTTATCACATTTTATATGCCTTGAAGACTTCCTTCATCATCTTATTGCCATCTTCATGAAACATCTTAGGAGTGTTCATTGAATTACTGACAAGTTTTGTAACCTAACAAAAAGACTACATCAGCTGTTACCATAGTTTCTTGCTGGGTGATCTCACTTTTAGCTGGGCCTTATGTTTGCCTCAGATATATATAAACCAGATATGGTCATGCCTCAGATACTGGGCATGACCCATTAAACATCTTTGTCTTATGATCCAGCCATAAGCCATTGCCCCAACCATCTGTTTAGTATTATAACCCCATTTTGAAAAAATTCTGCAGTGTCTGTATGGTTCTGAGTGTGTAACTTTATCACCAGACAAGATGGAGGGTCAGATGGGAATTTAATCCCCACTGCCTTACCTGGATCTCCTTCACCCAAACAACATCCCTGAACAATATCTACGGTACCAGAAAGAGTGGACAGCCAGTGCGACTTTGATAGGCTGGACCGGCTGTCTCTGTACCAGCATGTACCGCCAAGGTTTGAGGAAGTCCTGGCTAATTACTTTATGGGACCCTCATTGTTGCTGAGGATTGTAACTCTGAACAGCGCAGAAATGAGGAAGAATCGATAACAGCCTGTCTGCACATTCTGTATTTCTTGCTATGTTCATCTGCACCTTCTTTTGCTCAAGGGTTTCTACAGTCCTTGATATTCTATCCTCAGAAATAATCATCTCAATACTGTTTTCAGTACAAGTAGAGATTAAAAGGTTATAATGAAAAGAAAGTGTAAACCAGGGGAGAAAAAAAAGAAAGAACGTTATATCTGAGAAACATTGGGAATAGAAAAAAGTGGGAAAGAAGGGAGGGAGAAAGTTTAGCAAATAGGATGAGAAATCTTTCTAGTTACCTAACACTGTTTATTGAATCATCTCACTTCCACTACTCCAAGATAAGATCCGTAGTAGACTTGGTGCTGCATTCTTGACACAATCCAGAAAATGTGGCTGGAGAAGATGATTAAAGGTATGAGGGACATTAAAGAGACAGTCTGACTTTTCCGCACACAGTGTTATATCTTCAGGACCCGAACTATCTCTCAGTGTTAATCCCACTTCACAAGGACGGTACACAACAGTAAGAGCAGAAACCTCTGCTCCGAGCTGTGAGTACCGTTAACCAGAACAGTCTCCTCATTGCCAACCAGCTAGCCTCTGCTTCCCCCAGTAAACTCTTACTGCTGGGCCATGACGGAGCAGCCATCATCCAGGATAAGGTGCACACCTGTGGCTTGCTTTCTGGTTTCAAACACAGGTTTCTATTTTCCTCAAGCAAGAAAACAAAAGCTGTCATGGGCTATTTTAGGATGATTACTGCTAACATCTCTCTGCTGCGTGGGATATCTCTGCCAGGTAGCTGTCTTTCCACAAAGGTCTCACTGCATTTTGCCTCTGATTCACTAGCTGGGCACTTGCAAGAGACGGGCATGACATGTGCTAACCACCTTTGGATGCTCTGGGCAAGTCTGGTTCCCAGCACATGGTCTGTGGATTGACTCTTCTAGAGCCAACATTCTGGACAGCTGGACTGGAGGAGAACTTAGCATGGAAGCCTGTCTATCTCAGGGTCAGCATAGAGAGCAAAACACTGCTGTGCTGAACTACATTGCAACTGTGTGACCTGTGATACGTGGACTGAGGCTGGGTGAATGATTGGTGTGGATCAGGAAGTGTTAAGTACAGGTCCAGTCTAGTTTCACTTCATCAAAGCCTTTTCTGGTCAAACCATCATAATTGCTGTGCCTTTATATGTACCCACAGAATCACAGAATAGTTTAAGTTGGAAAAGACCTTTAAGATTGTTGAGTCCAACCATAAACCTGACACTGTCAAGTTCACCACTAAATCATGCCCATAAGTGCCACTTCTTGTATGTCTTTTAAATGCCTCCAGGGACAGTGACTCAACCACTTGATACACCTGCATGCAGGAGTTTTAGTTGCTGCTATGTGACACTCATAACATCTGCCAAAGGAACATCTCCAGGACCATGGAGGAGCTCGATTGCCTAGGAACCTGAGTCTAGAAGCCCAGGTAGACTTTGTCAGGAAGTGTTTGGGATCAGCACCTGGGACGAGCCTGGACAAACACTCCAGAGAGGTAAAGAGGCACAGGTGCATATTCTGGCGATGTTTTGGGGCAGAATAGTGTTGTGAATTTCCTTGCTTTATTCAGAGATCAGAATTTTCATAGACAGAAGCAGTGGAAGAAGCAGCAGAAGCATCAATGCTATCTGTCCTTTCAAACAAATTTCAAAAGAAAGTCAAAATATGGGAAATGAGCCTTTTACCTGAGCTGGCAGCTTTGCCCTCAGCTTTAGGATCTTCCTGTGGACACCTGGGAGCTAAGGAGACACCCAACTATTCTTCTTAAGGGCCTTCTCTCCCTCTAGGCTTTGATTCCTATCCTTCGATTTTCCCCTTTGGGGAGATTAGTTGAACTGGCTCTGTTTCTGAACCACTGCTGAACTTGGGAGCCAGCCCCTTCCTCATCTTCCAGACTGCAGTCAGGCTTGGTGTAGCATGGGTTAGCTTTCCCTGCCTCAGTGTCAGACTGCCTGCTGGAAGCCTCAGCCCTTTTTGTAGGTCCTCTAAGTAGAGCTGGCTGTGTCTCTGTGCCATTCTCTCACTTCTCCTACTGAAGCAACGCCGCAACAACCGTTCAGGAAGTGGGCATGTTACTTCAAAACAGCATGGCAGGAATAATACCTCTATCTCTACCCAGTCAAGAGCAGATCAGGAAGATAAGAATGATGTATACATGGCGTGGGATGTCTTCCAAGGCTTGCATTGGTAATGAGGTGTTGTTGCACTAGGTACTTTGAGAAATGCAAACTCTTTCAGCAGTACAGAGATCTTATACAAGACAGTACGCCTCGTTCAAGGAAAGGCAGCCAAGGAAAGGTGTGTTGTAAATATCAGCTATGAAGCAAGATTCCGTGCACACAGTCGTAGCTAACAAGAGCCCAGTACAGGCAACAGCAAAGAGAAATTGGAAGAACAGAGCTCAAAACCTGCAACAACTGGAGGGCATGATCCTGGGTGACAATGAGCAGGAGCAAGAAAGAATGACAAAAGTTGTTGCAGTAACTGCGAATGGTTGGATTTGGACAGGCAATACTGATCCAGTATAAGGACTACTACAGAAAGTAAATCCATCAAAACACTGAACGAATTTGAAACCAGTAGAAAAAGTTTGTGCACAACTGGGATTTTGTATTGCAGATTCATGGTGTCATTAATAGAATGCCCCTGAGTTTTAGCACAACACTAAACCACATCTTCACACTGTTGAAATATGTATCTATGCATACATACACATATACACATACACAAAACAGAAGGCATCCCCACCCTAGAAGTCAGTGGCCTCTGAAGACACATACTGCAGATGCCTAATAAAGCCTGGCAATTATCGATAGTAAGTGGAAATATCCTCTCACAGAAAAACAAGCAAAAATACGTTCTGCAAGGAAAAAAACCCTGTGTAGAAATCAGTTCGAAAGGATGGTTTTTTTAATAAAAGTATTCTAGGCGACAGTAAAATACCTAGAGGCTTTGTTAGAAGGCCCCAGATACATGTTTTTCAACTAGTTACTGAGAGGGAATGTAGAGAGCACGGGCAATTATATTGCTGGAGAACCAAAAATAACTTTATGTAGTTCGAATGCTAACTTTGAATTGCAGAAACACAGGCAGCCACACCAGCAAGCATTTGATTTTATCTTTGCCATGCGCATCCTATTTTGACAGCTTTCAAGAGTGTTTGGGGAAAAGATTGATTTGATCTACCTGGATTCTCTGCCTCCATGTAGATATGTCATTTGTTTTTGCACAGACAAACATTTTTTTATCCATTTGTGCTTCTTGCTGTGATCCTGATGTGTAACATGTGCACTACACTCTGAATTTGAACTCATGCCATTCTAGGCTAAAGAAATTAAGGAGCAGGTGGAGTTGCTGAGGGGGCTACTAAAAAAGACAGGGGGAGTGCAAGAGCATAAAGATGGTAATTTCTTTGTAATGAAATTTTTCAAGTTTGATTTCTAGACAAATGTTTTCAAGTGGGTGGTTTCAAAGTCTTGTGAATTGAATGTAAGCGTACTGGCAGCAGGCTGTTTTAGTCTGCTTTGACAGACCCTCTAAGAAGCAGTTTGCAGGTTCACAGAGATACTTTGACCACAGATGGAAAACTTCTTCTTTACAACATAGCATCATTACACATGTAAGTGTGGTAACTATCAAGTGGGCATGCCCACTACTAAATCCAGCCCATGTTGCCACATGTCCAAATGCAAGGAAGCTAGGCAAGCTGCAAGACATAAAGTCGAGAATTGGTGGCTCTTCCAGACAGCTTGCATACTGCATAGGTTGAACCATGATTTGACCCAGAGTAGGATCATTTCTGTGTAGATAAGATGGAGTTTGGTAAAATGAAACCTTGATATTTGGCAAGAACTACTTTTTAAAGCTGATACACTCATTACCTACTCTTCTTCTTGGGGTGAAACTTTTCTAGACACCAGTGATCTCTTCTTCTCTTCTCTTCTCTTCTCTTCTCTTCTCTTCTCTTCTCTTCTCTTCTCTTCTCTTCTCTTCTCTTCTCTTCTCTTCTCTTCTCTTCTCTTCTCTTCTCTTCTCTTCTCTTCTCTTCTCTTCTTGTGATGGATGGCAATCAAATTTTTTATGTCATTTCTTCAGTGGAGCTGAGAAAATTATGTGTTCAGTAAAATTCAAAACCCAAGTAGAGCAGTCGAAGGGATCATGACCCTAAATTTATTCATTAGCTTAAATCATCAACAATTTTCTGTAGCAATTTATTCCTTGACCCGCAAGTGGTCAGGAACTGTCAACACATGCAATGTGAGGTCAGCACTTACTGAATTACAGCAGTAATAACTTCCAGAGAGTTTCTTTTTCTCCTGTGCAGAAGGTGTCCACTAGTTCAAGAAAGAATTCCTAAGGCTTACCATCAACTCCAGTTGTAACAAGATCATTCTAACTGAAAAGGGAAAAATGAAAGGAACCAGGAATGTTTTAAAAACAAAAAGATTATTTTCAAATCTAAGTTACTGATGAAATCACATTTAGTTCAAAACAAACCATTATAATGGGAACTGTGAGTCTGAAATCTAAATTCAATATTCATATATTGTGACTTAATATACAAAACACTCATTCTATTGAAACACAAATTCACTGGGACCTTGTATGAAAGAGTGTCAACAGCTGAACAGCTAATAAGAATACCATGAAATTTTTCTTGTCACATGGTAATTGCAACATTATTTAGACAGGAGAGCTGTTAGACAAAAAATCCTTTCTTTTAAAATGGATACATCCACTTCTTTCCAATCTCACCTTCATGTCCAGGTCAGACAAGGGAAAATCAGACTTTGTGATTGTTGAGATCCACAACAAGACAATGGACCAGTGGGTGGTGTGCTTTAAAAGGTTTTCAAAATATGGAGCAATACATTTGGACATTTTCTCAAGTGTAAGTTGGTTTAGGCTTGGTTAACTTGACTGACACCATCCCCCTTTTTTCCACAACTTGCTGGGAAGCCGAGCTCATCTTCTATACAACCTTTGAAATTACTCTGCTCTCTTAAGTGCAGCACTTATATAGAAAGGGCATGAATAGAAACGTGGATGGATTTTCTGCTGCTCAAGTCAGTTGTTCCTCAGGCTATGGAACCACTTCATATATGGCAATATATATCCACTCGACTGGACACTGGCAAATGTAACTCCCATTTACAAGAAGGGTCGGAAGGAGGAAATGGGGAATTATAGGCCTGTCAGCTTGACCTCAGTACCAAGGAACGTCATGGAGCAGATCATACTGAGTACTATCACACAACACATACAGGACAGGTGATCAGACCCAGTCAACATGGGTTTATGAAAGACAGGCCCTGCCAGACCAAGCTGATCTCCTTCTGTGACAAGGTTGGTGAAGAGGCTGGAGAGCAAGTCCTATGAGGAGCGGCTGAGGGAACTGGTGTTGTTTAACTTGGAGAAGAGGAGGCTGAGGGGAGTCCTCAACGTTGTCTATGGCTACCTGAAAGGGGGCTGTGGCAGCATGAGTGTTGATCTCTCAAGTGACAGGTGATAGAACAAGAGGAAATGACCTTAAGTTGCACCAGGGGAGGTTCAGACTGGATATTAGGAAGAATTTCTTTACTGAAAGGGTGGTCAGGCACTGCCCAGGGAGGGCACCATCCCTGGAGATGTTTAAAAAATGGGTAGATGAGTTTTTGAGGGATATGGTTTAGCGTATGATGGGTGCGGTTGGACTCGATGATCTCAAAGGTCTTTTCCAAATGGAAAATTCTATGATTCTAATAGGTTGCAAACATTATATGTACCCTGACAGCTGTAAAACCACATTTCAGAGATACAAAATTTTTGTAATTCATACATCTTCTGCTTCCTCCCACATAAACACATTTTGCCTTTTGATAGCAAAATGGGGCCTGCAGTCTATGTAAAAGCATTGCTCACTAATGCTCTGTGGCAGGATAGCACATGACATATATTTAGTAAGCGCACACATATCCTATCCTGCCATAGAGCAAATCAGCATTCTCAGGCAGAGATAAGGTTAAATTACTCTAATGGTAAAGGGAACAACATCTAAAACCAAAGTAATCTAAAGTGATGGTTTGTCTCTTGCATAGAGAGGGATATTTAATTGCTGTATACATAACTGCATGCTTTTCTGATCCAATAAAAGAAATAACTTCTTACTGACCAGAAAAACTCAGAAGCCCTTCCCCAGGCAAGACTTCCACTAGAGCAGACAGTTGCAGATGGAAGATTTGGTCCTCACTGCATGAGTTGAATAACCCCTCTAATTCTTTAAGCAAGGGAAGCACACGGAAAGCAAGCCTCTCCCCCAAGACTTAGTTGTTCTCTTAAATTTCTAGAAATGTTGATGCTTTGGCATCATGTCGTAGTAGGGCATCAAGATATGCAGATTTCTGAGAACTATTCATGCCTAGTGTTTGAAATAAATAAAAGAGCATTATGAAATACCACACAATTGCTAATGGCTTCTACCCATACTATTTCATATACATCTACCCATACTATTTCTGTTCTGACTATATGGTTAATGTATTAATAGAGGATGAGAGAATATACAGCATCTCTAAAAGAAAAAAAATGTGCTTTGCAAATAACATTTCCTTGCATAAAATATCTTTGATCAAATAAATCAAGTTGTAATTACGCTGCCTTGAGAGCAGTGGTTTTTTAAGGACGTTGCTTGGGTAACAGGTTATTATTCAGCCTAGTGCTAAGGTAAATATGTAGGACTACGTTACTCTTGAAATTAAGCTTTTTGAAAATTAAAAATGTAGTTGATCTCACACAGTCTCACTATGCTCTCCTATGGATATAAGAAACAAACCTTCATAAAAAACATTTTCCACAACTACAGCCGTTAGAAGAACATATGTTAAAAGGAATGAACTTCCTTGAATCTACATAACAAGAGAGGAGCAGGTGAAGATTATCAGGGCAAGACTGATAACTGCAGAACAGTTACCTTAGCTGATCTCTATGAACCTCCCCTCCACACACAGACTCCAACATGTAGGTAGGAGTGTATCTATCTGCCACAAGCATCAGTGAAACATTCAGTTTAATGTATTTCTAAAACATAGAAGAACAGGCAAGGTATGGGGACTTTAGTTGTCCTGGGAGACATAAGCATTTTACATAATATGGTCAGAGATGGATGGTTCATCTGGGCTATGCTAAGCCACAAAATTATAGTTTCAGAATTAATTTCATGTTTTCTTCACTTCTACCTGATACAGAACATTAAAAAGAACAATTTCCCATTGCATTTCTGGATGCCTTAGAAATCTGAAATGTAAAAATTTGTGATACTTAGCCTGTAAGTTCCTGATCGTTAGAACAGACAGACACTGTGGGGCAGTCGTCTAAATGAAGCTGCTGACAGAGAAGGTAAAGAAAGATGTATCAGAAACTCTCTCTGTCATCCTGCTGGAAGGTTTCTTCAAAGTAGTTGTTTGATTTGTTTTTTTCTTCCGTAAATGTTTATTTGCCTAGGTGCTTAGGCCTTCACTACCGGTAGGACACTACATTTCTCCCAGTCCCAGGACTACATACCTGTTTGTTCATCCCCAGGCGCTCAGGTCACACTATCACCCTGACAGCAGGTTTCCTTGTAAATTTACCCCTTATAATAACTTGCTGAAATACACAAACCTAGAGATCAATGTGGATATTCTGCCTTGTGATAGCCACAGGGGACAGAAATTTTATTACAGTTGCATGAAAATTACATAACTGCTTTTAGGAGCACTAAACTTACTATAAAAGTATTACAAGATAAAGCTGCACAATTCTTGTTAAAATAAGGATTTAGCATTCCCCTTAAATTATCCATTAATTTAATACAACCACCTGGAGCAAATGCTAGGACTCAATCTGCACATCTGGAATGAAGCCAGCTGTAAGGACCTGTCTTGTATCCAGACTTGAATGGGCTGGGTTAGCACCAAGGGAGTGCCTAGCTCTGCCCACAGCAATATAATGCATGGCTTCCAGCTGTTTGCAACAATGGGTGAATGAAATGGAAACACAAAAAGTAAAAAAAAATACAGTCACCAACTGAGCAGCAAGACGTGTGGATGAGGAGAAAGCAATGATGATGTCCCTCTGGCTGCCCCTCCGGAACACTGGTGCCCCTCTGGGAAGGCGAGCTGGGAGCAAGAGTCCCCATGGTCTCTATCTGCAAGTTGGGTGGCTAGGCTGGCTCCCACCTAACACTCTGGTTTTGCGGATGCTTGTGATCAGGCAGGAGCCATCCCTGCCACAGGGCTGGGAACAGGGTCTGAGCAGTGCCTCCTGTGCCTGGTCACCACAGGCTCATTTTAGAAGCAATGGGAAGTTTAGGTTATGGGTTATCAGTGGGTTGAATTGCACTTCAAAGGCATTTTTGTATCACTGTGGGCCTTATAGAGCACCTGCAATGTCTGTTTGTTGACATGAAAACCATTGTGGAGCCCAGCGAAGCCCAGCCCTGGTTGTGGACTTCCTGTTTTGCACCTAAGTGACACAAATGTTGCCATTAAAATCTTGCCAGCAATTCAGCAAGCACCTCTCTCCCCATCCCCAGGGCCCTTGCCATGCTGTGTACTCCTCCCTAGTCTGCCACAAAGCCATGCTTGGTGTGGCCACAGAACTCTCAGAAAGGTGAACAAGCCCATGCTGCAGGGAAGTGGAGGACAGCAAGGATGGGGAGGTTCAACGAGGATGAGAGACAGACTTCTGTCTGGAGAACATCTGGGGAAAATGAGCCACACAGTTGTCTGTCAGGGGAGAGAGGAGACCTCTCCCTGCCACAGAGGGCTGGTACTTGTGCCTTGCAAGGGACTGCATTTTAACTCTGCTGTGGAATTTGCTGGACACCCCTTGGCTCCTGTCACGATCCACCGTAGTACATTAGCACATGAAAGAAGGGTAAAGAAGAGCTGCAAGAAATCCAGCAGAGATTGCCTGAGTGGCTATGCAGCCTTTTCTGTAACAGCGGGGAGTGACCAATGTGTAAAGATTTCCCAGCAGATAAAAAAAAAACAATCTGGCTATAAAAAGGTCCAGTTCCTACACATTAAGGGTATTTTACAATTGTGGGTATCTTCACTAGCAATTCACAGATGGAAGAAGTTGCTCATACACATGAACATGTGTAGAATCAGAGCCCTCCTCCTTTTCACAAACTGAACCATACACAGGTTGCTGTGTGCTTATTTCATCAGGTTTGGAAGAACTTGGCCAATACCAAGAAACATATCCTAGCAGGTTTGCTCCTGTATTCTGCACTCTGCATTGTGCCTCAGTTCCCCTATAAGATTCCTTTTTTTCTTGCCTTTCTCATGCAGAACAATCCCTAATATAGACAAAGAGATTTTATAAGGCTTTATCTGGAGATCTCCATAAATTTGTTGCTCTTTGAGCACGATATGTGAAGTGCAGAAAGCAGGTGGGGGGGCAGGAACGCAGGGTGGTTCCTCACCTCTGCAGAGGTACAACAGTGAGGGGCAGAGAGGATTTGAGGGGGAGTGCCACTTAAAATCCCTGTTGCTCCATCCATCTGGGAAACTGCTCAGCTGCCAAATTCACTCGAGCATTTTCTGTTCCCTGCTCATGATAAATGGAGGTGTCAGGCTTTTTCCTTGCGCTAAGGTGCACCACAGCAAAGCAGAGGGCACAGGTAAGGTAAAGTCTGCCAAAAAAGCTGAAGGCACCAGTTAGTGTCGATGCTGCACCAGCCTGCTGTAAAAAAGAACTAGAGCATCCCTGAGAAATGCTCCTAGGTCTGGCTTCCCCAGAATACAAGTCTCTGCTTGTCCAAGCCCTCCCTTCTGCAGGCAACTTCTAGGTCCTCTTCAACATTTATTTTAATACATGGGCACTTTTCACATGCGCTTTTACATAAAACATCTATGGCTATACGTAAGCAATCCACATCAGGTGCCTGCTAGACTGGAACAACTGCTTCATCGCTTTTTTAAAAATATTAAAAGCAGCAGCTCTAACAAAGCTATTTATCATAAATATTCATAAAACTCTCGACAATTAAGCAGCTCACACTGTGTCATGCTATGGTCTGATTATTTTACTGGGGCTTTGTTTCTTTTCTAGTGAAATGATTATTTGAACTGTAGATAACTTTATCTGATCTGTTATTTACTGCAAGTGCAGTCTCTAGACCCAAATAGAGTCTGCCTGATGCTTATTACTGGTTTCATTTCCACTTGCATATTAATACCTTGAGGAATTTTTCTTGAAATTTTTCTTAGTAGGATATAGCCACTGACATTGTTCAGCTTAAAATTGAGAAAGTGTTTATGATTAAACTGCTTGTCTTTTGAACTGGTTCCCCTGGAAAAAAGTTCAAAGGCCCTTAACGATCCTGTACCACAGTAAAAGGCTGTAAAATACTCCATTCAAGGGTTAGGAATGGAGTCTGCTATCAAACCACAGTCTCCCTAATTAAAGCCAACATCTGTGCCTTGTGTTTGCATAACGACTTAGGATAAATAAAGATTTCTTTGGAGAATGACTCTTGTTCTGCTTTCCTGTGCCACTCTCCCAGGCGCCAGCTCCTTCCCTTTCCTTTCAGCCAGCCTTGCACCTCCCCTTCTTGCCCTCAACTGGATGATTTTTCAAGCAGTCGTCCAGCATGAGGAAACCACTGAGAAGGAGCAGGAGAGCTATGTGCTCTTCAGCCAGAGAGGGGAGAAGGACATTAGTAAAACACAAGGACCAGACAACAATTATGCGAGCTTATGCTCTCAGGAGGGGACTGGCTTCATCTAAATTTATCCTTCCAGAAGATGCTACCTAATCTAAAACAGTCCACTGAGGACTCTTCACAGCCAGAGAGACAAGGCACAGTCAGAGAAGGATTCCTCTGCAGTAGATGACTAAGACTGGAGGGAAGATTCTGCACTCCAAAAGGTGTCTATATCTTCCTCATTGATTTAGAAGAAGCCTTGGCTTCTTTTTTAAGTGGCCCAGTGTATTACTGTGGACACAAAGCTGGGAGCATCACCCGTCACTAGGTGAGGTTCCCTTCCAGTGTCTCTCATGCGTGAGGTTGTGGGACAGGTCCAACAATCCTCCTCAGAGGATAATGTAAGAATGGAGGGAGCAGGAAACATGGACATTAAAACAGCACGCAGCAGCAGCACCATGCTTCATACTCGTGCATATAGCAAAAGTCTCTTTGTCTGTCAAGAGCTAAGGAAGCCAATGGCATGCAACCATACAGCTTTAGTCTTCTTATGCACCCATGAGTTCAGCACAGGGTGTGAATAAGCTTACAGTTGCTGTTGTAAAGTCCAAACTAAAAGCAAACTGCCCATTGTTAACGTACCAGTTTGCATTTCCCTTGCTCAGGATAGCATTCCCACAGCCAAAGGAAAGGAAAGAGCGAGCATCCAGAGAACAATGCTTGCTTTTCTCCTGCCCTCTCTCACTCCAGGTGCTGGAGCAATTTATTTATCTTCCTTATGCTGTGGTGACTGGGCTGCATAGCTCAAGATGAGTTTTAGCCAACCCCTACAAAACACATGGAAAGTGTTCTGTGTGACTGCATGATCACCCAGCTCACTGGAGCATGGGCTTAGCAACATTCTGTCAGCTCTACACTTTGTGCCTGTGTGTTGGAGGACTATCCAGATACAGCTCAGGGGGGCTATCCAGATACAGCTCCCAAGAGGGAAGGCAATGGCTGCTACCAGTGTTTCAGTACAAGCTGAAGCACTTTACACATGCCAGCAACCCTGGCAGCCCCCGATAGTAGCACATGCCCAGCGAGTGTCTCAAGCACTTCCACAGCGGAGCAGGAAACCCTTGTCTCAGTGCACTGCCAACAATCAGCAGCATGTATAGGCAATATGACCCAGAGTGTAGGATATTTACACCCTAACCATGGTGCCCATTTGCTTCTGCAGCTTCTTCTCTAGAAGGACACTGCTTGTTGTGCAGCTCTTTATATTCAACATGGGCAGAATGAAACACCTGGAATTTTTCTTCAAAACTGCTCAAAGGATGAAAAGTAGTCACGCTTTGCCATCTAACCATTTGAGAGCTAGAGGACTGGTGGGCAGAGTTATCTTCTCCTATCCAGTTGTTGTTATGGGGCTGCAGAGGAAGAGTGTCGCATGACATCCTGACCTATTGTCCCATAAAAGCAATGTTCTTCTCAAATTAACTCATTACCCCTCCATGAAAAGTCAGTGTCATCAGTGTAAACAACAGAGAAATATGGTCTGGTTTCCTCAGAGATCAAACTGAGAAAAGATTGAGGCATTTATTCAGTCGTTCTGATAGGCATGCACTGATGAAAAAGAAAAAAAGAGTTTAAAACATTCCTCTTTATTGAAACTTTTTTGTGAAGGACCTATTTATTCATAAGAGGTTGCACCTCATAAAAATTTCAGGGAAGAAGGGATTTGGCGCTTTCCAATGAAATTGCTGTAAATGTTATGTGACCTCAGAGCCCCAGGGACACCAACGATTTGAAAGCGAGCATGAGTACAGAAATAATCCAAGCTGACGGAGAAAACTACAGCCTTCCTGCACTGTTTATGGCATTGTCTCTGGTGCTTCCTTTCTCAGGGAATCACTAAAACTTAAGGAGTTGCATCCCACTATCCTGCATCAGCTGAGATTATTTTTTCCAGTGAATTGCAGGATGAATTTCCTCTCCTCCTGAGAAAGACCAGACACGCTCCAAGGGCTGCCTTTGTCCTCACCACAGAGCAAATCACCCAAGTGTAAACAGTGCTTGTACTGTACTCCCACAACAAGTCGTATTGGTGGTGCTGAATGATACTTAGCTGCAGGTAAGTGTGTATATGTGGATGGGTGCTGTGGGCATACCAGCGACAGCTGGTAGCTCTGTGCACTCTTATATTACCAGGTGAATGTCAGCCCAGAGATCCTTAGGCACAATACAGCCAACATGAAGTGAGTGAGGTTTTTATGTGATGCTGTGCTATGTCAGACAGACATCATTTGGGGTGATTTGGCTGCTCTTCTGCATGAAGTGCTATGCACCGTACACTTGCTGTCAGGCACGCCTTCACATTTCTGCCAAGCCCAGATGCTCTCACTACAGGCTTGAACAGATAGTTTTATACAGTTCTGGACTGTGTAAAGTTTCTTCTCTTAGCTCCTTCACCACTCAAAATCCAAAGAGGAGACTGAAGAATCACAGAGTGCCATAGGGTCAAAATGCATATGGCGTCAGATACAGTGTTTAGTCTGCAGAGCTGTTTTAGGAGACCACTGTGGAGACTGTATGCTGTCAGTTTTTCTCAAGGAGCAGAAAAATCTGATAAATGGATTTTTTTTCCCAATATAACTAGCTTTTCAGTGACCAGAGTAGACAGCATCTTCATGGAGACAGTGGGGTCTTCAGTGGGTGAAGGAGATGTTTGGGTAACGAAGGAAGGGACCTGAGTTCTGTCCTTGGCTTTATCAGTGTGCAACACATCCATGTGGGGAGAATAATGGCATCAGTTCCATTTTTTTCCCCTCCTCTCTCCCCAGTCTGCCATTAATCTGTGCCTAGATGCTGAGGTTTTGGATCTGCCAGAATTGTGAGGTTTTTTTTAAAGAAGCCTGGGTTTTGGACTTCTGCCCCTTTGTTGGCTAATGAAGGTGGATGAAGAAGTATGGGATTCTTTGCTGCACATCAGACAGTGCTGCAAGCCTTTGCTTGGACAGCTGTCACTTGAGGTTGACAATCTGGCAAAGGACAGACTTGCACAAACTTCCATATTGTAGTTAAGGCTGTGATGTATTAAAGAAGCTAGATGTTCTCATCTAGCTGGCTTCAGCTTTGCTTATGTCTCCGAGATTACACAGATGGCACTGACTTGCAATCTGTTCCAGGCTATATCTGTGAATAAGCTCCCGAAGTGGTATCTATAGAGCTCCCTGATGACTTTGGCATCTTTGATCACCAGGTGCCGTTACCTGTCTGCCTTCCTCTGAGCAGGGATGCCTTGCAAGAACAGTTGGGTTTATTCCTCAGAGATCCCAAAAGGCCATCAGGGATACAACCAGGTTTAAAATTTTCAAGGCTAAGAGGTTTAGCCAAGCAAACACCATTCATTTCAGCTGGGATCTGCTACTGAATTTCCAATTCACACTGAACAGTCAGGGCTGTTTAAGTAACAAGTTAATCAGAAATATACTTTAACCTCACAGGCTCCTAAAACATTATCTGGCTGCTTTTGCTTTTTCACTATAACAGGTCTCTGCATCTTCAGACAATTGTGTTGGAAGAAATACACTGCATTCGTACTTGCAGTGCTCACATTATATTTCTTCTCCTGGAAGAGTTGTTTTACATACACACAGGCTCACATGTGCACGCACATATACACACATAATGTATTTTATGTTTATATACACACCTTGTCTAAAATGGGTTAATCCTGAATTGTAACAGAACCCACTCCAAAATGCTGTACCACAGAAAAAGCAATATCTAAGCACATGGAGCTATAGAAATAAACTATACAGAACTATACAGATGCTTTGGAGATCAGGTGGCACAAATGTGCACAAGTTAAAAGTTTATGTACTATGAGCACTAGAAGAAGAGTGGAAATAAAAACATGAGCGACATCTGTAGTTTAAATGGTGTGCTGTTCTTTGATTTTTAAAAAAGCAAAGAACCAATGCCCACAAAGGCAGAACGGCAAATTGATGCACTTACTTTTGGTTTCAGAAATAACTGTTGATTCATAAAGTGCTGAAGACTTAGGTATAAAAATACTGGTCATACATGTTTATTTGTATATGCACCAGGAAGAATTAGTGGGCATTGTTCTTACAGTATGCATGATTGAAAACTATACAGCAAGTCTAGCCAAAAGAAAAGAAAAGAAAAGAAGCATTAACTTAGAGTGGATTTGTTGTTTTGGTACTTTTCAAGGTAAGGAAAAGATAGTGAACTGAAAGCTGTGGCTCAACAAAATTTAAAATCCTCAACGTTTTTCTCCAGAGCCATGTTTGGCAAATCAGTAATCCCCCTCCAGGTCCCTGTAAAATGGCATTGGCCATTTTGCCCAGAGGCTGACACCTGAATCCTTGCAGGGATTCAAGAGATCTGCCAAAACCGCAGAGAAGTTGACCCTTATTGCCTGGTTTTAGGAGACCCCAAGATTCATCCTACAAACTTCTGCAGAGAGCACAGGCAGCCAACACAGCGAAACAGACCACGTTACTTTGGTATTTTTCTGATTTCCTCCTTTTCCCATGCACTCATGATAAACAATTATCAGAGAGCTGTACGTACCCACTTTGCCTGAGCAGTCCTGCTATATGCAGTAAGTAACGTAAGTCTTTTCCACTATGTGTTCAAAGATGCTCCCATTTGCCACTGAAAACGTCTCACGCTGATCCCAGAGACTATGCTGTAGCCTTCCATTGCGTGCTTTTTGTGCTCAAGTCTGTATGTGGGGCACGGCTCGATCGTGTGATGATATTCCTGAACTTCTGGACTAGCAGAGAATTCAAAATTATTTATCTATCATTAAAAAAACATGACTGAAACAGTAACAATCTATTTGCTACAGTTTGGCTTCCCACTGCAGACCAACTGAGCAGCAACATTTGTTTCTCATCAAGTTACTGTGGTTTATTTTCTGGATAACTAGGCGGAGGAGGGTACGGAATGGAGCTATGGTCTCCAAATGAATCACAGTCTCAGATAGCAAATTGTTATCCTGTACTGTTTCCTTGCTACCCAGACCTCTGCAGTGGAAAACTGAAGCTGTCATTTTCAATCTGCAGTCATCCACAGTCAGTCCTGTGAAGACACGATCTCATTTAGAAATTTCCCAGTTGGACTGCTCTAGAGCTGATATATTAATTTATTTTCTTTGGTAACCAGACCCATCAGCAGTAAATCCACAAACAGCAAAAGCTGAGGTTTCCAAGCTGTAAACTAGAGCCAGGTGCTTCTGTGGCAGCTAGAGTAAGAGGGCAGTCCCTCTTCCTATCACCGAAGTAAGTGACAAGGCAGGAACCATATTCAGCATTCACGAAAGACAACTCCTGAAGTTGACAAGTACACGGGGCAAGCAAGATGAATGACAGAAAATCTTCTCCTACATGGTGTTTATTTTCATCACTGTTATTCCTTCACTATACTAGTAATGGAAAGCATCTTACAGCAATGGGTATTCCCACTCACTCTACTTTTAGAGTTTTTCTACATGCAATCTCCATACTACTTACCTGGACATTAATAGTTATCTTCTTTTATCACATGATATGTCCCAAATCCTGCCATTGACAGTCTGTTTGGCCCCAGCTACTCAAACCTAGAATGGATTTCCAATTTACTGCAGTTCTAGCTTGGTTATCAACATAGGAAACTGCTGTAAGTCATGGAGATATGCCTTAAAGGAAGGCACACACAGAGTATTATATCACCAAGCCAAAATGCTGTTGAACCACTCAGTTAAGCTTAGAGAGCTTAAGATCAGAGCTGAAAATTATATTCTTTCTTTCAGGCCCTGTTCTGCCTAAAATGTCATTGTACTAAAGCACTTAACATTCCCTTCTACGCTGAAGGGAACCACCCTGTTCACTGCCTCTCTGTGTGGCTTCACTTCAAGCTACACAAATTTGCTCTTCCTTGTTTGCTTTGGAAACTTGTTGGCAGGAAGCCATCTCCAACTGTACATGGCATCTGGAGCTCGAGCTTTGATTCAGTGGGCTTGCCTCACACTACTCTGGATGAAAAGGGCAGGTCAGTCAAGCAGGTATTTTCTTCTTCAGTTCCCAGTACCACGAGGGCAGCCTCCTTCTCCTTTTGTTCAAAACATATCCTTAAAAGATGCATTTTAAAATTTCTGTAAGAATCCCAACGGGAGAGGCAGTTAATCTCAGCTTCTTTATCAAACTCCAGAACAAACAACTTAGTGCAAAACACTCAAATTTGATGACATGCAGCAGCTGCACTTTTTTTTAGGCAGTACTCTTAATTTTTCATTCAACCTCTAGTAACTGAATTAATATGAAAAACAGCAAGAATCTAGAAACAATGCTCTTTCAGAGCTTGTTCCTATATTTTTTTTTTCAGCTTAGTTTCTGAACAATGTAAGACTTCTTAAGTCTTTTTTTATCCAAGTGTTTGGTCTTGTATATTCCCTTGTTCCTTACCACCACCACTAATTCTTGAACTACTTAGTTAATTTCAATCAAATTTGATATATAGATCAAAATCCCAATGACACTAAGATCCAACCAATTCCTGTTTTATGGGAATAGTCTACCAAGTAAAGGAGAGATCATTTTAAAAACACTCACTGAGGGGAGGGCCTTGCATTAGCTCAACCTATCAACCAGAAGAAATCACACATGAGAGAGACATTAAGAATACCCCACTCAAGACAAAAAAACTCAGATCACTGCTTCTACTTTACTAGACACCTGAGAATCCAGCCATGGGATACAAGTTCCCAGACAAAGCACACTTCACTGTTTGTTCTGCTGCTAGAGCTGCTCATTTGAAAACAAGAGTTAAGAAAATTTCTTACTCTTCTCATTCACCTGACTCCTTTGACCTCACTGATTTTCCAGCATCTGCATCTGTCCTTCACTCTTTCAGACTCATTTCTTTACCTGATGTCAGCTGATAATGGTTAGGCGGGTAGCAAACCAGATAAGGCTCATTTCTTTCCTCAGTGCTTACTGCTTAATGAGGGGAAAACCAGATGAAAAGTGTACAACATAATCTATGTTCACAAATTCTGCACTTGGATATCCTATGCAACGAAAAGGTGCTGTATGTTTATTAAGGGCAGGTGGAGATTTCTTTTCTTTTTGCAGGTTTTTCTAAAACAGCACTTCTTTTGAGGAAAAAAAAAATATCAAATGCTCAGGAAAATATTTCCTTTGCATTTAGATTTCCCCATACATTTTTAATTAACCTAACCCTTTTTCAGTTAAGACTTATTTTGTTACCATCTTCTGTTCCCTTGCACATTCTTTGGCTGCTTTTTGTGCCTGTTATTTACATCTTGACTTCAAACCAATGCATCCGTCCTACTCTTAATTCCAGGGAATCTCCACTGGCACAGCTAAACTTCCCTTGTAAAGATTTAATTTCTGTGTAGCACCTTACTCACTGGCCCTCAGGAGTGCACCTACATTAGCACTTCAGTTCCAAAGTGTGCTTTTGGAGCTAATCTCCTGGCCATCCTCACCACCCAGGTTTTTCTTGTCCTATAGCTATGGCCTGTAAAAGGTATTCAGGCTGTGGGGCAAAGTAAGAAATAGTCAAAAGTGAAAATTCCCTGCAATTTGCCCTGTGTAGGTGTCATTTCCTCAGGACCTCTACAAACGCATTTTAACACCACCTTTTCCAGTAGACAGCATTGAATGTGAGAGGTGAAATTGCCCCAGAATCTCTGAGGTGTGTTTCTATAGTTTCAATGCATCAGTGTTTGCAACTGACCCGAGTTCATCAGCTTTTTTTCTCTGTTCATTTGACTTGTTTGCTGTACATGAGGATGAGTTTGCCACTGCCTGAGCCCATTTTGTGACAAAACCACTTTCCAAGTTCAAGTTCAGTAATAACAGCCAGACTTGAGATTAATCCAGCTGAATGGAAGCCAGTCAAGCTGGAGGGTTAAAGCTACATTGCTAGAGGAATAAAATACGGAAAGCAAAATACTAGAGTAAGTTTTCAAAATTATGGTTAGCTCTGCAATTTGGGAATGTATAAATGGCACCCTTGTTCTTTATATAAAATCTGGGTTTTGTAGTCTGCTTGATCTTGTGGCAACATGGATGACGACACATGCGATGAGTTACATAAAATAATTAAAAATGGACTATCAGAAGCCAAGCTATGATACCGGTACACTACTTTTCTGTAACACTTGTAATACACTGAGACTTAAATTCCTTTAACTTCACTGTTACTGATTCTGACACTCGTTGGACTACAGAGATACCTAAGTGAACAAAACCAATCTCAGTAATCTCTCTGGATGTTTTTATTTTTGTTTTGTTCTGGTTTTTTAATTTGGTAGTGCTGTGGTATTTCTGTGTAATGATATTAATGAAGTTACAAGGTTGAAGACAAGATATGAAGAGACATCAATATTTTTTAGTGCTACCGCACAGAAAAACAACAAGCTCCTAAAAGCACTTACTGTGGTTCTTTCTCTGAGATTTATTCTGTTTTGGATATAGTTAGAGCCTGTAAATAAAAATTCAGCAGATCAAATTAATGACATCGAAAGGAAATACAGAGGCATCTGGGTTACACACTCATCTAACTATATATGAGTTCCCCTTAAATGGTAGTTCATGTTTTTGTAAATTGAATTAGACACAATCTCATCGTGTACGTTAGCAGGAATTAAATACTAAACTGGTTCCAGGGAAGCTACACAACCAACAAGCCCCCCAAAACCACTTTATTGTTGAGTATGAATCAGTTTATGTAGGTTCAACAATAGTCCATGCATCTTTATTGAGATGAGTGCAATTTTCATGGGAAATAAATCACAATTATAGTAAACATGAATGCTCATCATTCTCTGACCTCGTCAGCCCGACCTCCCCAGGGGCCCATGAGGGTTGCCACTGAGATTCACATAATGTAAGAACCAGACAGGAAAGAGATATTTTTTCCTGGCTTCAATCAAAACAGCATACAGCCATGGACTGTAAGCCACGGAAATAGCTGCAAGACAGAAATGCTCAACACAGGTCCTTCTGATCAAAGCCATTCCTGCTCACTGTAGGGCTTATGACTATTTGGCACAGACTTGCTTTAATTAGCTTGCACTGACTAGAAGGAGATACTCTCTGTTGTGGCTTTTTTTTGTTTGATATCTTTGAGGGTCATGGTTTGTTGTTCGTTGGGTTATTTTTTTTTTCCAGAAATCATCCACGTAGTTTATGTTTACAACCTTAAAATCCAGCAGCCAAGGAGCACAGAAGTGCAAGAAGAACACAGCAGCTGGCCTCACCTCCTGCTTTCCAGTCCTGTAAACAGGTGTCATGCTCGCTATCAGCACAATACAAAGTTTAAGAAAATGCAACTCAGTTTGTTTAGATTGTGAACAAACTCATATGATGGCAACTGAGAGAGGGGAAGCAACCTTTTGTGTTTGGAAAGCCCCTTGGATACAACCAGCACCTAGATTGAAGTTCATTGTGCCTCAATTCTGGTTTATTCATTTTGCAAGGTAATATTTAAGCTGGGAAAAGAAAGAGCACAAGGAAAAAGGTTCTTCAGTCAAGATGTGCCAGTCAAGGCATTAACTAAAGTGAACTGGAACTGGAAGGTAACAAGAAGCATCTGGTGCTTAATGTAGCCATAGCAATTTTGTAATTAAAGGAAAATAGCTACTATGCTGAGGCTGTAAATACCAAGGCACTCTGGCCTACTTATCATTCTAAATCACAGACTATTGCCAAGCTGGCAAAGCTACATGGAGTTTAACGATAACAAAATAGCTTGTGTCAGCATTCACTGACTTTGGTAGAGGTGTCTGACAGAAGTAGAGGTATGTTGCAACACATCTTCTGTACCTTGGGCAGGAGGAATTGCAGGCACTGTAGAAGAGAAGACAAATGCTGATTTCTTTTCCCAGCCATGCACTGTGAGAATACGAGAGTTTGAGGGCTTTCTAAGTGCAACAGCTTGGTGCTTGAATGGCATTTTTCTTTCCAGTGTTTTAGGTGTGGACACAAAATATTTGAAGGAAGGGGGATTTCTAATAACTGGTCCTGTCAGACCTAGCTTAAAACCAATGTGGTCAATATTCTGCTGTTTATACCAATCTAAAGGAATTCAAATCAACACAAGGTTGCATGTAGTTATTAGGTGACAGCTTTTTCTCTCTAGTTACAGGACTCTGCTCCAAATGAGGACATTCATGCTATACTATCTCTTACATAGAAGCCTCACATTTTACGTGTTTCATTCTGCATTGCACATCTCCACATTGCAGCCAACATCACGCACAAAACCAGTTCTATTCCTCTATTGTCATAGCAGATGCTGGGTGATGTATTGGAAGAATCATTCTGCCCACTCTTGTCAGTAGATTAGACATACGAATGTGTCCTGCTGGCATTTCTCTATAAAAGTACTTTTCTGAACATGTTTATCCACATCTCTGTTTTTACAACCACTGGTGTACATTTCTGTTCACACTAAATTGCCACATCCTCTATATTATTACAAGTACTACTTGGAAACCAGTGGTCCATGTGCACGTACAAAGTGCAAAACAGGGAACAAAACAGCAGAACATTTTTTTCTGAAGTATTTGAGGTGGTTTGTCTGGACCACTGCATGGGTTATGATTCTCTCTGGACTTCTGCTGGGAGCTCAGCTGGGTTTCCTATCTGTTTTCTCCTTACATTTACAAGTGACAAACCACCAGTTTATGTGCACTAGAAATGGACTTGCTGTTGTAGCTACCCAAAGCTATGAAGCATTGCTTCTCCATATGCTACCTCCAGACTAGATGCGGCACAAACACAGCTGAAAACTATTTCATAGGGCTCAGGTGCCAACTCATGTGGTAGCCAGACATAGCTACTTGGGATGTTTCCGCTTCACCTTGTCCCCAGTGCTTATCATCGCTCCTCTGCTGAGTGAAAAGAATAAAGCACAGAGAGCTTCCCAGCCACATCAAGACAAAGGTGGCTGCTGGATGGGTGTCTAAGTTACACAATCAGGCTTCACACTGAAGATCAGTTCACACACACTGTTCAGTCATCTCTGTTTCAGGGTAGGTGATCTACAGCAAAGGAACAGGACAACAGTACGGAGAGTAAAGGCACAGAACAAATGTCACAGAAGAGCGCTGTGTGCAACAACGAGCACCTACGTGCTCCAGTAGTAACTATGTTTTTCTATTAATCTCTGAAGTTGGTGTAACACAGTGCTGAAATACAAACTAGAGCTTCTGAAGAAGATCAAGAAACCTTTGTGCAACATCCACCTACAGCGAGAGGTGGTTCCCACGCCAGACAGCCCCTAAGGAAACTAGATGATGTGGAAAACTGGGTGAAGCAGGGAGTCAGCCCAGCTCTGGGCAGACCCTGTCACTAGTGACAGAGCAAGGACATGCATCTTCAGAGTGATCCATGGTGAAAATAAGGAAAAAAACTCTAGTAAATTGTTCTACAAAACCTCATCCACTGTAGTGTGCAGGTGGGGTTAAGAGCCTGAAAGGCAGAGTCCCCATTTGACCTACAAAACAGGCAAGGTTAAAAGCAGTCTTATTTGAAACTTCCTTGACCACTGTTATTCAACCACAGTGGAGAAGACTCCCTTTCTTGGTGAAGGCCATGCTATATCCTGCAGTCCTTGAGACAGGCAGGAAACTGGCAAACTTTGTTCTTGAAAGTGAGACAGGCAATACATTGAGCAAAGGCTTAATTTTTTCAAATTCTGCGTGTATATAACTCATCTGGTCACTACACTGATTAAAAAAAAAATCACTTGTATTTTTTAAAATGAAGGAAATGTTGGAAAAGAAATATCAGAAAATGAGGTATTTTTATTATGAGATCTGCCACACTGAATGCTAGAAAGATAAGGAAGATGCACTTTCACTTCTCAGTTTAAAGTCAAGTCATTTGTCAGTTCTAGTCCAAAAGCCATTTATGTTCACTTTTAGCCTTTAACATAAAACTGGAGCAAAACTTCAAATGTTCACTATAAATTACTATTCTCTACATTATTTGTTTTCAAAATAACATGTATTTGTAGGGATTTATTTCTAGCAGTAAATTCAACTATAACTTAACCAATAAGCGTAAGCAGTCTTTCTTCCACGAAAATGAGCATGCAGTGTGGAAGAGCTAATCCTCAAAAAATAATCAAAAGCAAGGTAAATTTTCCAAACTTGCAAATAATGGCATATTAGTATGAATGGAAACATTTTTCATTACTGAAATCTTTTAAAAGAACAGCATGCCACAACAGACACAGGCAATGAGGATGCATGAACTGTGTGGCTGCACAGAGTGCACATCTTCCATTCTGAATAGTTATTTTAAAAGGAAAACAGACAATTTAGGCTAATTTTGTCCATGGTATAAATCTATTAGCATTAATGGTGTTGTGACTACTTGTACCAAAATCAAATTTGCCCATATATTTTAAAGACAGTGCCATTTAACTGTGTTTTTTAAGGCTGTTAGCTGAAATAGCTGTTTTAGGAAGAAGTCTGTAGGTACAAGCTGTTGGGGGCCCTTCAGCAAAGGGGAAAAAAAGTGAATTCACTGAGTTCAAAAGAAACAAGAACTGTGAGATAAAAGATGGCTAGATCCTTGCAGCCTTAAGGGAGATGCAAACTGCCTCATGGCTTGGGTAGGCTTGATGAGGATTGAGTGAAGTGACTGTGGTAGATGGTAAAACGAGTTTGATGGGATGAAGAAACAGAACAGAACAGAAAAAATGACTGCTGGGAAAGGCTGAATGGGCTCAGAGAAAGTTGCTATTCTTGCAGCCCATGGGGGCCAGGATACCAGCACAATGGAGCTATATATCTAGGAAACAGGGAAAGGCCCTTCCATTTTGGATCGAGGCCAAGAAGCTCAGACCAGTTTGCAATGACTGAAATATGAAAATGGGTCTGCACCAGGGCATATCCAAGGAAAGTTTTCTATTGAACACAATAGGGAGGGGAAAGTAAATTTAATACAAGGTCTTCCTTCTCCAAGAAAAAAGTGATTCTAATGGGATGATGTTTAATAAGCCCAAATGTCGGGTACTTTACTTTGGACACAACAATCCCATGCAGAGCTACAGACTGGGGACAGAGTGGCTGGAGAGTAGTCAGGCAGAAAAGGACCTGGGAGTGCTGGTTGACAGGAAGCTCAACATGAGCCAGCAGTGTGCCCAGGTGGCCAAGAAGGCCAATGGCATTCTGGCCTGCATCAGGAATAGTGTAGTGAGCAGGACCAGAGACGTTTTTGTCCCCCTGTACTCGGCATTGGTCAGGCCTCATCTTGACTATTGTGTACAGTTCTGGGCCCCCCAGTTTGGGAAAGATGTTAGGATACTGGAATGTGTTTAGAGGAGGGCAATGAAGATGGTGAGGGGGCTGGAGGACAAGCCCTATGAGGAGCGACTGAGGGAGTTGGGGCTGTTTAGTCTAGAGAAGAGGAGGCTCAGGGGAGACCTCATTGCTCTCTACAACTACCTAAAAGGAGGTTATAGTCAGGCAGGGGTTGGTCTCTTCTCTCAGGTGGCCAGTGGCAGAACTAGAGGGCATGGACTTAAGCTTCATCAGGGAAAGTTTAGGCTTGATGTGAGGAAAAAGTTCTTCACTGAAAGGGTGATCGGCCATTGGAATGGGCTGCCCAGGGAGGTGGTGGAGTCACCGACCCTGGAGGTGTTTAAGGGGAGACTGGATGAGGCACTGAGTGCCATGGTTTATATGATGGGTTGGTGTTAGTGTTGGTGTTAGTGTAGGGTTATAGGTTGGACTTGATGATCTCAGAGGTCCTTTCCAACCTTGTAATACTGTGATACTGTGATACTGTGATAATCAACCCAAAGACAGATAAACAATTTCTGAATCCGAAACTTGCTAGGGCTGCAGAATTGACACTGCTTTTGGGGTCTGTGTCCAGTGTCCTAAGAGCCTAGGAGAGTGAGGATAGCAGACTCTCAGAAAGAGGGATGACAGTTTTGAACAAGTATCTTTCAGCTTGACTAGAGGTCCTTCAAATTGTCATAGTGTGGCTGGCTGGTTTGGACATTAATGATTCAGACAGATCTAGGACTTTTTCCTAAGGTTTCAGGAGCTTTTTCCAGCCTGATACAAAAAGAAGAATTTGGGAATGTAGCAAAAATATGTTAGTGTGGACTAATGTTTCATTTTTAAAAATGGTAATGGAAAATCTGAAGTTAACAAACCCTTCTGGAAGAGCTCTGTAACACCTCCTTCAGCTATATGGCTGTTAGTGGACAATATTTGCTCCTCAGCAAAATACTAAGGCTTCTGCAGCAGTTTACTGGAGGCAACTATGAATTCCGAAGTTTCTCTTCAATATCATGCACCAATACTTCTGAAAGATTTCCACAATTAACCAGAACAGTTTCAGGGAATCCAGTGTTAAACTCCAGATCACAGTAATAGCAGACTTCTTGCACCATCTTCTGAGAAAATGATGTCTGGAATAAGATAAGGGTATTACCTATCGTGCTGCTTATATGTTTTTCCTACGCTTTTTCCTATGTATGGTTTCTGTCAAAGGTAGAATAACCAATGATAATATATATATAGCATAGAGCTTTTGGCTCAAGGTATCTTTTGGCTACAGTTTTGCTTCCAACCACTCCATCGGCCTTCAGACACCCTGCCCTATGTTGAAGCAGACGAAGTGGTTTGAGTCTGTGGGACTGGTAAATGGCAGTAGATGGGTCTAAACTGTATTGTTTTTAAGCGGCTCACTGCTCAGAATGAAAAATGACACTGAGTATTCAAGTGTGAGCCAAAATAAATCCATTTTTAAATGGTGATGTCTCTCACTGAATAAAAATTGCAGGACCATACTCTGACAACAGAGTACAGCCACCTACTTATGGCATGTCAGGATAGCAATAAGTGACTCACCCACCCACTTACACTCCAAGGACACCAGGGCTTGATGTCTCTATCATAAAGTTGTCATAACAATGACTCTAGACAAACATTTTTTTCCTACTGCCCACAGCCTGTACAGTACTCACTGCTTGTTCACTGTTCCAGGTCATCAACCCCTAAAATATCTCAAGGTGAAAATTAGTAGGAGTTACATTACACAAACACTTCCCTTGATTAGTAAGCTTGTACTAATATTTGCTTTAAAATCTGTTTGTTGATAAATGTTAATTAAATACCAACTAAAGGCTTTATTTTGACCCTCTCTTGGTGTCTTCTGAACTCATTAATTTGCTGGGCAATTGATAAACCTCACCTACTGTTTTCCGTAAGGCGATCAAAACCAACACTAGGGAAAGAAAAGAAGAGGATTATATATAGTGGGAAGAAAGTGAAGAGAAACATCTGGAGCGGAGAGATTATGAGAGTTCCCAGCCGGGCCATCAATTTGTTGATGATGTGAAAACGAAGCACAGCAGTGGCTTTTTCACATGATGGTCAAAGAGCTGCAAAGAATATTCCATCTGTAAAGAGATTCAAGAATCGTTTCGTCCAACAGTGCTTCTTGAGCTTTCTTTATCCTTCAAGGAGCAAGTATCTGCCAAGGGCTGGTGCACTACCTAATTTTGCTGTATGTTCCATGGACATAGGAATTAGGGTGAATGTTGTCTGCTAGGTAAGAAAAAATACTTTCTTGGTTCACTGTGGGGCCAAATAAAGCCAGTCAGGTGGAGAAAAGACTATTAAGGGAAGAGATAAAAATTATGGGTTGAATGGAACTAGGAAAGGACAAAATTTAACCCTCAGAGGGTGCTTGTGTAAAAATAAATTAAATGGGCCAGAGCCCGATCTCTGCAAGCTATTAGGATAGTATTGTTCACATTTGAAGAGCTAAGTTGTCTCACTTACAATCCCCTCCCAAATACTTGGTACATATTATGCTCAAACCATTGGCCAGATATTGCCTGAAAGACTGGTAGGTGTTGTAGACCAGAACAATATTAGGGACCAAAAAAGGAGCTAAAAATGAAGCATTCTAGGTGATTATATGTTGGTGCTTATGACCAAGGTTTGTTTCTGCTTTGCTTTTAAGCATGGAGGTGTCGAATACGACAGTTTTGCCATGAGGATTGCATATGGAGCCCTTACTCACAGAGAAGCTTGAGACAGTGGGAACAATTTGACTGAACTCCATACTATCTGCATAACTGCATCATCTGTTTTATCAGTCAAACTGAGTATCTTGATGCCTAAATAACATATTCACATGTAAGTACCCAGTCTCCCAGAAGAACAAGGCTTCATGCACACTTGCTAAAAAGGTAGGATCTGTCAATAGCTGACACCCCTTCATGAAGTACCCTTTTCTTTCTTGGTAGTTACATATTTTCCCAAGGGTAATTTTAATTCCTCAGTATACCAGTACAAATATAACCCCTCAGTCACTCTGCATACATAGCAGAACCAGAAGATCCTCTGTCCCTTTGATAGTGTGAGACATCTTTTTCTTCCCAAATTTGCTGCCTTGTAGTGAAAGAAGACTTAGCACTGAATTTGAAGGGTGACTATTCAGTCCAATAGCATTACCTAAATTGCTTCAGTGCAATTCAGTGTAAACAGCCACAGGCAGTTGAACTGCAGCTCATCTCTGGGTGCTTTCTCTTACCACTCTGTCCTCTCATTGGCATAGCCTGAATTTTGCAAGCTGGGGAAGTGTTACGGTGGTTCTCACTGGTTTTAGGCAAAGAACAAAGAAGTATTGCAGGATTTGAAGTAGTTTGTTCAGCAAAAGGCAGGTGATAAAAAATAATAATCCTTAAACCCCCAGATACTCAGATCTTATTATTATTTGAGAATCTCAGTTTTCATATAAAAACTAAAGCAGGAGTTTAGTTCTGATTGCCTGAAAATGAGTCCCAACACTCCAAACACCAGATGGCAAATAAAAAAGACCCAAATGTGCTATTTTTTTTCTGTACATTAGAGTGGCTTAGGGAACAAAAAGATTAATTTTTATATGCCTTGCTTTAGCAGTTTGATACAAAAATGCTCCTATCTAGGTAATAGGAAGATAATTTTCTGAGGGCAGGCATGAGGTAGTAGAAATTATGTGAAGAATGTGACAGTAAACTTCAGACTGCACAGAATAAATGGTGGTGAGGTGAAGCACACTGTCTTGGATATGTTTGAGAAGAATGATAGAGAGCAGATCAGGACAATGAGTGAGGAAGTGGGCAGACAGAGAAGCAAGGCCATGGCATGAGTTTAGGAGATATTCTTATTAACCTCTGGAATGCATAAAGTTAAATTTATGCTGATTGCTTGGTACTGCTATGAAGCAGCTTGGTATTAGTATGCTACTCTCTAGCAAAATATTAATTGTCCAGATGCAGGTTAGACTGGGAAAACTCCACTTCTGCTGATGGAGCTTGTTGCAGCCCTCTTGAGTTAAAAAGAAAAAAAAATAATCTTGTAAAAGAACACTTTTGCTGATATGTCTTAATCCATACTAGGGGTTTCTGCTGGCACAGCTATGCTGGTTGCAGATCACACTTCAGCACTCCCCTGATTGATGTACATACCTTGCAACAGTTTGTCATGCTGATCTGGCTAAGGCCTGTACTAAGAGAGAAGCAGTCAGAGGATCAGGAAAGGCAGGTCAGAGATCAGAAGAGTAAAGATGTTTTTGTGTTGCAATCAAGCAGAGAGTGAGTAATAGCAGAAAGAAAATCAACATATTAAGAATAAACAGTACTCACCACGATTTACTGGCTGGACTTCTAATTCCAGCCACATAAACTTTGACATTTTTTTGTTTTAAAAAGTAGTCTCTGGTTTTTGTTGCTCTGTTAACTGTCTGGTGTTTTGTTGAAAGAAAATTATAAGATATATCCTTTCTTACTATGAAAATATACTAGCTTGTAAACTTGAAAAGCAACCTGTGTTTGTTGAACACATGGGTCTTTAAAAATCATTTCATTACATGCAAAAATTGCTTTATTTTGATCAAACCATGGTGATGGCATTGCAACTCTCCTCCACCCTCTAAATTTATTGTGCTGGCTTCTCTTTAGATTTCTTCTAACTACCGTTGATACACCATCCTTTCACTAGCATTCCTTCTGGATTCTCATGTATTATTTATCAAAAATCCTACTTATCGCAGGTCCAGTGCTTCTCTTGCAAGGCATACAGGAGCTTGAATTGCAGTGTGAAATTATTGCTGTCCCTTAATTAAGATAATCAATTTATTAGAGGCAAACAATGCCCTACTGAAAT
This sequence comes from Tapera naevia, assembly GCA_033556795.1. Classification (NCBI taxonomy): domain Eukaryota; kingdom Metazoa; phylum Chordata; class Aves; order Cuculiformes; family Neomorphidae; genus Tapera; species Tapera naevia. Next base: position 19,446,269 of record JAUMJJ010000029.1, read on the forward strand.
CTCTCAGATTACAAGATCATTACTACACACTGTACTACATCTCTATATGTTACATAGTGATAGATCCAGTGTGTGTATGCACAGCCTATGTGTATATATACACCGGGTGCATGTATGTGTGTTTAGAACAAGTACATATGGTGGGTGCTGCATAGTATAAATAGCCTTATTTGCAGTCGCTTTCACTTAGGCAGTGATTAGTAGTGTCACCTGGCAATATAAAAAACACAGACAACAAAAACCTGTTCAAATTAAGGCCAGCAAGAAAGACTGGAGTAAGGAAAGGAACATGGATCACTGACACTGCTGACAAAGTAGAAGTAGCAATTTCCTGAGCCAATAAGCCAGCACAGCACCGCACCATAGAAGTACTTTTCATGGGAAACCAGTTGGAAGATTCAGCTTCTGAACAAGAGGGTGGGAAGAAATATCCAATTTTTTCCACCACTGAGAGTTTCTTCCAAATTAGAAGAATGCTAGCACTCATTTTCTTTTCCATACACATGAAAAGCCAGTTGATTATAAAAAGCCTCTCCTCCCATTTTTATACATAGGCTTTGATGTACAAGCTTCTATATATTGCATTAGTGAATGCTTAAGTAGAAATTGTGTTGAGTTTACCCTGGATGGACACCAAGTGCCCACCGAAGCTGCTCTATCACTCCCCTCCTCAGCTGGACAGGGGAGAGAAAATATAAGAAGAGGGTTGTGGGTTAAGATAAGGGCAGGGAAAGATCATTCAATTACTGTCATAGGTAAAACCAGACTCAACTTGAGGAAATTAGCTCTATTTATTAACAATCAAATCAGAGTAGGATAATGAGAAATAAACCTGAATTGGGAAAAAGAGAGGGGTGTGGGGAAGGTGTTCTTAACTTTACTCCACATTTTCTCTACCTATTCCCCCCTATTAGTGCAGGGGTACAGGGAATGGGAGTTGTGATCAGTTCATCATACATTGTTTCCTCTGCTCCTTCCTCCTCAGGGGAAGCACTCTTCACCCTCTGCCCTTGCTCCAGCATTTGGTCCCCTCCATGGGAGACAGTCTTCCATGAACTTCTCCAACATGAGTCCTTCCCACGGGCTACAATTCTTCAACAAACTGCTCCAGTGCACTCCATCGCATGGGGTGCAGTCCTTCAGGAACAGACTGCTCCAGAGTGGGTCCCCCACAGGATCACAAGTCCTGCCAGCAAACCTGCTCCAGCATGAGCTTGTCTCTCCCCAAGCCTACAAGTCCTGCCAGGAGCCTGCTCCAGCACAGGCTTCTCATGGAATCACAGCTTCCTTTGGGTGCGTCCACCTGCATCCACTATGGCACCCTCCAGAGGCTGCAAGTGTATATCTGTTCCACTGTTAACCTCCATGAGCTGCAGGGGAAACGCCTGCCTCACAAACCACAAGTTGCAGGGGAACCTCTGTTCTGGCAGCTAGAACACCTCCTCCCCATCCGTCTTCTCTGACTTTGGTCTCTGCAGAGTTTTTTCTCTTACATATCCTCATTCCTCTCTACGGCTGCAATTACTGTCGGACAGGGGTTTTATCTCCCTTCATAAATATTTTATCCCAAAAGGACTACCATCATCACTGATATGCTTGGCCTTGGCCACTGATGGGTCTCTCTTGGAGCTGGCTGGCATTGGCTCTATCAGACATAGCGGAAACTTCTCGCATTTTCTCACAGGAACAACCTCTGTAGCCCCCTGCTAACAAAACCTTGCCTTGCAAACCCAAAATAGAAATCTTCACACAGCTGTTTCTGTGACACACATTCCGAACTGGTACCGAGCTATATCTGATGCTTACGTATGCTCCACTGCCAGACCACATTGATGAACCGTTGCTTGCTACACAATAGAGAGGTCTACAGAACAGTAAGACAAAGTGCTATACCTAGAGAACACCAATTGCACTATTACATCTGAATAAAACAAATTATGAGTGTCTCTGAATCTTTATAGGTTTTTAAATTGCTGTGAAATTCCAAGGGATTCATGAGACCTTTTGAATTTACTTCAGCAGAAGCCAAATCAGGTCTAATTAGCAGTGCAGAAACACTGGTTAGATGCTGTTACTAAAAGCAGGTCTCCACTGAAGTTCATCAGCTGTAGTAAGCCAAACTTATGACTTATTTCTTATGGTCAGTGGCATATGACGTAAACATAGACAGCAAGTTTGACATATATCACAGTGTGCTTAAAGTATGTGATCCTATGCTTGGAATTCTAAGGGCGTTCCAAACAACTATATATTTGGATCTTGGCATTCATCACTGAATTTGGGCATAGGAACTAAAAGCAGAAGCAAGCAGGAACTTGTGCTGCTCTATTACAAGGAATTTCCTACTTTTTGTTAGATTATTTTGTAGATAGCCTGAATTGATCCCAAACCACTCCTTCATTTGAAGTATTTTTCAGAACACAAGTTACTAATATACTGAATTTGACAGTTTCTCTGCTTTAAGAAGACTGCAAGCTGCCCAAGCACCTAAAAGGGCTCCAGCTAGCAGGGATGAGCACTGCAGAGTCAGAGACTCCAGACCTTAAGGCAGCCCTTGCCCCTGCAGCAAGTGGAAGGGCAGACTGGGCAAACCTCCCCATAAGCAGTATCAGAGGTTTCCTGACACACCCAGCAGGTACCACAGAGAACGCTGCCTTAATTTCAGCAAAAGATCTTCAGGCTATTAGGTTTCAGACAAAGCAGTCAGGCTCAAGGAACCAGAATTTTTTCTGATCAGTTTTACTTAAAGATGAGTCCCCCAAAGGCAGGAAAGTCACCCTTTCTTTCTCCTGCTGTTGAGATTTTTTCTTCCTTTTCTTTACAAATCTTGTTGTGTACAGCCCTTTTACACCATTTTGTACGAAGTCTGGCCATTCTCAGCACTAGGCAGGAGACAATCAATCAGCCATGCCCTAGACCTGTACCAGACTGAAAGCAGCAGCTGCCTTTCCAGAAGGAAAAAGAGCCTGCAATCACCTCTTTTCTCCCGTACCCAGCATCCGAGCTGAACGGGAATCTTGTTTTCAGCTTGCAGAGTCACAAAATCCAAAGACAAATCTAACTGTAGCGACTAACCAGCAAACAAACCATGTGGTAATATTGGTTGCCACAACTTTCTCTTCAAGCAATCCTGAGGAAGGACCAAATAGCAGAAGAGCCCTAACTTCCCTTTGTTAATTCTCCAGTGAAGGCATAGCTGCCCTCAGACAAATCTTTGTAAAAACTCATTTGAGCAGCTCTAATTAGCCTTTTGGGGGGAAGATTTTAAGAAACCTAGACATAACAAAATGTAGGTATGATGGATAATTAACTATCTCTAAATTTGAAAAGATACTCAATTTGACATTTCAGAACAATATCCTGAGACAATATTTTCTTTTCAGAGAGATATGAAACTGAGGTTTTGAGTCTATATGAGTCAACTTCTATATGAGTAGAACCATTGCCAAGCACCTAGTGTTTAAAATTACCAGGATTAAAAAACTTACAGAATTGCTTTAAGAATCACTGTGTTTTCAAAAAACTAAACTTATGTCTTTTTCATAGTCTCCTACTTGTTTTATTCTTCCGGAGTTCCCACTTTCAAGTTTTTTGCAACCACAGTTTCTTGCCTTAGCAAGCTAAGATTGTTGCAAGATCCCGTTATATGAGGATATGCAGTTTTAAGAACAGCAACAAATATTGTGAGACTCACCATAAAATAGCAAGAGTTGGCAGCGCCGCAGTAAGGACATTAACTTTCATGTCCTCCCAAACTGCAGTTTCTATAAATAGCATCTGTCTGCTTTTACTCCTTCTGCAGTTAATTATATAGATTTTCCTGCATTTCCTCTTCTGTAGTGCTCCTGTGAATCAGGATGTTAGCTGATGGACTGAAGCAATGCTTATGCTTTGACATTAAGCTGTTATAAAGTATTTCTGCAAGTGGGGAGGTTAAGCGGGTAAGGACCTGTCTCTGCTTTCTCACTGCTGAAGTGGGCAAATTGCACTGTGTATTATAATTTTTGGTAGATGTGCCAGCCACAGCTGACTAGCCACAGGATCATGACGTGGCTGGGATCTGTCCTGCATGCATCTCCTATTGTGTGTGTCCCATCTGGTTTAACCTTGTCTTTCACAGTGAAGAGCTGGTTGTTGTGTTCTCTGGACTGGCTTGGGCAAGATATTTAGGGGAAAATTGACCTCATCTAGCTTTGGATACCATCAGGGAAACACCTTCCTTTGCACTATTCACTTATGACTTCTACAGTCAGTGGAAAGTGCTACGTGCTTTTAAGCACGGGCTTTACCGGACCTGTTTACTTACTAACTCACTTTAGGATGTTCTTGCTGCCTTAGAAGTGCCAGTCTCTCTCTCCCAACTGAGATGGCTGTTTTATTATTTGTGATCATTAGAGGAGAGTTCCAAATTTGAAAGCTAAATGTCAACAGACGCATATGGTTAGTCCCTATAACTCAAATATTACTGGACATTAAGTATCTCTAGAGTGCTATTTTCCACAAGTATCATGCTCATTGCACTACGTGAACACTCTATTTCTTTACTTCCCAGCCCCTGCTCCACCTTGACTAGTTTTTCATCTAGTTTATTATATAGTAGTTACAGATTCCTAAATCCTTTGTCACAGGGGTCAGCTGGCTGATTTGCCAGGTGTGTGCATGCAGGGTCATAGAGCGGATTCAGGTGATGTAGGAAAGGACATAGCAGGCTTCTTTCCACGTTACACTGATGAAAAGTATGTATTCCATAGTGCTGTAACCTCCTTCCCACTCCAGCAGCCCATGTGACAAATAGTCTGTTTGTGAATCACCAATCGGGCTGAACAGCTCATGGTGTGATGGAGCAGGATCTCCTGCTGCAGGATGCAAGATGCAGGTGTCCTTGGGGCATTATAGATAGGAAATACATTTGCTAGGTCCTCATAACATTGTTCTCACTTCCAAAGGGCACAAACTGTTCCTCAATAATGTCTTCCTATTGCACTGAAAAGATCCAGCAGGACTGCTCAGGCCCTGTACAAGATCCACTTCCCTTTATGCTGTAACACTGAACATCACTCTTTGTCTTTCATACATGTTTCATGTTCACCTCAGAAACCAAATCTCCCCTCTCTGGCTGTTGAGAAACAAAGGAATGGAATTTGAAGGCTGTCTTTTGTACATACTCATACATGTCTCTCTGTGTGCATCTGTGTGTCTGTGTGCAACTATGTACCTCCTGCAGAAAGGAAGGAACGAGGAATTATGCCATTTTGGCTGCTGTCTCTCCACATCCAATTCTGGCATGTTTAACAGATTGTTCGCACTGAAAAACTCTTACCTTCTTTCTGCTCATTTGAAACATGTAGCCTGTCCCCTTTACAGAGAGCCAGATGGTATATGTCTCATCCGCAAAGGGCAGAACAGATTTGTCTGATGTGTGGTACCAGTCCTTTACAGCTATTTTTATAGCACTCAAAGTCCTGAATTCTGACTGAGGCCTCTGGGAGGTTCCATAATATTAAGCATATTAACATTAATATATGCCCTCTGGAACAAAGATGATTTTTTATCAGAATCAAGGGAAATTTGATAGATGTTTTTGCCAATATCCAACATCATAAATCTTTATTTTGGGATTGCATAAATATTGCAAAAGTGGCCTAGTAAATTAGACAATATGTTAAAATCAGATTTGCTTTACCTTTTGATGATAGGAAGAAGTTAATTGTTATAATGGAATGATAAGAACTCCAAGTGTTCAAAAACCAGGACAAGTAAAATTATGAGGTTTCACATCAGTAATATTTGGGATCCTTTCTCCTTGCCTATGGGTTCTTCATCCTTAAGGTTGAGGTGGCTGCCATTTCCAATTGTTCCACACAACCATCAGGTATTTTTTGGTCAATGTTACGACTCTCACATACCCACATAACTCCAAACTAAAGAAAATACTTCAAATATGCTCATAATTGATGATTTGGAGATGAGGAAAAAAAATGATATCTCATCTCTAAGCAACTAGCCTGCTCACATAATAAGAACTTGATAACAATTTCAATCAGTGTGTGGCTTCTTAAAGGCCAAGTTAAAACAGTACCAAGGGCCAAGCAATCCCATCCATAGGTCCTTCCAGCCTTAAAAGCAATGTCATATCTGAAGAGTCAGCTTTTAATGGCCTAGGCTATCAAAGATGAGCTCAGGTGTATCCCAAATAAAAAAATCAACATTGTCATTTTGCAACACAAAAGTTAGGGCCAGGCTTGTGTATGTGTATTTTGTACAGGTTGAAGGTTGACTTTGCAGCCTGCGTCTTACTTGCAGCCTCACATACTTGCACCATGTGGGGAGGGAGAGCTCAAATATGAAGTCAGATACAGACATTCATGCTTCTCAAGCCTTATGTGCACAGTTTTACTTAGAAAAGAAAAGGAGAAACAAAATTCTTGGGAGTGTCTACATTGCCAAAGTCTTCCGCTAGCAAAGCCTGGAAAACATTGTATTTTGTAGACATTTTGAAATAAGACTAACTCTAGGTTTTATTTATCATGGATTGCATGTCCCCAGCTTTTAATACAAACATCCAGCACTTTGGACTCCTTATGTGACTGAGAGATTGTTACAGTCAATGGAAAAATCTTCACTGCCTAGTGATATTCTAACGCGCCTACAAAAAAAATAAAAAAGATCACTAGCAACAAAGAGAGTCCCAGCCAATGATATGAGAGCAAAGAGTATTTCAACTCTTGACCAGTGGGGTTTTGCACACTTTCTACTCTTTTTTTTATAGTGAAGTTTTGCAAGGGTGGCCCTTGACTGGCAAGCTCAAATACAAAGGCTTTATATTGTTTTGAAATTAACGATTTAGCAAACAAACACAGGAGTCATCAGAGGCTCCTATCCAATTGTTTGTTATCTTTCTGCTGCTGAGTCTATTTGTAAAACTCAGCTATGTGAGCTGGGGATTACATAAGAACTTTCAGCTTCTGTTCAATATCTTTAAACTAAGCTTCTTTCCTGTTGCTCCTTTATTTGTGGAAGAAAGCTTATTAAAATGAACCCTAAGCAGTCCAAAACAGAATGCAAAAACCTCAGGTTTTGAAATATAGCCCACTGACTTTTAAAATATAGCCCACTGTGGGGCTCTAACTGACAGTTTTTGGATATCTGGCATCAAGGATTCAGCCAATATCACTAAGTCTGAGCACAATTCATCCAAGGTTAGGCTCTCCAAACTTGCCAGTTACACAGGTGTTTTTCCTAAACAAACAACTTAAGTGATGTGTCAGCATTCGTCTTTTTTTGCTTGACTTGAACACTGTGACTGAGATTTTAATGTTGCTGCATATCCAAGCTAGAGGGACGTCCAGAGAAAAGATGAAGCCTAAATGGTGCTTGAGCTCCTGGGGGTGAGACAGAGCCCCACAAAATGGTAGGTTGCAGGACCTGGCAGGGAAGTGGTCAGAATGTCCATCAACACGCTTTTTGGAGTATCTGCAGCTGACAGTAATGACCCCTAAAGTGGATGAAGCTCAATTTCTGGACACATTGCAGGGTGATGTTGTGACCTCCTTATCCCATTTCAGCATTTCTGAAGAACGAGAAAAGGATTTTTGTTCATTCCAGCTTACCTGTGCAGGTAAACCAAGTGTAAGTAAGCCGAGAACTGGTTAACCAAAGCAAAGAATAACACAAAAAAAAGTAAAATTAGATTTTTTAGTCTCCTTTTTCTGTATTGGATAAGTGCTTTTTTGTTTATCAACAAAGGGATAGATTTAGGAAAGAAACACAGGAAAATTCTTCCTTTTCCCCTTGAACAAACTAACACCTTGTTTCCATAGACCGTGAACTAGGAAACCTGGGATATGCCTTCTACGTTTGCACTGTCATCAGAAAAGTTGACAGCAGGATTGGTAAACGATTTGTGGCTACACACAGTACCACTATTCAGTCCATGTGCTGAATTAGCACTCACCTTGTGCCTCAGGGCCTGAAAGAGGTACATAATTGTCTACACACATTTGAAAGCAACTAGAAACATATTGCAAATGGAGGAAGGGAAGATTAAGACATAGCAGACTGTTATAACTACAGGCCATGAGATTTAGAAGCAGTGGCTTTCACTTCTTGGTTTTCAGGAATTTTGTCATGGTAGTGTCTGAAACTGTGTGCCCCAGGTACTCTCCCTAAAGGATGCTCCAGTTCTGTCCTGACTTCACAGCAACGCTAGATGAGTAGACTTTGTGCTTGTTTTCCGTGATAACAAGAAACGCACTGAAAATATTAGGGACTTGCTATTGTCCTCAACTAGCTTGGGATATCACAGAATTTGGACCAAGGCTCACACCACAAAGTTTAGACACAGCCTGGAGTGACCTGTGGCAGCCTTTTATGCTGCCCAAGGAACCCCATATTCAAAGGGTGTGCTGATAAATCTCAACCTAAAGTGAAAACCAGAAATTATGGAGCACAAACCTCAGCGCAGGAGGTAGCATCTTCTTTCCATCACTGGAAAGACCTACTACAAGGGAACATGAAAATCCACGTAAAACAAAACACACCACCACGTGGACATCTGTGGGGCTGGTGGTGTCTAACACTGTCCATCAGAATCCTCATTTTGGTCGCCACTGTTGGGATTGTTCCAAGTGTTATGCCTGTCACTAAGACATCTGGCCCACCAGGCACAATCACAGAGTCAGGAAACATTGTGCTGCATTGCCCTTACTGAGTGCGGAGCCAGAAATCATTGTAGCACACATTTTCAGTCAGAAAGTGGAGTATTTGCCCAGAGAGGTGGGAGATGTCCCATCCCCGGAAAAGTTCAATGCCAGTTTGGACAGGGCTCTGAGCAACCTGATATAAATGAAGATGTCCCTGTTCATTGCAGGGGGGTTGGACTAAATGACCTTAATGGTCCTTTCCAAACCAAACCATTCTATGATTCTATTTTGAAATGAGTCAGCTGAGAAAAATTCCTGCCAGCCACTGCTAGGGGAACCTTGGATAAAGGCCGGTGCAAAGCTGCAAACACATCAGTGGAAATTTTTTCCGTTCTCCACCCAAACCCTCCTCCTCCCCATGTATAACAGAGTCTAAGGCTCCAGGGAGATCTTGTAGCGGCCTTCCAGTACCTGAAAGGGCTGCAGAAAAGCTGGGGAGGACTTTTTACAAAGGCACATAGTCACAGGCGAGGGCGGTGGCTTTAAATTGGATGGGGGAAGATTTAGGTTAGACATTAGGAAGAAATTCTTCAAAATGAGGGTATTGAGACACTGCAAGAGGGGAAACTGAGATGAGATTTTGGGAAGAAATATTTTCCTGTGAGGGTGGTGAGGCAACAACACAGGTTGCCCAGGGAAGCTGTGAAGCTGTGAATGCCCGCTCCCTGGAGGTTTTCAAGGCCAGCTTTGATGAGCAGCCTGGTCTGATGGGAGGTGTCCCTGGCCATTGTGCGGGGGCGGGGGGGGGGGGGGGGTGGGTGGGCGGTGGAACCGGATGATCTTCAAGGTCCCTTCCAACCCAAACCAATTCATGGCTCTATGATTCTGTTACTCTATGATTCTATGGCAACGTGTCCCCCGCGGGGCTGTACGGCGGGGCCGAGGGGTCCATGACCCGGGGACGCAGGGCGGTGGCACCGGCTGCGCACGGAATCGCCGTTCCCCGCATCCTCCCGCATCCCGCCGCATCCCCCGGCGGTCCTGCCCGCGGGACGGGACAGCAGCAGCCGTCACCGCATCCCCCCGCGCCCTAGACCGCCCAACCAGCAGCGGGACGGGGCGAGGCCGGCGGGAGGAGGGCTCGGCTCGCTGCCTGCCCACATCCCCTCCCCGGCCGGGGGGAGGAGGAGGAGGAGAAAGCGAGCGAGGTCCCGGCAGGAGAAGGCTTTGAGAGAGCCCTCCTCCCTCCCCGCCGGAGGGGAAGAGGAAAGGAGAGCCCGGGCGGGCGGCTGAGGATGATAACTTAGGGCCGTGCCTGGCGGTGGGAGCTGCCCGGGCGACTGGGAGGGCGGCAGCGATGTCCCAGGGCACGGCAGGAGGAGAGGGAGCAGCCCATGTGCTGCCCGAGGGGAAGAAGAGGAAGAGGAGTCGGAGGAAAAAGGAGAGCAAGACGCGGCTGGTGTGGTCCAACCTGCTGTCACCCGAGCCTGAGGTGGAGAAGTCCAAGAGGACGGTCCTGGCCAGCAACCGCCTCAAGACCACCAAGTACACGGCACTCTCCTTCCTGCCCAAGAACCTCTTTGAGCAGTTCCACCGACTGGCCAACGTCTACTTCGTCTTCATCGCCCTCCTCAACTTCGTGCCGGCCGTCAACGCCTTCCAGCCGGAGCTGGCCTTGGCCCCTGTGCTCTTCATCTTGGCGGTCACCGCCATCAAGGACCTGTGGGAGGATTACAGCCGCTACCGCTCTGACAAGGAGATCAACCACATGGAGTGCCTGGTGTACAGCAGGTGAGGTGGGATGGGCACCAGGGACTGGGGAGCATCGTGGTGGCAGCTGGCAGTGGAGCCACACCAGGCACAGGGTTTGTGGCGAGCAGAGGTGTGGAAGCAGAACAGCGAGAAGGTCCAATGGTAAAGGGCTTTCGTTTCCACTCCAAGCACGAAGCAACTTCCAGTTCCCCATGGAGCTGGTGTCTCCCATGTCTTTACTCAGAACTGCAGGAGTTCCTATGGTCCTGTACCTTCAGGTGAAAATGAATCTGCTCTGATCAGTGGGGTCCCACTGTAAATCATTGATTAATGATTAAGCAACACTTTTTATAGGTCTACATATACGCTCTGGGCTTTTTAGTGCTCTGTGCTGTAAAGGATGGACAGTGCATGGCAAAGTGAACATAAGCATCACAAGCAGTTTTTGATTTGCAAACCTTTATGCGCAAACGTCCCAATTTGAGCAGTCAATTACAACACTGGATGGCTTCAGGCATTCATTTGCTTTTAGCAATATGAGACCTCACACAATTAATCTGCTGTTACTGAGCAAAGGAGGGATAGAGGCCTGAGGCTTCTGTGCTTGAGTTACATCTATGAGGTTTCAGGACATGTGAATTAGAGAGCCTGAGTTATATTTGCTTTTCTGAAGAATAAGGCAGTCTTTCCACTGAACATTTACTTTTAAGTGAATGTGTTTATTTGTTGTCCCAGGTGTCATCATTCCCTGTGACTTCACTATTGCCCAGAGCTCATGGATGGAGCATTAGGTCATTTATCTTCTTCAGATTTTTTTTTTTAATCATTTGGGCTATACATTTAGACCACAGCCTTGGTATCTGTAAATCAGACTGAAATGACTTTTGCACCAATATTTACATGCTCAGAATACAGCTTTAGAGGATTTTTGTTTTGCTCTTCTCTCAGTGCCAGACAGTCGTCTCACAGTAGTTCAGGCTAAGGTTTTCTGGGGACTGAAAGAAGAACATATTTTCCAAGAGAGCAGCTTTTAATTTTCTTTCTGATGCTTCTCAGTCTAACAGAAATGAAACACGTGCCAAGAAGCTTACACTCTGATTCCACAGGCTGTCTGGGAGGGGTCCTCCAGGCTGACGTAAGCAACGAGGCAGAGAGCAACTCTCCTATTGCAAGAAACGCATATGAAAAAAAAATGCTAAAAAGAACTCAGAATAGGCTGCTTTTTCAACATCAGCAGACACGGCTTGTTATTTCAAAAACTCATATCGCACAAGAAATCTCAGCCTGGGATATTTCTCCACCAGTAGATATGCATGCATGGAAACACAAAGGCCTTATTTCTGCAAACTAAACCAAAAATAACCTACTCAAATCACACACGTAGGCATTACTTAACCTTAGGCTGCATGTAGCCCCTTACTTGCCTTTATTTCTCCTTAACTCTGAACACTTCTGGTGTTGAGGGAGATGGGTGGCAGGATGGCCTAGCCTTGCATTTAAGTAAAATAGTCCTAATAAGGATGGTTAATAAAGCCTTTAACAAACAAAATTACTTTAGAAATAAGCTCTCGTGTCTCCTACGTTGAAAAGAAGGGAGTATCTGTTCTAGAAGCTGTTAAAAATATTAATGAATACCGGTACTAGAATATTAATTCTGGAATGTTTCTCCCCCCCTAAAACTTTCCTTAGCCCTCTCTGCTGCCAAAAAAGTAGACGTGACTATGAGAAAAGGTGTACTTTTGGTGTTAAAATCACTTGTGGGAGTCCCAGCGAAGTGTGCTGCTGTTTGTACTGCTTATGCTATGCCAGAGTAGAAATCAGGATGGTTCCTTTAACTGTGGAGTTTCGATTACTGTTGAGTGACTCTTACAGAGATTAATTCAGGAGTAATTTGCCTTAGCATTTGCATCAAAGGCCTGTGTCAGCCTAATCCCTCTGGGACAGTGAATGTGGAAGTTTAGGAACTCTGTCACCTGTTGAAACACAGATTTCTGTCTGAGAGCAAAGCTGAACAATGCATCTAAAGCTCTCTGCAGAATCCTCATCCCTGGTAGCATCTCGCGTATTTCCACCTTCCAGCAGTCCCAGGAACATCTCCCCTGCTTCAGTGAAAAAAGAGAAACAAAACAGGAGGTTAAAATAATTTGCGTATGTGTTTTTAATCTGCCCAATTTTCTTCCTTTTTAGCCTTTTTTTAACTTCACCAAATCACCTTTTTTAAACATCCCTCAACCCCAGTGAGTGAGATAGGACTAGAAACTTGTTATTTTGGGAGATAAAAAAACAAGATTCTCACTAACTCAAGTGACACGGAGCCAAGATTGAGAGATTTGTATCAAGGTCATGAAAGTCACTGGGTGTGAGTTCAGGAAAGCTGTTTTCTCAGAAAGGTGTCGTGCCAGAAGCGCAAGTGATTGGATGTGACTCTTTTGCTTCGCTTCCTTAGAGTCTTTGTTGCTGGAAAAATGGTGAAGTATAAGGAAGTATGATAGCTTTTCTCCCCACATCGTTTTTTTACTGATTGCTTTATCAGTTTTACTGCCTCTTGAGCAAGCCAGACACTCTCTCTCTCTCCCCCCTACTGTGCCACTTCCTTGTGGTATTGTGGAGGCAGGCTTTGATGCAAATGCTGTCCTCGATAGAGATGCTTCTGTAGGAAGGGCAGGGTAATGAACACAGCTGCAGCTGTGTGCTCCCCTAGGGCTGCTGGAGAGCAGCAGCTCTTCTCTTGCTGGTCAGTACTTCGGAGCTCTGAAAGAGTCCCCTGCAGGATGGAATGTATCTGAGTGCCAGGGCAAACCTGTGTGCCATGATGAGCTTCCTTTTCTGCCAGGCTCTCACGCAATTGCAAGAAAGCCGCCTCAAACACGAACTACAGCATTCAAACATCAGCTACAGCAGATGACAGTGAATTGTAACATTCAGCAATTGAGATAGGGACTTTTGCTTCACTGTAGCAGAGAAAAGCCTTCTGTCTCATGTTCTATACTGTTTAGTGATCAAGTAAAGATTCAAGTCATATCCTACGTGTTCTGTCATATATCATAGAATCATGGAAACATCTGGTTGGAAAAGACCTTTGAGATCATCAAGTGTACCTGTCCACTTAAAACCATATCCTGGAGAAACTCACCTACCTGTCTTTTAAACACCTCCAGGTGTGGTGACTCAGCCACTTCCATGGGCAGCCTGTTCCAATGCCTGACCACCCTTTCAGTGAAGAAATTTTTCCTAATGTCTAGTCTGAACCTCCCCTGGCACAACTTGCTGTCATTTCCTCTCGTTCTATCGCTTGTCATTTGGGAGAAGAGACCAACACTTACCTCACTGCAACCTCCTTTCAGGTAGTTGTAGACAGTGATGAGGTCTCTCCTCAGCCTTCTCTTCTCCACGCTAAATAACCCCAGTTCCCTCAGCCATTCCTCATAAGACTTCTGCTCCAGCCCTTTCACCAGCCTCATTGCCCTTCTCTGGATGCGACCCAGCACTTCAGTGTCCTTCTTGTAGTGAGGGGCCCGAAACTGCACACAGTACTCGAGGTGTGACCTCGTCAGTGCCGAGTACACGGATACAATCACCTCCCTGGTCCTACTGGCCACAGTGTTTCTGATACAGGCCAAGATGCCATTGGCCCTCTCGGCCTCCTTGGCACAGTGATGGCTCATATTCAGCTGGCTGCCAGGTCCTTCTCCTCCAGGCAGCTCTCCAGCCATTCTTCCCCAAGCCTGTAACGCTGCATGGGGTTGTTGTGTCCCAAGCGCAAGACTCGGCACTTGGTCTTGTTGAAACTCATACCTTTGGTCTCAGCCCATCGATCCAGCCTGTCCTGATCCCTCTGCAGTGCCCCCCTTCCTTCAAGCAGATCAATGCTTCCACCCTGTGCTATCAATACCATCCTCCGTGTGCTACTTCTCTGGCTGCTGAAGTACCCATCCCCTGTTAGATACAAGCAGCAATTAGTGATACAACATCTACAGGACAGGGAGAAAGCAGGGCTAGGCAGAGAGTACTGCTACTCAGGCCAGCTCATCAGGAGGAGATTCAGCAGCACACAAGCAGTGTTCTCTGCAAGGCACTCTGGAGCAGCCAGAGGACAGATCATGTCAGTAATCTGATGTGAGGGAAAATACTGTTCTCCTGCTCTGCTGACAGCTTAACAGCTGGTGTGCAGACTAGGCCTTCTTCCTCCTGCCTGCCCAGTTGTGTGGACTCAGATGACCCCTTCTCATACAGCCACTGCTGAATCAGTGACTCAGTGGCTCATAGCTGGCAACACTTATCAGATGATGGAACAGCAGAGGATGATGCAACCTGAAGTAAAAAGCTGGAGAGAGATACGGCTTGCTTTTGCAGATGGAATACAATTTTCACTTAGGAATTTTGGATGTTTTGGAGAGTCGCTCAAAAGATACTGCTTTGTAGAGTCAGATGGCGGAAAGGGAAAAGACCTGATTCTTTGAAGAATCTGTTGAATTTGCAGTGTATGTCGCGGAATGAAACACCAGAGAATTACGTACTTGTGTTGCTCTTTGATGGAGTTTGCAGGTCTGCCGATAAGAGTAGACAGGCAAAGAAGGAAGGCTTCTCAGCAAAGAGAATTTAATAGGGCCTCTTTCTGGATGCCTTTAAGGGCGCATCTCCTGTTTGACAATACAGAGGAAATTAGGCACTTTTATTTTAGGAGGACAGTTTCACAGGTCACTGCTTAAGTTGGGAATGCTGGATCACAGCCAAAACTCCTTCTTAGATAGTTTAAATAGAGGGAATTTACAAAGGTATTAGAGCCTAGCCTGCAGAAAATTGTTTTGGATGCATAACCTTTGCAAACCTGTGATCATCTTACTCTCCTCTCTTTGTTTCTCTTCCTGATTTCCAACACCCAGAGCTGAAGACTTGAAATTACAAATTCACAATCTTTGTGGTGAGCTCTTGTATGACTAGCTGCTTTTTTCCATTATTATCTGGGACTTGGAGGATGGGAGAGTGATTTTTTTTCTTTGTAGTTACTGTCCTACGGTGCTCACCAGCTCTGGTTGACGTTGTGGATAGCACCATTAAATGTTTTCTCCAAATAATTCTAGGATGCACATATTATGCCCCTGTTAAATATTTAACAGAATTAAATTTGTCACTGAAGCAGAAGTGTTAAAATTCTTCTAAGGAATGGCTTTGTTTTCCGTGTGCTGTTTCAAAATATGGTATACATTTACATGGTATGTAAATAGAAGATGAATAGTGATAACTACAATCAAAACAAATAATGGCACTTGTCCAGCAGGGAGTTACATTTTGTTACTGACTCAGTGCTATGTTGGTGAAATAATCTCTGCTAACGTTTTTCTAGGAGCCTTATATTCAAAACCAAGGACTTTGCTTTTTAAATCTACTTTCTAAGTCTTGCTGTGTCTATTGAAGAGTATTACTAAAGAGTGTAATGGTCTCTGCATACTGATGAGAGAGTGATAACTGCTGCGTCTATCAACCTGTGCCTTAGAAAATCCATGACAAATTGGAATTTATGACCAGATATTTGTCTCCCCTGAGGTGTGGAAAATGTTTAATGGGGTGCTTAGGCAGCTCTCAAAGCAGGCTGTTTTACATTAAATGTTAATTTCTTTTTGCAAAACTCAAGAGGAGGAGAGAAAAGAGTTTGATGTGGGCAACATGTTTAATACGATTTCCAAATTACGTTCCCTTCTTCCTCCCCTCTGCCAAGACACCAGTAAAGGCAATTCCAGCCTTGGAGAAAAAAGATATAGCGGTGTTACCAAATCCTCACATGGGCCCAGCAGATCTCCCTCACGGCCTCTAAAATCGCCACATGATGACTTATCCTGCTACCACTTCACTTCTTAGATGCTGTATTTTGCTGGCAACACCAGACTCTGGGGAGCTGGGTTGTGATTATCTCCCACTACCACCAGAATAGACCAGAGTAGCTTTTTGTCCCAAAATGTGCTGGCAGGGTAAGACATTTCTCACTAGAAGAAAAAAAAAGGTTGTCTCATCCCTTCCAGAAACACAAATGTCACTAGATGTGATTCAAAAGGAAACTACCTGGGATTACTCAGTTTCCTCTGTGAGTGAGGTTGGTGCACAGAAAGCTGAAACCAGAAAGCATCATTCTGAGTCTGTTGGTGAATTTAGTGTTCCCTCCTTGAGTTTCAGAAAGATGTGACTCTGTTCATGTTACCATGTCTTTGTCCTTCATTTTAGTTTGGGCCAAGCTGACAGTGAGTAAACTCACTGGAAGGTGTAGTAGAGACTCTTGGGTTAGACTGATAGGGAGCGATTTCATTCCGTAGTACAGTTTATCCTAGAACTAAGAGATGCCTGTGATAATCTTCTGAGATGTAGCCAGCTGCAATGCACGGGAAAAGCCGATTTTCTGTCCAGCTATATGTATAGGATTTATTTGATATTCAGTGTTAGGCAGATATTCTAAGTGCCTGAGCATCACTACTGGAAAAGAAAAATGCTTGCCTCTTATTACTAAGCTCTTTCATTTGTGTAGGATGTCATGATAGCAGTTGTAAACTGTTTCACATGCCTCTGGCAAACTGCCAAAGAAGACACTCCACCTAAAGACCTAGCGTTATCCCAAAATTAGTTTTTGCAGATGCGTGCTGCGCTCTGAGAGACACTAGGTCTGCTTGTGCTAAGCAGACCACAGCCCAGAGGTAAACGTCACCACCTTATGCGCAGATCCACTTGCTCTTGTGTGTTGGCATTATCTTGAGACCCTGACTATTGCTAGAGTTGGCTGAAAGATGAAGTAACAGATCTACTTGATTGTGTCAAAGTACATTTCCATAGAAACTATACAAGAGGAAAGAATAGCATGTATTGTTCAACTCTACCTGATACTATGGTTCCATATTCCACCTTCCACATGTCATCTAGTCAGCAGAAGTGAAAGCCAGAATTGGAAACCCTGAGAACCACGCTTATAAATCAATGTTTTATGTAACTACTCATTAGCTAGTGTGACATAACTTAGCCAGGGCATTACTCCCACTAGCAGACCAGTCCTCCAGAAGGGGTTCTCTCAAACTCTGCCTGGGGAGCCTTAATATTCCTATAGGAGTGTTGGAAAACTCCAGGGAATGAAAAAGACTTTACGGTTTCTTGTGGTTTTCCCTCCTCCTACTGACTATGTTGGCTGATAGGGTAGAAGAAAAAACAGAGGGTCTCTGCCACAAGGCAGGACTTATTCAGATGCCTTATCCAGGCTTGCACACCCCTTTTGGATGGACAGGCTACCTACCTTGATGCAACAGCAGGAGAAGTCCAAGCTCTAAATCTCCCCTTGCCATGTAATCCGGCATGCTGCTTATTTGCAGAGTAGCTGCTTTGCCCAAGCGAGTGTAAGAGGTGGCTCTTGTTTCCCCCTGCAACACTGGGCCTTTTGGGTATGTAGAGATTTTGTGTATGTACACAGTAAGGGCACAGCAGCTGACAAGCCAAATTCACTGCGTCAGGGTTATGCCCAGTTTGCAGGATTTACGCTGTGTAGGCTTCATTATAGCAACCACAGATATTGAGAGCAATTAAGTTCATGAAAAGCAGAACAATTTGTTTCACTTCACGTAGTTGGGGAGGCAAACCAGTTGCCACAGCTCACCTTCAGCCTCAGTGTTTTCTGTTGGTAGCTGGCACTAATGCAACTATGTTAGTGGCCAGTCATGTTTGTACCCAGAAGAGATCTACAGGAGAAACACCATCCAGATCCTGCTGCTACCCTTCAGCAATACACTCTGCCTGACCTTGTTTCACCAGGGTGTGGAAGCAAGATAGCAGGAGTCTCCACAGACTGGGCCAGGGAGAGTGCATTTCAGTGAATGATATAACCATGAAGTGAGGGGCTGACTCGATGCTAAAAGCTGGGGCAGCGACCTTGTACTGATAACTTTGGGTAGGTATAGACAGTATCTTACTCTGATGTGTAAGCGTAAAAGTTGATCTACGCCCAAAACGCAGCCACAACGCGAAGGTGTGAAAGACGCTAGCTTATAGCTTTTCTTAAGTAGGTGCTTGTGGTGGCATGGAGGGAAGAGGATGTGCAAAAGGCATGGCAGTGACATCCTGCCCCGGGAGCCCTAATATTGAGTTCAACTGAGGAAATGTACATATACAAATATATCTTTGATTCTGAAAGATTTGATAAAGCAAACTTCAGATTTAGTTTGAGGAAGATGACCTGCGTGTTTCTGAATGAGATGGTTTAATCTTTGCTGCGTGACCAGGAAGTGGGAATGAGGGGGATTCAAATGAAGAGCTTAGAGTGCCTCCAAGATGTGAGCTGAGAAAAACAGCTTTCTCTCTTTTACTATTTCTAGGCTATAGCTACACAGCCTTTCCATAGAAAGCCGCTAGTCACCCAGCTAGCAGGGTTTTCTGTCCTCTGCACTGCTGAGGATATGTAATCCCTATGAGCTGGCAAGGTACCACCTAATTCTTTTCTCCAACAGTAGCAATGATTTATTCTGTTTCAGGACTCTTGGAAGTGAAGATTTTTGCCATGGTCAGCCTTCATCCTTAAGGGCATGTTGGTCATAGGACAGTCTTGAACCAGCAAGACGTGTTTTCAGGGGTGAAGCATGCATTTTAGGAGTGGGAAGCATCTGCCATCTCCTCTGCTATTTTATTACAGTTTTATTCTTGTCTGATCACAGTTTCTCTACAGTGACAAATAGGCCAGTCTCTCCAGTGCGGCGGCAAACTTGTACATCATGCCCAGTCGTTTCATAAATCCAAAGTCTGCTGGAGATTTGTTATAATAGGCATGGAGGTCACTTGTTTTGGTTTTACGTTCTGGTTGCCTGGAAATACTGACCTACTTCAAGGAAGAGTTTAAATATTTGACTGACAAATGCACTCTAGTTCTTACACATCTGTGGTGCTATTACATTAACACTGAGGATGGGAACATTGTTGCAGAATATTTGGTATTTCTGTGGTTTCAATGGAGGTTTTAGTTTTGACATTCTGGAGAGAAAGTCCATTATGAAGTGACAGCATTTGTAAACATAGTTCTTTTATCTTTGTATGTTATCTTATGCTTACTAGGCTTTTTCGAGGTTGAACAGCCATATACCTATATACTTGCCCCTTATCTGCTCACCTTCCTGCCTTCTAGTAACAATCTGAATATACCTCTTGGCTCTATTAGTTTATTTTCTTTATTTACCAATAAGTTATTGGGCAGATTGTTTTGAAATCTCCCAGACTATTGAGATGAACACATGCAGTGCTGAACAGCAGTCACCTAAATACAACTGTGAGCATGTTCAGGATCTCTTAAAATCCAAACATGAAGAAAGATGCCCCAGAGGAGATGCCAGTAGACAAATTTTCACAGGCAGATTTAGCAGCCAGAAAGTTCATTAAGTGCATTAGAAAGACATAATCTATCAAAAGTAGCAAAAGTAGATTATAAAAAAACAAATATAATCCACCTAAGTCTGATCTTGCAGTTACAGTGTATTATATTTGTGTGGGCACACACTTATACTTGGGGGGGTTAAGATACTTTTCTATGTTTTATTTTTCTCCCTTTTTAGAATTCTCATGTTTTCATTGTCATCTCTCCTTGTTGTACTTTTCTCTGCTGTACACTTGCAAATCCATGAAGCAAAAGCTTGATCTTAAACAGCTTACCAGAATAAAGACATATACTGTTTTTATCTGCACACTTGAGAGCATTTTGAGCTTCCTTCCTTCACTATCATATGTTCAAATTGTATCAGAGATGCTTGGACAGCGGTGCTTCTCTCCTGATAGACAGGTTGATTTGCTCTTAACTCTTCTGCTTATGCTGTTAGTTGTCTTCCCTGTAAACAGTAGTGAGCCACTGATTGTAGCTGGGTGGCAGGAAGCCCTCTCAAGTGCTAGTTCAGTTGTCTCTGACCTGACAAGGGTATTTCCTGAAGGGGTTTGTCAGGTTCTTTCTGGGATATGAGGTGAGAATTATTCATGTGTCCTTTAACTAAAAAGTACGTGCGCAGTCTGACCAAGTCATATACATTTGTGCCATAATCAGTGGCACATTGAATGGTTTGGGGAAGGAGGGTGGTGATGACAGGAGAAACACTTCTAGTTTCTTTGAGACACTTACTTACCTTAGATTAGTTTTAATCAGGAGATCCTTACCTCTCTCCAGTGACAATACAGGTGAAGCTGAACTAGATGACTCGCTTAAACAGCTAAGTTCAGGTAAGATGAATTCCATTAGTAAACTCAAAAGGGGATAGATTTCAATTCCTGTTAATTCTTCATATGATTTTGTAGAAGAGTAGTCTGTCCCACTCAATATATTTAATGATTTATTTAAGAATTATGCTTTGAGAATCACAGATGAAACGATGTTCACAGGTCAGGTGAAGGGGATAACCCAGTATGCACTATTTCTTCTTCTGCCGACTTCTCCTTTCACCGTTAGCCGTTAACGTATTGTTCATACTTGTGAAATGTATTTATATAATTTATCTCAGTGCTAGGAAACAATATAAGAGATGAGGTGTTATCAACAAATGTTTTCCCTCTATGAATAACATTTTATTTGCATTTCTGTGGAGTTTTTCAGTCTGCCCACATAATATGAGGAATCTTGGTATTTTGGGATGTTATTTGCTCTTTAAACTTAGATGTAGTGTTGAAGCATATGGTAGGAGGTTCCTAATTCTGCTTGCTTCTGTTTATCTGCGTGTATCTAAGTATTAGGTTAGCTAAAACCACTTTGCGAGCTGTTCCTCTTAAAATGCAGAGGCCAATTTTATGTTTGTGACATAATCACGAGTGTGAAGGTGGGGTTTCGCTGTCAGGTGTCTCACAAATGTCACGTATGGCTTTTAGGCTTACAGTTTTTCTCCAGTAGGATCAGATGTTAAAACCTTGTTACGGTTTATTCTTGACCTGGCTAAATTTTTGGCAAAACTTGTGCAGTTGGACTCCCAAATTCCACCCCCCCCAACCACACAGGGGAAGGGAGAGGAAAATGAGAGGAAAGAGGCTTGCAGATTGGAAACTAAAGCTACAGCTTTAGTGAAATGATGATAATAATAGTAATAAGGATTAAAATAATTGAAAAGTAATGAAACTACATACAAATTTCCGAGGTCACACCCGCACCCACCCCTCGATGGCTGTAGGTCACCACAACTGCTGTAGAGCAGACACAGGAAATGGGTCCACAGCTAGGAGGGTGTTGAAATCAGGAACTGGATTCAGGGTCAGGAATGATTAGACAAACGAGGTCCTCACTGGATGTCAGCCACCACATAAAGAGAGCGAGACCCTCGTGATCTCTTAAGTTTTATACGGAGTATGACGTGTATGGGATGGAATGCTCTGTTGGTCAGTTTGGGGTCACTTGTCCTGTCTGCTGCTCCCTGCAGGTGCAGCTGTTGTTCGCTAGCTCGAGGATGGCCTTGGTTACTAGAAGCATAAGTATAAATATTGTCCTCTCTGCATACCAGTGTCCCATGTTATCACATCTAGAGAGAAACCATCTGAAACTAACATGCAGTTAGTTTGTCAGGAAATGCAGTTACTAAGTTACTAATGCAGACTAAGGCCGAGCCAGAGTCAGAAGCACCCCAATTAACTCAAACCGTAACAGACCTGAAAGGTTTATGGCTAGGTGATCAGGGATTGAATCAGAAGGATCAATGGTGAAATTATTCTGCTGATTTTGAGTATCACTGATTTACCCTTGGTTGCCAGTTTCTATGCTGGAATTTTAGTGCCTGTCCAATTGGAGCATAGGCACTTACCATGTAGCCGTAGAAGAGGTGCAGCACCATAAGATGTCATGCCACTGTTTGCTATCTTGAAAGTCTTAAGTCCTGTTCATCCAATTGCAGCATTTGACACTCCAGTCTTCCTGATTGTTCAGACTTACATGTACTGTCTCCTTTTGGATTTTTCTTATGTGTGTCTTTTGTTTATTTTCAGTGCAGTTTCTGTGTCTGTCTACTTCTTATGACAGGATCATGGTTGTGTGTGGGAGCTCCTGTTTCTGTCACAAACTGTGGGAGTTTTCTAAAATGCAATTTCAGCAGAAAAGCCGTACCATACCTGAGACAGTTATCAGTCTAGTGGTGCTAATGTTTATTCTACTGCCCTGATTTTCCAATTTAAACCGGTAACAGCGTATCTCGTGGACCGAACAGCCCATGTTCTCCCCTCAGTCTGAGGAGTAATACCACAGTGGACTCTGGTTTTTAAGTCCTAGCATGTTACATAATAAACTTGATCTATTAGTAGTGCAATAGCTTTTCTTCCTGGACTGGGACATTTGTCAGCTCATGCCAGAAAAATTCGTGTGAGACCTGTAAGACGCATCTGCCAAAGAGTATTGCAGCATAGGATTCCCAGTCTGACAGTGTATTGCTGGCAAAAAGCTAGCACTGAAATGTAATCTAGGATGAAAAGACAGCAACCAGTGATTTTTGTGTATTTGCCAAGTGTTTGGTTATTGATGTATTTTTTATTTTGGTGGGGGGGTTGTGTTTGTTTTTTCTTCCAGTTAATAAGCTAGGTAGAAATTATCAGTTATTACCCCAGTTTCAAAACTGTTAAAGAATCATTACCAATCTCACTAAAGATAAAACTCATGAGAAAACATACTTACAAAACATTTATTCTTTTTTCAGACAGAAATGCTGAAGAAGAATCTAGCATGATAAAGACAGAAAAAGTATCTTTTAAGCACATGTAGTGTCTTAACCTTTTAAAGCCTTTGTTCAGCATTTTAATGTAACATTTCTCTGAAATTCCCCATGGATATTCTAAATTCAGTCCTACTTGGAATGCAGGGAGCAGAAGAGAAGGAGGAGAGTTCCTGAGTTTATTTCAATGGCATTTGGCTTGGCTGGGAGGATTTTTATATTGCTAATTTGGTCTTTGCATATTAATTCATGTTCTTCATCTGCTGCTCCTAAATTGGAAACTTTCCATTTTACGTCTGGCGATCTTGTCCTCAGTTGTTTAACCTTTATGCTTTGTCACTAGAAATAGCTAGTGCAGGGAATCCAGCATCTCAGTCATTACATTCAGTTTTCCTATCTGGCAACTTCTGGAAAGGTTTTTGGGTTTGTTTTTTTTATCTTTTTTTTTTTTTTTTGTAACCACAATCTGCGTTTACAGAAGGCATGCCTGAGTTGATTTTGCTGCACCCTACCAATAGGTCTCAAGCAAGAAAAATATGATACGTGTTCTTTTTTTTTTTTGAGAGATGTATATAATATGTGTGATTTACCACATCAGCTCAGATCATATTACCAGAAGGCTTATGATTCAGGGATGAAAAGTAAATTAAACAAGCTGGATTTAGGCTTACGATGTTCAAGTGAAGTAGGTGTAAACAAGTGCCACTGCAAGTTGTTGTCCTTCTGTATTTCTTCTGTCTTGATCCAGTTTTGCTGAGAGCTTAAATGAAGTGAAAAAGCTGCTTTTTAATTCTTAGGAAGAGAGCACAACAATCTTAGGAGTTTTCCAAAGCTTAAAAAAATAAATTGCCTGTGCCACAGCAGTGTAGGCAGATCATGTTCTACAATAATTTTTACCCTGCTTGAAGACATGCGTTGAGCCATGAGTTTTCCCCTGGCTTTCTAAAATAAGATCCTTTTTACAAGTCAGACCTTCCTTTGGCCAATCTGATGCCCTCGGTATGATGTACAGGATCATCTCCCATGGCCTTAAACTTCACTGGCTTTCATACTTGATGTCTGTCTACATCTGTCCCTGTCATAAGAGCAATCCCTGGTGATTCATGTGGGGAACTCAAAGGCACACTTATGCTGCCCAGTGAAGAGGTGTGAGTTGGCACTGTGGCAAGCTGGTATGGGCAGACCCCAATGCAACATTACTCAGATTAGTGTCTCCTCAGCAAGGCTTGTTAGCTAGTCTGTGTGTGCATGTAATGCTTCCTTGCAGACTTTCCTTTGAGAGGAAAGCTGGCTGTAGGCAGTTGGTTCAAATGTCTCCAACTTGAGTTTCAAGATTATTTTGCACCTCAGAGGACTCTGTGAGCCTGGTTTACGCACACATTCTACTCAAGAAGATATTTTGAGGTTAAAATATTTACAGCTGTAGATGTCACTATGAAATGTTCAGTCCTTGGTCTGGGAAGGTTTTAGAAAGATGACTGGGAGTTTAATAAGTCTTAAAATGTGTGCAGGTGGAGCCATAGCTGTTTCTCTGTAAGGAAGCAGAGGGCATTTTGTAAACATCAGTCATTTTACTTTACAACTGGTTAAAATGGCTAGAGTGACTTTTTTTTCTGACTTGTCAAGGGAAAGTGTGACTTCACACTTAGCAAGCTAGCAATTTGCATGCTGGGACAGTTGTCTGTTTTGCATAGCTGTGCTGTGTATCAAGAAACCTCTGAACATTAGACAGTGAAGAGCCATCGAATAGGTAGCCATTGCAAAAGCAGAGGGAAGTTTTTTTCCGAGGGCCTCCAAAAAGTCCAGAAACTGATGGCCAGAACTACTACAGCTTTTTCATTATACTGAAAGCAGGCAACACGTAAGAGCCAAGAATGTGGAAATCAAATCTTTTCACCATGACCTGGGATTATGCTTTGGCTAGCTCAAACTTTTGGTCCTGATTTTACGTTTCCAAGGGAGGTGCTTTACTTCTAAAGTTATGCTTTTTACTCTCCTGGCACAGAGAAGGCCGGTGGTTGACAAAGAGATCGGGCTGCAAGGGCAGTATAGGCAGTTCTTACTTAACTCAGCCTGCTAGAAGAACAGAGCCCGACTTCATGGATCAGTAGCACTGACTCTGTCTCCTGTTCCACATTATTAAAAAAGCACTTCAATGGGTTTTTTCCTACATGCTTTTTAATGCCCATAATAAATTTAGATGCTTGGAAGTAAATATTTTTCTTCTACCAGTGTGTTGTGGGTTTTTTTCCCACTTGGCAAGCACTGGCATTTGGGTGTTTTGTGTTTTACTTTGGTTAATCTACAGTGTGTAGGATAAAGTAGGAATTAGCTTTGTTACCAACACCTTGCAGATATACACACAAAATACTTCAACTTGCCAAAACAAGTTATTTTTTGCATCAGTATGCTTGAGTTTATTTTCTGCTCACAGGTTCTCAGAAAAAGAGTGCTTCTTACCAGCTTCTGTGGGCAAAACATTGTGTCTCCAACATCGAAAGACTGATGGCTTTTTAGGTAGTAGTCTAGAAGTCAGTTATTGGAGAGACAGTTGGAGAAAAATAGGCAAAATTTGGCTATTGGAAGGCTGGTTGAGATAAGACCATTGTTAAGGTAATTAAAAAATAGGGCAAAAGGTTCTTGCCTCTAATGCCAGAAAAATGAACTGTTAATGCTTATAACTGGACCTCGAAATGACCCATGGGAGACAACTGGGACTCTGTGATGGTTTTGATTTACATCAGGCCTTGATTTCTTTTGTTGATGGACAGGTTTCTGTATCATGGCAGACTAATTTTGTTTCACATGAACTCTCACTGATGGGAACCTCACCTGTAAGATAAAGTCAGTAGTATTAAGGCAAACTATATCCTCCCCAAGTCAGGATTTTAAGGGCACTGGTGAATGAAGATGTGCTTACTGTATCCTTCCTGTTCATCCAGAGCACTGTTAAATATCTCATCCATGCTAGAGCCATGTTCCCCCCTCTCTCCTTTTTTCTTTCCTTATTTGGTCTGCTGTCTTGAATTGCTGAAAGGCCTTTGAGCATTTTCAGAAAGAGGGCAGCACTGAATCTTCAACACACTTATCAACGGATCTCTTCTAAAGTCTTCAACATGATCTTGAGAAAGTTCCATAACCCTTTCTGTTCATCAAAGTTATAGTCTACCAAATGGGAACAGCATGAATTGACTCACAGGGGTTTTGAGGTTTGAACTGGGACTTTTAAAGAGGTTTTTGGCATGATTTACTTCCCTTTAAAACTGAATGGGAGTTCAATGTCTTGATTTTCTCATTTCATGGATTTTCAAAGCAGCTGCCTTATGTGAAAAGCTGGGGTTTTATCTTTCTTTCCTTGGATTTTTGGTTTATTAGTGAGCTGATTTCAAGATCTCTTTAAATGGAATAAAAAACAGGCTAAGGGAAGACTGCAGTCCCTTTTATAAAGAAATTGGTATCTACCATCCATAAAGATCTGATTAGTCCTAACACTACTGTGGTAAAGGGGTAGCTCTGAAATAAAAAAAAAATTAAAGGAGCATTGTCAAGCACCCCAGAAAAAAAGGTGGGCATTTAGTTAAGACAAATAAAAGCATTTGGAGGTACAATGTGCAGAAATAACCACTTTCAGAAGTCCTTCTTAAATGAAAAAAGTTACCGCACAGTAACAATTGCCAACTGGTAGAGGTGGAAGAATTTAGACAGAAAGGCACAATGCAGAATAAAAATGTATGCATGGTAACAAATTATGGGCAGAAAGAGAGTTCTTCATCATGTTCCTTAGCTACAAATAATCCTGTGAAATATTTGTTCCAAAGGTCAAATAAAAAAAGACTTCAAAGCAAAAAAGGGTAATACTGAAACTGTCTCTAGCAGGTTTATTCTGAAAATAGCTCTGAAGGTGAGAAACTTTTATCATGAAACAGTCTCACAGGAAATGAAAACGTTGTCTTACCAAGGGGATGTATGTGGATGTACGTAAAGATGATCTTAACAGGAAAGTATCTTAGCTTTCTATTAACAATAAGAAAATAAAATCATACCAGTGGACCCTTCACCTGCATGTTTGAGTTTGTTGTAAATATCAAACTTTGTTACAAATTTTAGCCTAAATGTTAGTGAGTTTTAGGCATAATTATTGCTGTTCTGTTGCTTTATACAGGCCAGGAACGTGCTCTCTCAGAAGCAGTTCTTTTTGTCATGCTGTGTTAACACTAAGCTGCTCATCAGCACCAAATCCTGTGCTTCGTTAGAGGCCTGATTTTGTCAAAACTCCTGTAATTTTGTTAGTTCATCTGCTGTTTTTCTGACAATTGTCATGCTTCATTTCTCACCGGAGGGTCTTTACTTTTCCTGTCAGGTGTGACTGAAGCTAGCAAACCCAACAGAAAACCAGAAGTCTAGACCTAGGCCAACGCCAGCCCTGTACCGGCTTAATGCCAAGAGAGCCTCCTCTTGTAAACCTTGTGGTTCAAGTAGATGGAGCCTTTTTGCCCATGAACCTCTTCTACCACTCTCACCCAGGAAACTTACGTTTTCAAAAGCTGTAGGCATATCTGAGTCCATTCAGATCCACTGCCAAAAGAAAGGTGTTAGGTTAACCCTTTATGGTGTGCTTTTAAAAAATTACTTAGTAGACATTCTTACATTTCCTGAATAATACTCGGATTTTCTTATATAAACTGGGATACCAAACTCATGTTTATGGTCACCCATAATTAAGAAGTTGCAATTTGTAATTTTATAAATGCTAAGGTCTTTCTGGCGAAGATTTTGATGATGCTACAGGAAGCAGTCCCGTATTGGATACATAGGCATTTTAAATGCTTTTCCATTTTCAATAGCATTGACATATAGCAGATGGTATCCTTCATGAAATGGGGAAATGTCTGAAAATGTCACGTACTTCTAAGAGTATACCCACTGCCCTTGCTTTTTTCTGTACCTCTATAATAACTTTGTAGACATTAGACCACTTTGAGCAATATGAATGTTCTATTTTATCTAGAAGGCAGAGATTGCTAAAGAGCTGATAGAGATATATTCTTTTGTAAATGGAAAATTTATGTACAGGGTTGTAGTGGCACATCTTTTTGTCTCTTTCCAAACTTTCAGTTTTCCTATTTTCATTCTTCAGAAGGTAAGGTAGAAGAGACGAAAGAAGGGAAAGTTTATAAATCCAGATGAGAAAAGAAAGAGCAGAGTTTTTTGGGGAATGGAATATGCATGTTACTGACCCAGAAAAATGAGTCACATGTACAAGATATAAACTTTAAAAATGAAGGACATCTTTTCTGCTAGACCTGTAGAAGAGCTTTCAACTACAGCAATGCAGGTGTAGGAGTGAATGCTGGCACTTGTCAATGAATCTGTTCCCTTCCCTAGCTCTGACAGTCTGCCTGAGTGCTCTTGGGCATTTTCTCCTGAAATGCACCCAGCAGTAGTTTTCCACCTGCATCAACAAATCCCAGGAGATGCGGGAGGCATTACATATAGCTTCCATGAAAGGTAAAAACAAGCTTATTGTCAGTAGGCTTAAAATGCTGGATCTGTATTTCACTAGAAAAATGCTTGCACAGAAAAAAAAAAGAGATAAACATTCAAAACTTTCTGCTCTCACTTAGGCAGACTGAAATGATAAATTTTCTCACGTCTAGTGTTTGAAACTGAAGCCTGCTCCAGCCTGGAAAGACTATGAGACAGTCTGCTTATTTGAACCAGTTTGGCTATTTTGATCCATTCCGGCTAAGTTGCTGCCCCAGCACCTTTTTGCTCAATTTTGGAACAATACAAATGTAACAAGAGGACCAAATGTAATTTAATGCACTCTACTGAAAAAAAAATGTACTCAATCATTCTGTTATCACACTTAATGTTGTCACCCCATTCTTTTTCTGCAGACTGTGTGATGATGAACAAAAGAGGGTTTTGGTGTTTCTTTAGGTTGAGAAGCTGTAAGATAATTCTTTAAATACAACCTGAGTAGACTTACAGGAAGGGCTCAGGTCAAGGTTTCTTTAAGAATGCAGCATGCCTCAAATAGAGAGATACAATAAGGTAAGCATGATAAGTAAAGCCTATCTCCTCCAAAGAGTACATAAATTGCTTTCTCTTGGTGGGAAAAAAAGACGCCAAACAAACAAACAGAAAGTGGAAGTGTTCCAACTATCTGTAAAAGTTTTGTTTTCACTCTGTGATTCAATCTCATTACAGCTTTTCAGGAATAACAGTGATAGACATTCCTCAGATGGAAAGTTATTAGGGTGTGAATTGCTGTAGAAAAACAGTATTTCCAATAAAAATATGGCAGATGTTTTGAAAGAAATCTTCTCTAACCTTTCAGATTGCAGAAACATCCTAGTAATGCTAAGAATCACAATCTACAAATGCCTGATTTCCCTACTGAGTTGCTAAATTAAAGGGGAAAAAAAGTGCAAAGGAGCTGAATTTTGAAAGACATTTTTATACAAATTAGCAGCTTCCTAATTCTGATCTGTCACTAAGAAACAAGGTCATCCTCTTGTAGTCTGAGGACTTCTATTCTTGAAAGTAGTGTTGCTAGCATTGTTAGGCACTCCAAGTACGTAAACTTATGCTTTGGTTAAAGTCTAAAAAATTTAAAGGCATTACACCATGGAAAATAGATTACACTTAATGATACCAAAATAATTGCTGTCTAATAATTATGTTGTCTTCATGGCACAGGACTCAACTTCTTTAAACTATTTCTGCATCGTTGCTGTTTGTTTCACAAAATCTTGTTTTAAAGATTTCATCTGACATCTGAATGCAAACCCATCACATCCCTTTTGAAATCCTCCCAATGTTACTACGAAACACTTGCACATCATTTTCCATTTGAGCTTTGTTTCGAATTAATACTCAGCCAGTGGATGTTTTTCTTTCCTTGCCTAATCACCTCTCTCAGAAAGCTTTGCCCTGGGCAGCTGTTAACAAGTTGATCAGGTCTCTTGTCACCCTTCTCTTTCTTAATGAATTAAATCAGCCCACAGCACAGGAACCCAGAATTGCCCTTTTCATTCACAGAATATGGTAAGCTCAAGACTTGGTTAGATTTTCCTCCTACATAGCTGTACATATCTATTCAGTTTACCAAGCAAAATTGGTAAAAGTGTAAAAATCAGAAATAATGTGGACATACAGAGTAAAATAAATCTATTTGTCATATTTTCAGACCATAGATTAAACATTCGTGTATTACTTTAGCACAAATGTTTTTCACTACTCACTAAGAACTGCGTTTTGCGTTTGGTTTTTGTGGAAATGTGCTATTGATACAGGGGGAAAATTGCAGTGTCAAACATTGTGCAAGATATTCTAAGAAGAGTGGGAACCAAACCTGTTCCCACCCATTCCAGCAGAGGAGCATAGGGGTTAGTTCAGAGCCTTTTGTTTGGCAGAAATCAGAACACACCAGAGACCTGTTCCACACGGAAAACATTGCACAAAACTTCAGTGAGTTTGCGATAAAGCACTGGGACTTTCCTGAAAGGAAATAAAATGGTAAATATTTCTAATTCTAAGTAATTTTAAAGTAGACCACTTTGTTCTCCAAAATTACTTTTAAGGAGCTGCTAGAGACCAAAAACATGTATAATTTGACTAGTTTGACGTCTAGGATATTTTTTTTCCTGCTTACTCTTTTTAACTGACTGAAAAAAAAAAAGAGGTATTTTCTTACAATGTTACCCTAGATTGATCAGAGATATATTAAATAGCTTTGATGTGACCAGCAAAGCATACTTACCGATCTAATAACAAATACAAGTGTTCTTGGAAAAAGATTTCTCGGGCGTATACTGAAACTTCATATTTGTTTTTCTCCCCTTTTTGAATAATAAAAAATTAAACCCATTTAGTTTTTTTTTTAGAAACACTACTTGAAACTGATTGTTCTGCTTCAGCTAAGCACACACTTTATGGCAGAAAGGATAAACAAGTACAGCTTTGTACTTGGTTCAGAACAAGAGACCTGACATTTAAAACTCTCATCGTAAAAGCTGCTGAGAGCTTAACCTGGCTTACTCTGCTGTTGCTTGGCTTTTGTTGCATGTAAGGCTTACTGATACCAGGCCTATTTGCTCTTACAGTTAGCAACATTAAGAAAGAATGAATAGAGATTAGAAAATTCTCTTGTTTTTTCTAAATTTCAAGGGTAAAAGATAAAATTTCCATTCCTCTGGTTGTTGTTAGCCTTTCTTCTTTAGAATTTCAACAATGCCTGATGATAAGCTCCTGGGTGCTCTTTTAGCTGACCATATGATGGTGTGTTTTCACCACATTGAAAATAAGGACACTTTCATAGGCACTGGAAAGGCATAGGGTGTGAATGCCTTACTGAGCTCAGTGGGGACAGCAGCATGCCTGCGAGTTCAAAGCACAGGGCTGCACAGAGTTCACTGGGTGGGAAGTGTCAGGGTCTTCCTTTTCAGCAACTATGGTGCTATGTGGCTGAGGTGGAAGGAACTCATAATGCCCTGACCCTGCTAACAGTGAAATAACCTCCCTCCCAAGTGCATCACACTCTGCCTTAAAGTGCCTATGCTACTTGTCCAGCCTACTGCTGTAAGAAAGATGTCCTACCTTTCCCAGGGTCCTTAGAAATCATTTTCTTCCAAGCCTTAGTCTTTCATGGACAGTTTTATACCTACTTGGTCTTATCCAAGGATTTCCCTGGTGGTTAAACAGCTATTCTCTTCCTCTCATGTTTGCTGTCATGGAAACAACCAAGCTACTCTCTGGCTTTTCCTTTGTACCCCAAGAAAACTAAACAGAGGCAGGTGAAAAAGAATTTTTGTTTGATTTACCTTTAGATCGTTTTAAAAACTCAAAATTAAATCAAAAGCTTTTGATGGACAGAAAGTAATCTTTTTTTTTCCCCTCAATTTGATCACTGAAAACCTTGAAGCTGTTCTTTATTCTGGATGAAACACTTGTAAATTCTAATATCATTAGGGAACAACTGTTTGAAACAAAGATTGTTTAAAACCAGAAAAGCATCAAACTTCTGAAAATGGTGATCTGACTGCCATCAGGCTTCACATCAAGTTAACTGCTTGCTGTGGAGTAGTTCTCCCTTTAATTTTTCCTTCTAATTAATCCCTGTTGCCCTTCTCCAATAGTTTGACACCTGTTTTCTGGGCTCTGTCCTGAGCCTGGGTGACAATGCCATCTACAGCAGGGCCTTATGCCCTGTAAGTAGCGCTTTGGCCACTGGCTTCTTGAAGCCTTGGGCTTCGGAAAGTTGAGGCCTCTCTGATTTTCAATTTCTAATAAATCATAAAGTATTTCTGAAAATGCAAGGTCCTGCTTTCCAGTAGTTAAGTTCCATTTGGAGATCCTTGTTTTATTTTGTTCCTTTGTCTGTTGTGTTGGGGAAATATCTTACCTTAAAATGTGTGCTGTGCCTAGCTGCTGAGTTAACAGAGGCTGATTCTATTGAAAAACTAGAAGCCTAAGGGATTTTTTTGTTCTTTTGGTGTTTTGAGTTTTTTTTAATCCCCTCAAGCTATCTATTAGATTTCTGTCATGGTCGACTCCAGAACTCCTAATGAAAAACAGAACAGAGCAAAGTTGTTGGGAGACACATAAACCTAATATTAGTTTGGAAGGACTAAATATTTACCCAGGGAGAAGGAGATGACTTATTTAAAGACTGACCTAATGTATTATTTAGGAAAACCACCTCTCAGTACCCACCCTGCAGCCAAGAGTTGGCCTTCATTTTCCTAGGGAATATTATTGTAGTTTAAGAAATGAACCACACAACCCAGAATATACTGGCAGGGGCAGTCTCCCAGAATGGAACTACTCATTAAACTCATTTATCCTCCTAACAGACCATTCTGAAGATATTGCAGTGCGTTAGGGACAAAGCTGGATCTCTGAAAGGTCATGGATCTCAGAGACAGTAGCTGTGGTGGGAGGTGCTCTAGTCAGGTTTGGGTTTGTACTGGCAGTATCACAGGATGCTTGTCCATGACAGGCATCTTCACTCAGCAGTTCTGTTTAATACCTAATTTTTAAGCTACGTGCCAAGTAACTCCCAGAAAAATAACTTCTGGAGAGTGAAGGGGTCAGGGAGTTTGTTTTTGTTTTCCACATTTCATACTTTAAAGGTAAAAAAATGGATGAGGCAGGGGGTCAGAAACATGATAGAGTTTCTTATTCAGGGTTGATTGGTGGTTTATTTTTTATTTTTCTTAATCCTGTGCAGCCTCATAATAATAAGGAATATTTCCTATTTGCTGATAGTGGTTGAAACGTCAGATAATTCGTGGTCTTAACTTAGTGGGCAGTGGACAGACCATCACAATTGGCAATTGTGATGCTTTCTCAGCTGAGAGAGTTTGAACAGGCTTGGAGAAAGAACTGCTTTCCTCCAGCAGAAACATCCTCTCCAACACAGAGCAGGGGACAGTACTGTGGTTACACATCCTGTTGTAGCTGCAGCTGAGCTCTGCAGATGCGGTTACCCCCAGGACCCTCTTCCACCCCCTCAGCTGCTCAGCCTAACTGCTTTTAAGGTCACTTCCTACCTCAGTTCAAAGTGATTCAGCTGAGCTCCAACACTTCTAGTACTGAGATTCTTTTTGGTTGTTTTGGGTTTTTTCAACTGACCTGACTAAGAAGCAGCCACACCAGCAGTTGTGCCAGAAATTGGTGTGATCAGTCACCTTTTACAGGAAGGCAGTGGTGAGCCATCTGCAGTGAGCTGCAGAGCAGAGGGTAACTATTCAACAGTACTGAAAACACGCAAAGCTGTTGCAGAATCTTCCTAGAGCAGCGCAAAGAAAACATGAAGTTAAACTGCCTTTGCTGTGCTGGTGCTCCTGATGAGCCACAAAACTATCCAGCCTTTTCCTTTCTCAAATGTGACCAAAATGCAAGTTTCTATTGACATTTGTGGAAGCTGTGTTGCTTGGGCACAACACAGTAGTCCTGTTCTAGTAGTCCCAGTCTAGTGGTCTGTGGTAGTATTTCCTGCCCAGATGTAAAACACCTGATGGACTTTTTCTTTTGCTCTGTCTCTGCCCCTTTGCACCACACTAAATGTGCTTTCCCTCTTTCATGGAGCAGCTCCCAGTATTTATAAGGTTATCACATCTTGTAGATGATTTGAATGCACTGTAGAACATACTTAGTTATTTTTATATTTCCTCATAAAGACCTTTCCATGTTTGTGTTCTCTGAACTCTGCCCAGATTCTCATCCTTTACATTCTGCTGTTGAGGTCCCTGGCAATATTTCAAACTACTGAGCAGTAAGAGAAGTAGAAATCCCTTCTAGATGATGGTTTCGTCTCTGGGTTTAGCTACAAATTGTGCTAGCCTTCAACTGTTGTGTTTCAAGGTGGCATTGCTATCCACATTCTCATCTTGCATGGATGGAACTTGTACTCCAGTGTGTTCTCACCTCCTAATCTCTATGTCATCTAGACCTGTGACTTGACCAGAGGATATCACAGCCCTCCTCCACCCACGCTCTGCAAGCCCCTGCGTATGTGCTGTATTTAATAGGTCACTTAATTTCTTCTTCTTACTCATAATTTCCAGAGGGGGGTTAAGGAGAGGAATTCCTCAGTGTTGCTTACAGTAGTAAGTCTTACACTTCACCTAAGTATCTTGCGTCTTTCTGCAAAGGCTGAATTAGGAATCTCTCTCTGAAATGAGGAGCTGTCTTAACAACTGACTGTACACAGCCTAGTGCTAATAAAAAACACCCATTTAACTTAACATGGCTATGCTTGTGTAGGAAAGCAGATAGATAGGAGATAACTTACCTCAGTAGGCCCTGTACTCCACGTATTTGATGTTTCTGGTTTACCATGGTGCATACCACTGCCTACAGATCATTAGCTTTGATGGTGACTAAAACTGAAGTTAATCAAGGCCTCCTCTGTGACTCTCTCTCACTACTCCATATGCTGTCGTTTATTATTAACTTATGTCAACAGCTCTTCTAGTAATTTATAAGCTGTATTACACTGCATTTTACACCTGATACTGTTAAAAGTAACATTTCCAGAAAGCTTCCATGAAATACTATATTGATGGCAGCACTTACAGTCAGACTTTTATATACTCTCCTTTCTTCTTCTACCTTTAAACTTTTGGAAATTCAATCACATTTAGGATTATGTCTTTGCAGGTGTTTCTCTCTAGCTGCTTATTGCCATAGAGGCCAGCCAAAAAACTGCAGTTGTCATCAGTGAGAATTTTGACCTGTGACTCTGAGAGTGATCCTTTTGTCTTTGTTATTCATTCCGGTGTTTGATGTATTTCTTCATGTGTTATACTGTCACTCTAAAAATATGATTGCAAATTTTGAAACTTGCAATACCCAATTCTTTTTGAAAGCTTAAAAAAAAAGGTGACACTTTTAAGTATATCAATCTAATCCAGTGTTACACTGGTGACAAAATCCAGGCTCATGTCTCTCATAATGTCACTTTGATTACGAAACTACTGTTATAGTCCACATTCTTCCCTAAACTCCAGTTTCTCTCATAGACTGCAACAGAATATTTTTTTAGTTAAAAATTGGCTAAATGCTATCAACCAATTATCAGTAGAATACAATCTGTAGTTTTATTTACAAAGTTATTTCTCCATACAAAGACTTATACAGTGACCTTGGTAAGTCATCTACTTTAGGCATACAGTTGAATGAAGCACATGAGTAGTTAAAATAGTCACAGTCCACAGATAGTTATATCTTTTACCATATTTCTACTATGCTATTTTAGAAAAATAAAAAAAACATATGATTTTGCTACAAGAAAGGAGTGCATGTCTTTGTATAAAAAGGTTTTTACCATAGAGGAGTCAGAGAATTCACCTCTATGTATTGTAGACATTATTATTGAACCTTAACTTCGGCTAATTTCTTAGATTTGCTCAAAGTAATTGATTACCCTTAGAGAAACACCTTTTTGTATTTTTTGATCTATATGTAATAGGTTGTGTTAGGCCAGGAATAATAGATTTAGTGGTACTTGGAGATGATATTCCATATTCTATTGAAGTACAGACATTCTGTCTATCCTGAGGCCTTAATGCAAGTTTCCATTGAAAGTAGCATGACAGCAACATCATTAAAGCATCCCAGGTTTTTTGAGAAAGGGAGTTCTGACACTTGGGGAGAATATGCAAACCAGCTACCTACTTCTGCGGATTTCTTAAAAGTGAGATTATATGATAATTATATGATAATTGCTTTGAACAATCTGATCTAGTGGAAGGTGTCCCTGCCCATGGCAGGAGAGTTGGAGCTTCTTGATCTTTAAGGTCCCTTCCAAACCAAAGCATTCTATGATTTTAAAATATTTTACTTCATTGTTTTATGGTCTGGTAACTTTAATTGCCTTCTACCATTTAATATTTTTTTCCTTTTAGAAAACAAGGAGTCATCTTCATTTGTTTTCTCTGGATTTCAGATGATGATGGTGTTGACCTCATGCCAAACACAGCTTGGCTTGGTTTAGGCTGACCGATCTGTTCTAACCAGCAGTCTGTCACTAATTTGACACTTAGCATTTGTGCAAATTTGTAACCGGTAGATGCTGGAATTTGGCTAAGGCTGCCTCAGTTTCAGTGCCTTGCTGGACAAATTAACAGTCTATGGCAAACCTAGGACTGCCTGACTCCCACACCCATACTTAAAGCCTTTCATTTTGAAGCAGTAATGTGCATGCCAGTTCAAATAAGTAAACAAGTTTTGAAGTCCAGTCTGGGCTTCCATGGCTTGAAATGTCTTGTAGTGTTTTGCTGGGGAAATACTGAGTCCAGCCTGAGCCCTGAGCACCCGAGTCCAGCTAAATACTGGATTACTTAAGTGATGGCTGTCAGCAGATAGAGCTCTGCTGAGCTTAGCGTTGAAGTTTAAGGTTGTCCACTGCAAGATGAAATCATTTGAGGCTTTCTGACTCAAAGATAACTACCAGTGTGTGCATGTGAAAAGATAAAATATTTTCACTGAGAATTGGGATGCTGCTGCATTTCTGCTTTCCCATCTGCTGCCATGCTTCACTTACCTCTCTGTTAGGGAGTCCTATTGACCAATTCCTTGAACCACTGAAAGTTTGCTTTCCTAAAATTCAGGGTTCTAATTTTACTCTTTGCCTGACCCATATCCCTCAGGATTGTGAACTCCACCAGTGCGTAATCACTGAAGTCTGGGCTGCCTCCAATCAGGATGCCAACGATGCTCAGTTGCATTGGTGATCATCAGGTTCAGTATCACATCTCCTCTAGCAGGGCTATTACTTGTCTTAAGAAGTTATCCATAAAGCACTTCAGAGGTCTTCTGAATTGCCTTCAGCTTGTTGTGCTACTTTTTCAGCAGATGTCAGGGTGGTTGACTTTCCCCAGCAGGATGTGAGCCTACAAGCACAATGCCTCCTTGTAGCTGGAGTAAGAAGGCTTCATCAGGAGGCACCCCTTGATTGGGCAGCCTGTAGTAGGCACCAACCACAAGGTTCCCTTTGTTGCCTCAGTCTCTGATTCTTACCCATAGGCTTTCAACCTTCTTGTGGGTGCTCAGAGACAGCACTTCACACTCCATCCGTTTCTTGATGTAGAAGGCAATGCTTGCATCCTTCCTTCCTCATCTGTCCCTTCTTGATAGCCTGTAGCCCTCAATAGCCACAGTCCAGTCATGGGATTCATCCCACAAAGTTTCAAAAATGGCAACCAGATTGTAGCTTTCTAGCAGCACTATGGCTTCCGCCTCCTTCTGTTTGTTACATTTGTGTGCATTGGTGTAGAAGCACTTCAACCAGACTGTCAGCCATGTCACCTTCTTAGAGGATTCGAGGTGTTTCACTGATGTTTCCCCGTTGGCTCCTGTTACCTTAAGAGTGCCTGGCTCATC
Source organism: Tapera naevia (assembly GCA_033556795.1). Lineage (NCBI taxonomy): Eukaryota > Metazoa > Chordata > Aves > Cuculiformes > Neomorphidae > Tapera > Tapera naevia. Next base: position 19,484,229 of record JAUMJJ010000029.1, read on the forward strand.
TCCGTAAGACTTCGAGTGTGCTGCATGTAATAGATATGTGACAGACACTTTTACCCTTGCAGAATACAGTGGTTTCCATTATGTTTAGAATTTATCAGGTTGTATATTCTGAAGGCATGTTCTGTAGCCATAAGAAGAATCTGGGGCTGCCTACAGTATTGTCTTTCAGATTAAGATGGTGTCACTCTTTCTGCTTTGTCCTGTTGTTTGAAAAGACGAAGGAAAATGATGCTCTCTATGTGGAGTTCCCAAACAAGGTTTTGGGCCAATAGCAATTTTTTGTCACATCTTAAACAAAAAATGACTGAACATGCCTTCCGGTCCTCCATAAAATAATCTGCTTATTTTTGTGCAGAATAAATTAATGTAAGTCTAGAAATATGAAGGAAACATATGTCTTTGGATTATGCTAAAAAAAATAATTTACAATATTTAGTTTAACCCTGATGAATTTATACATATTTCTCATACCACACTCTTGCTGTAATACCACAACTCAATTAGCACAGTAGGTCAGAGGTTTCTGGAGGTGCCAGTGGTGCATGGCTTTTGTCTCCATAGACAGGCCAAGCTGTAGGCAGCACTCAAGCCAGCAGCACGCTGACGAAGTAACCTGCTGTATGTTAGAAGCTGTCTAGACTGAATTTCTGTCCTGCTTACAAGTAACTCTTGACATATGTTTACAGAAGAAATAAAGTCTTTTGAGAATAGTCAGGAAAGCATTTTCAGAATTTGTGCTATGCGTTTAGAAAGCAACTTGGTTTAAATTAGTGCCTGCAAATAAAAGATTACTTTCCTTTGATGAGTAAGACCCACATCACGGGGGGATTGAGACCATGACTTTCAGTTTCAAGGATTTAAAAGCTGAGGTGTCTTCCTTATGAAGAATTCTCCTTAGTTAACCTCACAGTTACAGAACTAAATGCAATCCATTTAATATCTGGAAAACTGTTTTATTTATAAGAGTAGTCATAAAAAAGATATATAGTCAATCATGAGGTGCCAACAAAAAAGATCATGATCTTCAGAGATGTAGTAAAAGCTAGATAAGGAGGAGGAAGGTACTTTAAAGAAGATTTAGCTTTCAACTGGATATGTTGAAAGGAATCTTTGGGTTCAAAGTCGTTAACTGCTGAGGATAGAGAAGCAAAGTGACTGTAGAAAAAAACAGTCTGGAAAAAAAAGATGGAGACAAGACTGGAAATTAACATCTTGAGAGGAGTTTGGCGTTAGGGAGAGAAGGGCAGGCACATGTTAAAAAAATGTGGTGGGGTTTTATGATGGGAAGAGGAGAAGTGAAAAATAACCCTCCGAAATGGATCTGAGTAATAGAGATGAAAGTGGTGGTGTACAAGGGAGAGAGAAGAGATACGCAAAGGAAGTTTAATAACTGGACTTTGAATGTGTTAAAATCCAGCTAATTTGAAGACCTGTGTGCTCTCTACAAAGTTATGATTCGATTTTTTTTTATTTCTTTTTGAATTTCTTCAAATTGTGAGAGAAGTGTTCAGGCTAAAAAAAAAAGTCTTTTGTTCTATCTGCAACTTTTATCTGCAGGACTAAGTTAGTTTAATTTGGAATAGCACACTGAGTGATCAGATTGAAGTTAGCTTTTAAAGCTGATTTACCTGCCTTTCTAAGCTAGCTCTTGCCTAGAGGTTGTGACACAAACTATTTGGTCTCAGTATAAACCCAGCTGCTGAGTGCTGCTTTTTCTGCCCATGACCAGGGTGGCCTAACACCTGCTGAGGTGTTTCAGATCTCAGAAGCTCTTTTAGGTTGTTTGTTCCCCCTCCATTATTCAAACCCTTTCAATAAATAGTCTCTTTGTAATTTCTTGCTCTAAGCTGGGTTTCTGGGTATTTCCAAAGCAGAGTAGTTTGCAGCCAGTAGCTTTCTTCTTTAGGCTGAAGTAAAGATTTTTAAAATGTACTTTTTTGTAGGTTATTGAATGATGATGTTTTCCTCTAAGGAAGGCATGAATGTGAACCATGAAGAAGTTTTCTTTCTGGAGTTTGGCCAGAAAGCACTTTTCCACCTAAATTTAGACATACATTTAGGTACCTTGCTGAATTTGTAGCCTAGTTTTGTAATTCAGTAAACAATAAGTGACAATCATGCATGAACATTTTTTTCTAATTGTGAGAATAGTATTTGCAAATACTTTATTTAGTAATTTCTAAGAAAGATTGAGCTTGATGAGGTAACCCTTTCATGTAAAAAGAGTTAGAAGTACAGTATCCATTCCTATTTGTTGGCCCACTTAGATTTTAAATTCTTGAAAATGAATTTAAAAAGAGTTTCAGTTGAACGCTTGTTCACAAATGACACTGTCTCTTTGTAAGAGGACTGGCTCCAGAAAGCTTGGGATAAAAATGAGATGAAGATCAAACTCTTTAATTTAGGGAAAGCAACAGATAGTGTAAAAACAGGGGCTCTCAGCATAGTCAAATTGACATTAGAAACAGTAAATGAATTCTTTTCCTGAATTTTTTATATGTAGTTGCCAACAGTAGTCAAGTTGTTGAATCAGAACTACTCAAATGTTATTAAAGGCATCTTACATTTCCTTTAAATAAAAGAACTTTGCATTTTGTGGTTCTCACTTCTTCAATATGGATCTCTCTTACTTACTCTCACCAAGAACTTTTAATATAAAATTTGCATCCATAGATATACTTGGTTTTACTCAAACCTTCAGACATTCATATCACTGCTTACGATTTGCATGGAGCTTGGTCTTTTAATTCTTCTTTGATGGAAGTGAGGAACAATTTTCTATTCTATGAGTTTCTGTAAAACAGCCATATATAAGGCTGAATTCAAAGTGCATCAGAACCTAGAGCACAGCAAATTGATGCTTACACTCAGTCTGGTCTCATTCTAATGCAGGATCCAACTCTGTGTGTGTACTCGGTCATGGGTATTGGGAGGTGATCCCAGGTCCTGATTTAGGTGTACCCTCATTGGCCTTCATTAAGAAAGCAATCTCAGGAAATGCCTTGTTATTATTTTATAGCAGACATTCAGAAATTTTCAGATTTTTATTTCGTTTTGAGAAAAATATGAAAATTTAAACATCTCTTAGCGCTAAGATAGAGCATGAAGCTGTTTGTTTTTCCTCACATTAGTATTCTTGTCTTGTTGGAGCAAACAGCGATCCAGAAATGTAATGACAGACTACATAACCTGTGAGAACAGCTAAATATAGATAAATTGGCAACATAAAGCCTAGGATAAGTTACTATGTTTGAAACTTCAGCTGTGCTTTTCAGATCAGCTGAAGTACAAGTTAAGGACTATTCTCCTGCCAGCTACATGGAAGAACTAGGATTCCTCTAAGTTGTAATGCCTTTTAGTGCTTCTTTACTCTTGGGGATGTAGTGATGCTAGGGATAGATAGATGTTTATGCTTCAAATCAGGGGCTCTCCAGGGATTTATACTGATACTGCTTCTCACAAAGTGACTTTGCAAATCAAAATTTAAATGTCAGGCAGTTCCTCCACTCTGGCTACCAGTTCAAGCACTAGTGAAGCTTTGCAGCAACCTCCAGCTCTTCCATGTTGGGTTCATTTACTGTATCTTCTGAGAAGTCTCATAGGTCTTCTGTTTGAGAAATTGCATGGAGAAATAACAACAAAGGAGAAATAATAATAGTAAATACTAAAAATCTGTTCCTCCAGATTAGGAAGAAACTTCTAAGAACCTGGTTACCCCAAAATTGCTGACCTGTCTGCTAAGTCATAGCCAGATAGGAAGATGTAGGTGTGATGGAGCATGAACAGTGGCTCACATGTGGAGCATTATCTCGCCCCAGTAGGAATTTGTATCAGGGCACAGGGCAGCCAGTCACGCCATTGACAGGGCTCTAAAAACAGTGTATAGCATCTGATGTACCAAAGTCTGCCAGATGCTACTGTGATACACTTTTGAATATTCTGGGGCCTCTTTTATTCAAAATAGCATTCAAGGTAAGGTAAGTGTTTGCACACAAATCATGCCATGCTTTTCTTCCATCACATCACAGAAGCCCACAGATGTGTCCAGTTTTCTTTGTCTGCTAGACAGTAGGCATCCATGACTGCCAGGTAAAACTGCCCATTTTGCCATACTTGACTGAGAGTGTTTTATGCAGGCATGTGACTGAATAGATGTAAAAAACCCCTACAGTTTTATCCAGGATAGCACCTTAAATCTCCCTTTATACCTCCTGGTGTCAACTACGAAGTACAAAGTATGCTTGAGTGTGCCTGAGTGTGAGGTTTCCCTGATTCTACAATCTCCATTGAATACTTGTTGTCAGAGAGAAAAGTAATTCTTTAGTAACTCTAGAGTTAAATAAAATCTGTAAGAACTGACAAATGAGTACAACAAAAAAGTGCTTCCGGTAATCCTTGCAAATCAGTAAGTCACATATTGCCCAATTTCACAACTTAGTTTCAGAGTAAAAAGAACTGTTAACATGTACTGCGGATACATATTAGCATCCAACTTTGTTTTCTTCTGCAAGATTCTTCCAATAGTATTACAGCCAAAATGTGGTTTTATTCTCCCCTCTTTTTTTTTTTCTTTTTTTTTTTAATATCATTACCAGTTTTTCAAGCAGTTTAGTTTTGTGTGGCAGTGGAAGTAGCAAAGTCTGGTGTTTAGGCTTATACTAATTTCTGGAGTTGCAGCCAGAAGAAATTTATAGGCAACAACATGCAAAGCATCAACTCAGTTGTTCTGAATGTGAGCATTGCACCTTGGGACCCATGGAGATCTCAGCTGGCATTCGGATAGGCAAATGTTTTTCCTGTCCTCAAACTGAAAGTTAGACTGTCCTGATGAGATTATTCAGATGAGATGAATGTCATAGATGGACATGACGGACAGACAAGAACAGAAATGGAAGGAAAATGTAAAACTTAATGATTTTCAGGAGGAACTGGAGAAGATCAAACACTCATATTTCAGTATAAGATGTTGATTTTGCCTGTTAAATGAGAAAGTGATGAACTGTTAACAGTTTTTTCACTAACTGACTTGTTAACATAAAATAGCTGAACTACATTAACTTCTAGAGTGCCTTTGTGCACTGATTAGATACCATGTGAGCTTTAAATCTGTAAAGGAAATGTGTTTGTATGGCAGAGTTAACGTGGAGAAAAATAGTCTCCAAAACTGAGTATAAGTGAACAACTTCATTGGGCTGGGTACATGATTAGCAGGAAATATTTTTCCTGATAAAAATTCTTTCAGTTGTTAACATGTTTGGAATGATGTTTCAAATAAATACTGTTGCACTTAGGAAGCACCTTTCTTTAGCAGTTCTTTACAAATTTTTTTTGTGTATTTGTAGTGAATGTATTAATGCATTTTTACGGCCTGGGTCCTGAGATCTAACCAGGCAGGTGTGTGTAACCAGAGGAGTGAGAGAAAAACAAAATTCCATTGAAGTGTCTGAATGTGTTAAAGAATGGGATTTCCTTCATTAACTCTGCAGAGCCATGCTAAATTTACCTACCAATGTGTACCATTAAGATATGAAGAGCTCCCTTGTATTGATCACCTGGTCGCACTGGCTTAAATACAGTGGGAGAGCACCAAATGGAGGACTTAGCCAACTGGATTTATGCAACTAGTTTGCACCTGAATTTTAGGCACTGTATTTTCCTAAGTGTCCTCATGTCATCAGTTGTTGGTTTAGAGGACAAGAACCCTATAGGCTTCTACACAGATGTTATGTCTTAACAAAATTTGGCACCCATGGTCTCCCTTGGAAGAGTTCCTGCTTTTTCTTAATCGTTAGTTGCTCAGGAAGCAGGCACAGATACAGGATTTGTGTCAGTAGGTAGCTATAATTTCAGTGGGTCCCCTTCAGGCAGGGGATTGTTTGTTGTATGTCTACACAGCACCAAAATCAGCTGAATCTTTTTTGCAGTGACTTTGGACACCACTGCAATGTAAATATTGAATTTTAATATCTGTTATGGTCCTGAAATTCAAGACGAGACCCTTACCTGGCTGTGGGCCCACTGCTGATGTTTCCATATCCTTTGCATCTTTCTTTTTTTATGCTCTAGGCACCAGTAAGCAACATTGTCAAGTGTTAAGGGTTGTGTTTGGTGATGCTCAGAAAGAAGTCATACGAAGACAAATACTTGTTGCATTACTTTGTTGAGAAGTTCTTACTTCTCAAACTATAAAAGCCTTTGTGGCTTTAGGATGGAGGTAACTTGCTTGTGGGTTTTAACGTTTGTAGGACTGCATGAAAATTACATCCAGGCTTTTCCTCCACTTGTTCCACCACCTTGTGTAATATTGAAGCCTCAATACTAATCATTACCTTACGCTCTGCTAAGTATAAGCAACTGATAGTCTTGTCTCCCAATATATCTGTATACTGGAAGAGTGATAAAAGTTTATTAGCATTCTTGGCAGTAAACATAGAAGTGTCAAGAACTGTGACACTTAAAACCAGTTAATACTTGATGTCTCTTTGAAATTGTCCAGGTTTTAAAATCAGGTTCTGGAAAATGGGTTTTTGTTTCTTCAGTTTGTGTACAGTTTCCTTACATGTTCTGCTTTTATGTTTCATGTTGTTATCGCAACAACAAGTTTCTTGGCTGAAAATTCATTTATTCCGGGTAGCAAATGTTTCATTATAGTGAACAATAGAGAGGTTTCTTTCAACATGAATTATAATGGAGATAACGCTGCCAAGAGAAGTTAAATTATTACTTCCACATTATAAACCTGAGTCACTGAGGTTTCCTGGGTACATATTTTTTCATGGCATGTTTGACTTGTAACAGAAAAATTAGCAGTTTGCAGAAAGTATGAATTTAATAAAAGGCACCTCTATGTCTTATCATTGCACAGGCATTTGCTTATAGCATGTAACGTACATTTGCATTGTTAATCCAAAAAAAAAAGAAAAGAATATTTGAATCCATGAAAACAAGAAAAATTTAAGCATCCTTAAAATAACGTGAAGATTAAGAGGCCTATTTAGAAACTCCGGTCATGGAGAGATTTTGTTCTCTTCAACATTTCTCACGAACACTCTGTTAATCTGTTTTGTCTGATTAATATCAGATTCAGAGCCTTTTCATGATTTATTTTCATAGAAACAGATGTTATCGTTTGTGGTGGAATGGAGACATATTCTGGGCATTATGTAACCTGCTTTGGCATTAACTTATGCTACATGTTTTTCCTTTATTCTGCCACAACATTGTAATTGTACCCAAATGGTTCTGAACACGTTTCCATAGATACTTAGCGTGTTCAGACTTCGTGTTGTGTATCTCTTGATCTCATAGATAGCTCTTGTTTTTAAACTCTAAGATCTGCTACACCTGTAGTTTTCAAGTGGTGATTGTTACTGGTTATAACACAGCGCTTTTGTGCATGTATTTCAGTATGGTCCACCAGCTCTGCTTTTGTAGCCTGGGATGAATTATGCAAAATCTCTGGTTGCCACTGAAGTGTTAATAGAGTGCAATGGGCTCTGTTAGTCTAAACCTGCTCTACATCTGCATGAGTGTTGGGACAAGAGGTGAAGGGTTGAAGCGGAAGGGTGCAGCCCAGACAAGGGAAAGAACAGAGAATTTGAGAAAACTGCATGAGTGTGAAGGACCCTTTGAGAAGCGGCTTGATACTGGAGCCTCCGTAAAGGTGGTTTGGCCTGATGTGAGATTTCTCTGCTTGTGTTATAATTCTAGGATCCCCTTCTCAGTTTGTAATATTGGAGTTGCTGCTGTGCTTGGGCTTTGCCAATTAGCTTCAAGTTTTTTTAGTTAGCTTGGTTCTAACCAGGGCACTTGTCACAGCACTTGTAGCCAACTGATTTGAACATGTTTTAAGCCACTGAGGGCAGAGATGTACCTGATACATTCTTTAGCAGTACCTCACTCTATTTCTGCCACCTGAGATGGAAAGGAAGGACCTGGCTGACATCAAGATCAGTTCCAAAGTATGCCCTGTACACAACTCTTTGACCTGGCTTTTGTGAAGGGCTTTTCCTTTTTCACAGACTTAATTTCTTGCTGTGTTTCTTTTAAAGTCTACTGGTTCAATGACCAACCTCAGCTGGCAGGGAAGGCAAAGGACTCTGATTTCTTTTGAAGTGAAGACAATTGTAACTTCAAAAGCAGGTCAGCGGATGGGCTTGCACTGGGAAACAAGATTTTGTTTGGATGTTTTGAGAGGCTTAAAAACCTCTGGGTTGCAGCTGCAACCTGTGTAGGCTGTTCTGTGTTAGCCAGACTGAGCACCCCAAAAAGTCTAAGAGACCACCCTCTATCTTTTGCTAAATATCTTTTACAAGCCTCACTGAGATTAATATAGAACCCTATGTTTTGACTAAGCTAGGACAAAATTACACAGAAGCACAGGTCTCCCAACTACTCACTGGAATTATGGAGCGAAAGTGCATCAGCCATTCCCACTTGTTAACTGTAATTTTTGTAAACAGAGAAGTGTAGGAAGCAAGAAATAATTGCGTAAGTAGTCTCATCATCTCAATGTAACATATAAAATTTCTAGTATGCAGGCCTTGTGCAAGTGGAACCGATTACAGCCTTCATATTTCCTGCCAGGTATTGCTTGTGATATTATATTTTCACCAGATTTATGAAAAAGTAAAAAAAGAGCTAGAAGAGGGAAGATTCCTCTTAAATTTTATGTATGTGGAGTTTTGTTATCTCCATTTAAGTATGCTCATTTTGAATAATTCCTTATTATACCAAAACAGTTAAAAGCTACTCATAAGAAGGAAATAATTATTTTTTGTATTGATAAGTAGAGACAGTTCAAAATCTTCCACTTTTTCTAAAAACTGATGGCCAGAAAAGCAAACTTATGAGCATGTCTTTATCAGTTCATACTGTAAAAGAGGCCAGAAGAAGAAAAAGCATGGTTAATAGAAAAACGCAGTTTCTGAGTTACTGCATTTCTAAATTTAAAATTGAAATTTAGAGAAAATATCATCACTGTTTTTCATTTTATTTAGTTTTTACTGTTAACCAAAGCCAAAATCAAATTTGGTAAAACTGCAAGCTGTTCCACTTTAAAACAGAGCATAGGCCAAATATATGCACTAGGTAGACAAATACAATTTATTAATAGTGATTAAAGTAATTTTCTCTATGTTCATACACTGGAAAGAATATTGCAGACTTTCCCTTGTGAGCTTGAAAGTGGATATGCTGGGATAATCACACTTCATTGTTTCAAAAGAGCATTAACCTCTAGAGGATTTTGACTCCCGTCAGGGCCACATTTGCTTTGGCTAACAGTGTTGATGTCGATGCAGCTCCACTGGCTGACGTTTTAGCCATACATCTTTAGATTTCAGTCAATGTCTACCTGTAAAGACATGCTCAGAAAAGTGAAAGCACTGGCAAATTCTGCTTCTGGTTGTGGCAGAGAGGAGCAGGAAGATTTACGTGACTGTGGGTTTAAACCACAGCTGACACATACATTCTCGGCATGTAAATGTGTTGATAAAGATTAGTTTGGGTGCAGGAGGCTGGACGTTTATAATATGTGAGCCCAAAACAACATGCTACAGTAGCTGAGCATATCTGTCTGAAATTAATAGTTCATGATGGTGATTTAGCTGGAGAGTACCAACAGGATCTATTTTTGTTGCAGAATGGCAGTAGTTCATGACAGCATATTGTTTTGGAAGACTTTTATCTAACTCTCCAGGTCTGAAAGATAAAAATTAATATCTCTGACCTCTTCCTGTGGTTCATCATAGTTTGCAGCTTTGGCTTCTTGTAGGATCAACCTTAAGTCTGTTAAAGGTACTAAAATATATCTTCAGGCTTGTGATAAAGAAGGGCAGGTAGAACTAGAGCTGAGAGAAGTCAGCTTCTGGCCTAAATATCCATGACAAGTTTTCTTGAGACTGTGGGAGGAGGGGGCTGAACCCACGAACTGAGATGCTGCCTCTTAATCCTGTGTTCCTGCCATAATTATTTAAGTCCTTCAACAAAGTATTGCAGGAGGTTGTATGATGTTTATTTAAACTTGACAAAAGCTTTTGTTACAGAGTACCTTGTGAGTAGTGCCCGAAACCTTGTACCTTGTCTGCAGGGGACTGTAATCGACCACACAGTAGCTATAGAGTCAGGACAAAGCAAGAATAAACAGCAAGGTTGCAGAGAAATAGACCAAAGCATGTGTGTTTGAAACATTCATTTATAAGCTGGGCAGTTAGAAAAGGAAAGGCGGCAAAGTCTGCAGATGATTTTAGGGTATTAAAGACCAGAGACAGGAATGACTTTCAGAAGCACCTACCAGATAAATGGACAGACAAATCTCTGCCAGGAAAACTCGTACTGAGTGTTGGACGAGTAAAGAACACCCTCATTGCTACATTTTGTTGTTGTTCTGTAAGAGTACAGAGGGTGTGGTCTCCATTACCTAAATGCCTGCAGGTGCAAAGAGAAGGTCCCTGGGATCTGGTATTCATTCCAGTCCCATACGTTGAACTGTCAGTGTTCTCCAGACCTGGCCATGTGAAGAGATCAGCTGAATTATCTGCTTAAATGTTACGTTTGCTCTGAAGTTGAAAAGTGTACTGAACCATTTGAAAACAACACCAAATATGTAATGATGCATTTATGCCCACCCATAGATATACTGTGTTTAATTCAGGTTTTCTGTCACAGCAGACCCATATAATGTATGCCATTAGAGACGTCGAAGGGGCCCATTCTGAAGAGGGACTGGAAGAAAAATGTCTGTGAGGGAACACTGAGGCAAAACTGCTCAAAGCCAGAACTTCAAATACAATTTAAATCAACATTCTTGTATGCCACACCTAACAAACACAAAGGACAGCTTAACTTTTAAAGATAGCCTTTCTCTTACAAGAAGTTTTGCATTCCTAACTCTATGTTATATAACTGCTACAATTTACTGGTACCATACACCAGTAAGAATAAACATTTAGTAGGTGACAGAAAACTTAGATGACAAAATCAAGACTTTGCAGAAGTTAATGTCAAAATTGTAATTGTATCTATGGGGTCATCTGATGTGTCTGTACTGAGTAGAGGTATGAAATTTGTCTCCAGGTGAGTAACCTGTTTGTTCAGAAGAGTAGGCTGAGCGTATTAAAGGAATGCTCCTGAAGGACTGATGTGTTTATAGTGTGTGCAGTATCTGAACCACCCCATCTGAAGACAATATAGTGCCATGCTCTGTAGAGAGTACTTGCAGTGACCACTCACTGGCTGCAATAAGTCAAGTCTGAGTTCAGAGCTGTGCTAGAAGACATAGAACAACCCTGGCTGAGGAGGGTTAGGAAGTCATTTTCCATGCAGACAGTAATTTTCCATCCACTACTGGCCCTTGTTAGCAGAGAGTTGGTCAAATGGAACACCAGGCCTTATTGTTCCCATGTGTCTGATGAAGGGGGCTCTGCCACAGGGCTCTGGTGCATGTGCAGGATCTCTTGCATTCTTGAAACAGAATGCTTTGGGTTGGAAGGGACCTTTAAAGATCACCTAGTCCTCCCTCTCCGTCATGGACAGGGACGCTTTTCACTAGACTAGGTTGCTCAAAGCCTCATCCAACCTGACTTTGGACACTTCTGGTAACAGGGCATCCATACCTTTCTGGGCAACTTGTTCTAGTTTTAAACCATTGCCCTTTGTCCTGTCACTACAGGCACTGGCAAAAAAGTCTCTCTTTTTGTCATAAGATCCTTTAATATATTGAAAAGGTCTTCCTTGAACCTTCTCTTCTCCAGGTTGGACAACTTCATTTATAACCACAGAGCCATCTGGCTTTGTCTTGCCCGATATCCACACTTCCTGCCACAGAGCATATAATTGTGGCAATTGCTAAGCATGTGGGAGATGAGGAAATGCTAAAATAGCAATGCTTTTCAAACAATAAAAGTTAAATAAAAATTGTAGCACTTATAGCATAGTATGGGACTATATGCTATTTTTAGCCTGATCATACTTCTGTGCTGCTACTCATTGTACATTCGTTTGAACATCACCCACTTTCACCATTCAATTGAAAAGGATGAAGAGCAACAGCCACATCTGAAGGGATTTGGAGTTACAGATTGCAAGGCTAACAAACCATTCAGATCTGTGGTGCAGTGATTTGTACTATGTTATGGCACACTGAGTTTCAAAGCAATTCATACTAATTAGCAGGAGAAGTTAAATGTCGATTTCAGCCTGAATGTGAAGGGAATGTATCTGGTATGTAAATTACTTTCCCTTGTAAGACTACCATGTTTTACACTATGTTCTTATTAATCCTTTTCAGGCTTTATCAAAATAAAAATCACAGCCGTAATTTTAATTGCTCCCTTTATAAACTGGGTGTTAGGAAAGGACAGTGAATAAATTCTGGGAGGTAAAATCTGATCTGATACATCCTTGTTGTGCTACCTGACACATTGTTTTTCAGGATTTAGGCTAAATACATTAATAGAATCCAATTAAGTTACTAATTCCTGTAATACCAGAGAAGGCATGACAAGGAAGAATTAGGCATAGCATGACTATCAGTAACTCCAAAGTAACAACATTGGCAGGACTTGTGTGTTTCCAGTTGGTTACAAATCTATTCATGTTACTACTGAAAGGGATTTATTTTAGAATAATGTACTTTAAAGAACACAAAATATCTTCCACCACTGCCACCTCCTATCAGAATCCCATTCTGCCAGTTAAAGTTCTGTCACTGGAGTCTGTCTCTATTGACAGTGCTGGTGCCAGCACTGACAGCCATCTCAGTGCTTATGTGGCACCAAGACAAAGGCCTTCTGACAGGTTAGAAAAGTGTCAGAATAGCAGCTTCCCATTTTCAGGAGGTTATTTTATCAAGTTAATATTGTGGCTGTTTTGAAATGAATTTCTTTCATAAACCCAGCAGAAGAAAGCAGTTTACACAAATGCCAAGAAAGTACTTGTTCCTTCTTCCTTGTACTTTTAAGAAAAAGTTAAAAATAAATAATAAAAAAGAAAACCAGTATGACCTTTAAAACTAGAGAGGTTTAGTGGCTATATCTAAATGAACAACATACACATCAGTGTTTCAGGTTGGGTACCTCTTTGAATTGACAAAGAAATTATGCTCCAAAATAAAAGTTCAAAGTAGCTATGCAGAAATTGCCTATGTAACAAACAGTGCTATGGCGAGAATGGAGATAGTGCAGAAATATTTAAAAGAAATGACAGTGTCCTTTCCGAGCAGAGCAGTTGGGGCTGCATTTTCCACATGACGTCCTTGTAATTCTAGGTTTACTGATGAATAGTGGAAATTCCTTTCAGTTAGGGATTTTTGACTTTTTTGTCCAAATACCATATGCAGCACTACACAAAGTTTATCCCTGTTGGAAAGAGGGAGCAAGGGGAAGCTGTCAGGGGGAGGTGCATAATGAAATAAGTTCAGGAGCTGTGCCAAGCAGGTGTCCTTCACCCAAACTTCTCAATTCCCCCCTTGCCTCCTGAAAGTGACTTGTTTTCACCCAGTACTCACAGTGGCTCTCTCCCCTTCGTGGAGTCAGATGGATGGCTTGGAGAATGAAGGGAGGGAGAGTGTGCAAAGCTCCTGCTTACCCTGCTTGGCCAGGCCAGATCTAACATCCACATAGTAGTTCTTTGGGCACTAAAAGAGTGTCTTGGGACCTCAGACCTGGTTCAGAGTCTGTGGGAAGTAGTGTCCTGGCAGTCTGCTTTGACTTTTCTTCGTGTAAATTGCGACCATTATGTGAGGAGCATTATACTCCTCTTACAAAACAAGCCACATCTTATTGGAAGCACCTCAATCTCTTCCTTTTTTTAATATGTATGTCCTGTAAATGTCTTTTTTTTTTTTTTTTTAGAAATGAGAAGAAATATATAAGCAGATACTGGAAAGAAGTGAAAGTTGGAGACTTTGTGCAGCTTCGCTGTAATGAAATTATACCTGCTGACATATTGCTGCTCTCCTCAAGTGATCCCGATGGGCTGTGCCATATAGAAACAGCTAACTTGGATGGTGAAACGAACTTAAAACAAAGACAGGTTGTGAGGAGGTTCTTAGAGCTGGTAAGTCACTGTTTCTATCTCTCATTTAAGATAAGGTTTTGTTTCAGGTAAGTAAACTGTTCATCAGTCCCCAACAGCTAAATCTGCCTGTTCTGGTAGTGCTGATGAATTACAGTTATGGTTGTCATTAAAATACTAGCACTTGCCAACAGTTGACCTCATCATAGTATCAGACGTTTTAGCATAATTTTTCCCTGAATTTGAATAGGACTTATTTGAGGCAATTGTGTGCGGTTGGAAAATTTCGGGGGGTTTAATGGCTTCTATTGTAGCTTGATTTTTGAAAACACATTTGAACTGCCCAGTGAGAAGATATTTAAATATAAACAACTACTTTTCCTGCCAGCAAACCCGATCAGTTTCAGTCAAGAGTTTTGCCTCAAACTCTGTGTTGCAGAATATCCCTCCAGCACTTGGAGCATTAAAGCTGGTAAGATTTAAAGGGGCAGCATGCATGTATTCTGGAGGTGCCTGTGCTGAAAAACTGTTTTACTCTTCTCTCACTGTGCTTATCTCTCCCCAACAGCACTATTTTGAAACAAAACAAAATCCAGATCAGTTACTGTCAGCATAATTAGAGGAAATTACCTGAAGTTTTACTTGATTTAATAATCTTGTTGAAATAGTATTTATTTGTGTGTCCTCCTCTCCCATCCCTCTTGTCAGCTAACCTCAGTTGCCCGTATTTTGTCAGGAAAAAAATTATATTCTTTCTAGAACTCAGCTATATCTCTTTTCCTAGTGGCACTTCTCATTGCAGATATTTTACCCTTACCAGTGTTATCAAAGGTAACTGCAGAAGCCTATAGTTGTACTGAGGTAAGTTGTAATCTAACTGACAGCATAAAAATCAATGCAACTTACAAATAAGTCTTTATTTTAGACAGACCCTTTCTCTGAACAGCCTGTAAAAATGTGAGGTAAAGACTTTTTTCATCATCAGTGTTTTCCACATACAATTTAGACATGACATGGCAGTTACCGCAAAGCAAGAAGCTTAATCAGCTATGGGCCGGGCCAAATGTTGCAAAAACTCTGATTTTTCAAAGAAGCTAATTGAATTGCTTCTCAAACCTCCCATTCTGTTCTCACTGAGACGAAATTTCTCCCAGCGGGTAAAGTTCCAGGGAGGTACTCAGAGGATGTGTCCCAGTTCTCTGCCAGCATAGACTTCCTATGTGACCTTAGGCACATGATATAGGACAAAAACTATAGATTGCATAGGTGAAACCATAGGGTTGGTTTCATGTTTGTGGGTACAGTTATAAGCTAAAGGTGCTTCCCAGGTCTAACTCAAAGAAAGACCCAGGAAGGCACCAGTTCCTCCACTCATCCACACTAGATGGTTGGATTTCTCTGCTCCAAGACCATTTGACACACAGCATGGTAAAAATGGTGAAAGAAACTGATGTTTCCAAGGACAGATCATCACAAGACTGGCTTTCAAGAGCCTTGCTGCCCAGAGGAGTCCCTTATACTGTGTCAGGATGTCAGGCTTTCTGGCTGCAGAGTCACAGTTCAACAGTAGGAGTGTGATTCCTGAAAGCTGGCGGGCTGAGAGAGGACCTGCCAACCCTTCAGACTCCTCTGCTCCTGGGAGTTGTGACTCTTAGATGTGTCTCTGAGCCATAAGTAGCAGAGTCACTCTTTTGTCTTTAACCAGCACACACCACACACAATGCATTAATACAGCAGGAAACCCAGGAGGAAGCACCCCTGCAATCCCATTTTTGGCACACTCGCTAAAGTTTAAACTGCTGGTCCAAACAATGCAGATAAAGACTTCAAGCCTGGGTTTTGTATAGTTTGGCAGGACCTGTAACCTTTACGCTGTTGTGTGGAAGTGAATGGCAGTGCCTTTTCCTCCTCAAACAGGTTATCAGAGGCTGAATCGGGCCCCATTAGGGAAGAAGACGGAGGAAGCAGTGCCTACCTAGGGAAGCAAAGCTAGGTTTATGTGCCAAGTAGCTCAGAACTAGTTTTATGTGCGAAGCAGCTCAGCACATCAGGATGGTAGGTGGCAGAGCTTGCTCAGCATACCCTGTGCTTTACTGAGGAAATACTTATCACGTAGATATTCAGCTTTGTATACACCTAATGCACTTTACATTTCCAGCTCATCCTCCTTCCATATCTTAGTTCTTTGTATTATAAGATGATCATGGAAGTTTGCTATCTCAGAAGTGTGCTATAAATTATTCGGATAAATAATTTAAAAAATGATTTTTCTTTTTAAGATTCTGAGCTACAATAAATTGTCAGGGGTTAAACTGTCAATGACAGAAAACTCATTTATTTCAACAGAAACAAGACTGGGCCCCAAGAAGTCAAATGTTGAAAGAGAGCTTATAAGAAAACCACATGTGACTACCTCCCCTCTCTTAAAATAGCTGAGAAAGCAAGAAATATCCAAGCCCAGGTTCCTCTATCAATTAAGTTGTAGGCAAAGTGCACACCTGCAAGTACAAAGTCAGCTGCAGCATGACAGAGGCTCTCTGTAACAACATCCTGTAAAGTTATCCAACAGAATACTCGCTGTCCTCATTAAAGTTCTGGCCAAAACTCATCTGAGCACAGTGTTAATTCATGCAGCAGCATTAGCTTCCTTGTCTCCGACCAGTAGGGATAGGTTCTTACTGGTTCTTGAAGGTGTTGCCCTGCTGGGAGACACTTAGCAGTGGGGTAGAGGGAACTGCTTAGAAAATAGATGAATTGTAGGCTCACAGCCAAGTAGAATGGAATAGCAAGGTGATACCTGTTTTTGGCAGAAGTTTACTTCTTATCTGGGTATGTCTTGTCTCAGCTGGAGAGGGCTTATTGTTAGATCTCATAAAACACTTCGGAAGACAAAAGTTTTCTTGCACCAAATATATCCTTTTGCCAAACCTCAGGGAAGTCTGTTCCTGAATCTTTTATAGGACCTGCATCCCAAACTGTTTATGCTTTGGACAAGAATTACTTTTACATTTTTGTATTACCATTGCACTCAGCAGAATAACTCTCAGTGTTGTTTGTAGCTGTTTGGTTTTGTGTCATTGTGCAGCCTTGTTGTTCAAGCAGGAAAACAAACAAATAGGTTATGTAGTCCTGACCCTCTTTTTCCCACAGTGCTGAAATCCCCCGCCTCCCCCATGCAGAATGACGTGCCCGGTCATGGGCTTATCATAGGACAAGAAACAAAGATCTTTTGGAAGCTTTTTCTTAAAATATCAGCAGCCTATAGCTGTCCTTCAATAATGTCTCTGTAGCAGTATCTCAAGCATTTAAAAGAAGCATTGTTACAAAGCTTGGCCTTTCTGTGTTTCTTATGTGATCTGACTGATAGCTTCCAAGCACATGCCTGTGAAGCAAGTTGATGAAGGATAGCTGTTCCTGTACCTGTCGCTCTGCTAGGCATGGGAAAGGAGCAGGGGTGGGGGTAGGAACAATCATTTTAAGCCACTTCTGTGCTTTATTTATTCTGTCCTTGCCCTGTGCCCATCCATGTAATTTACAGTCCCACAGGTCTACACCGAGCTGTTTGCCATAGGCAGCCTGTTTGCCAATTTGGAATCGCTGAAGTGGGGTGTGCGCAGGGCAGTCCCTCGCAAGCAGTAACCCAAGTAGCAGGCCCAGCGCTGTTACACTGGGTACAGCTGTCCTCTGGAAAGGCAGACATTCTACCAGCATGCTCTGAAGGATCTTCATGTGTCTCTCTTCTGAATCAACAGCATAGTGTCAAACAGTAAAAGGTCTTACAGTTCCCCCCTTCCAAACCTTTGTTCAGGAAAGTATCATTCTGATCTCTTTCTAGTCTGACTCTTGAAGCAGCAATAAGCAATTATAGAAGCTGTTCTGTATCCTTGTCTCGAGTGCTTTGCAGGCATTATTTTGCTCTAAACATATGCCCAGAAGATCCAAAATCATCATTTGTGGGCTTGGATTGGAGCTCTCTGATTGTGAATTCCAGGAAACTGTTTTCCTTTATAGTACAAGTGACCAGAAATACTGCTTATTTTAGTGCTACTTTGATTTGTGTGAGTAATTTATAGTAGACTGGGAACATACTGCTTGTGAGTTATGTGTGTTTGTTAACACATGTGATCTGTCTGACATGAACCTGTAATTTCTGTACTTGCTTCTACACTGTACTGATCCACAAGCTGTGAGAAGTCATTGATAATATTCCTCTGCGGCTTGTATATCTGAAGACACCAGTTTGAATGTGTTCTACACTCAAATCAGTCAGTCAAGTAAAAAGAAAAGCACTCAGTGAGTAGGTTAAAAAAGAAACAAAGGAAATAGGACATTTTTCAGAGGCTTTGCCACGTTTTCCTCCAACACATTAAATATGATGGTTTTGTTATCCAGCTACTGCAATGACAGGATGTGCTAGAAACATTTAAAATAGTTAGAAAAGTACTTCTGCATGCTGTGTCTATAAAGCCAAAAAGATACCTTCGTATTGAAATACAGATTAGATCCACGTGTGCAGCATGACATGCTGGTGAGTGCAGCTAGGAGAAAGCACTGTGCTAAATTCCACTGTGAGTGGTCTAATGGTGTTAGCAGTGACCAGTAAGCATCTCTTGAAAAAAAGGAATGGGTTTTGGTATTCCACCAGTTTCCTTCTAATTTCTAACCCACCCTCAACGCTGCCGAGTCACAGCAGCCATTTCAGGTATGCTGGATCTAGTAGGAGACACAGTAGGCAGGAGGAATCAATGTGTTTTCTGTGCTACTCTGCAGGCTGCTGTGCCACCACACCCTTCACAGTTGCTTATGGAATGTTTTCCATCCATCTGAGACGTTGTGTCAGCCACTCTTCAGAGAGGGGATAAGCAGATACAGCCCGAGCTGCAAAAACTCAAAACTCCCTTTCAGGTCTCACAAACTTGATTTAGGATATTTTGATAGTATGAATCTAGACTTACGAAAAACATTTACATTTTCTTGCTGCCTTGTAGTACGAAACAAACAAAATACTCCACTGTTTTTACTCAGTATGCCTTTTAACAAAATCCACAAAGACTCACTGTGGATTCTGGAGCAGCTTATGGTTTATTAACCGCTGTCCATGTCCTGGATGTTTATGTGGAAAGCTTCAGTTCAGCTGAAACCTAAGCTAAATGTAGCTGCTGCCATACCCTGTGAGGAGGTGCATGTATCCCTCTGAGAGCTGGATTTTTTTTTCCTCTCATTTTCTCCTAAGAGTAGACGGTTGTTCAAAACAAGCTTGTACTAGCGTGATTAAATAGATTTAGATAAGCCTTGCAAATGACTTCATGGCTGCTTATTTACTTTGCTAAAAAGCACATCTGAATTTGGTGTCTCCCTGTTTGGGAGGGCTCATTTGCATGCAGACTAGCACCAAAATAACACTCCAGTCTGATTTCTCACAAGTCAGTATGTGAACCTTTCTGGAATATATATAATCTCAGAGTCTATGCTTACTGCAGGCACATTTGCTCATCTGTTCCAGCCTGGACGCTGGGCTGAACTGACATGCAGTTTTCATTCCAGCCTTACCTGTTCTTGCACAGTGATGGAAGCATATTAGGTACAGCTGGACTTAGAGGAACAGTCCCACCACTCCCTGCTCCAAGCATCAGGCCATTTATACTATCTGTTTCTCTCCCTGTGAACCCTGGAGAGGAACTGGTCCAGAAGAGAAGACAAGATTGCTTTGTGGAAGGGCTGCACTGTAAGCCTGAGTGTCAGTGGCTGCAGGTTGCTCTATGTATGAGGTACTTTAGGAAGGGCAACTTATGCTAATTGCATGAAAACAACTCACAGAACAGCCTTAGTATCTCAATGTAGATGTTTCTTTTGCAATCAGTTTTTCTCCCTAAAAAAAAAAAAAAAGAAAAATAGGAGGAAATAAAGCAATTTTTGGGTTTTGGTTTGGCCTAAACTGAGCTAAGATTTCTTGTGCAACCACCTGCATGGGTTAAACTACCCGAGTCTGAGAGAACAGCTGAAGTGAAACCAGCACAACTCCCAGGCAGACTAACTTTCAACTCACCTGCTGATAGGAGCTTCTTATTTCAGAGTCTGATTAAGTCTTCTAAAGCAACACAAGAATGGGCATAGCTATATTCTCCCTGCCACTCCTTGTCCAAATAATACCCTCAGACTCTCATTCACCCGAAATTAGTGGGAATAGTACAGAATTATAATCAAATAGATATGAACTAATCAGCATACTTAGTGTTGTTTAGACTGTAAGTATTTTAACAGGGTAGAATCAGGGCACAAGAACAGTGAATGTCTCTCTAGCATCTTTGGGGGGTTATCCCTTGTTCCTTTATTTTTTTGCAGTATTTTGAGAAGGCTCACAAGTTGAGGAAAAGTGGCTCAAAAATTCCAGATATGCACATGTTAAAGCAGCAGATTAGTGCTCCATCCCACACATGTTGCCAAAATTAGATTTCCCTGAGGGAAAAGAGAGTTAAGGAAAATAACCAAACAAGCAAAAGAAAACAATGTTTTTCCCTATGCACTACCAGAATATTAGATTTAAAACACTTTTTTTAGTTCTACATTTTAGCTGAAGATTTTAGTGGAATAAGTCTTGCAAAAAGACCTGTGCTTCTCAGTGCAAAATACAAGCGTGTCACACCTCACAAATATCTTTGTTTGAGGTCATGCCTTCAATGTTCCATAAATTTCTTTGTCGAGGGTTGAAAAGTTCTACATCTATGCTGTTGTATCTTTTTTTGGGTAGTACCAAGTTCAGAGATTACTTGTGTGGAAACTATGGACATGTCTAACTAAAGAGTAAGCAACTACTGTCTCTCTAACAGCGAAACAAACATATAGCAGCTGTGGGCAGAATGGCCTGTTGGAGAGCAGGACCCAAGTCAGTGCTTTGGCAAACACTCATATGAGCTAGAAGTCCTGAAGGAATGCTGAGAGCAGTTTTTCACTCTACTATTTTACCATTGCACTTGGTCAACTGTCTCATGCAGGAAGGTATGGGGAAATAAAAAACTGAAGAATGATGATTCACTTCCTCCTTGGTCAGCTTTGAGCAAGGTTATTGTCTCTTTCTGTTTGCCATTGTGCAGGTGTCCAGGCCGCAAACTTGACTGTTGAGAGAGGTTCATTAGAGTGTACACGAATTTGAATAACTGTAAGAGAAAATTTTGGACATCTTAATCTAAGTGTTGGGAGAAGGAGGTAGGAAGAGTCCAGTTCTGAAAATCTGACTACTTGACTTTTACCATTGGCACTGGTTATTTTGGTTTGCATTTAAATATAGAATAAAGGGACTAAATTGATGAATCAAAGTTTGAATGCCTTGGCTGTGAAGAACCTCCCATCCCTAGGGTAATTCTTCCAGCACTGGTGGAACAGTGGTAAAGCCATGTAAGGAAATGTATTATGCCAGTGCTTGTGCTGCATCCGACCTCTAGAGAAGTGGGATATTCATTCTCTGTAGCAATAGTCCATCATCTCTCAGTTCTTCTAGTTCTTTGAAAGAGCATCAGAAAACAAGGAAGTTTTTCAAATCCATAGAGAAAATAAAATGCTATACTGCTTTCCTGTTATACAGAAGTAAACATTTACATTTTAAGTAAGTTAAAAAGAGATTTTCCAGTTAACGTTTTTTGAAATGACTTTTCTGATCTTCTAGCCCATTTCAGTTTTACCAAACACAAGTTTGTTTCTAGAACTGTTTGTTCCTTAGCCATACACTGGCCTATCAGCTGGGAACAAGAAATATCTAGAATATATGTTCTCAGGAATGAGTTTTTGTAGTATTAAAGCTGGGAACTCCTCATTTTAGGGCCAGGATTTTTGAGCTGCAAACATGTCACACTACACTTATCTCTGATACCACAAGCCCAGTTGACAGTATCAGTAGTTAGGAAAGGATGGAAGGGCCTTCTTTTCCGGAGCAGGAGGGTTCTCAGTATTAAGCCATGTGTAACCCCTATTATGATGTTATGGTCTCACTTTCCTTTGAGAGCACTGAGGTAAAGAAGGGGTCCACTTTTCTGCCAGAAGAGGCAAAGCAGCAGGATGAGGAACTCCTGTATTTATCTCAGCATCCAGGATGTGAAAACCCTCATCCCACTTCTCTTTTTTCCACCTGCTACCCTCAAAGTCTTTTACACATTTTAGTAGTGATAAGGCCACAGTGGCCAGTAGAAATTTGCATTAAAATGTTACTTACATGGGAGGTGACTGGCCATGTTTCTCAAAACTCTTATTTCAAGATTCTTATGAAAATTTTCATACTTAGGTTCATATTTTCAAGCGCTGCTGTGCCTTCATGATGGTCACTTATATATAAAGTATGTGCTTGTCGAAGAGAAAGCTATGGTTGTCCTATAGGCAAGTGACTGGAGAAGAGATTGTTCGCACAGAACTATAGTGCTTATATTTCCATTTGGTTTTGAATTGAAAATGCCAGTAGAGCATGGAGATTTGTGGACAGTGCTAATACGCTAATTCAGCTTTCATAATGACGAAGTAATGAACTGTTTTACATGAAAGACTTTTGGCTTCTAAGAGGAAGAGAATTAGATGTTTAACATGCAACATGGTTAAAAAGTGCATATAACTTTTCCTGAGCTAGCCTCTACTTAATTTTTGCAAGCTTGTTTGCTTATTATATTTTTGGCTTGACTTAATTAAATAGCAGATTCAAAAACATGTCCCAGATACCCAGATGATATATTCATATGCCTGTACAGCAATGTGGCCTGTACACCTAAGATCACATAGATCTGATTTACAGGCTGCTGCAGCATGACAGAAAGGGATAAAAATGGCTTTGTCCTGCTATTAACTACATGGATGTTGGTCATGTCAGCTGTTGAGCAACGAAAAGCAAATGGAATATCTTCTGGTAGGTGGCTAGAAGGGACATTCTAAAATCACCTAGTCCCCATGGGCAGGGACATCTTTCATTAGATCACGTTGCTCAAAGCCCCATCCAACCTGACCTAGAACACTTCCAGTGGTGGCACATCCACCACTTCTCTGGGCAACCTATTCTAGTGTCTCACCACTCTCATTTAAAAATGAATCTTTATATCCAATCTAAATCTACTCTCTTTCCGTTTAAAACTGTTTCCCCTTGTCCTGTCACTGCAGACCTTAATAATTTGTCCTGTCACTGGAGATCTCACCATCCTTCTTATAAGCATTCTTTATATATTGAAAGACTGCAATAAGATTTCCCTACAGCCTTCTCTTACTCCAACTGATTCCGAGCTCTCTCAGCCTTTTTCACAGGAGAGATGTTTGAGCTCTTGGATCATTTTCACGGCCTTCCTCTGGACCTGCTCTAACAAATCCATGTCTTTCTTGTACTGGAGACCCCAGAGGTGGATGCAGGACTCCAGGTGGGGTCTCACAACTGCAGAGCAGGGGGTCAGAATCACCTCCCCTGACCGGTTGACCATTGCTTCTTTTTATGCAGGCCAGAATGCAATTGGCTTTCTGAGTTACAAGCACACATTACTGGCATGTATCCATTTTTTTATCCACCAGCATCCCCGAGTCCCTCTTACACAGGGCTGCTCACAGTCCATTCATCCCCTGGTCTGGACTGATACTGGGGATTGCTCCAACCCAGGTGCAGGACCTTCCGCTTGGCCTTGTTGAACTTCATGAAGTTCACATGGGTCCACTCCTCAAGTCTGTTGAGACTCCTCTGGATGGTATCCCTTCCCTCAAGTGTTATCAGCTGCACCACTGAGCATGGTGTCATCTGCAGACTTGCTGAGGGTACACTCGATTCCACTGTCTATATCATTGGTGAAGATACTAAATGGTATTGATCTCAGTATGGGCTCTTGAGGGACACCACTGGTTACTGGTTTCCACTTGGACATCAGTCCATTGACACTTTGGACACTAGCATCCAGCCAATTCTTTATCCATCTAACACTTCATCCATCAAACCTGTATCTCTCCTATTTAGCAGCAAGAATGTTGTGAAGAAGCATATCAAAGGCCTTGCAGAAATCTGGGTGGATGACAGAGGCCTGGAGAAACTAGCTGATGAGGGAAGTCTGCAAAAAGTAACAGACTCTGCTGTTCTGCTCTGATTCAATAGGTCATATTCATATATGTTTTGACTCCATACTTAAACTGAAGAAGGCATACACATTGCTGAAGACAATCCTGTGTAGAAACTTAGTAACCATTTTGCATGCCTGAAGCATAAGGCTGGCTAGAGTGCTGATTTGTTTCCCCAAAACAAATCACAATCCCTACCCCATAGATAGATTATCATGCTCCTCAGCTCTTTTCTGAGCTCTGCTGTCCAGTTTTGGAACTGACAACGCCATCGTGAATTTCTTTTCATAAGATCTATGCAATCAGCTGGTCTCTGAAAAAAATCGTCTTTGAATCCCTTGAGGTTTTGAAAAGGTGTTTTTCACTTTGTTAGTGGAGTCTTTAGCATGTTGATTGTTCAGTAAAATAGATAGTAGATGAGAATAGACAGACCGGAGACCAAACTCTTACCCGAAGCGTTCTGCAACCATCCTAGCTTCCATCATGTACCATGCAATGCCAGCCACAACCCTGCTGTCCTCAAACTTGCTGTTAATCTTCCTAGCTGCACCTCCACCCTCTTCCCAGAGCTATGAGGGAAGTGCAGAAACAGCTGAGATTAAGGGGAGAAGGTGCTTTCTGAATGCTGTGTTTGCCTTAGGAGCATTGGTAGGGCAGGCATGTGATGGTGATTATTGATATAATTACAAGTGAAGACAGCATGCCAGTATCCAGCTTGGGGAGTTTTCACTTGGTGATATACCCTTCTCACACTGGAGATGCTTGGGGAAAGGCTGATAAACCTGTGATAGTGCTGATATGAATGCTGCCTTGTAGTATTTGGAATAAAAGATGTCTTTTCATTAGGATAGCTTCTTTCCGTCTATGCTCTTCTGCAGCTGGCCGGGGCTGGAGTCTCTCAGTTCTTTGGCTGATTGCTGTATGTTAAAGGTTTCCCTCACATCCTACAAATGTTTCTTAAACATAATGCCTTGCAAGGTAAAGCTGCTTTTATCCAAGTTCCCTGTCTTCAGGTGTCAACAGACTATGGGTTCATCAAGCTTTATGTGTTTAACTGCGTCCTGTAAGGTTTTACCCTTCATAAGAAAAACCTTCATTACTAGCCTCTCTCTCTCCTGCCAGGACTCTGATGTTCTGGGCTTTATTTGTGGAATGATGTGCTTGGCATTTCCCTCTTCTGGTTGAAGGGTCTTACTCTTTCCCATTCCCATTTCTTCTGGCAGAACTTCATCCCACAAAAAGTCAGACTGGTCAGCAGCCCTGACCAGAGCAGGAGTAGGCCAAGGTGTATTCAGAAGCTGACCTCAGATGTTGTGCTACTGAATTATTATAAAAAAGACCGTGCAGTGCTTTTGCCACTAATCAAGTGACATTTTCTTCCAGCAGTTACAAAATGCAGGAGAAATACTGCTAGAAATCTCTCCAGAAAGAGGAAAGCTCTGGAAAATCGGGAGGGGTGCTTCTTACCAGGTCTGTGTGCGTGACTCCTAGGGAAGCTGGCAGCTCGTGGCCTAGATGGGAGCACTTTGTGCTGGGTTAGGAATTGGCTGGATGGCCGAGCCCAAAGAGTGATGGTGAATGGTGTTTCATCCAGTTGGCGGCCGGTCACCAGTGGTGTCCCCCAGGGATCGGTATTGGGTCCAGTCCTGTTTAATATCTTTATTGACGATTTGAATGAGGGGATTGAGTCCATCATCAGCAAATTTGCAGATGATACCAAGCTGGGAGGAAGAGTTGATCTGTTAGAGGGTAGGATGGCCCTACAGAGGGACCTGGACAGATTGGGGAGCTGGGCTGATTCTAATGGGATGATGTTTAATAAGTCCAAATGTCGGGTACTTCATTTTGGACACAACAATCCCATGCAGAGCTACAGACTGGGGACAGAGTGGCTGGAGAGTAGTCAGGTAGAAAAGGACCTGGGAGTGCTGGTGGACAGGAAGCTCAACATGAGCCAGCAGTGTGCCCAGGTGGCCAAGAAGGCCAATGGAATCCTGGCCTGCATCAGGAATAGTGTAGTAAGCAGGACCAGAGAAGTTATTGTCCCCCTGTACTCGGCACTGGTCAGGCCTCACCTTGAATATTGTGTCCAGTTCTGGGCCCCTCAGTATGGGAAAGATGTTAGGATACTGGAATGTGTTCAGAGGAGGGCAACGAAGATGGTGAGGGGGCTGGAGGACAAGCCCTGTGAGGAGCGACTGAGGGAATTGGGGCTGTTTAGCCTGGAGAAGAGGAGGCTCAGGGGAGACCTGATTGCTCTCTACAACTACCTAAAAGGAGGTTGTAGTCGGGCAGGGGTTGGTCTCTTCTCTCAGGTGACCAGTGGCAGAACCAGAGGGCATGGACTTAAGCTTCGTCAGGGAAAGTTTAGACTTGATGTGAGGAAAAAATTCTTCACTGAAAGGGTGATTGGCCATTGGAATGGGCTGCCCAGGGAGGTGGTGGAGTCACCTACCCTGGAGGTGTTTAAAGGGAGACTGGATGAGGCACTGAGTGCCATGGTCTAGATGATGGTTGGTGTTAGTGTTAGGTTATAGGTTGGACTTGATGATCTCAGAGGTCCTTTCCAACCTTGTGATACTGTGTGATACTGTGAAATGAAAAGCCTCTGGAGGAGCAGTGCAGGTTGCACACAGTTTTGTGAGGCCTTGAGAGGCTTGGTCTGTGGTTTAGTTGAAGTGCTGAGCTAATGCTGAGGTTGATTTTTACCAACTATGAATCCGTTCATGTATCTTAGTGGCAGGCTTTCAGGACAGCCAGAAACCGTTTTCTTAATGGTCCAGATCTGAGTCCATATTCCAGCCTAGATGTACTCTGTTCCCCCTTACCATTCATCAGTGCTGCTGCAGTCGGTGAACTGATTCATTCACACCTCTGTAATTGTCAGTTTGTTGCTAAGGATGACCATCATCTCAAGGAGCATTAGAACTTGTACGTGTGTATTTTCAGCATTGTTGACATTTTGTTTGACACCTTTGTCCCATGATTGACTAACAGCAGTTTCTTCAGTTGTCTGTAGTAAAATTGAGGTCTTCTTATGCCTTGCAAACCATATATTTCTTTTCCTGCAGTCTGGATATTACACTGTTCCCTCATATTATTTTCTGCAAAGGGGAAAACTTTTTCTTAGATCAGACTGAGGAAGATCAGCCCCCTAACAATTATTTGGCTGGCTCAGCTATTCCAGTATTTCTGAATACTGAACATCTCTATTTCATTTAAACAAACAGTACTGAAATAAATCCAATTATAGTAGTAGTTGTCAGTGTGGAAAACAAAGCTATTAAAATCTGATATACAGTTGGATCTGTTTAGTTCCTAAATAGCATAGATCAAACTTTCTTCCTTTTCTTGTGAATTAGTGGCACAGATAAATTCTGCTGGAGAGACTAATGCAGTTTCGACATTAAAACATTTCTCTCTTTTAGTATATAAACAGTCTGCATGCTTTTTATACATAAAATCGATATGTAATTCCAGTTGCACATTAATAAAGGGTCAGATTAATTTTATATGGTAAATGCAGGGTACTGCTCTATAAAGCAATAAGAGGATGGACTGATGCATCAGGAGGATGTGTTCTTATTGCACTTAAAAGCTTTTAAACTGGAAAGCTATTTTTCTGACTCAGATTTTTGTCTATTAAATATTTCCTTTGTTGTCCCTATGACTCCTATTCTCCTTTTTTGTTTCTTCCAGACATGCATGCCAAAACAAATCCCAGAGCCCTCATCCAGCAACTGTAGTGCAGGGAGAAGTCTGGATAGGATCCCCAGCGTAGCCAGTAAACACAATGTGATAAGCGGATAACTGTCACTGTCACCCAAGGGCATCCTGTTGTACTCACACTGTCCTATTGGAAGGAAGGGCTGAATATCAAGTTCAGGTTTCTGCAGCACTAAAGTAGGGCAGATGAATAAAGGATAACATTTTAATAACTATGCATTATTAATACCACTAGCAGGCCATTAAATTAGCCATACAACACGCTTTTAATGAAGGGGAATACGTTGTTGGAACACTGTGTAATTGTCAAACTAACTCATTTGGCAGAGCAGCATGTTTTGCTTCTTGAGCTATGACAATTTCATGAGGTTGCCAGCAGAGACAGAAAGGTTGGTATTTTGCTGTAGAGATTCAGAATGGTGTTACAGCTGAAGCTGCAAAGCCATGTTGGTGAAAGCTAAATTCAGTCTCCTTTTTTTGTGACAGATCTCTGTAGTTCCTTCATCCGTCTACTTGCTGTTTTCCCACTCTGTAGAGGCATTGTAATGTTTTCTTCCTCTCAACACTTTGTCTTTTTAGGATAAAAGTTTGACAGAGAGTGATACATCAATAGTTACCTGAGAAATAAGGAACAGTGGTTTATTTTAAGGAAAATTTTAAAGAAAACATCTTTCTAATGTGTTTTCTTCTCCTGTGCACACTTGTTCTTTCCCCAGAGATGCAGCCCAATTATTGCAGACCTACGTTATTGTTTTAAATGGAACTCTTTATCAGATTTAATAGGTAGAGCATTGTTAAACCCTAGTCACAAAACCCTTTACATCTGCAATTTAACTTTAATTTGAAATTCAGCTTTGAAGGGAGTAACATTTAGCAGATTTTTGTAATTTGATTAAGTCTGCTTACGTAAGGAAGATAAGCCTTCCCAATACTGCATTTAGAGTAAGAATGAACTTCCCTAAGTTTTAAGGAATTGGAAGAAGTAGGATTTATGGATAGGATGTTGACTTTTTCCTAGCAAGTAGACTCTTGGAAGAAACGAAATATGTACTGTGGAATCCCTAAGTACATAAAATATCTAATGTAAGTATCGTTGTGTGTCCTTTTGACAAGTTTCAAGCTTTCAAATATATCTATGAGTTCCTAAAAGGTCAGCAGTTTTTCAGAGGAAGGCAGTGAGCTAAAGCTATTTTGGAAGAATCAAAATGTGAAGTCAGGTATTCGAAGAAAGTCAGTTTCTTATTACAGAGTTAAAACCCTTCTTTTTTTCCCTCTTGTTCTATTTTACTTTTATTCATTTTGATGTTGCATAATACAGCAGAATAGTGAAGTAAAAAATTAGTCTTCACTCCTCCAATGTATCCTGTGCAGAAACTTCAAGACCTTTTCTTGGAATTGTATTGGTATGACAGAATTCTTATCGCTAGCAGGAAATTGATAATATTTAGTCACTCAAGGCTTCTGAATGCAGAGTATGAACAACCCCAGTGCGGGGATAAACCCGGATGTTTATGCATTCATCGTTAACAAAATGATGTATTTCTTTATTTCTGCATTGCTGAAACTCTCAAACCTTATGGGATGAAATGATTGTAACCTCTGTTTCACATCTTTCAAGAACCTGTTATGACTTATCCACAGAAAAAAAATTGTGTTGTGCCATGGTCATCACAGCAACAGGTTCCTGGTGTCGTGTTAGGACACACCGCACTGGACAAGGCATGCCACCAGTTTTGGATTCTCCTTCCACGTGTGAAGGCCTGTGGTCATTCAGATTTCAGGCAGTATTTAAAACCATCCTGCCAACCCTTACATTCTCCAGAGCAAAGGCAGACACCTTTTGTGGTTTTACTCTTTGAAGTAACTTGCATCCTACTGCCAGCGTGCAGGCAGTACGGCTCGTGAGCCCTTTTGTAGAGTGGCAGTGCCCCATTACCATGCTGGTGATGTGAAATTCAAACCCAACAGAGAAGTAGCATCCATTTGAAAGACCAACACAGAACCAGATTGGAGCCCGTATGAATGAAGCTTATATCTCCGCTTAATGCGTCAAAAAAGCAGGAGCAATACCCAACATCTGGAAAAGACTGAAGGTACTCATTTTTTAGAGCCTGCAAGTGTAAGATAATGTGAATAACATGAACAGATGTTTACACTCGTGCCATGTGCTCAGAAGAAAGGGATA
Organism: Tapera naevia; assembly: GCA_033556795.1. Taxonomy (NCBI): domain Eukaryota; kingdom Metazoa; phylum Chordata; class Aves; order Cuculiformes; family Neomorphidae; genus Tapera; species Tapera naevia. The sequence goes on from JAUMJJ010000029.1 coordinate 19,514,215, forward strand.
CAAGGATTTAGTTCCCTTTTCAGCTTAATAGAAGCCAAGTTTGCATTTCTCGACTCCTAAATATCATCCATCTCTCATACTGTTGCTCTTTCGCTGCTTCAGAGAGTTTGAAATTGATTGGCCTGGAGGGAGACAGCACAAGTGGGATTATGATTGTGTGCAGCCAGTTACTGTGGGAGTGAAAACTTTTGAGTTCTGGTGGCTGTTTCTTTTTTTTCTGTTAAAGTAATTGGATGTACGTGACTTTTCTTAGACTTTGACGTATGTGGTGCTCATATTTGCTTTCTTCAAAGTCAGCACTCACTGAAACTCGTATAATCATTTCTGGCCCTTTATTTATATTTCTCATTTCTCCAACTGATCTTCATATATCCTTTGAAGCACAGTTTTTCAGTAACACTTAACGGTGACCAGTCTGTGCTCCAGTTTAAGCCCTACCTAGTAGTAAGAATTCTGCCTTAAGTGTAAGGAAGATATTTTGCCTTACTTATGTTTTAAGGCACTTATGCTTAGAATTAGTAAGGGCACTTAAAATTTACATTGTAGCAAAGGGAGAATAGATTGTTTGATAGAAAAATGTGACTGACATGAGCAGAATTTAGCCTGAGCCTTTGCCATCCAACAATACTCTAGGGAACTTACTTGCAGTCAGTGAATTTCTCTCATGTTTATATCAATCTGAAAGTTGTTTTTTCAGATCAGCAGTGCACAAGGCACAAGTTTGGGAGAGATGCAGAATACGGTATAATAAATATGATGTCATTACATACCTTTAGAAAAGAAAGAAAAAATGTCTCCAGCTGCTTTTCCTAAGAAGTGACCCAGTCTTGTTGCTTACTTACTTGCAGTCAGTGAATTTCTCTCATGTTTATATCAATCTGAAAGTTGTTTTTTCAGATCAGCAGTGCACAAGGCACAAGTTTGGGAGAGATGCAGAATACGGTATAATAAATATGATGTCATTACATACCTTTAGAAAAGAAAGAAAAAATGTCTCCAGCTGCTTTTCCTAAGAAGTGACCCAGTCTTGTTGATGTGCACTAGGAGAGTCTGAGAACACCAAATAAGTCAAGTTTTTTAAGGAAATTAGACACTGGAAAGCCTCAAATCAGATTACAGTCTATGTAGGTATGGGGCTTTACACCTGTCTTGAGGCTGGGACATCTTTAATGCCCAGCAGGTCTGTAAGTGTGAAATATGACTCTGAAGACCTGGCAGATCAGATAACTGCTGCACAAAGGTCAAGGGAAGTGCTGGTTTTGAACATATTATGGTCTTGTTTTCTGTGTCTTAACAGTGATGCGGAAATTCACTGTACAAGAAAAATTAAAAATAGTGGTGGAGAATTTAATTTTTCATGGGCTTTTACCCAGAAAACAGCAAAAATCATTGTTTGTGCACTGCAAAAGCAACACTTTTGGCTTTAACTTCTGTCTAGCTACAGTTTCTCTTAGCTGTTAATACATGAGAACATCATCACAGTTTATGTTTCATTTGCTGCTGAAGTGTGGGTATCAGCATAAAAAGGAACAAAACTTTGATCATTATGAAATCTTATGCTAACTTTGTGCTTCTCTATAACTACTGAAAGCAGTCACACACAGACAGTGTTTAACATATTTGTTTATTCATATACCAAAAGGCATTTTCACATCAAAACTGTCATGAGATGTAATGTACAGTGTATATCTACCTTTCCATTTCACAGGGAAGAGATGGAGCTGTATATTTTATTAATAAACCAAAGGGCTTTTGCTATGAATTACAATTCAGCAGCTTTGTTTCATTATGTAAACTACTATTCTAATTGGATTTTCTCTTTTCCCAGATATTATCTGGTTAAAGACTATAATCACATATTTCTAGGTGAACACAAATACACAGACAGTTAGATTTAACGATAAAGGACTTTTAGTTCCAAAACTGAGTCATAAATTAAAATAATACAACAAACAAAGGAGGGAGAATGACTGTGTTGCAGTGTAGCATTGGTGAAGTCAGGTAGACCTAGTCCTCTCTGATCTTCCCAAGAGTTTGGGGTTTTTTTGTGAAGGCTTTAGCCTTGGACTTTTAAGTAGGGATTTTTTTCTCATTATTTTTTAAATCGCTGGCTTTGCTGCCAGGCTTTCTTAGCAGAAAGGAAATTCAGTCTGGAAACTTTCAATTGCTCTAAAAGTTAATGTGTCTGTACTGTACTAAAACCATGCTTACTGCTGAGTTCAACAGCCACAGAAAACCTGTGTTTGATTACGCTGGGTTTTATTATTAGGTGCTTTTTGGATTCCCTCAGGGTATTCATCAAAGATGTTAACATTTCTTTATTTTCTTTTTTAAGACCACTGAATGAAAATTTGTGCTAAATTAACTGTATTATATGTAATACGTTATAATAAAAAGACAAAAAATGTTTCCTTTTCCAGTCTTTTCCCTCCAATTTACAAGTGCAATTTAAGCTACAGTGGTGAATCTTCTTTATGACAATCCGTAGGCAGACAGACAATATATTATTGAAACGCCTTGAGCAACATTTGTAGATTATTTTTTCCGTGATTTTTTTTTTTTCTGCCGAGGAACATATTGGGGCAAGGAAGGAAGAGATCATGTTCTGGGGCAGCAAAGCAGGTGTTACATAGACAACACAGATTTTTCCAGCACAACAAGCTTTGGTGTGACTTGGCAGAACTTCACCTTCTCCAACAAGCTCAAGTAAAGCTAGCTGCCAGGTGGTACTGGCTGCTAGCTTAGTGTCTCTGCAATGTGAACCTTTGACTGCTGGAGGGAAGGACATAGGAAGAGTGTGTACAGTTTAGGAGCTGTAATAACAGATTTCAGATGTCAGGGCCTGAAAGCTTCAGAACGTATGTTCTAGCCAATGTTTGCTTCCTTGTGACTGCTGGCATCTGTGCCTGTCTGAAGTGAGCAGCTGAGGAATGAGGGTCAAAGGGATGAACGTGTGGCTCTAAAATATCTGCCACATTCTGCAGCCTAATAATGTCTTAGGTGTCTATGTAGAACTAAGTACTTCTAAGCACTTGCAGCATCAGAATTCAGTCACCTAGAGAGTTTTAAGGCTGGTCAGGAGAAATATCTTATAAGCTTACATACCAACCGTATTTGGTGCTGAAATCACCTGATTTCTTGCTGAAGCTCAGGTTCTTGACTGGCAATTTTGACATAATTTAGGGATTCTGATTCTCAGCATAAGTCTTCTATGCTCAGAACTGTCCTTTGTTTTCACTCTTCCCCTCCTCCTCCCTTGTTTACAAGCTGAATTTTGCATATAAAAGTGATTCTTTCTTCCAGTAGGCTGTAGCTGCCTCTAAGTGACAGCCCATCTTCACAGTTCTCTTTATTATCTCTTGTTTCTTGAAAATACATGAAAGGGTTCCAAAAGTGTCAGGCATGGCTGGTTTGAATTGTCTCCTACATACTGTAAGTCTAGGTGTAACTGGCAGAAAAATGAAGGCAGGCATTAATGGTGATGCCAACATATCCTCTAGTTTCTTTCATCTCTTATTTAAAATATAGTTTCCTTCACCTCTTCTGAGTAGAGTCAATATCAAAAACATAGACATCAATGTGTTTCAGAGAAGCTAGCATCAGGATTCTACCTGTCCTTTGGTTACTGTTTCTCAGTACTCCCATAGTGTGTTCTAATAAGTAGTGGTTGGGAGATACAGCTGCTCAGGAAAAACATTACAAAACATAACATTTGCAATGTTATCACTGTTGAAAGTATAATAATATGATCATTCATGGTTGGGTCTTTCATTCAAATGATGTGCAAAGCAGTCTTCTAAAGGTAGTCCTCATTAATGGAGACAAACAGCCTTCTCAGCTGCACCAGGACTGGGTATCTCTGATTGCACTGCATGGTTTGTGTGGTCTGGCAAAGAAGGGAGAACCTTGATTTTCATTTAGCAAAATCAAGCCATTAAGCTGTGGTAGGATGTTTTCCCTCAAACACAACAAGGTGCTAACTACAGGTAAACATATATAGTCAGCAGAAATACCAGCTTCAGACTAATGAGCTAGAAGGTTTTTAGGATTTAATTAGGAAAAAGTTATTCTGCTATATGTGTGTAATTTACTGTAGTACATTGATTTATCTATGTTGGCATAAAGCAATTAAGAACTCCTGCTAACGTTTCAAAAGCTCATATTACATAAAGCAATTAAGAACTCCTGCTAACGTTTCAAAAGCTCATATTATGTCCTTCATAATTGGCAGTATATTGACTTATGTTGTCACAGATTTTTAGTAGCTTCACTGAATGTGACGCGTAGTGGTACAATTGAATATTTTTGAGCCTTCTCAGATAAATTTCATTTTTCTATTCCAGACCGAATTCATTTGACTTAGGGGCTTGGAATCTTATGTCTAATGCTTTTAGAAACTCACATTCTTCCATTTGCAGAACAAAAAAAGTCGTCCTTGTAAGGGAGATTTTCGAAGGCATCTAAGGAATTTTGGTGCTCAAGTCCCTTTGATTTTCAGTGTTAGTGATCAGTGTCATTCATTTGAATGCCTTTGAAAAAAGCTGGACTTCAATATATTTTGAAAGCTAGAAATGAAAGCAATTTTGGCTATAATTTGCAAGTCTTTGCCCTAAGTAATTAACACTTTTATATTATTCCAGGACTCAGAATTTGACCCTTTGAAGTTCACCAGTGTCATTGAATGCGAGAATCCAAACAATGACTTAAGTAGGTTTCGAGGTTGCATGTGAGTATTTCATATAATATCCTTCAGTATACACTCCATTTCTCTAATATGGAATAAAAAAATGCCATTTTGCTGTGGGCTGTGTTCTGTAAGTTGCATCATCATGTCATCTAAATAGGGCTGCATATTTAGGGCTGTTCTAGAGGATCGTCATTTCAGGGTGAGATGGGAGCCTCATATTTCCATTCATTAGGATGGATTTAGTTGTTAACTTTGGTCAGTTTACACTCCAGCAATGAATGCATGAAACACTGCAGTTATAAACACTCTCCTCCCTATCCATCCTTCCATGTATCCAGAAAAAAAGTCTATCTGGAAATGGGAGAAAGTATAAAACTAGCCCAAAAGAGACAACAAACAAACACAATCTGCTTTTATGAAGATGAGTCTGTTTGCCTTTTCTTTTAATGTTAAGTGTCATTGAGGAAAATCAGAAGGCCAAACTGATATTTCTCCAGCTATGGCAGTATTCCTTTCCTCTCATTTAGGCAAAATAAAACAATTGGCTCACACGCTGAGTGTGCTTTTACGTTGCCACACAGAATCTGCTATGGCCACTTGAGTTAATTCTGAACAAAGAGATCTACATTAATAGGGCGTTCATCTCTGGCCATAATCATCCCTGCTCAGAAGCAAATGTTTTAGTATGTGCAAAGCACTTTGCTTCTAACATGGACAGGTCTGTACTATGTAGGTATACCAGTAGTGGTGACTTAGTAGATGCACTCTTGCATGGCTTGCTTTTTTACAGTCTGTAACGACATGGAGAGTGAGAACCCAGGATATTTAATTTTTATCTAAATTTTAATGAAGAGAGTTAAACAGACAGTAATTCAGTTTAGAATACAATGATTTATTATCTACATTGACTAGGACTGATAAGCTTATTGAATTGCCTAAATGTCAAAAGGTAAATTGTTGGAGCTTGGGGAGTTTTTTAAAGTGATGCTGTTTACCACCTCAGTTACTCGTCTCAGATGTCACAGGTTGTGTATGATGTACTGTCAATGGGTGTAAATCAGGATAGCTTTTTTGAAACTACATCAAGTTGCTGTAAGGGAAAATGTGTTCCTTTATTTAGCGGCACAAAGCCCTACAATTCATTTAAAGATAAAACTTTAGTAATGGACATCACTGCATGAGGGTGTGTAACTGTCTGCATTAACAGAGAGCTTGCTCTACTGCAGAATGGCATTTCCAGATATGGCAGCACACTTCATGTGTGCAACTCTTTGTCCCCAAAATATTCAGTAGAGGTTGAATACTGTAGAAGATATGCATAAATTTGTCTTTCATTACACATTTACTTATGCACTCCATGTAGAAAATGTCTGTTATCGCAGAAGTTATAGAAGCATTTGAATTATGTAGCAGGTAACATGGTAGTACCTTTTGGAAGATTGTTGTTCAATATTGATTCTCTTTAATCATCTTTATATTTTAATGTTTTGCAAATGATGTGAATGTATTTTGACACAGTAAAAAGCCAAGGCATCAATTTTGAATCTGGCAGAAAGCGTCAGATGATTTCCAAGTCTATTTACAGCTATGCTGTAAGAGTTTTATAACTAAAGGATCATGCAACATTTGAAGTAAAAAGTGAGACCAGCCCTCAACGGATGATAAACTTTCAGTCTCCTTATTCGTTGAGGTGAAAGCTTTTCCCCCCCTCTTTTTAGACTTCCTTCATTAGAATTGTGAAATCATGGGTCTATTTCAAATCGTATGTTAGCGGGTTGAGCAGTATTTGGTACATCTGAAGTGAAACATGTCACTGCCATGTCAAAATCTGATATTAACTCTTGTTCAAAATCTTACTGTTAGTCAGTTCTTGAAAGAAAGATTCAGATAGCTCCCGGCTGATAATAGCTCAACTGAAAAGAAATGTTACTGAGATAATTAAATAGGCATGATATGAAATAGTAGACTTTAAAGAGATCCACATGTAAAAGCTATGCTGAGACATTACTGACAAAGTTTTCTTGAAGATTTGATCACTTAGTAGGTTTTCAGTTTTGATTAAGGCTGTTTTTGATTAAGGCTGTCTGTGTCTTTCGGGGAATAGCGTGTGCTGTAAACACAAAAAAAATTCTGTTCCCCACAGTTATTCGAATATGTGATCACTATAGACAGCCCATGTATCATAGGCAGGCAAGCATGAGAGGAAACATAATAATAAAAAATCAGAAAAATATTGCAAAATGCATTGAGGCAGTCTGGCCATACCCTATGCTTCCAAAAGTGTAGAGTCCTCATTAGCACAAATGGCTTCTTCAGTTATATTGGCACCATCTGCATTGCACTCTGTGGGTGCAGACAGACAGGCAGGCTGCCTGTTCTACTCCCAGTTTCTGCACCTTCAGATACCCTGAGTGTATTCCCTCATTTCATTTCCCCTATAAGAAGTCTCCTGTGTGAAAAGAACAAAATAAAAACTAACAACAGGCCTCCTGCGTGTATGGACCTAACCAGGTTATGTAGAATACGCATGGCAAACATTACAAAAATCCCTTGCCAGGTTCCAAAAATAACAACATTTGCTTTAAAATCTATTTCTAACTTTTTAAGATTGAAACAGTTCTATGATTCCGTGTGGTTATGGGCAAAGTTGGTATCCTGACTTTTCAGCTTTTCTCTGAAAGTAAACATTTTATTATTAGACAAGAACAGAAAACTTTTATCTGATCAAAAAAAAATAATTACAGCAAGGAATTATAGTAATAATAATATGAATGCATATGTGTATTTCTATTTCAAAGTTTGTCATAAGATAACAAAGCCAAATTAATAGAAAATCCTATTAGCTTTTTTGAAAAAATGTATAAATATGTACAATGATGTCTCTTTGATGTGCTGTAATGACTGTATCCTGGAAAAAAAAATTATCCTATATTTCATCCGAGTTTAGAGTCAGGAAGATTCTGACTGATGATGTGCACTGAAATTGAGTTTAAGAATGTTGAATATTTTCTTTGGGAGTGTCAAGCTTTGGAAAGTAATGCCAGCTCTACCATTTACTTTGTAAGAAACTTGAGAAACCAGATAGTGAAACAGAATACACCCTTTTGAATACAGTTTTGTCACATCACCTTGTTATTTAATGCCAGTAAACACATAACAAGGAAAATTGTAATGGAAGGCTTAAGGGAGCTGCCATTGGACTTAGTTTAGAGTTGCTGTATTAAAACAGGAGACTTATTTCTACAGAAACACTATCAGAGGGCTATAGTGAAGTAGCAGCTAAGTGCATCTGGTCAGCTCATTTCCTCTAATGCAAGGTGCGTGCATATTTTAGATAGTTAGATACTGCATGTTGGCTGTGACATCCATATGAGAAATTGCAGAGAAAATGGACGGTGCACCTGCACTCCCCAGTGCATTTTCTCGCAGACTAACCTTCCCATTCCAGGCATCTCAGTGGCTTCAGACAGTCACTGTTTTAAATACTGACAGGGAAAAAAATCCCTTCTTTGCCTCCAAAAGGTATACTGCCCTGAATCCAGAAAGGGGAAAAAACAGACTGTTCAGCCTCTGTAACAAGCTTAAAGTTTATAACTCTGCAGGACTAGAAATGGGATCGAAACCGTCTCTCCTCCAGGACATGAAGTTATAGCCCTGACAGGTTTGTTATCAAAGTAAGCAGTTGTATCAAGGTCTAGTTTCCATGATTTTTTTTAATCCAGACCTTTATGTCTGTAATTTTTTTCTTCTTTGTATCATCAATGTCCGTTTGCCTTATATGCATATTCTGTTAGTGAGTCACTGGGAGTGAGTGCAGACAAGAAGGAAACAGTGCATTTCTTCCAGCCCCTGCCAGCTTCTTTCTCCCAGATTTTTATTTCATCCATGTTTTCTAAATGTCCTGTGGGCAACAGGTGAGTTGATTGATTGACTTCATTTGGATGTGGAAAATTAAAAACAGTGCCAAACACTTGTAAAGATGAGATGAGTTGTGGTAGGAAGGCTCATTCTGTGACTGAGGGTAGTAGATTGGGGTCTTGGCATCTACAGGTTAACTTCAGATGTTGCATCATTGTTTTGGAGCAGGTTCAGACGTTGTATAAAGTAAGATAGTATGAACAAATATATAATTGTGTAGAACACATACGCAAGGGAATGTATATAAAGATCACCATGCAAAATATGCCTGTCACAGTCCACTGTTACTGACAAGTGTAAAGAACTGATTAAGGCTATAAAATCATAAGCCAGAGCAATTACTTCTTAAGTGGGTTTATCTTTAAAAAGTCCCATTTATTTACAGGAATCACAACTATCATTTGGAGACTTTATTAGAAATTCAAGCTAGCATCCTCAGGATTAATGAGAAAGGTTAATGTAGAAATGAGCCTTAAAAAGCAGAGAAATGGCAGAATCCTGGTAGTAGTGAAATTTCTACAGTGTGGAATCATTAATAAGTTATTTCCCATAGTTTAAGCCTAGACAGATTTGGGAATACTCCGGCTGGCAATCAGTGCTCACATCTATTGGCATGCTGCAAGACAGCTGTTAGGCCCTTTGGCAAAATGTGAGGCAGTGGGTCGAGGAAGTTTGCTTAAGAGGACAAATGCAAAACCTCTGCTCCTGTATCTGGAGCTGGCAGAGAAGATGGGCTGCGCAGGGGAAGTTCTCTCCTGAATAAAAAAAAAAAAATGTCATTTTTTTATGAGAATCACAGACTTGATGTTACCTGCTTCTATCCATCTCCAGGTTTCTGGTCTCTAGTCAGATGTTATCACTGCTGCAGCCTCAACTGTCAAATCCACTACTTTTTCACCATCCCTACAGTGAAAAACCAAGCATACCTGTTGAAATATCAATGCTTTTTTAATATTTTTGAGTTTATATGTTTTAAATTTTTATGTATGTAAAATATATATGATTTTTAATTTTCATATTTTGGTTATATTATACTGAACGAAGAGGGGCTGTGTATAAGTGTCTGTATGTATATGCACTTATGTATGAAGGTATATATATTATTTATGGGTATATTCTTCTCACTAAAAGCATTAACTAAAGGCTACATAGCATGATAGGCATAATCTATGAGTAACCCTACTACTAGGAAAGAGTACAAAGGATGCACCAATGTGAACCTTTTCTTCTTGTGATCTCAGAATATTTGATATAGTTCTTCGGACCTGAGAACCTAGAAGCATGTGCTAAAGTTAGAATTTTGGTTCTGTTTTAGAAGAAGAAAAGATTATAGCAATCAGAGAAAAGCATGAAGATAGGATCCAAGTTTGAAGACTTAGAAGATGGGAAGCAAATTAAAAAACCCCACTATTTTATTAAAGGCACAATCTTAAGCCAGTTTGCAGATTTCAGGGGACACAGGATTTTGAATGTTCAAATCCAGGTAGCCATAAAATTCAACATTACAACAGCGCAATGTTTATTTTAATATAGTACATATGCTTTTCCTGGATTTCTCTTGAACCCTTAACTTTTACTAGTTTTTTTATTGCAGTTCATTTTTTCAGATTTTTGAAATGTGATTATTTTGATGCTCTGAAAGTGAAGAACAGAACATTTAAATATTTAAGATGTTGCTTTAATCTTCTTTGAGGCATTGGAATACTGTATTAAATTTTACTCATTTAGAAAACTTTTGAAATTATTATTTTGGAGTTTTTTTACCTCATAAACTTTCTAATGCTGTTTTTAAATTGTTATTGTTTAACATTTTACTGGTGACTGTTAATTCTCATTAGACTGCTTTCTATATTTCTCTGTCAGATGAAGTTTTAGTCCATCCCTACACAGCAGACAGTAAATTGTAGTAAAAATGTTACTGTATTGTATTTTTCTCCTGTGTTTTGTTTCCAGTCAACAAGAATGATCTGAGGAAAGGCCATTTCATCTTAGTCAATGAGACAATGCTGAAAAGAATTTCTGTTGTTCTTACCAATGAACACATGGTATTCTTTTCCTTTCTTTTCCACTGAACTGATCCCTGGCACATCTTCCTTGGTGTCACTGCTTCTGAAGCACAGTCCTTCAACAATTTCACCATATTTCTTTCTAGGATTTTTTTTTATAAGAACATGTGTTGGGTTAATAATACTCACTACACAGCTGCACTTGGGTGACTGGATCAACTGTGATTGCACAGTCAATTTGCACATGCACAGAAGGTCCAATGCATCTTCAAAGCATTAGGTAGTCTGTACACATGCTTTAGATTTGGCCTGCATCACTTTAGTGAGCATTTGCCCAGTAAATCTGTATTGAACAGCAACTGATCTGGCTCCAGCTGGGCTACTGCAAGGCTGGGATTCTTGCATAGGTATTCTCTCTTTTCAAAGTGTACCACAGAATCTTCCCAGGAGGAAAATCTAAGGAAATATTTCGCTATTAGGTTGACAAAATTTCTTAAACTGTGAAGGTGTTTCCTGGGCTTGTTATGTTACAGAGTAGTATGATTTAACAATCTTAATATTTTGACATGCTGTGCTTTGTTCTGTTTTCAATTTTTCTGCAGTGTACATAAAAGTGGAAAAAAGGATGGACTGTTCAAAGAAAATCTTTTGTTACGTGGATGTACTATTAGAAATACAGAAGAGGTTGCAGGAATAGTAATCTATGCAGGTAAAAGCTGCTTTTTTTTCCTGATGAGGCATGCTGCCTTTTTATAGTTTCCTTAAAATAATAACAAAAATCCTTATGACATCATGTGGTGTATTTGCTTCTTCAGGGCATGAGACCAAAGCTTTGCTAAACAATAATGGACCCCGTTACAAACGCAGTAAGCTTGAAAGGCAGATGAATGCCGATGTCCTTTGGTGTGTCCTCATACTTCTAATCATGTGTCTGCTTTCTGCCATTGGTAAGTACTCTTTAACAGTAGAAATTTAAGTATCAGACTCTCTTGGGATTCATGTGCTTAGCTTTACCAAAAACATAGGCAGCTGCCAAAACATGAATTCCATAAAGCTACCTCCATATTGTCTTAATTTTTACTGTGTTTTATTCTTCAAAATCAAGATATCTTGTATCAATCAAATGTATGCTATTAGTACAAGAGATCTGAAGGATTAGTTTCTATTACCCTTCCTTGTATCCAAAAATGGCAAGTCCAAAAGAAGGCACATTATATGTAGCCCCTTAAAACTGCAGGTTGTGGAGTGTAACATGCCATCAATCAGTCAACAAAATAAATTATGAGCAGAGAATAAACATAATTAACACAGTACTATTCCCCAGTACTATTTATTAAATCAAGGATACAGTGTATACGTCACTGCTACACTGTCCCTAAGACTGCAGCTTTAACATCGAAGAAATAAATAGAAGTCTAAACCTGCATAAATACAAGTAGAAGACTCTAGACTTCATGAAGTATTTCAGGAAATGCTGAGGTTCAGGTTAATACTTTTCTGTTAATTTATTCTATTCACTTGTGAGAAAGAATTGTTTTACATTTGGCACCCAAAATGATTTTTTTATGCATAGCATAGGAATTACATATCCTTAATGTTTGTGTGTTCTGTAATGTTTGTGTGTGAGTCATACCACACACCACCAGCATGTTTCCTAACAACCATGGTGGAGTTTAATAACAATCTTATACCATCTTAATATGCCTCTGTGTGCCTTTTTCCAGGTATTGTTAAGTGCTGCTTGAAGATTAGTATTTCCAGTTGTGAATCAACTAGCATATTTGTTTCCACTGAGTTCATGACACTTTTTATAGTGTCCCAGATTTGGGACAGTGAAGTGCTGGGGATAGGCTTAATTGCAGGGAGTTACTGCCTGCAGCTGTGTCCCCTCTGCCACTGCATCTGAGGTGTTGTCTCCAGAGCAGCAGCAGCAAGGTGTGTGCTGCAGTGACTTCAGTTCAGCTGAAACTCCTGAGATGCATGAATGTGGGTGGGAGGAGGTGGTACACAGTAGGTGACACACATGCCTTCCCTTTTATTGCTTCTGCTACAAGGCTAGAATCCAGCAACAGAGGACTAAAGCAAACTGCTAGAGGTGATAACAACCAAAAACAGCTAGGGAGAAATTTGCTTGAGCCTTTAGGCACCAGGTGCCTGGTGCTTCAAGACATTCAAAGCTTTTTTCTGTAAGAGTCAGGCAATTTGCGTACCTTCTGTCGAGAAAATATAATTGGAGGTATGACAACTATCTCCCATAAAAATCTGAGTAAGGATTTTTATAAAACAAGTCTTGATGTAGGTCCTTCTAAGGCTTACAGAAGACTATTTTTAAAGTAGGCCTTTGTACTTTTTTCAAATTTATGACCTGTAATGAAGATAGTTTGAATATTTCTTATTGTGGGGGAGTTATTCCTTGTTTTTAATCTTAAAAACATCAGGCATACCATTTGAGGTCTTTTAGGACTGCAAATCCTAGTGCTCTATTTAAAACAGCGGTTCCCTCTTTAACAACGTCATTTTTGCAAAACAGTAATAATTTTATCTTTATTTAGCTATCAGCACGATCAATAAAGAAGAGTTTGAGCAAGCCTTAGAATTTCTTCCATTATTAGTTCCTCAGTTTCCAGTCTCTTGACTCTTCCGATTCTGTTGTTTCTTTAGTTCTGTAGACATAGTGGGTAAGATAGATAGATAGATACTGTAAGATTAAAGTCTCTTCTGACTTTATCCAGCTGAAACTAGTTAAGTGATACCTGACTAGTGATACGATTCTTGGATTATATGACATACTTAGTTCAGTTAATGGAGTTCTTTCATTTTAACACATCAAATATCACTGAAATGAATCACTTTCTGAAGAAGTCTGGCTTTCTGTGGTGGTTACGTTGGATCCTAAATACTAATTTAGACTAGCCAGCTCACTTTATTTGGATAAAGTTACGTGAAATGGCTTTTGCATGCTGTCCTTAAGGCCAGACAAACCCCTTCCTCAAACCCAAAATCCCAAGGCAGAAAAAAGTATTTTGGGGGGGAATTTTTCCAAAGGCATGCAGAACAGTTGGAGAAAAAAAATCGTTCAAGTCTAAGAACAAATTCATACCATAAACATTTTTCCTTGGAGGTAATTTGTATTTCTTTCTTTCAAATCTTCTCTAGGTCATGGCCTATGGGTATGGCAATATGGAGAGAAGAAGAAACCAATTTTTGATGTTCCAGGGCCAGATGGCAAATATTTGTCTCCAGTTTTAGCTTCAGTGTATTTATTTCTGACAGTGATTATAGTTTTCCAGGTAATCAAGTTGTACATGCTGTCACCTCTGTTCACAGTTCACTGTAGTAGAGCTGCAAATATGCAGTGTGCGTAGTACCCCTTTTGCCACTAAGACATGTAAGAAGTAAATCAAGTACTTAAACCAAATGCATTTAGTCACTTTAAAATTAGATTTAACTATAGGGAATGTGGTAATGTGTAACAAGAAAGGTGAGTTAAATAAAAGAAGTGGTCTACCCAGTGGTAAAATGATAACTTCTCTAAAAAATGAACAAACTGATGTACACAGTAAGCTGTCAGATCTTCCTTGGTTTTGGAGAAGAATATTATCTGAGAATCTTCCCCAAAAGACTCAGGTATTCTATTTTACTTTAAATAAGTAGGAAGAGATAGAATGCAATGGGCCCTGCTGGGAGAGAACAAGATCTATGCTTCATATCCACTCACTGTGAAACAACACCTCAAAGACTGTGGTTGCTGCTTTGGATACAATGGGTTGTGAGTAGCCCTAAAGAAGACTTGAGGGTGCTGGTGGATCAGAAGCTCAACATGAGCCAGCAATGTGCACTTCCAGCTCAGAAAGCCAGCTGTATCCTGGGCTGCAGCAAACAAAGTGTGGCCAACAGGTTGAAGGAGGTGATTCTGCCCCTCTATTCTGCTCTCTTGAGACCTGACCTGGAGTACTGCGTCCAGTTCAGGAGTGCTCAGGACAGGAAAGATGTAGATCTGGTACAGTGAGTCCAGAGGAGGGCCACGAAGATGATCAGAGAGCTGTAGCACCTCCCATACAAGGAAAGGCTGAGATAGTTGGGTTTGTTTAACCTAGAGAAGAGAAAGCTCTGGAGAGACCTCATAGTAGACTTTCAGTACTTAAAAAGGGGGCCTACAGGAAAGCTGGGAGGGACTCTTTATCAGGGAGGACAGCGATAGGACAAGGGGGAATGGTTTTAAGCTGAAAGAGGGGAGATTTAGATTAGATATTAGGAAAAAAATTTTTACTGTGAGGGTGGTGAGATAGTGGAACAGGTTTCCCAGAGAAGTCACAGGTGCCCCATCCCTGGAGGTGTTCAAGGCCAGGCTGGATGAGGCTTTGACCAGCCTGGTCTAGTGTAAGGTGTCCCTGTCCATGGCAGGGAGGTTGGAACTGGATGATCCTTAATGTCCCTTCCCACCCAAACCATTATATGATTCTGTGATTCTGTGATACAGTGTCTCTAAGTCTATGAACATAAGTTGTATCCTTTTTAGCCGCTTTCCAAACATATGACTCTGAGCAACTTCATATCTCAGCTATGTAACGAAACCTGGTAAAAGTTTTTTGGTCATGAAGAGAAATGTATTGAATGGTGAAGGTGGTGGTAAGTTAAGAGAAGTTATAGAGACTCATTTTGCTGGAACATGGGAAAGTATGCCCAGTGGGAGACCAGAGGAAGCTGTGTTACTGGAGGTAGCAACTCCTTTATGGAAAGGCATGAAAAAGAATGAGTTAAATTACATTTTACTCTAAGGTATTGGGTTACGATATTGGTGAAAAATTCACAACAGAATCCAACCTTTGATTATAGTTTTTGTTTAAATATCCACGTTTGCCTCATGCTATAATTTATTTCTCATACCTAATTCAATAAGGTAAATAATGTGTTCAGTCAGGGATTTGTATCCTGAAAAACATCTGCAGGGAAAAAACCTCAGGTACGAATCAGCTATTTCATGGAGTTTTGACTTCTCAAGAAACAGTTTAAAGTCTTTTCTGGAGAAACTTTTTCTCACATCTCACATTATAAAAACGTGTTCTTCATTCAAATAATCTTCAGTGCAAAAGCCAAGGCCAAAAAGATTGTTCCTGTGGAGAGGTTTATACTTCTTCTTTTGTTTCTCATATCCTGCAAAGTGAATTCGTAAACAGTCTATTATTTATGCAGAATAAAGGTATTCCATTATTTCACATTTACAAGGTTCAGGCTGCACTGCCTGTATGGGTTTTTTTCTTTTTTTTTCCTAGCTATTTTCAAGCTTACCTTAGCAGTCAAGCAAAGATTTGCTTCTGTCCAAGTTTTGATAATCGCCCTTCTAGTCATAATAATGCATTTCAGCTCTGCAATGCACCATGTTTTCCTCATTTAACACAATAAATTAAATGAACTCTTTACAAACATGCTAATAAATTTACAAAACATACTTAAAGTACGTAGAATCATAGAATCACAGAATGGTTTGGGTTGGAAGGGACCTTAAAGATCATCCAGTTCCAACCCCACTGCCATGGGCCAGGACATGTTCCACTAGATCAGGTTGGTCAAAGCCTCATCTAGCCTGGCCTTGAAGACCTCCAGGGATGGGTCATCCACAGCTTCTCTAGGCAGGTAACCTCTTTGTGTCCCAGTCTAGCACAAAGTTCACTAGATTTTATAATTCACTGTATCCTTGCTTCTGTTTTCTCCTAATCGTCTTTCTGTTTGTGCATTCTAGGTTATGATTCCAATTTCTTTGTACGTATCCATTGAAATAGTTAAAATCTGCCAAGTATACTTTATTCATCAAGATAAAGATTTATATGATGAAGAAACAGACTCTCAGCTGCAGTGCCGAGCTTTAAATATCACAGAAGACTTAGGACAGGTGCAGTTTATCTTTTCAGACAAGACTGGGACACTTACTGAAAACAAGATGGTTTTCCGAAGATGCACTGTTTCTGGAATAGAGTATTCCCATGATGATAACGGTGAGCTCTTGATCTTGTTTGCGTTGTACTTTAGGCAATCTGAAGTTAGAGTAATATAAAAGTTACTGTGATCTTAAATCAAAAAAAAAAAAACAAAAGAAACTGTGTTTATCCACCCAGCAAACTCCATAGTAGCTGTTTTCATATTCGTATAACTTGTTGTCTGTGTTCAGCTGGAAATGACAATCTTATCAAAGTGTTCTGTAACATCTACAGTGTGTTGTCAAGAAAGTGAAGGCTTTTGGCTTTCCCTCCTGATCTAGTAAAGCGCTTGAGAACACGCCTAATCTGAGCAAACTGAATAATGGCCCTGGTATCACAATTGTTTTGTGTGCTTTAGGTATGCTATGTAAAATATCAGTTTTAAGTGTACAGCCAGATTAGTGTCTGATTGAGTACCTGGAATGAGGTTATCTTTTTATGCTGAGAAATAAATGCAAGCAAAGCTGATGGTTTTCTTATTGAAAAGAAAACAGACCTGATCTAATAAGCGTATTTTATGGTAGCTTTGTCAGATTCTTTTCAGTGCTCCTGTGTGACAGGTGTCTGCATTAAGGTATGTATCTTCACTACTGTATGAAATGTCCCCAGGTATCAGGTTCTTGAAACACTAAAAAGTCACTTTTTTGTCACAAAGGAATGTGAGGGTCCCTGTGTCATCTTACAAGTTTAAAATTATAAAGTGATTTCTTTTTTTAATTTGCGTTATTTTCCTCTAACATATTGTTATCATTTTTGACATAGGGGATCTTAACTCTTCAAATCATACTCTGTATGCAGGAAAATATTGATAGCTGCAGTATTGCATTCCTATTTTCAAAAAAATAAGTTTGGTAATCTATATAACATACAAAGTTCACTGATGAGAAAGTTTTCTCAAAGACCATTACAAATGTTCATCTTACAAATAAGATATAGAATAAGAGAAATAATCAAAACAGACTAGAAAATCTAAAATATGAGAGACATGTTATACTTCGTATGATTCCAAACTGGAAAAAGATAGTTTGAAGTTTTGGATTATGCAAGGACTGTTCTTTTTTCTCCTACTTTAAAGTAGTAATAGGACTTTACATTTAAAGCACTCTTTGTCAATAAAGTAGGTGTTCATGACGTGTTATTATCACAGTGTAACCAGAAAGAACTTAAACAAAGAGAAGCTGTGACTTCCTGCCTCTAGACATAAGAGAGAAAAATGAGAATTAAGAGTATGTTTTTGGACTCACAATTCTGCTTATGACACCCTGATTATCCATTCTTTTTTTCTTCTTCCTTGCCATTGATCATTTGCTTGTTTATACTGATTTCCTAGTGTATGCTATTCCTTGCAGGAGTGATGATGGTACTGCCAACTATAACAGTGCAAAAAGGGTATTTTTATGAGCTTGATATCATCAGCTAATATGTTGGCTGAACACAGGCTCCTGAATTTGATTATTGACTTTCGGATCTTTTTTCTTCAAATGGAATGTATTTACCAGAAATATAAAGTTTTGCTTACTTCCTTCCTATGACTTCAGATTACAATATAAATGTTAATGAAAGCAGAGTGAATTTCACTAGAAACAGAAGTGTCAAATACATACATAAAATAAACCAATTCTTTTTTCAGTCATTCTTTCTACATATGGCTATGTTTGGACTTTCTTGTAGCTCTAGTCAATATAAAATTTCTGACAAATGTAATTTTTAAATTGACACAGAATGTGTACATAATTTTGTATACACAGGATTTTATTCCTTTTTTTTTCCCCTCTGCAGAAAACAGATCTTTCTCTGTCATTCAATACATAAATGTTGATAATGTCTATTGATTTTTTTCCCTATTATTAGGATTAATAACAGAATAAAAACTGTGCTTCATTCAAGGCTTTTGTTAGCTCTGTTCTCCAGTCTTATTTTCTAACCGTCTTTAATCTTTACTACTGCTGAAACTTTCTTGTTTAGATACGGTAAAATGTATCTTACAGCTTTTTCTATTTTTATGGAGTATATCAACAACATTTCATTGCTGTGTGCTTTCTTGCAAATGATATCAGCCACTTTTCTGTCTTACAACAGAGTATCTGAATTCCTCTCTGAGGTTTTGGGGCATATTTTATAACTAATGCCATCCTGCTCTGCACCTCAGATTTTGATGAAGGTTTCATGAATTACAGAATTTAAAAATCTTTCACTTGGCAAGTGATCTGAGACTACCATATAAGCGTAAAATACATGAGCTTTTTTATCTATTTTAAAGATAATCTGTGTCTTATCTGAGTAATTTTTCAGAAGCAGTGGGGAGTCAAAGTACCTTGGAATCAAACTCTGAGTAGTGCTTTAGACAAAGAAGTGAATTTAAAATTGTACATGGGTCAAGATCCAAAAGCTGAAGATAACATGTCATTTTTCTACTGGAAAAGCAGGTAGCTCAGCTCTGAGCTCTTTGGCCTAAGTTGTTATTCTACTGTGGCTGGATAGCAGTGCCAGTTATTCCAGTTACTTGACCCTTCTCGTGTTAAGAATCTGTTTGCTTTTACAGATACTTTTACAAAGCTTTAACTATTTGCTTCAAGTTTTCCATGCCAGATGTCTGCCTCAGGCATGAATTCTGGAGGCAGAAAGTTCTGTCAGAACAGCTCCATTCAGATATATCCAAGAACAAGGCTACGATGTAACACACTTTTTTTCTCCCCATGCTAAGAAGTTCTGGAAAATTTTCCTCTGAAGTCATCTAGAGGCCCTACATTCTGGGGCTCAGCCATGCACACACGCAGAGGGGGAAAGTTATACCTACAGTCACAGACTGAAGTCTAAAATTTCTTCACTTTGGAGCTTTACTTTTCTGTTGAAGCATTTTTCCTGCATTATCTAGGACTGCTGCTTGTTCATTATTACTCAGTCAACAGATTTTGCATAACCTTCAAAAATATTCTTTATGCTAGGGTTTTCTCCCTAAAATTTGTTCACAGTTATGAGCGGTTACCCCATTCTATTCTGTTCTACAGGGATTGTCATACTGCATTTATCATCATCATATCTGAGTTCCTTCCACTAGTGCATTAAAGTAATACATGTGACTTTCCTTAAGTCTTTAGCTTGGTCTTTACCTTTCTTCCTCTCCTTGTGTGTACAGTGCATGGTTTTGGAGGGTCGGGGGACTACCTAAAAGGCAGGTACTAGACTATGTTATGTTTGGCATATTTGAGGTGACATATCTTTTTCTTGAGGACTGGGAGTGCCCTTATTGTGTTTGGAAATTTGTTCCTCAAAGCCACATAAATTCTCCATGTGAAAGGTGAGCTTTATAATTATGAGGGAAAGTTCCTGTTTTGCGTCCAATGTGGATATATTAATCGTGGGTTTCGTCACAGAGGTTTATGTGGACCTTATGCAGGGTTAAAGCAATTAAATACTTCTAAAATAAAAACTGAAACACTAAACAGGATGATATTTTTAGGTAGTATTGGGAACATGAGACAGTTTTCATGAATTTGCTGGAGAAAACATTTCCGAAAGAATTCTCTGTTAGCTCTAAGTTTCTTATGAGACTAATGGTGCTACGCCCAGGAGTATTGCATTGTTTTAGTCTAGAAAAGAGGTGACAAAAACATGAATAATAGGGGCCAATAAATGGCACCAACATGGGCCAGAATATCTTGGCCAACTGGAGTTAGTACAAAGTGTTACTCATGGGTACTGCAATGCGAGAGCTTAAGCTGAAGAGGGATCCAGTAACGCCTGTGAAGGTTGTGAGGGAAAGCCTGAGCGTACTCAGCAACAGTTCCATGATGCAACCTCTATCAAATATTCATCATTGTTGAGGTCACCTGTAATGCTTTCATGATGGGTTATGCACTGATCGGGATCAAAATTCATGCTGTTGTTTTGACCCTATAGAGTCAGTATTGATAGGGATGGGATTCTTGTTACCTGATTTTAGATATTTGTATATCATATATATATAGATATATAGATAATCAGCTAGTGACTTTATAGTTACTGGAGAAAATTAAGCATTTGTGGGGTATAGTTCATCAGAGCTGTGTGTTTATTGTCTAATACATGCCTGTTTCTCTGTGGTTTAGAATTCTAAATACAGGTGAAGAGACTTCCTATCTCACATCTGTGTGACCTGCTATCTTAAATTTGCTCTGTTGTCTCCTTCAAAGATTCTTGATTCACAGAGATTCAATTCAGGAGCCCAGTATGCCATTATTCACTACAGGTGGAAGAACGATTGTCTCATTCATAAATGTCCTGGGCATGTATTGAATCCCCATTGACATTATATTGTAGTTAAATCCCATAATTATTCTTCCAACCAATACTTCCTCCTAACCCAAAAGAATGTTAGCACTACAAAAAAAAAATGGAGAAGTTTCCCTGTACGTAAAATTAGGCCACCCTACCATAGCTCTTCCCTTCGGGCTAGTAGCCAGCTTCTAACAATTCTTGGAATTGGCCATGCCCCAGTCTGTCTGCTAATCCCAGAGATAGTAGGTGCCCAAAAGCTGACTGTTCTTCTGAAAGTTGTTATATGATTTAGCTACAGCCAGATGCTCTTGGCCTGACATTTGTCCTAGTTGTTTTCCAAATGCTGAATTAATCGCACTCATGCCTATGGGCTGTGATCTCTGTTTTTCTAGTTTTAGCCACCCATTGTATGGAACTTTTGACCAAACACGAACTCTACGTCCATGAATGCAACCACAAAAATCTGAAAAATCTGAATTTTTCGTTCTTTGCATTCCTCCCCCTTCCTTCCAATGACTGTGAAAAAGCTCTAGGCAGCATAAGAATAGGAGAAGTCTATGGGGGTGAAGGCAGATAATGAAAAACTCAGTGATTTTTCTCTTACCTAGAGAAGTTTCTTGACCACTAAATCTGAGAAAGAAGGAATTTCTTTCTGCTTTCTATATTTTCTTGCTGAAGATTGGTCAGGAACTACTTTTCATAGGAAAGTGCATTGTAATGAAAAAAATCTCTTTCTTAGTTTGGGGGCTGTTTTGTAGTGGAACTTTCTTACTCTTTTTCTATATGGTCAAGAACATAAACTGCACGTTCCAGCTACGTTGGAGAACTAGATTTACTCAAAAAAAAAAGACAAAGAAATCAATAAAAACTTTTCCATAAATGGAGCTGTTGATTCCAAAGAGGCTTCTCATCTGCTACCTTTAAAATTTGACAATTTTCAGAAATCAAGATGGTCCATTTAGACCTTCCCAGAAAGATCAAAATTTTCAGCAGAACAGAGTGCTTGTTTGGGATTTATCTTTACATTGTTACTGCTTATTGAAAAATTTTTGAGGAGGGAACCAGTGCCAGCAGATGAAGAACTCAGTATGTTGGGAGTGCCCCATTTTAGCTCCTGTAGAAGACAGAATAGCTCATATTTTGAGGCAGGTAATACCTTTTTTTCTAATAGTATACATGCACTCACAATTGCTGTGGAAAATCTCCAGAAAAATATAAATTATCTCCATTTAAAGAGTTCTTAATTAAAGACTTAAAGTTATTCATTTTAAGCCCCTAGGGATGCCAGGAGGTGAGAGGAAGCAAAATCATTCTGTTTTCTAATCTCAAGATTTGTCCTTATGGGGAAGTTATTGCACAATAAATTAAGATTATTTTAGCACACTTGCACTAATTTATAGCATGCTAGCTGCTCAACTTGACTCTTTACGTAGACATTAGAGTGCACTTAAAAATGAAATAAGCTTGCACTCCTAAAATAATAAGGAAATAAGGTGGTGTGGTGGTGTGCACATCTTGGTTTACTTCACAATAGTACAGTAACAGCCTTGTTCAGTGGTCTGGGGTGAAATGGAACTATCCCATCAGGGCCCACACACTGACAGCTGAACTACTCTGGTTTAGGGGGTCTTCAGCTTTTTTCTGCTTGAAAGGTAGTTCTTTGGAGTTTCCCAATCCCACTTCTCTAGTCATTGGAATGTATGGCTGTGCAGTAACAATGTCTCCATCAGCCTGAAAAATGAAT
This sequence comes from Tapera naevia, assembly GCA_033556795.1. Classification (NCBI taxonomy): domain Eukaryota; kingdom Metazoa; phylum Chordata; class Aves; order Cuculiformes; family Neomorphidae; genus Tapera; species Tapera naevia. The sequence continues at coordinate 19,536,802 of JAUMJJ010000029.1, forward strand.
GCCTCATCTCAGAACATAGACAGCATGGAAAGGAAAACAAAAACAAGAAATAATGAAGTAAAAGGGGTTATAAAATAAAATAATGTATCTTCAAATACAGTTACTACAGGAGTTTTATTCATAGCTTACTGTTGTCTTCTGAAAGGTGGAAGAGAGTTCATGGAATAAGCTTTGATTATTGTTTCTTCTTTTGTGCTGTAATTATAAAATGAGTGAAATTTTATTTTCGTGAATTACATTGCTATTTCTCAGAGTTGTTTGTATCTTTGCCCATAATAAAAAACTCTCTATCAGACAAAAGATCAAGGCCATGAATTTTCAGAGCTGAAACTAAAAAATACGCCACAACAATGTCTTTCAGGTTATAATGTTCACAAGAAAAGGTTCTGTATTGGAGGGGTATGAGTGGGTGGAGAGAACAGTGTGTTCCCAAAGAAGCATGCCTTGCGCAGCTGAAGCATTGTGAACCTTAGACATAACGTAGCAATTGAACAATATTTCATTATTTCTTCAAACTTCTTAATTCTTGCTGCATAGTATGTAAGACTGCACTTGAGAAAATGTTAGAAGTTGCTAAAACCTGGGTTTTTTTTATTACCAAGCTTACCTTGGTATAAAACTGAAATAGTACCGTTGGTATCAAAAGAATTACATTTGACTTGGTTAAATAAGATGGTAGTCTTGTATCTGCTTTCCCTTTTTCTCATTTTTCTCAGTGGCAGGAACAATTTAATGAATGTGCCTCCGATGAAAACCTGTATAAAGAGCAAGATATAGTTAATATTACATAGACTAGAAGGGACTGAGCTATTGGTGTAATACCAATGAATAATCTGAGTGCTGCATTAGGAAACAGCTTTTGCTACGTTGAATAAACAAAATAATTTTAGATGTAATGTGAGAAAGAGCACTGAAGAATATAGAGGCATGGCATGCAAGCATAACTTGCATGAAATACATTCTCTGCTTTACCACACATTTTTTATACATGAAGTAAAATGATAATCACTTCAGGGTCTTCGAAGTCATCTATTTCAAGATGTATTTTCAGAGCAGAAGCTTAAATTAGGTACAATCATTAAAGAAAATGTGTCCTTTTTTAAAAAACGCTGATTGGAAGGGAGCTGGACCAACTGGGTAGCGCATTTTGCAAAGCTGAAAAGAATAATTGTAGCCAGTCCTTTCCCTGTCAAGGACTATTACCTGTTACAAGAAGAAATGCAGCATTCTGTCAGACTTAGCATTTAAATGCCCAGCATCCACAGTGAGGAAGATTATCCCTATGCCAAACCAAGCTTTTCCTGAGAAAGGCTGTGTCCCCATATGTCACACCAACTCACCTTGAGACTAGGCTTGCTGCTAAGAGCCTTAGTGAAGATGAGGCACAAAAATGTCGTTTTATGGTTGATTTAAGTCTTAAACATTGATAGAGTGCAGAAGACACTGGCATGTCATCTTGAGCAATGTTATTTCAAACTGGGGTTTGCAGCATGTAGCTAGGAACCTTCAGAAGATGATTAAGGCAGAACTTGCACTGTCAGACTGGGCACTGCCCTCCACAGGCCTGATCACAGGATGCACACTCCATCATACTTGCCCAGTGCAGAGATGGACAGAAATCCTTTAGTGTGCTACTCCATTCTGGTACTTGAGGCATCCTCGTAAAGTGTCACTCTACAATGTCCACATGGCCCCTTCCTTCTTTCTGGGTTTCCTTTGGAAGGAAACTGGGATGCTGGAGGGGAGCAGTGAGCAGCTTGGCTCACATCGTCATTGAGGGCCTGGATCAGTGCTATGACACACTGCAGATGATGTTGGGCTCTCAGTGTAGACTCCTGATACAGCAAAACTGTGATCAGTTGATATATATTCACAGTACAGGGACCTGCACTCTACTGGGAAAATGCATAGAGGCTTACAGAGTCGGAGAAAGTGAGGATTGCTGAGCAAGAGTGATGGGACAGGTTAGAACTGCACTGCTCCCAAGCAGGTTCAGCAAGTTGCAGGAAGCAGCCCATGCTAGTGAAGTGAATTTTATTTCCTTGCAACTCATAAGCATGTAACAGAAAGGCCAAGTAGACCAGTGAGCTCCCTAATTTTTTGTGCTTTCTTCAAGATTCTGTCATATGAATCAGAGGACAAGGTACGCAGTGAAAGGACAAGGCAATGGCTATGCTCTTCTGTTTGCAGCTGTGTTGCTCAGTGAGCAGCTATTCTCACAGTGCTGAACGTGCCATTGCTCAGCCTCATTCCCACCAGATAACACAGAGAAGCATGAATCATGCCAAATAATGCTAAGGAAGGAAACTCCTCCGTCATACACAGTTAGTCTACATCAGCCTCAGGGCCTGGACTGCAGGACTGTATTCGAGCTATGGGGCAAACTGATCTGCAGTGTGCCCTGCAGTCTCTTCTCGTGTCTCCAAATGCATCGTGGCCCTTTTTTACCTCCATGACCTTAATTTTCTTCCAGGGAGCCAGAGTACAGCAAAGGATGTTATGTATCTGGGCACACAGTTAGAGCAACAACTGGGTGTGTGTTCACAGACAGATCTGGGAAGTTCTCCCAGCTCCCACATTTCAGACAAAGCCTATACACGTTCCAAATGGAGTTGAGAAAAACTCTGATGTACAATACTGTACTGATAGAGATATCACTGTGTACTGTGTGTGGTCTGATTCCAACTCCTGCAGCTGCTTCCTGACAGCTAAAACATGTTTGAGAATTGCTGCGGATGGCAAGGAGGGGTTTTTCTTTGATCGTAAAGCTAGCTGCGTTAAAAGTGATCCCATGTCAAACTCACTGTATGCAATACAAGATTTTTCTCAGGAAATATTTTGGAAGAAAAATCTTCATGCACTGTTTTGTTCGTTAAATGCCTGAATAATTAACTTACATGCTAGTGATTTATCATTTGACGCTAGTAAAATCTAATTTGTTACATCAGAGAACTGAAACAAAGCCAAGCCGCAATTATATAACTTGTACTGTGCATCTGGATAGTGTGGATTATTTTGAGAGTATAATGAAAGGCCTTTCAATGAATACCTAATGAAGGAATGAATAGATACCTGTTAGAGTGAAATACATCTACCTAGTGAATAACCCAGATTATTAAATGCCCATGATCTTTAGGAATGGGAAAATATGTTTTACAAGAGTTAGAGCTAAACGGAGCATGTCATTAGAAGGGCTGGATTCCATGGCTGTTTCACACTCTTCTTTCTGTTTCCTTTTTAACTTCTTTTTATCAAACTGCCAGGATTGGTTTATAATATTGGTTGTTGTAGATGGACTGGGGAAACGCCTTTCTAAAATATATAATTTGGAAAAACTCTTTGGTTCTGTGTGCAATAGGTATTGCTCACTGCAGCAAATCGTGATAGAAACAAGTGTTGCAGCAGATGAGGGTACCCTAAGTTTCATATTGCATGCTGCGTTGTTCTGCCTATCATCCTGCTCAAAGAAGAAGGGACAGACTCCAGGGTGGTTTTAGCACTCGGCTAGGAGTCATGTCTCCACTTCGCAGTAAATGGCCCTGACCTCCAGTAAGGCTTTTACACTCTCTGTGTCTCCTCTCTCTATGTATAAGATAAGAGCAGTAATGCTGTTGTTCTGAGGACAGTTTAGATGTCAGTTAATTGGTACTCATAGATGCAATATTTTGCTGGAAGATATTTTTTGTAAAAGTTCCATTTTCTGTTGGAAAGGACAAGAAAATTTTCTGGATTTTTTAATTTCCTTCTCAGACGGCAAATGGAGATAAATTTATTTGGTTGATTTTATCAAGCTGAGCTGCGGAATAGTTGTCAGGAATGCAATGAGTTACTACGGAGTCGAACTGCCTTTCAGAGAGAGTGTGGTGATGAGGGGGGCAGTGTATTGAATTGCATTTCTAATTCTGTTATCTGCATCCTCCGTTAGATACTACTATTCAATTAAAATTAGACTTTGTTGTCCTCTGGTAATGGAATCATTTATTCTTACCCTGAAAGCACAGTGAAATATTAAAACCAGATCACTTGAACAAAGTCACCGTATCCCTCTCCCTCCTCCTCAGCAACATTTAACATATGCAACATTACTCCCTCTGTGCTTTTACTGATAGCCAAACGCTTAGCAATGTACCAAGAACCTGAGTCCGAGGAAGACGAGGCAGCCCCAAAAGGAGGAACTGTATCCCAGCGTGACAGTATCTGCAGCCATCAGAGCATCAAAGTAATCCACAGAAGCCAGAGCACCAAAACCCACCGGCGCACAGGTAGCAGAGCTGAAGCAAAAAGAGCAAGCATACTCTCAAAGCACACTGCATTCAGTAGCCCAATGGTAAGTCATGAGAACTAAATGCACAGTGTCCTATATCTTTTAGTAGAACAATGTCCTGAAAAGAGAAAGCTAAAAGAAATCTGTAGCGCATTGTGTACCTCTTACAGACTTCATCTTGGCATTTTTTTCTTCTATAGTCAGAGCTGTTTGTACAAAAACAATCAAGCATTGGCATAGATCTTATCTAAATACCTTCTCTGTGGGAACAAGCTAAAGGTAAAGACAATGTGAAACCTTTGTTTTAGTTATACAGAAGCTGAGTGTAGCATAAGGTTTGAGGTCAAGGATTCTAATTGCCCTGTGTAAGTTTCTTCTTTTCTCTTTTGTCAGAGGATTTTGAAATTAACTAGTGCTGTGCTTAACACCATGTATTCTAATTCTTAGACAGTGTTGACGTACACCACACGATAGTTTTTAGTGTTAATCAAGATTATCAACGGATTGCATGTGTTGTGTTTTAAAAAAAAGGAAAACCTTTACATTTGAAAATGTTGGTGAATTTATGTCTTTACAGCTTTGCTTTAATTAATTTATTTTATGCCATTGCAGTTGTAAGTTTTACATGAGCTGAATGATAATAAGACAGCAGAAAAGCCAAGTCCTTTCTATCTAGGGACAGTGCATTGTTGACACAAATTCACCCTCAAAATAAATTACAAATATAGATACAGAAATGTGCTATATGCAGTGGTGGAAGTTCTTGATTTCAGTCAAGAGTAATCAATTCAGAGTTACACTTTTTACACACAAGGTTCTGTGGTTGCTCAGATTCATCAGCTATTGAGCATCAGCAGATAAAATTCTACTGAAGAAAGACCCTAAGGTCGGTTTCTCTTTTAATCTTTTGCATCCCTACATCCTGCTATCTTAAGAAATACCAGGGCTTGCTCTGACAAGAAATACATTAAATAAGTGGAAAGTACTGATGAAATAGAGTGGAAAATGCTCTATGTTTCAGTGCCAAAAAACATATGAAATGCTCTCAAATGTGTGGATGGGTTTTGTTCTCTAATAAACAATCCAAGATGGTTTCATTTTATTGTGTTGATGTAAGACAGAGCTTTGAATGTCATTACTGTCTAATTTTTCCACTCTTTTGATTTCAGTTGTGTACCACTCTTTAGTAATAGATAATAAATATCTTGAATTAGACAGGAGAGAGGAAGGAATATTAGTGTATAACTCTTCTCCTATCCGCTACCCCCAAAGTAGATGAATATTACTGCTATAATTATCTGTAGTGAAAAAGTTGACAACATGGTTACTCACAGTTCCATTTCTATTGGAAGGCTCATTGTTGACTGTTTATTGTGTAGAATGGGTGTCTTACAGCCCTCTCCACCTCCACTCTGCGGTGTAAGGCCACCATAAAACTCTTGACATTCACACTGCTTTGGATACTTTGATTGCTTGTTGCTGTTTTGGAAATTTACAGAATCACAGGTATTAAGCACTGCTGTTTATTACTAGGAGAAGGATATCACACCCGACCCGAGTTTGTTAGAAAAGGTGAATGAATGTGCAAAACACCTGGAGGTCATGAGGAGCCATGAACAGCCATTATCCCATCTTACTCCAGAACTGTGTGACATTTTTGACTTCTTCATCGCTTTGACTATATGTAATACAGTTGTAGTCACTGCACCAAATCAGCCCCGACAGAAGGTGAGTTGAAGATGCAGCAAAAGAGAGTTTAAACCTCTTTTGCGTTGATGCTAATTTATCTTGTAAATTGAAGAAATTAAACCTTGTGTTCAAGGAAGAAACAGCTAGAGATAGTTCTGAGACAGCTCTTAGAACTACTATGTGAATGAGTGGATTCAGTTAGGCATCAGTTAAATTGAGTATGTCAGCTTATCTTCAAAGTAAAACATGCTTTCATCTACAATTTCAAGATACTTCTGATGCGTTCCCAATGTTTTGTACTCTAACTTTTTCACTTTAATAAATGTAAGTATGTGTGGAAACTAATTTGTAAATGTTCAAGACTTCCCAGAAAAGAGTATAAGCTGTTAGTGAATATTTGGTATGGATGGATTAAATTAGGAAATGGTTGAGATGTTTTTGGAGAGTTTCAAAAGAGAATATACTTGAAAAATATTGCTTAAAACTTTCCAATTATGTAAAAGATGCATCTTAAGCTCATGAGAAATAATGATCATTACTGCTCAAAATGGCCTCAACTGCTGTCGTTGATGAGTGAGAATTTCAAAAATGCAATTCCAAGATGGTCTATAAGACAAAAATGTAATAGAATGTAGTATTAAAGCTAGCCAGCAGCTGGAATTTTTGTTCTGGAGAAAATTTGGAGGGTTGTTTCTGTTCCGGATTGGAATAAAAAGTGAACTTGTATGCAAAATGACGTGGTTTTGTGCCAAGGAAACATTTGGAAGATACTCAGTTTCTGCTGTTTCAGGAGTGCTACAGTTTTATACAATAATGTAATAAATGATGAAAGACAACAGAAATTATGTATTTCAACACGTTCCTGTTGAGAATGTTGTCGACATTGGTCTAGTCTCATAAAACTTTTCTGATACCATTCTGATACCACACTTCACAATAGAAAACTCTCATTAACTGTTTTTTTTAGTACCTTCACTAAATATGCACAAAGAATTCTGATGTTTCCTACTAATGGTAGGTTTTATAATGCAGTACTGGTGGTGGTGCAACATTGGTAGTCTATTCAATAGTCATATTTTAGGAGGTGAGAGAGGAAAAATGGTTTTAATACAAACATACATGCTTTCACACAGAGGCAGAATTCTGAAGTTACAGTAATTTTTTTTGCTGTTGACAGGTTTTTTTCCATCTTCTTTCCCTTCTCAGAATACAAATGCCATTGCTTTTTGTTCTTAAATATTCCTCTTTAGTTGGAGCTGCTTAGACTGAACATCAGTGTTGGAATTCTTGTACAGCTTTTCTTCATTTTTTGTTCATTGGTTTGTTTTTTATTTCTCAAGGTTAGAGATCGATTTGAACTAAAATCTCCAGTAAAAACCATAGAAGACTTCATACGAAGATTCACTCCAAGTCGCTTGACCTCTGGATCTAACAGCAGCAGTTCTTCTAGTCTAACTACAAGCAAATCAATGCACAGATTTGGTTTAAGTATGCTTTCATGTACATCTACGGATAGCACTTTATTAAAACTGGAAGAGAAGTTGACATACTCTGCACAGATTCATAACAATGGCTACAGTTCCCAGCAAGGCCGGACAGCTGTGGGGAGCAGACCTGAGGAAGGAGAACTTCGTTATGAAGCAGAGAGTCCAGATGAAGCTGCTCTCGTCTATGCAGCAAGGGCATACAACTGTTCTCTGGTTGGAAGGCTGTCTGACCAGGTATCAGTGGAGCTACCTCACCTGGGAACATTAAGTTTTGAAGTATTGCATACATTGGGCTTTGATTCCGTCAGGAAGAGGATGTCGGTAGTCGTCAGACATCCTCTCACAGATGAAATAAATGTTTACACTAAAGGAGCAGATGCAGTTATTATGGATCTTCTTCTACCCTGCTCTTCAGGTATGTCTCTCACTTACCTTTGTGGGAGTGGAGGTGGGAGGGAGATAGTTCTGATTAACTACTGAAAAACTCATCATATCTTTTTGCCTTCTCCAGCAAGTAGACCTGCCTGCTTTTGTTGTGCATATAGGGAATGGTAGAATAGCAGCCATCTCTCTTCTTTTGTAATACTTTGTTATGATAGCATATCTTCTGTTCCTCACCTTACAAGAATGAGTTAAATTAATTTCTGTACAAGATCTTCTACTAGCAAACTTTATTTTGAAAGAATTTCTTTAAACTCAGTTAAAGCAATTTACATTTCTTCAGGAAAACCTGCCTGGCAGTTTGGCTATTTGAGTATTTTATATCAAATCCAAATGCTTCCTATTTCAGCTCCCCTGTCTGTTTCATTTGTGAATCTTTACATCATTTTGCTGTGGTATGTTTACATAGATCAGTGCATATATGTTGGTTTGACCATGACACTAAAGGGCACTGTGAATCAGTCAGCTATCAAAACAGAAAGGAGAGACAAAGTTCAGGTGAGAAATCTTGGCTTCAAATTGGAGATGACTAGCAGGGAATGGAGATCTAGCTGTGAACATGGGGTACTTCCCTAAAGCATAGAGAACTTTTCCAGCACCCAGATGTCACATGAATCAGGGACAACTTTAAATAGTTGCTAATTGTAATAGTTGGATTCAAGAAGAACCCTCTAAGCTTTCAGAAGTCAGAGGACACACACGGGTTTCAGTTTCTATGAATCAGTTTGCATCTAATTTACTGTATTTTCAATACTGAATTTAATCCAGTGTTTAAAGGTTACCCCAGAATGAATGGACAGAGCCCGAAAGTGCTAGAGGTACTTCCTGTGTTCCACTAGTGCATTGACTTTGTGGTTACTTTGACATCAGTTGGAGTAAACAGTTCTGAAAGGCTTATACTGTATAATTTTAGTTTAAAGAAACACAGAAAAATGTTGGCATCAGTTTTCTGTTACAGCCATATAAGTCAAAGCTGAGCCAAAAAAATTAAGAACAACATGTCCTTAACCAGCAACAAAGTATTCGTGGATAATTTTCTAGTGAAGATCTGATATCACAGTAGGTACATACAGCATCTGTGGAAACTTGTTTCCCTCCGATGTAGTAACACAGGATTTCTATTATAGTAACATACCTAGAAAATAATGTTTGGAAATGAGTTCTTAGAATGAGAACCAAGCATTAAAAAGAAAAGAAGCGATTATTTTATACCAAGTCTCAAATATTTTGTCACCATATAACAGATGATATTTGCAGATGCTGTGTCTGTTCACAGTAGACTCAATGGATGAAGGAATTTTCAGGCAAATTTTAGGCAAATCTAGGAGCCACCTGGGAAGAGTCAATAAGGCCAGTTAGAAAGCAAATGGCGACATCAGCAAAGGCAATATCTGTCAGAGAAGAGGGAGAGAAGTTCCTGAAGATCAGTGCTGGTAGATTCTGTTGCTGGGCAGATACAGCGATTCCATCATCTTTACAGACAAGCAAATTGAATATGTCTTTGAAGTTGTGCTTCTTTTCTTTAAGTCTTTTAGTCCAAATTGAACTATGAGTTTTAGTATATATTTTTCTTCTGCAAGCAATGTAAAGTGCAGCCACTAGAACTTCATAAGTAGTTTCCCTTGTTTTCTAGCCCTCTAAGCCACTGCTGGCTTCAGTAATTCTGTACATTTTAGCAGATCTTTTTAAAAAACATTTGACATTTCTCTTGAGCTGCTTCGCTCCTGAAACTGAATTCACAGTTTCTGTCTGTAGTATCCTGATATCAGTGGATATGTTGTTAGTTCCTAAGGGAACAGCATCTTTTTCCTGTTACAGAAAGGTATTCCCCAGGTGAAGTGAGTGTCAGAAGATTTATGGTGTGGCTATTCTTTATATTGCGGGATCTGTTTGTGGTTTCACCCTGTTCTCTGGTGGTCATGGAATGTGAGTGTGAGAGGAGATGTAATGTTATCAGAATTCAGGCATTTACCATGTCCAGGAATTGACCAATAAGTTAATCAACATGACAGCTAGTCCCAGTGCTCACTCTTTGCTCTCCTAGTGCCTCAGGGATATGTCAATTGTACATCAGTCAAGCATGTGTTCTGAGATTTTGTGGTACTTGTGCTCATAGTCTGAAAGACCAAGGCAACCCTGTGTCTCTAGTCTCCCAGTTCTAACCATTTTGCATGACTGGGTCCTGTCAGAAAAAGGTCCTGCTTGTTTCAGAGGAAAAGCATTTTAAAATATGACATGAGAAACAGACAAAAGCATATGCATTATCTTGTAGCTTCAGTTGTGTCTTATAGAAAATCAGAAATCACCATAAGCTTCAAAACTTAAAAGGTTCCTGAATTGACTCCGTTTGTTCTGGTTGTGTATCTAGTTGAGACTGTGAATTCTGAAGTTTTCTGATAGCACACAGAGGTTTCCAAATGCCTTAAAATGATTCACAAGACTCTATTGGTTTTTACTTTATCTCAAGAGCCACCATGTTCATAAATAAGAAAGTTGCTGTTTGAGTCAATAACCAGCTTGTTCAGGCACTGTGAACATAAGTCATTGAGAAAACAGTGACTGGGGGTGGCTTTGTACAGCTTGTGATTATGGAAGGAAATGAAGCAAGCAGAAAACCACTAACTCTGTGTCATTCTTTGCTGATTTCCACTTCCATGGAGCAAGTGGTCACACTGCTCAGTATAAACAATACATCCCAGTTAAAAAGAATCTCCACAAGTGAGTTTTGTTTGCAAGAGATCCCTTCCTTTCGTTTAACTTCAGAGCACAATGTGAATCTTGGGATAAGACTAATGAGGCGTATGAAGAGCTAGAAGGGAGTTAGCTCTCATTGATATTATGGTGGAGGAGGGAGGTGCAGTCTTCCACGCCAGAATTGAGAATTTGCATGGAAAATGGTGTGCACATCTGTACTTGTAGAGAGATAGTATTTTTCTTCATTGAAGGTGGTATAAGCGTTTGACGTTGTGATCTCTGCATTACTGCCCGTGATACTCAGATCTGAAGTGATTAACAACACTTGAGGTGATAAGAACAGTGTTTGGTGTGTGTATGCACCTATTCAAGTTTGCAGCATTTGAAATCAGTGAGTGACAGAAATAACCACTCCCATAAGACAGTTTTGTGGGAGATATGCAAGAAATATGGCATTTCTGTCTAGAATAGTAGTGCATTAACATAAATCAGGAAGAGTGTTTGCCTACTTTATTCCTCTAAAGTTAAAAAAGCTGATTCACTAGTACAGGAAGACTACAAGAAGGTTTGCTGCAGTACTTTTCCCAGAAAAAAATATATCACACAGCCAAGTCATACATGCCAAAAAGGATCATCATGTACAAATAAAGAAGAAGCTAAAGGAAACTGTTAGGTTGCCATTTTAGTATATGCACAATTCCACTTCATATTGCAGATGAATCTAGTTGTGAGCTGGTTTAATAAATTCTGAAGGAACCTCATTGTGCGTGTGTTGAAGCCACAAGCTATAGTGTAAGAAGGGGCTTTCCATTTGCAAATAATATTTATAGGAACGCTCTTCTGGAATAATATATCTGCAATGACTCTGGGAAATTCTACAGTGACAACGTAGGTGGCATTAATAGACAGATGGGCAGGCCCACCAGAATATTCCTACCAGTATTCACCCTTCACTTTAATTGAACACAGAACTAAAATGAAGGAATGCTTGAAATAAGACAATCTTTATGGATTCCCTTAGGAACAGCTGTGTATGTACAGTGAGCAAAATGTGCTCACGTATGGTTGAGATAATGGGATTCCAAGCTCTCATCTCCTTCCTTCCTACAACATCAATACTTGTACACGTTTGTGCTGGATACTGTGAATGCCCAGTTTGACACTGTGCTGCTATATAAACATGAGAGTGCTGAATGCTGTGTAAGTTTATAGACAGACCAATAGTCATGTCATGGTCAAAGTCAGCAAGATCAAATTAGGTATGAATGCACAGTGGGAAAATGGGCACTGAAGAGTATAAACAGTAAGATATTTGTGTCATCTAATTTAGATAAGTGCATTAAGTGCTTAATATAAAGGTATAGTGCCCATAGGTTCTCACTATTGTCAGTTGAGGGAGGTAACCACCTCCAAAGGTGAACTGGGATCGTATTTAGTACATCTCTTCAAGTACCAGACTTCTGATGATGAGTGGTGTTCATCTAACTCTGTGACTGGTTACTGTGCAAGTACCAGTAACACAAATATTGCATTGAGGAACAGCTACATTTACGAAATTGTAATCCTGAAATTATTCTATGCCCCCCAGAAAACATGCAAACTTTAGAGAAAAAAAATTATGACATCAGACAGTTGCAAAACCCGCCATAAGGTACTGGTCATTCTCACTCAACAGTTCCAGTCTAAAAACTTACCAGCTTGTACATTTACTTTAATGTTAACTGTGCAATTCATGTTATTTAACATTGCTACTTCAGTACATTAATCTGTCTTGATCCTAGATGATAAAAAACCACGCATAGCCCCTGTTTTTACCTTCTGAAGACATCATTTCAGGTAATAAGATGGAACACAATGTGTTACCATCATATTCATTAGTCTTTTTTGATCACAGTGTGAGCACATTGAATCAATCACAGCTAAAGAGAGAAAAGGAACAGATGGTTGGTCCTAATTTTGAGTGCTTACACATGGCTTTAGGTGAAGAGGAGTGCTAAGTGGAAGTTGTGCTGCTACATTCAATGTAGAAGCTACCTAGGAGGTCTGCATAAGTGTAAATTCTCTCTTTTAAATTAAATCACAGTCACACCCAGAACTTTGTATATTGACTTAGGCTCAATAGTTGGCATTAGTACAGCAGTAACAGATGTACTTTTGTACAATTAGATAGACAAAATAGGGCACTGTTTCTGCTTCTTTTGAGATATTAACCCTGGTAGGAAACTAAGTGCTATTTTTAAGTAAGAGCCGTTTTTCTGCACATGATGAGATATGCAGAAGCATTTGGTAGTAGTATATTTGAAAGCATACTTCTCTTTGTGATGTTAGTGTTTTTTGAGAAGATTATCATGATTTTTTATTCAGGCCAAACAAACAGAAATTCACGATTACTTTTAAAGAGAGAAAACAGAAAAGATAGAAAAAAAAAAAGGTAAGATTTTTTTTCAAATGAAATGTTTTACTTGAGTTTTCCAGGAGACATCAGAAGCTCTTTAAAAGTATCAGTTATAAAGTGCTGGTGCAGTGAGTACTGTAGACAAGTTTTATTCTGTGAGGCCATTTAGTTGCTGTTATTTTTCAATCATTAATTTCTTTTTATATTTTTATCTAGATGACCCTCGGGGAAAACATCAAAAAAAAATCCAAAGCAAAACCCAGAATTACCTTAATCTGTATGCTGTAGATGGGCTGCGGACATTGTGTATTGCAAAAAGAGTAAGTAAATGCAGACAAAGGATACTGGAGGCATTTATTACTTTATTGTTCTTGATTCATAAATTCTTTTTCATTTTATTCAGTAAAGTATGAATGCCTCTGCATCACGTTGACTGTGCCCTCACATACTCTTTTTAATAGGTTCTCAGCAAGGAAGAGTATGCCTGTTGGTTAAAAAGCCATTTAGAAGCAGAATCCTCTGTTGAAAATCGTGAAGAACTTCTGTTTCAGTCAGCACTGCGGATAGAGAAGAATCTGCATCTGCTAGGTAATGAAATGAGAGCTGGACATGAAATTAAAATGTGTTAAAAGCTCTGAAAGCTTGGCTGTGAAATCCATTCTTTCCCTTAAATGGTTTTTGACAGTACAGAAATTGGCTTCTTTTGGACTTTGTCGTGGCTGTCATGTGCAACACCACGAAGGACCGGGATATAATGAACATAATAGACATATCCAGTTTGCCTTGCTCCTACCGTCATTTTATCACTAGTGAAATGAATGGAGTAATACTAGGGATTAATTCGACACAGTATCATAAATGAGAACTGCTGCTCTAAACAGGAGGAGGACTTGGCCCAGTCTGTCTCCAGAATTTCGTTAGCTTAGTGCTGCTTCAACATGTCAGATACTTCCATGACTCCAGGGGCACCAGAGACACTCATAAAGCAAAGCTCATAAACTGCATCTGTGACATCAACTCTCATATGCATCAGGTTCAGCACATGCACTCAGGGCCTGTGTATTCTGTGGAAGTGGGTTGCAGTACCGTATAATAATGCAGTTAAAATCAGTGTGTGTAAAATGTATTCGAAGAACTAAGTCATACTCTTCCTCTGCCGAGTTGAGATTTTGAAAGCACAAGATTCTAAACTGTAGCTGTATCCAGCATTACTCCAAGCATCAAAATGCTTTCTCTGGCAGAGAAACTGGGACAGCTATAACACAGTTGGAAACAACAACTGTCACTAATTGCCCCCATACCTGTCTCTGGGAGATGAGATCCACCTCACCTAATTTCCAATGTATCTACTACAGATCTCTAAGGCTCCCTGTATAACAAATGGAGAGACAGAAAAGAAAGTTCAGTTCATTTGTCTGTTTTAGATACCTGCTTTAGGATTAGATGAATCACAGCTGTGAAGCATTTATTTCTCTCCTCTGACTTAAAATGGAGCATGAGAAGAAACTGAACTGCCAGACAAATAACCCAGCAGTAAACTATCTGTTTGGTCATTCCCCTAGAACCTCGCACTGAGGATTGTGTCTTGCAATGGTCAGTTATGATTAGGTTGTGGGAATAAAAAAATTAGTCTGGAAAAGGAACATCTTTGGGTAATAATAGCTTTCCCGACATTGCCCTAAGAATGTGTTTCCACCTATATGACTGGTGCCCAGACTTCAGTTGGCTTTCTATTGCTACAGTGTTTGTTTTAAAAGAACAGGCATAGGAATAATAAATAGCTGAGAAAAGTTACCTTGCTTTTTCTGTTATTCCGGGTAACTTGCATGTCTGTCACCTCCTCATTCTCTAGTAGTGATGGCTTACATTTCCTCACACTGAAGCCTCTGTGAAACTCGGTAGAGTACTGATGTATCAGTGGTGAACTTGGTCCTGAGGAACTTTTGCTACAGTATTTGAAAATTTTATCCCTGTCAATTGATTTATGAAAGCATAGGAAAGATACTCAGTCTCTTATAAATGGGTAGGAAGATACACTGAAAGAGTGAAAAGGACACATTTTACTTTCATATCATGGCCAACAGATTTATGATTTTTTTCTTTGCTACATCTCGTTTGGCAATCAGTGGCTTCCTGCAAGAGTGAAGAGCAGCAACAAGGCAGGAAGAGGTTTATGTCTGCAGCTTGATGTGCTGTTGCCAAGCTGAAATTCTGCTGTCATTCCATTTCAAAAGGGAGAAATCTGCAGGGACTCAGCCTCTTCTAGTTGAGGAAGACTCATAAGAACTGAAACAATCTCCTAGAAGCAATGTTTAGATGAAATGGTGACGGTACAGAGCAGAGAGACAATAAGCAAAGATACACCAGCCTGGTGAATCTCTGAAACTGGAAGTGGCATCAGATTGCTTTTGAAGCTTTGAATTGTGGATTTATTGTTGACTGTTGATGCAGGTGTTTACCCCAGCTACTTTCTGCTCCTCTCTCTTAATACCCCCAAAAAGCTGCCTGAATCTTGCAACTACTGGTAGTTTATCTATTTCCCAATAAAAGTGACTGTTGGTTCTTTTTGAAAAATCCAAACTTATAATTTAAAGGGAACCCGAAATGTTCATTTAATATGGAATATTTTGCTTCTTCTGTTGCTTAGGTGCAACTGGCATTGAAGATCGTTTACAGGATGGTGTTCCAGAAACCATTGCAAACTTACGCAAAGCTGGGTTGCAGATTTGGGTTCTTACTGGAGACAAGCAAGAAACAGCTGTTAATATTGCATATGCCTGCAAGCTACTAGATCACGATGAAGAAATCATCACTTTGAATGCTGAATCACCAGTAAGCAGATTGAATGCACAAGTTTACTTGTGAACTAGCTTTGCTTTATTTTCAACTTCTGAAATATAAAGTTTGATGGCTTTTTTTTTCCTTTCCCTCTTTTTTTTTTTTTTTCCCTTCTTTTCCTGCTTCATCTGTAATTCTCAGGTAGGACATGTCTTTGAATACTTTTCAGTGAATCGTGCTTCTAAGTCATAGTGTGATGTATCATAAACTTACTGAAAACATGTAATTGTGCGAGTGGGCTCCACCATATGGTACCATTCTGCCATGGTACCATTCTGAAAACATCCCTAGTTTTGATTATTGGCACTGATGGGTTTCCAGAAGCACCCTGTTATTAAACATATGTTGAGGAAAAAAATAATTGGTAACCTATTGCAAATTTGTGCTTTATTTTACACCACTGAAATGTAGTATTTAGATAACTCAGCATTCACTTTTCCTCAAGTGGCTTTTTCTCTGGAAATAGAAGTAATACTTAAATTTTGATGCTAACACTGAAAGTCAGAAAACTACATCTACAGTAATGCCTTGCTTCCTAACAGACCTCTTCTAATTCTTCTGAACTGCTGCTCTTTCCTGTGCTCAACTTGTTGCAAGCAGACAGTCACAAAGAGTTTACTGATATGGTCTAACATACAAGGAACCAGACTGATAGTGCTATAATCCTTTAATGGGGTGATAAAGTTGGACTTCAGATCAGCAGAGGAGAGGTAGGCCAGCAGTATCCAGCTTCTTTCAAAAAGGAAGAAAAGATAACAGCATTTTCCGTTCTTGAGTGTATCAACTGAACTGGTAAATGGATTTTCCATGACCTTCCTTTTTTTGTCATACTTTGCTGTAAGACCAGTAGCATTTAATTTCAAATGTTCATAGAGTCTCAATAACATCTTTTAGTTGAGTATGGCTAAGAGAAAGAATTCAACTCAGATAACCTTTAATTGTCCTTTAACAATGCATAACTATTTGATCTGAGTTGTAGGCATATACATGATGTTCGTCACCGTACTTAACTTGGTACTGATACTGATTATATTGTTTCCAAGAACTGTTCTTCTGAGAAGTGAAAAGAAATTAGTTTAGCATGCAATACTGCATGCTAAAGAGGAATTAGATTTTAAGCTTTTCAAGTCCTTATTGCTGTCATATCTTCTGCTAGAAATAAGTGTGTTTAGAGTGAATAGGAAAGAAGATTATTAGAAATTAAAGCTTTAACAGTGTAGTAGATCACACTCCCTGTATTCCTTATGCCCAAATATACAGCAAACAGAAACGTTTGAATACATGTTCTTTATTCTCAAGCATATTTATTTTGAATTTTTTTTCAGGAGACATGTGCTGTCTTGCTGGAACAGTGTCTGCAGTGTGTAGAGTCTAAATTTTCAAAAAACACAATAGATGAAGCTACTGGAAACATGACTGTTGGATTCACCCCTCTCTATCCACGCTCTTCCTCTGTGCTTTCCAGCTTGGGCCTTGTGATTGATGGAAGAACTCTAGCTTATGCCCTGGAGCCTACACTAGAAGATAAATTTCTTGCACTAGCCAAGCGATGCCGTTCAGTACTGTGTTGTCGCTCTACCCCAATCCAAAAGAGTATGGTAGTGAAACTAGTCAGAGACAAACTCAAAGCAATGACTTTGGCAATAGGTAAATATCTCAACTTAAACTAACCTGCCTTGATATGTACTGTGCCTTAAGAATTTTGATCTGTTTTCCTTGTGGTAGGAACCTCACAACTGCCTCACAACTCAAATAGCCTTCCAGTTTTGTCTGAAAATCTGTCAGACACCTCTGACGTATTTCCCTTAGGGTGTTTATTCAAAACGAAGACGGAACTCTAGAGTGGTGTTTGAGCTTTCTTCCTACAGAGGTTAGGTATTTGGGACCCAGGTATGCTGAGAGATTTTGGCATGTCCCAACACAGCTGCAAAGTATTGAGTTAGCTGATGCTGTGTAAAACACAATTTTGCAATCACTGTATTACACAGAACGAAATCGTGCTCAGAGTGGTTTCATCCAGTTATGCTTAAACTCGAGGTTCCCAATTCAGCCATAAAGCATAGGATATGACTTGGCCTTGTCAGTTTAGAGAATGGATTTATGATTGGTATCATGCCAGTGCTTACACTTCTTCACAGCTGGTGAAAGGGAGATAAGTTGCTCTGTTTTAAATCTGGCAGCATCTTCCATGTTTCCATGATTTTTACGTAAGAAAAGTCAACCAGATCTTCTTCTTCCTGTATCTCAAGTCTAGGCTCATGTTGCATAAGAATATATGACTGCGGCATGTATTGTCACAAACGCATTGGATTTCATCTACCTGTCTTGGTTAATCATAGCAGGAACACATGTAGGTTAGACCTACCCATGAGAAACCCGAAATACATATAGAAATTGCCAGACTCCTGTGACATCCACATCATCAAATGTGTGCTAATTACAATAATCCTTATATTCACTACATTGTATCTAGCTCGAATATGCCTCCCTCATACTGAATTTATATATTTGGATGACTGACTCGACATAGTCATTTGCATATGTTGTCAAAAGCATCTGGCTAGTTAACTTGAATTATCAAGAATACTTTAAAACACTAGTGGAGACTATGGAGCTTGTGTTTTCATTCTTTCTGAGCATCTTGAACCTGTAAGTTGAGCTCAGCCTCCTGCTCTGTCTTAAAAGCCTAGCTGTGTACATCCCCCCTTTTAACCAGCATGATCTACCTTGGGGGTGTGTCACGGAGTCACTAAGACCATCAGCTTTGTCAGGTGAGCAGGTACCACTCTTATATGTGCTAACAGCAGGGAAATTGAAGTGAGATGTAAATGCATGACTCAGCCACTCAAGTTTAAAACCCAGTGTCTCATCATCAGCTAATATAGTTTAATTTTTCATTAGCATACTGTAAATTTAAGAGGTTACAAAGCAGATACATGTCCCTTTCTGGTATCCTTTCTATGGC
This sequence comes from Tapera naevia, assembly GCA_033556795.1. Classification (NCBI taxonomy): domain Eukaryota; kingdom Metazoa; phylum Chordata; class Aves; order Cuculiformes; family Neomorphidae; genus Tapera; species Tapera naevia. The sequence goes on from JAUMJJ010000029.1 coordinate 19,555,575, forward strand.
ACCTATCAGTTGTGATATCATGATTTGAAGCAGACCTAGGGATCGTTACTGTGCGACCATTGCAGATAAAACTACCTGTGATGAGTGTATTAAAGACCTTGGACTGGTCATCCTAGGTGAAGAATTCACCAACTTTTTAACTTTGATCTGTTTTTTCCTGTGTGGACATTCTTATTGGCTTTAGACCTCTGCACGTATCATTCTTAGTAGTCATATCTGGTTGCGGAAAGACAGTTAAGCAGGAAGCAGAAGTATCAGGAAGCTCATTCTCAGCCTTCCAACATTTATTATCTCTGCAGTTCAGGCCAGATGATACTTGAATTTTAGGTCTTACTAAAAAGACAGGGATTTACTTTTCCACGATAAAAAAAGCCTACAAAGATCAGAATGTCTTGGCAGCTTTGCCAAGCTTTGAACCTTATGTTCCAAAGATGGATCCTTTCTCACCCCACATACTTACAATACTCAGCCAACACTCAATAACAACTGGTTTTCCTTTGCTTTTCTGCTGCTAACTGTTGCTGGTGTACTAGTGACAACAAAAGGGTATCTTATCATCTTTAGGTGACGGTGCTAATGATGTCAGCATGATCCAAGTGGCAGATGTTGGTGTGGGGATCTCTGGTCAAGAAGGCATGCAGGTAATGTTGCTCATTCACTGAAAATCACTCCCATGACAGGGTGAAATAAGTGTTTCCCATATGTCAGCTTGACCAAGCAGCATTTGGATAGCCAGCACAAGTAAATGAAAGTGATAAGATGTGCTCTACAGTGCCATCTGCTTGTCGTAAGCACACTTCCAGTTTGAGTTTGAGCTTGTGTTTGTTCTCATATCCATGGTGAGCTTAAATATCCTACCTTCTCAGAAAATTCAAATTATCAGATCACTCAAATCAATATGTTTAGAGAAATCATGTATTAAACACTGGTTTAAATTAGGAAGAAAGCTCAGCTATGCATTATTTAGGAAATAAAACTTCACCTCGTCCTAGCTTTTATTTTCCTCTCCTTTATTGCTTGGGTATACTTCTGTGGAGTAGCTGCACAATGCAGCTTATTTGCATGGTGTGATGGTGACCCTTACCCCAGCCATCCACACAACTCACTCAGTCTTTTCAGACATCAGAACAGTGAAGAAAGAAAAAAATTGCAGCCCTTTGCAGAACCACTGCTCCCTACACACTATTCCAGGTGTCCCCATTTCCTGTCACAGGGAACAGCAAGATAAAGGGACTTTGCCCTGTGGCGTTTTGGATGTGTTCAGCCTGTGATTATCGTATGTAGCACTGTGTAAGATGCACTTCTCCCTTCTCCAGAAGAGAGGATGCACATGTATAGGATGTATTACCTACTATATTACACGTTACCTCTGCCTCCTCTACTGCTAGTGCAGTTCAGTTCCCTTGTTAGCAACAGGTGTGGCAGTGACCCGCAGAGAATGAGGAAGATACCTAATTTCCATAACCTTCCTTGTCATTTGGCTGGCTGAAGACTGATTGCATGAGAAGATAGAGTAGCTGAGTATGTAGCAAAGAGCTCTTCAGAGAGGATGGGAAGTATTTGCGTCCTGAGGACCTGAGCAGATGAGCATGCTCCTTTAACTTGGTTACTGATGGGTGGTTGTCTGACCCACATTGCATTTTTTGTAACACTGGCTGGATCAAAAGGGAAGAAAAGCCTCCTCTAATAGTGCAGATGTTGGCTGTTGAATTTTATTCCATGGGATTTCATGAATGCTCTAATTTAATTGGGTCAATGTACAAACTTATGAAGCAAAAATTGAACTGAGCTATGTACTTGCGTGTCAACTTTATGTATTTTATGACATGCAGATTACCAGAATCTGGGAGAGTACTCTTGTGAAGTCAGTAGATGTTTTTCTGATTTATTCATATGCTTTTCCGAAGGCATCCTCTCTTGGCCGTTGTTGGAGGCTGGAAATGAGGGCAGATGGGCTTCAGCCTGACCCAGCAGAGCTATTACCACTTTTGTCTTCCTTCTTGTCATAATCCAGTAGCTTCAGTCAAAGTAATCTTGAAAGCAAGTGAATGTCCATCAGCGCTCTTCGAACAAACAGATTTCAAAACTGCATCCCATTAAAGTTGCTTCTCCAAACATGTTAGCAGCTGTAAATTAGGCTGGAAAGAATCTATCACCAAAATATCCAGATGTTCGTGCTGCATATTGCATCCTAAACGCAGACCGTATCAGTCTGACTTTGATGGCTGGAGAGGACACGAGGAAAGGAAGCCTTGGATTAAGCCAATACTGAGTGTATTTGTTGTTTCATAGCCTTCTCCAGGCTTTGAGAGCTTTGTATAACTTCTGCAATATCACTCTGCAGGCAGTTCAGGTTCCAGAGAGCCCAAAGTGGGGTCCTCTCCAGGCATATAAATTCAAAAATGCCTGCCCCAGACTCTTTAGATCTTAAAATCTGCCCCAAACTCCTAGAGTCTTACCATCTCTTACAAACTTATCAGCTCCTGTGGTCCATGTATTAATTCAGATCGCTTGTTTCCCTAATGCAGACTTACAGTACTCATAGAATTTCTTTAACTCCTCTCCCCATTATGCCACTTTCAGTTGAGCTCCACCACTTACAATAACCAGTCCTCAGATGCTCCTGGCTTTTGTGGTGTATTCAAATCGAAAGCTATTTGCTCATTAACCCATTAAACTACCCATTTATTTCTAAATGAAAGTTCAACAGAGTAGAAAACATTTATAGATCCCTTCCTTTACTGCAAGGTCCTAAGGAACCATGTAGGCCTCTGCTATAAACAACTGTTGAACTCTTACACATGCAGGTTCTGAGAAGGTGTTGATTATTTAGATTTATAAAATACCAATACTTTCTGATTTATTTTCTTTCTACATTCTGTGGAAGCATGTGGAGCATGAGTCACTTTTTCCTGTGAAAAAGCTGGAAGGAAAAAAATAAAATGTGAACATCAAGGGGATATAGTGAGATAAAATAAACATGCAAATGTAATTGGATAACACTATCTTACTCACTATGATCCTCACTGTAATCAAAATGGAATAAAAAAGAAAAAAAAAACTGACACTTCTCACAATGTGTTGTAAAGTACTATGTTAGAAGCACAAATCAAGGAAGCGAGCAGTTTTATTTTAACATTGGAATAGGCTGAGACAGGGTGGAGGATAAGGAAGCAGACATAGCATGGCTCTATTTTCCCCATACTGAAAGATAGCTATATGTCTGCAAGACAAATCAGACTATTCTGTGCAGGGGAGTTATAGCAAGCGTATCTCAGTATCTAAGAAATCCCAGATGTGTCAAAATATTAAAAAGTATCCCACTGCTTATATACATCTATTGCTCAAATTACAATGCATTATTACACCTTCTCATTTATATTGTTTTAGAGTTTATTTTAGTAGCTTCTGCAAGCACTTCTTTGGAAAAGTTGAGCCTTTTTGATGATTTACCAAGAAAGGGAATTAGGAAGAATTAAAAGAAAAGGTTTCTCTCATTTAAAAATGCAACCAAAATATACCCTACAGAGTGTGAGAAAGACGTTGCTCCTTTGGAGTTTTTCATCTTTCCTCATGTTTTTGCTAAACTGAGAAAAAAGGTGATACCAAAATAGAAAATGATATGTAAAATTATATCAAGTGAAATCTTAGTGTGATCCTAGGGATATGGAAGATCATGAAGCAAATGTTACAACATTATAATTTACCAGAAGGTCTCATCTAGATGTACAGTCGCCTGAATTTTAGTTAGAAGTAGAGAAACTGAATGATTCATTTTTTTCAGTGTGATTTGGCAGGCTGTACAGTCCCAGGGGAGTCTCATCTACTGTGATATTTTTTTCATAGACAGTTTTAGAAAAAATGTGATTTTAGAAATCCCTCAAAATACTGCTTTCTAAGGATGGCTGAATAAACTTTGTAAGATGGGATTACAGATGTTAATTAAAACTGATATTTTCATTGTTTTCTACTTTTAAAGTCCAGTAACTCTGATGCAACCACTTAATTATGCTTTATTTTTCTTTTTTTACTCTCTGGAAGTACATTCTGCCCTCTAAGTACCCTGTAGTTTTTACAGAGAAATGTGCTAACAGCCACCCAAATGTTCACATGCGAGCCTTGAGCCTTCATGCTCGTGCAGCTGCAGTTGCCAGCCATTCTCCCACCTCTCACTTTTTACTGCTGTTTGTCACCATCTGGAGCACAGACTGTAACCTCCCTTGGACAAGGACCAGGTCGCCTTGCATTTTCTGTAAAGCCACCAGGTTTGCTCACGGGGATTCCAAATCAATGCAGCAATAGCTGCATTTCATATGCACTGTAATGCATTTCGTTCTTCACCAGTAATATTTCCATTGACTGTTCGAGTTGAGAGGATGACTAGATTCACTGGTCGTGTTGAAAGAGATGCTTTACAATAATTATTCCCAATTCTCTCTCATTGAAGGCGGTGATGGCAAGTGACTTTGCAATCCCAAGGTTCCGACATTTGGAGAAGCTCTTGCTTGTTCATGGACACTGGTGTTATTCCCGACTTGCCAACATGGTGCTGTATTTCTTCTACAAAAATGCAGTAAGTGTTTGACTTGGCAGTTTTATGGCACCACATGTTTCTAGGGCTTACTTTGTGCTAAGTGAGCATTAGGTCAGCCTTCAAATGGTTTATAAATAAAGAAATTTACAGAGTTGAAAGACAGCTGGCTGCCATTTGCAGAAATACAGGACCCCACTCTGTAACAGCTACATTGTGCTGCTGAGTGTGCAAATTAGGTAACAGAAATAACAAGCACTGCTTGAGAAGAGTTTCTTTATAGAACAGTTTTGCAGAATTCAACCAGCTAGACACAAGAGTCTTTAATGCCAAGACCATCCACTACTGGTCCAAAGTAGCAGTTGGGTGTGTTTTCTCTTCCTGACCTGATTTCATTGTTGGTTCTGAATCACTGTATATGTTCCTTAGTGACTTGACATAATTTGAGTCTTCTTTGTGTCTCAGATGCAGAGATTGGGAACTTTTTTCCTTCATTTATCTTACTCCCAACTAACGAAAAGTGTTCATTAGAAAGGAAGCACACTGTGGTAAAGAACCATGGGCCTGTGTTTCCTCCCTGGTGTATGAAACGGGAGTTAGTCCAGTACTGGGCAGTGAGCCTGTAGCAGCTCAACTCCGTGGCCCTAACAAAGGCCCTTTACATTGATCTTGGAGTACAAAGATAATCGACTGAAAACTGCCTAACAAGGCAACCAAGAATTCCACCAGCTGTGTGGGAGTCACTGGCAGGTACACAGATCTGCTCACTGGCAATACCTATGGCTCACCTTGGGAGCAAGGATATGAAGAAGCAGGAAAAAAAAGGAGAGCCAGAGCTCTCAGACCTCTGCTCCAGAGGGCAGTATGTGAACTGTGAGTGAGAGACTGGATTTTATCCTCAATATCAGAAAAATAGTAGCTCTCAATTTTGTAAAAAGTGCTTTCCATATTTAATGTAATCCTCAATTTTTTCAATGAGTGGCAACTTTTTAGTGGAAATTTCTTTTGGTCTGACTAATATCCATCTGATCTCAATGTGAAGTTATGCATTTTACCGGGAGAAGACCATCATTTGCTCACAACTTGGAAAATCATAGGAATACCTATGTAAGCTAAAGAATTAGTAAAGCACTTCTGTGTTAACACAAGCATGATAAAAAAAGCCTGCTGTAGTCTGACCAGAAACTGCATGCTAGCACCCTGCCAGAGATAAAATAAAAGAAGGGACTTGGATGGTCTGAAAAGAAGTGATACACTTAAAGACATTCCAGCAATCAGCAGCCAGAGATGTTGTTTATACATCTACATTTTTGTTCAGCTTTTGTAAAATCTTCCATTTCCTTTGGTAGAACTCCCCTTGATTACGAGTATTAATTCTCATGCCATTTTTAGTGAGACATTTTCAGAAGCTGCTGCCTCAAGGCTAGAATATAACTGAAGAATATCTCTTTGTGTTGGCTCTGCTTTGACAGTCTTGAGAGCTTTCTGAGCAATACTTGTTGCTGCTGACTCTAAAACTGTGGTGGGATATCCAGCATATACAGGAATATGTCTGACACAGTGTCTGCCCTTAAGGAAAGAGTATTCAGAAATGAGAGATATGAGCACCTGATCCTTTTGCAAGGAGACTAATTTTGGATGATGATCCACAGAGAGTCAAGATAGCTACACTGGAAATGTTCTGCAAGTTTTCTATTTCCTCAAGTGATTTTTCCCCATTTGCACACATTACAAAATTTTCCATTCTTGACTAGAACCTATCTAATTCAAAGTTTAAACTCCAAATTGCTGCAAAAGCCATTTGGAAACTCACATGGTTTATCCAAGAAGATATTTGGCTTGGTGGAGATAATGAAAATACAAGTAAAATATAAACTAAAACATAGCACGACTGGAAATATCTAAGCATGATGAAAAGGGATTTCATGTAAACAAAATTCTGCCTGCACAAGCGTGTACTGCTTCTTCCCCCTTATACATTATCTCTGCAAGACAACACTGGACATTTTTTGAAACTACTTCATTCACTGAAAAATTCTGTCTGGAGCCACATCCATAAAAGAGCGAACTGAGGGGGAAAAAAGGAAATATTTTTTTATTTATATATAATTCAATTCTTCTGTCAATTTGGTTTGATTTTTTTCAGGGCGGTAATGCACAGAAGCAAGAGGGAACATTATAGTTGAAATTAAATTAAAAACTTGTTTAATTCAAAATAAAATTTCAAGGGAAAAAAAAAACTGATTAAAGCTTGGTTACAGGGAAGTCATTTATTTGTACATCTTTCTTTGCTGAGACCCATACTAGAAGTGGTAGAATATTTTCAGCTGACTCTATTTTCATGAGACTATCTGTTTTTGTCAGAACCAAACTGTTTCCAAGACAGGTTAATTTTAGCAAGGCTCTAGGGAGGAAAATTTTTTAGTTCCTGGATTAGCTGGATTTTGTTTATTTCAAATGAGTGAGAAAAAAAGTGTCTAAATCCACATATTTATTGGAATTCCATTTTCAGAAAAGACTCAGGAAGTTTTGTTGGGTTTTGGGTTTGGAAAGAAAATAAAATTCAAAATCTGTTCAATTTTTGAAATGAAATTGCCCTCTCCCAGCCAACTTTATTGAAGAGGGTAAACTTTGGTAACTCAGTCTTGTTTTGGCCAGAGGAAGATGCTGGAGAGCAGCCCTGCGGAGAGGGACCTGGGGGTTCTGGTCAATGGCAAGTTGAACATGAACCAGCAGTGTGCCCTGGCTGCCAAGAGGGCCAGCCACATCCTGTCCCGTGGGGTGCATCAAGCACAGCATTGCCAGCCGGTCGAGGGAGGTGATTGTCCTGTTCTGCTTTGCACTGACGTGGCCCCTCCTCAAGTACTAGGTGCAGGTTTGGATAAAAGGAACATAAAACTACTGCAGAGTGTTCAGAGGAGGCCAAAAGGCTGGTGAAAGGTTTGGAGGGGATGTTGCATGAGGAGCGTCTGAAGTCACTTGGTCTGTTCAGCCTGGGGAAGAGGAGACTGAAAAGGGATCTCATAGCTGTTTACTGCCTTCTCACAAGGGAAGGAGGTGAAACAGGCACTGATCTCTTTTCTCTTGCAACCTATGGCAGGACTGGAGGGAATGGCAGAAAGATGTGCCAGGGGAGGTTTAGATTGGATATTAGGATGAGGATCTTCACCCAGTAAGTGGTGGAGCACTGAAACAGCTCCCCAGGGAAACAGTCACGGCACCGAGTCTGCCAGCATTCAAGAAGCATTTGGACAATGCCCTCAGTGTGGTGTGAATGTTGAGAGTGTCCTCTGTAGGGATAAGAGTTGGACTCAATGATCCTTTTGGGTGCCTTCCAACTCAGGTAATTCTATGATTCTATGATAAGATATTTTTCCTGAAATGTGTTTATAGAGACATTTCTAGAGGTGATCATTTAAAAATACTACCATTTAACTTTTAATAGGTTATAGTATGGTCTCACCACCAGTGAGAGGTACGATGCTGCTGATACACAACCCACATCAACGCAGTATGCAAACATTGCCTGAACATATATATACTCTATATCTATATAAATTTATATACACACATTTACATACTGCAGGACTGACCCTATTATTCTGCAGCAAGATAGACTTCACAGGATGACCATCTTTATAGCGGATTTCACTGACTAGGCAGACGACAGCTATTTTACCTCCTACATTTAAATTTCAACCACATTTCGGCATACAGATAGAACAGATCTATATTTTCCTCTGTATATGTTAAAATGTCCCTTGAGGATTTTCACCATTTTACCCATGAACAAGGGAAACAACACAACCTCTCCTTTCACTTTCTCTTCTTTCTGTATTCTGTTCTTTATCTGCTGGCTGGAAGCTTTTAAGAACAGAATACAGAAAGAAGAGGAAGTGAAAATGGAGTAAATCCTCAAGGGACTGTTGCCAAGGTATTTCTGGTTGCCTTTCATTTATCACTTTACAAAGAACAATAAAAAGTCCAGGTTTACAAGGACCAAGCCTGAGAATTTATTTCCTTCCTTCAGAAGCTACCCGTCTTTTTCTGGGCCTCAAATACCCCCACACAGCACCTCTCCTGAGCCCAAAAACCTCTATTCTCTCCATGCTGCACAGATTGTAGAACAAAGAAGTTATGTTTGTCCTTTTTTCAGAGATTCCAACCCAACTACATGAACAACCCCACTGCAGCTGAGTATGCAGCTGATTTCTTCATACAGCTGAAGAATAAGGGAGGTTGAGGCACCTTTACAGCGCTGCTAATCTGCTGAATTCAAAAGCACAGAGATAGAACAATTAAGACAACTTACTAGACCTCACAGTTTCACCTCTCTTGCTGCTGCAAGTCTCATGTAGGTCTTGTAAGAGAGCTCTACATTTACCTACTGTAGACCAGCTGAGCCTCCCAAAAAATCTCAAGCCAGCAGAGGATATTATTAGAAAAATGCTTATTCTTAAGCTAGTAATGTAAGTGCTCTGAGAGCTATGAGATCAGTACTCATATACCTAAAGGTCAATGATGGCTGGGAGAGCTTTTTAGTTAGTTAAATTTCACCTCAGAGCTTCACTTGACTTGAAAGTTAATTTTGTGTGAATTCATCCCTGACACTTGAGATCTGAGGTTCCAGCAGCGCGAAGACTTGCTGGTGTGTATGTTTATAGCTTAGCGAAGTGGTCCAGGCGTCAGGAACAGCAAGTTAAAGGCCACATATCCTTAGGATTGCTCACATGTTTACCATTCATATGCAAGTCCTTGCAGAACTGCAATCAGAATGGTTTCAGAACACAATGGGATGATGACCCTGTTTATCTTGTTGTATTTACAGCATTGGTTGTTCTGTTTCAGATGTTTGTGGCCCTTCTCTTCTGGTACCAGTTCTACTGCGGGTTCTCTGGCTCATCAATGATTGATCAGTGGTATCTCATCTTCTTTAATTTACTCTTCTCTTCTCTTCCACAACTGATTACTGGTGTGCTGGATAAGGATGTGGCAGCTGAAGTGTTAATTGCTGTACCTCAGCTTTATAAAAGCGGCCAGGATATGGAGGTAAAAACTTCTTGCCTTTTGTAATTTTTTTCCTAAATGTCTTTAAGCTGAAAACCAGCCCTGCTCACAAAGGCTGGATGACTGATAGAAACAGTATAAGTTACTATTAATATTTCATGATATTTCTCATCTAAGTCAACGTATCTAAATGTCAAAAATATTTTTTAAATAAATGAACAAACAAAAACCCGAGCTATATTTTGAAATATGTAACAGGAGAGAAGGCTGGATGCTTTAAGTCAACCTAAGCTGAATATTTCCTTCATGGTCCAGGCTCACAAATGACCACGAAAGTAAAGCAGATTATACCCTGTAGACTAGTGCAGACTTTCATAGAATAACCTCACAGTACTTACTCGACACTTCAGTCCCCAGCCCTCTACAGTCAGAAGGGAAAGATGTCTTTAGAAGTAAGCACAAAGGCTGATAGACTTAGACTCTGAGGGAAGTAGTCACCAGCAGATGACATTCAACTGAAATGTCTGTTGCAAACACCTTGTCCCCATCTGCTTTAATTGTACAATGAAAACAGAAGGAATTGCAGGAGGGATTCGAGCCAAACCATTTCTGGTAATTACAGCTACAGTGTACTGCGGGAAAAATCTTTCCACTTGGCAGAACTATCTGTATTGAGACATTGCTTCCAAGGCAAAGCCTTTCTTAGAAGCATCAAAGTTTGTGCCTTCTGAGAGGGTGCAATGACTGTCTTTTGCTTTTAACACCCGCATTTGGTGTCCTGCACATGTAGTCCCGTTGCTAGATGCTGTCCTGGAAAGATGAAAGGAGAATTTTAGTGGTAACTTCTGTATAGTGCTCTAGTCCAAATTGTCTGTTTTTAAACCAGCTGTTGTTTTCCATTTTCTACATTTCTTTTGTTCCAGTGCATTGCACTTTAAAGACCTATAATATTAATACTTTCCTTCCTTGCACATTTTAAGGTGATACAAATCTTGTGATGGCTTAAGCTTGTTGGGAAGTTGTGTCTGCCTGTCTTCAGCTGGCAAACTGAGGAGAGACGTCTCCTGGGTTCACAGTACGATTATTTCTCATAGGCAAGGCCAGGGTTCTAACTTTGTTTGAAATTCAGTGAGCATTTTCCCTGAATAGTTACCCAAAAAGGCATTTTTAAAACTTGACAAAAATCCTTCTTCAGGTAGAATCTCTTTCAAGAAGTTATCCCTGATTCAAATCCTGTAGAATTATAGAATCATTTAATTTGGAAGGGACCTCTGAAAGCCGTCTGATCCGGCCCCCTGCTCAAAACAGAGTCAAAGCTAGATAAGGTTGCTCAGGTCTTTATCTAGTCAAATTTAAATGTCTCCAAGAATGGAGATTCCGTAGTCCCTCTGAGCAACCTATTCCAGTATTTAACCACATTTTATTTCAGAAACCAAAAAATACCGGAATTGTTTCTAAGCATCACTCAATTCTCATTTTAAGGCTGCAATGATATTCTCTGTAGAGTTAAAGAGCCCTGATGGGCCCAGTGTTTGCAGATGTATCCTATATGCCCGAGATAAATAAATATTTTGTCATTTACAAACTATTTTTCCTTATATCTGGGTCTTTTATATGATCATGCATACCCCTGCAGTTGTGTGTTTCTTTAAACCAAAATGTTACTCTAGTATTGTTTCTTAGTGAGCAGTTTTGGGCCACACGCACAGATGTGTGTGTGCATGTTTATTTACATATTTACAGCACAGCATACATTGCTGCATTGCTTGCTGAAGATCATTGTTATGGATCTTCTTTTCTAACTATATGTGCATTTTCTGTTTTCTGTCTTGTGAGTAAATACTCTGTGCTTGTGTGTACGTGATGTAAAATGCATTTACTCACATGCTTACACCTCAGAGAACTCCTCTTGGAAACAGTGGTCTAACTGTAATGCGTAAAGTTGGGCACCTTCCTAAATGTTTGCTGGCCTGAGAGTCAGATTCAAATTACACCCTCTGCCACGGAGGTGGAAAAAGAGCAGAAGTGTGTCCTCACAGAACAGAGTAACTTGCACGTAGACTCTATAGTTCACCTCCTAGGGTATCTAACTGATTGGCAAAGTTGTGAAGCTATTTGCACAAGCCCTTAGAAGTCTCTATTGGAATACCCCCCTCAACGTACCTTTCCCAGCAAACAGCATTTTCATTTGGCTCTGATTTCCTTAACTTTTTTTTGTGCCACAGGAGTACCAGCCGCACATGTTTTGGATGAACATGATTGATGCTATGTATCAAAGCCTGGTTTGCTTCTTCATTCCCTATTTTGTAAGTGTTTGGTTTAAGCAATTCTATTTCAGGCATTTTGAGGAGAACTGGCAACACAGCTCTGGCTAAATTTCATCTCCTTCTTTACAGACTTATTATGATTCGGAGGTGGATATCTTCTCCTGGGGAACTCCCATCACAACAATAGCTCTTTTCACTATCATACTACATTTGGCTATTGAAACCAAAACTTGGGTAAGGTATTCACAATTAAGAAGTATTAATTCACTATCACAGAAAATTTGTCAGAATATAAAGGATGAATTTTTTTTTGGTTTTTTTTTTTTTTTTCTCTAGACTTTTCTCCACTGGTCATCTTGCATCTTCAGTATCCTTTTATTTTTCTTTGTTGCTCTGGTTTACAATGCTTCCTGCCCAGTATGCCATCCTCCATCCAATCCCTACTGGACCATGGAAAGGCTGATGGGAGACCCTATGTTCTATTTCACTTGCATTATATCACCAGTCATTGCATTGCTGCCCAGGTATTGTATCTTCTCTCATATCGTTTTCATATATGAAATCACTGTATGCATATAGTTGAGAGGGCAAGAAACATTTCTTTTTTCACACCCTCTCTTTCCTTTTGCCTTGTCAGACAAGTCAATTTTTTTTCAAGTGGCTTATTATATTAATTCTTGTGATCTAACCTCTTCTATGCTCCTGACCACAGGAACAGACCATAACTCCTGGTTGTGGACCGCGGGAGCGGAGTAATTGTAGGATGTTGGTCAAACTTCCTGACCATGCAGGGAATTGCTACCCTGTGAGGTTTTCCACAATGCTTCCAGATTCAACCTATCTTCCCATAATATGCTCAGTACAGAAATCCTGATAGTGTGCTGTGAACTTACCTGCCTAATTATGGACATAGGAGGACTGCTCTGCAGGATGATCCCCATTGCTTTAAATTCCTCACCAAGAAAGATGAGAGACTGTGTGTAATCACCAGGTGTATCACTGGCTAAAGGCACACATTTTTATCAAAATATTAGCACAGCATTCAGAACTTTTCAGCTGCAAACTTTCTTTTGTCAAACATAAGAAAGGCACATAATACCCTCTTATTTTTCTGTGTTGTACTTTTTTCTTGAATATTTTCTCTTAGTAATATCTTGGGTGCTTCCTTCTTTCAGTTCTTTTCACATGCACATTTTCCTCTTGCAGATTTCTGTACAGAACCCTTCAGGGAACACTATTCCCAACCCAGCTTCAGCTTGGACGCCAGTTGAGTAAATTGTCTCCAGAGAGTCGCACCCAGCTTCTGACCAAGTTGAATGTAAAGGAAACAATACGTCAGACACAGCCCTTTGCAAACAGCTTCTCACCAAGCCCTGGGTCAAATGCTAGTGATTGTTACAAGGCTTTTAACCAAAGCATGCTTTTGCCAACATCTCCTCATGGATGTGAGTCACTTTTCCAAGAGCATGCAAAGGCAGAACGTACAGCAGATGAGACTGTGGCTGCCTCTCCCCAGAGTGCTGTGTTGTATGGGGAAAACAAACTCCCCTCATCAGCAAGTAGTCTGGAAAGGTCCGTGGGATTTCATGATGTTGGACACGGCACTCCAGAGATGGAGTCGTTGCCTGTGGGAGCAACATTCTCATGGAGCTCAGCAGTTGACCAAGCAGACTTCAGTTTGTTGAAGTGGATCACATCAACTCCGCTGTTCAGTCGCATTGGGACTGTTTTACAGGTGTCATCAAGCAGTTTACAAAATGAAACACAGGACAGTATGTGTGTGCTTGGCTCTTCTTTGCATGTGGACTTCAAAGGCTTAAAAGAACAGAGCGCAAATAACTTGCAGGACAAAATGAGAAGGACCCCAGCTGATCATTGTAAAAATGACAATTCCGAGACCACCTTTTTATGACATGGGCCTTAAATATATTTATATATTTTCTATTTGCACACATTTATAGTGAGATTACTCTATTTGTTTCCAAAGATGAAACAGAAAATCAAAGGTACAGAATAATTATTTAAGAATGTTTAAATACCGTATATTGAAATAAGAGCTTTAAATATAAAAAGATACACTTGAAAGTTCCATTTATATTGTTTTATTTTTTCATCTCATTTTGTAAGGAAATGCCGTCTCTTTATTTTTCAGATGCTTCTCTTTTATTCTGACACATACTGTAAAAGCAAAGGACCTGTCTACCATATTCAAAAGAATTAGATTCAGCAACAATTATTGGTATGTTTATAAGCCATTCAGTAATCAAGGAGGGGAAACCGTGATAATAAATAGGCGCTTATTCCATCCATCATCTCCTTGCCAGTGTGTTTTATCAGTGGAGCAAACTATTAGGCAAGACTGTCAAATTATTATTCACCTCTCTGTAAATGTTAACAGTATCTTACCACCACATTAATAATACTGGCGTTTTATAAGTGGCACCGTAATTTGATATTGCAGCCATACCATTTTATGTGTCATGATAAAATAATAAATAAATGACCATCCCCACTGCAAAGTGACTTCCCAGTCTGGCATTAATAGTAACTCAGCTGGCATTTGGCTGGTCATGGTCTTATATCAGGCTGTTCACTTCTGAAGAAAAGCTGCTGCTTGTTTGTAAGGAGTGACTTGGTGGCAAAGAGCTGGTGCATTGTGTCCACTATAGAGGTTGACGTGGGAGGGTCTGTGATCTTCTGTGCTGGAGCACTATCGTGAGTAGGCTGATGTTTCTGAAGAAGTCAGCCCTGCTTGCTATCAGGTAGGTACAGGACAGTAAAGTGGAGTTTTGTTAGACACACTGTTTTTTTCAGCCCAGACAAATCAAGTTCTTGGTGATCAGGAGGGGGCATGATCATCTGTGAGGGTGCAGTGCTATGTGGAGGTGCTTGAGCCTGGTCTAAGACAGGCTAGCTCCAGTCCCAAAAAGCAGGGAGTGGTACCGTTTTCTAAGGTTATGCCTGAGCTGACCTTAAGTGGTTGTACATCACAAACTACTACTGGGACACGGATATGCATCTGTCTTGTGTCATCCTGATGGATCCCAGTGGAGATTAACCTGGAAGGGCTGTGTAGTTCTTCCCTATCTAGCCACCATGACCATGTGTTGCAGGTTTTCAGATGGGCTTTGTCTTGTTTGCTATCAGTTCTGTAAGGCTGGAACTTGCTTGTGCCACCATCTGTGCCAGGCGACCTAATTCGCACATGTCTTGCCTCAACCCATTAAGCCAAAGTGCCTACCACGTGTCACTTGCTAATCCACTGAGGATCTTTGATTTCAAAGATTTATACACTGGCCTCTTCCCCAAAGACAGAATTGGTAACATGAAACTGTAAAATGCCAATGAAAGGAAGAGATGAAAGCAATCTAAATAAGAGCTGTCAGCCTGTAAATATGTTACCCTCATGAAACATGACACATCCACATGTAGACAGGATTAGAATTGACTAGAGACAGGGCAAAGGCGCTAAGGGACTCATTCTTTCAGTCAGTGACCAGCTTTGAGCATGTGATGATTAATTTAAAAAAAAATGTACCTGAAGCACAACTTCTTCCTTTTATAGTTATAAGAGGAACATGGGTTTATGTATGTAGATTTCAGCAGAGGAAAGTACAACTATTGACTCATCTTCTACTGGCTGAAAACATGTATTAGTTTTGCATTAATTATGATAGAAATGTGGCAGTAGGAGTGAGCACTCAGTTTCCATGAAGGCAGGTAGGCATCTGCCCTGTCGGTGCCAACATGAGCCAGGAGCCACTGGGTGTGCATCCTGACACACGCCACTGAAACAAGGCAGAGTCCCACACCTTCAGAGCCTTCTCTGGAAGGGGAGCCTGCGGGACCCTGCTGATGTGGAGAAACCTCCTTTGCAAGTGTCTCTCACTGGATGAAACAGCTCTAAGTTCAGACATCTCTGCTTGCTCTACCAGCCTCCTTGGTCTTGATGCTGACTCTGTTGGGATGAATTTGCAGTTATTTTTTTTTGCGAAGTTAGCTGGCTGTATTTAACACAAGCTGTGCAGTGATTGCCATTGTAAATAATTTACCTGTGAGGAGCTGCAGTATCTTCTGCTGTCAAAGGGAAAACCAAATGACACTTCAAAATGTGTATATGCTGCCATCTGGTTAGAAACATTCCTCTGCTTGTAACAGGGTCTCACAGAAGGGCACAGTGTCAGATACCAGGTAGGCAGAGTTCGTAGGTTTCTAAGACATTAAATTCAGTCTTAGAGTGTTGTGGGGTCATAACAGGAGCTTCCTCATGGATGTCACACATGTGCCCTTTCTCACGTACTGCAGCAACCCTAGCAGGAGGGTAAGAATCTCTTGATCTTATTGGCTCATCTGCATCTTTCCACAGCATGTTTAGTGCCCCCAGTACTGGCAGCAGAAAGGGCTGGAACATCACTGGGCTCTGGCTCAGAGATGGATTTGATAATATTCTCGTCAAAAAGAACTTAAATTCTTCACTAGCTGTGCCTTTGTGATACAAGATTTGGTTTATTTGTGCTTTCAGTGTTTCAGACGTAACTTGTGTAGGTAAGGGATAAAAAGGTTCCATTGGGAATTGAGTGATGCTCATGCACTGGCGGATAGTTCTGTTAAGTTGCCACTGTAACTGTGAGAGTAGTACACTTGTGTCATATATTTAGGGAAAGTAAACATAACTGATGGCTGTAGAACTACATCCTCAGCTGCTACAAGTACTGTAGCTCCTTCAATGTCTGCAAGCTGACTTATCCCAGCTGGGAATCAGGCCTCAACAATTGCTGTATTTTTGGGGGAAAAAAAAAAACCCTCCTTAGACTCCTTAGATACATATTTTGAAGTGCATAAAGTCCAAATGCTTCCTTCATACTAAAAGATAAAATATTATCATGGCAATCCTGCAAATATTTATGAATTTAATCTTAAATAAACCAAATAATCTTGCTGACCTTAACGGTGCAGTGACCTAAGCAGGATTGCTTGCATGTTTACAGATATGAAGATGAGCCACACTGAGGCCTCCGTGTGCCAAAACTACAAAGCAAGAGGCACACAACCAGGTCAGTAAGGTGTCAGCAAACAAGATGTCTCCATTTTCTTTTGGGAGATAAATTTGAAAATAACATAAATAAAATGTAATTCAAACCACTGTTTGGAAAAAAAAAATCACATTTGGAAAGAAAATATTAAGCAAACTAATTCTTTTCATTTCAAATCACAAGTTCTCTCTTCAGCTGCCAGAAGGCAAACACATCAAAGCATGTTACTTGCTGGGCTTTAGAGCTTGTCAACAATTTGAAGCTGCTATGAATATTTGAAATATTTTAGCTAAACAAATGCTAATGGCTTTCTGAAGATGTATACATTGATTTGAATAAAATAGAAATAAACTTCTAAATTTATTCCTGTTGATGAAGTTGAGCAGTTGTCATATCAGACAAAACAAAGCTTTAAATTCTTGAGGTCAGTCCTCAAAAAGCATGAAACGGTTTATTAAAAGATTCCACAAGGCGATTAAAATAATAATGCCCGAGTTCAGTCTATTACCAACAACAACCCCCTCTACACTCTTTCAAATATTTGCACTAAACTCTGCAAGCTGAAGCAGTCTGGCTGAAATTAATGACTGAGAAGAAGAGAGCTGTGAATTAAGCATCACAGCGTTCCATATTTCTTCCTCTTATTTATATGAACTAACTTCCGAGTGACATCCTTTTTATAAATTTTCTTGAATGTGTAAAGGTCTTTGAGAAGTAGCCAGAACTCTCCTATCAGGTTGACACTCTAATCTCAGAAATTATATCTCCCACATATGCCAGTGCACTGGAACTGAGCACACAAATGTCAAAAACAGGAACAAAACAACACTTATGTTTAAGGTTTTCCAGCTATACATCACTGCCCTGTGCAGTCAGACAGTCATTCGCTGGTTTGCCATCCTCCTACATCGGCCATGGGTCCACAGCCCAACCACCTGATGGCCATTGAAAGGCCTTTTATGCTTTTCATAAACTGGAAAGCTGGTGACAGTGCTGATTTCTCACTGTGATCAAATCCAATGGCATCCTCGATTAATTTAAGTGCTTTGTTGATAGGGAGAGCTCATCCTTTACCTAGTAATGTTTCCTCAGACCCTTTCAGATTGTTCATCCAGAGACTGCTCTTGCTTCCATGATATGGCTTTCCCATCTACCCTGCAATGAACCTTAACTTCTCATTTATTCATACCCAATTCTGCTTAGGGCTGCAGTCTGTCCTTGCAACCAGTACTTCTCCTGCAGGCTCTACTCACTTAATTAACAACCACTGCTTCATTACATCTTTGCCCAGCTTTCTAGTGTCATACTTACATTTGGCTCCACTCCAGGTTTATACATCCCAAATCTTATAGGTTAATCACCCAAACCACCTACAGCAGGTACAGAGGAGGCGGAGAGGTGTATCCGTTACAGGTTTTTGCACACATACGGGTTGCAGCATGTGTAGATGATAACCCTAAAATAAATTGCATCAGATCTGCATGTGGTTGAATCATCTGGGAGTGAAAATTTCCTTCCCTAATAACAAAATCTGCATGAAAACCTGAAAAACAACAACATCAAAAATAGCCTCAAGGTTTGCAGCAGCTAATTCTTCATTCAAACTGCTCAGTGCCCCGAGCATTATTCTGTCCAGCATCAGTTTCAGCAGTGGGCTTTTGTAAATGAGCACATGTGGCAGTTCAGAAAAATGATGCTGATACAACAGGCCATGTGCTGTGATGGAGCAGTAGTAGATATGTGTCAAAGACACTGCTTAAGCCACTAAAGAGAGGGTTATGCATAAGTAGCAAAGATAGCAAGGAAGAGCACTTCTAGACGCGATTCAGAAGTCCCAAGGCAGGTAGAGACAGGAGGGGATCTTCAGAGGTTTTGCAAAATGGTTCTGCACATCTCCCTCTCTGCTCATTCCCACCCTCAGTACCTATTTGCACTGACCTTAAATTTCTCTAGAATTACATCAGGAGTGAATTTGGCTTGCTGTCTGCAGCTGAGCATGAATAGTGGGGTCAGACACCTGGCTGCTGTCAAGCAAGGCAGCTGACTCACATGGAGGTAGGTTGGTGTTTGCTATGCAAACAGGAATACGTTGGCTGTGCCCTGGTCAGGAGCACTCCCTAGTCAGTACCTGTGACCAGGGCAGGTCCCATACCAGTCTGGGATCTCTTTGTGTAAAAAATTCAGGGCAGAAGCTAGAACAAGAGGACCACAGTTTCCTTCCATCCACGTAGGATGCAAGTGGCCCTCCACTGCTTACCACACGTTTGTTTGCAGTGTCCAGGACAGTTTTAGGTGTTTGGTGACCTGGAAGAGAAGCAGCAGATAACATGGTAGGGAAATCCTTCCTGCTCTCTTTGGAATCTCCTGTGTCGTTGTATAAATGCCTCTGTTTTTTCTCCCGTGCCTTCCAGCCGTAATCCTGGTCATCAGAAAACTTCTGGGATGTCTGTTCTTCCTGCTGCCAAGGATGCTATGGGAAGTCCTCTGCTGCCATGAGGAGTGGCCCCTTGAAGCACCCACACCTGGGACTGCTGCACTGGGAGTGATGGACGCCTTAGCAATAGCTCCAGCAGTCACTGCATGCACCGATCACTGAGGCTCCTTCAAGCTGAAGAAGGAGACGCTGTATGGTCACAGCTCATGTATCTTCAGTCAAAAAGAAACAACAGCAAAATACTTTCACCCTGATTTCTGAGGTTCTTAATAGGGAAAGACTTACAAATGTCTCTAGTTCTGGACACTCAGATCAAGATGAGTGTTTTCTGGCTGTCCTGGGATATGAAACCCTGTAGCGCATCACATATTCAGAGGGATTTCTGATGCTTTATGTCTTCAGAATTTCCTGGGCTTTCCTGAGGTTCTGCCAACAGTCAAATCCCAGGACCCAGAATTAGAAGCCACCGTTGAAAATGGTAACCGTGCCACAAAAATTGTGTTTTATTTACATGAAGAAAGAGCAGAAAAGCAAAAGAAAGCAACAACTTTTAAGGATGACTTTTCTACACAGCTGCATCAGGAAGCATCTCTGTTTTGACCGGTAGCTTCCAAGTGGTTTTAAGAATGGCTGTTTTCTCTGTGCAGTAATGCTTCCTCCTTCCAAGAAGAGATTTAGCACATTCTGGCCAGTGCAGGCAAAGACAGGCAGGTCCTTCAGCCAGCTCTGCTGCAGGAAGGATGTTAGCTAGTTCAGCCCTCAAAGCCCTGTTTCATCAGCTTGTCTTGCGCAATGCCTGTCTGTGATGTAGCATCCTGAGAGACATGACTGAACAAGAACCTAGTTAAAAGTGGATTAGAGGCTTCAGCATTCATCGTGGTCATTGATGTTGCTGCAGCACAGGTAGGGTGTGCATGTAAATAGTCTCTTAATAAAGACAAAACATTTGAAAGAGCCCTTTGAGAGACTGGAAAAGGTGTCAATGATGAGCTGGCACCAGGGAAATAAAAGCTTCTCAGACAAGATGAAGAAGTGTCTGGTTCCCTCTTCAGAGAGATATCCCAGGAATTTAACTTCTGTTTATTTTCTGGGCAGTTGCCTCAAGCCAGGGCAGGCTGTGGGTTTCCAGATACGGTGTTGACTCAGAACTGGAGCAAGGGGTGTCTCATTGCATCCTTGCAGCCAACACTCTGCTACTGTAGCTAATGTTAGTAGTTCCTGGCCTGAAATTCCCAGTGACATATTGCTTGTGCTTGTTCATCACATTTTCCAAAATCTGTACATCTTAAAGTCTCCTGTTTATTCCCAGATGGTCTGTTTTACGTGCATGAAGGCACTGAACTGTCACTGCAGCCAGGCTTGCACGGATGCAGTTCCCACCTTCCTTCATTCCCTGTTTTCCTCTCCAAAATGTAGAGGCTACAAAGAGCACCTTAGACCTTCAGAAACCCAAACCACGACAAAAGCTTTAGTGACTTAACAGATACTTCCTTCCCATCCTGCACAATTGCCCTCTGAAGGGGGTTTAGTGACAGCTGGCGTTGCTCTTGTCCTTTTCTTTACATGCAAATACTCCAAAACTTGGGAACAAGAAGTGGAATATTGAGCTTTTTCACCATAAAAACCTGAAAAATTCTCTCTCCTTTTTTTATATAAAACTGCTGCTGAAAACATGGGGGTTATGTTTACTAAAAACCTATATTTCCAACAAATTTTTTCAATCAATCAGCCTTGTGTACCGTTAGAGCTGTAGGAACTAATTTTATCCTGAGTGGGTTGGATGTTTGAATTTTATAAGATCCGTGTCATTTTGCAGACACAATTAACTTTGTAGCTGGTTTGTTTTGCTAAACCCCCAAGAACTCAATAAAGCTGTTATAGCTGAAAGAAATTTAATCTTCATTTCCTTGTAAGCTGATGGAAATAGAAAGTTTGATTTGGTGTCATCTGGAAACCAAGGGCAAACAACGACACCATGGGAGGCATTGCAGGCAAAGACTTCTTCCCTCTGGGTGCCCATGGAAATGATCATGATCAATGAAGGTACTGAGAGCTTCACTTCATCTGAGTCTGTCTGAAATTTGAAGCTTAAAAGTGAATGAATTCCTTTATATCTGAACATAGTGGTGGTGTTTGCAACTACAAAATCCAGGCAACAGCATTTTCTGCCTATTGAGTGTTGCTTTAAATGGCAGCCCAAGGCCCACAGTGCAAAGAAGATGGGCTCATGGATTATTTTGGTACTAAAGAGAGGAAAGAAAGATGCCAGCTTTTCTAAGGAAATACCAGATGTGGTTTTATTGCGTTTATCTGCTGTTGTAACCCACCACTGACCGACTTGCCACATGGCTCCTGCTCACCTGAAGTCAAGCAAAGTTTCATATCATAAGGTTTTGGGGACATATCGGATACTGGGAGGTTTCAGTGCACACCTGTGCCCCATGGAAAAGGAGCAATGGAGAGGTCCTAGCCCTCTCCCAGACTCTTCCAAATCTACACGTTCCCCTTTGTACAGGGCACATCTGATCCCTGCACATTCCCCTCAAGCTAAGTTCCAAATTGTGTTTGCATATGAGCACCCATGGTTCCTCTGCCCCCAGCTCACTGCTTTCCAGTCAGTCTGATATAAGCATTCCCCAGGCTTTTGCTCCAGCCAGTTTTACTTCTTTGCACAGCACTACTACCACAATTTCCTCTCCCACACTGCAGCCAGCACATGTTCTTTGTCCCAAAAGTCCATTCTAAAAATAAAATACAAAATATCACATTTTTGTAAGAGGGAGGGTGGCTGACAAGGTCCAGCTCTGGGACACCAGTCCTCCTAAGGCTGTGTGTGCCAGGAGGTGCTTTGCTACTTAAATAATTCTACAGGCATATGTGCCACCAGTATTTTCCATCCCCTCGCACCATGGAGTAGAGACAAATGCTGCTTAAAAAACCCTAAAATTCAACCTGTCTTCTTCCCTCTTCCACCACTGCTCTTTGAGTGTGGGCTTTCTCCTGCCTGGTAGCTCTTTGCTGGAGGCAGATATTCAGCTCATCGTCCTCTGCCACACACCAAGGACAGGTCCTCAGCTGGCACCTCCAGCGCAGTCCAGAGGTCACTGCCTCTGGCTGGGCAAGGCCCGGGACAGCTCTGGAGCCCTCAGAGCCCACCGACTGGCTTGCGAAGAGGAGAAAACTTCAATTTTTGAAGCAAGCAGAAGGAAGCATGCAGAATTCTTCAGGTTTAAATAATAGGCTCTTGAACACTTCTTAGAGGTAATTTAGTGTTGTCTGAAGAGAGGAGTAATTTACATTTCCCCTGTTTGTTGGAAGCAGGAAAAAAACAAGAAATACAAGTGGCTGTATAACCACAATGTGGACTTTTTTTATTATTATTCAATTACATGAAGACCAACAAAGCCCCCCATATCCCTCCATTACCCCAGCCTGGAGAAGTCCACTGCCTTTTCACTCTGCAAGGATTTACCTGTCTAATGCATCATGACTGACTCTAGAGAAACACCTGAGGGGGGTGCAGGAAATAGGATAGAAAAGAAGAAAACAAGAAAAAAGAGAAGAAAATTACTTCAAATGCCTTTTACCAATTTCCATCCCACCAGTAGCATTGGGATGCTGGATATCAGCATCGGAGTTACTTTCTTCTTCATAATTGCTTCTCTCTGCACTGATGTCTTTATGCCTTCCTATACATATTTCTGCATTTTGTACTGCAGGGTGTCCAGGGCCATGGAGCAATCACCACAGCATGAGCAAGTCCAGGAATGCAGCCGGTGCTTGGAACTGCCTCCGCTTGCTGGTACTGGCCTTTGTTTTCAGTCACTTTTATCAAGGCTGGCTAAGAACAGAAAATGCTTCTGCCCAGGAGGGAAAAAAAAGAAAAAAGGTAATTGAAAGCAAACCCTATATAATTTATTTATATTTATTTATATATTTCTCCTGGACTGGCACATCAGGAAAGAGTAAATGCGCTCTC
This sequence comes from Tapera naevia, assembly GCA_033556795.1. Classification (NCBI taxonomy): domain Eukaryota; kingdom Metazoa; phylum Chordata; class Aves; order Cuculiformes; family Neomorphidae; genus Tapera; species Tapera naevia. The sequence goes on from JAUMJJ010000029.1 coordinate 19,578,826, forward strand.
GTTCTGTGACAAGGCAGTGGGATGAAAAGGGAGGTGGTAGGATGCAGGGGGATGCTGCAGGATGCCAGGGGATGGAGAAGGACCTGGCAGGGCACAAGATGTGCTTATGCCACAGATGCTGCCATGGGCTCGCCAAGCTGCTGGCAGGAACATGAGGTCACCTGAGCAGAGACAGCTGCCAGCTTTCCCATGCAAATTCCTGGTGGGCATATAAAAGCCCAGTGTATGTGCAGAGGAGTTGGTCATGCCTGTGTTTGAGAGCCTGCTCGGTGCACAGCTGTCAGGTTTATTCCCTCATTGGAAAACCCAAGGGATTTGCAGGCAGGCCTCTGAGATGAATGTGATAATGTCCGAGGCGTATTTCTCATCTCACTCAAGGGCAGAGCAACTTGACATCTCATTTTGGCACCAAGCATGGCTATATCTTGTATTCACCAGCCAGAGCAATGTGCCTCAGGGGCCGGCCGTGTAAGAATTACAGACTGAATTGATCATCTATCAGACTACCAGGACAGGAGGCTCCCTGCTTGTTTCGGTCGCTGACCCAAGAGAAAAATCAACTGACGACTCCCATTCAAACCATGAAATGAAACCTAGCGGGCACAGAGCAGCTCTCCCGGCTCATATGCCCCCTCCCACCCTTCTACTAAAAAGCCCTAACCACTTCTGTATCAAGAATTTCTCCCTGCTGCTGACCACTTGTTCTTTCTTCCACATGTGTGTGGTGGGTTGGCTCTGGCTGGATGCCAAGCGCACACCAAAGCTGCTCTATCACTCTCATCCTCATGTGGACAGAGGAAAGAAAATTTAATGAAAAGCTCATAGGTCAAGATAAGGGCAGGGAGATCACTCAGCAATTACCATCATGGGCAAACCAGACTCAACTTGGGAAAATTAATTTATTAAAATCAAGTCAGAGTAGGATAATGAAGAATAAAATCAAATCTTAAAAACACCTTCCCCACACCCCTCCCTTCTTCCCAGGCTTAATTTTATTCCCAATATTCTCCAGCTCCTTCCCTCCAGCAGCACAGAGGGAGAGGGAAGGAAGTCAGTTCTTTACACCTTGTCTCTGCCACTCCTTCCTCCTCAGGAGAAGGATTTCTCACACTCCTCCCCTGCTCCAGTGTGGGGTACCTCTCACAGGAAGCAGCCCTCCATGAGCTTCTCCAGCCTGAGTCCTTTCTATGGGCTACTGTTCTTCATGAACTGTTCCAACATGGGTCCCTTCCAAAGGATGCAGTCTTTCCAGAACAGATTGCTCCAGCATGGGTCCTCCAGGGGTTGATGAATCCTGCCAGTAAATGTGCTCCAGCACAGGCTCCTCTCTCCATGGCTTCATAGGTCCTGCTAGGAGCCTACCGCAGCATGGGCTTCTCACAGGGCCACAGCTTCCTTTGGACACCCATCTGCTTTGGCCTTGGGTCCTCCACAGGCTGCAGGTGCTCCACCTTTAACCTCCATGGCTGCGAGTGGACAGCCTGTCTCGTTGGTGCCTTCATCACAGGCTGCAGGGGAATCTCTGCTCTGGCACCTGGAGCACCTCCACACTTTCCTTCTTCCTTGGTCTCTGCAGAGTTGTTTCTCTTACATATTCTCACTCCTCTCTCTGGCTGCAATTGAGGAGGTTTATTTCCCCCTTCTTAAATATGTTATCCCATCATCACTGCTGGGCTTCGCCTTGGCCAGAGGCAGGTCCATCTTGGACCTGGCTGGCATTGGCCGTATAGGACATAGGGAAAACTTCTAACAGCTTCTCACAGAAGCTGCACTGTAGCCTCTCCACTATCAAAACCTTGCCACACAAACCCAATACAATGTGCTTGCTCCAAGAAACTGACAATCTTTATATCAAAGCAGATTCTGGACCAGCCACTCAGCATCATCTTGGGATTTGGCACAAATTAAAAAAAAAGGCTAGATACACAGACTGAGACTACCCTAAAACTGAAGCTTATGCACTCAGCATTCACCCTCTGTATCTGTGGAGACACTGACCCCAATGCTTTTTACACCCGTTTTCACTTTGTTTCCACAACCATCAATGTCTTTCCACTGCCCTGAGAAGGGACATTTTTCAAAGAACATGCTAAGGCTAAAGACAGCTGGGAAAAGCTCAACCTTTTGTTTCCCTTTCACTCCACAGGTTGCGTTCACTTGGGAGCACTCCACAATTTTCTTCCACAAATCATAAAAAGTCATCTGACTTCTGTTATCAAACTACCAGCACTTTAATTTGCTTCTTCTCGAATGCAGTAGTTAATTCAGGAATGCAGCCTGTTTGTCTGGGAACACACTAGGTTTCTTTCTTATTTACTCATCTACTCAGTAAAAGACCATCAAGTTTTTAAAGTGTTTCCCTAAAAAAATATCATAAAGCAATTAAGGCAAAATTGAGTACCTTCTCTTTCCCATAATTTGATCTCTGTCAGCTGTATTGATTTAGGAAGGCACTAACTGATTTCCATGCATTTTTTTTATTACTATTATTTTCCAGCAGAGATACTGGCCTCATGTCATGGGAGTTACCAGCCACAAAACACCCAGGATGTAGACTGAGAACCCAGAACAGGACTGTGCATGACTGCAAGGCAGCCTACCACGACTACTGCTTTTAAGCCTGGATATTCCTTTCTTTTTCACTTTTTTATTTTGTTTTGAGTCTATTCTCAGCCTCAGTTATTGAAGGAAAACCTCTGCCTGAGGAGTGGGTCCTTCATCATGACCTCAAATAATTAGGGCCATGTTTTATTCTATCCTCTCATGGTAGGAAGCTATAGTCCAAGCCTTGCTACACAAGGAAATTCCCATCCCTCCAGAGGCAACACTCTGCATCTCCAGGGATTTACCAAAATTTGGGATATTTTTTGCATTCCATCATCAGAGCTGGCATTACTCTTACACACCTCATATCCTCCTGGGCTCCACCAACATTTGGGAATGCCCTGGCAGCATGAAAAAGGTCAGCATCACCTGATGCTGAGTAGATTAAAGAGGTATTTTGGTATCAGTAATTTTAGCAAGAAAGAGGTTTTCAGAGTATGGTCACTTGCGACAGGTGGATCATTCAAGTTACAACTGATAAAGGATTTAGGAGGCTCGAGCTGAAGTGCTGCTGCTCCTGACGTCTGGGTTTGTCTGGCCACTGCCAGAGGAGGGTCCTTTGTGCCAAGAAAAATCCCTTAATTAGGCCACACACATATTGGAAGCTCTGAAAATGCTGCCTCAGGTATTTTGATCCCAACTACATCATGCAGCTGGGGAAATCTGTAGGAAATACTGCTTTTTTTTCACAGTATGCTGGTGACAAAACACAGCCAGGAATTGCCCTTGTCAGGAGAGTGGGATGCATGGATGGTCTGAGAAGTGCTCCTGTCCTATGAAGGGCCAGATGCGGCTCCAGGGCTGTGGGAGGGAGGTGAAAATTATTTTCTTTGCCCCCTGAAAAGCCACTGTGGGCATTAAGGGTAGAGCAGTTGGGGAAATCAACTTCCTGGGGAAAGGGCAGGGTCTGTGCTGACCCCGGGCAGCTGTGGGATGAGTGGTACCAGTCCTCACACACCCAGACTGAGATACATCTTTCCTCCTACACCAGCTGAGTATCACATTTTATAGCTTTTTTTCCTGTCAAGTAGCAGCCTGACACACCAAGGGGCTTCAGAGGGTCTGGAAGAGCAGGGGATGCACAAGGTTGTTCTGATGTTAAAGCAAAACTCATGTTAGGAAACCTGAGGCTCTGAGCCTGAGGGTGACTAGCAATGTCCAAGGTCCTGGACTCATGCCTGCTTGCACAATCATTAACTTACCGTGAAGGTCTGAGGGTCAGCAAAAGTTTAGGATCTCATTTTCCCCTGTTTTTTTTCAAAATGAAGGCTTTGATGAAGATCAGGCCAGCAGTGGAGAACCTGCTGGCCCCCTGGGCTTCATCAAAGTTAGTTTTGCCCTGGAGGCTTGGGTTGCACCTTGGCAAAGAAATGGCTGCTGAGGAGACCAGTGATGCCATGGGCTCACTCAAACATCTCCATGTCCTTCCTGTGATGAGGAATACTTTTGTAAAAAATTTCTTCTTTCTGTCTAATCTGAAGCTACTCTCTTTTTGTTTAAAACCATTACCTGTTGTCCTATCGCTACAGGCTTTACTAAAAAGTTTGTTCCTATTTCTCTTAGAAGGCCCCTTTAAGTATTGAAAGGCCACAATAAGGTCTCTCTGGAGCCTTCTCTTCTGCAGGCTAAACAACCTCAACTCTCTCAGCCTTTATTTAATATATTTTATTTTTGTGTCCAGACTTAATTCATCTTTGTCTAGCTATAAAGATTACAGGAGGGATTCAGTACATCTAGAGACAGCAGTGAAATACATCTTTGGTATCAATATAGACTGTGAGAAATTTTACACTCTGCCTTTGGCAAAAGTCTAGTAGAAAGAAAGCACAGGGAGAAGAAAGAAGAGAATTAACCCTGTCTGTTTCTTGCAGTGTTTCTGAAGCTTTCCAAGGGGTTCAGCTTCCCTGCAGCATCCACCTAGCTGCCTATGCTGCAGGCTGTGTCCACCAGCCTCAGCAAGAACAGGGGACTCATTGCCCCAGGCAGAGCTGCCTCAGCACTAGGAATTGCTCAGAGTCTCATCACAGTCATTCTGGAAATCACTGTCTTTATGCTGGCAAGAGGTGGGAAAACAAAACTGCCCTTCCTCATAGCAAAGGATTTTAAAACCCCAAAACATCTCCACAGCAATATGTTTCACACCAGCAATGTTTCAGCAGCCGTGTGTGAACACAGGGGCTGAGGGTCCTCCCCACAGCGCTGTGTGAATGCAGAGGTCTCTGTTCAGCCCGTGGGGGAAGAGTAAGATGAGGCCAGAGGCCATACACTGGGCAGAAAGACTGTATCTGAACCAAGAAATGCTGCAGGCCAGCATCTCACCCCCCAAAATAACCATCTCATTTTGGTAGAAATTTCCCTGAATTTCTTTTCACTAAGCAGCAGAGAAAGAGCTTACTGAGCCATTTATTCTGTGGGTAGGTTAAGAACAGAAACAATTCTGTGCTGAAAAATTTGGGGAAAGAAGCAGATTTTTTTCCGATTTTCAGAACTTTCTAATTGAGGTTTTGGACTGAGCCCATCACTTAGGGGTGAGGAGACCCAAGTCTAACCATATTGCTTCTATCAATGGTACCAGATAGAAATTTCCCTATAAGGTTGTTGCCATACTCTGAAATAGCTGCAGTGCTTGTGAAACACCAAAACTCGATCCCTTTGTGTTAGTGGCAGTACAAATTCACCTTCCCAATGTGGAGCCCAACGAGCTCAGCTCCTGACCTTCAGGTTTCACCCCTGCTTCTCCCAAATGTATGTTTCCTTTGCCACCTTTGCCACAATAGCAACACCATGCCCCTTGCTTTAGCATATCAACCATCCTCAAAAAGCTACTAACGAGAAACTGGAAAAGCTCTGCACTGCATTTTTTTCCTAATTTCTTTCCTTTTGCATTAAATGGTACACAAACAAGAAAACAGATTAAATAATATGCTTTTCAGGGCATACTTTTGTAATACTACAGAGGGTGTAAGCTTTTAAAGCAATTCTCTCCACTAAAATTAAAACAAACTGCTCTGAATAGTATTTGCTAGGCTCAGCGGGGGCAGGGGGATGCTGATTTCCATGCTAGTCCTCTACAGCTTGTTAGCAGGCGTTGCGAAACATATGCAACTTCCTTAAAAACACAGTTAGTAAGTTGTTATCCGTCCTTCATATTATTCGACAATGTGTGCACTTGCATCACTGTGGCAAGGAAATTCTCCAGCCGCTTGCACGTAGGTGTATAGAAAACCAGTAAATGAGAGTCATTTGAGGAACTGTCCAATTTCCCAGCACCTGGCCCTTGGCCCAAGGTGTAGATGGGGAGGCTGGTCCAGAAGCTGCACTTTTGTGGTACATACAGTTGTGTGTCAGTGGGGCTTGCTTTCATCCCTCCAGGGACAATAATATAAAAAGCCACATCAACACTGAGATAAGAAACTGCAGACTACTCAAAGTCTGAGGGAGGCAGATGGAACATTAACAGTTGGAAATGGCAAGGTTTTTTTCCAGTACCCAGATGTTCTTACTAGATTTTTGCAAACCATGCACATCGATGAGAAGAATCCTTCCATCCCCAAAATTGAAAGATCTTAAAAATTTGCAGCTCTAAAGTACTATTAAACACTTCCTTCCATTTTTTTTTCCTTTCTAAAAAGCTGATATTGTGGTACCACAAATACAAGTGCAAGTATCCCAGGGAGACAAGAAAATCATAATTAATAAATGATATTTTCAAAAATGACCTGCTTTTACAGCTCAATGATTTCTTGACTTTTTAATACTGTGTCTTGAGACTTACTGGGATCTGAAGAAAATGCTATGCCTGACTTCCATTTTCTTATATCCCTGGGCCAGCAAACAGCAAGGAGCTGCTGAAGGACTTTCAGAGGTAGCCCAGTACCCTCAAAATCAGCATTTCTCTAATCTCTCCCTGAGTCAGAGAGCAAACAAAGTCCAATGCGAAATCCTAGACAGAGTAATTTTCATTACAGTCATCTTCCAGCAGAGACCCCATGTGATTTCAAAGAGCAATATTGATCTTGATGTATTTTGATAACAAAAGTATGCATTATGTTTGCCCAAATAAAACACTTTTGAAACCCGGTTGCTTTAAATTGTATTTTGGCTGCATGGAGATATCCACCTTTTACACATTTAACTACTGTATTTTCACCCAGGGGGCATTTTGTTCTATACCAATCCTTTAACACTGTTAGTAACACTTAACTCAGCATGGACCATAATCATAACAGCCATCTATTTATTTGATGGTGCTGGTAAACTGGAAGAAACACATAGACAAAGGAAAGGTGAAGAAAGGGGTTGAGCCCAGGGAAGTACAGGGGCTACCAGCTGCGTTCTGAAATCACAGACTTCTGCTGATAAAAGGTAAAAAGAAGGATACTGGTTTTCAGTAACAGACTCTTTCAGGGAACAAAAAATATAACTGCCACTAGTCCTGCAAAGCCAGAGAGATGATTGCCTTTAGCACGGAGCAGCAGAAAGTTTTTGTGTAAAAGCCCAGCAGGAATTCCTTTTGTTACCTATTGAGTTTGCACACGTAATTCAGAGGCTTTTTACATGGTTTAACTATAGACACTTGCTCTTGCAGATTAAAAATAATCAAGATTGGACCTAGGTATTATGTGATGCTCTGGGGATCAGCCAGACCACCCCAGCCTGCCGTGTTTGCACACCAAGCACTGTTAGGTAGATTTTAATTCACTGCAGCTTTTGTTGCACCATAGTCATTAAAGTGACAAGAAGGAGACACGAGAAAGCAGTCTGTTTTCAAGGGTTGAGCATGTGTGGTCAAGAGATTGGTTCTCATCCCTGGGAGTTTCCTGAAGAGCTGGAAATGTCCAACATCCAGTACGCTGCTGAGTGGACCTTCTAGCTGAGCAACCAAGAGCAGACTCACAGTACTCATTCAATAGGATCAGGGTTTTTCATTACAAGTGCATCCATCCCAGTCCCATAGAGTTCTTCATCCTTTGTTGTAAGGTCTACATGATGAGTATTACTCCTCACGGTGAGATCAGAGGTTTTCCTGGGGAGGTTTTCCTCATTGGGGGAACTAGATTATCACAGGCTCTGATCTGAAGCTGGAGGACATCCCTTGGTTTGGCTGTGAGGTACTTTCAGGCTCTACCTCAAAGGGCTATCAAAAGCCCTTTAAGGGCTCTCAAGGAAAATGCTGCACCCCCAGGAGACCATCAGAGCAGCAATTTGGCTCATGTCTGCTCTAGGATGTGGGAATTGCTCCACACAACTATTTCCAACAAAGGTGTCTGGCTATTGTCAGGCAATATAGGCACTGGAAAGAGTGAGATGCTTCTTCCTTGATTATAGACAAGATCTCCACCAGTCTTGTAGAAGGATAAAGTGAGGCTTTTGGGAAAATTCTAGATTTTCTAAAGATTTTTTTTTCTTCATTTGGAAAGTTGATAGTGCTAGGATCAACAGCCCAGAACAATCTGGCTGACTTGGGAATTGCAGAGGTCAGAACGTCTATCCTGGAACGTCCAAACTCATGTATATTACAACACCTGCAACAGCCTTGGAAAAAAGACAGTCAGAAATACCTTCTTTTTTTTCAGGTAGCCGCATGTGCTCCAGTGTAATGGTTGCCATATTAATTTGGTCTTACCTGGTTGTAGTTATACCAGCAAGAACAGCAGCTCTCCAGCTAGAAGCCACAATGTGGGCTTTGACCCCGCAACTTACCTTCTTGGGAAGTGCTTTCTTGGCCTTGTAGTGCACAGCAGCGAGAATATTACTCTTGTGGTAAATATCCTGCAGCATTGTGCTCGCTGTCACTTTGCAGGTAACACAAGCAGTCCCTCCCTCTCACAGGGTGTGTATTTGGCTGCAACATGCTCAGAGCGAGGACCTTCACCTGCAGTGTTGGACATTTTGGTGGCTTTATTGCATTCATGCTGCAGAGGTGTTCTGAGAAAAAAAAAAAAAAGATGACTTTTTAAGTTTGTTTGTTTTGCTTATTGTTTCCACCTTTTTTCTTTTTCTTTCTTTTTTTTTTTAGCTGTTAACACGAGGAGGGTAACAAATTAGCCCTCTCCACAGGGCTAATTTCAAAATGTGATCAGCTTTGCAACTATACTCCTAGGAGAATGTGCATGAGAGTCTCTAATTAATGCAATGGCTGCAGCCATGCTTGCCGTGGTGACAAGTAGCAGGCAGCAGAGTTTAAGTAGCCGTGAGTGGTAGCAGCAGTCTCTTCCCTCAGGGCTGTGCTTGGCCCAAGCCCAGGCAATGAAAGCTCACAGTGGCCATGCAAAAGAGGGTCGTGCACGGGGCCTGACAGCTCTACAATTAGGATCCTTCATAGTTTTCCCCCACCACCTGGCACATGAAAGCTTTGCAAATGTAACAAATGGTTGCACAAGAGATCTGATGAACTTATCCTGTGGCCAACATAGTTAAGTTGGAGCAGCAGTACAGCGGTGTTGCCATTCTACTTCCCTCCATCCAACAGCAAACAAAAATAAACTCCAACATGAAGCCTTTTCCTAACAACAGCACTACATCACTGTGGGATAAGCTCTCCTGCTTTACTCATGCAGAGTTCACTAGCCAATTATAGCTATAAATACAGCCTCTGTGGTCATTTACACACAAGGGACATTCGTAGGCAGGGGCAGCCCTAGCACAGAGGTGAGGAAGCAGCCGCCCCAGGCAAGCAGGTCAGTGGCAACTCCCTTGGGAGTGATTGCTTCTGCAGCTCAGTTACATGGCCGTTGGCTACAGAAGTAAGCACTTGAGCTGTGATAACAGCCTCCAGGAACATGTTTTTTAAGCTTCCTTGAACTCATTCTTGTTTTCTGCCTGCTGCAACATTTGCCAAGAGATGATACTCTGCCACTGTTGTTGATGTTGCTACTGTCATCAGACTCAGGCTGCTCATCCATCCATACTGTTATGCAAGTCCCTGTTTGCTGGCTCTAATATAGATTTTCAAAGTACTGAGGAAGGTTATCGCTATATAGTGCACTTGGTCTAATCATAGGAACATGGTAGAGCTGAAGATGTGTTGATAGAACTTCCCCAGGGGAAAGACACCTACTTGGGCCTGGCCTTACAAGCAAGGAATGATATTTATTGACTCTATTACAAGCCAAGAATAAGCTCTCTGGAGCAGATCCAAGATGACCTGTTTCACTGTTAAAGAAAATGCTTCAAATCAAACAGATGCTTGTGCCTCTGCTCTAGACCATTAGAGAGAACCAGAGTTTCTCATGCAACCTCCTCCTGGCATTTTATCTTCATACACTGGCACTGGTTGGTGAGTTGATCCTGCTAGCTGGGCTGGAAATAGTCTTCCCTGGCTTGTTTTACTTTGGGAATCTGCTGCAAATGCAGGAAGTAGAAACCATTTCCTAATGGCAGAGTGAGACAGGCAAAGCAGGCAGGTAGAAAGTGCACTTCAGTGCCTGCTCTTTGCCTTATTTTCACTTTTCATAACCATTCCCTCCCCAAATATCCCACGCTGCATCCAGGTGAGACCCAGAGATGAACGCTATATATTGGAGGAAAGCAGGTGGTATGTTTTGTAACTTGCACCTCTGATTTTCCTCCAGTTGACAAAGATGCTTTCATTGCAATGATTAGTCTGGCAACTGGCCTTCTTGCCTATTGTTTTCATTAAGTGCATTCATTCGATGTGCTGGATCTCAAACACATCAAAATGTAAAGACAGTTAAAATGTGTTTCACAAAATATACTTCTACACTCACAAAAAAACAGGAAGGGGTTAGTGTTGTCCTGGCACATAATAAAATGTCAATTACTTTCCCCAAAAAACGCAAACCAAACTTGTTTTCTGGTCAACCCTCCTCTCTGAAAATTAAAAGGCCTCCTCTTCTCAAAAGAAATTCAAGGCAACTAAACCCTAGTATATTTTAAGCTGGAAATACTGTTTCCCGTAAGTACTAGAAAGCAAGTCACAAGGTGTACACCGCCTCTTCCTTCTGGGGTACTTACAGGCCTGTGTACAATGTACATTTTAGGTGCAGGTAGCCAGAAGGCTACCCTTCATAACACACCTTCCTAAATATGCCTGTGATAACAAGGATAGACCGGCCATGCCGTTTCCTTCTCAATGTTTCCACATTGTGGAAGGTTTGAGTCCATGTAAGAGTGCCTTAGGTAAGAAGGTAAAGATCCCACCATTGCACTGCATAAAAAGAGCACTTGATATGTAATTTAATCTAAAATCCAGAAAAAACGTTGTCTTTTTGCCTTTCTCTTAGAAGTGTGTTTCTATTTTTACATATGTGTGGAGATATATACACTATTCTATAGTATATATAAAAGGGTGTATATAAATGTACCCAAGGATGCCTGACTGTACCACCCTCCAGAGAAATGTAGATGTATTCACTCATAAACACATATACTCACACAGGGGCCGTGTGTAATATAATAGGAAGCTTAGTTTCAAACTTCCTCTGGTTGTTTCATAAGTGCCTCAGCAGAACTGCATAAACAAGCACAATACAAGGATATAAAGGGTGGGGGAGTCGTTTTTTTATAACATACAGTAGTACAAGTAGCTGATAACAGCAAAAAATAAATGATTGCCTCAGAAACTGGAAAACTCTAGAGCTGAATGGTGCATTTTCTCCCTTTTGACCTCGAGAGCATTCAGGAGTAAAAGGTGATTGTCCTGCTTTGCTGTCTCATTCAAATCTGGTGCTGCAGCTGAATTTGAGTACTGAATGTGCGCTCAAGGACGCATTTTCCTCCCATTTCTGCTCTTGTTGCAGATTCACAGATTACCAAGTATTTCTTAAAAAAGGTGCAAAAATTAAATTCCCAGAGTAAGCCATTTTTCAAATATTTCTCATTATTGATGATAATTTTGTCAAGTAATATTCAGGGGAAAAAAAATCAGAAGCCTTTCAGCTGGTACCTGATTGCCATGAATGCTCAAATTAAGGAAGCTCAGAACTGAAGGGTACATTATTGATAGTAATCAAGTTAATAGAGATAATTGCTGAAGGATGTGGCTGGTAATAGCCTTGCAAATATTGAGTATAATACCCTCTTTTTTTGTGTGCATGTATTGCTTGAGATGGCTATCACTCTTGTTTTCCTGAGCAGATTTCAGGGCAAAATGGTCTCTGTGACATTGTCGTGGTGTAATAAGGCCCATGTAGCTTCAACAGATCAAGCTGCTTCACACTATAGTGCCTCCCACAGCACAGCATGTTATCCTGCACCTAACACCCCTTCATAACGACTGATCCACCACCAGAGAGATGCCCACCAGAAGATACCTGTTCTAAATTCTGCTTACAGCCCGTGCTAAGCCTGATATAGCTTTTGGGTCTGTCCTCCCACTTAATACAGGTAACAAATGTTGTGGGAATGGGAAAGTGTCCCTTGGCCTGCATGAAGGGGCAACACAAACAGCAGCACTCAGATAACTAAAAAAAAAAGCAAGGTCAGCTTCACATTTTCGTGGACATGTAATGAACTGCGTCTGTTTGTTAGTTTCTAAAGGGATTCTAGATATCTGTGCAGGATCTGAACTTAATGAGATAAATCCCACCCTTTGGAAGTCCAAAGCTTTTTTGGGGATTGCCATCTCTTAGGCTTATGACCTGGGGATTCTGTGTTGCAAGCATAGTACTCTCTAGCACGAAGGGACAAAACTGGTTTGCCATGTTCTGCCTTGGATGCTCCACTTGCTGGCAGTGCATCCCCCCAGAATCTGCCTTGTTCAAATGTTTTGTTCTGTAGTGAATTGAAATGCCATTTATGAACAATCTTTGAGTTCTGCTATTGATGGGATCTTAGTCTAACGAGTAAATTTAAGATTCAAGTAAATATATCTCTTTCTTTTCCCAAATAACATGCACTTAAAAAATAGTCATTCTTCCCCAGCTCTGAAGTGTGATAACAAATTCTAAAGATGCAAACTGAACTAATTTCATTAGGAAAATGAGCTGTATCCAACTCTCTCTTTTCAGCACTCTGAAAAGAGGTACACTTTCTCTCTCCTTCCTCCACTCCAGTCACCAAGTATTCAAGAGACTTGCAGCTAGATCAAAGGCAGCCAGACGATTCAAAGATTTATAGTATTACTTAGTAAGGGCAAGTGCGAAAGTCAAATGGTAACTTCCCAAGAGAGACTGATTACTCTGAACTGCAGTTAATACTATTTGCTGACAGAGAGTTATGAAGACATTAGTTTACACCAGAGCAAAGGAAAACTGCCACACAGACTCTGGTGTTCCTACCAAACCCCTTCAGCAAACTGCTGGCAGCTTGTCATTCAGAAATATTGCTGTTTCAGACACCCATGGACTGTAATAAAGTCCCCTGAAACTTTCTAGGGAACTGTGTTTTCCACTGTATTTTTTCAGTGGCATTGTGTTTTCATAGCAGCTGAGCTCAAGCAGAGAGCTCTCTTCAGCACCTCTTTGGCCATTTTACCCCCTCAAAGCCCTTATACAGTTTTGCTCCTCACACTTCCATTTAACCCCCACAGAAGCAAATTCAGTCACCGTGTTTCCATGAAGGCAATCTCTCTCTGCTCTCTTGACTGCAGCATAGCTGGAGCCACCCTGACTGCATCAACTGTCAGTAAATGGCCACATCAAGCCCTTTCCTCAAATTGCTGGTGGACACACTGCCCACATGCAGGCCTGCAGCCAGAGCTGGCCTGAGGCTCTGCTCCAAAGAGGAGACACATGCTTCATTCTCCACTTTCCATCAGCTGTCCCTAGGGCTCAGCATTACCACACCGACTTCCAAGACGGCTTCTCTCTTCTCAGTTCAGTTTCATTCAAAGGATGGATGGTCCCACTGCTTGCACAAGAACTCAGCATGGTCTTTCTCTTTAGTTAGCAAAACAGGAAACACCTACCTTCTTCTATTTCAGTTTTATATTTTTTTTAACAGGCCAGCTGGGGAGGGAAATAACAGGGAAGGGTTGAACATTTTTTTTCATTTAATGAGTTTTGCACTTGCCCTGAGAGTCTGCTTCAATGAAAAATTCTTGCAAGCTTTAATTCATAGAGCAGTGATGAAGGAAATTATGGGAAGGAGGGGGAAGGTGAATAATTCTGCGGGAGCCTTTCTTCCACTTACAGAAGTAAAATGTATTGAGGCCACGGGAACAGTCGTTGTCTTCTGGGAGCTTTAATTCTCTGCAGTACCACTCAGTCCTGGAAGACTAATAGCTGAAGGAGTCCTCCACGGATCACCTCATTACCTTTCAAAGACTATCAAGGGAATAAGAAACTTTGGAGGAATGTGAGCCATGATTTCTGAGAAGACTGGGGGAATTTCACTTTTCTGCCATGAAAATATTCTATTTTTTCACAAGGGAAAAAAAAAGCTAGATTTGCAGAGACCTCCTAGTGGTTTTCTTCATCAAGAACTGCAGGTGCTTCTCTCAGCACAAACCCACTTTGGTTAGTGTACATATCTCCTCATTTATCCTGGCCGAACCCCACCAGCAGACTTCATGCTTGATGTCAAATCCTGCCCACTTGAGCTTGGAGTGGTGATTTTTACACACAGCAAAGAGGTAAAAAAAAGATTTATCACTGCATATGTTTTCTCTAGCTCTGCTTCCCTGGATAACAGCACGCAAAACAGATACCTATTTCTTCCTTATTTCTGCTATACAATCTTTACCCTACTTTGCATTTTGCCTGAGAGTGAGTCACAAAGATGGCACTTCCCATACCCTCCCAAATTCCTTTGCAAACCATCCCCTGTTTTCTGAAGCAGAAGCAGAATTCCACTTTGGCAAAACAGACAGTTTGGTGTCCTGAGGTAATAGTTTCTGTCTACACTGAGAGCTGGCACAAGAACAAAGGGGACACTTAAGCCTTTAGAAAGGACTTGAGAAGGACTTGAACTGTTGGAGGAAAGCACTGTTGGAGATAAGCTCTGGAGCTTTTTCCCCACATTTTACATATCAATCCCAAATCCCCTCTCACAAGTCCTTTGCCAGAGGAAAGGAATTATCCCTGAGGAACTCAGTTAAGGAAACCCGTGCATTTAATCTTGATCTTACTGAGCACGGTTAGGCCACAAGCAAAGGCTTTTCTACTGACCTGTCATTAATGGATTGGGTGATGCTTGTAAAGTGAGGACCAAGGGCTTTTTGTGTGCTTTTACCAGATTAGCTGGAACAGAGTTGCAGAGAGACAAAGCCCTGTATCTGTGGCATGAACACCGAAAGACAGCAGCATGTGACAGGACCATTCAGACAGCAAGGACAGCCTTGCAAAAGGAAAGACATAAAATAGGAAAAATAAAAGAATGTTGAAAGTACAAATGAAAAATGAGGATTATTTTATAAACACCAGGTTGTATATCATTTTTTCTGTTAAAATGTCAGCAGTGACTTCCTGATGTGACCTCCGCCAAAGACTTACATTGCAAAACACAGGTAAGATTGCTGACTTTTCTGAGGGTTCTCTTCATGACAGGTTAAGCCATAATTTTACTGTAACTCATTCTACTCATTCCATTGCTGAAATTGCTGACGTTTATGACTGTGCTTTGAAATGTTACTTACCTAAGGATTTCACATTTGCTTTGACATGCCAAGTTAGTCCATTGGCTCCCTTCAAAGGCAATCCATGCTGCAGTGGGTGAGGATATGGCAGCTGAAGGCTATGTGGTGTCAGCACAAGACTTGCCCTCAGAGTGAGCCACCTGAAGTCTCATATTCTCTTAGCAGGTGGATTGGGAGTTCCCCCATTAGCAGTGTCCCATGCATGAAAGGAGGAAAAATATTGCCTGCTGTTCATCAAAAATGACATCTAATTGCAAGACGACAGAGATGTGGCAAGTGTAAGACATCAGCATTAAAACTGATGTAGATGTGAGTTATAAGAGATGTCAGGGAATTTCCACTTGTGCAGATGATGCTCATATGCCCGGGGAAGATAAGCACCAAAAAAAAGAAAAATGAAAGGTAGAAATAGGGAATAAAAGGGAGAAAATAGGGTACCACAGAGGCACAGTCTGCTATTTGCAGGATCTCACAGGGAAAGCGGCAGAAAACCTTATACGGCCATCAGGAAACTCACACCCAGCAGCCTCTCCGAGTGCACAGCCTTACTGACCCTGTCCTGCTCCCAAAGGGAGGAGAAACTGAAAAATACAGTGAGGATGACCCCAGAAGACTTGTGTGATCCAAGAGAGCAGTCTTAGCTGTGTTTAACTCCCTAACACCAATGTCCTACCCTGTTAGTAGATTATGAATATCAGTAGCATGCAAAGGCTGAGTTCGAGTAAGTTTATCTGATGTGCCTCTGATGAATGAGGAGGCCTTTAGAAAAATAAACTACAGGTCATGTTGCAAACTCTTCATGCACTTCACTATGCCTTTAATAGGATACTTTGAAACATCATGATTGATGGTTTACTTGCTCTGGATGTAGTTTTACTTTTCTTAATCACCAGCTAAGATCCTACACCTCTCTACTGAGCCTGGCACACAGGTAAAGAGTAATGCTGCCAGGTAATGTTCAGATGAAGTCTTTAATTGGCCCTACAATTAGTCCTCGAGTGAAAAAGAAGCTTTCCCAGTGCTCCCCAATATAAGTGACAAAGCTACATTTTATTTGGGACACAAGAAAACATAGAGGATTATCTAGGTAAACTCATCTGGCTTTATCAGCAGTAAATTTGTTGTTCAAGCCACTTAGGTCTAGTTACTGTAAATTCCTGTTTAATTATAATCCAGATGTTCTCAAGGCCCTCTTACTCTCTGGCACATCTTGACAAGCACTGCGCAGAGGAAATGCAGTTCTGCAGTTTTCAGAGTTAAGTTGCTCTTTGGAGAACACCCCAGGAGAGCTGCTTGGCACAGAGGACTGCTGGGCCTGGATCCTAAGTGATCCATGGGGGTCATTTTAATCAAGGTGAGTTGCAATCCTGAGCCAAGTGGTAATTGCCACAGTGGGGAGAATAGGCAGCTTCCCAGCCACTCATTGGGTTTGATTGTGTGAGCTGCCACTGCCTGCTGAAGAACTGCTCCAGCATAGCACCTGCCAAGACATCAGAAGATCCCTGGTTCATTGCAATGCAAGTGGCATCCTCTGCCCCTCTGGAGATGTCTACATGGCTTCTGTTCTGTTTGCACTCAGACTCCCTTGATTGCTTTCTCTTCCTTTTTCTAGAATAGTCTATGTATTTTGTTGCTGAAATAGTGACTCAAAGCACTGAGTTCCTACCGATAAAAATGCTGTTTTGGCTCTTTTAAGCTAAAATCACTTCAGCAAAAAGGTGGAGCTTAGACATTCATAAATAACCCAGAAAGAGAGGGTAAAATTAACATGAACAAAGACTTCTAAAGACACATTCTGTACAAATTATATAATGAAGCCATTGAACTCATGTTCACAGGATGCTGCAGAAGAAAAAGATAGCAAGAGTAGACGTTTAATGTGCTGAAACAACTTCATGTTTATGTCACATCTTCAGTTTTGTCCCTTCTGATCTACCTGCAAACTTCTTGTATTCCAAAAAAACAGTTTGGGGAAAGGTTTTCTGTTGGAACACTTGAAAAATGTGCTCATAAAATAATGATTGCCAAGCGTTAGGAGATTTGTTTCATTTTGAACATTACTCAAAACTCAGTGAAAACATTCACCAACACTTCACATGGATATACAATCCCATGGAAGCAGGTCTTAGAAAAGAATCAGAGTTCTGGATGCTTAACAATACTCAGAATCACTTAAGGTTCTCTGTTAATAGAAACAGTCTGTGCTTGATAGAAACAAACACCAAACCTTCTGAGGTTAAGGACAGTTTGTCTTCCCACTTGGCAGTAGTGAAGCTTATTTCCTTATTCTCCTTTTGTTCAGGCAGAATAAAATGAAGCTTCTCAGTGTATGCTCTAAGTAAAAGAAGGAACTGTGGATCTTGACATTTTTTTTGTGTTTTTAAAAGTAACTCCTAAAAAAAATCCAAAAATGAGTTAAAAATATCACATCCTCTCAAAAAAAAAGGAAATTTTTTTTTTTTTTCTATTAAAATGTTGAATTGCTGGTCCATCTGTATTATCTGAGCTTTAGCACCTGTAACTACTACTATGTTTGCATTTGTAAGAGGTTATAAACTTGCCAACTACATCTTTCTAAATGCAACTCCCAAGTGTGTGGTGATTTCTGTAATTCAGACACAATAGTTGTGATTCAATATGGGATTCAAGAGAAAAAAATTCTTTGTGTAGACATAAGCATTGCATTGACAATGAGAGAAAGATTGGGAGACACTGACAAATCTACAAAGAACACGTGCCCCGTAATTCATGGGAACTGGACAGATATTAAAAGGTCAGATGTTATAGTTAGAAAGGAGTTTCTAAAAAATATAATTTTTGCCTCTGCAATTACATTTCCAGTAGATTTGTCCACTTTGATCAGACACTAGATTAATTATGACGGTTTCAACTTTACTTTAGTTTTAGCAAATTGTTCTGCTGTTATGTTGTTAGACCAGAGGAAGATTCTGCCATCCAGTGGTGAAAAATCACTCTTACTTTAAGGCCACGGTTTCTACTGAAACTATGTTACACCTTAACCAAATCAGCTTGTTTGTGCTACCATGAGAACTTCTCTTTTGTTCCAACAAAGAAGATAATTTTATGGTTGAGTATACATACACTGGTAAAACTCGTAGGGAAGCAACGTGCACACAGACTGTGCCTGTTGTTAACGCTTGGGTTTGTTGTCTTGTTAGTGCACTTAGTCTCATTACCCAGTAAAGCTCTGGACATTTGTGTGAAGTGCTCATCATGTGCCAGCAGTGTATTTCCAGACAAGTCTTAGGCTGGCATAATCCTGCTGCCAGCCTGTGCCCAGGACAGAGAGGAGATCACATTGGGAAACGTCTGCTCTTCAGGCAGGGGAAAATGGGGCAGCGTGCTGGGCCTAGCTCAGATCTGTCCAAGGCCATTAGCTGCCCATCCACCGTTGCCATTTTCCTACCACAGCAGGCAATGTCATAAGTCATTCTTGGTCCATTCATAAAAATTACTCTTAACAACATGCAAATGTGTATCACAGTTTCCCCAATAATTAACAGCTGCATCCCCATTTTGTAACATGCTGGACCTCCACCACTTTGGGAGCTGGAGGGATTTGGATGTGTGGTGACTCCCCTCCTCTCAGCCTATTCACATTCTTCCTCCTCTTATGTACAACTTCTCAGAGCTACATGGTGCCATACTAGGAATGTGGATCTCTGTTGTACCTTTTGCAGAAAGGGCATGGGGCTTTTACTATTCAATCTATGATATTTAAGGAAACAGACATTTTTTAGAAAGTAGTGAGCAGCATTTCTGGAGGTGAGAGGTCACTTGAGGAACAGCGACCACCCGTGGTGCCCTTGGTGAGTGAACCATCCATCAGCCACACGGGGTGGATGCCCAGAGGAGCAGTAAAACAGCCCAGCCCAACCCAAGGACAAAACACGTGGCAAAACACCTTGCCTGCAACATCATCCCACTTCAGATCAGGCACAAAAAGTATCCACTTCATGAAGCAGACCATGGCTGGTTAGATCACGTTGTTCATGTGAGAGAGCTGGAGGTTTTCTTGCTGAGCTGCTGTCTCGTGAAGTAGGCCGAGTAGGAGAAGGAGACAAGGAAATCTGGAATAATCAATGCAGGAGGTGACAACAGCATTAATCAGGGCCGTCGCTGTGCCCAGTGCCAGGAAAAGGCCCAGATCCCAGCTTGATCCCATCAGCAGAAGGAAAATGGGAGAAGGACACCATCCCACTCAGCCAGGCACACGGGCTCCAGCAGCATGGTCCAGCCCTTCCAGACAGCTGCTGTACACAACTTTTCCCTTGGCAGTAAACACAATTAATTACTCCTCCAATTACTCCCCACAAGTCTGACACTCCCAGAGGAGCTACTGCAGCAGTTAGAATTTTCTTTGAGCCCCAGTACAGAGGAGGGTTGCCTGCATCTTGACATGATAAACTGGCCGAGGGACACACAGAAGACTAGCAAAATCCAGTGTTGGTGGCAGGTGAGGAACCTGAGTTTCTGCCTGGTACCAGCATTACTATGTTCCTAAATACACTTATCAGGCCTGGGAAAGCAGTTTGTTCTAGCAGATCTGGTCTAGGAGACTGGCTTATTGCATCTATCCCCAAGAGCTAGTTGAGTTAGGCCTGAGATTAATGTTCTTGAGCAAAGGATTTACAGAAAAATATCTTTAACACCCTTAATTGTGTGAATTGCTTGCATTTTGAATATGGCATTTGCTCACCATTGGCTTCTCATCCTGAAAGCAAGCACAAGGCATCTGCACTACTCTGTGTGCCTACCTGCAAGAAATCACCTTGAATGTCCTCTTGATGTCCAGATTTATATATTGGAAAAGAACTCGGAGGCATTTTTGGCTTGAAGACACCAGCAGCACTGGAGCACAGATAGCTTGACTATCACCACCTTTACTCCGGGGTCGCGTAGACCTGCACCAGCTCTTCTGGAAAAGACCAGCCCTGTTGTCCCTGCACTGAGAGCAGGAGGAATGGTGGCAGCAGTATGTCCTCTACAGACCCCCCCCCATCTGGGACATACCTTACAGAATAAGACATTTAATTTTAAATGTTTTCACAGAGGTCTGAAGACCAGTTGCACTGACCAGATATAGGTATCTCCTTTAGGGTGCACTGGACAATCTGCCTTGAGGAGATCCACTTTGTCAACAAAAACAGCTGAGCTTCTATCCTTGCAGGAAGGACATGCTTCTGCGCACATGAATTTACATGTCCCAGTTTGTATCCCAACAGGCATCTTGACAGCCATGGGAGCTGGAGTGCATAAATGTATGAGGCAGACCTCCAGCTGCAGGGGTCCAGAGAGGGAACTTGTCAAGTGAATGAGACATAGGTGATATAAGAATATTCAACCATTCCAAGGCAGAGCTGAGAGGCAGCCCTGATCAGGACTGCACCTACAGCCTTGTTAAACCTCCATGTTAACAGTCCATGCTCTGCTTTGCAAGATCTTTCTGAGGCTTTCTTTTCACATGCAACCTCTTCAAATATTGATCGGGGGAGTGTTGAATTTGCTCACCTGTCAGTTCAAGAGCTGCAGGTGGGTGGACTGAAGGCTGCTTGGCACTCTCAGGCAATACCTGTCAGAGAAACTATTTTTCAAGCCAAAATCATGCATTCATGTTGACTTTTACATGTGTGTACGTGTGTGTGTAGAAGATAAGTATTCCTCTGACTAAATTTGCCTTTAGAGATGTTGAACTGCCCTGACAGAAAACTGATAGCACTTACTTTAAAATAATGAGATTGTGAAACTTCAGGATGGCATAGGTTTTCCCCTTCTAATCTATTGTATCCAAGTGCTTGGTTTGGTTTGCATTCAGAGTTTAGCTGATATCTCCACTACAAGGAGAAAAAGGTATTACGAGCAAAGATGTAACTAACCAGTGAGAAAACACAACTGACCCACCTTTCCCATCTAGTATTCAGGTAGATGAACAATAAATGTATGGAGAAATTCGTTTTTAGATAGATAAAATCTTTGCCTCTACCATGCTTACTTGGGAGTCTGTTTCATTTACAGAAAGATTGGCAACCACAAGCTCTTTCTCTGCTCATAAGCAAATCTTCCTGCAGCAGGTATGTTTTAAAAGAGAACTACATCTCCCAAAGACATTTTTGGCTCTGGGATTCATATTTTCCACAAGGTGCTGATCTTACAGAGCCTTATTCCCACAACTTTATGTTCACAAGACAGGTTCTTTTGTCATTATACACGTGCTTCATCAAATGCAGAATAAGACAGCATTTATTCACTATTTTTATAAAGCAATTATAAATGACTCACTTGCATGTGATTTGTTCAGCAAGAATTATGAGCCTTTTACCTCTCTTCTGATAACATAAGAGAGCTTTTCTTTTTGATTTATAATCATTTTCTTGGGAGGACTGATTCCATAGGAAAATAATCAAATACTTGCCTTTTTCCATACCAAATATTTTTGAGGACTGTCCTCTCCCTCTTCTGTGAGTGATGACCTTTCTAGCTGAAGTAGTTCAGTTCTGGCATAGCCTGCCCAGGGCAGGTGTGGATGCCCCCTCCCTTAGGTGTTCAAGACCAGGTTGAATGGGGTCTTGAGAAGCCTGGTCTGGTTGGAGGTGTCATGGAAGTGGTGTTGGAACTGGATGATCTTTAAGGCTCTTTCCAACCCAAAGGATTCTATGATTCTATGATTTCTGTCAGACCAGCGCTAGATCTGCCTAAACGCTAGACACAGCCTTAGAAAAGCATGGCAAAAGACTTTCATTGCTGGGTTTGGACCTACTTTGTGCAGCTTTTCTTACCAAGCAAAGAGCAATGCAACTCACAGAAAAGATTGCAGAACCAGCGTTTATCCTGGCAGATGCCATCCGTGTTACCAGAATTACATCCCCAGGGAATTTAAACTTTTCAGAAGTGGCAGGTATTTTAAAGGCTCTTTTAAGAAGGTTTCAAAGGGAAACATTACTGAGAACACTTGATACTCCCTGTTTCCAAGAATTCAGAAAAATCTTAATTCCAGAAATGGGTTATTTCCTCTTTGAGGAAAAAGGAGCTGGCAAATATGCTGTATACTGGGAGGGAAAGCAGACATATATTGGTATTATTTTGTCTGAACAGCATTCATGCCCCAGGGAATTACTTTATTTCTGGACTACTAGCAGTGGAGGTAGATCAAATGGAATTTCTAAAGGAAACAAGTAGGAAATGTGAAACAATGGACTGCTTAACACTCCAACAAAAGCTCAAACCCTCATCCTGCTAGCTTTGGTGGCATTACTGTTTTACTAAGGGTGAGATGCCGGAGATCAAAGGGTTCTCATTCATTCTAAAAACTGCCTTGCCAGGAGCAAGGAGTAGGCCGAGCTGTCAGTGGGGCAGCTCTACCAGTTGTCCAAATGAAGTCACTGAGATTTCTAGTAGAGTTATATAGTCTGCTCATCCTTAATAATTCACTTCTCTAGTGTAACCACTTGGAAACATGTGTTGGGGTATAGCACAGAATGACAAGTGCTTGCAACGCTTAGTACCATTGCAACAGGCATCCTCTGGAATATAAAGTTTATTCTCATGAGGTGTAAACCTGTACTGAAGATCAAACACTTGTGCAGCCATTTTTACCTCCAGTGAGATGCCTCAACTGCAAATTTCAAATTTGATCCAAATATCCAGAAAATCTGGAACTGTTTAAATCTGTTGTTTTGTCTGAATCAGTTTTATATAGCAAATTTCAGATCAGCTAGTTGATACAATTTTTCCTAGCTAGAGAATGGTGTTTTCATTTGGACCCATCCATTCCATGTCTCTACAACTCTATCAATTGGCAAAAGTAATGTACATTCATAAATAAAACAGTCTGTGTCTTCTGTTGCTTTCAGGTTGATTACAGAGGCAGATAGCATGGAATCTCAAGTTCTTCCACCTAAATTTGACATACAAGCCATCAAATACAGTGAAACAATCCATTAATTCTTCCCTCCAAATCCAATGACCGCTTTCACTTGCTTGTGACACCAGTACATGAAGGTGTCTGAAAATACATGCACCATACAAACTTGAACAACTCATAGTGGTTACAGGTAACTTCAATGATCATAAAGGATGTGCCTTCCCTTGCATATGGCCCTGCATGTCTTTGTTATTTACTGACCCCAGATTTTCACTGATGGAAGGACTTACTCCTGTGCAGGCAAAAATAGAAAAGGCCTTGGTGAAATGAAGCAGATCTGCTAGCCAACATCAGTATTCTCAAGCATAGATGGGCCCCCAATGCTCATCAACCATTTGAAGCAAAAGAGGAAATAGTGCTTTC
Source organism: Tapera naevia (assembly GCA_033556795.1). NCBI lineage: Eukaryota > Metazoa > Chordata > Aves > Cuculiformes > Neomorphidae > Tapera > Tapera naevia. The sequence goes on from JAUMJJ010000029.1 coordinate 19,602,273, forward strand.
TCTGCAAGTGAACAAGATGCTGACACAGCAGATAAATAATTTTAAAAATTGCACCACACAGCTACAAGAATGACTCAAGGTCTGTTAGATTTAACTCTTCCATTGAATACAAGGGACCTCATTCTTGTTAGTCTGAGGGATACAACGAGGAAACTATTTGTTTACAATGAGCTGATTGGTTATGAGAAAAGCTATTATGTAAGAAGACTCTTTCCAGAGCAGACAGAAGCGCATCACTGTTATGACAAACTCACCGTAGATGTGGGCAAAACATTGAAACAGTGAATGTAATTATCCATTAGGAAAAAAAATATACCAGACTATGTCTTTAAAGCCTAAACTGTTGAAGTGAGACCACCTATCTTTTCAAAATGATTGGGTTCATTAAGGTGGGTGACTATTTTTAAGTAAAAGTCAGTGGATTATATTATACAAGAGGTCATATTACGCATTCACAATGTCCTTTCTGGATTTAAAATCCGTAAATTTCTGTTAGGAGCGCTGGCTTTCATAGGCTGCTGACTTTATGATAAATTCTCTGCTGGGTCTCCAATACTTCATGCTTGGTCTTGAGGGACAATGTTGTCCATATATTAATTTTGAAAGAAAACTTTTAGCTGACTAGAAATTAAACAAATAAAATCAGCTTTAAGCTTTAAAAAACACCCTCCCACACAAAACACAGTAATTCTTTTTCTTGTGTTGAGGCTCTTTGCCCAGCCAAAATAACACTGAACAAAAAATGGCTGATTTATGAGGTGACTGTGTCACCACAGAGAGTCAGATTATTCCTTTCCGTAAGAGGAGATACGCCAAGGGAGGAAGTTAGGTGGAAACTGCTAAGCAGGTACCCAGGGTACATCCAGAATCCTTTGTTGTGAACAACGAACCACAACCATCCTTTCCTTCAGAGGCTTTGGAGCAGTCAAAATGCAAAAAAAATAAGAGTTTGTAAAACCACCTACATTGATAAAGTAGCAAATCCAAATACAGTACATCATAGTCTGCCTTAATCTTCTCTTGTCAAATCATCATTTATTAGGTCTTTGCTTTTTCATCTTCATGAGAAATATCCCCATCTGCTTGGTGGCAATAATTCTAGGTCTCAGTGTTTTGCTCCAAGGCGATACAAAAAGCAAACTGTTATTCTGTTCACTGAAGACTAGAAAAATGGCAAATCTTGTAAAAAACTCCAAGATGGAGATCAGACACAATCAGTTTCCCTCTACGTAAAAAAACAAATGGAAAAGTAATCTCCTTAAAAGAGCAAGTCTGACACTTGTTTTGTCATTTTCTGGAGTTCTCTTCGGAGACTTACCAGGACATTGGTTACTTAAGGTACTTAAGGACAGCATCATTTGCAACAGACTAGCAACCCTTTCATTCCGCAGGGCAAATTCAGTCAGTGTAAATGGATATATCTCCCTTCTCCTTTTCTCTTCTTTTTCCTACTGCCAACATGCCTGCTTACTGCAGGACTGCACTTAGCCCTTTGTCTTTATGAGGCCACTTGCTTGAGTAATTGCCTAGAAATTTATGTATACATTAAAAAAGCCGTTTTGCTTCAATATGGGTTAGCTAGGAATGACCAGATGGGAACTGAACTCCTCCTTAGCCTTCACCTACTGACATCTTCTTTTCCTTATTCTTTCCCAACCCTGCTACCCACTACATTTAACATCAAAAAGGACGAACCATTTCACCAAGCACTGTACAAATCACAGTATCACAGTATCACAAGGTTGGAAAGGACCTCTGAGATCATCAAGTCCAACCTATAACCTAACACTAACACCAACACTAACACCAACCATCATCTAAACCATGGCACTCAGTGCCTCATCCAGTCTCCCTTTAAACACCTCCAGGGTAGGTGACTCCACCACCTCCCTGGGCAGCCCATTCCAATGGCCAATCACCCTTTCAGTGAAGAATTTTTTCCTCATATCAAGTCTAAACTTTCCCTGACGAAGCTTAAGTCCATGCCCTCTGGTTCTGCCACTGGTCACCTGAGAGAAGAGACCAACCCCTGCCCGACTACAACCTCCTTTTAGGTAGTTGTAGAGAGCAATCAGGTCTCCCCTGAGCCTCCTCTTCTCCAGGCTAAACAGCCCCAATTCCCTCAGTCGCTCCTCATAGGGCTTGTGCTCCAGCCCCCTCACCATCTTTGTTGCCCTCCTCTGAACACATAAACAGACCTTATATCTATGATTCCCATGGGATTTCCAAGGCCAAGCAGATGTGAATGGAAGTGAAGTGGCTTCTCCAGCACAAACGCGCCTGCAAAATGCGTGCAGCGATCTGTCTCCCTGGCATTGCTGCTTCCTCTTATTCCGCAGACATGGTGAACCTTGGAGAGGTTCAGTTTCCTGGTTAGATGTTTCAAGACCTGACTGCAGTGGGAGACCAACTGTTTCTTGAGATTTGGGGAAGATTTAACTAGGATTGCTGTGGTGTTGCCTCCATGCTGTTTGGGATTCACTACCCTGAATGCCTGGAACCTCTTGTTGGAAGCGTTTAATATGTTTAAGTGTTAATTTGGACCCAGTGTTCCAGGAGGAGGCTACTCCTGATAGACATAGATTGATAAACTGTGTGGCAGCTTTTGCCTTGTTGTCTATCATGTTGGGTTTCCACTAGCTATAATTTGTAAAGGCAAATAAAAGGAAAATGCAGACATTTTATAAATAATGACAGTAATTCTTCTGAAGTCAGACAGGTGCAAATAACTCTTCATTACCCAGGAAAAAGAAAATTAGCTGTGATCAGTATGAATACTGAAATACAAGGGCAGGACCACATGTTCCATATTTCACAACAGTATATATTTAAACACCAAAAATAATTTGGAGGCAAGAGTTGGGGGGGGTTACATAGAAAACTATATAAAAGATGAAATTTTCCAAATCAACCACTTGAAATTAGTTACCTATGTGGTTTCTCAAAACTTTTCTGAAGAGAAAAAGAAGAGATTTGCTGGTGTAAGGGATCATTCTCATTTCTGTGTTTTTTCCTGATGGAAGCAATGTTAGCAGTTACATACTTGCAGTATACAAAAAGTCAAAAAAAATGGTTTAGTATACTGTTTCATTTGTTACAGTTCAGTCAGCAATCATCTTTTTTTTTCTTTAATTTCTTTACACAGATTTTCTCAAAGTAGCATCTGTTTTGCCTTTTAAAAATTAACTGTGTAAGCACAACAAAATCAGAGAGATGTCAAAGCTGTGGAATTTTCCCTTGCAACCGCACAAAGCCAAGTTTTTGATGACTGTTGTGAGACGATGAATCATCTCAAGTTATGGAATTTGGGTTCAGGTTTGCTAAGGTAGTTATTATGAAACTCAGCAAATCTATATCCACCTCTGATCTGTTGTTGTTGTGCTTTTCAGTTTCAGGAGGGGGAGGGAGCATGGGCGAACTTCTAATATCATTATCCAGACTTAAACTTTGCCAGTTACATATTTCAAAGCCTTCCTTAAATGAACCAGAAGTCCTGTCCTAAGACTTTCACAAGTCAAACAGAAAAATCCAAACCGAGGAAAACCAAAAATTTAGGAAAAAATGTTCTCAATGACAAGTGTTTTCAGTCAGCAAAAGAGCTCTTAGATACAGTTCTCTGGGTAAATCCTGACAGATGAACTTAATTAAGAGACTAAAACAATTAAATAGCAATGTGCAACAAAAATTGGCTGAACTATAATTCTCTCTAAAATCTCCTTATTAGGAAATAAGAAAATTATCATTCTGCTGTTTTTCGCAGAAGGAAGAACGTCCTCTTTCTGTCTGTGCTCATGGGGCAATATCAGCCTCTATTCACAGTGCTCCAGCTGGCAGCCCACAGATTATGGGATATATCCATGTGCCCCCTGCCTTCTTCCAATGAGTTTGACAATGTTCAGGAGTTAAAAAATGCTTCAGGATCAAGAGGGTCCTCCTGCATGTGCGGTACCACGCTTCAAGGTGCCCAGGAGTTATTGCCCTGGCTACTTGAGGGAAAAGGGGTGCAGGACACCCATGTGCGTGCTTCTGGCTCAACACAGAGATAATTGTTAGCTGCTTGTGTAAATCCTGAGCATGAGAAAGGGTGACTAAAGCAGCTCCAACTACCACATCCCCTCAGCTTTTGCCCAGCTCATGACTCACTGACAGACAGATGCGCAGCAAGAAACAAAAACCCCAATTTAATCCTGTCCATTTTTCTACAGCGTGGCTGCCCCCTTGCACACCAAGAAATGTGCATCTGTTCTGATTCATACTATGTAATGCCTCCTAGCTTTCATTTGTGAAATGCATACTACCTTTCAAAAAAAAAAAATAGATGGAAGAGTCCTCCAGAAAATTTCTGATACAAGCTCTTCAGAGGATTGCTATGCTTAGGGCTGTCCTGAGCCACGTCCTCCTCATAGGGCTGTTGGCAAAGCAACCATGCCAAGAACCATCCCTGTAGGAAGCCCCTTAGCTACAAGTAGCTGGAGATCTGATAAAATATCCAGTAATTCCTGGTCCACAACCCAAGGTATCCAGGATCAACCACCCTTAGAGAATAATTGCTGTCCATAAAGGTCTGGCCCAAACTGGTCATTATTTTAACATTTTTAAAGCAGTAAGTAGTCAAGTCATTGAAAGCAGCTTACTGAAATGGCCAATGAAATTGAAAAATTCAGATAAACTTCTGTGGATACAGGGTAGTCCTATAACTCTTTGCAGCTATCATTCTGGTTTTACCAAGATAGGAATTAATTTTCAAAGTCAGAGAATTTGTAAGTTCCAGAAACAGGCAATGAGAATTGTCCTTGAAAAAAATAAACAATTTGATTTCAAGTATCATTATTGTTGCTGTTGTCATAGTTTTCAAATCTGGCAGGGAACTGAAGACATAGCGTATAATACACTGAACTCAGAAAGAAAAATTTCAGGATCTGCAAGAATATGAAAACTTCAGTGTGTTAATGTTGAAAAGAAAATAAGGAATACACTGACTCTCCCCCCTCCAAAAACAGAGAAAAAGAATTTACAGCAAGTGCCAAGCAATCTTTTTGGCTCCCAAATCTTCCATGTAGCATGTATAATAGGATTAACTTTAATTGCTTCCATCCTATATCTAAAGATGAAGAACACGATACCAGCTGGTTGGAACAGAGCTACCAGTCATTTTCTATTAAAAAACCGTCTGGCTCACACACCAATTGCACATAAATTGGGTACCTCTTGAGGTCAAATTTTTTACCTCACCAGCTGTCTTAGCATTTCATAAACCTCTGTCATCCCCAGAAGCTCTGCTCAGGTTATTTCTTCTTCTCATTTGGGCCTGTATCCTGCGCTTGCATCATGGAAGGAAGTGTTTGACAGTACAGACACAGTTAGGTCCACAGTTTTCAAACTGGGGCCCGTGTGGGATCAGTGCCAGACTGCCAAGCATCTTTCAGGACTGAGCCTTTTGTTAGGGCTCTGCCACTTTTTCACTAAATTATCTCTTCCTCTACAAAAGAAACTATTTGTTTCAGCTGGGCTGCTTTTGACATTAAATACTACTCAGAATTTGCAGATAGCAGAACTACACCTGTGCCTAAATGTAGTGTGCAAACCAAAGAGAAAAATAATTCTATTGAATGACTTATTTTAGCCTGAAACCATTCTCTGCACTAGAAAACATTTAAAAGAAGAAAAAACTGTGGAATGTAAATGGGCAACATTTTCTACTGCTGAAAATGTTCCATATGACCTTACAAAAGGTCCTTTTTTTCTCCTGGATGAACACCAATCTCACATATGCAATAGAATATTCATCCCTCTTAAAGTAATCTCTTTCTCAAAGAAATTTATCTTTTAATATTGCACTACAGATTCTTTTTCAGTAATAGAACTGCTGTTTTTTTTCTGAATCTAGCAATAGATTGCAATCTGTCCCCTTGCTTTTATTTCTTCCCTTTTCTCAAAAGGGTTTTAGACCATAGCTGCTTCCATCTTTAAAAAAAAACAAAAAACAAATCAAGAACAAGAAATATGGGAAGTGACTGGAGGATTAGAAAAATGCCAGATGTCAAAAGCTCCTATTAGATACTAGAGTGAAAAATCCCAGTCAGGTAAATAGACCTAGTGATACTAAGTCCCCTGGACATCTCTTGGAGGAGGCATCCCACCCCACGCTTTCCCTGCATCTTCTAGTTTTGCCATTTAGGGAAGCGAGGGTATCTGTCAGCAGAGCATTTCTATAGCTCAACCTGTCTGAATGGCCATTTTCCGTCCAGACTGAGTCAATTTATTGCTCAGGACAGACCTCTCCACATTCCAGTTTGTGGAATCATTGTGCAGTTTGGGGAGTTACCACAGTCTTGCTTGTGCAGTTGACATAAAAGCAACGTCTTTCTAAGCATGAGGGATGATTTCTTTGCTCAGCAGTTGGCACAGCAGCAGTGGATACTTCCTTCTGCTCTCTGCAGCTCTGAAAGATGGAAATCGTTGCCTCACGCTATAGTGGTGGTTCAGATAGGCATCTCATTAGCAGGGTGAAAAAACACAGTTTCCCAGTTGCAGCTGAAGCCTTTCAGAGAGGCTGATGAAGAAAGAAGCACTTTAGGACTTGTGGGGATCCTCGGGGATCTCCAAGAGCAGAGTGTCATGTATTTGCACAGCATGATGCATGCTGTGATTGCCTCTTTACCCCGCCTGAAAAACAGCCCTTCAGGAGCAAGGAAATTCAGATATCACAACAGAGTTGTTGTCTGATCCAGAATTTCTGCAGGAGGGAACAAATTCCTATGGATCTGTATCATGAGCTTGCCCCAGGCATCTATCACCCCAATGCCATATGGGTGCAAATTCAAGTGATTACTGCTATCTGGAATCCAGTCAGCCTCCAGTAGCTGGGTAAATGATGTAGTGATGCAAGCCACCAGCTGAGGCTCTTCTAGGGGAATTTGGCAATGGCATTAGAGAAGCAATATATCTATGGGTAATCAGCATTGCAGATATACTTGAAATTCTAGTGAAGTTCTAGAAAATGGGATTCTCAGCTTGTGCTGGGAACACTAATGGCACACATAGGTCTCTCTCACGCTCTCTTGCAGGTGCCAATAAATGAGCTCTCCACAAGAATGCTGATCCTGCATTCTGCAGTCTCACACAGAAAGCAACTTTGAAATATGTCTCCTTCTCCCAAAACTACAGTGTCTGCTGTATTCTTCCTGTTCAACTTGAGGATGGAACTGTGCTTAGCTACCACCTAACTAGGTGAAAACAAGTAGGAAGAAGCAAAGTAGAAGAAGGCAAGCCTAGGCAAATACAAGAATTTCTCATAGGCTACAGACATTTGCAAGTAGGAGAAGACATTATGATGTCCTACTCAACTCCCTGACAGTACAAGGAATGAAAGGTAGCAGAATGGTAGAGAGTTGTAGGAAAACAGCATTGTGGGATTAGTCGTGAAGGACTTGACCAGTGGACATATTGTAAGTCATAGCAAAGCAGTGACTAGATCACAAACTTGGTGCATAAAAAAGTTGAAGCAAAACTTATACATTTAGAGGCTAAGAGGAACTGTTGTGACCTGTATACATTCTAGGGTGAAAAGGGATGGAGCTGTGTAGAGAGATCTGCCCAGATTAGTATTTCTAACTACCTTGAGAGAAATAAAAAAAAAAAAGGAAAAAAGAACAGCTCTAGAGGGTGATTCACTTCTTCTTAAAGTAGATGTTAAGATATATCAGATGAGTCATAACCTAAAATTGCCTATTTTGCTCCATTGATTATACAGGGAGCTCAGAGTTAATAGTTCAGATGAAGACACCTACAACCATGAATATGTTAGAGGAGCAGAATCTCCAAAAAAAAAGATCTTATTAAGGCTACAGATACGGACACAGCTTTTGGTACACGAAGTTCATCAGTGCAAAGATGCATTCTGGAAGCTTTACATTGAGAGACATCCAGGAAAAGGCTTGTAACTGGCTCAGGCATGAAAAGCAGGATTGTATTTGACTATATCAACCCCTCACTTAAACACTGAGTCTTAAATCTACCTGATCAGTTTTTCAAAGAGCTGTTATCTCAGAGAAAACATGAGATTTCTGAGTAAAAAAAACAGCGGACATTAGTTGTGCAGGTCTACACATCGCAGTTTTCACATAAAGGCTTTGTCAGGTCTGCTGTTTGAACATCTAAGTCTGTACTCAGATACACTAACTGCATTTCTACCATGAACTAAGCTAAGGCATAAGTAGGAGTTACATACCCTCCTATTAAATATATAACTGGAATTTGGCCTATTGCTATCAATCTGTGAGAACAGGAATGATCCTACTGTTATTCTCTAGAGGAATGTGCTTAGTGTGAGACCACAGCTGGAAGAGCTACAACCTGGCAGAGGATCAGAGGGAAGACAGGACATGGGGGTTAACGGTAGGTCCATTGCTCCAGAGGACAAGTTGGCTCTGAGCCTATACCAGGACCTGCTCTGATGTGGGATGCCCTTTCAGACCTCTGCAGGTAGGGTGTGCTGGGATAAACTGCTTCCCTAACATTTCCTTCAGTCCAGATCAGGAAGAGGGAAGAAGTGGCAAGAGAATGGGGACACTGCCAGTGGGAGTGAAACACTGTAAGCAAAATTTTCAATTTAATTTATTTGTTTAATTACAAAACATCATTTGTATCTCTAATTTTCCTTCAGCCACCGGCAGCTTATCTGATTTATGGAGAAGCCACACCAAGGGACAGAAATACCCACTCTGATCTCCACAACAGGCCATTCTGTGTCCAGCAGCACATACTCATTTTTGTGCTGCACCTGCACCAAGATGCCTTCAGGAATTTACATAGGCCTGCAACAACAAAGAGGTTTCTTGAAGCTCGGTGCAGAACCCCCCAAACAGCACTGACGGAATCAGCACAGGGCCAGTAGTACCATCCTTGAAGTAAAATGCTACTTCCTGAGCCTCACCATAAGTGATGAAGAGTTGACTGCATGGACAGAAAGTTGCCTATACTCACTTGCATGAAGAAAGTCTACAGGAAATTTATTTGTATTCTCCAAAGGAGTGCCTTGTGCAGAGGTGGTTCAGCCGTTGGGTCTTTTCAATGCTAAGGTTCAGGTCTGCTTTCAGGACTTTGTGCCTCATTATTCACAGCCATTCAGATGGGAATAGCTGGAGCCAACAAAGAGTGGTGATTAAAAGTCTGAAAATTCTGTATAAAGAAATACTTCTTACGTCTTCAGCAGATTCCGATAATAATGTAAGTTTTCCTCCACACCTAGTTTAACAGACTGATGACATCTTCACCTCTGGCTCATGGTAGCCTTTTGGGGCCTGACATCTGTGCCTGGCAAAAGCTTTTAGCTCCAGAGCTACGTTCCCAGAGCCCTATCAATGTGTAACAAATTCTGCTCACTTAAAAAATACGCTGCACAGTCTTAGGGACTCGAAAATATTTGAAAAACAGGAAGAGTAGGGGTACTTTTAGGAGTATCAGAAGAGCAGACAAAACGGGACTTAGCACACACAGCCCTCTGACTGTGAACCACACACTGGTGAATACAAAATGGCTGTGCAGATGCTCTTCTGGCATGAATGAAATAAAAACCTTAGAGAATGTGGTGGCACCAATAAGCCATGAGCCTGAGATACAGAGATAGCTGAGATACCCTGCAATGTGAGGAGGTCAGCAGTATGGCTCTCTGAAGGAAGGCAGCAGCTCAACAGATGTTAAAGCGCACTTCCACACTATGCCCTTTAGCATGTGAATGTGTGTCTCAAGTGTGTTAGCTGGCTTGGTTCAAAGTATGACCTTTCACTCTGATAGGAATTCAACTGCCTCGTCATCTGGAGCACGACATTGCCTTTGTTTGGGAGTGGCCGCAACTGAGGTGTTTGGTTTTCTCACTGAAAATGTAGCTCAGAAGTAGCATCCGATACCGAAAGAATATCTTCCTTTGGTCTTTCATGTTTCCTTTGTGGCTTCTTTGTAAGAAGTAGGTGCAACAGAGAGAGATCAGGAAGCGTTTAATAACCTCCTGGTTATTTAATCTGTAAATACCAAGCTTTGAGGGGACTTTGATGTGAAAGTACATCAAAAGACAGGGTTAGAATTCAAAATCATCTCAACAAACAAGAGATGTAGGCTCAAAAAAACCTACAAAACTCCATAAGATAAATACAAGCTAGTTCAAGTATACAAAAATTATCAGCTAGATACCTACTGGGTGGGGGAATACTCATAGGAGTTCTGCAGGTAGGGATGTGGGGGTTACAGTGTATTCATCATAGCCTGAATGTGAGGCAAAATTGTTATGTGAAGACAATACTGAGGTGTATGAAGAGGATTATGAAGAATCCAAAATAACTTTTGTTCAAAGACCAGCTGTAGTTCAATGTCGGAGTATGTACAGTGTGGTTCAGCAAAGATGGAAATTCTCTGGGGAGAATCCCCAGCAGAGAAAGATGAATTAACTGGGAAATTTAACTTGAAGTGGACTTCTAGAGGTTATGTAGTCCAAACTGCTTCTCCAAACAAGATTAACTTCAAAAAACTGTTCAAGGTCTTGTCCAGACCAGTTTTGAAAATTTCCAGTTCTGTAGTCTTTCTGGGAAACAAGAAAGACTCAAGAAATCAGATTTTATCTCTGAAGGACTTGAGTTCAGTGGGATTCATTTGTGTTTTGTAGGATTTAGATTAACTCTTGGGCCCTTCACTGAAGGTGGACCAACATCCCTGTAATCCTCAGACGTTCCCATTTCCTGCTTCTCTCCCCAATGTAAGTATGGCTTATGCTTCACCTTCCATCCATACACTGGTTTCTCTTCAAAATGAACATATTGTACTCTGCAGAGGCGGACAGTTTGCTGAATTTCATTTCACTCCTTCAATCTGCTTAATGAATAACAATGAGTTTGAAGGTTTCACTGGATTCCAGCACTGAGCTGAAATTTGTGTTAACAGGTTTTCAGATCTCTCTTGATTTTGGTTCTGCCTGGATCACCTGCCTCTTACCTGTCCTTGCATGGCTAACTTCTGCACCAGCAAACTAAACCAGCCCCTCCATTTTACCCTAAAAGGCAGGAACAAATAGTCCAATAGAATACTCTTCAAAAAGCTTTATAGCGCTGAAAGTTACTGCATGGATAGGTTTCACTCTTCTGGTAGTTAATATGACTCATTTCTGAACTGGATAATTACTAGATGGTGGTGAATTCATCACTTCAAAACAAAAAGAGATGTGGGTGTGTTTATGTGTGTGTGCAGGGCATTAATGTGTACCAGCCATCAAAAACGAGTGTACCTTCAGTCTACTACTGGCTTTGATTCTTTTCCAAATTTAAGTGGAATTCAACAAATAGTTGAGGAGGCACTTAAAACCCAGTAAGATGTTGGTGGTCTTTTGGAGCCTGTCCATCATTTGTCCTGGGCAGATGAACTCTGTTAACACTGTCCAGGAAAAGGTAGAGGCTCCTGCAGAAAGGACCAAAATAAACATGGCCAGATGCATGACTGGAGTGAAGACAGAGTATGTGCAATGGAGAAGTTCACACCTTCCTGCCCCTTCACTTCATTGCTGACGAAGTCCACCTGTCCATCCTCACCTGCTGCATGCACTGATGTCAGGACGCCAGAGGTTCACAAATGCCAGTCCCACTGAGGTCCCTTAGGAGTATAATCTTGACTGGGCCTTTATAAAGGCTAACCTCTTCTTCAGGCCTACTCCCATCACGCTTTGTGGGAGCTAGTTCAAATTTTCTGTGTGGCCTGCTTGGTTGAAATTGAAAGCTACAGGTGAGTAGGGAAGACTCTTTCTTCAGTCATTGTGCATGTTATGTTCTTCCTGCCATTTGAGGGAATCATTTTTTTATAATTACACAGTCAGACCAGTACATTATTTGCTCTCTGACTATCTTCATCAGAGGTAAGAAGAATTTTTTTTGAGGAGACTCACAGAAAGAGACAGTGTCCAACAAAGGACTGTGTTACTAGACAGGACCAACACAGCAGGAAAAGAACCATAGGAATATTTTCTCCTGTATTATCAGGGACCGGGGGTAGAAGAAACATGTAGCTGGTTCAGGTAGTCAGAGCGCAGCACCCTGTGCTTCCTTTTATTCCTTTTGTATATCTCACGCTATGTTACCACGAGCATTGAAGACTGACCTCTTCAGGGAAACGCTGTGATCCCAGCTGGGTTTCAGCCTTACCTGCCTCTCTGCCTTTCTTCTTCTCTGCTGACCTGCAGGGTGCAATCTGTTGCATCTAGTCTTAGAAATGCCCAGTTCAAACAGTCCCCATCCCCACTCATGGCACCATCTCCACCTGAGAAACAGGCAGAGCAACAGACACTTGTCAGATTCATCAGATCTAGGTTAGATGGTCCACCTTGAGATGAAAGGAATGACTCTCAAGGGATGCCGTGTCTATCCACTAAATATGAAGGATACTTGGAAAAAGTAGCTGAAATGAACATGCTAGATGAGATGTAGACACTGGTATTAAATGGGATGATTCTCACCCAAGGTAATGAGAGGCTAGCAGAGTTAGGGGTAAATACATTGAAGCAGAAGACTTTTCCCATTATCTAGTTTTTATTTACTCAATTAGAAATGGTAAGAAAAAACATTTCTCCAAGGTACTGGAAGCTAAAGATTGTAGCATGCTGCCTCAGAGCTTGTTTGATTAGTGTTTAATTTCAGTCAGTCATCCTCTTCAAACGAAATGTCTCACCTATAACATTTCTCTGAGCTTTGATGGTTTATTTTCCACTGGAAATTATCTTTTAACAGCAATAATACTTTGTACAACTGAAGTTCCTTTCTTCCAGTGAGTGCAGAGCACTCTGAAGTTGTTGTCTCCAATTCACACTGCATTATTACCACAAATAAGCAGATAAATAAGGTTTTCTCTCTAGGGCAAGCCTTTCGTTCTTGATGTGTGCAATGCCTGGCTAGACGGGGCACCGGTCACTGATTAAGGTCAATCTCTCAGACCCTCTTATGTGGTGCCCTCATAACAAAGCAGCAGCTGAGCCAAGAAGGAGATCTGGGTCCTCATTGCACCAGACACACTGCTAAGTTTGTTAATGAAAAGTCATTCTGGAAGTCTGGCATGGGAGTCCTCAGACCCAATATGTATTTGCTTGGGACATTTGTGAAGCAACATAGTGGGGGTAGATTGCCTGTTTTTTACTGCACTGAGGGTCGCATGGCCCCTGGGCACTTAGGGGTGGATTTGGACCACCCGCAAGGGTATCTCAGGAAGATATAGGCACCAGTGAAGCAATTCAGGGAAACTATGAGTGCTTTGAAAAGTCTGCAGCTGGCTAACCATGACCTATATTTCTGATCTCAAGAGGGGACAGGGTGCAAACAGTAGGCAGCCCCACTGCTGCAGAAGGCATCAGGCCAGCCTGGACTGGTAGAACCCAAAGGTACACTCAGGTCCCACAGACCTGACACCCAGAAAGGCTGCCAAGCAACTAGCCCAAACACGACCCAGTGGCAAGAAAATTCCCAACCAGCATCATTTATTCAATTGAGGTTCATTCCAAAATCGTTTAAAAAGTTAAATTACCCAGATTTTGGATGGGGAACAATGAGATGAAGTCCCAAGCTGTCCTGCACTCCCTGCAAAGTCCCCTCACCGTATTTGCTCTGCGCATACTCCCAGGGCTTTGCTGCCTTCAATATAAGTGTGGAGTTCAATTGCCATAGTAACGGCATGGGGAAGGTGCAAAAATGCTGGATGGAAAGGAAAACCTTTCTGCTCCAGGAAAGGGAACTGTCAGTTGTAATGAAGATTGTCCTCTCTTCTCGTACCTGGAAAAATAACAAGGAAAACTATCGATTTTGCGTGAGGAAAATGGGGCTCCAGGATTAATTATCTTCTGTTTATTTTTGCTACACAATAGGTATCCATATAGGCACAGGCAATAAGAGTTTGGACTATATGTAACACCATCTACAAAGCAGCTAAGGGAATTTGATTCTGCAGCAGGCGGGGGCAATGAGAAAGAGCTGAAGTTTGACAGAGAATGATGTTACTTTCCCCAGTGTCCCTGTGAGCATCCTGGCCACAGTGCAGGTAGCCCAGGGAGCTTCCTCGCTCACTTTCAAGGCTGCCAGGGACTAGTACTCAGGCCAGATGTGTAAGGTATGCCTCCCTGTCCGAGAGAGATCCAGTTTCCCCCTACTCTATCCCAGAAGCAGCTTTTTTAGGCAGGGTCAGGACTTCGATGTTCCCAGAGCTTGGGGATGGCCCAGCACAAGATGGCACTAAACAGCTGTCAAGACATCCTCCATTGCCTCACCTTTAAAACTTGAACACCTTAGGGAAAGGGTGTCAGACAGCACAGCCCAAAGGCAAATGTGTTTTCATTACATTACACACCTGAAACCTAAATGACGGGGTCACCAATCTCAGGGGAATGTGCTCTAAAGAGGAAGAGGAGGAGGTATTTGGCCACCTGTGTTCACACAGCAATCAGCCAGTGTAGTTTGTAATTTGTCGTTCAATTTAATTATTTGAGGATTACCCCTCATTATTTTGAAGTGACCCCTATTCCACGCAAATGCTCTATTTTACTGTTGAACAATACAGAAGTAAATAACCCTGGGATAGAGGGCAAAGGAAAGTTAATTACAATGAAGGACTGAATCCCAGAACATCCTGAGTTTCTAAATCATGTGTACTGATTTTTGTTTCCTTCTTTTTGTGTTTTCTCACAGTTATTTGTCCTGTTGTTGTTCCTGGTGGTTTAAAACAAATTACTCCTAGTTCCATTAACGTTGCAACCACAAGTACATTACCAGAGGAGAGCCTGGCATACAAACATTATTCCTTTCATAGTGGCAGCCTTGGCGGCCCAGAGCTCTCTTCCAACACAAAACACCTCCTGCCTACAGCTTATAGATACAGTCACCTGGTGGCATTTGTGTAGGAAATTAAGGGCACACTTTTACAGTCAGCAATGCCAACAGAAAAGGGGAGGGCCTGGTGTACAGATAGTTATCAACAGTCCGTCCCACCATGTTGCAGAAGATTATTAAACGAACAAGACCTCTATAAAAGTTTCTCAACTTTTTCCACCTTTTTTATATACATATGTATATTAAAATGAGTTTTGATTGCATAGACTCATAGAATCATAGAAACATTGAAGTTGGAGAAGTTCTCTAAGATTACCCACTGCAACCATCAGCCCAACACCACCATAAGGAAAGAGGTCCAGGAATGAGCTGACATAACATCTTTCCAGGCATTTTTTGTATTGTATTACCACTCAAATAAGAGAGCGTACAAGTAAGCCATGAGACAGCTGAAGAGTGTCAGTGTTTTCTGAGGATGGATGGCTCTGTGATGCTGCATAATAGATACTGATTATTAAATGTGTATTTCAATGTTACACAGTCTTTCGTTCTGTTTCTTAAGGAGTTAAATCCAGGGTAACTATTTTGTTTATTTAGTAGTGTTATTAACAATATCAAATATGTTATAGATCAAAACTAGCCAAACGTAAGAATATTTTGTTGACAGAGGTGACTTTGACCTGTCAAAGGAGTTCATAAAGGATGAACGATGAAACAGTAAGGCCGTCCCCTTCAAAGGTGCTGAAGGCTTCAGTAACTGTATTTTGAATCGCAAAAAAAAACAAATTCAAAGTAACATGTGCTAACAGCCTTCTGCAATGCAACCTTCTAGCTGGAAACAATACATCTAAAAATACATCTGCTGATGAGGTCAGTAGGATTATCCCCAGCGAGAGTTGGAAGGGCAGGAACTAAATAATAATGCAAAATCAGAATAAAAAATAGGCTACAGCAGTGGGAAAATATCAGGCTCTTTGTTCCTAGTTTTAGCTTTCCTGACCATGATCTCTTTCCTGCTGCTGAAACTTCAAGTTCAAATGATCACTGCCCACAATGCAGCAAAATTATTATAATTAAATTGTGTTGAAAAACAACGCAAACATCTACTAAATAAAAAAGATCTCTCAGTAGAAGATTTCCCCACTTCACATTGCTGAGATTTAGTAATTATGGCTGAGAGCAACAAATTTACTCATCGCCAGATGACAGTGTCCACTAGACTCTGTGTGTGTACGTGAAGCTGGGATGGTCAAACTGTACTCATAGAATCTTCTTTCCTGCCAGTTGTGGGTTTCCTGAGAGTTTGATTCATGCCTTGAGCATAAGATATTTCCCTGCTCCCACAGAAGCCTTGTGTGAAGATGAAAATGTGGTGGCTTTTAGTCCTGTGAGCACAATCATCAAGCCATCACCACAACCACAATGCCAGAAACTTCCAGAAACCACAAGAGGTGACAGAGTTCTAGAGGAGGAAAGCGTTTTTTTCAATAGACATTCACAGTGCAGCATATTATTCTGAACCAGTGAAGAAATCCAAACCAACTCCTGCTTAATAGCTGTAAAGACACACAGGAACAAAAAGAAAAAAAAAAAAAAGGAAGAAAAAAAGCAAAAAATAACCTTGGCTTTATGCTTCTGCCCCACTGTCTGTATGCTGCTAAGGCACAGCCTGCAGATGTGTGCTAGGCTTGCAGATTGTACTAAAGCATCTGTGTCTGGGGACCCGTCCTGCTCCTAAGTCAGCATTCTCTCCCATAGTGTCCCAGAACAATGGAAGTTGACCTTACTGACACCACTGCACTAGAAGAAGTGGAAAGGACCATTTGTGTCACTTAAGCAACTCTATTGAGGCGAGGTCCCCAAACAAAACTCTGTGCAAGCTTGCATCTGCTCCCATCACAAGTGCCAAAAATGCCCCTGACTTCAGCTAGAGCAGGATCAGGTGCTCTCTCATGGGAAAGGCAGAGCCATCCTGGCAGAGAAAAATCAGTCTATCAAATAGGATAAACTGCTGGAATTGTGAAAGAATCCTTCAGGGAGGATTCTGGGAAGAAAGCACCTCTGTATTTGTATTATTGTTACCGGAGTCCCTTGATGAGACAAAGGCAGCTCTGAAACTCCTGGTCTTCCCCTATAGGGACAGGGCTGGCAGGTTAAGTCACTGTTATTTGATAGTCAGAGTGGTTGTTCTGGTTTTTAAACTCCCTGAATCACTTTGGATAGCTGAGAAAAAATATGGTTGATAAAATCCAGGCAGTTAAGAGGCAACTGTGACACTATTGTTTGCAGGGCATCAAAACAAGAGGTCAAGCACACTTTAACCATGTCACACTTCGGATAAATGGGATCCATGAGATTTTTGTTTGATTCACAACTGCACAACAGCATGGTGTTTAAAAGCTCAGAGTGTCTTAGCCTTGGTGTACTCCCCAGTTGAGCACACTCCTGAGGCTGCTTTCAGTCTGGCACCTATGCTTTGAGGTGCAGCAGCATCCAGTCACTGCTTCAGGCACATCTCTCTGGGCTCACGCAGGGGTGCACTGAGCTGAGCCATACCCCAGCAAAGGGCTGGCCCTCCAGCAGCAGCAAGCAGGTCCCAGGCACATCCTCATCAGCCTCTACCGTACCTCACAGCCACACTTTCCTGTAACACAGCTTTCATGGGAACGACTGAGAAATTCATGGCTTATCCCTCCAGGGACTTTGTACTTGCAGCCCATACAGCCCATAAGCACATAACTACTTCCAGAGTGGAGGGGCTGGTCTTTTATTTTTTAAGTTATTTGCTTTAGATCACACAAGAAATGCACAGATCTAGGTCAAAGAAGAAATGCTGTGCCATCCTCACTTTGCCTCACCACCCTAAATTGTTTTTTGAAACTGAGGGAAATTCATCTTTGGAGAGGACTTTCTGTTCGCTCTCCAGACATCAGGAGCATGGTTGACCTTTGGAGGATGGAAACTCTCTGATTTTGCTGTCTGTGTCTTTCAAATAGGCCCATGAGACAGGTACAGTCTCTTTTTCTACTATGAGGTAACTCCACATCTGCTTTTGTCAGGTGATTAAGGTCCCTCACAGCACAAGCCAATTCTTAAGAAATAAAATGTCTTTTCCAAATAATCACATAAGGCATTAAAAAAATAAAGCTTATTTAAAGCATACACTAGCAGACTGTTATTTACCCTTGGAACTGTTTTTGTAGGCAGAAAGTGTATTTTATTCGAAGCAATCATTATTGCAGATGAAAGCTACAAGGCTATATTTTTTCAGGAAAGAAATCCCACTATTGGACTTATAAATGCTAAATGCAAGGCAGAGGAAGTTTTTTGACTGATAAAACAAAAATTAAATAAGTAGGTTTAAAATATTTTTAAGTATATCTTATCCTAATCTTAAGAATTTGACATGTCTAATATATGTGGAATTCCAGTTTAAGCAGTTTTATCAGCTGTTTAAAAGAAACTGCAAAGTTCTCCTCTAAAAGATAGACCACCCTTTGTAAGGCAAATAGCAGCCATGTACCAGGTTCTGCAAATTCCTTGTCCTCTGCTTATCATTATATACAAAAACATTAGTCAAGTGTATAGCATTAATCACCAGTATTTGCAGAACAGAGCCACCATTTGATCCTGCTGCACTGCTTAAGACAGGCAGGATTAGAGCCAGGAAGCAAATCACAAAGTCAGGGCATCTTCCTTCAGCTGTATCTGCTATATAAATTTTCTCTGCATGGAAATGAATGGAGTACTGCCTAATTAGGCAGACTGGACCAGACCTGACATCCAGTGACTCCTTTCAGGGAAACTGGATCTGGGTGGGAGTTGTGATTACATGTTTCTGACATTGGCTGCTGCTGGAGGGAGAACACCAGATGAGATGTTCTGCTCCAGCAAGTGCTAAGTTCTTAATTTAGGCGCTTTATGGAAATTGTTGAAAAACATTCTAATTGGAAGCAACTTTTGCTTCTCTAGCATATAATTTTCCCCATTTTTTAGCATTGAGGCATTTGCATGAAAACGAGCTCTTTGTTTTTAAAATTCCACGGCTCTTGTTGTTTATTCCCCACTGGAATTCATAATCCTGTGTTTGCACAAAGCACTATAATTGGTTGCTGTGGAAGTGTTTCTATCAAAAGGAAATTATTATTAATAATCAAGAACGAACTATTGCATAATAGAGATTAGTAAAATAAGCACCACTCTATAATAATGCTAATCTCCATGAAACCGATCTCTTCAAATGGTTTGAAACATAAACATATCCCAGTGATAAAAATCATCTTTAAATATAAAGAGCATCCAGAACCATAGGAGCAAGTACAGGTGGAGGTTGGCTGTATCAATGGGAGTGGTGCATTTTGCAGCTGGCAATAAGTACAACATTGAACTGTGAGCTGAATGCATCCTAGACTCATATTTATCAGAGTCAACTGGCAATTAATGACTTAATTTAGGGAATTCACATGGCCCAAAATATGCATAATAATGAACTAATACAAAGGACAAGTTTGTCCATCAATGCCTACAGGAAAGATGGGGAGGCACTCTTTATCAAGGAGTGTAGAGGTAAATGCAGGTTTTAGCTGAAAGATGGGAGATTTAGGTTAGATATTAGGAAGAAATCTTGTACTGTATGGTTGGTGAGGCACTGGCACAGGCTGCCCAGAAAAGTTGTGGAAGATGCAACCCTGGAGGTCTTCAAGGTCAGGTTGGATGAGACTTTGAGCAACTTGATCCAGTGGAATGTGTCCCTGCCCATGGGAGGGTGGGTGGAACTGGGTGATATTTAAGGTCCCTTCCAATTCAAACCATTCTATAACTCTATGAGTCCATGATTCTATGATCAATTTCTAGAATTTTCAGAGAAGAGGCTTTGTTGGTAGTTTACCTTATTTCTGATACGCTTACTGAAAACATGGAAAGGTCATTATTTTCCTGGTCCCCAAGACTCAGAGGTCTGGCACAGGGGATTCTGCTTCTAAATACCCCGGGGAATCAGTGAAGAGAGTCCTCCAAAGGGCTTTTGACCAGATCATAGTCTTGAGACAGTTTTTGAAGTCCACTAGAGACTGCTGGTTCATTACTTACTCCCTGGAGACCTTCAGGGCTAAAGTTTCTTCCTCCTTGCCAAAGAACTTCTTAATTTCCCCTTGTAAACCATATTTCTTCTTTTTCAGCCTACTGTGAGTCCAACTTTTAACTCAGAGTCATGCTACTTCAATGGTAGTAGGAGCAACTCTTGTTTTGGAGCAAAGCCACAGGGACCTGGATGCTTAGCCAAGATTCCCAGTTCCTGGGTTTGTCTGTGCCAGACCTCCAGAGGAATGCCCTGCTGCCTGTGACATCAGGTTTAGCACAAGTCAGAATTTAAGAATAAAATGTTTACTTCAAAAAAATTATATGCAATCATGGAACAATGTTATAAAAAGATAAAATAAATTGCCTTAACAAGGGCACACTTAAAATAAAAATCCTCCTCTCTAGCAGCTAGTGCTTACGCTTAATTTTTCTAGGTTAAACAATAACATCTCCCAAATAATCAAGTTCTTCTTTCGAGATTGTTTCTGCCTCCTCTTGCATCATTTCCTCAGTCCTTTCCCCTGTTCTCTCCCTGGGAGGCACTGAACAGACAGGCACAAGGGAGTGCTCAGATCATTCCTCCATGCCAGACCCAGCCAAGATGTTCAAAGACTGCTTGCTTCTCACTTGTGAAAACTCCCTCCTTGTTTTCTGCTCCTGGGCATTAGACACCATTTGAGGTCTAGGAAAGCTCTCCATGGCCATCTCTCTGCAGCCAGCTCTCCACGGGGACAACTCTACACAAGGACAACTCTATCACTAACCCTAAACCTGACCCTAAGCCTAAATCTAAGACTAAACCAAAGCTAAGCCTAGCCCTAAGTCTAATGGCTCCCTGCAGACTGTTGTCCCACAGAGAGTTGGCCACAGAGAGTTGTCCCTTCCTGATCCCTTGGTGTTGAAGCCCAGAAAGGAGATGAAAAAGCCACTTTTTCCTTTTCCTTTTTTTATACATAGGTGGCTCTACCAACTTTTCAAAGGCCGAAGTTAAATCACACATTCCTGTCTTGAGGATGCTTGACTGTTGCAATGTCCTGAGGAAACGCTGATAAATCTTGTGCATGATAATATGGTAAGCAGTAATGCTCAGTTTTCTTCCTGTATTAGTATCTAGATTTATTATATGAGTATCATGTTAGCTTAAACATGTTACTTCAGCAACCACAACTGGAAATGGTTGTTTTATCACCTGCAGCTCGGTAAGACAGAGTCTCAAGTAACAGAGCCTTCGGAGGGCACACCAGGAAAGCAAACTGATAGCTTGAATAGCTGGTCCAATATTGCAAAGGAAAATGCAATACAGAGTAACACGGGAACATCACCTCCTCACTGGAGCAGTACCTCTCTCTCACTCCTTGCCATCCCACAGCTCTCATACAGAGAGCAGTCTGCAGCTGAGGCTGACTACTAGGCACAGATTTTTTTCAGGTCTGGCCATCACCTGCCTTATATGACTAAGCAAAACAGACACATAGTTAAAGATTCTTCTGCTCTGTGTACCTAACAGGTAAGTTCAGTTAAGGACCAATAAAAGACAAAACTGGAGATGTGATCCAAAACCAGCCCTATCCTGGGTGACTATATTTCAAATTAAGTTAGCGCTTCTGCTTTTAAAGAAGGGAAAACTCTAGTGCTTCAGAATTTCTTTGATTTAGAATTTACTTCAACACACATCCAAGATTTGTGCGTATTGTCATTAAATACAATTATGGGATTTAATTCTTAATGAGGGATATTTTTGCATAATAGGAAAACAATGAGCAAGTGAGAAGTCTTTGTAACAGCAGTAATCTTCAATTACCTTCCTGTCTGGCTCTTGGCAGACTGAGGGACATTTGAGTTTTAAGGGTGTGGCACAGAGGTATTTCCAAAGCAAACATAGTTCTGGCACATCAACAGGAAAATATAGTCCCTAAAATGGACTCAAAACTACTTCATGCATGCATGACAAAGATGAAACTGAATTACTCGTATAATCACCTCTCGTTATAAGGTTTGCCAAAGCTTTCACTCTGCCCTTTTATTAAGTGGAAGGGCTGAATCTTGTCTGCTTGTAATGGCATCTTTGGCACAGGTAGGAGGTGCTTATTTCTCTGTTTTGACAGATAGAAAGTTCAGTTCAAGGTCCAGATACCACTTCATTGAGGGCAGCTTTCATCAGTAAGTGAATTGTTTGGTGGTAATACAACACAGGAGGGCTTGGAAATATCCTTTGCCTTGCTCTCTCCATCAAGAAGCTACCTCTCTGATAAAAACACACATTATTGGAAAATGAAGAGGAAGTGGAATCTCTCTTCCCTTGGCCAAATAAACTACAGTGATGTAATTAAATAATTTCAACTCCAGCTGATGTGGGTTAACAAACTTGTTCAGTAAATAGACATATAGCTGTAGTTACTCTTTGCCAATGAACTTCTCTGACATTTATACGTGAGCAATAGCACTCAAACTCTACATAGGCATGCAGGAATACTTCTAGATCTCATATAAGACAAGAACTATTCAGATCAAACCAAAGAAATGAGACATCAGTATGCAAGCAAAGGGATAGCATCTTGGAGGTGTATGTATTCGGATTTTCAACAGGCTTCAAACAAGTTCCTCACCAATGACTCTTAAGCATCTGTGTTGCTACAAAATATATGTGGGAATACACTGTTCTGATTTAGTGAGAGGATACAACACGAAGGGCACAGATATGGTCTGAGTTCATAGTGAAGTGAATTTCCCAGCAGGATCCCCTGACGATTTGACTTGTGTTAAATAGTATATTTGTATGCGACCTAGAAAGGGGAAGGGGGCTAACTGAAGTGACAAAGTTCACAGGGGGTGCAGAGTGATTCAGAGAAGTCAGACACCGCTGCGTGGAAAAGCTGAAGTCAAGCTGATGTTGTAGAGTTGCAGAGGGATTACACAACATGGAGATAATGTCAGGCAAATTTCAGTGTCAGTAAGTGCAAAGTAATGCACATGGGAAAAAAACATAACCTTAAACGATATCTGATGGAGTCTAAAAAAAGATATAATCAGTCAGGAAAGAAATCTTGAAACCATGTGTTATTTCCAGAAATAAGTGAGGGTTCAAGAATGGTTAAAAAGATGTTTTGGGAATTACTAGTCAAAGAGTGAAAAAAGAAACCCAGAAAATACTGTTATGACACTGTATAAATCCTCAGGACATATATTCATTAAATATTGAGTACTGCTCTGGTCATGCCATCTTAAAAAGAATATAATACAATTGGAAGAAGCATCGAGGGGACAGCAGGATGGTATGACTTCCATGTGAGGAAATGACTAAACGGACTAGGAGTTCACTTTGGAAACAGTACGATTGAAAGAGTATATAACACAGGGCTCCCACAATCGCAAAAAGGAAAAGTCTGTTCCTTACTTTCTATTTATCTGGGAAGAGTGACACGGTCTGGCAGTAGTTTTAAAACAAAGAATAGGAAGAACTTTTTCACCCAGCTCATAATTGTATGGCTGAACTCCTTGACAGAGGATAACGTGAAGTGCAGAAACAGCAATCATTTCAAAGGGGATTAGATCAATTCATGAAACACCATCAAAGGCTATTAAACATGATGGTCTCTCTGCAACTACTTGATGAGGAAAATCCCTCAGCCATAGACAGAGTGAAGCTGGAAAAGCATGGTAGGTAATACCACATATATCCTCTTTATCTGCCTTTGGCATCAGCTGCTGGCCATGGGCAAGAGCATGCACAGGGCACTGGGTCTAACCTTTTATGGGAACTCTCACTCTAACGGCTTTATACTGACAAACAGGTTCCATATTCCCATATTGGTAACTAGGGATTCAGTTCACAGCTCATAGGAGTTAGAGATTTGGTTTCTTGACACTCAGCTATTGGAAAATCAGTGAATACCAAACTATCAAATCATTATGAGTAAGTTTGCCTCACAAGTGTTAGCAAAGGAGGCAAGTGCAAAAATGTTAATTTTCTTTTCAGGGAATATTTAAGGGTCAAATGATTATTTTCTTCTGAAACAGAGACATAGTAAACTCAAAGAAATATTGTACTTCAGATTTTGCTGAAAAAAGTCAGAAAGGACAAGGCAAACGCAGATTTGGCTCTCTGCAGCCCACCCAGCCTCTTGCATACCCCAGCTGGCTTTGTACCTACAAACACTTGTGCTTTTCCCCAGAGCATGTGACACAGGCACCTGTTTCATGCTCTAAAAACATCACTCTGTGGGGCCTGAACATGGACTCTGCTTCCCTAGACACTGAGAGAGGGAGTAGAAGAAACACTCACACAAGTACAGCCACAGGAGTATCCTATGTGGATCAAGGTAAAAGCAGGGTCAGATAGTATGGACCAGCACTGAGCTGATTTGCCCTGCTGGTAAAACAGTTCTGAGGTCTTTGAGTTGAAAGCTGGAGAAATCCAAGGAGACAAAACAAAACAGATGAGAAAGGGATGCTGAGAAAGAGAGAGCGGATCCACATGAGGTGAGGATTTATACATGAAGGTTTAAGGCCATCCTGTGGGATGCTCTGCGTGTGGGAAGCTCAGTGAAGGACCATGAAACTTCAGCAAACCATCAGGGATCTTTGGGGCCAGAGAAATTGTGACTAGCAACTACTCTTGCCAGAATTTTCACTGCAAAAATTCCACATTTCTGATGGCCAAATGAAGATTTCTGCTTTGCTGCTTCAGCTTATCCAAGAGTCCTTGTCTCAGGCAATGCACTTATATTATTTTTAGCATGCACAGTAAAATTCCATTTTGTTTCTGAAACATCCAGTTCTTTCAGCCTTCACCACTGTGCTTTTGCTGAGACCACGCTGTTTTACAGGATTACAAACTTTCCAGTTCAGCAGAGGCAGATTCATCAGATACCAAGATGGGTAAAATTGCAGAGTCCATAGGAAATTATGAAAATCTCCATCAAAATAAGAAATTACAGTCAATGTAGAAATCCTTTTTTCTCAATGCAAGCAAGCAAGATACGCATCTGAGCATTTAGGCTTTAGAGGTGTAGCACTAAGTCTGACAGTACATCATTATGACTATGGCAATAACTAAGTTACTGTAAATAACACCTTCATGCATCATTTGATACATAGGAAATTCTCTGTAGAAATCACAGGACTATGTAGTTAATAAATCTCAGGAACAAAACGCAGATATTTATTTTTACTAAGTTTAAAAGCCTGAAAAAACACAGACTGTTGAATTAATGATGCATTGAAGTACTGGAACAGTTATCAGGATGATATTTATATGTACAATTATAAGAAGTTAAAAAGCACAGATATTCAGCATATGAGGAAGAAAAACACATGAAAGAAGATAATGGAAGGTGCTGACTATGCAAACATCTGTCAGTAGAATGGTGGAAGAAAAACATAAACCCCACTGAAAACTAGTACTTTTATGGAGAAAAAATACTTCCCCAAGGATAATACTTCTGAATGGACCAACTGAGGTCAGCTTAATGAAGGTATGAGTATATGAATAGCTAATCAGACCTATAACTTCTGTAGCTTTTTCTCACTGGTTGAATTTTGTTAAAACTAAAGTTGTACTTCAGAAGTCTGAAAATTTATTCCGAACTTCTTTCTTCATTTTATGTCCACAGTTTTTGTAGTTGAAGCAGTGTTTGCAGCTAACCACAGTGAACGCAGAGCTTAGATATCCTTAGATGGTGTAAAAATATTGCTAATTTATTCTAATTACAGTACTAGCCCCTAAGAGATGAGGTCCCAGGGTTTTTTCCCTCCTGTGGAAAACCAGCCCACCTCTCCCCTCCTAATCACCCTGGGATGGTCCCTCTGGAGTAGTGGTGCTGAGGAAGGGTCTCCTTTCTATACCCTCCACTTTGCCTAGCAAAGATTCATCAAGAAGAGAAATGGCAGGAGAAGGTTTGGCTTTGTCTCCTAGCAGCTAGATGCTCATGTTGGACATGAAAGTCATAAGCCTGCTCCAGAACTAGACAGATAGAGCCCTGCCCCAAAGCTTTATATTTTTTATATATATAGTCATTGCTTAAAAGCTTAAAATGCATAAAATACATTAACATGAAGAGAACAGAAAGTCACTTTCTGTATACCAAAACCCTTGTCCTGCAGAGACAGGTTAGGTTTATGGTATATGTTTGAGGCAGGCTGGACCCCTGACCTACAGCACCCAAATAAGGACATAGTGAAGCACAGGTCCCTTCTGTGAGGGCACAGCCACCAGCCAGCACTGCCTTCAGCTGAGCCAAGTGCCTGGATGTGTGGCCTTCGCCTGCAGTGCTGAACAACCTCACATCCCACTCAGGAGCTCCTCCTGGCTGAGTAGCAATGTTTGCTGGCATTTCTGACTCTCCTAGAGCAAGACCTTCTTGCAGGACCAGCTCCTGCAGCATAGCCCATTGCAGCAGTGGTCTGGATGCAGGATGCCTATGATCTCATCCTGTTCAGGAACATTGATAAAACCCAAAAAGCACCCAGTGATATCTTTAGATGCCTAAATAGCCTCATAAATCTGGTCAGTTAATAAGGATGGCTTGCTGTCTGTATGAGTAACATAAAAGAATGGTGTCTATTAGCATAGTAAGCATTATGGAAAGTGCCTTGTCCTAGCATCTGAAAGGCCCAACAGGAAAACCTGGCAGGCACAGGCTCCCCCACCCAGTTTCATCTCTGGCCTTCCCCTGGCAAGGAACAAGAGAAACACCAGCTTTCTAATATCAAACACAAGTGCTGTTGGAGGAGGAAAATTTTCAGGTGAGTCACTGATGTTCTGTGAAAACTAAGAAAAAATAATGTAACAGCAATTCCTTATAAGAATAGGTTTTATGATCATGTTTCTCAGGCTACTCATAGACTGTGTCATTAAAAACCCCAGCCTGAGGCTCTGTTCTCCCAACCCGAGGCTCTGTTCCCCCAGTCCTCTCCTGGAAGTTCTCCTTTCTGTTTCCTGTGTGAGGAGTACATATTTTGCTTGAGGATAGTGCTGACACAGTGGCACCTACCAGTTGTCCAAATGCTGCCGTGGGCAGCTGGACAAGCCAAGAGCCCTAGAGCTGTGCAGCTTCAGCTGGGAGTCTGGCATGGACAGAGATACAGAATAACATCAGTTTAAAGAAGAAAAAGTTCTTCTGAATTGATTCCCTATTGGTTTTAATCATGAGCAGCATTTGCCTTTGCTTTTCCTTTCTCTTCCCCATCTCTTTTAAGGGCCATCCTGCTCTCACTATAATCATGGCCCCTACTGAGGCTCAGCATAGTTTACAGTAAAACCAAACTTTTCAATTCATCACTGAGAATACAGTGGTTAAAATCTCAAACGCCCAATCAGAAAGTCACACAAAGATGAAAGACTGTAATTGGCTATTACAAAAGAACAGAAGAAAACAAAACAAAACAAAACAAAAACCCTGCCTGTTCTACAAACAAGCCTGCTACAGACAACTATACACCTACAATTAATCCAAATGCATAGGTGGCTACTCTTCCATTACCAATTAATTCACTTGTAATTTAGGCAACAAAGAAGAACAAGCTCCATAGCTGAGATTTACACATCCTCTCTCATGGACACATGGAAGTTGAAAAAGATTTTATTAGTCTGTAGTAAAATGGTTCTTCTTGGCTCATGTGCTACACTCAAAAATGTACAAGTGGATTGATTTCCTGTCATTTCTTTATGAAACAAGAATTACGAGCTGGTGATATTTTCGTTTTGGAAAGGATGTCAAATCAGAGAAATGATACAGAGAAGCTTAAACACTACAGACTGTCACTGATTACTTTTTTTCCTCTGGAAGCATGAGTACCTGCAGAGCTGGATGAACTGTAAAGAAAATCAGATGCTGTGCATTGGCTGTAGCCAGCTTGCCAGACTACACCTTGGGAGTGCTGCCTCTGCTCTGCGTGGTCAGATGAGATTTTTGCCCTGGGAAGATGCAAATGGGACAAAATCCAGCATCTTTCTCTGGAAAGGGGGAAAAGAAATTGTCCTGTCAGATGTAGTAAACACTGAGGACTTTGATCTTAGTAGAAACTTAGCAAAGGCAGGCACTGTTTTCTAAATAGCAAATCCTAGCTGAAGCCAGGTGGAATACCAACAATGAGGGAAAAAGGCTAAACCAGGAATGGGTCTGAAAACCATGTCAAGCAAGGCATGGTTTTACCTCACTTCCCACAGTCATGCTGGAAACACAGCATGCCCAGGTCCCACTGTAGCTGCCAGAGAGGTACTTCTGAAAGCCATTCTGACCTTATGTTGGCTGATTTCCCTTTTGAGTTTGCCTATCACTTTCCATCAATGATAGAAACAGTCTAGCAGGGCGGCAGTGCTGCCCATGGAGTCTCTTTTACTCCAGTACCTAATTTTAAGGCATGTCAAGTTGGAGCCAGACCTCTGAGCAATTTTTTTTTTGTTCTTAATTTCATCTTGATGACTAACAAATGAACGCATAAGAGTCTTAAATTACAGCTGATCTCCTGTGAACTTTGCTAATACTGGGCTCTGCAATGAGCAAAAAGATTACATGTGGGTGGACAGAGGACAAGCAGCAGCTCCAACTGAGGGCACTGCACCGAGGGCACGCCACTTTGCTACAACATCTGCACACTGGAAGTTAATCATTAAAAGTCTTCTTAATCACTCATTTTTTGTGGCCATCTCAAAGATGAACAAACAGTCATTCACTGCCTGGTAATATCTGAAAAAGTCCTGGATACTAGAAAAAAGTATTCAGTTCTATTTAGTCATATTCTGGAGAGATGTTTATGTCTATTTTTCATTTTTATTGTTATTATTAACACTCTCCTATTAAGAAACATGATGATCATTTACAAACTAAAGAAGTGGTAAATATGCCTGGGTGCAAAACTTATTAGTATTGCCTGACGTGACAGAGATTGGTGTAATTCCTAATTTTTCACACAAAACTTTGCTTCCAGTAGGAAATTGTTGAAAATGTTGATAAATCTTTGCTATGATATATTTAAAGGCTGCTGGTGAACTCTGCAAGACATAAATCACAGAAGGTGGCATTTTTAACTAGTAAATAGAAAGTATATGAAAATATCATCATGTAGATTTAGAGGGTGGTGTTTGACAACAAGGACTTATGAGTGTTTGTTTCCTTTTTTTTTTACTGGTAAGAGCTCTAAATGGGAAACAACAAATACTGGGAGTCTATATTGTGACCCTGCATTTCCAAGACAACTCCTTATAACCAAATCTTGAATTATGACTACCACAAATGGAGAAAATGACATAATCTGGCCCACAGAGAGTATCAACATCCACTCTACCCAATTGTAAAATAATGTGGAAGACAAAGCACAAAGTGGTTTGGAGAGAAGGGATCAGATGGACCCATTCAGAGAGCTTAGAGTCTGCCCTAAGCAAAAGAGAAATTAACAAAATCTGAACAAAAGAAAACAAAGTAAATGAAAACAAGGCTGAGAACATGCTGGCTGGAGAGTGCCAAACTAAAGTTCTAAAGTGAAATAATAAGAAGCTCCTACTTGCCACCATCAACGAGTGGTGCCCATATTATTTTTGGATGTGCAGGGTAAGAATCTAGAGTATTCCCTCCTACCAGTGAAATGCAAATTTAGCTCAATATGCATAACCCTCAGAACAAGCAGTGTGGCTTTTGCACCTGTTGCAAATTGGGATGTAACAGCACAGGGTCAAAGTGCCCAAAGCTGACCATCTCGAACCTTCCTTTCTTTTCTGTTACCAGTTTCAAACGCTGGAGCAACCCTGCCTCTTGGCTCCTCTCTGACACAGCTCCTCCCAGGGCAAGGGGCTGGTTGGGAGAGGAAGACATCGGACAGCATTCTCCTGTCTCCTTTCAGTCTGCTCCTGTGGCCACAACAGAGGTGGTTACAGTCAGTGTGCAGCCAAAACCTATCAAGCAAGACTGTCATTTTTACTCTTTAAAGAGACAGAGGGCAGCTTTCTCTGGTTTGGACCATGGACAACTGAACTTCCAGTTTCTTAAAGTTCACTGAGATCTGCTGGAGTGTATCCAAGCTAGAGGAAACATTTCATGAACAACTTTGCTATATGGGCTATTTAAGAAGTTTTGAAATTATTTGAAACATTAATCTTTTCTGTCTTATAGTTTGTTCTCAAGTCGGATACTTGCTATGTTAAGGAAGATGTTCCGCACTAGCAGGAACAACCAAAAGCATTTCTGGAAGAAGAGTTACCCAGACCAGATTAGCCCTTTGGTTCAATAGTCCCACAAGCATTGACTCAGCCTCGGTTTTCTGCTAGAAAACTTCTTACCTGACACGTGTATCCTAAGACATACTATATTCCAGAGCCTTTGTCTGTGGAAGAAGATGGATTCTGGGAAAATCCCATGTTATTGCAGTTTTGAAGGCGTCAAATCCCATTTTTCTACTGCCATGCACTGAATTAACAGCTTTTGTCATTTAACACCAAATTCTTGGTGTTGGTGAAGAATTGTGTGGCTGTGGATTCCCTTGGATGGAAAAAACTAATAGGTCTCATTTTTGTAAGTCAGTCCAGATTTTTACCACATAGTCCTTTAGTGGTGCCAGGGAAGGGTATAAGGCCATTAAGTCAGAGGATTTGTATCTTTGGTTCTATTTTCTTAGTTTGATTAAAATGGTGCTGCCAACATTTCTCCTTTTTTTAAATAAACACAGATAGGCTTTTTTATTAGCAACAATTTTCTATCTGGGGAAAGGATAGTTTACTTTATTAGAATGAGTTTATTTCATTAGAATGTTCTTTGTGTTATTACTGAGATTATGCAGCTGTTACTATCTGCAGGTGTTAAATGCTGGGCAAGACTTGTGTCTCACTGCTATGAAAATTTTTAAAAATGACCTTTTTAGTAACAACGATGCAGACTTTTAAGTATTTCAGGTAAGCCTCCATTATTTTGGTCTACTTAGAGGTCCACGTTTATAAAACTGAGTATTGCACACCAAAGCACTTCTCATATTGTGATACAGCAGTCACGGCAGGAGAGCAAGGGATATAAAATCCCTCGATCTGCCCCTGAATAATACATGACCTTTCTCTGCCTCTCTACACCCTTTGTAAAAAAGACTTTTAAACTATCACCTCAAGAGACTGTGACCTGGTTTAACTTCCCAACATCAACAAGGCAAGACATATTCCAGAGGGAGGCACAGTGGGGGCTACCAATTCAAGTGGACGTTACAGGTTTGCTGTTAGTCTGTGCACTGAAGAAACCAAGCCTAACATGATCAAATTGTCTGTCTGGATGCCCATTTTTTTCTTAGCAACTTCTGAATACACTGGGCAATTTCCATTGGACTGAGGTGGTAGCAGTCGCAGTTGTATTTGGCAGGTATTTCATCAAGACAGTTGGTAAAGAAAAGGAGAGAAATCCTATTAACAGTCCCACAGAGGAATGGCAAGAAGTTTTCAGCCATTTTTTTTTTTTTCATTTGGTAGCTTTGCCTTAATTTTCTGTCTCTTTAACACCTATAGCTTTAAAAAGACATTATGCATATTCTCACAGAAAGCTTCTTCATGAACCGCGTCATTCCCTTTTTCCAAGCCTCTCAAAGACCATTCCTCCCCTCATCAGTTCTGCTAAGATGCACTCATTAAATGATGCTTTCTTCCCTCCACTGTGAGGCCAATCTCTGGGCTTGACCCTCTGCCTAGTGTTCCTAAGGCCCCTCCCATAACTCCAGGTTGGATGTCAATGACTGCTGCCTTCTGAAACACATCTTTTCTGAACACCCCAGAGCTGGAGCTGTTGCCTTCCACAAGATGGTCCTCCCTAAGGCTGACCAGAAAACAAACTCTTTTCTCCATCAAAATATAAAGAAATGCAAAGGGTTTATGGGTATTTCCATGGAAATATTCAACTCCCAGACAAAACATGAGAAAAAAACCTTAGCTGTGAGTATTGTTGCATTTCATGACAGTGCTGATTCAAATGTTTCTGCTTCTGCTATGGTTTGAGCACAAGCTAAAATGATCCATCCCACAAAGCAGCCCAGCATCCTGTGTGAAGTCTTTGCATCCTGGCTGTGTGGTCGTTTTCTAGAACAAAAAGTTTCATTTTGCTGTAAGAAGGAGGCATTTTTCATGGAATAGTGTGATTTAGCAAAGCACAAGCTTTCCATTTTTAGCACCAATTTCCTAGTTCCAAAACCTTTCCCTTGAATCATGTTGAGGAAAGACATGAGGATACAGTGGAGTCTTGGGTGTGCATTGACTGCTTCCAGCCACTAACAGAGCCTACAGCCCTTCAGAATGGTTCTACCTGCCACAATTTGCTTTAATCAAGTAGGTATTCAGAAAGTGTTCTCTTAAGACACAGCACTAGCTTAATTTCACTGTATTTCAATCACATTGTGGGAGAGATTCCTTCATCCAGGCGACTAAACATGAGTTAAGGTGGGCTTACTGCAACTGCCAGCCACAGCCACTTGAGATGCCTTCAGCTGCTGCTCCAAAGGGATCTAGGACTCTCACTGGTCCCATGCCGTATCTGCCAGAGAAGGCACCTCAGCAACCCGTACTGAGAGGCCTGAATGAAGCCACCAAACTTCACTGAGTAGAAGAGGTCTTGCACACTTGATTCACAGACAGATGTCCACATATGCACATCTAAATACAAATCACTAAACTTTGGAGCTGAAGTCCATACTACATATTTAATCTAATGATATTTAGACCTGATCTGATGACACCACTAATGCCCATGTTTGCAATAATTAATGTGAGGTGACGCTGGGCCTGCAGTACCCAATAGCAAATCACAGTCCAGCCATTCTGGGAAGACGAACTCCTCCCAGCACTGCCAGAGAGGGACACACTGCACCAGCATGATGTGTAGATGCTGAGGTTCCCCTCTCCTCTTACTCCAAGTCTGTGCTGCATCTAACTTACACCCCTGACACTGATAAATTCCTCTCCCAAACAGGATGCTCTCCAGGGGCTGATCTATTTGCTGCAGTGTATTTAAGTCACAGCAAAACCCAAGGAACAGAATATGTCTTCTCTAACCCTGCCAGACAAGCATTTTGCATTTGATGAGGGGCAATTTATCATGGCTTTCAGCTCAGCTGAGAGCCAGCAAGTGCGACAATCTGATTTCAGGCAGGAAAAGACTTAGGCGATGAGCGAGTGTCTTATCACTCCAGAGCCTTTGGAAAACACCCAGACACTTTTCGAGAAGACCTTTGAAGAGGTTCACTCAAATCGCTTGGGCTCTTCTCTCCCACACGCAGCTGCTGTTGGCAGTGGTTCCACTATCCAGAGGGGTATATATGGGATGGGAATCACCCTGCACCCCAAGCCTACCCAGGGCATTGCCCTGCTTCTCTTGCCGCCACCTTGCAGCCTCAGTCTCACATCCCACTTTGGTTCCGATCCCTTGGCAGTATTTCACAGGCATCTCCTCCCTGGTTCCGAAGCAATCTGCCTCGAATATTTTCTCTAGCAAACTTTTTCCACTCCTGCCAAACTCAATGGAAACACTGTACAAGTTAGAGTGAAGGTCAGAACCCATGGCAGGAGCCCAGCCCCATGGGTGAACACAAACTCTACAGGATCTGGGTACCTGACAACTCTTTTGCTTAAACCAATTGTTTTTATACTGAGTCTTGATGAGCCATGGAAAAAATAGCAACAGGTTCAGCCCACCCATGGTGTGTTTTGCACATCTCATCCTCCACACAGGCTCACTGTCGTTGCCCTTTCATGATGTCAGAAATCAAGTTTACTGTCAGGACATGCCGAGTAGATGAAGCACTATTTGGAGAGGAGACTGAAATGGCTCCACAAGCAGAGCTCTCAGACTAAAAGAAAATAACTGGTGAGGTTCCTCAAGGAAATCTGGTCTGGTACAATCTCAGGGTGTATTCTAGCAATGGCCTTCAGTCTGAATACAGGCATTTGATTTTGGACATCAGTGACAGCTCAAACTTTCCCATCATGAGCTCCTTAGAGGAATAGAACAATACCTTGTAAAACTAACGTACAGGATGCCAGTGAGCCTTTCTGAACGCAGCACCCTGCTTCTGCTCACCCTCCTTCACAAGGAGGAACATGAAATGCCCACATCCCATGCAGGGCTACCAGAAGGACCAGTGATGGGGAGCCAGCCTGACAAGTGGAGACCCAGGGAGCCCGGGTTGTTTACCCCATGGAGGAGAGGCAGAGGGAAATACAACTGTTTTCCTAGAAATGCCTGCTGGAGGGCAGAGGAGCTCCTCATCCCAAAAGACAATGCTGGCACAAGGCTAAATGCTCATGAATAATTCAGACTGGAAACTCAATCAGATTGAGGGGGGGTGGAATTCGACAACACTTTCCCATAGG
Source organism: Tapera naevia (assembly GCA_033556795.1). Lineage (NCBI taxonomy): Eukaryota > Metazoa > Chordata > Aves > Cuculiformes > Neomorphidae > Tapera > Tapera naevia. The sequence goes on from JAUMJJ010000029.1 coordinate 19,636,521, forward strand.
ACAAGAGGAGAAAAAGTCTGCACTTCTTCTCACTGTGGTTATGAAAGCACAAGTGTGTCAGTGGGGTGAGCAGACAAGCAAGGTTAGGCTGGCCAGAAAAGTCAGGATGGAAAAAAATGAACATGCTTTCAGGTGGAGAAACCCTTCTTCTGAGCATTTTGTAACATCAGGAGTGTTCTGCACGCTGGGGGGCTGAGATAAGCAGGGTAGAGCACAGCTTTACCCTTTCCTGCTCTGCACTGTGTGCCCCTACCAGTGTCAGCATGTTACAAGCTAATGATATCGCAGCAGTAAGATGATTACTACATGTATGCTCTCTAACCTGTTTTAAAATGCAAAACCACTGAGGAAGAAATTTGCAACTCTACAATTGTGGACGTTTCTGATGTCCTACGTTGAATGCACGCATTATCCCGTTTACATCCCCGTCATTAGGCCACCAAGATCCTCAGCTACCCATCATCTCCTCTGTGCAGTGCAGCATTTCTGCTCGCCTGTCACTCTGTCGTCTGAGCTTCTTTATTGTAGTATCTGCATATCTCTGCAGTGATACTTCGCTTGTGTGCCAGGCGCAGCTCTCACTAAAAGCAGAAGCTCTGCCGTACCGCATGGAAAACAAAGCTCTTCTAAAGCCTTTCTCCAGTCTGAAGATTATCCCTGAAAATCACCAAAAGAGAATAAGGGTGTAACTTGATTCTTGATCAAAATGCCTAGTTTCAAATTCCTCATGGCTAGTTTATGTTTTGAAAAAAAAAATGTTCAGCTCCTCCGATACTTAATATGAATTTTGTATCTATATAAGCATCATACAGACCTATAAATTGAATAAATAAAGTGTGGGCAGTACTAGTCATGATTTAATCACACAAAATTATGTCATAATTAAATCGCTAAATGATTAGTCATGATTAAATCCTACTAAGCTCTGCACTGCAGGAACATTAGTAAGACCAGTTAAAGCTTGCCTCCTCCACCCCTGGAGGTGCCCATCCACCCCCATCGCCCACTCTAAAGCTGTGTGCCAGGTACGGCGGTGCTGGGCTAGGGGGCTGCTGCAGGCACAGCTCCCACAGTAACGCTCTCCTCCAGGTTTACAGCAAATTTCCGTCCTCTGCTACCTTTATAAAAACAAACTGCACTCACTCCTATTCCCAAGTGGAAGTGTTCTTCTTCTGAGGTGGTGTATTTCGTTTTTTAAGTAATCGCTTGCAGTGGCTTTTTCCAGGGGCCTTTTACTGCCTCAGAGTGGTTTTGTTTGGTGGGTGAACAGTGACATCTGCTGGGAAAGTCCCTGATAGCAGAACTGGGCTCCCGGGGTGCCCAGAATTCACCCCTGCACCCCTGCATTCCTCCCTCCACTCTTCTCCCCAGCCAGCATGGGCAAACAGGGCTCTTCCATCGTCTGCAGGGCTTGTTAGATGCATGCCATTCCAGACAGGCACAATTAAACCTATACAATAATTAGCTCTGTGACTGTATCAACGAGTAATTGATAAAACTAACAAGTTTTGTATCTATGTTTTAATTGCTTTCTCAAGAGCTGAAGGTTGCATATGATGGGGGTGACAGGGTGGGCAAGGGATTGTGGCGGCACAGTGCAGCTGAGTAATTAGAGTTGCCATCTGCACATCTCACTGAACTTTCGGTCTTTTATCAGCACTCCTCTGATGTCCTCACTAGTTCTTTTTTATTTTATTAAATTTACAATAGGCTTACTGGAAAGCAAAATGCCCTGCCAGAATTGCCAGCAGTAACTGGCAGTGAGGGCTACATTACCGCAGGCAGAGGAGCTCAGCATGTCTGATGTCCCATATAAATGACACAACATTACACTCTCTCTAAATTCCCCCTCTTCCATCAGATAAAAAGCTTTATATTAGGAAAAATACCATCTGCCACTTTGAGTGAATTACTGGGCCTGTGATGTGGCAAACTGCTTTTTTTTTGGCTTCTTTAAGGCAATACCGAAGCACTTCTTCCGAAATATTATTATCAAGTTAAAAAGCATAAACACAGGATCCAGACACCTTATAGGACCCCCATTATATGCTCAATGGCCCTCTGACTGTATGGAAGTAGCTATGCGATTTCACAAGAGCCCTGTCTCTCCACCACTAGACACCATATCTATGGCTTGTAGGGAACATTTCACTCTTCTGACCCAATTTCCTGTGTTATTGAAAACACAAGAGCTACTGTAATTTAAGTGTATCTTTAAGCGTATCAGATCATGCTATAAAATACTCAACTTCAAAAAATAACCAATTTCGCTCATGGCTTGAGCCTAAGAACATCATGCTCTGGGAAAACCAGACTGCTCACCAAACTGGACTGCTCCTTTGTGGCACAGAAATACAGTGGTGCAAGAAGCACTCACGTTCAGCCAGAGGAAGAGAAAAATGCAGTGCACTTGAGCAGCAACACATGAGGTACCAGTGGCAAAGCTTGAATTTGCCCAAGCTGACTTCCTCCAACCACAGAGTCCTCACTGTTCAGTCCTTCCTTTCAGGTCTCCCCAATCCCTGTTCTCCCACCTTAAGGCTCAGCTCTCTCCCATCACAACTCCAGCAGGGATTTTCAATCTGGAGTGCCCATGCCTCCATCTCTCCTCCCTGAAAGTCCTGTTAAAATATTTCCAGGAAACATGTTTCTTTCCTTCTTCTGCTTGAACCTGGTGCCCCAGGAAATGCTGTCCAAAATAAACAGGCTGTTCAAAGGGAAGAGAAGGCCTTACTAAGTGCATAACTCAGCAAGTAATTTATATACTTCCCTCTGCAAAATCAAATCATGCCTTACAAAACTCAGGGCGTGAAGCTGGAGACATTCACTGGACCATAAATCACAGGAGCAGAAAGGGAAGCAACAGCAGATTGTGTGCGTGTGCCACATGGGTGACTACCAGCCTGCGGCTCCCTCCCACACCTGAGCACACTTGCACTCTGTACCTTTGTAGAAGATGGATAGTATCTCCTGGCCCCCAGGGGTTGAAGAAAATGGCAGACGCTCCCTGATGTAGAGGAAGAAGAAGCAGGCAATCCCCCACAGGCTCCCCAGTAGAGGACTTGGTCAGTGTGCCACTGCCACTCCTGGAGGAATACAGGCTTTCCCAGCACATACATGTTTCATCCATATGTTTGTACAGGTAATATATCCCAACTTGTGCTCTGTTCCAGTGCTTCTGACCCACACTGCTTGGGTTCACTGCACAGGGTGTTGCTCACGAGACATAGGCTCTGGTCTTGCAGAGGATGTAGGCAAAGTGCAAATACAAATCAGAGTTTTCTGGGGAAGGTAGGTCTGAATGACTCTGCCCACTGTAGACTCCAAGTCTTGTGATTCGAAGATATGATCACATAATAAAATCTACCTTCTCGGTCTGTTTATCAAAATCTAAGCTAAAGAGAGGCCCAAGGATATCTCAAGAAAGCTGAGAAATATCCTCAGAGAAGTTACTGACAAAGGTCTCCAACAAGGCAAACACCATAAGGTGGGGTGAAATGTTCAAAGCTAGGAAGAAGCAATGGGAAGCAAGTGAGGGACCTTGGGAGAGGTAGGGAGATGGAGGGGAGAGGAAGACTTTGGAGACGCTGGAGAAGAGAGAGACTGTAAAGAAAATACTGAAATAGGCCAGTATAAAAGCTCATTTTTTATTTTCTTGGCGGGGGGGGGGGGGGGGGTTCATCTGAAATTACACATAAAACTACAATTTTTAACTGGGAAAAAAAATAAACCTATTTGGCATTCTGTTTGTGATTTGGAGAAAGAAATCAAAGATTTCTAAAGGAACCAAAGTAAAACCTTGCAAAAGATTTTTTGGAAAAGAAACCCTTAATTTTCGTATTATTCCTCTGTGACTTTTCCCATAGAGCTGAGCATATTCATATGAATCACCAGTTTACTCAGAGGAGTAAACACATTTCACAGCACTGAGAGGGAAAGCTGGGACAGCCAGACCACAGTCTTACTTGTTTTAGACCACACTGCTGGAGCTGCCACAGGGGGTGTCAGGAAGCCTTTTCCCATTCGTGCACTGATAGAGGAGAAAAATCTGATGGGTACTTTAGAGGAAAGGCAACTGAACTAAGCAGTTAAGAAAACACCTGTAAATACATGTTTTCACACAGGCAAGATTAACTTCTCTTGCTGCAAAGCAATCATCATGCATCTGCTATGCAGAAGCTGCAGTTTAAAGCAAGCAAAATTATTGGTAAACAGTCCTGCACCAAGAAGGAGGCTGAGTAACTGAGCCTCAAAGAACCATGTATGGCTGCGTGCGTTTGGTTGTGCATTCAAATTTATCATTCTGGCAACAGTGCTACTGCCAAGTAGCGCTCTATCTTGAAGTTGGCACCAAAGCAAAGTTTAAAAAACATCCTGGGGAGTCTTTGTGCTTTGTGCTATTACCATACATAACTTGACATTTTCGAGCTTTCTCACCAGCTAGGTAGGGTCAACTCTCTTTCTTGCACTGAAAACAAGAGATATTTTGGTGTTTCCTTTGATTTTAGCAGCTTTATAAAGACTGAGTATTGTAAGCTGGTGGCCAAAGAGGAAGAAATGGCAGGCTTTACCCCTCCTTAGAGCACGAGTAACTTCACCGAAAGACCAGAAAGAAACAGAAGTTTATTACAGCCTCCTCTGATCGTGAACAAGAAGAAAACCCAAAGCAATACCAGGAGGAAAGTGAAGCAGAAGTGCAAAATGCTGCACTTTGAAACATAGTGTGAAATAGGGACTAGATGTTTCTTCACTCCTCTGTCATAATTAGCAGCTCATGAAGAGAAACCCCTGGCCAACCTCTCCAGGCTATGTTGTTAAAAAGAGCAACTTCTAAGGATCTCCATGAGGTGGCTGTGCTATCTCAGGAATCCCAGGAATCCCAATTACATCTAACTTTCAATACAGCTTGATCATGTTCTATTTTACGTTCTGCTTCAGCCTGTTTGAAGTTCAAAAACTAGGAAGGGAAGCATATAGGCTGGAATTGTAAGAGGCTCACTCTCTTCTCTAAACTTCAGAGCTACTCTACCGCTGGTAAGCACTTGGGAGACTGTCTGGTTGAAGTGAAAACTCAACCTTTTTTTTAAATTCACGAGCACTGTCTGTACTCACACTAAGTCTCCTTATCGATAGTTCACAAAACTGAGAATACTTTGTCCCTCAAGCATTGCCCCTAACAGTAGCCTGACATGAGTCTTGACTGTGACACCTTCGTTGTTCCCAAGGGGTTGCTTTCTCCCAGACTGTCATGATAAATAACGCAAACCAAATCTTGAAATTACTGAAAGAAAAGCTTCCTAGCATACTCAGCTAGCATAGATGCAGCACAGCTATGCTGCTTCTGCGATCCTCACAGCTACAAGCACCACAGCATTGCCTCTCAGTGCACCACACTCAGCACTACGGCCTTCTGAAATACAAGCATTTTATCCTTCCGACAAGGAGAGGATAGATAATGGGCTGCAGTCTTACAGTGATTACCTCTCCCTGCAGTAACTGTTGTTCAAAATGCTAACCCAGTCTGAGTGGACTGGATAAAGGTAGGTAATGGCAAGGCATGGAGTCAAGCTTGGCTCTTTCACTAACAAGTATATTTTCTCCCTCTCCTCTCTTCTGCAGCCTCCTTTCATAACTGAATGGCTCAGCTGGGCTGGCTTCCATCTCTTCTTCATAGCAAAGTTCTTCTGTTGCTGACATCCAAGCTGCTTTTCTTCCCCTTAAACTATGGGGCCAATGCACACAGAACGCACTAAAGGAGTGGCAAACACTCTCTGTTTTCTACTCGGCCTCACTTGTGAAGAAAGAACAAGCACAAGGAGCTGCATCTTTATCAGCCTCTAAGACCTGATAACCTTCTTGCAGGGGAAAGGAAGGGAGAGACTCCATTAAGGGTCATTTAGTTTGAATTTGACAGGTATGAGAAAATCTCATTGATCTCTCTGTCACTATCAAACACTCACTTTATGTCTTCAAACTCTCCCCAGTAAACACAAAGGGTAGTCTCTTAAAACGAAATAACAGATACTCAGGCATTTGCTTTAATTCTAACAACTTCTAAGAAGACCAAATTTTTTTTAAAAAAACAACCAAGAGTAGGCAGACTCCTGTTTTCCTTAGGCCAGGAGGATGGAATGGTTTCATCAAAGGACCAGAAAGCAGAAGCTTCAAGTAGATCAGGGGGGATCAGGTTTCTGTATATTGTTTCTTCTGCCTCCAAGCAGATCAACTGGTGGATTCAACTTCCAGCACTCATGAGCAGATGGTACTTAGGTGGGGAAACATTCCTGTTGCAACAGCCTATATGCTTTTCAACAGCTTTCATAATACGTGATGCAGAGTAACACAGAGCTGCACGGGGAAAAAAAGTACCAAGCTAAAGGAAAAAAACATATGTTTAACTGTGAGTTGTGGCTATCTGTATGTAAGGAAACATAATGAGGGTGTTATCCTTTCTCCTCCTCCACCCTCACTCAGGTGTCCAAGCTTAGCCATATATGATATGTCTAGACGTTCTCATGGTTTTCCAACTCTGGAGGTGTATCCAAGAGTCATACCTAGGTATGAATAATACATAACCTTACTGGAGTTGGGACAGGAGTAAGAAAAAAATGTAGGACATTCTTTAATAATAAGAATATCTTAGAAGTGCTTTCACACTCCAGTAACGAAATATAAACTCACAATAAATAGAATTATAGATGGTAAGAGCTTGCCTCTTATTAATAGTGAGTGATCACTTCTACAACAAAACAGAAAAAATCAAAATGTGGGAAGAATACATTTGGAGTTCACTATCAACGTGATATAGATTAAAAAAAATCAGTCTGTTAATTATATGACACTTCTGGTTGATGAGGCAACTACTTCATCTTAAGTAAAGCAATTCCTGTGTCTTCGACTATAGCTATTTCTGGAATAAGTCCTTTTCAAAACCGTTAACCATTCACTGACAACAGAGAGATGTTTTGTATTTCAACAATCTCTCAACAAACAAGCAAAACGATGGGAAGGAATTGAATTATATTTGCTCAGTACAATGCTATAAAACAAATGCAGAATAAAATATTTTTTTTTTTAAATGGAACAACTTGGACCAAATTAGGGTAAGTTTTCCTTCAGGAAATCCCATGAAGTTCAAAGTGAGTGTGAGGTGGCACACTTGTGTAACATCATTTATCTATCCAAGACTGGAAAGAAAGTCCTACAGGTTTTCTCTTCTGTGATGGGAATAAAGGCCAATTTTGAGTAGCGTATAACCAAAACATGTGACCTCTCTTTTCCTTTTTTATCCTGGAGTTTAGTAACAGGAATTAGCTTGACATATTTATTCCTGTTATCTGGATACACAACAGTGCAAGCTCCATGACTTCTTATCAATATTGCAACTAGTGCAACTAGTATGACCCTTTTAAAGACTGGATGAATGGTTTTACTGTGTCTTTCAAGAAATATTACTTTTATGAGTCACAAAAGAAGATATTGTCTCTCTAAAAAAATCTTTAAAGATCTTTAAAAAATACAACAGCATTGCAGTATTTAGAGCTTGGTCTTTCCTTGAAGATGTATTCTTAAGACCAGACTACATGTCAACCAACAAATGACACAAGGTTCAGCTAGCCCTGCCTGGTCTAAATACTGAAACTTCTTAGCTAACATATTCATCACATTTTTACAAACACATTTTTACCCTTATTTAGAAAATCCTGAAGAAAAAGTGTATCACTAAAGCAACAAATATCACCAGGAAGTTCAGCAATGCTATCCTTCACAATTGGTTTCTGGAGTCACAATCTCATGACTCCAGTTCTTCAAATGTGGGAATGAAGCTAACCATGAAATGCTTCATGGGTTTAGCTCCAGTAAAAACTGAGGATGCTGAGGAGCATGATTAATAAATGTACAAATTGCTAGCTCCTTCCACGTTAAGATGACATTTTAGCACCTGCATAAAACAGAGAATATATATGGAATCACAACAGCAAGGAAGCAGTAACTCTTCTACTCATGCTTTTTTATTCTAAAGGGTAATAATATCAGAGTGACAACAATATCTTAGGACGCAATGCAACATTTTCTGGTCTGACTTCCTTTTCCCACTTTAAGGTCTAGTCATTCCGCATGACACCAACTGGAAAGGGCCAATGTGTACAACACAAGAACTGTCTTTGCCATTAATTAAAAGGAGATGAATAAAGATATTGCACTTAAGATTCACAGTGGAAGTGTTTGCCCCCTCTTGACTACCTGCAGCAGTGGATCATTTATTTAAGGTTAAGGATAACTATTTCAGATTAAGTTTTGCAAGCTCCTCAAATAGTTCTTACTCAAGATGCATGTAACATGTTCTGAAAATTGCTTGGTTTTGATTAAAACAAGAAATTCCACCAGGGCTGTAAACATAGTCATCCTGAAAAAAACATATCCATAAAGCTTTGGTTCACTGAACCAAGATGACACTGTTATATTCCCAAATTTTATTTCCTCAACTCTCAAAGAAATAATTTCTTAAAATTGTAAAATTATATGAAAACATATTCTTTTAGGAAAAAGGAATTTTCACATATTTCTCACACACTGAATTGAGCTAATTGGCATGATAAAATGGATGCATTTGAGCAGGAAGGACCCACTGCAATCTCTCACAAATGCTGCCAGTAACTGGAACTGCAAACTAGGGGTGCAGCTATGCCAATTTCAACATCCCACAAGAGCAGACAATATGCAACATTGATCAGGCAGGAGCAAACCGAGACTTAACTGCTTGCTGCTGTCCCTATTTACTGATATTCACAGTCCTGACTCCTGAGAAGCCACTGGAAGGTAGGTCAGGGAGTTTGTCAGACTTCAAGGAAATCTGCAACATATCTGGGAGAACTACTGAGGGCAGGCAGCACAGTGATGGACCCCTGAGCAGCAGCCCTACAGGCCCTAAAGACATACAAATTTGCAGGGCTAGGACTTCTGGACTGCTAGTTTAAACCCCAAGGGTACGTCTGCTCTCAAATAGCTCAGTTCTCCGATTCATCCCTGGCCTCTGATTATATTCCACACTGGATAAATGTTTGCTTACACTCAGCTTCAGGCAACAACGGGCTCCAGGAACATCTCCCATCGGGCAGCACAGGAGTGGACACACCAGCTTTGCATTTCTCCATGCACTGTCACTCTTCAGCACACTACCAGCCTGCTCTTGACCTTCATGCACTCCTGCAGGCTGTGATGCCACAGCCCTGGGCATGAAGCTTGAATTCTCTATTTCCTCCCATTAAAGCATTGCTGCAGTAGATTAGAGCAGAGCTTTCAGATCATTTTGGAGGCTGGGAGCTCACAAAGTCACACATCATCATCATCACCATCACAGTAGCAATAACAGTAATAGCAGCAACAACAGCAAGGGACACAGAGACAGAGGGCAGCACATGGTGCCCAGCTGTGCCACAGTGTTGCCTCCAGCCTGCCCTAGAGGCAGCTAGCCACAAGCCATCTGAACAAGACTACTTTGCACAGCCCTGCCTGCCACAGAGGCAGCCTGCCCTGAATCTCTTAGTGGTCACCTACTGGTTTCCCTGCACTAATAAAACAGGACAGGCCAAGGGCTGTGCTCTGACACTGAGGACAAATGGCAGAGCTCAGCTCTCCCCACGTGGGAAACGCTCTCCTTCCAAAATCAAGGTAGTTGCATCCAGAGTGCCTGCTGGGAAGGGTATGTGCCACTCTCCTCACAGCACCCAGCATCCGCAGCTGGTAGTCCGTACCGGCCAAAATCTAGCCAAGATCCGCAGATAATAAGAGGACAGTGGTCAAACCTTAGAAGCATGGATGTACCTCAGATGCCCAGCAAACAGGTACATCCTACAGTGCCTCTTTGCCCAATATATGCCAGGGAGCCTTGGACCCATTGTCTCATGTTATAGGAGTACAAAACTCAAAAGTTGTTAGAAAGACAGGGCTACCTCACTGACTAGAAGCCTGAGCTTATGAGCTGGTGGGAAACTGCCCAGTTTCCCACCAGAGCTAGGCTTTCCAAAAGTCCAAGAATTACATGCATTTGGCATGGCTGAAATATATCCAAAATAGCCAGGCATTGCCTATACATCTCCATAGAGGCATATGTTCCACTGGAGGGAGTGCCCCAGATGAGAATGCAACAGGAAATGCAATAACCTGTCAGCTTTGTAGGAAGAAAAATAGAGTGACCTTGAAGGTCCAGAGAGGTACAGGAAGAAGTGAAAAAAGTTTTCCAGATAACTTGAATCCACAAACATAAATTGTTAAAACCGAGAGCTGTGGCACTGATCTTTGTGTAAAATCTGGCAGTCTGTTGCCATATCAACACAGTGCAGGAGGCTTGGAGGGAACAGCTTGAGCCATGAACACGTCAGCTTTTTTTTTTTTTTAAATTATTTTTCCAAGTGAATATGCTGCTAGTGAAAAGTATAAAAAATGAAAGCTCTAGAGCCTGCAAGACTTTACATTCCTTTTCCAGTACCTGGCATTATCAACAATGGGACACGTGTAATCCAACCCATCCCACGGTAGCGAATGAACTGACACCTGAACTGGTGTCCATATACTATGATAAGTAGGGTTTGGAACTAGATGATCTTTAAGGTCCCTTCCAACCCAAACCATTCTATGATTTTATGATTCTATGATAAATCTTAAATCTAACAGCAGTGAGGTTAACAAATGCTGGAGAAAAAGGTATGAGATCAAAGGTGATTCCTGTGGGTCTTTCAAGCTGCTCATTCCAATACATGGGAATAATGGAGCTGAAGATGAATTTTCAAACTGCCATTACTTTCATCCCAAGCCACTCAAAGGGAAAACTGCTTTTAAACATACTACTCTAGAAAATTTTATTCCTGTTGTCCTAAAGGAATCTCCAAAAAGCTGAGGCAAGAATTAGGACTCCATGACTATGCAGGTCTTAGTAATTTTTTACTGAGTTAGCAGGAATTTCTGATGTCTTAGATATGAGCCAGCAATAACTGAATTTTTTTGATGTAGACTACAATCCCCGCCGTAATCACGTGTCTGGAATGTAAAAGAAGTAAAGAAGTGTTTTAAAAGAAAAACAGAATATTTTTGAAATAAATAATCCAATAGCCATGAGGTACGAGGGATCTTAGTCCATCTGCTCTACTACAATCAACCATACATGTCCAGGTATTTCCCATAACTTTCTTCCATGGGACAGCTGTCATAAACTGGGACACTAGTAGCTGTTGTGTCCTACCAGAATACAAAAAATATTCTTTTAGCATCAGTCATCGCACCTCTATTAGTCAGTGCTGAGTAGCTGTCAAGCCAGCTGGTATTGTTCAGGTTTTTTCCCCTTAGCCACAGGCAGAGACCTTTACAAGGGTCTGCCTTCAAGGTTTGCTATGGCTAGGAGACTGCTGTCTGTGGATGCTGAAACATAATCAACCCTGAGATGTGTCCATGAAATACTCTGAGTTCAAATAACTATTTTTTTTTCAGAAACCTGCTTCACAAGAAAAATGCCTGGTCAGCTGAAGGGAAGAACATGAAACATTGCCATCCATTGTCCAGTCACTCTAAGCTCCTTTATTAGTAATTCCATTTTAAAAGCCAAAATGTGTTATGTTTTTCTTTTCCCACTTTTAATCTATGTATGACATCAGTTAACAATACACAGGGAAATTACTTTTCCAAGTAATGTGGTGTACACTCATCCCATTATAATCTCACTATAACTGACACTGAATCATTGTTCCACAAACAGGTAAGCACATGAAGGAGCAGGGACACAAATAGAACCAGCATCCCAAGACTTTTAAAATTCCAAACATCTGAATCACATTATCCCATGGCTTACCAGAGGAGCAAAACTGGAACATTCATGAGATGTATGCTTGACCTAATACACTCTTTAAATATTCAACATCAGCCTAACATAGCACTTAATCTAGTGAGTGAGATGTTGTTATTTAAATAGTTATCAAAGATTTTTCTGGTCTCAAGAATTAACTCAAGAAGTAACCACTGAAGTCGACCTCTTCTGTTGAAAGTTGACATGTTTTGACCAACAGAGCCATTCTGCTCCTGGTTAAGGTGGAGCAGAGCATTTGCCATTTCTAATATGGCCTCAGGGGCAACTGAGTGATGGGACAAGCTTTGTACTGGGGGAAAGCTGTTTTACACTGTAGAAAATAGAGCTGCTCCAACAAAAGGTAGTTATTTAATTATAGCACTTTAATAGAGCTCCTTTATCTTTAATAGACAAAGTATGTGCACATAATAATGTCATTTAGAACTACCTGTGTAATGCAAAAACATTACTCTCAATTGCTTAATTAAAATACAGCTCAGCTCACACATATGTGGTTTGCCTGCCAAACAAGCTGGTTTTCCATCCACTAATACATGCACATAAGTATACCAGCAAGTCTTTAAGGCTAAGTGAAGCATCTGAGAGTTTGCTGTTGAATTTGGTGAGCTCCATGTTGAGCCACTTATCCAGGCTTTTTTCTCTTAAACAGCTTAAATTCTTCTCTTCTTTCTTTTGACACCATGACAAGGGACAATGTGTGTTATGCTGCTTTGGATCTACACACAGCCAAAAGGCAAAGGTAGTTTGATGACTAGTCACCTGCCACTGACAGGCATGGATAATAGCCCATTTTTAGTCCAATTCTGTTTTTCAACTTCCTTCCCTACTCAATGACCAAACGACAGAATGATTGACAAACAGAATTTTCACCGGGAAGTCAGATAAAAAAACATTTCACCAAGCTTTATGTAGTCTAAAACTCCAATGCAGGCTTAGATATGCTATGCTAATTTTTCAGGTTATCTGTCAGCTGGAACCAATCATAGCCCAAAGTTAGGTAAGAACTGCAATTTCAGAAATTAGCAAGCAAAGAGTTGTCTCCAACACCCAAAAGGAAACACCAGCTAGACACACACTCTATCTGATTCTTATCCCCAGAAGTATTTGAACCCCTCACTCTGGTCAGTATTCCGAGCATAGATATTTCTGCTGGAGTCACGCATATAACCCAGGTCAGCCTTTTTTCATGAAAAAAAGGGAGGAAAAAGTACTTTGCTCAATCCTGTTTAGCAAATAGACAAGTCGTCTTTTCTCTAATCTCTTTAGTTTTGAGTTTCTCTCTTATTGTCTTACCACTTAACACAAAGAATGAAATCTTTATTGGAATAAAGATTTTCAAAACTGGTTTGCACAGACTCGAGGTTCATACTGCAAGCCAAAGGCAGAGGCAGACCTGTTGTGGGAAGACCCAGAGGCTGGAGTGACTTTGTTTGCAGGATCATCTCTTATAAGAATCGACTGGGGCTTGTATAGGGGTGGGAGCCTGATTAGCTCAGCAGGCTTCCCATGCTTGTACCTAATCCTACAGTAGCTCCAGGCAATCCTGAGGTGTTATGAGCAGGTATTGACAAACCTGGACCCATTCCACCCACCAGCGTGGTGGGATGGGAAGTACGGGGGTGTGGTGTGGATGGGAGATAGCTCAGAGATGCCAGATCATTGTGTTAACCCAGAGTTGAACCCGAGGTCTTGTCCAAAAATACTTGGCTTTGCTCTGTACTAACACAGGTTCGAGGCTTCCAGAGCTAAGCCCATAAATCCATATAGGGCAGGACATTTCACAGATTTACAAAATTGCATCTCCAGCAGTTTGGGAATCTCTTTGCTATCTTCTGCCTCACACTTGTAGATGCCTAGAAACTGAGACAAGATTTTGGGCAATGCCTAAATTGTAAATGCAGCCCCTGAGAATTACCTGCTGAGCAAGAGCCATGCAGTGCAAGTGGCATTTTTACAGAGATGCACGTAGGGAAGGGATGTTGTAAAGCAAGGCCCAGAAGGCAGCTGTTTTCATCCTGTTACAGCTCAACTGTGGGACTGTTGAGCATTTTCTATAGCATTAACTGACTAAAGGCCAGGATCCAGCAAGATTAATATAGCTTGTTTCTTGGCTTTTCTAAACCACGGCTTAATGAAATAAATTGAAACATTGAAATAAATTGAAATAATTTGATTGGACAGAGTTAGCTAAGTGCCCAACTCAAGACTGTCATCACTGGGGGAAGAATAGCATGCATCAGTATGACAGGCTACAGGCTTTTGCTGCCAAACGTTTCATTATAGCCCTCCTGATTTCAGGGAGTCAGGCTTGGTGGGTGTCTGACTCTGCAGCTCCATCTCTTGGCAAGTATCGGGTAACAAATATGCTGCAAAGGCTCTTCTTATTTCAAGCAGAGACACATGATAAACACTTTTCAGTGCACAATACTCCTCATTTCCTTAGCAATAATAGAAGGACATAATTCTCATCCAAAATAGAAGAGGGAATTCTCTTGTGTACTTCCTTCAGTGTTTGTTATGTTATCAACTGTTGCCCTGGAAACAAGAGTCCTCAAGTCAGAAACCAGCATTTCAGAGAGAAGAAACTAGCTTTTTTTTTTAATGTTTTAAAAATATATAAATACATCTTTTAATCCATTACTATTTTTCAGTCTTGAGAATTGCTTAAGCAATTCGTGGATAAGAATTTTTATTTTAAAAAAAAGTTCAGAATGTTCTTCTCTTGTGATCAGCCAGTTTGTCCCTGTAGTGGCTGACGTAATCATGAAATACACAACTACACTGCTATCCTTTTTGTAGGTCAGTACCTCCAGTAAAAAAGAAAAGCCCACAAATTATCAATCAATTATTATTATTCACTGCACCATGGCCTTCTACAGCCTATATGATGGATGAGCTGATTGACATCTGGGCTTCTGAGGGAAGTTTAGTGATTTATCCTAGTTGATGAAGTGGTTTTGCTGTAAGTACAGACTAGTCAAGCCAAAGATGTTCAGACCCACTAATAAATCATGTTAATGCCTTGATGCGACCTGGATTTAAAGTATTTAAAAAACGGACTATACTAAAAAGTACCAAACAACTCAAGATGTCTTGTGACATGCATAGATAAACTCAGGATCTAGGAATTGTGAAGAATAAAATGCAGATACAAAACAGTCTTGGGCAGTCAAGTGACAAAAGATTTCTTGCTGAGAAAGTTTAAAAATGAATAAAGAAACAAGAGAGTGAAAATGGTGGAAGGCAAAACTTTTAAGTAAACCAAGAGAGGAGCTTGGATGAGATACCAGCAAAGTAAGATGCCATCTCAGATGAATGCAGTATTTTCAAACAGAAGATGGTGCTTTCTGAAAGGAAGAATATGAACTACATCTTCTGGCTTCTAAATTCAACTGTCAAGAGTCAGAAAAACATTCAGGTGTCACTGTAGGTATCTTGTCAGAGATGCCTTGCAGTGATAAAGAAATAAAGGCATAGTTAGGAAGGAAAAAGAAAGGAACAGAGAAGTGATACTGAAAATAATTTTTATTACTGCAACTTTGTGCATAGTGATCGGGTTTGGACACCTTGAGAAGGACAAAGCAGAAATTAAATTAGTTCAGAAATGACAATGAAAATACTTAGAGGCATGAAAACCTTCTAGATGAATAATAAAATCAAGCCTGCTCACTTCAGATAAAGTGAAAAGATCAAGGTGTTCAAAATAATGAATGGCACCAAAGAAAGTGAGTCCTGTTCATCATTTCCCATCATGCACAAGCAAGAGGATAACTGCTGAAAATGAAAGGCAAAGGGTGAATAGCACTCCTTTCCCACAGCGTACAACTGCCTAGCGCAGTTCCTTCCCACCGGAGGCAACCAAGACTAAGAGTTTCATGAATTAAAAGGGATTGGAGGAATGGAAATTTGCATGGCAAAAGGAGAATACATTAAGTACTAAAAATAAAGTTGTGATTTAACAGACCTTGTCTTCTAGCATAGGCTGCAGAACATAAAGCAGTCTTTGAGGGTGGGCAAGAGTACACTTTTTCCCCTCAGAGGGGGAAAACTGCCTTGCTCCAGTATTTCTCAGGCCTTTCCCTGCTGGACCTGGCACTTCCCACTGTCCGAAAGAGGATGCTGGAGCATACGCAGGAGTGTCTGGTTATGGAGCAGCAGGTCCTGTTCTACTGCACCTGCAAATAAGAAAAAGCTGGGAAAAGCTAAATGTAGCCACATGTTGCAAGAGTGTGAAAATAAAAAACAGCCCACAGTTTAGCTGTTTCCTAAAACAGATGAACTTTCAGAAAGTTATGCTCCCTGGAAACTAGCAGGGGAAAACAGAGAGGAGCTTTGAGTGCAGCGCTTTTCAGGAAAGATTGTTAAATTAACACAAGCTGCTGAGAGAAAATTTCACTGCCTGTGCAAAGCAGAAGAGCCATGAGTAACCCAGAAAGCACCGAGGGCAGCAGGAGATGGCAGTTGAACTTCAAGTGAAGACTGAAGATAGTGTCTTGTTCCTACGGAGGAACAAAGATACCTCAGTTTCTCTGACTGGTGTCTCTTTCACCCCTATATGCTGATACATAGTAACTCACTCAATTTATTGCTTTTATTGACAGTTTTTCTGTGTTGTTGATATATTTTAAACACTGTAAGAACAGATACATTCATTTCAATTTTCTTAATGGCTTGGCTAGAACTGAGTATTTTTTTGGCTTTTTCTGAAGATATGAAATAGAAAAATAGGACCAGTTTTGGTATATGCGCCATATCCCACTTATTTCAGCATATTCTGTGTTGAAATTATCAGTAAGGCCCACTGTGTTGCTCTCAGGGATTTTAAGTACAAGCAAGGATGCTTTACCAGTTTTGGAGATGCTAAGCAGGAGCCCATATCTCTCCATATCTCCCTGCCTACTGAGGAACTCAAGGCAGTCCAAACACTTAACCTAGGAACACAGATTTGTGACTGAAAAGAGATAGTAGAAAATGCAAATTTTCAGTATTTCAGAAATCTTCCATTTTCTTCCTTGCTTCAACATGTTTTTAGAGGTGTTCTGTCTCTTCCAAAGTAGCAAAGGTGCATCTGCTATGACTTAAATTTAAAATGCAACAGATATTTCTTTCTGCGTGCAGACAACAGTTTCTAGCATTGCTTCGCCCCATGGTTCTTATTTTTGTGCTATTTTATCTCTGCTTCTCTTCATAGATCTTCTAATGTGGCATCCTCCCCAACTGGTGCAGTTAATTATACAATCACTCTCCTTGCAGAGTTAGGCATGACATAGGTTTTTTAAACCACTAATTTTTTCTTGGGTAGCATTTTCCAGAAACCCAGGTGAAAAGATTCACTTGATGCCTCTATCCATGCATTTTATGTGTTTCTTTTGGCTTAGAAACTTGAAATTCCATCACATATAAAATCACTCATTTAAAAGTAGTCTGCCTTTCCCTTAAAGATATGTAAATTGTTACTTAATAGAAAGTCAAGCTTATAAAGGACAAGCTACTGCTTTGGGGACTGCACACTCTCTCTGAGATTTTCCCCATTTCTGCACAAGAGTTCATCCTCTGAGCAGAGCCAAAGGCGAGAGCCAGGCAGGGCAGCAGGGAAAAACAGCCAAGCACAGCCTGGGAAGAATTTCACACACCCTTTTCCTTCAAACCTTCAATACATACTGACAGAAACAAAAATGAGAATACCTCTAACCTGATCTGTTCTTTAATTTTTATGTTTTACATAGAGGGGCCGTTACAAATCACAGAAAATTATCAGAAAGCTGATGAGGTATTGCAATAAGCAATATAATCTTTGAACCTGTGCTTAGAATGGTTAGCATTTAACTACATACAGAGGTATTTTGCTGTTAAGCGCTGGGCAGGGTATATAAACCAGATGAAATATTTATTC
The DNA here is from genome assembly GCA_033556795.1 of Tapera naevia. Classification (NCBI taxonomy): domain Eukaryota; kingdom Metazoa; phylum Chordata; class Aves; order Cuculiformes; family Neomorphidae; genus Tapera; species Tapera naevia. The sequence goes on from JAUMJJ010000029.1 coordinate 19,654,271, forward strand.
ACAGACCTTTCACAATCCAGTTCTGTGTCTGCATAAGAATTCCTAAGCCAATCAGAGATATGTACTTCTTCCTTACCCGTGCTTTTACAAGCAGCAACTCCTCCAGCCGGACAGCTTTGCGTCTGTGTCAATAAGAGTAGCTCAGTGGTCAGGGCACTGTGTATCTTATGAACTAAGACTTCAGTGAAACTCCTCTCATCTGAAGAAAATTCATTTGCTTTGCCAAGCCAACGTGACTTGAGTTTTCTGAAATGGAAAAATAGACCAGCTAAGCCAGAAGGTAAATTTAAAAAGTGATTTGGAGAAACTAAAAGTACTTTTGAAAACCAGAAGGAAAATGATAAGAGGGAAAAATGTAATGTATAAATTAGAGCGGAATGCAAGTCATCCATGCTAATGCAGGATTCTTTTTATTTTGTTTTACAAGTGAGTCTTTAAAAATTTTGTAATTTAGTGTCAGCACCTCAGGCTGGCAACAAGAATGGCAAAAATAACAAAAAACACCATATTTCAAAAAGGCAAGAGAAAATCTAGGTCTTTTAGGTTTTATTCACTGTCTTAATAGCTTGTATCACTAAAATTCATAGAAATTTCAATGGGATCATAACTTCATGGTATTTTTAAAGACCAAAACTTAGCAGAGTTCTTTAACAGTGCTTTAGGCTCAAGAAAAAGCCTGATGGGAGCAAAACTATGCTTGCATTTTGTCAGTGTTAGTTGCCATCACTTCCACTTCTGACTCATAACTAGCATGTGTGCACACATGCACGCATAGATATATTATACATAGTTATGTCTTTTTCATAACTATTTCCTCCTTTCCACTAAAAAGAAGGTGGTATTGTATTTTTTTACCAGTGCAGAATATTAGTAAACACTGAATTTGTTTGCCCCTCAGTCTTGGTAAGGTCCATTAAGATCCCATGGAAGAATGAGGAGTGCTTTAAAGTGATAGTTGTAAAAGAATCATGTGCAGCCTGTTCAAAGACCCTAAAACATGCTTTTGTGATCTCAAAGCTATATGCATATATAAATAGCAAAGAATTCAGCCCTGAAAAAGAAAGTCCAGATCTTTTAAGTGGTAAAGAAAATATTACAGCTCCTTTCCTACAAAACTGTTTAAAATGGATAAACAAATAAAAATATAAATCAAGAGAAAGGGTCAAGCCTCCCAGCATGACTGCAGCCAGCCCAGTTGCATGGCCAGACCTGGTAGGATGCATTGCCACTTCAAAACTCGGAGGAAAAGAAGGTGAGCCTGCCATCACTCACCTGGGAGCTTTCAGCTGGCACCCTGGCCCCTCGCCTGCTCCTTCACCTCACTGCACCCTTCAGATCCACCACAGCAAGCCAGCCCTTAGTAAAAGTTCAAGACTTATAACCTCCATGCAGTGGGCAGAGAATGTGGCCCCAAGGCTTTGAGGGATTGATGGTAGCCAAGAAAAATGGAGGGAAGTGAGGAAAAGCTGCTGTGTCACTGTATAATGCTCAGCGCCCCATTGCAGGGAGTGAGACAGCAAAGTCGGCTGCAGTCAAGCCTAATCCTCATCAGCAAGAGGGAGAAGAGCAAAGAGAAAGCTGAGGACAAAACAGTGGGGATTTCCCCTCATCAACAATGATATTTAAAAGCATAAAGATACAAATTATTTTTGGACCATATGGGCAGTTAGCAGGAGCCAGGGATTATTCTTGTGGAGGAGTTCAGATGATACTGTAAACGCTTTGGGAGGATCCTAAAATGAGTGTAAATTGAGTAAATCTCTGGTCAGCTAAGAGAGGGAAGCTGCAGTGATTTATTTTGGCTGAAAAGGGCTTTTATAAGCTTATAGACTTCCTGGGACCTTTGCCTACCACAATGACCGTCACTGCGGCACTGTTCAAGGCTCCTGCTGTCTTCACCTCCTGCTTCTATCTGCAGAGGGTATGACATAGGCACTTTTATTTCAATGCTGACTATTATTTTGTCTGCAAAACTCAGTGCAGGAAGTCTTAAATTCTCTTTTGGGAGCCCCTCAGCCCAGAAGAAATACAAATAATAGTAAAACACAGCAACTGAAGCTATCCAAAATGCCTCCACCATTTCTACCTGTGCTTTCTCAGGGTCTGAGGCACCATGGAATCAAACGTGCGTGCTCATTTGGTGGGACAGCCCAGTCCCACAGTTAGAATCCAGCTGGTGACCATCAGCAAACAAGGGAAACAGAAATGACAGGCTCAAAGAGACGAATCCAAAGTAGAGGCCCCAAAACATCCACACATCGCCTATTACTCTGCAAATACATCCAGCAGATGCGACCAGTAGGAACCCTGCCCAGATGTGTTAAGCAATTCCCTGCTGATATGAATTGCATCAGCTCTCCGGATACAGCTAAATCACACCAGTGATTTTTACTGTCCTTGACACACTCTAAAATACACAGTCATTTTTATTACTTTTTTTAATCATTGTTAAAAATCAGACTGCCCCATATGTTTTATATTTTCAGTTCATTTGCTGGGAGAGGGAATACCTTTGGGCAAGGTCTTTATTTCCTTAAACTTAACTCCGCTGTAATACCCATGCAGATGAACAGTTTTCAAAAATATGGTACAGATAAGCTCTGCAGTGAGTACAGACTACAGTTTCTTTGCCATGTAAAATGTGTCATTCCTCACTACACTGCAGCGTTTTTGCTTTCAGTGTGCTTTATCCTCAGTGTATGCACTGGTTCCCTGTTTCTTCAGCCCTCTTCAGACAACCTCTAAGTCAGGGATGGGCAATAGCTAAGCTGAAAGACTGCTCTGCCCACTACTGCTCACACACATTGCTTCAAATAATCTCTCATATAGAAAAATCTCTCGCAGTCAGAGGGCAGCTTCCCTCCAGCAGTAGCTCACGCAAAATCCTAGCCAGATCACACCACACTGCATCAAAAAAAGAGAGCAAGATCAAAATGGGCCCTGCTTTACACCACCTTTCTGCCTGAGAGAGAAGGCAGCACCATGCGTGGAGGGCACCAGGTTGGAGAGAGTGAAGGAGGCAGGTGCCAGCCGCTGGGTCATGCAGGCATGCAAAGGGTTTTGGCCATGTTCAGCTGCTACCCTCTGTGTTAACTCTTAATACCTTGGAGGGGATAGGAAAAGCAAAGCCTGGAGCGGGGCTGGCAATAACAGGCCTATTTAAAAAACACCTTGGAGGAGCAGGACAGTCTCCCACCTTGGCCCCCCGTCTGCCACCCACGCTCCCTCCCCACCACACTCTTCCCCCTACATCCTCCCCAGGCCTGCCAAAGGATCCTGCTCATCCATGAGTAGCAGCCATACCAACATCCATGGCCCCTCCGGCCCCAGAAAGCTCTCCTCAAAGTGACTGACTGTGCTGTCATGTGCTGGATCTGCTCCTTTTTGCCCAGTGCCACACTTCCATGGTTTTGAGGTGCTTCAGGCTGAGGAGCAGCCAAAACTGAAGAGCAACATGTCAGCCAAGCTCTGTGTAATGGAGTCGATGGGGATCAACATAGTCTGCAGGGTTTGGGGAAGGCAGGAGGCAGATGAGTAGGAAAAGAAGATCAGGAGGGTAAAACGAGGGACCCATAAGTCTGGAGGCTGGCAAGACCATGAGGAAAACAACATACAGGGAGTAGAAAGGGATAACTGGGACTGGCTGAGTAGTGAGAGCATGAAAGAGCAAAGCAGGGACTAGTGTTCAGCAAGGCAGTAGGAAGAGTGATGTATAAATAAAACATGGTACAGGAGGCATAGAAGCCTCATGAGAACTAGGAATGTAAAGAAAGGCAAGCATGTCACATCAACAGAGAGTAAGAGGTGTAAAGCAGCATGCAAAAAAAAAGTAGAAAGACTAAAGTGAAAGCTTTTACGCTTAGGAGCTGAGAGGCATTGAAGCTCTCCTTTATTTTTCTTACCTATACTGAAATGCCTATGGAAGTTTCTGACAAAAGCCTCAGATCTTCCACAAATGGCAGCTGGCAGCTGCTTCCTGCCACCTTAATTCCTGCCATCTGTCCTGCAGGAAAACTCAGATTTTTGTCCTGGCTATTCTCATGTCCAGAGGTATCAACCATAAGATATTCATGTGTTTTCTATGCTTTTAGAAACCCAGGCTCCCAATCTTGATTCCATCTGCCATGGCACTTAGCATCATGTCACTCCTATACAGAGAATACACATTAGGAGACACAACTCACCAAGGACTCTGCTCCATTGACAGTTTCCTTCTTTCTAGGATGAAAGAATTCATATGAAATATTTTGTCCCAGTGCAAAAAAAAAACCCCAAATATGTTCCTCTTAAATTCAAGCACATTGTAGGAAAATACCACACTTCCAGAGCGACACAATCACAACTCCAGGAGGGGTTTCCAGCTAAAAGCAAAAGCCATCAAAGGACAATTTAATTGTCTTGAAATGGTATTTTCCCTCAATAAATGAATAAACTTTATTTTCTACCTCAAACTTTCTATTGTTAATTTGTAAAGCACAGTAATGCTACCTATTCATCTCTTTGAGATGTTATGAAAATAGTCATGTGAAGCACTCAGTTGCTCTAGTAATTAGCATCATAGCAAAAGGCCAATAGGGAAACAAAGGACCTTGTCTCCAAAACAAGGTTTAAATCATGCATGAAGTGTATATTAACCCTAGGACCAGCATAAATCGATCAGGAGGAAAAAAACATACTAAGGCAAGAGCAAATATGCTGCGTGCTGATACAATTAAAGGCTCCACAGCTCACATACATACCTTCTTTCTGAAATTTCCTGTGAGAATTTTAGGCAACTTGACAACTAGAAGAAAGTTTTTATTATTTAAAGTTTTTTTGTATCAAACTCTATTTGATTTGCCTGGTATGCCTAATTAAATCTCTGGCCTGGATACTTGAAGAAATAATTATGAATTTGTAAGTTCTTTTTCCATTAGACTAGATACCTCAAAATATAGCTGAACTATACCACATATATATTTTTAAATATTCAGTATAAACCCCTTCAATTTCTGTTCTAACCATTGTCCACAATCTATTTTTTGTTGTTGTTGTTATGAAAGACTTTCTTTTTCTTAGCTTTTTGTTCCACATTCTCTTCAATAAAAAAAAGCATGTCTCCTAATCACAAGACGTGATGGGGTTTGCTGCATTTTGAAACAGCAGTATTCTTGGGTGCTTAAGAGCATTTGGCTTTGTGCTTTGCATCTAACCAACAACGCAGCCAGGTGAGCTGCTATTGGACAGGGACTTAATCCCTGTCATGTTTAATCACAACATTAAAAGATTTAAAGACTAACATTAAAGGCCATTCAGTTTAGGCACCATAGAATTAAATGATGGAGTTGGGAAAAGCCACTTGGTCTATCCAGGTGAAACCTGTATTATATGTTTGAGAACAAAAGCCAGGAGAGCCGAGAAAGAAACTCTTTCTGACTTCTCCTTCCCATGGCTCAGACACCCACCCTATGCCCTCAAACTTCCTAGGATTTTCTCATACAAGGTGTTACTTGCACCACCTACTTAAATAGCTGCAATAAATTGTGAGATCTGGCCTGCTTCTGTTCTGCTTGACATCAATAAGAAAGTTGCTAGGTCAGTACTGAATGCACTGAAAAATCCCATCCCTGCTTGGTATGTAACTCTCTGCAGCAAGGATGACTCATCTGTTCCTCAGTGCAGAAGACAGGGGGACTGTTTTACATCCCCTCAAGAATTTGGCCCCCAGATGTAAAGTCTCCTGCTTCAGTCCCACATTGTTCCGGGGTGTGACTGCTATCACCAGTAGCCAGGGCACTTATTGCCTATCCAGCTGGCTAAGGAGTTCAAAGCCTCTCTTAGAGGTGTGGACTTCACTACAATTCCCCCAGTGTTTTTACTCTGTGCTTAACTCCAATTTCAGGCAGCTGCATATCCAGGCTCATTCCCTGGTGCCACACGACTTCCATGTTGTATAAACTCTGCTGGCTTTCAAATTCAATTCTCCAGTCCAAATCCATTACTAGGCATTTTCAACCTAGTCATTCATCAGCCAGTGGACTCAGATGCTACACATGAACTATGGGACAAATGCAATGCCTTCTGCACTGTGTCCCAAGGTCTCAGTCCCTCAACATCTCAATGAGGGGACTGATGGAGGCCACCACAGACTATTCCTTGAGTTTCTTCCAGGTTTTCTTCCAGTGGAAAACAGTGTAGGCAGTGGGGGAAGAGTGATGCATGCTGGCTTTCTCTCTAATGTGTTGTCAGGGTGCAGGTACCACAGCTCAGAGGCATCCTCACGGCTGCCCAGACAGATGCCTCCTGTCTCAGAGGATGCACCATTCAAAATACCTTTCCCTGGCAAAGATCAAGTTTAATCAACTTCAGAGGATGCTTTGAACAAAATTAGTTGTTTAACCAGACCATTTCTCAGAGTGTTACTGAGAAGACCGGAGAGCTTGAAGGGTATTCCAATCTTTTAGTTTGTACTTTCTAACATGTTGTGCTAGTTAACTTCACTTCTCAGTTTATATCTCCGTTAAGTCTAAGTGTACCTGCAGGTGGTATATAGATGCATCAAATAAAAGAACAAAGTAATAAAATTAATCTTCATATTGATGTTAACCATAATCCTAAATTATAAATAGAAGCTGAAATTCCAGCTGAGATGGGTGCACGAGATGACTTCCATGGAGTAGGGAGAAAATACAATATTATAAGACTGTCAAAAGGAACTCTACTGAAGATAAAAGATCTTTTTAATTGTATTCATGAATTCATATATGAAAAAAGAAGTTTCAAAACTCAACTCACAAGACACTTGCAAGATAATTTGGGTCTACAGCCAGGTGTCGCCATATTACAATCCCTCTTCTTGCAAAGAAGGGCACGAAGGTCTGAACCTGCAAAACCTGCTTCATGACCTTCCCTGTGAACAACAGAGGCTGTCCAAGGCCTCTCACAAAACTTTCCCAAGTGGGCAAGAAATTAATATTGCAATAGCAGTGCATATGGTACCTTTATAATTGATTTATCTACAGATAAAATTTAGTTTTTCACAGACAACTCTACAGTAATCATCACTATTTCCAGCTATCAGAACCTCACACAAACAGACCAATTCTGTTTCAATAAGGAGCTTCTGCCAGCACCCGTGGAGCAAAGACATCCCTCCTTGATGCCCTCCCTGCAGCCCTTTTATCTATGTTGCCTGTACTGCAAACATTCTCACAGCCACAAAGCTAACAATATGACACATCTTTTCAAACATCAAGTCTTCCTCATATGGCAAAAAAGAACTTGTACAATAGCAGACTATACAGTGATAACCACTGATGCAGAAATCTACATCATATCTTACTAGTAAGTCATTCCTTGTGAATGGTCATTTAGATTTACAATGCCTCTATAGAAACAATCAGCAATTTATTCCATTTATCCCTATTCTATGTCAACAATATGTAGAGTCATTCAAACCATGTGAGTTTTTTTTTTAATTAAAAATAAGCCACTGTTCTTTTCCTACCCATTCTGTATCAGTGTAATAAAAACTGGTTTTGTCATAGGTGTATAATATCCCCGTAAAGATTGGCTTTAATACTCCAAAACAACCTTTTCAAATGTTAGCCTTTATCATATATTTGCCTTGTTTTTTCATGCATGAATGTGCGCACACACACAGAGATAAATACAAACAGAAAAGCCAGGAAAACAAAATACTTTCTAGCCCAACCACTACAAAAACAGACACTTGAATATTAGACAAATCATGATCACCATACACAAGAGAATTATTCCCTCAAGTAGGTCAGGGAAGGTTTGGCCTAGGATGTTGTTTTACAAAAATGTAATGTAAAAGACTTTGCAGTTTGAATATTCCGTCCTTCATGTGACTTACATATAGTTTGTTGCATAAACAGCATGGAAAGCAGGCTTCTCTTTTGCTACGTGTGTGTATATATATTTTTCACTTTAAGAGATCGGAAACTGAAATACGAGCACAAAGGAATTGTCAATGGGTGTCACTCTGTGAGGTGGCCTCTCCAGTTCTCCCTCAATACATACACGTCTGTGGAGAAAAGATAAATGTTGCATTCTGTCTGTGTTTGTGATGGGACAGCATGAGAGGTGTCTTCTTTTTCTAAGGAAAGTTCAACATGAACTATAGAGTTGTTGTTCCTTATGTATTCCTTACCCAAATATTTGCATATTGCCATAGTAAGACCACGGATCAGAACTTCACTTGGTGTTAAAATTTAGAGCTCATATTTAGTCCTGATTGTTTTGACACTGATCTTGGTATTATTTTCACTACTTTCTGTTCATGATTTTACAGATTTGGGGAAAAAAAAAGATTTAAGCATGACAGCTAGTGTTTCATATACTTGTCTTAATTAGTAATTAAGTATACGACACACTTAAGACACACTGTATGAAAGTACTATTTCCAGGATTACAAGCATTATAGCACTAGAAATCACTCTACAACTCTAATTCCAGTTCATAAATGATTACAAGCACTACGCTATATAACTCTTAACTGACGATCCTACATGCTTATGACTAAGCTTTTGAGAAGCCTGGAGTCTTGGCAGAGAAATCAAACCAAAGTATTCACTCCCAAGGCAAAGATTTTCTTGTGTAAGTCTTGCTTTCGGGTTTAGTATCTTGCTTTCAGTTTTAGTAGGACTGTCTTTATGGAGAAGAAAAAAAAAGTAGGGAGGCTACTCGCTATACTTAGGAGTTCATTTTCTTAATTTAACAGTAGAGAGTATAATGGTGTCTGTAAGGATGGAATTAACCAAAATTCTAAGATGAAAACAGAAGGATGTTCCTTCCGGAGCATAACATGCCAGTCTTAGAAACATCAGTGTGGATACTTTAATGAAAAGACAAACCCCCATCCAACACAATGCATCTTACCACATTTCCCCTCATTCTGAGGAACACTCTTCAGCAATTTCCAGCAGTTCACTTCAAGCTGGAGAGGTTAATTCATGCCTTAAAGGAAGAATTCCCATTCCAACATGGAAGTTCGCACTGGTGATTGAATCTCAAAGATGCAATTCTTATAGCTTCAGCTCCAACGGGGAATCAATTTAAAATTTATTGTACCTTTTCACCTCCTTTATAGTCATTACATACAGCCCTGTGAGTGCTCATCCAGCCTTACAATGTCTTTATTTCTCTAATTACATCAATTTTGATCAATTGAGAACTGTGAGATTGTATTAATTTTCAATATCTTCTCTGGAACAGTAAGGATACCAGGTGAGGTACTTCTTAAATCAGATGTCACTTGTGAAAAAGAATACAGATGCTCACCTGCTGCTTCCTTTTGAAAAAACAGTGTCAGTCTAGCCTTTTGGGGTTACAGAATAATCTCTAGGCACAGAATCATATCTGCTATGTGAGTGGTTTGGGTTTTTTTTTTAGTATTTATTTCTGTAATTGCAAGGCTGTCAGGCAACTTGTAGGCTTACAAAGGAAAATCTGACAAGAAGTCACAATTAAATTTTATTATATCTGTTTAAATCTGATTCTCGTGTGCATGAAGAACACTATATTTCTTCTTCAATGTCTCTATACAGTGTGAAATTGCTGTTTTTTTTATTTTTAAGTGCCTGCAATAAATGTTCACTCCAGGTTGGTAAAGAAACTACTTCAAAAGTCTTTAGCAACACAATAATTTGCTCAGAAGTTTGGTCTTTTCCATGTAAGTAGAGTAAAATCAGTATTCCACAGCTCACACAGATTAAATGCCTAGAAAATCTACACAAAAAAAAGCAATACACTGTTTCATACCTGGGCAGACTTTCTGAGAGACCAGAGAATGAAGATCCTGTTTTAAAAGATACTTACTTTTAGTTCAAATGAGTTCTGCATCCAGACAGCTGCAGTTATTATATTTGAAAGAGAAAAGCCATGGGAACAAGGAGCTCTAAAGCACCTTCATCTATTTCCATCCCAAGGGTCAAAACTTTCAGTACTTGTTCAAGCAAACCTCCCACGTATTTCAACAGGATTTTCCTCTGTCATGTAGGATTTTACTTTCTCTATAGGAGGTTGAACCTAGTATGGCTGACTGCAGCAGTAAGAGCTACAGTAAAATTAGTATTGCTGCTGAAGAAAGGAGGGGAGTCAGGCTTCTAAGATCTTCTAGCACCTGAGCCAAGAGAGGCTGGAGCTGTGGTTGATGCTTTTTCTTCTCAGGCTAAATTAGGTTTCAGCCTCAAGCAGACACCCCTTGGGAGTGCGCAAGGATTACAAATGCAGCTGTATAAAAACACTGGGTGTGGAAAACTGCAGACTGTATGACAATTACTTAAGTCTTCAACTTTTCAATTATGCCATAATGACCTTTTAAAAATTATTTATTGACTGGAAAAAGTATGGAGAGCTGGTTGGGCCTGATTTCACCAAGGTGCCAGTGGAGGGCTAATAACCAAACCACACTTTGTACTCAAAGAATGAGCTGTTTAAATAGGAAAGTAATTATGACATTAAAATGCCAAAGAAAGCAAAGATTGTAAATTGAACTTGTCAACCTGTAGTATAACCCAAGGGTAAAGTGAGTTTCTGGCATAGCACAAGTTTCTCTTGGAAAAATAGTGTCTCATCTCAAAAGCAATATTACCAACTGGGCACTGTGTGGTCCTTTGTATTAGAAAAACACGTATTATGTCTGTGCTAGGATTGCTTGTCCATTTCATTTTTTTTTTAGCCATGGCAGGTTGATAAATGCAGATGCCTGCACCCTTCCAAGCATTATTAAACATGTCACATTAATTGCACAAAGTCATTTTGCTCTGCTCAGCAAGTCAGACTTCTATATATATCTTGGTAAAATAATGTAGGCATGCGGTCAGAAAAACAGCTGTCAGTCAGGCTCCTCTAATTTTACAAATGAAACAACAGTTAACCTAAACCTGCATAGCTATGTGCTGTAAGGCAGTTTCAGCTGCGCTGCGTGCTGCAGCACATACCAGGATGTCCCCATGAAATCTCTGAGTAAACAAAGCATTGTTCCTAAGCATCTTTCACAACTACAGCAACTTCTGGAGACTTCTTTCTGAAACCATACACCACATCAGGAACCAGGAGCAGGCTGTGAATGCAGCAAAGTGCGTGACATAGCACAGCAGAGAGCAAAATGGCAGGAAAAAAATGGGTTGAAAATACCTGCAGTGCTGGCATCCTCACAGCACAGAACCAGAAAGAATGCAGAATGGCCAAAAAAAAGAGCATTTCCAGTTCATCTACAGAGGTGGCCAAAAAAAATATTATGGAGACCTGCAGGAAAGCACAAATCCCTCATCCCATGGAGAAGAAGAGAAATGCCTATATTCTGCTCCTTTAAGAAGACTGGAGGAGGTAAGTGCAAGGCTAGCAGAAAGCTGGCACACCAGACGTGGAGAAGAAGGAGTGTGCGTGAGCTGCTTCTCCTTTCACCCTATTTCTTTCCAGAGGCCACTGCACTCGGCAAAGCACTCAGGGAAACAAGATTCTCCCCTGATGAGGTTATTTCAGCAAAATGCAGTGGGAAATCTCCCTCACCTCAGAGGGAGGAACTGAAACAACCTCACTCGATCAAGATCAGTCTTCAAGCCAGAAATGGGAACTGCTTCAAAATAACACAAACCTCCACATCACACCTTAAACAAGAGATCAGTTTGTCTTTTCATGTGAGGAAAGTGGAGAACAAATATGCTTCTCAGGACTCAGAAGCATGCACAGACTTTCAGAAATGCCCAATGAAAAGTTCAGTCTTTCAGGTTAAAATGGAGAACCAGAGGAAAGTAGCTCAGATCCTAGAATGAAATATTGAAAAATGCTCTTAATAGTACGTTCACGGATCACTCATCACTTTTTCCTTCTCTGGTGGGAACTGAAGTTAATTGGAGACATACCTGACAAAAGTGAACATCAAGTTTAGTCAAAGAATGAAACAAAACTTTCCTGAGTACTGCTTGCATTTCACATCTGTATTTTCCAAACCAATGTTTCTGTCTTGTGAATTAAAGGAGCAGTAATTTGGTAGAGTTTAAACATTCTCCTTCTTATTCCTACACACTAAACCAATAACAAAAGTTAAAACTAACAAAGGCACTTTGGGAAGTGGGGGAATCATATGTGGGCCATTTCCAGAGGACTTTGAAAAGGGAAGTGTCTGTTTCCCTACATCCACTTGCTTCACTCATATCTGACTCCACCAGAACTTTTCCCACAGCTCTTAATAGAAGGAGGGTCATGTTTACTATAAATGGCAAAGGGTGGAGTGGCCAGAAAAGGCTGGATTGTTTTAAGGTTTTGGGGGGCACATTAATAACCACCTAAAAGTAGTTAACTCCTCACCATCGTGGCAGGAATGAGAGGAGAAAAGGTTAGAAGCAATGCCTGCTTCATTTGTGACCTGTCCTCTCCTGCATCCAGGGTTCGAGCTCAAAGCATCTTCAATAGCTTGCCAAAGCCTGGCCACGCAGCTTCCACCACACAGTCTTAGCTTTACTACCTGCTTAAGAGAAGGATTAAACTGTACTAATCCGACTTATTTGCAGCCCCCTATAGTCAGCCTTAAGAGCTCAAGTCCCCCTGCCCGCGTTGAAAATGAAGAGAGCTCAGTCAAGAGCATTATCCCCGCCTCCAAATTTGCGCCAGGGAGAAAGAAAGGAACAGGAGAAAGGACAAACCACCACAGTCCATCATCATTACCCAGTCACTACAGGGATTTTTTTTATCTCCCCGTTGCCCAGAGGTTAAGCTCTAACTCAGAACCCCAGTATTTCATTATACTGCTGATGATATTTTCCCTTTCTTTACCTTTTTATCTGCAAAGGGAAACATAAAGGCTTCAGCTATCAGCAAGCTGAAGCATTTGGCTTGGCTACCAAAGGCTCATAACACCTCGGTGTGCTCCTTCTTGCTAAAGAGGATTAACTGAGGTAGACTGTTCACAAAAAGATGCCTATCATTTAAGAGGTTACATTAACTGAGCTTTATGATCTAATTTTCATTCACATAATTATTTGAAATCAAGACAAAAAAAAGTATTATTAGGTTATTTGTACTGGGTGTTTTCACACAAAATAAAAACAGGACACACACCGTGTTATATGTGTGTTTACAAAGACATCTCTAGAGGAAACTATTTTCTACAAAGCTGTGAAGTGAGACATCAACATCTACTGAAATAAATATGCAGCAGACTTGGTTCACAATGGCATTTGTCCAGCCTCTCAAGTAAATAGTGAACTAGGCTTGGGATTGTATTTTTAATGTACTTTTAATCCTGCTGAAAAACACTGCCTATTTCATACAACCTGTATATGAGGTAAATTGTATCTGTTTCCTTTCAGCAGTTAAAAAAGATACTTCTTTCCAGATGGTCAGATGCCAAGATTAGATTTTCTGCGGGGCTTCTACTTAGCGACCAGGTTATTAGCTATAATTGTTGACTTCTACTTTTTTACCAAACATAACTTCAAGTCTCCCAATTGAAGCATCTCACTGGAGCCTGCTCTGTGGAGGGGATTGCTGCAAAATACAGTCTAACCACTTGTTCTCCTCAGCTGCAGTCCACACCCAGGCCCTAGAGTAGCATCAGGGATTAGTGTGGAAGCAGGGAAGGAGTGGTGCCTTTTCCACTGGGAATTCCAATCAAATTTCTCCAAATTCGGAGTCTGCTCAGCAGGGCAGATGCAGTTGCTTTCCAGCAGCTGGCTACACCAGTGTAAAGTAGCTGAAAGCACTCAAGGCAGCAAAAGCTTTTCTGTACCCTAATATCCTAGCAATTCAAAATACCTAACATACTTAAATGAGGCGGGACTGTACAATTAACCCCTTTGTAACAGAAACAACCTGGGCACACCAAAGGACACAGTTAATCTATGGCTAGTTAAGATACTTCAGAGTGAAAAAAAATAGCAAGCATATGCTATAAAACCTAAAAGTGACGTAGTACTTCCCTCCGAATAGCAATTTATCCCTAGCAGAATCAAAGTGAAAACTATCACATAGCTTGGTCATGTGTCCCACACTGCTATAGAGCAATTTTCTCTGGGTATACTCTTTAACGTAGCATTCTTTGCATGTCCACAGCCAATACGATTTGTCCTACAAGTAAGGCTCAGTTTTTTCGTACCTGTCTCCTATTCAGAGAAGTCTCCTTACCTTACCTTTGCATCTGGCCAGTGCAATACATAAACCCCAGCATCCACATCAGCTGGATCCATCTTGCACATTTCCTCTCTATGCCATCATCCGCCTCTTCCTCACAATTGTACTAGTTTCTTAGAGGAAAACCTGTGACATGTCTATGCAATACAACCTCAGAGCAGTGACGGGCCATGAGCTGCCCATTACTAATCAGGGACAGGATCTCAGCACTGCAATCCATGGAAAAAAATGCACTCAATGCACTGCAATGGCCAAAATCCCAGCTCTAAACTAAGCATCAGCTACTATTTAGAAACAAGGAAGGGTAAAAAAGACAATCATCATATGAATCCATGGTGTCCCTATCTTGGATATTTTGAGCAGTCCTGGTCTTTCCTGCAGTAAGGATACAAGAAGATGACCAAACACCCTGATAAAAGTTATGGAGACAGCATGCATGCAATGATTGAAAGAAATATATTCCAGGAACATGTCCCTGCCTTGGATATTTTGAGCAGTTCTGGTCTTTCCAGCAATAGGGATGCAAGAACATAACCAAACAACCTGATAAAAGTTATGGAGACAGCATGCGTGCAATGATTGACAGGAATATATTCCAGGAAGGGCTTTAGAAGGATCATCTAAGAATGCAGGGATAAAATTGTGATGGCCAAAGCCAGGCCAGAGTTTAAACTGTTAAGGGATGTGAAGGGCAATAGAAGTATCTGTAGGTACATCAGCAGCAAAAGGAGAACTAAGGAAATTGTAGCATTGTTGCTTAATGGGGCAAAGCAATGCAGCATTGGACATGGAAAAGACTATGTCTGTTCCATTGCTATTGGCAAAGTGCGGTCTTGGGGCTCCCAGATTCCTATCGGTAACAGAAGAATTTGGGGGAGAAAGATGATGCTCACAGAAGAGGAAGATTAATTTATGGACTATTAGATAAATTTGACACACGTAATCTCATGGGATCAGATGGGAAGCAATAAAGCACACTGAAAGCTGGCCAATGTTATTGTGAGGCCACCTTCTGTCATCTCTGAATGATCATGGTGTTCATGGAATGTTCCCAAAGGCTGGAGGCAAGGTAGCTCTAGAGTATGGAGATCGAAGAGAATATGGCTGATGAGCGTCACCTGAAACTCTAGGAGGTTATTCCTACATTCGGTAAGAGCAAGGTAACTGACAACAGCCAGCATGGATTTACCAAAAGCAAATCATGCCTGACCAGTCTGAGCACCTCTGTGATGAGCAGGCTGGCAAGAGGAAAGTAAATGATGTTGCTTACTTGGACTTTAGCCTGTGACACGGTTAACCATAGGACCTTTATACTCAAGCAGGAGATAAGCATGTGACATGTGGGCTCTGCAACGCAGCAAGAGAAAAGCAGCAAGAGAGTGCATCTTTCAGATCCAGTTTTCTCAATATTACTCTTTCTGAGGCAACAGGAAAGCTCATGGCACAATAAACTTTGTCCTGAATCTGAAATTTCAATACATCAAAGTTGGCAAGTTTTGCTACTGTGTGGGAGAGAGCCTCCAGATGCAAAGTCTGTATTCATTCCAGTGATTATTTTTAGATGAATACCAATGTCCAGCTCAGCACAGCAATGTAACCTGCTTTCAGACCACACCGAAGTATGAGTAATTTTGAAATTACTTGATCAACCTGCTTTTGACACTGACCTGCCAAAATGCAAATTTTACTTGTGCTGTTAAAACCCCTCAAAAAGCACACTTCTGATTCATGGATCTGGATGTAGGTAGGGGAGGGAAAGAAAAGAGATGACCTGAAGGCAACATAAAAATTGTCTGTAGAGGCAGAGGAGCATGGTAGGCATCAGGAAGGGCTGTGCAGGACCAGAGTGTTTCCTGTCCACCCTTGGGGACACACGCCTGAGTCCACTGCTCCCCACCCGTCCCAGCCATGGTTCTGCTCTCCATGCCCCTCAGGGTTTTGGGTTTGAATACATCAGGCTCTGATGACATAAACTTACATCTCGGTGGCCCTCAGCCCACCTGACCACTGCTGTGGGCTGTGAAGGCAAGGTCACCCCTGTGCCTCTCTATGTGCTGGCTGCCCAGCCTTTGCTCTCCTCCCTCGTGTGCTGAGGGGCCCTACACGGCTGCATGGCTCAGCCGGTCACTGCCTGTTCTTGCCTATGGCACACGGCTCCAGGGCTGCCTCCGTTGCCGAGTTCACCAGCCGTTTCACTCCCTGCGATTCCCTGCCCTGGCGCCCTACCTGGATTAAAATTGATAAACCTGACATTGTGGTGGGGCTTGGTGGGAAGCTCACCAAGGGGCTAAGAGGCGCTGGTGGCTGCTCTCCTTGCTGCAGCAGCGATAGCCCCTTCTTGTGCCACCACTCCTGGGCTGTATGCGCACATTAATGGTCACCTGCTTGCCTGCCTGCAGCTGGGCACACATGCAAGCAGGGGTTGGGGGGTCGTCACAGAATCATAGAACCATTAAGTCCAACTGTACCTGTCCACTACTAAACCATATCTCTTGAGCACCTCGTCTACTCATCTTTTAAACGCCTCCAGGGATGGGGACTCATAGAATCATCAAATGATTCGGGGGGGGGTCATCACGGAATCATAGAATGTCCTGAGTTGGAAGGCATCCACAAAGATCATTGGGACCAATTCCTGTCCCTGCATAGAACAATCCCAAAGTTCACACTAGTATGCATCCACATGCGCACACGTGTGCCTAAGCATGTGTTGTGCATGCATGTGCTTACATGTGCATAACGTGCCTACCTGTAACCATGAGTACATGTGCATATGCCTGTATGGAAACCATAAGCATGTGTGCATCCAGGGGGACAGGTACACCCCTCCACACACGTCTCCACACATGTGCTTACGTGCATATCCCCTACTAGACATGCCTGTATGCGTGTACCTGGCAATGGCCACACCTATAAACCCACGACCGCCCCCCGTTTGGGAGTGGGGAGCCGCCTACGCGTACGCGCGACTCCGGCCCCTGCCCCGCCCAGCGCGTTACCACCCCGCCGCTCCCATAGGGAGGGAGCCCCTCGCCCTTACCCCCTTGCCCTCTTCCAACATGGCGGCAGCACCTCACGGACGCAGGCACGCAGGCGCTGCTCCCCCTCCCTTCCGCCGCGTGCCCCGAGAAAAAAAAAAAACAAAAACCTCCAAGGGAACCCCGCAGGAAAGAACGGCCTGGGCACTCTATGGTTTTGCCCGATGGCTAGAGTGCCGCAAGTTGCCTCGCCCGCCCAGCCGCGTTGCACGCCGGGACGCAGCAGGTCCTCCGTCCTGCCCCCCCCCCCCCCCTTCCCCTCCGCCCACCGCACCGCGAGTCCTCCGAGCCTGCGCGGCGCCGACATCCGCGTCGCTGCCCAAGATGGTGGCGCGGGGCTCGGGCTGAGCAGAAGCGCTGAGCCGAGCGCGCGAGAGGAGGCGCCCCCGCCCGCCTCGGCCTTCCGCGCCCGCCTCGCCCAGGCCGCCCGCCTCGCCCTTCCCCGCCCCCTCCAGGCCCTGCACCGGAGGCCCCGACGGTTCCGCCGGCAGTGGTGTCTCCTCCTTCTCTTCCTTGTCGCCTGTGGCCCCCGCATGAGCTCGGGCAGCGGGAGTGACCGGGAGCAGCAGGCCGCGGCGCCCAGGTCGGTAGGCCCGGGGGAGGGTCGGGATCGGGGAGGGATGGCTCCGGGATCACGGGAGGGGAGGAGGCCGGGAGCTGCTCTGCCCGCTTCCCTCCAGCGGGGAGATCACCCCGCCATCGAGAGGGGATAGTGGACGCGCCGGTGGTCCCGTGCCCCCTCCCCGTGAGGCACGCGGGTGCGGGGCCGGCCCCATGTCCCTCCTCAGGAGCGGGAAGGCCGGGCGGGAGGGTGGCCCCGGGCTTTCAGCCCGCCCACCGGGGAGACCAGGCTGGCGGGGCGACCTTGGGTGAACCTAGCCTGCCTGTCCCTGCCTCGGTTTCCCGCCTCCGCTGGGCTGCTGCGGGCATGGAGTGCCTCGGCTGTGGCAGTCGGGGAGACGCGGGCGTAGGAAGCAATGCCAGAGTGCAAAACTGGTGTGCAAGGGCGGTGGGCAAAGTAGGTTTGTTCACCTGCTCGTGTTGCCTTTTCTCTAGTGGGAAGAGTCGGATCTGCTAACTTGCGAACAGGCTGCTGTGCTGCACAAAAAGTGGTCTGACGCTCCTGAGGACTCGGCTAGGTTTCAGTTTTTAAGTGTACCTGCAGCTTCTTTTTTAAATGAAATCTAAATGGGTTGTGATAGTTCACAATCGGTTTGTAACTCAGACGTCTAAGGTGGAGTGATATGGTCATTCAGAAGTTGCTGCTACTTAAACTAACTTTAACTAACTAAGTGGCAAGAACCTCTGATCTATAGACTTCTGGTTATACTTTTTTTTCTTCAGTTAATGGAAATACTCGTTTATGTTTCCTTCTATGTAGGCAGTGTTCTGATTCTCGGACAAAGCCTGTGTCTTTCAGGTTGCTTCAGGGATGTTCCCTCTGTATCTGTATGGAAACTTCCTTACCTCAGTAGCAATCTGCAAACCTGAGGCTCTGTGAGAATAAACCTGTCTGATTAGTTTCACCATGCCTCTTACATGTCCTCCAAAAAGTTCCTCAAACGGAACTTGTACCTGATTTTAGCTTTGGTTTTTTGCTTACTAAGGAAGAAAGAACTACGATTGTATTGTCAGGATTTTTGTTTTGTTTTTTTTTTGTTTGTTTGTTTTTTTACTAGATGACTGGTTTGAAAGCAAGAGATCTAAAAGAGAAGATTAAGTTCCTGCAAATAGCATCCAGTTAGCGAGAGATTCCCTGTAACACTCTAAGTTTAACTGCATTGTTCAACATCTGGGTGGGAAAATAATGGAGATGGTGAGAGGTGCCTCTTGATAAGAATGAAAACTGCCGAAAAATGGGCTTTTCGGTTTTTACAAACTGCTTGGTTTGGATGGTAGCACTAAATACTCCGTACACTTTCAGTTAGAGGTACTTTTGTGATTTGAAAATACTGTGAAACTCACAGCGTAATGAGTCTGAACTGAAAATATGTGCACTGCCAGATTACTAAGGATATTTGACAGTTTTCCTCACATACGTTTGTCTTTTAAAACAGATGCAGTTTGTGGTGCTTATGACTTTTCCTTGTAAGAGTAATATTCTGTCAAATCAATGCTAACTACCCTTGCAAGAAAAGCTAATCTATAGGGCTGACAATACCTTTAAATGAAATTATTTCCATGCAATATTACAGTTACTTCATCTGTCTTTCATAAATACCTTCCATCCCACTCTGAATGTTTGCTTTTTATTGTAGCATCTTTCATACTGGAAATAACTTCTTTTTCTGTTTACCAGATTTGATTGCTATTTCTCTACACTAGTGTATCCTGAGTATCTTCCAAGAATTTAGAAATTAAAGCACCAAGCTAGATGGCAAAGTAATTGTTGGACTTTTTTAGGAGTATAACTGGGTAACTGTGTTCAAGAAAAAAAACACTGAACGAAAAGCAGGTAGGCTTGAAAGACCAGAGGTGTTTAACTTTTTCACAGCAGTGATTTTCAAAGCCTAGATCTCTCAGTCCAGGTCCTCTTCAGCAGTATAACCTTATGTGGCAAAGCTTAGTCTTTTTTAAATTACTGCCACTGCTTAAGGACATAGGCAAATGATTCTTTTGTGAATGGAATTTAAAACTGTGTGTATATTTTAAATACATCTAGGGATTTTCTCAGCTTGAGTCCCTGCTAGAACACCTTGAGTTTGTCTCTGTTCTAATTAACTCAAGAAAATAAAACAGATTCTCTTTTATTTTTATTTAACTCCACTTTTTGTGGGAGAAAACTTGCTTCGGAAATACGAAATTACATACGTAGTCAAGTATAAAATCATGCTATTTCAGTATGAATATGTCATTTGTTGATGTGTTCTTTACTAATTCTCTGTGAGTTCAAAGGTTCTACTTAACCAAATACATAATCAGGAGGGAAAATGGTATTTAAGTCAAGTTCTAATAGTCATAAACATGTGTTAATTGTGAACATGTTTAAGCATGTAACGTTTTGTAAACAATAGTTAGTGTAGTACATGATATGGCACTTATTGTAGAACAAGTCCAGTGTTCTACAATATTTACAAAAAATATTTGTAAATATGCATCATCTTAATTTTTACTGTGCAGGGAAGATTTTTTTTTTTATTACCTCTGCTGCTTTTGATTTCAGTGAATGTTCAGAGAGAGTTCATCATTTTTTTAAATGCAGGAAATGTCTTTCTGTCTACCTACACCAGTGTATTCTTATGTTTGAAGTTAAATGCCACAAATTCGTAGAAATAGAACATGCAGTTGAGGGATGAAAGGAGAGAATTCCTAAGTATGTAGGTATATATCTCATTTCCAATGTCAGTCTTCATTTCTGGTACTGTGGGCCAGGTCTTGGCTTCCCTTTAGGTAATGAATTTATATTGATTTTTAAACAAAGGAGGTATGTTCTACACTTTTTCTGAAGTATCCAGTATATTTAAGGTAGTTAGAAGTTTTATAGAGAAGCAGTGTTGAGAGGTTTTCTGTCATCAATCCAATTCTGATTTGTACATGGAAGGAGAGGGATAATACATTTGCTATCAGGTTCTGTAACAAATCATTTAGAATATGGCATTTACTTTTTAAAACATAACCTGTCTCCTCCTCCACCCCTCCCAGGAGTGTACTGTAAGCTTTGCTAAACAGTCGATTTCCAGAAACAACAGGAATGAGCAAATCGCATGTTGGAAGTGACTTCTGTCACTTTAAATACTTTGACCTTAACATTTACTGCATTAACTTCCTGTATTTAGAGGCAGCACCTGACAGCCTTTTCAGGCTTTATTGCCCCATGAGTGATAGTGGGGAAAAAGCTAGTTCATGTGAATAGTAATGTCTGTAATCTGTCTGGTGGGTTAGGAGAAAGTGAGAGTGTATATGTAGTATTTTGTAATGAAGCAACACTACAGTAGCTATACCAGCTGGTGAGATACCTCCTCAGGAAAATAACCTCATAGGAGAACTATATAAAAGCTAAAATGAAATAATGTTGAGATCCGGGATTTGTGCTTGGCTATGTAACACATGACCAGCTAGCACTTTAAACTGCTATTTTTGAATAGTTCCCCCTTCTTGTGGCTAGGAGTGACAGAACTTACTGATGGCAAAATAACTTACTGGTTGCAAAATTACCTTATAAATTAAATATTAGCATAGTATTGTGTCTCACAAATGCTCTTATGAATGAATCTCTTAAAGGAAGCATTAACTACTTCTTACTTTTAATAGGTTGAGCCTGCTTCCCTGTATTATGCAAACTGCTGAATGGAGGAAGGGGACGGAAGTCAGTTTTTACCAATACTCTTTCCATTACCATCCTACATGGTTCTTTACCCATGTTTTACAGGGTGGTGATGAATTAGGAGAAGCTGCAGTTGTTCAGCTGAGTGGAACTGAATGTGTGGCTTACCTCTGGACCCTCACTTCACTGTCTTAGGTAAGAGGGCTGACCTGCTTCTTTTGAAGCAACTGTACATTTTCTTAGAACAAAGATATGTGTGTTTTGAGAGAGACTTATAGTTAGCAAAGCAGAGATTTGGGTTCTTTTTTTCTTTTTTTTTTGTAATCTGATGTCTTGAAAAGGATGTTCGCAGTATGTAGCTGTTCAAGACTTCTTACCAAGAAGTCTTACTGTTTGCACCCATTCAAACAGCTTTAAAAACATGCTCTGTGTTCATAGGCTTTACCTTTGAGAATCATGCTTATCTTATGTAATATGTCAGCTATAGGACTGTACCAGAGGTGAATTACAGTAGTGATGTTTTAGCACAAACTTGAACTGATGTACCAGTTTACTGCTTGATAATGGAGGGTGCTACTTTTTTCACGTTCAGTCCTTGTATGTCTGTAGTTCCAAAGCTGTGGCCTAAGTAACATGAAATTTAAGTGTCTCAAACTGTAAGGTACGGTATCTCCTTTTGAAACCCCATGGAAATTTGGTCTCAATGGGCCTTGCATCCAACAGTGGGATCACAAGCAGAAAATCATGGAACCCGTATTTGAGTTTGGTGGTTGTTGCATAGTTGTCTGGCAGGAATTAGTGCACATGATGTGGTTTTCATTCTGGTATCCTGTTAGGACTGTGGCAGGACTTCTGTCTTGACTGAGCTTGAGTAATAGAGGTGAAGCTAGTTCTTCATCTCTCCTTCATAGAGGGTGACCACACTCTTAATCCCTTTGATGGTTCCCTTTATGGAATTGTTGATATTTCGTTGATAATCAAAAGAAATTGCTAAAATGAATGACAAACAAACATATTCTGTCCCTTGCCTTTAGGAGCTTTATGCAGGGGAGGCACAGGAGCCATCTGTAACGTGTTGCTAAGCTTGCGCAGTGCTGAGAGATGCCAGACTTGTCCAGGCAGCCAGGCTCTGGCACTACTTGTGTACTCCTGCTCTGGTATGCTTTGTGGGACCCAGGTTGGAGCAGCTGCAGTTCAGCAGGCTTGGGGTGTTAGACATGGTGGAGTGGCTCTTAAAGGAGCTACGCTTCGAAAAGGGGCGCCAGGTCAAAATACTTCAGGAAATGCTACCTAATAGTTGTAGATGGGTTTTTCTTTTGAAGTATGGTTAGTCACATGTTTGAGTTGATTTCTTTAATGCTTAAAATATTTTGATTTAACAGTACAATATTTTAAGTTTTCTTAAAAGGTATCAAAAAATTTTACGCAACTAGATACCGCTGAAGAGGTCTATTACTACTTGAGAATTTCTATTTCCAATATGGTGTTTTCATCTTTCTTATTTGTATAGCCATATTCAGATGATGATTACTTTTTATTTCATAGTGAAATCTCATGTCCAAAGTCTGGGTGATGAGTATCGTGGTTTAATATGTATGTATACACCCTATTTTATTTTTAGAAAGTCCAAGGTACACCGGCATACGCTGACTGTAGTAGCAGCACCTAGATGTGTTCAGCTGTTGTGGCAAAACTTGCTTATTCTAGGCCATAGAAGTACACCTAGTTTACACAACCTCCAAGTTTCATGAGAGTTCCGGGACAGAGGAATTCTTAAGAATGTCTATCACTTATGTGAAATGCTGGTATTTTTTGATTGCAAAGGTTGAGCCTTTTACATTCTAAGGTGGTGATAAGTACTCAGTTTGCATGGTTCCTATTACCTGAATGTCTCATTGAATTAAGGACTTATGTGATTACTTGGAGTTTTTTTGTTTGGCTAATATTGTTATATTAAGAATGTAGTCATGGAAGGAAATTTTTCTCATTTGAGCTTACATATTTAAGATTGTGTGAGAGAATCTATTATAAAATACCTACCATTTTCTTTAGGGTGATTTTTTCTCCTCCTGTCTTGTGACAGTATTTCCAAAAATGAAAAAGCGGTAAACGTTTGAGCACCTAATAGAGGTGACTTCATGATGTCTTTCATCAAGGCAGAAAGAGTTGCAAAGTATTTTTTGTAATTTATACTGTTTCTTAAATATTTTGTACTTCTGTATGCTACAATTTGGGTATTTCAATCATCTTTGTTATATCATTCAGTATACCTTGAAGTCTGGCTTTCTTATTGAAAATGTATGATATAATTGTAAAAATGCAGATTTTTTTGGCTCAGGTCATGTGACAGATCAAGATTTCTTTATGTTGGGTGGTAGCATTAGTATTAGCCGTGCTTTTAGGCACACTTGCTGTTTGCATTTTTTTTAGGCAGATGTGCTTTAATGCTAATTAACAGATATACTAAAGTTGAATGTTGAAGTACATCTGACTTCATGAAATTATTTTGGTTCGTTTTAGACAAGCATTACAGATCCTATGTTGCATTTTTTTGTTGTTCATGTATCCTTTGTGCAAATTTTTTTTAGGAGACTACTGAACTGCTCTGCCTTAGTGGTAGCTGTTGAGGGGGGAAAATGAGGAAGGAGAACTGGAAGTCCAGGTGCTTCACTTTCTTGCTGTTGGAGTTACTTCCTCCTCTCCTGCTAGCTACACGTTACTAAGCAAATCCTCTGACTCCATCTCCTCTACTGTGGTCTTGCTTCTGATGTAAATTGCACTGTCTTAAACTACATAGCCTCAGTTATGTTGGGTACCTTTGTTTTCTTTTCTCCTATTGCTGGGCAATAATCATAAGATCCCTGGTAGGAGTGTTTGTGATACTTTTTCATGTACTACTTTTTGCTCTGCTTGTACTCTATGCACACTGAAAGTTGGTTCTTTTGTACTTTAGATGAAAGTGACAGAATTTACTATAGCTGTCATTGCTCTGTCCTCTTCTCTAGAAGAACAAGTACATACATTGGAGTTGAAGCTAGAAGTTCTGTGATAGAAGGTGTGAAAATATTGGTCACGTTTGTCAGAATGCGTTTAACTGAATTTCCCTGATGGTGTCGCTGTGAATGAAGAATTATTCTTCAATAGAATATAAGACAGATATTCTGAATTTCTGTTGTTGGTATGGAGTGGTAGCAGTTACTGTCTTATACCGTTCAGATAAATTTATTGGTTTTTTTCTTCTTAATAGTAGTGAAGATTTATTGACATTTGCATAACATTAACTTGTTCATCTTAATCGTACATAAATCCACATAATTGTCATAACTGTTTGGTGAAACAGAAGTCTTGTTTCATGAAACAGGTAAAGTGCCCTATTTAACTTTTTAATTTAAAAATTAAAAATTGTGCAAAACTCTTAAAGCTTCACTGGCTCGACTGTGTCAGGCCAGGATTCACTCCTTTTAACATCCCCGATTCAGAATCGGCCCTTTAGTACTGGATGGCTTCTCTGTTTGACATCTTTAAGAAAAACCTGTATGTATTCTTAAGGTAACGAGATCAGGGTTTGCTTCATAGGAACTCCGTTCTATATCAGAGATCAGACTAAATCAGATGCATTGAATTTGTTTGTTCTTAATAGAGTTTTAGAACCAAGAAAATAAAGTGCTAAATCTTCACAATACTGAAAATACTCTGTGCCAAATTAGTAACTTTCTAGAAAGTCGTTACTGGATTTCTTTAGTTATATGCCTGTAGGCATGTTTCTGTCACTTTTTCCTCTGAAATTGTTTATGCTTTTAGATGTGTGTTTGAAAATGTTTAGACCATGTTTTAGTCGTGACTCCCTTTGTTAATTATGGCTTTCCTGAAAATGAACAATTTATAGAAAAACTTACCAACTCCAACAGTTTTGAGCAGCCAGGACAAAGATACGGTTCTATCTGTGACTTCTTTTGAGTGTTATAGGCTTGTTTTCGTCTTATAAATACCAGTTCTTTTTCTTTTTTTAAGGGGGAAAGGGGAGGGCAGGGAGGGAGAAGAAACTTTGCCAGAATCTTCCAGAAGAAGGAAATGGATATTTATAATGAACTGAATGAACGGAATTGTGAAATTATTGCATCACTAGAGAGAGAAGAATGGGGAATGTTGTCCATATATACTTTCTGCTTTTGTAGTTTCTCTAGCATACTTAATATTTTCTGTTGTGGTTTTTATGGAAAGTATGATTTAGTTGGGAAGTCATAGGATTTAGTTTTAGATAGTTCAGCAAGGAGCAGGGAATTGGTCTCTCTGGTCCTTGCAGGTCCCTTCCACCTTGAGGTATTCTAAGATTCTGTTCTGTGATTGCAAGTATGTGTTTCCTCTAGTTGCAAATTTGTGACTAATTGAATGGCCTTCTCGAATGTGTCATTTTGAAGTTGCATTGAGCTTCAGATTGGTATGGATTGTAGTGCAAAAACTGAAATATAATGTTTTGCGTTATAGGTACAAGAACTGTAGAAGTCCATTTTAAAATTTGAAAGAACAGTTTCTGCAACTCCAGAAAATTATGGTATGTTTATGCTTTCATTTATATTTTGTGTATGCTAATAATTATAATAACAAATAATTATACTTTTATTCCCTGATTAAAAAGAAGTTTAAAATAAATTCAGGAAGAAGCACATTCTTTTTTCCCATATTTTTTTGGCTATGATATGTGTTACTTAGGCATACTTCTCTAGAAAACTGAGTTGTTTGATTTTTCTTGGAGAAAATAAATATTGATAATACAACACTGATTAATTCCCTTTTAATTTTTTTTTCAAGCTCAGCATCAACCAGCTACCATCCATCTATTTTTCCATGGATTGGATAAGAATCAGTGCTGTTTCTCAGAGTTGTTTGTTTTCCTTGCTGCTGAGTATATTTATAGTGAGGCTTGTACGGATTTTAGGTGTGACTTGAAAAGTTGAGAACCACTAGAAAACTTAAGCAAATATCAGTGTAAGTCAAATTTGCAAACTGAAATGTCAGGAAATACAAAAATATAACCTTAGTTAGCAATGTTAACATGAGCCCATGGCTTTTTGTCTAGGCTCTTAAATATCAAGCCGGCTTAAAATATGTACATGTATTACGGTAAGGTTGGAACCTGGACTTATTTTAATTGCCGTTTTATAACATCATTCTGGTGTGGTCCTGTGGAGATGCCTGGTGGTATGGAATAACTGCACCACTCTGTACTGTCTCAAGTAGTTCTGCAACTTGGTGCATAGAAAGCTTTTGAAACTTTTTGCATTGCTGCATTCAGGAAAGCAATTTTTGTTCAAGTTAATTTTTCTACTGTATTAAATAGGTCTGTTCCTCCATATATAAAATTGTATGTAGTTACTTCAACAACTGCTTCTAAGCTATGTATATACTTTTTTTAACCACTTAACATATGGGGAAAAACTCAGTAACTGCTGATATGAGTTTTATATGCTGTGTGTTTATGTCTAGGCTTTTCTTTTGAAGATACTTAAGAACATATTTAAATTTTTGAAATATCAGCCTTGCAGGATTGTTGAGTGTCTTTAAGTTCTATTTTGTTGGAAACTATAGACGGGAGCTAATGTGTTAATGTCTAAGCTGAAACTTTAAATATTATGTGTGCTAATTAAAAACTGTAAATCTCTTAAAAAGTTATATTATCACAAGATCACAATACAGATATTCCTGAGAGAAGTTTATAGATTGGTCCTTTAATCTAACAGGCATCTGGCAGGTAGTGTATATCCATTTTTACACCCACAGCACCACTGGGACCACCCACCTGCTTCTTGCTCTCCAGTTTCAATATGAGTTTTGTGTATGATGGCTCTGCTAATTTAAGCCGTTATTTCTTTATTGCCATTATTTCTGCTGACTGCTTTTTTTCTGGATGTTTAACTGTTTGACACTGTGTGTATGCATAGTCTTTGTAATGATATGTGCTTCATAAGTTGATGACAGATCCTCCTCTAATGCCCTGCAACTTGAGTAATGAACTGGTATAACATCAGAAAAGCTGAATGTTACACTACAGAATTGCACAATTGCTTGGTCTTAGTATAAACTATATATAAACAAACATGCTGGTCACGCTGAAGAACTTGGTCAACAGAAATATACTGTACATGGAAGGTTTCATGAAGGATTGGTGGCAAAAGAAAGCAAAATAACAAAGTATTAGCAAAAGGACAGGTGGAATAAAAGCTTAAATATTAAAGCTGAAATGAAGCTGTAAAACTTACCTGTTTGGAAAATAACTTGATACCTAGCCAGTAAAAGGAGAGCTACTAAAAGAAATTTAAATAGATGATTGGATTTCACCTCCTGATGTGGGAAGGGCTTTCCATTCATAACTGTATATCGTTTTGGAGGGAGGGCTGAAGTAGTAGGCATAACCAAGATAGAAACAAATGGTTCTGCTGCAAAAAATGAGGAGTGTGGGTAGTGGAAGAAAAATCCACTGTGGTCTCGCTGAAAAATGCAGAGACTAAAGATAATTTCAGGTCTTTCCGTCTTTTTACAAAGGTGAATAAAGTATGTCTATGATCTTACTGTAATACCAAACCAAAAACAGATGTTGAAAGGAAAATCTAGTGTCCAGAGTTGCATGGGCAGTTGTAGAAAACAAGAATAACGTACGGACCTTTAGCTTAGCAGCTGGGGAGGGAATTGGGAGCAAATAGTAGACCTTTTTCTGTTACTGGGTGGTTTGTGGAGTATTGATATCAAAGCAAAGTATTCAGCTATTATAGGATGAAGCTTTTACATGAATCTATAGTTGATCTCTATATTGAGGTGCATCAAATTCTGCCTTTATTTAACTCAGGAACTTGTGTAAATTCTGGAGTGATAACAGCTTTAATTTCAAGATAGGAGCAAATTCAGATCCCCTCCCCAAAATAATTTGAGTGTTGATTGTCCTCACTATACTTCATGTTTGTGTTCCTACTCTTGATTTGCATTGTCTACCTTCAATTTCTAGACATGTGTGGTTTTTTATGCTTTGTTTTAATTGGAAGATTTTTTTTATGCATTCTTTCTGTGCTATGAGAGGACTTCGTTTCTTGCAGTACCCATATCGGTTAGCTTGATTAACTTCAAACACTTCTGACTATCTAATCATAAGGCACTTCTGCCTGTCTTCATACTGT
Source organism: Tapera naevia (assembly GCA_033556795.1). NCBI lineage: Eukaryota > Metazoa > Chordata > Aves > Cuculiformes > Neomorphidae > Tapera > Tapera naevia. The sequence continues at coordinate 19,682,875 of JAUMJJ010000029.1, forward strand.
CTTTGTGTCTCTCTTCTGCTACTTCTGGAATTCATTTGAAGAATATTGAATAATTGGAGAACTGGTCTCAGGTTTCAAATGTGTCTTAAGTGCTTTGTGCAGATGAACAGACACTTTTTGAGGAACCCTTTATAACTCATATCTGTTGTTCTGGCTGTTATCCTGGGAGCATGTGTGCTTTTAATCATCAGTTATAACTGCCTTAATCACTTTAGGTTGGTGTTTTCCAGGAGAGAACCTAATTAATTTGATCTTGTAACTATGTGGTTTTGTATTTGTTATTAGCTGAATGGTTTGATTTACCAGGCAATGAGGAAAAAAAATATATATATAGATGCCTTGCTACTGGTTGGTGGTTTTGGGTTTTTTTGCAGCTTCATTAGGATTTAATTAATCAGGTTCTATTAGTGGCTGATTTACGTTAGGATCGTTGATAATTCACACTGCTGTTAGTTACATGAAGAAAACTTCTGGAATCTTAAGTCTTTTCATGTTTTCTATGTTGGAATCAACAGGCATTTGCAGGCAGCAAAAGCAGTTGATGTTTCCAACCTTGTTAAGAAATTAAGTCTCAGATATGCCTATTACACTTAGCCTTATTTTTTTTTTCTTCCATGCAAGTGACAGTTAAGATTGAACTTAGGGAGCTGATAACTATTCTACAGTTTCCTTCAGTACACTTGAATCAATCTCAAGCTGTAAAAGGCCAACTTTCCTATTAGTTGTCAGTTCTTTTTTTTTTTATTAGTAAGATAGCTAGGTTAGTTCTGAGGGCATTGTTTACTTATAGAAACGATGATGGTCCATTTCATCATGGTAGTCAAAAGTAATTCTGGAAATGTATGAGACTCATTCTTGGGAGACTCAGAAAGGACTTCATAAAACGTACAAAAGCTCTCTCTATTGGTATCTTCTTGAGAGAGATGGTTATTTTTAATTAAACAACTCAAATTCTGATGCTGGAGGGTAAGGAAGATAATGGTACTTTGTACAGATGAATTACATTATCTTTTTGACAGATGAGCTAATGAAAATCATAACAAAATTTGGATCAAAGATTATTTGGGTGCATACTTAGAATTCTTCTGTAAAGAGCACTTAAAAGTCTTACAAATGCAACCTCCCAGGGCACCCATCCTTCAATAAGAAGTCATAGTTTAAATAAGGGTTTCTCCTCTCGGGGATCTTCCAAGACCTCAGATACGGGGTGTCAGCTGCCAGATTTCTGTGCTGTCACAGAAAGTGAACAGCAAGTAACACAAGGAAAGTAACAGGTATAGGAAATCCATGTACATGACAACTTTCAGTTGAGTGATTTGTAGCTGGAAGTTTTTTTACTTTCTTTTTGATTGCTGACAAATATGTGGTTATGTTTTGCATGGTGTGGCTCTAGGTTCTATACATTGAAGCTGCAAGTCTGTTCTTAGCTCATATTTGTAAATGCAGACTTTCAAGATTAAATTAAATATGCAAGGTTATCATCTCGTCAGGCTATGGAGTTAAGTTGCTTTTAACCCCTCGATGCATGTAAATTTTATTTTCTGACTTCTTGCTCTTTTACTCATTTATTATTTATTTCTGCCCTCTTTTTGAGTTGATGGGAACATTCTTTTCAGAAAATCTACACCTTTGCCACCTTGGAGAAATGAATGTTGTCTCAAACTACTGCATAAACATAATTTATCCTATTCCTTCTTGATTAGGGCTACTCAGTGCCACACAGGATTCTTCAGATACATGTTTTGAAGGCATGGATCTTGTGTATTATCTTGCTAATTATACTAGGAGTTGTTGCAGTCCTGGTTGAATCTGTCTCTTGTAAATAGTCACTAGGCAGATACAGATGTGTCTGTGCTGGAGCTTGTCCAGTCCCAAAGTGCCTAGCAGCCATCTCGAGTTTCTGAGACATAATCCACAGGCACAAACTTTGTGTGATACCTTCAGCTGCTCTGTGTGTCTGTGAAAGCCTAAACTGTGAGCCGTGCTAATCATGACAGTGAAGACCAGAGAAATCTATTGGAGTAATAAATATCTGCTCTGGGAACTGCCTTTCCTACCTTCTGGAAGGTAAGTTATGTCCAGAGGGGGTTTATTTTTTAAAGGTGTTCCTGTGAGAGAAATACATTTGGGTTAGGTCAGTTTCCTAGTCTTTAAAATGCCCTTTTCCAAGATGTTAGTCTGTTCATCAGTTTGGTTTCCCTTTCCTGATCGAGTCGTGTTCTTTAACTCTCTTACCAGTATTCTTTTTACTGCTGGGCAGAAACAACGCAGAAAAAATGTCCTTTGTTCAAACTAGATTCAGAATAAGGGATCTTTGATGGCAGTCGCCTTCACCACCCACCCCATGTTCCAACATCACGGTCTCTTTGCCAGCAGACAGTACTCTGCTGATGCATGAATGAGTAAGGTTTTAGAAAAACACATTCTTTCATCTGTGCTAAGGAAACCTTGCTAATAATAATCTGTCCCACAGGAGTGACAGCAAGGATAGGTGGGGAAGGTAGGACTAGGACCAGAAGGATATAAAGGAAGATAATCCATTGAGATTTCTTGCTTCTGAGTTGTTGAAAAGTAGAATGGGATTTTTAGACCCAAATACAGTAAATCTAGTTTTAAGGTATATAGCATCAGACTAGAAGGGCTGGAACTACCCAGTTCAGAGCTCTGGTCCATGATACAAATGTCGCTATAAAACTTAGACGAGTTAACTTCAGCTCATATTCATGCCAGTTTGGATACTACCTCTCTTCACAGCGCTACTGTAGATACTATGTTCAGTGGTGGGATGAATCTGACTAATAGAGTTGGATCCGTGTCAGGCCTGGGCACAGTCTTATCTTGGCCATGATTGTGGAGCTGCCACCTCAGTGCGTATTCTTTAACATTCCAAAATTTCATGTTTTTTTAATCCAGCACCAACACTTTGTGTATTCTGTCACTGTTGACAATCGTGTTCATGACTTTTCTCTTCCCATACAAAACAGCCTCAGAAAACCCTGTTTTGTTAAGGTTGCTGTCAGCCTGTGGTTCTAACATGCCTCCATTTGAATGGAAGAGTACTGTAATTAGCGTTTGCCCGTGGTTTGGGTGATACAGGACACAAGTCTAGGTAGGGGAGTAATTGATTTGGTGCACTCCAGAATGTGAGCTGCTGTTTCCAGCAGTCAGAATGTGAGTTTTCCAACCAACGAAGCATTAGAGATTACACCACTGTCCTCTAAACAACATACTAGAAGTTTTGTGGTCAAAGAGTTAGAAGGGGGTTTAATTTCTAAATGCATTTTTACAGAGCCATTTCACATCAGTTCAGAAAGCAGCAAGAATTTAGATTTGAAGAAAGCACTGCCTTAGAATAGGCATCTGTTTCTTCAAAGCTAAGACCTGCCTGAAAGTGGACGTTATCAGGTGTTAATGCCCTCAGCAATGTTTCAAGGCTTAGTTTTGCATCAGCATCTTGTTTTTTGCTGTTTGCTTTTCTCTACAGCTGATGGTAAGCAAACATTAATTTGAAAATCTTTACCCTGTTTGTCATTTAATGTTGACAGATGAGGAACCTTTCCAACTGAATTTTATTCCTTGTACTGTATTCCTGGCATTGACTCAGTTTAACTGGAGAACTGCTGTTTTGTTTTGGATGTTTTTGGTAGGCACCTTCTTTTTTGCTTATGTCAACTGCATTTGTACTTAGATCAGAAGACTTAGATATTACTGATGTTAAAATAATTAAATGGCACTTTTCCTACCTTGTGGAACCTATCTGATAAATCTGATAAAATTAGTATTGAGAATGCTTGATTGCTCATCAAACCTAACACCTTACTGAATGACTCTTGTAATAGGTGTTGGGCTGAAGCACAAAAGCTTTCTTTACTGAAATGTGTAAAGCTGTCTGGTGTGCTCCCTTAGTATTTGCACCTGATGGTGATGACTGGATGTTGCAGCTCTCTGAGGGTCTGCCCTACCCTCAGTAGCTTGCTTTGGGCATTTTGCTTCTGTGTGAGGTTTCTACTGCATGGCAGCCTACAAATGTGGGGCTTCATCTGGGTTAGAGTCACAGGAATGAAGCTCTCAGATGCTGTGTAGAGGCTCATCTTCATAGCTACTGGTTGTTTAGAGAAAGTAAGACAATTTTTATTTACTAAATACAGTAATAACAATTCAATTTTAATCAAGACTTTATATTAACAAGAAGTGAATAATGCTGTTTGTTATCTGGCTCTCCATCAGAGGCTTTTTTTTTTTGCAATCTTTGTCCAGTGCACCTAGGAACTCGGGTGGGAGCGAATGGGGTGCACTGAGTGTTGAGGGTTACGTTTGGAAATATTTTATTAGTTAACTTTAGTTTAGAGTAGATAATAGCAGTAGGTAAGAGACTAACTGGTTCCTTTTCAGCCATGGAAGTAATCAGCTGGGGTGGTCCCAGGGCGCTCTGGGCAGGAGTATTGCTGAGTGATCATTGGCTGCCACCTGCGTGACAAAATAAAGGACCAACCCTTCAATTTATACCAGTGGAGCCAGATCACAGGAAACAATTGACAGGTAAAATACATTTTTGAAAATTTAAGGGAGAAGAGAGAGTAGATGTGGTGTAAGTGGAGGAAAGAACCTGAAAGATTGGCCACAGATAGCAAAAGTAGCTAACTTCGTTTTGGGGAGACGCACACAGCAAAGTACAAGTTACACCCCTGGAAACACAGAACTTCGTTAGGAACCAATATTAATTCAGTTGTAGTAGGGAAACAACTAACATAATTTTATTGTAGTTAGAAATTAGAGTTCATATTTACACACACGCTACCAAATTTTAATTTCTTGTCTTTCCCAGTGCTTTCCACTGGTCCACGAAATGGGTTTTGGTTTTGTTTTTTTAGAGAAGCTAAAAATATTTTGAAGTTCACCAGCTAAGTATGCTATGGTGAATTGCTCAAGAAGTCTTAGAACAACATTCAAAAATGAACTCATTTTTGTGAAGTAGGTTTTAATCTCATGGAAAAAACAGTGCTTAGCATCAATATTTTTCTTCTGGTTTGTGTTTTTTATTTAGTGGACTGTCTGGAAGTAATATGTCAGGACTTTTAACTAAATTATTTTTACTTATTTAGAGTTGTTAAGCTTATGCTTAGCCCAACGTGATACAGGACTGGTGTGACAACTCATTTTTAATCAGTGAATCAAAATTGTGATCACCCTGATGTCACCGAATGGCCACAGCTTGTAAAAGGTAAGCATAACGTCCATGGTGGTGTTGCTCAGGATCACTTTTAGTATAATGTTTGTTTCTAAAGTATTTCATTTGTATGGCTTGGAGTTACTTTTATAAATAGTGTTAAGGTATATTGTTTATTTAAGATAAGTCTGCTGGCAAAGTTGACTTACGCTTTTGCTTAGAGTGATTTCAAAATTCACTTAGCTTATCCCTGACCGCTTTTTAAAATTATGAGCACTGTGGTGCTCCACGATATTCCTCTTATGAGCAATACTATCATTTAAAAGTCTGTGGTAGTTTTTATTATCATGCTGAAATTCTGTATAAATTGCTTAGCATGCTTATTTAAGTGATTTGTTTGATTCTTTTGAAGTATTTGTCCAGGAGGCTTGATGACAAAATTTGCAGGTTGGATACCTTTATGTTTCTTTCCTACTGAGGTACAATGGAGGTCAAATGAGTGGTGAGGTTGCTCCCTGTGTTATTGGAAGAGAGCAACCATTTGAATTTGCTAGCTCATACTGCAGTATTCAGATTAGTTTGTGTCTTGTGATCAGTATCTACAATCTCATTCAAAGCTGTAATTTGTAAGAGCATTTACTCTGAGATTTTCTCTGAACAGAACTCTTGTTTCAGATTTTAAGCATGCTGAAAATATGTCTTTCCATACTATATAGTTGTTTTTCAGTAGTGTTGCCTGTTCAGAGGAAAAACAAGGTATCTTGTTCATTGAGAAGCTATTTATTCTGCAGTACCAGATTGCTTACAAACAACTGATTCCTGTAATTAGACTGATCTTTCATTTTGTTTTAAGGGGTAGTGAAAGCTCATTGTATTTGGTTTTATGTTGGCATTTGAAACCTTTTAAAATTGGTTAATTAGTTCATTAATAGTTCTGCAAATCATAGTTGTGGTAGGTTTGTTCATGTTATAGAAAACGAACTGGAGGAATTTTGTCCCTGTTTTATGTAGAACGACTTAGCTTTGAGGAACAAACCTTTCTTGACTTGACTAGGTTTTATTTTTTCTGGACTTCCCTGAAACTTCGTCCTCTCATTCTTTTATAAAAGAAACCTTTTATGCAGAAAAGCATATACTGAACTGCACTGTCTGTTCAAACCCCTAGGTAAAACTTTCGCAAATTATAAGGATAGGAAAATATTTTGGATATCCTTATGGTTGTGTTTATATTACAGCAAATCATCAGGCTACCTTTTTCACGTGCAAAGTTTAAATGCCAGTCTGCAATTTTTCTGTAATGTTTCATACTGCTGTGTATTTTAAAGGCTCAAAGTAATGTTTTTTGTTATGACACCACTATTTCACATAGCAACTATTGAAGCATTACTCTTACCCAAAGCTTTATTGTGTTGTATTTAGTATGACTAGAACAAAGATAGTTCAGACTTCCAGGCTCTTTTCTGTCAGTTTCTGAAGTCCTGGATGGGAATAGGGAAGCTAGCCATTATGAATATAAACACTGTTCCTCAGGTTGTGTGGCTTCTAGCACTTACTATTCACTTAGATGAATAACTGGGGGAAAAAAAATAGATTCTTTGCTGAGTATTTAGTGACTTGTTTTCATCACTGGAGTTGAAGGAGAATGACATTTTCATTTGTTTTGCTCTTGAGCATTATTTTGTCAGTAACTGTCTCATCAGTCCTCAACTTTCATGTGTAGGGGAAACATCATTTGGAAGGAATAAAGAGATGAATTTTGAGATTGGACAGTTTTGATGTTATTTTCCAGTTAGCAGGTATTTGCATTTTAAGCATGAATGTAAAGTTAGTTGAATAGTAAGTTCAGAATTCTGTCCCTGGTGGCAGTTGACTTGTACAACTTAGTGGAATATAAACAAATAAATTCCTGTGTTCTGCATCATCTGTCAACTGCATAGTATCCAGCTAGCCTAGGAATTTTAGGCTGTGTACAAGAAATGTTTTCTAGGCACTCGGTCTGTTAATATACTACAGTTTGATATCCAGACAGTTGCTAAAATCTGCTATTTTAGTAAAGCAACTAAAATTTTAGTAGGAGAATAGTCCAGGCTTTAATGGAAGGGACCATAAAGTAAGGTGGCACAATGAAACATATGAAAAAAGGCTCCAGGTTCCAGGCTACAGCTGGAGATTTCCAATAGTGTTTATAATATTATAGATAGTCATATAGTAAACAGAGAACTTAAGAATTCCGTGCCTATAAACAAAACTTTTCCTGGTGAAGCCATGGCTAAGTCTGCTTAGCTGTGCTAACTGAAGTGCCTTAGCAAACTCTCAAACCTACAGAGTCCTGTTCACAGATTTTAGCTCACTTCTCTTCTGAGATAGCTGTGTCATGAGAGACATTTTTGTTCATTTAAGCTGCAGAGTTTCACTGTAATGGTTGCGTTCTGTTTTCATTCCTCACACAATATATCTAGTGTGGCAGTTCTGGTCAGCTGTACCAAAATCTATGCCCATGTGGAGGTTGGATAAGGTTCTTGAGGAAACGATTTCAAGGCACCTTAAGGTGATTGAAGTCAAAACTGCTGCATTTGTGCTGCCTTGTCTCCTAACTTATCCAGCTACAAACTCTGATATGGCAACATACTCACTGGGGAGAGGGAGTCCCAGAGGGAGGGAAAAAATAATCTGGCTAAAAAAAAATATTTATTGAATCAGTGTAGGCATAAGGAAAGAGGTGGAAATGAGGTAAACAGCTATAATTCAACCTACTTAAGTTAATATGGAATTGTATCCCTTAAATGAGTCTGTAAATTAAGGGAGTTGGCAAGCTGAACATGGGTGCTGCTTGTGTGTTCAAAAGTACTGGTCAGTAACACCTGATTCTGAATATGACTGGCTGACCTGTTGGCTGGAAGGAAAAAACCGAAAGTTGCCTTTAATGCCTCTGCTCTGTGATAGTATATTCGTAAATTCAAGTAGAGGCATGAAATTTGAGATTCTGTTGAGTCCTTCTGAACTGCTGTTTCTTAGAGTCCGATTATGCAGAGAATCTGTTTGTAACGGTTGATCATTCATAAACTGTGAGTATACGTTTTGGTTACAGAAGTGATTGTGAAGAACTAGCCCAGAACTGATGCACTGTGCAACCTGAATGCAGAAGTACTGCCAGTAGAACTCTCCTCTGATGGCTCCTTTTGCATACGCTGTGGGGAAAAATGCTGTCCTTCTTAGAAAACAATTTGGCTTAATTATGTTGTCAAGTGTTATGTTATAAACTGTCTTCCGGAGTTCCGTCAAACAAATTAAACATGCAAGTGCATGTAAGTTGATACTTTTAGTAGCATCATCATCACTTTTCACCTTTCTGACCTCTTCATATTGAAATAACTTTAAATAACAAACAGTGCTTAAGGTTTTGTATCTGTATTTGCAGATCACCAGGAGAACCTCACTCTGAAAACATTGAAGCTAGCCGAATGTAAGTAATTGAGTGGATGAGTTTGGTGTATCTTGTTTAAAAATGTTTTGAGCATATCACGCTTACTCTTGCACCTGCTTTAAAAAAAGACAAAAGCTGAGTAGAACAGTGGAATTACCTCAGAAATTTCAGGTTATTAGTTTGCTATGGAAACATAATTTTAAGCCTCTGTAGAAACTGTTGGGTTTTTTCCCTCCCCCACCCTGAGGGTGAATGGGTTGAAGGGGAAGTTCAGAGGTTTAATTTAATGTGAACCAGTAGATGGTAGCATAATACAGTGTCAGAAATCTTCAGGCCTATCTTAGACTTGATGGTAGGAGTGTGATTTCTACCTGCTACTCACTAACATCTTGCATGGGTTTGAAGACACTTCAGCACTAAGGCAGAATACCTGCTACTTGTCTTGTAGCAGGTGGATTGTGGGACTAAGAAGAAAAAAAAAGTCTAAATTTGGCAAATTTATATACTATTTCTAGAAACAGTAAACTAGCTTTCTTTCACTTAACAGTATTCATATAGCATCTTTCTGAACCTTGTTTTGGTCTGTTTTCAGGTAGCCTAGAAGCAAGATTGTGATAGGCCAAAATGTTCATTTCAATTTCAAATTTAAAAGCGTTGCAGGAATGAGAGTACCATTTAAAAAGAAGTTGAGACTTTCTTCTTCTGTGAGTTAGCAAACAAGGATATTCAATCTGTCCTGTTACAGAACTCAAGCAGGGAAACCACAAACCCTGCTTCTCTGGCTTATGGCACAAGTTTGAAAATAATAGGGGGAGTGTAGCCCAGTGGTCAGGGTGCTGTCCAGGGCTTTCAGAACACCTGAGTTTGTTCATTTTCTGCCACAAACTACTTCTCTGTCCTTAAACTGTTCCCTCCACACCTTCCCCTCAAGTGGTCTAGCATTTTGTGCACTGTGGGCTGTATGCCAGTTTCAGGATGTTTTGCAGGCTAGGGACATAGTGTGAATTACTCAAGGACTTCTCTGCTCTAGCTGCCCAGCCTCGAAAGGGGCAAAGGTGGGGTGGGTCCCTCCAAATTGGACTGCATGCCTAACCTTAAAAGTGATGAGAAGGAAACAAGTAACACTTTTGCAATGTTTTTAGTAATTAATTGCAGTTAAGTCTTATGCTGGGAGGAGTGTTTCTCTTGGGACAATGAATGTTATTCTCCTCTCTCCTGCCATCTGTTACAGAAGCGCTGTCTAGTTGCTTTCTTAGGTTGCAGGGATCCAGATCTGAGAGATGACTGGCTGTCGCTGCATGAGCATCCATTAGAGACAGGGGTTGCAGGGCAAAAACCCTGCTATAGTATCTTCTCCTGCTCCAGTAGCAGCCCCTGCTGTGTTGTGTTTTATTGTTCCTGCAGCAAGTTGAGTACTTTTGTTTCCCTGGCCTAACCAGACAGGGGAAATCAGGCTGTAGACTGGCTGTGGTGGTCAACTCTGGATATTGTCGGTTGGACTACTGCTTTAGACACATTTAGGGAAAGATCCGTCAGGATCTTGACTGATGAGAAACAAAGACTCTGCAAGGACCTATGATAAATGAGAAAGAAAAGCTAGTACAACTATGTCTCCTTCTAGCAGTTTGTCTCGGGCAGGGGCGATTGGGGGAGAGGTGTTGAGGTTTATCTTCCTTGAAACTGAACCTGAGAAAATAATCTACAGTAGCAAACTTTTCTGTGTAAAATCTGAGTTTGTTTTTTTTTTTAAGTGCAAAATGATCAGCCCTGACTGTGTAGATTTCAGGTGTCTGTTTAATATAGTTGTAAGCCAGTCAAGCTGTAAGGATTCACATATTTGAGTAGTAGTTATACAGTAGTCGTGCACAGCGTACCTGCAAAACTAAATTTTTTGAAACTGTGTCGCAATGTAATGTGTACATTACCTATTACAGAGAATTTCTGCAATCCTGCTGCATAGTTGCTCTTGCCACATAAGGTGGAATGGCAGGATGGGTAATACAGTGTGACCTGAAGGCCTACTGTATAGCTAAAATAGTTACTGTTATTTACATGCCTGTAATTCATTATTAAGTGCGGGGGCTTGTGCAAGTATTTTGTTATTTGCACAATGAATGGTTAAGTTATTTTTTGCTCTGGTTGTCTGATATAATTGCTTTATTTGTTTCTGTGTTTTGCGTTGCAAAACTTTATAGCAAGAGCATATGTGACTTAAATTAAAAAAAATTGACTCTTATGGGCTCTTAAGAAAATTCTTCTGTGGATAAGTCTTACTTATCCCAGGCTTTTTAAATTGTGTGTATGATGAACATCTTGGTGTTAGTTCAGAGCTAGGAGTCTTTCTTTTCCTTAACATTTGTTCAAGTCTGAAGTTTTAAGGTCAGCATCTTCCCCTGTCTGCGTCTGTCACAGGTCTGCATTAATTTTTAGCTTCAAGTAGTATAACTTAAAATGTGATTAGCACTAAATCCCATAATTTTTAATTGTATGCTTTAAAAATAGCTTGACTTATCAGTTCATCTGTCTTTACTATGTATTGTATGTTGTCATATATAAAGGCATAGGTTTTCATATTCTGATACGGTGGATTTCTGTGCATTCATCTTTCCTTCTTTCTATTTTTGGGGATGGGTTACTTTGCAATTTTGAAACTTTTCTCTCTTTTTAAAGTCATTGAACAATCCTCCATTTAAAGCATTGTTACAATTGTATTCGGTACATAGTCATCTCACATTAGAGTAGATTTGATAGGTTTGTTTGTCTTGAAAGAGAGGCAAAATAAAAATTCAGCAGCCTCAAAATATGCCAAAAAACCAAATTACAACCATTACAAATATTTATAGTAACTGTATAAATATTAGTGTTTCGTGATACGTACTTTCAGATGCCATCCAAGCGCTTTCCAGATATAGAATGCCTTAGATTTTTCTTCATAAATGAAAACACAAGTGGATTTACATAACATAACTATGGAACATGCTTATCATGACCTCTGTATCAAACCTTGCCACATATAGTTATTTTTGTGGCATTTGCTGCTTATTTTATTGCCATTTTGGGAAGGGAAAAGTGTAAGTAATATTGTGATGTGTCCCTGCAGCCTTGCAGTTTGTGGTAATGTGATCTGTCTAGGATGAATTAGAAAATACCTTCTCAGAGACTCTCGCAATGCATCATTTAGCTAGGCGGCAAGTCCCTTGAGGAAGCTTCATCAGTTAATAACACTACATTGACTCTACTTAAGCATTATTACTTACTTAAATTTAGCAGTTACTTACGTTACATTTAAGTGTCTGTTTTACCTTTGCTTCCAAGAGCAAAAGTGCAGTAAGATAAGTTGACCAAATGTTATAGTGATTTGAATGAAAAGGAATTCCAGATTTTGTGCTAGAAAATGTAACTGAAGCATACCTTTGTTGCCGAGGAGGAGATTGGAAGATGCTGTAAGTTTAGCAGTTGAAAATAAGCAAAAAGAAAGCTTAAAGAGGAGGTATTTCTCTCTGGAGCTATCTTATGCAGAAATGGTACACTGTTCTTAAGCACCTGAGTTTCAAGTTTAAGTCTTATGATCAACGTTATTTGCTTTCTGCATGATTGTGGTAATCTTTCTTGGACGGTGTTATGCAGAATGAAGGCATAGTGAAAGAATGCTGCCATGGAAACCTAACTTTTTAAAAGTGTTGTGGAGCTTCTAATAACTTGAAAACAGAGCTATGTGATTGTCCCTTTCCTGTTCTTGGCCTCTTTTTTTCAAGTTGTACAAAGAGAGTAAAAGATTGATCAATATTTAGGTCTCTTCTCTGTGGGTCAGTCTTACATGTTGCCATGGTCAGTCCTATTCCAATATCACTGGTTTTCTCTGAAATAATTTGTTTCTTGTATCATGCTTTCTACTGAAAGTCTCCAGTGGTCTAGAAGTAGACAGTCAGGGTCAGCGTCTCACAATTGCTGTCTCTGTCTTTTGAGATCTCACTGCAGTGATATTAATCTCCTTTCTTTGGCTGGGCTGCTCATCAGAATACAGTGTATAAATTTTATGGGGTTCTTTTTGTGAAAGCACTAATTGTGTAAACATGAACATAGTATTTAAAACAGTCAAGTTTGCCTACAGACATTACCATTTACATATATTGAGTGCTTACAATAATTGCCTAATAATTGTTTTCCCATAGTCAGTTATTTAATAGCTTCAGGCCTGTAAAGTGGGAGTGGGGAATGAGGATTTTTCCTGAAATTGCTTGGGTTGAAAAGCCAGGATATAATTGATACGTTATTCATATCTCATTTTTTTGGCTAATTGGATGTTGGAGAGATTGCATAGTTGACAGGGTGCTGCGTGCCATCTTAAGAAGGGCAAATAGGAACTAGGGTATGAAACCAGCTGGTCTGTGGCATGACATTATCTAGGATCCTGAAGCAATAATTTGAAGAGGAAAGGGCAGTGATGAAGGATACTTTTCTAATAGAACTGCAGCAAGGTAATTTGTCTGTGAGACAAGATTAGGAGGTACATGCTGGCCAGGTTCTTGACCCACTCTCTGTAGCTGTCTTTCTCTGTTGCTCCATAAAGCCAGGACAACTCTTCTGTTCTCTAGTTCGCCCTTCGTGAGGAAGTGCCATACCTGACTTTGTCAGCACATGATGTTCCTGGAGGCACAATGGATTTAGAGTAGGTGGTCGGGAGGAAGGTCCCTTGGGTGAAGCCAGTATTTGCAGATATACCTTTACTAGAATGCCAGTGACCAAGGTGGGCTGAAGGTGTTAGTTACAGCACTGAGAGCTTGGCTCCAGCTCTGGGTGGAGCATTTGGCAGTTCCATGTGCAAACCACTTCAAAAGGGTCCATGCAGGCAGTGCTTTCGCTGGAAGCTTGTCTTTTCTGGCACTGCTGTTCTTGCTTTAACTAAACAGAAGCAGGAAACCAACATGCAAAGTCTGAAACTCTCAGGAAGCAATACATAACTTCACAAAGATGTCTGTCCATAACCTATATCTGCTGGCCATTCTTGAAATACAATGTACTATAGTTGTTGCAGGTGTGTAAGTCTCTTTATGCTCCTGTCTGTAAAGGCATATACTGAAAGTTGTCTTGCTGTTAGTACTAAAAAGCTGGTCCCTGTTTTTTCCTGTACAAAAGACAAGGATAAATTTTCCTCTAGTTTCCACGCACATTAATACTTTTGTTAATATTTTGTGTTAAGAAAGAAAACAGTACTTTGGTACTTCTGAATTCTTAATAGCTTCGTTAAAACAAGCCATTGTAAATTTCTACTTACTAAAATCACCATCTTGGAGCAACGTGAGAATTCTGTGTAGAAATAATATAAAAATTGTTGCATTCCAAGCAGAAAATATTCAGTTGCGTTATTTCATACTGCTATTTCCAGACAAGTATGAAACCTTCATACATATTTCTAAAGTATAGGTAAACTCCAAGAGAAAATGGTGCATTTATGCAGATATTTTAAACTTTCAGGCAAGTTTTGAAACTTGGTGAGAATTCTTTGCTCAGAAGAAATAGACGTTCCATTTTTTTTTCTAAAATTCCGTAAGTGTTTAAACATCTGATTTTCTCCATTGCAAAAGTTTACTTTGTGTACCATTTACCTGTATTTAGTGTAAGATATTTGGGAAATGCAAATTAGATGCTGTTCCTATGTAACTTTTGAACCAGTGCATTCAATTAGTTGTTTCATATGTGGTTTAGATGCTGAAAAGTTATTTTACAATCCAAAATGCAGCCCAGTGCACCTTTGCCTATGTATCTAGAAAGGTAAATGCTCAGTGCTGCACGTTTCCAGTGGTACTCCACAGTTTTGGCAGTGTTTTAATTGCAAATGCAAAGTACTTATTATCTGGGTTTTATTAGTATAAGAACAATTAAAAATTCTAAAGACATTATTTTTTTTTTCTTTTAAGTACTACAAAAGTAAGTCAGTGAATACTAATTTTTTTTTTTAGACTAAAAATGTGCTTGTGAAATTGTTGGACTTCGGGGAAGAAAGATTATATCTATTTTTGGTGCCTTTCCCCCTCACTGAAGTAGCAAGTCTTGCTTGAGGAGGTTATATAAGGCCACCTACTGTGTGGGAAGTTACCTTTTTAAGGCTTAAGGATATGTCTGTGGGATGTTTACAACTGCAACCACACCAGTACAATTTCATACTTGGGTGTGCAACAGCAGTGTGAGTCTTTGCAAACTTATATGCAGGTCAGTCACTGCAGCCTTAGCTACACTGGAAGGTGTCCGCCTGCCAAAGTACATTGTAGTCATGGGACCAGTTACTTTTCACTGAATACCTGTAGAGTAATTTAAAGGGAGCTGTAGTCTTCACTGTATAACCTGAGCTAAAAATAGAGAGAGGGGTATTGTGTTGCCTCACTTGATGAACCAGTTTTAATGCCTCAGGCTAAGAACTTAACTTTTCTAAATGAGCAGGGGGATGTAAAAAGAGATCAAGCTTTCTCCTCTGGAGAACAGAGAAGGTAAGCTACATTTTTTTCTGAGTAGTATAGGAATGTGGGCTGTTGGCCCTGGACAGTGGCAGTAATTGCTCAAATTCCCAAAGGGAATGTGGTATGGAATATCTTACTGTTCTGTAAAATCATGCATTGCATTATTATAAACTGTGTTCTCTGTAAGAGCTTTCATGGATGGACCTCAGTAAGGGTAGCTCATGTGGAAGGCTTCGTAAATTCTGTTCTGCCTTCTTAGCTCTGTATCCTCACTCGAAGTCTTTGCCTTTATTTACTTGAATAATTTATCTGAGGCCATGTCAAAAGTCTGAGGTCAGGGACAGGTCGGGGAGAATACTAAGACTGTTGTATTCTACTACTGTTGTACATTGTATTGTTTGCTTCCATGGTTGATTTAAAGAAAAATAAGAAATTCTACCTTTCATTCCAACCTTCTGTCTCTAATAGAATTTCACAGAACTTGAGTCAGTGAATCTGTGTTCATGAGTCAAAATGAAAATGTTTGTACAAACAGTATTATTGTAGGCATGTCACAGTCTAGGACGTAATTGGTGTTTTAAAATGAAGCAAAAAATCTGTTGGTTTTGGCTGGTATTGAATCGTGCCGAAAGACCTGGTGGGCTTAATTCGTCTTCACAGGTCGACTGATAGAACTCAGGCAACTGTGATTATTATCAAGTTCTTATTTTTGATTTATAGTGTAATGAACTCAATGCCTGTGAGTCTCATTGGGAACGTGTTGTCAAGGTTATATTCCTGCCATAGTCTGAGCTGTTACCTCTGGGGGTTTAGTGGTAATGATACCCATCCTTGGAGTGGAACACAGGGTAGTGTTTTCAGTAGTGCTACGACAGCTTTTGAGAAGCTCAAACTCTCCCTAGATGTCAGAGATCTCTTCCCTTTTGTAGTTTGCTTGCAATTTTGTGCCACTATGGCCTGTGCCATTATGGCCTATCTTGTATATGAAGTTAGGACCAGGGTCCCTCAAGAAGCACCACCACGGGAAGAAGGAAGAAAATAAAACACCTGACATCATGGTAGCTCAGGATGTGGCTGAACCAAGAGAACAGTCCGAGCCCATGGAAGTTGCCCTTATGCAAAAAAGGAAATATAAGACTAAATGAGTTCACCCAGTGGATGATGAGGGGCAAGTGGGACCTTCACAGGTAGCAGACCCAGAACCAGTGATTATTACTGAATCGCTGTCATTTGACAATCTCTATAGTCTGCAGAAAGACATTACTCAACAGCCGTGTGAGCCCATCCTAACTTGGTAATCCGAGTTTGGGATCTAATGGGTGAAAACTTACAACTTGATGGTACTGAAGCCAGGTTTTTGGAGTCTCTAGCCCAGAATATGCATATTGAGCAGGTCTTTATGAGGGAACCAAGACCCCTTTCACTCTGACCTCGACTTCTAATAGCTGTAAGAGAAGTTTGTTTACAGATACATCCTGCAGGAACATCATCATAAGACAACTTGGAAGACTATGGAAGAAGGGATCCTACGTCTGAGAGAAATGGCACTGTTAGAAGTACTTTTTGGAAGGGATGGGCAACCCGATAGTGATCCAGACAAGGTCAGGTGCATATCACAGATTTGGTGGAGCCTCTCATGCCAGGGTCCAGGTATATACTCCCAATTTTCTGGCATCCATATTCAGGAGGAAACAGTGGGCTCTGTAATAGGTAAACTCAGGATATATGAGTGAATGGTCCATGGCCCAATACAGGCCCATATCTCTACTGTGGAGACATTGGTTGAGAGTCTCAGGGATGAGCAGAGGAAACTTAGGAGATTAAGAAAGGTCGTCAGGTGGCACCAGAGCGGGTCAGAGCCTGGCATCCCCCAGCTAGAGAAAGGGAACAGGCCTCATGAGCCAAGCTGTGGTATTTCCTCAACGACCATGGAGAAGACATGAAACGATGGGACCAGAAACCTATTCATGCCCTAGAAGCCCGAGTGCAGGAACTGAAGGGGAGTGGAAGATCAGTGAGAGTAAGCGCAGTGCCAGTTTCCTATGGGCAAGGATCTGACCCGGCACAGGGCACCTCCCAAATGTATACATCTGGAAGGAGCTCTGATCACCATAACCAAGACCAACATTAGAGGTGCCCTGCCTCTAGCCAGGTGGAGGCAAGGGACAACCATGGCTATTGGACCATGTGGATCTGATGGTCTGGCACATCAAATCCATAAAAATACAAGGCTTTGGTTGACACTGGCACTTAATGCATGTTAATGCCATCAGGATATGTGGACCTGGAAACTATCTCTATTTCTGGGGTGACAGGGGGCTCAGGAGTTGACTGTGCTGGAAGCTGAAGTGAGCTTGACTGGGAGAGACGGGCAGAAGTATCCCATTGTGACTGGTCCAACCACCCCATGTATCCTGGGCATTGGCTGTCTCAGGAATGGGTATTTCAAGGACCCAAAGGGCTATAGATGGGCTTTTGGAATAGCCCCTGTAGAGGCAGAAGGGATCGAACAGTTGAATTCGTTGCCAGGTCTGTCAGAGAGTCCTGCTGTTGAAATGCTGAATTGCCACCGCAATAGTGGATCGTCAGCAATACTGAACGAATCATGATGCTGTGATAACCATCCATAAGATGATCCATGAACTGGAGAGCCAAGGGGGGGGTCAGTAAGACCCACTCACCCTTCAACAGCCCTATTTGATCTGTGTGTAAGTCTGATGCAGAATGGAGTTTTGCTCTGGACTGTTGTGGCTTGAATGAGGTTACTCCACCACTGAGTGCCGCTACACCAGATATGTTGGAGTTTCAGTATGAGTTGGAATCCAAGGCAGAACAATGTTATGCCACTATTGACATTGCTAATGCATCCTTCTCCATTCCCATAGCAGCAGAGTGTAGGCCACAGTTTGCCTGCACCTGGAGGGGCGTGCAGTACACTTGGAACCGACTGCCCCAGGGGTGGAAACACAGTCGCACCATCTGTCATGGACTGATTCAAGCAGCACTAGAGAGGGGTGAGGCTCCAGAAAATCTACAGTACATTGACGACATCGTCATATGGGGAGACATAGCAAAGGAGATCTTCAAGAAAGGGAAGATCATCATCCAGATTCTCCTGGAAGCTGGTTTTGCTATCAGAGTAAGCTTAAGGGACCTGCCCGGGAGATTCAGTTCCTGTGAGTGAAGTGGCAGGATGGATGTTGTCAGATTCCAAAAGAAGTCATTGACAAGATCATGGCAATGAATCCACCGACCAGCAAGATGGAAACACAAGCCTTCCTGGGTGCCATAGGTTTCTGGAGGATACATATCCCAGAGTACAGCCAGATTGTACGCCCTCTCTACATGGTAACCCGTAAGAAGAATGATTTCCACTGGGGCCCTGAACAGCAGCAGGCCTTTTAATAGATCAAGTGGGAGATTGCTCATGCTGTAGCCCTTGGGCCAGTCAGGACAGGACCAGACGTGAAGAACATGCTGTACTCTGCAGCCAGGAATAATGGTCTTTCCTGGAGCCTTTGGCAGAAAGGGCCTGGTGAGACTCAAAGTCGACCACTTGGATTCTGGAGCCAAGGCTACAGAGGGTCTGAAGCTAAACACACCCCGAGGGGGAGAGAGATTCTGGCTGCTTATGAAGGAGTTCAAGCTGCCTCAGAGGTAGTCGGCACAGAAGCACAGCTCCTCCTGGCACCCAGACTGCCAGTGCTAAGTTTGGGGGGCACAGGCTACCTCCACACATCATGCCACTGATGTGCTGCTTGGAGCAAGTGGATTGCTTTGATCACACAGCGTGCCCGCGTTGGAACACTGAACCGCCCTGGGATCCTGGAGATCGTCACGAACTGGCCTCAAGGTGAGAACTTTGGTCTAGCAGCTGAGGAGGGAGAAGAGCAGGTGACACGTGCGGAGGAAGCTCCACTATACGGTCAACTGCCAAAAGAGGAGATAGCGCTATGCCCTTTTCACTGATGGTTCCTGTCGCGTTGTAGGGACAAACCGAAAGTGGAAAGCAGCTGTATGGAGTCCCACACGACAAGTTGCAGAAGCTACTGAAGGAGGTGGGTTGTGTCAATTTGCAGAGCTCAAAGCAGTCCAGTTGTCCCTGGACATTGCTGAACGAGAGAAGTTGCCGAGGCTTTATCTCTACACTGACTCATGGATGGTAGCAAATTCACTGTGGGGATGGTTAGACCAATGGAAGAAGGCCAGTTGGAAATGCAGAGGGAAACCAATCTGGGATGCCGATGCATGGTGGGACATCGCCACCCGAGTGGAGAAGTTGACTGTGAGGGTCCACCACGTGGACGTACACGTGCTTAAGAGTCGAGGTAAGGAGGAACATCATAACAATGAGCAGGCAGACAGAGCAGCGCGTGTCAAAGTGTCACAGAGACTTGGACTGACAGCATAAAGGAGAGCTGTTCCTGGCTTGATGGGTCCATGATGCCTCAGGCCATCAGGGCAGAGATGCCACCTGTAGATAGGCACAGGACCAAGGGGTGGATTTAACCATGGACATTACCTGTGGGGTTATCCATGACTGTGAGACATGTGCTGCCATTAAGCAGGCAAATAGAGTGAAGCCCCTATGGTATGGTGGATGCTGGGATAAATATAGGTATGGAGAGGCCTGACAGGTGGACTACATCACATTGCCGCAGACCCGCCAAGGTAAGCACTATGTGGTCACCATGGTGGAAACAACCAACAGATGGCTGGAGACACACGTGGTGCGTCAGGCACTGCCTGAGCATCCTAGGCCTGGAAAAACAAGTCCTGTGGCGGCATGGCACCCCAGAGCGAAGTCAGTCAGACAATGGAACTCATTTCAAGAACAGCTTAGTTACTACCTGGGCAAAAGAGCACAGCATTGAGTGGGTGAATCATATCCCCTACCATGCACCAGCTGCCGGGAAGGTTGAACAGTGTAACGGACTGTTGAAAGCCACTTTGAAGGCATTGCGAGGAGGAACTTTTAAACACTGGGATCAGCATCTAGCAAAGACCACCTGGTTAGTCAGCACTAGGGGCTGTGTCAATTGATCTGGCCCTTCCCAGTCAGAATCCCTTCACATTGTAGATGGAAATAAAAGTCCCTGTAGTACACCTGAGAGGTATGTTAGGGCAAAAGGTTTGGATTAGCCCTGCGTCAGGCAAAACCAAACCCATTCGTGGGATTTATTTGCTCAAGGATCTGGTTGCACCTGGTGGGTAATGCAAGAGAATGGAGAAACAAAATGCGTGCCACAAGGAGACCCTTATCTTTGGGTGAGCCGCCCGTACTAATGTACCTGTACGTATATATCTGTAAGTGTGTATATAGTTTGAAACGTGTATATAGTTAAAGGTTTAAGTTCAATGGAGGTGTTGGCATGGAAGGAAAAAAATTTGGGGTAGATAATGTTGTAGTTACAGGTTTTTCAGAATTTTTTTTCCTTGCCAACATTGGGACTGCTGGGGGCGGGGCCTGGCCAGCCTGGTGGGGGACCAGTCGGTCTGCTGGGACTCCGAGTGTCCGGGGGGGCAGCATTACTGGGGTCATCCCAGGAAGAGGGGTGGCTTCCAGTATGGACTTGCTGCCACACTGTTGGGTTACAGCGTTGCTGTCTGGTTCTGTGTTTGGTTGGATATATATTTTGCAGTTGAGAACTGTTATCTTCTCCTATACAATTTCATGTTCTCCTCTTGATTAAAGTCTGTTAATTGCAAAGGGCTGTGGTGATTTTCTTGTGGGAGAAATAACCCCAACAGATATTTTATTTTTTTCCTTTAAGCTAGGAGAAACCCCCCATTGAAGTTAGCTGTTAGAGACAAGTCTAAGCTTAGCTTTTGGCTCCTGGTATTTTAGATATCACCTAATTAAAGTGGAGTGCTGTTTAATGTGATAAAATGTGTTATGAATATACCAATGTTAATGCATTGAAGTAACTTTATTCAAACTGAATGTTAGGTATGACGGAAAGGTGTGCATTCCTCTAAGATTTAATTTCTCCAGTTTGAAAATGTAAGTTCTGTCTTAGCAATATATTTAATCTTGATAACAACTCCAGCTGCTTTAGGTAGATATAAATACATATATGAACTCCTAATATATTAATACACTTAGAACAGCTTTCTAAAATTAATCCATCTAGCACTTGTAGGTATATTACCTAGGTCAGAAAATACCAAAATTATGGCAAAAAAATTGATGTACAATATACTGTGCTGAAGAGATAAAATGGAAGGAAAATGCAATGAGGAAGGATAAAGTTAGTTATGATGTGTGTATGAAATAAGCACTGGTTTGTATGCACTGTGGAAAACTTCAGTGAGAGGGAGTAAAATTAAGGGAACAGTAAGTTTCAACTTGAGTTGGAGAGACCTTTCACGAAGGCATCAAGATGATGCATAGGAGAGATGCAAGAGGAGTAAATAAGAAACAATTGGCAAGACAGGTGACTGTAGCTCAGGTGTAAAAATTCAGTATTAACAGAGAAAGACTTTCACATGATATACTTATCTGATTAGAAATGACATTTCACACTCTGAATCTGAAGGTCTGAAATTACTGAAAGTCAAGAATGATCAAAGCGTGGAATGTTGGCATTCAGAAATAAATGTCTGAAATTATGTATTCATCTAAGCTGTATTAAACTGTTGTTTTTTTAAAGCCTCTATTCTAAAAGCTGAAGTATGAAAGATAAAAATATTTGTACATGGAGAGAGGCAGGTTTTCTTAAGTCCACATATAAAAATTGGAGATGCTGCAACTCTCCTTGGGTCAGGATACAGCTGTTCCCCATTTATAGTAGTGGTTTTGACAGTATTGCTGGTACTGCTTTATTTTTTGATGGTCTTCCGCCTTCATCTCAAGGTGGCAGGGAAACCTTTCTCTTCAGTCTTGTCTTGGAACTGGGACATTTGGTAGGTCAGGTAGACAATGAGGGAGTGGTTTGCTTTGTAAGAAATGTTTTGTTCTCTTGGATCTTTAAGGGTGAAAGGAAAGAAGCAAAAGCGTTATTGCCAAATAAAATACACCTCGTTAGTTACTTCCAGAACTTGAGGACATTTTTCCTTCTGAAACAGCTGCATTGAAACTCTGATACTTAACCAGCCAGTATGAACAGCAAGTGCAGAGTGGTACCTGTGGATCTAGCACTTCAGTTCTCAAGTACTTGTTCTATGCAGAATCTGCGCATGCATCCTGAAAAGACAACTTTAAGTTAATATCACAGTTTCTGATGAATAACTTCGTTCCCAGGATCTAATCTTTGTAGTACTGCGCCACTAAAGTTAGCTGAAACACCTACATGTTACACCTAATCACAATGTTTGAAATGTTACAGAGTTTATATATTTCATTAATAACTCATTTTCTTGAATGAAGGTTTCGAGGTTTTTTTCCAAAATGTAGTGAAATATGGTGCTCTTGGTGCTTCTTCTGTTCCAATTGCCTGCAGCTTTCTAGCAATTTCTTTACCATTTGCATGTTTCTGTAAATGTCTGTGACCTCCTTAATTGGACAGTTAAATTTTATTTTGTGGATATATATAGTACTGAGCCACATCCACTTGTTTAGTAATACAGTTGTAATTCTTCAAAATACGTTCTTGTTGTGTATAATTGCAGGAGAAAGAGGAGATTTGGTGAACGTTTTTAGAGAACCATATACCTTATTAAGCTAAGGAGAGATATATTCAATCTTGAGCTCATCTGTAATCACGGTTTTGTCATCAGTTTAACCAAGGAATATTTTTCCTGTGGGTTTAAATAGACTAGATATCTTATAACTTAGTCATCTGGAATCTTGATATTAAAAATGGTTTAAATTTTTAGAGTTCGGTGTAGTATTGATAGTATGACTAAATAAATGTCTGCATCATTTATATTTCATGCCTTTTCCCTCTCTGTGGCAACCGTACCTCAGTACTATACATCAGACCCAGTCACCTGTGTGAGATCTAGTTCTGTTTCACTTGCAGCCTTGCTTTGCATCAAAATTGCTTTTTTTTAGTGACAACTGAGGTTGTTCAGAACTGAACAAGATTGTGTCCACTATAACACTAGATGTAAGGCTGAAATCTGTGCATGACAAACATCCACATATTAAATTACGTATTAAATATATTTGCATCTGTCAAGATGAGAACCTACATTTAAAAAATCTCCTGATGTGTCCTCTCTGATACAGAAATCTTGTGTTTCAGTGCCTGACTAATCTCTGCCTTGCTGATGCCTTTGAATGAGCTTTGTATGTGAAAGCTCTACTAATCCTTGTACTTACTGTTTGAATGTTTGCTACAGGAAGCGAGCAGCTGCAAAGCATCTAATAGAGCGCTACTACCACCAGTTAACTGAGGGCTGTGGAAATGAAGCCTGCACGAATGAATTTTGTGCTTCCTGTCCAACTTTTCTCCGTATGGATAACAATGCAGCAGCCATTAAGGCCCTCGAGCTTTATAAGATTAATGCAAAACTCTGTGATCCTCATCCCTCCAAGAAAGGAACGAGCTCAGCTTACCTAGAAAACAATTCCAAAGGTGCCCATAACAATTCCTGCGCTGACAGAAAAATGAACAAGAAGGAAATGCAAGGCCCAAGAGATGATTTTAAAGGTAAGATGTTATTTTAGAATTTTACTAAAATAAACCACATTTAATATGCATGAGTGTAACGCTACTGAATTCACTGGGGTGGTATTCTGCTGACTTCTTAAGTAAAATACAATTTTTTGGCAATCATATTTTACTGTGGATTTTGAAAAATGGCTGGGTGTTAATACTGAACATTGATTCAAATCTGGATCTTTATCACATCTCTGAAATCTGTACGCATTTGTTGCCTTCTGCGATTACTGGGTTTGCAAATGTGGAGAGGTTATTTAGGTGCTGTTGTACGACTCTTCTAGTTTTGCTAGTTTCCTAACTCTCCTGTAGTTAATGAGTTCTAAAAGTTACACTTTAACTAATTCCAGATTCTGTGTTAAGAAACTTAGTAGATGAACAGAAAATGATACCGTGGGTGATAAGCAGTATATGTACCAAGCCAGAAAATGTTTAAGCAGAGTGATTTATAAGCCAGTGCATGAAAATGAAATACTGTACGGTATTGTCAGTTCTGACTTGTACTTAGCTTTTTAAACTCTTTGGAATAGCGAATATATACTACAAGAATAATTTTCATTGTTGTCAAAACCTGTGGTCCAGACAGAAATCACAAACTAAGTGAAATTAATACCATTGACATCTAAGCAGGCCTTTTTTAAGTATCATTGCAATAAGTGGTATAAACACAGAGGTTCAGGTTCATTAATTTTAGCTAAAGGTGAAACTGTTTACAGCAGAAAATTAAAAAGTCCTGCAGAATCAGCAGTAAAACATAGCACTGTGTTATAAGGAGCCTAAGGTGCTCCAGTCAATACCTGCGTAAGTTTGTTCTTTATCTGATACAAGAATAAACTTGTCCCCAAATTATTTATGATCTGAGTGAGCAAAGAGGCAAGCAGTAGGGAAGGGAGAAGGGAGACAGTGTAGTTTTAGGAGAGCAAGAGGCACCTTAGGTCTATTTTATGATTTCTCTTAGTTTTGTGTATTTTTAAAGGAGGTGTGCATATACAGGATTTTCATCCTTCTCCACGATCCTATTGTCCTCTCTCCATAAGACAGATATCTAATCGTTGTCTCAACCTATTTCCAGACATTCTGTTGTCTGAAGCAGTGACTCCTCTGTCTTCTGACTTCATCTGTTGCAGCACCACAGTTATTGAGCTGTCTTTGTAGCTGTATGGACAGAGAGCACTGACGAGTTCATAAGCCCATCTGAGATTCTTAGTTGCCTTTGGAATTGGATGCTGTTGAAAGAATCTAGCACTCTGAAATTTTTAAGGTCTGTCTGCATCAACAGTTACTGGGAAAACTTCAGTTAAGCTTAAGAAAGCCAGCGAAAAGGATGTGCATCTTCCTTTTATGCTTGACTTAGGATTGAAATTTATAAAAAAAATTGAAAGAAATGCCTTTTAGAAAGAATTAATTAAATTCTCTGTATTGCTAAGCCCTAAGACTTTGGGGGAAAAATATATCTGGAACCATTGTCAGCATCTCAGTAACATCTTGGATGGCAGTCCATAAGGAAATAGAGAAATTGCAAATAGGTAAAAAGCATGGGTTACAAATTTAGTCACATAGAGAGAGCCACTTCAAAATCAATATTATAATTACCTGGGAAACTATTTTTGCCTTTGATCTGCAAAACATTAAATTGGGGTCACAGAAGGTCAGTGAACAGGCAGTGAGCACACAATCCTAACAAAGCTTCCATAAGCTATAATGGAAATATAATTAATAAATTTGCTAATTAGGGAGTGTGTTGTTGGAAATATATACATCACATGCAGTCTTTTTAGCCTCGGGGATCACTGATAAAGCCTGACTTCATGTACAGATTTGTTGTGAAGTATTACTGAGAACGGGGTCGGAGAGGAGATGACATTTACTTCTCTGGATTGGTTAGTTGCAATAGAAAGGGTGAGAGAATGGTGCACGTAGAAGCTCACGTACTTAGATACAAGTCAGCTAAAACTGACTTGAGTTAGAAGGAAGGTTCACTTACGTTGGTTTTCTCCAGCTATTGTAACTGCTGTAAAGTAAAAATGGGGCAGTACTAAAACCTGGGCAATATCTGTTGTAAATGTGGAAATCTGAAGTGGATTATATAGTTAAATTATCTACTTTGCTGATAATTTTTATGCTATAAATAACCTCTGTAATCTAGAGTTGGTGAATTTGAGGCTGTGGTCCTCATTTTGAGGAGTTACAGCGTGGAACAGCATCTGAATCAGCAGTTACGTTTAGGCATGCTTGCTTCTTAAGCGTGCACTGCAACAGATAAAAATAAGAGATGCTGTACTAAGCTTGAGTCCTTCAATGATATTTTCAATTCTGTTGTTCTTATCAGGACATTTTAGTTCTGAAGCTTTTTCACTGTCTTCAGATTGGTTGGAACTCTGTCTCAGTAGAATGACATAAGCTTCATCTTGTGTTATAAGCGCTCCAAGAATGACTTGGGGCTCTGCAAAAATCAATAGGTTGTCTGTCTTTGCGTCATTTAGTTGTATTTTTTGTATTATTCAATGACTGCTTAGAATGAATGTTAGCATAGACAATCACATTTTAGAGTACTGTAACATATGATACGCTTCTTTCCACGAAGGTAGTTTTTCTAACTTGGCTGATGACTACAGTGCTGTGGTGTCTGGTTTTCACACCTTCAAAGATGCTATTAAACAGATTCAGTTTTAACTGTAAATTCTGTGTCAATTTAGAAGAGTCTGCTTAAACTGGAACATTGGTTCAGGATAATCTTACTCTAAATCATCACCTCATGTGAAAGCATCTGTGGGTTCTGTTTGAAAAGTAGCATAGAAACTATAAATAATGTGTTCTTCTCTTTTCAAAAAAGGAAGAGTTCAAATAACAAATGGACCACCAAATGACTTATTTCATATTCAGGTTTTGGCAAGGGGGATATTTGGAGCCCCTGCAGATGATGTGTGTAAACCGGCTTGTTCATCTGAATAAGCATATTGATGAGTATACTTGTTTATCTCACCAAGGCTTCATGTACAAAGAAAGAACCCATATGCCCAGCTGTATGTGTAATTTAGAAGGCAACATAAACTTCTGAGCCTGTATTATGGGGTTTTGAGATAATTTTCAGGCATCAGTTTAGTATAAAAACAGTGTCAGAAAGCATTAAAAATAGCAACAGGAAGTCATCTGTTTCTATTAATATACAGCAAAGCAAATTATTGAATCTTTTTTTTTTAAGATCTGTCTTTAAGGGAAAAAGAGAGTGTGTGAAGTCCATACTTGTGTGCTATGTTTGGAGAAAGAGGGTGATACACTTCAGTTTGTGTATGGTTTAATGGCTTATTAACTGTGCAGGTTTAACAGAAGACTGTATGGTCACAGTCTTATTCATGAAATCTTTTAAACATCTTACTGGTTGATTTAGTTGCTCTTATTTAGATGATGCAATACTATTACTACCAAAACAGTTTTGCCATTGACAATGTTCTCTGATCAACTTCCATGAATAAAATATTTTACAAAATCGATCAACAAAATAATTTTTCTTCGTGCTAATGAAATTTTAAAGTATCTGTCTTGAATTTATCCAGCACTGATGCTGGTTTTTCCAGTTTTAATGATAGGGTGCACAGATTTGTTGAGTAGAGCAAATTAGAAGTCTTTTGTGTTTTTGATTTTTATCTTAATGAAAATGGTATTTTATTTTTTTTACAGATGTGACTTTTCTAACAGAAGAAAAGATATATGAAATTCTTGAACTGTGTCGAGAGAAAGAGGATTATTCCCCGTTAATCCGAGTGATTGGGAGAGTATTTTCTAGTGCTGAAGCACTGGTGCAGAGTTTCCGAAAAGCGAAACAGCACACCAAGGAGGAGCTCAAGTCTCTTCAAGGAAAGGATGAAGACAAAGATGAAGATGAAAAGGAAAAAGCCGCCTGTTCAGCTGCTGCTATGGAAGAAGATTCAGGCGCATCATCATCTTCATCGTCAAGAATAGGTGATAACACACAAGGAGATAATAACCTCCAAAAACTAGGCCCAGATGAAGTGTCTGTAGATATTGAAGCAGTCAGACGGGTCTATGATAGATTACTTTCTAATGAAAAAATAGAAACTGCCTTTTTAAATGCACTTGTGTACTTGTCACCCAATGTGGAATGTGACTTGACTTACCATAATGTGTATTCTCGGGATCCTAACTATCTGAATTTGTTTATTATTGTTATGGAGAATGGCAATCTTCATAGCCCAGAATATCTGGAAATGGCTTTACCATTGTTTTGCAAAGCAATGAGCAAACTGCCCCTTGCAGCTCAAGCAAAACTAGTCAGATTGTGGTCTAAGTACAGAGCAGACCAAATTCGGAGAATGATGGAAACGTTTCAGCAGCTTATTACTTACAAAGTCATAAGCAACGAGTTCAATAGTCGTAACCTAGTGAATGACGATGATGCTGTTGTTGCTGCTTCAAAGTGCTTGAAAATGGTTTACTATGCAAATGTAGTAGGAGGGGATGTGGATACAGATCATAATGAAGAGGAAGATGAAGAACCCATCCCAGAATCAAGTGAATTAACTCTTCAAGAGTTGTTGGGTGAGGAAAGAAGAAATAAAAAAGGTCCTCGAGTGGACCCACTGGAAACTGAACTTGGTGTTAAAACTATAGATTGCAGAAAACCACTTATCCCTTTTGAAGAGTTTATTAATGAACCACTGAATGATGTTCTAGAAATGGACAAAGACTACACTTTCTTCAAAGTAGAAACAGAAAATAAATTCTCTTTTATGACCTGTCCCTTCATATTGAATGCCGTTACCAAGAACCTGGGATTGTATTATGACAATAGAATCCGGATGTACAGTGAAAGACGCATTACTGTACTCTACAGCTTAGTTCAAGGACAGCAGCTCAACCCATATTTGCGACTTAAAGTGAGACGTGATCACATCATAGATGATGCGCTCGTCCGGGTAAGTTATGCAGCAACATGGAACTTGGGTTTGTTGGTTCTGACTAGCGTGAACTATATGGATGTTGACTAACTGAGAAGAACTGAGTGTGAGTGCAGTGTTTTATGCACTAGATTTTCTCTCAAATAACTTTACCATGTTAAGTTTGAGTTAAAAATGTGTTGCTGAATGTTTATATGTTCAGCAAAACCACTTCCACTCAAAGTGGTTGCAGATTTATCAAGTGTCAAATAGTTCTTATTCCCTATTAACGGATTCTGTATTGTTACAGCTCTTAATGGTGAGAGTGACCAACTTCAGTTTCAGCACTTTGTCCTCTGGACTGTCTTGGATCATGTTCTGATGGTAGGGTTTTTCAAACGGAAGTTGGAATTAAAGCTTTTTAGTTGTGAACTCTTCTTGTGGATTTCTGAACTGTTGTGTATAAAGTGCGTGGAGTGACTGCGTGATAAGCAGAACTCCTTGGTTCTCTAAGGATTGTTGCAATTTGTTGCAAGTAGAACAGTGAGACCAGCCTGTTTCTGAATATGCTGACTTTGTAAAGTAAAAATTAAAGCCATTTGTTCACACAGTTTTGGAAGATGGGAATTATACAGGATATAAACTAGAAAGAATGCATGACAGTAGACTGTTTTCCTAAATATGTCCTCTAATTTTAGGACTTTTCCTCCCTTCATTTTTTGCTTAAAACTGTTATTTTTCAGAAGCTCGTTTTCCTATGTTCTGTTATTAAAGCACAACAGTATTGGCAAAATTTTACGTGTAACCGTGGCTTTAAAGCTTGTTGCTGAAGAGCCAGGCAGGTATTTGGAAAGACTCTGAGGAAGGTACCTATTTGCCTCTCAACCCAGCTGTTACTTCTAGTTAAATTTGAATTCTTAAACTGCTCCTGAATGTCAAATGTGAGAACCCTAAACGGTTCCTTGATTTTTCTTTGTGTACCTCTGAATTTCCAGATGGGTTAGCTGCTTCATGGACATTGCTGATATTGTGGCTTATCAGGGAAAACCTTTGCCTCCAGTACCAGTAGGAAAAATAAAATGGCAGTGCATAAATGGCTTCTGTCTGTAAGCCCCATTATTATATTTGGCAAATGAGAAATATACTAGGCTAAGATTAAACCCTACTGTGTACCCATTTTCTAATTCAAGAATTCTCTTTGTAATTTCACTCAGAACGGCATTTACAGTTCTATCCCGTTATGTGTTGTCACATTACTATTAGGGTTTATTTTCATTTCCAAACCTCTGTTCAGCCTTGGGGTACACAAGTCCTGGAAAAAAAAGTACTATCTCGTGAGGAGAGGATGAACTAAAAGAGAATAAGAACTAGCTTTAGGGGGATATTTGTTTTAATGTCAGTTCCAGGAGAGAGGAATCATAGAATGGTTTGGGTTGGAAGACACCTTCAAGATCATCCAGTTCCAACCCGCTTGCCATGGGCAGGGACACTTAACCACTGAATTGGGTTGCTAAAAGCCTCATCCAACCTGATCTTGAACACTTCCAGGCATCCATGACTTCTCTGGGCAGCTTGTTCCAGTGCCTCACCACCCTCACAGAAAAAGTTAATTCCAGTATCTAATCTAACTGTACGCTCTTCCATTTTAAAGCCATTACCCCTTATCCTATCCCAGCTCTCTGATGAAGAGTCTATCCCCAGATTTCCTGTAGCCCCCTTTTAAGTACTGGAAGGCTGCTATAAGGTCTCCCCAGAGCCTTCTCTTTTTCAGGCTGAACAAGCCCAGCTCTCTCAGCCTGTCCTAATATGGGAGGTGCTCCAGCTCTCTGATCTTTTTTTGTGCAAAAGCACAAAGCAGACCTTCCTCTTCATACTGATGATAGGAAGGAAAATCTGTAAGTATGAGAAGACATTCTTCCACATGTTTCTTGTGGAAGGAAGATGAAATCCCTGAGGACAAAAAGTATGTTTAGTGTTACTTAGAAAGCTCATGGGCAACCACGCTGATGCAGCCACTATATTACAGCAGGGCTGCAGCAGTCCTTGCTGTGCACACTCTTGAGTCTGTTTGAAATTTAGATAGTTTAAATCAGATTAAGCTCAAACACATTAATTTAAATTGTGATGCACTTGCAGCAGCCCTTGCACAGCCTAGCAGTCTATGAGTATGTGCGTGGGCACTTGCCATGGATCCTCTTGTGGCTGTTAATTTAAGCTGTCAGAAGGTGCTAAATTATGGTGATCTGACTCTTTCAAAGCCCCAAGGAGAGTAAGAATTTTAAACTGTTTATTCTGAGATAGAAAATAAAGGCAAAAGATAAAATTGTTCTATTAAAAGTAATTAAATTGGACACTTTAAAGGCTCAGGGTGCCAGGCCATCTCACTTAAACTATATATCACCTGAAAAAGTTAGACAGGGTTATCCTTGAGGTCACTTCCACCCTGGCATTCTGTGGTTCAGTCTAAGCTGAACTCTAGTGTTCGTCAGTGAGGGCAAGTGCAGCCCAGGGTTTTCTCAAAAGCAGAAAATATGTTATATTCAGCAAAAGGGAGAAGAATGAAAAATCACCATCCTAGCTGGCAGAAGGAAGCTGTATGTGCCACTTCAAACAGGTGCAACAAAGTAGCTATTGTGAGATGATGAGAATATAGCGTTGATAAATATAAGCAATGAGTACAGAAGTAATCTTTAATTATTGATATGTTTTAACTGATGTGAAGTATCAGTATTCAAGGAAGATATTTTAAATATTCCTGAGGAAGTGTTAGAAGTTAAAGGATTAAATGAAACTATGCATCTCTGTTTACTGTGGTGTGCCTATGTCTCTTCCTATTTTAATATAAAAAATGATAGAGTAGGAATACATTTGGAAAGTTCAGTCTCTTCAGAGAGATTGTAAAGTCCTCTTAATGGTAAAAAAGATGACAGATAGCATGGAGATAGGTAGCATGGAGAATTTGAATGAGACATGCTGGTTTTCTCAACTGGTGACACCCTGTCCTATTATCAGGAAGCAGGCTTAACCTAAGGAAAATGACGTATTTTTTCCACACAGTGTGCCTTAAAATTAGGAGTATCATTGCCCAGAACTTGTAGCTTTTCATGAAAGAAAAATCTGTCAAAAGCTAATGGACATTACAGGCATTTTGATGTGGCCCATGCACAAACCTCAGGATATCTGTAAGCTGCAAGTCTGCTGGTACCTGGAGAAGTATCATAGGGAAAATAATGTTCCATACTGTCATCTTGCACTTTCTTCTGTGGGTGCCAGTTCTGTGTAGGAATTGCATGCAGTTGTTACACGTGTACTTGCTGTAACAGGTTGAGAAGTAATTCCCTCCCCCCAGCTTGTAAATTGGAAATTTTTTCCCACTTCCAAATTGGCCTGTAATTGGTGTGGATGAAGGTCTTCAGTGTTATGTCCTAATCCTTAAAACTATTTGCACTCTCTCTGGTTGTAGTCAAAGTTGGAATTGCAGGTCAAAGATAGGTATCATGAGCTTCTGTAGTAGCACTGACAGCATCAAACCTAAGTGAAAGCTACATTGTGTGAGTTTGCTTCAGTGATGGTTGCAGTTTTGGGTGCAGTACTTTGGAACGTCTCATGAAAACTATTGAAAAATCTTGCCATGGTAATAGTCTTCGATATAAAAGTGTATTCTTAGATCTGTTCAGTGACAAAAATCTTTCAAAACATGCTTAAATTACAGGTAATCAAATATCTTTACCATTGCATTGCACTCTTACCCCTGGGGCTTGAATACTTGTTTGAATTAGACTTGTTTGAATTGTAAGTAATTACATACTCATGTTGCTAGACTTGTGTCTTTACAGAACCATCACTGCAGGCCTTTTTGACTGTTTGTGGAATAGCTCTGATAATCAATCATGATAAAAAAAA
This sequence comes from Tapera naevia, assembly GCA_033556795.1. Classification (NCBI taxonomy): domain Eukaryota; kingdom Metazoa; phylum Chordata; class Aves; order Cuculiformes; family Neomorphidae; genus Tapera; species Tapera naevia. Next base: position 19,715,325 of record JAUMJJ010000029.1, read on the forward strand.
ATTCAGAAATAGTGATGAAAACTAGGTTGAGATGCTCTTATCGTATGTTCCTTAACAGTGCCAGATATTTTTTCATGTAAATATATTGATCAACCTGTATAATTTCTTCTTGAAAATGGACTAAATACAAGTCTTTCTCTGCTAATGAGTCAAGCTTATTAAGTGACCACCAAGCTGTTTTTCTCTTTATCAGTGTTTAAACTTTTAGAATTCATTATGTACATCTCACTTTTTTTGGACTTCATTAATACCAATGTGAGCATTAGTAAGTTTTCTTTAATTGCTGTAGGATTTTTTTTTCTTTTGCTGAGGATATGAAGCAGTACATTTTTAAATACCTTTGAAGCAGTAACTTGTTTAAAGGCACCTATTAGGAAAGTCATTATTCACCCTGGAACAAATGTATCTAAGGGAAAATTTTTATTTGCATATTCATCACTCAATTTCTTTGCATTTAGGAATGTTGCATCAGCAGCTTACTTTTTTATTGAAATGGACTTAATGAAACATGCTTTCTTATATGCTTATTATATACTTATTTGTATGTGTATTAGTCTGAAAAGTTACTGGAGGAGTGGAGATGCAAATAGCAAACTGCTGGTCCTCACTGTTCTTATGGAACCCTTACATTTGGGAGTTGGTAGCTGAGTTTGCAGTTCTTGGAAGCAGTTAACATACTTTTTTTTATGTCTAGTTGGTTTCTTTTGAGTTGTTAACTGTGCTGCTGCTGAGTCATATTACCTGAATGCGGTAGTAATGAAAGGATGTTTATCCTTAAATCCCCCCTTCTGTCTTTTCATTCCCAATAGCTATTTATTTCATCCCCTTCCTCCAAGTTTACTGTTTCGTTTTCGGGTGGGTTTTTTTTTTTTTTGCACAGACTGTGTGAAAATTTATTCTCTGGTAGCAGTAAATTAAAAGGTGTGAGTTATGATACACAAGTTTTTCAAGTGACAACGTGGATTCCTTCAGCACATTCTGGCTAGTTCTTACAAGTTAGAAACTCGCTTTTGACAAATTTCACATTGAATGTATATGGGTGGGCAGCAAGCCTCTTCTGCTTGGTAAATGACTCTACTAAATATCCTGATGAGCCAAAACTCTTAATGTAACAACTGAAGCCAGTAGGCACATTCTCTTATAGTATACTAGCAGCAAAGTACTCCAGGAGTTTTGAGGTTCTCTTAGACTAAGTTGATGTTTGTTTTCAATTGAAAATCTCAGCACCAATGTGTGTTGGTTATGTGCAGAGTATGTCTGACTGTGATGATGTATACATGAACTGCAAATACAGCTTGAGAGGATGCTTCTCAGTCACTTAAGTAGCCCTTCACATGTAGTATTGCAGAAAATGTAGTGACCAGTTTGTCATGATGTGTCACTGGCACTTTCAAACTTAAATTAGTTGTGTTTGTGTCAGTTTTGCCTTCCAGCATGGAAAGTATTGCTGCCACTGCCTTAAAGAGAACCTTCTTATGTTTCATTGCTAGAACTTGGAAGGGGGAATTGGTCATTTTTAACAGAGATTATTTCAGATAGTAGCAATTTTAAGAAGGTAACCAAGCTCTAGTGTTACATTCAAATTCTAAATATTGTCGTGTTTGTGTCATCCAATGGAAGATTCCTGTCTCTCGGAAAGCACAATGTTGTTCTGTAAGCAAAGTAAATCGTACAATCTCATGCTGTGTCACAATACCATGTTTCAGCCACCAAAATTCAGATATTCTTTTTAATGTCATTTTCAGCCTTTCGGTTCATAGATACTCAATTTTTGATGCTACTACTTCAGACATGATACACATGATTTCTGGGAGGTTGTTGGAAAATGTAATGACAGCTTCATTTGCCTGAAGAACCATCATGACAGAAAACATAGTGGTTTCTAAAATGTTGGGAGTTCACATGAACACATAGATTGAGATAGCCCTGATTATTTAAAAAAAAACAAAACCCGAACATCTTTAAATTGAAGTTCATGCTGCTTTGCAGAAAAACTACTGCAGTACTGCTAAAATTCAATGCCTCTCTACTATTGCAATTAATGCCGTGTTTTGCCCAAGTTCCAGTTTTCTTGTGAAGCATCAGTGTGGAGAGGCATGAATCTTGAAAGGAATGAGTGGTTCAGTCTTCAGTTGAGCAGCTTAGCCACATTGTCCTAGTTGTAGAAGCTACTTCAGGGAACATTAGGCTTTGACTCAAAATACTGGCTTTTTGGTAATCCTTTTATTTGACTCTGCTGCAGATGTCAGTGCGGCATTCAATCTGCCCAGCCAGTATTGCTCAACTAAGAATGTTTCCTTCCCCTTTTTAATGCTGCTTTTCTTTTACAGCAGTCATTACAACATAGCTTTCAGCCAAAAATAATTTTGAAATTGTTTTTTAAATTGCTTTATATATATAAATATGAGCACTCTCCTTAATACAAGTGTATTTCCATGACACAAAAGAGTCTTTACGCTGTGACAAAGGGTTGCTGTGCCAAAAGAAATGCGGAGGCAGTGCTTACTTTCTCAGAACTCATCAAAATTCCTAAAACTTGCAAAATAGTAAATTGGTGGCAAATATTACAAAACCGACAGTCATGAGTGAAGGGGAAAAAAAGTATTATTAGAGCCAGTTGTAAGTGGAAGGGGTTCAAACAGGACGTCTTCTGTCTGTCCAGCTTGAATGTATAACCTGTACTTACAGTCTTAAATGCTGCCTCTCTGTTTTTTAAACAATCTCAGTTGTATTTGGAACATGGCACCATTGGCTTCTGTTTGGGAACAAATGGTTTTTACACATCTGTGAGATGTATAATTTTAAGATTTACATGAAAGGCAAGGTGCAAAACTATGCTGTTACAGGAAGCGTGTGATGAGAATGCCAGTGGGGCAGAATTGTAATGTGATTTTTCTGCAGAAGTATTGCTGATAAAATACAGAGAATTGCAAAGAATAAATATTATTTGCTCTTCTTAGGGGTAAAAATCATTCAGTGCAAATTATAGAATAGTAAATGGGCAGCCTGCTTTAGGTGGCACATAACTTAAGTTTTCCACATAACCTTGTAATTTAATATAGGTTTCAATCTTTTAATATGAATTAGCTTGCTCTCATTCTTGGGTCTTTGTGACTTACCTTTATTTTTTTAAACAGAGCTTTATGTGCTGTGGAGTTACACTCTCAAGCACTGGAACACGCTGCCCAGGAAAGTGGTGGAGTCAACATCCTTGGAGGTGTTTGAAAAGCGTGTAGGCATGGCACTTCAGGACATGGTTTAGTAGGCACAGTGATGTTGGCTGATGGTGTGACTGGATGATCTCAAAGGTCTTTTCCAACCTTAACAATTATATGACTCTTTCTCTTCCTAATACTAGTTTTCAATACCAGTTAGTACAATTCTTTCCCCGTATATGCGTTTTGCATGAGGAGCTTCAAAGTCTTCAAATCTTTTATGCTAACCACCTTAACTCTATGGCCATCTAACCCTACTGTGCCACTTGAAACATGGCTGGCTGGCTTGACAGTTACCAGGAGAAAATACCTTCCTGGTGGTGCCATTTCATAAGTTGATGGTGTCATTACCAATGCTTTTATCCTCTCTCTCTGTTCTTGTTTTCCTTTAAACTTCTGTAGTAAAATTCTGGGACATAACGGTTGTGTTGGTATGTGTATATGGATAAGGTAGGGTAGTGAAATAAAAAGATATGGTTCAATATGTTAAGGACACTTGCTGGTAGGTACAGTTTGCTCTAGCCTGGGTTAGAGGCAAATCTCACGAGTAAGATGGTCTTGGTAGGGAAATGTACAGGTCAGTCTTTGTCTTTCCTTACTGCTGTTGAGTTTTGTTTGCTACGTAGGTATGTTTAATGTAATCATGCTGCATAGATTTAATCAATATGTTTATGCTTTTAGGCAGCATATTTCTTAATCAGCTGCAAAATATTCTTGCATAACTTTTGATTTACTGACAGGATACAATTTTGTTGGAAAAAGTAAAGGACTTTAATTGCCTTTAAAAGAAACTTTTTCTTGTGAAACATCACAACTTCTATTTGACCTTAACTGAATTTTCACTTCTGTGGAAACAGTGCAGTAGATCAATTTAAAGGCACTGAAGAAATGAGCAAGAGGTATTTGAGACTCCTTGGAAAGGGGATTAATTTCACTGTAATGTTAGTGTCTTCTTGTTTCTGTGTCTTTTGTCTTGCACTGTGAATTTTCACATGAAGGTTCTGAAAATGTATCAGTGTAATCCTTTCACAAAACCATTCACTGTCAGACATGTAAATCGGATTGCAGGTTCTTTGCGTTGTCAAATGAATTTAATTATCTCAGTAATCTTGTTTTCTTAGTTTTCTGTGAATTTTGTGCAACACAATACTGACATATTTTAAAGTGCTTAAAAGAATAGAAATGGAGAAAGTAAACAGATTTCATTGGCTAGCAGATCATACCTGTGGTAACTTTCTTGCCATTTTTTTAATCCCTAAATTCTAATACATGCTTAGAGTGGTTTAGCGTTAGTATTGGTTTCTGATATTTTACTGTTGTGATTTATACTTACTTTCTTCTTAGGTTTGGAGCGTAGTTTTGGTTTCATTATTTGATACCAGTTGGCTTTTCTAGTAAACAGATTGACTAATGACATACTTCTATCTGTTCACTCAATAGCTAGAGATGATTGCCATGGAAAATCCTGCAGACTTGAAGAAACAATTGTATGTTGAATTTGAAGGAGAGCAAGGGGTAGATGAAGGTGGTGTTTCCAAAGAATTTTTTCAACTTGTCGTGGAAGAGATCTTCAATCCAGATATTGGTATGTGTTCTGATAATTTACTAATGTATGAGAGTTTTCCCACAAAAGGTTGGACCAGATGATCTTTCAAGATCCCTTTCAACCTGGGCTGTTCTGTGTTTATGTAGTGCCTTTCTACATCTGCTGCTGCTTCTCTCTGAAGCTCTCCAGGTTTCTTGGTGATCATGAGAGTGCTTGACTTGTTGAGGCTCAGTATGTCATCATCAGTCATCCTCCTAAGGAGGAATGATGTAAGAAATAACTGTGTGTAGTTATTGAAAGCTGCCATTGCTTGTTTAGATATGATTCGGTAGTATAGGGTTTCTTTGCAGGGTTCCTGTGTTTGTTCTCTCATCTTTCTCCTCACTTTGCTTTGTGATTAGCTTCTAGAATTAGTAATCAGACCAAAGAGGAAGAGCTTCTGCAATAAAACCAGAGTAGGACTATGGTGAGTTTTTATTTCCTCCCCTTCCTCCAGCTTAAAAGTTCTCGTACTCTCACTTGTGATGATTTAATCTAAAAGGGGTACAGATCTCAAGTGTGGCAATAATGTCAGATTTGACTGTAGTTAGTTAAGAACTAGGCGTCAGTGGGTATATTGAATCCAAAGTTTTATGTTTGTGTTTCAGTAACGGTATTTCCATCTTACTGGGGTTTTTATTCCCTTACTTCGTGCACAAGTCTTTCATGCTTCCATCTCTATACGTGCCAGGACATGCTGCTTTTTAATATGCAGATTGTCTGCTGCTCTGTAAAGACTGAATTCCTATACTAATTTCATAGTTTGAAATATGTCACGTTGTAGTTCCTGTAATGTCTTCCATTAAAGAAACTTGACATCTTATGACTGTTCATTAATTTGGGTTCACTGAACTGTTTTGAAAATGAAAGCTGTTGTCCTGGGTTTGTAGTTTAGAAAATTGGTGGAGAAACACAGAAATTCATTTTGACCAGTTTAAAGAGGAATTCCACAGAACTGATGACAGAACCTGTACCTTGCCACTTGCCCTTCACCATACATAAGCCAGTTCTTGTAACAAGTGATTCCAATCCATAGGCAAGTCTTACTCATTCTGAAAATTGCTCTGCTTTTGGAGAGATCTGGAATGTGAATTAACAGAATTACTTGGAATAAATTAGAGTAAGTCATTTATTGACTTCTGACATAAATGTGTAAGAGCAGATAATGTAGCTTACTTTGACAGTCATCTTTTGCACCTATTAATATGCACTGCAGTATAACAGTTTACACACCATATAAACCACGTGTGACTCTTGTTGATTTGTAAGCACTTATGTACCAGAGGAAATTAAAGAAATCCTTTAAATGGAATTTAAAATGCCTGTTCTCTGATAGATTTGTAAAGTGATGTTTATTGTTGTAGTAGTTTATTTGCTGTTACATTTCAAGTGTTTTCATATTAAACTACCTTAAACTTTTACTCCAACAAGGCAGGAACTCAGACTGAATATTAGATTTATGGCCAAAAGTCACCATGGTAAAAGAGAAGGAATATATGTAATATTCCTAGCAACGCTATACAATTGTTTTCCCCTTATTGCAGCTTCCAGTTTCTTCTGGTGTTACATTATGATTTTAATGCACTATAGTCTTAATTTGGGACAGTGAATAAAACATTGTATTTCACATTAAAGTGTTTCCAGATGTGGATCTGGGTAAACTGTTAGTCCTTCATTATTAGATGTCTGCTGGAGTTCTTTTGACTGTGTAATTCTTCCATCATTTTCTAGAAAGTACAGGTCATAGCTGTTATTGTGCTGGTAATCCAGAAGTTACTTCAGCCAATTCAGAAAATGGAATTCAGGCTTCTCTTAAATATTTCTTCCATATATGCTTGTGTTGCTTTCAATTTATGGTTTCCAGGTGCCTTACCGGATGTGTTAAGTCTGTTATTTGAGTGCTCCTCTAACAGCTGAGCATGTCATAGTACCTTATTAAGATAAATAATTTTTGATTTTGGGGAATAGCCAGAGTCTTGGAATGAGTTTGCAGTTCATTTCCTTACGTCAAATGGGAATTCTGGCTTTTATCTTTTGGCTGAAGGTGACAATTTCAGTTTTGAGTCACTTTGTAGCTCTATGTGGCTTTGCAATCAATTTGTACATCTCCATAGGTTGTAAATAAGCATATCTTTTAAGAGCTGACAAGTTATATCCTTGTGGAAAAAGTAGTTCATGTTGTTGACTACATGCATCTGTCTTCTGACATGTGGGGAGGAGCTTGAGAGCATTTCCTTAGATTCAGTATGGCAATTGTGAGACTTAGCTATACACACACAGGTCACTGGGACTACGATTGTCCTAATTCGCTCTCCTTCCCCTTAAGACTATTGGGTTTGCATTTATCTTGCTTCAGGATCTTGTCAGGTAAGCAATGGATTTTACTGTGAAACTCATTTAAATAGTTTGTAGCCTGTACACAAACTCTGATTTCGTAAACAAGAGTTAATCTAGTGGCTTGCTGCAGCCAAAAGTGTAAGGGACTCTGCCCTTCTCATCTGTACAGTTCTGTCTGTTCCCTCCAGCTCCTGGCAAATGCCAGTTCAGCTGTTTGTTGAAGCTGTCTTTGGAGGTAGTCAGCTTGTGAACTCAGCAGGCAATCGGTCACCTGAAATATTGAACTCAATCAGATGACTGGATAGGGGAACAAAGCAAAGCCCTCTCCCTTTCAACAGTGACAAGCTGTTAAAATTGCAGCCCCTCCTGTGAAGTGACAGTCCCATTTTACATTTTGCCCTCAAGTTAAGATGTATGCAATAACTGCAGCAATTCATTTGACCTTGTAGAGTACCTTTAAACAAACCAACAAGTCTTAGGCGTCTAAGTCAAGTTCATATGTGATGGTTAATCCCTGCTCCATCATCATAGCTTCTGTTTCAGAAACAGGGCTGCACCTAGTCTTGTTCCTTTGCTGGAACTGTCCTGGAAAAGTCTTTGAGAAAAGGCTGTCACTTTACAGGAATTGGAGTTCTTCAGAATTATTTCACCCACATGTTTTTTGGTAGTGTTCTTTCCTTGCACTGTTATGTTTATCAAAGTTACAGTCTGTGTTGACAGTGTGCTGCTGCTTCCTCCGTAATGGAAAGGGAGGCTGTGTGTGTACAGCTTCAGTGGGCATGGCAGGATGTTGTATCACAGGTCTCCTGTGTGCTTTTAGTGGTAATGTGAGTAACAGTATTCTGAGCAGCTCCACTTACGCTAAGGTAAGTAGCTTCTCATTGCTGTTGAGTTCAGTATAATATTAAGTTAAACATGTTTTAGAGGCATTCTAATGCAAATGGGTTTATAACAGTATGTTTTACGTGTCATTTTTATTGAAATGTAACCATAATTGTTCAACATCATTTTTTTACAGGCATGTTCACATATGATGAATCTACAAAACTGTTCTGGTTTAATCCGTCCTCTTTTGAAACTGAGGGTCAGTTTACACTGATTGGCATAGTACTGGGTCTGGCTATTTACAATAACTGTATACTGGATGTGCATTTTCCCATGGTTGTCTACAGGAAGCTAATGGGCAAAAAAGGAACTTTCCGTGATCTGGCAGACTCTCATCCTGTAAGTTCATTATGTTCTTTGAGTTTACTAATGCATTTTCCATGCAATAACTTAATCTAGATTTAAATTAAACACAAGTTCCCAGTCAGAAGTGGAAGTTAAATAACCAGTGACTTGTGTGAAGAGTGTGCATTTGTTAGAAAATTCACAAGCAATAAAACGTCTTCAGGTTTGGAGGAGGCAGAACTGTCAGGTCAACAAATAGGTCAGCAGAGTATTTTTTTTCCACACACTGCCTGAATTGCTTAGTATCACTAAAGACCATTAAACTATTTTTAATAATATCTTCCCAAAGAGGCTTCTAAAATTAGCCTAGTTATATCTGTTTTTAGGAAAAAATGTGAAAGGAACAGTAGGTGTGATGCTTATATTGTCTAAGGCAAAATGCATATGAGGCTGAGATATATATCCTTACCATGTGGGAGCAGTGATCAGTATATAACCAGTGGCTATACAAAAACACTAAGCCGTGCACATGCTTTAGTATATAGAGCATAGAAGTCTGTATGTAGGATGTCTTGGCCCTGCTTCATCTTCAATTGAAGATCACCGGTAGCCTTCCCTTGTTTTTAGCTAGTATGAGTTATTAGTATGCTTCGTTTCATTTCAAATGGTGGGACGTTTTCATAAGGAGTTATGAAAAATCTTCAGCCATTGAAAAATGAGTAAAATGATACTGTTTGAAAAGAACGTGCCTTTTATTTTTGTTTAATCAGAAAATGAGGCATATGTAATTAAAAAAATAGGTTATGCAGTCTGATTTGGATGAGTACGTAATAACAGCATGCCAGTTTTGACCAGTTTCTCTGTCAAATTATGTTGAGAAATACAGAGTGCTCCCAGATTCCTATAATTATTATAAATTCACGATTTTTGTGACAGAAAACTAATTTATTTCTGTAGAACAAGTTAGTGAGGTAATTTTTAAATTTTTTTCCACTAATCTTTCATTTCTCCTCTGACACCTACACTGGCTTCATTTAAAATCATCCTTTTAAAACTCTTTAAATTCTAATATGACTTAAACATGTACTTCAGAGCATCTCAAACCACAAGTGAAATTCAGGGTGGTCAGGTCACCCAACACTTGCTCGAATACTGTAGAGTATGGAACGTAGGATGTTCGCCAGCAACATTTCCAAGACTAGTTGTTTTCAACGCAAGATATTTTTAAAGGTGCTGTGGAAGAATAAAAAGGATACAGAAAGCAAGCGGATGAAGCTTACATGTAATCTTTCAATGATTAAAACATTGAGGGGAAACTTACTACTTCTGCCTCACTGTAAAAATATAGTTGCACTCAGCTGTTGCTTTTGTTTTCATTTTGCATTCTTGGGTCCTATACCTCAGTCTCAGCCAAATAATTGTTCCTTTTCTGCCATAGCCTTTGGTTACCAGGAGAGTCTTGGGCTTTTCCTAAGGCACAGTGGAGAGGAAGGCTGGTTGCTCCTTTGAGTAGAGCAAACTCTTAAAGGGAATTTCAGATGCCGTTTAGCAAATTCTAACCTGTGATTTATTTTTGGGGGGGGGTGGAGAGAGGGCATAGATGTTTTCTTATTTTGGTTGCCCCAACAATGTTGCTTCAAGATTATTTGCTGGTTTGTTTGGCTTTTAAATGAAGATGAGAGAGATAAAAGCCTTCTGCCTGAATTTTAGCTGATATCAAAACAGTGCTTTCTTTGATTTTAACACATGTATGTTCAACTTACTAGTGTATAGTGTTCTGTATGCCAAAAAATAAATACAATTTCAAAAAAGTTAAAGGAGGAAGGAGAGATGCAATCAGTGGCTCTTAAGGTGCAGGTTTGACCATTGCGTTTAGGAAGGTTCCTGAGTACTGACAGGCCCTTCCAAGGGAGTTATCATTTGTCGCCATGTTTCTCTTTTGTCTTTCCTTAATACCTGCTGTTAGTTGTCTTTATAAACACTGAGCTTAATATACATGTTTGGACTGCTATAGATCACAGGTGACTTGTTATATTCTGCTACACCCTCTTTGAGGCAGATTTTGTGTCTTCTGGTGTTTCTCAGCAAAATCTGTTAATGCTTCTTTATGATGGTCATATATTTCTTATTCTGTTAGGTTCTTTACCAGAGCTTGAGTGATTTACTAGCGTATGAAGGAAGTGTGGAAGATGATATGATGATAACGTTTCAGATATCTCATACGGACCTCTTTGGCAATCCAATGATGCACGATTTAAAGGAAAACGGTGATAAAATCCCTATTACAAATGAAAATAGAAAGGTACACTCAATGTCGTCAATGTAAGCTGCAATTTTTAGATACTCTGCAGAATTATGTAAGGGTCTGTAAAGGTTTGGCCTCGCAATTTAAGTTTAAAAGTCTTTTGAAATTGCTATAGCGTGGCATAGTTGGAAGCAGAAGAAGGGGTCAGGGATGAGGCATGGGGGTGTTTGTTTTTTGAAGAAAGCGGGGATGCAGGCATATGTAGCTTCTGGGTGTGGTGTTTGATCTGACTGAGAAATATTTGAGACTTGCTCTCTATTCTTGCTCAGTTGAAATTGAGCCCAGGTAAACTGGGTGGAATTGTAGAATTAAATGTATTTTGGGGTCTTACATTATTGAGAGATACTTCAGGTAGAGTATATATCAAAGTACTAAGGGGTTTTTGGGGATTGTTTCCTTACAGGAATTTGTGAATCTGTATGCTGACTATATACTCAATAAATCAGTAGAAAAGCAGTTCAAGGCCTTTCGGAGAGGATTCCACATGGTGACCAATGAATCGCCTTTGAAATACTTATTTAGACCAGAGGAAATTGAATTACTTATTTGTGGAAGTAGGGTAAGAATCCTGAATGTACACCAGAAAAAAATGGAACAATTTGATCCTAAGTGTATAATTAGTGGCCATTTTTAAAAATGTCATCTTCTTACAGAATTTAGATTTTCAAGCTCTAGAAGAAACTACAGAATATGATGGTGGCTATACAAGAGACTCTCTTATAATTAGGTAATTTTTTTCTAACTTCTAAAATATTCAAAGCACTTTACATGTTTCAAAATTAATTTGGTATTGTAAGACTTAGTGGTTTTGTAGTGCTGGAGATGCAATTGTCGTACATATAATTTCACCTTACTGGAGTACTATCATTGGAAAAGAGTAGATAATATAAGCATTGTCTTTAGCTTCCAGTGAACTTTGGTAAAGCTTAAAAGGGATTTTTCTCTGGGTTTTGGTTTTTTTTTTCTTTTATACCATGTAGTTAAGTAATCCCCAGTATAAACAAGGCTGTTTCAGTAAATTATTCTTCTGCTTTGGGGGGGCGGTAATCTCATGCAGTGAATTGTTCAAATAGCTTGCATGTGCAAGATGTTTCTTCTCTAGTTAGCAATCATGTAAATGGAATGTTTTATTTAAGAGGGAAAATATTTGTAATGGTTTTTTACCTTCTTGTCCCCTTTGGTTAGAGAACTCTGAAGACAAGGGTCAGAAGTGTGCATCTTCAGTCCTTTAGACTTTGCCAACTACTTAACTAGTTCCTGCTAGGGCAGAAAACCTTTTACAGAGACTGCATTTGTTTGTGGTGTTTAAGAAGGTGGTAGAAACTTAACAGTGTAGTGGAACACCAGTACAATTCCCTAGGAAATAGGAGTAATAAAGGAAGACTACTGACAAATCACTTATCAGCCGAGTTAACATTTAAAAACAGTTAATCTGCAGTGTTTTGGTAACATTTTTCTCTTTTCTAATTCTTAAGCTCAGCAATTTGGTAAATAGATTACTGTTAGTTTTGGTTTATGAATGCAACTTATAAACTGATGTTGAGATTGATTAGAATTACCAAACATTCAAAGTCCGATTACTTTTGAAAGTCATTTATACCAAAGAAACTTTTCAGTTTACTTACTGTTTTGATTTCTTCTTGATAGGGAATTCTGGGAAATAGTCCATTCATTTACAGATGAGCAGAAGAGGCTATTCTTACAGTTTACAACAGGCACAGACAGAGCCCCTGTGGGAGGACTTGGAAAGTTAAAAATGATCATAGCCAAAAATGGCCCAGATACAGAGAGGTAAAAAACCCCAAACCCTAAACTGTTTTACTTGTTTGTTTATAAGTGGACGCAAGTTCTGTGCTTTTAATTTATTAACTTAGTCAAATCTGAAAGTTGAATCTTTCAGCAAAGTAGATTCTCTTTAAATTCATTATTTTGGATTTGTGAAATAGCAATGTATTTCTTTGCATGTTCCCACACCTGAGGTGTTTTTTTTTTTTTTTCCCCCCACAGGTTACCTACATCTCACACATGCTTTAATGTACTTTTGCTTCCGGAGTACTCAAGCAAAGAAAAGCTTAAAGAAAGATTATTGAAGGCCATCACATATGCCAAAGGATTTGGCATGCTGTAGGAAATATAACAAAAGGGATTTAAGAAATGATGGTGATGTCCCTGTCCAAAAAGGCCATAAGATAGTGAGCTACAGTAGTCACCTGTGTTTGTGCCTCCCTTCTTTACTGGGGACATTGGGCTGGAACAGCAGATTTCAGCTGCTTATATGAACAAAATCTTTATTTTTTCTTTTAGCGTGAAAGTGTTACATATTCTTTCACTTGTATGTACAGAGAGGTTTTCCTGAATATTTATTTTAAGGGTTAAATCACTTTTGCTTGTGTTTATTACTGCTTGAAGTTGAGCCTTTTTGAGTATTTACAAGAAAACAAACTGTACTCTCCCAAGGAAAATATTGCCATCATTTGTAGACATGTAACCTTCAAGTATGTGCTATATTTTTGTCCCTGTATCTAATCAAATCAAGAACTGTACTTTTTGAAGAGTTTGCTTTTGAAACTTGAAGTCTTGGAAAACAGTGTGATGCAATTACTGCTGTTCTAGCCCCCAAAGAGTTTCTGTGCAAAATCTTAAGAATCAATAAAGATGGAAGGGAGAACTTGGAATGTTAAATTGCAGCCTTGAGAACTTTACTTTAGTCACAGCACAATTAAAATTCATTTCACTATATGTTGTCTTCACATGTCTTGTAATAATAAATTGTGTTTTTAATTAGGAAACATTTAGCATTTGAAAGGGTAGAAATTTTAGTTACTTTTTTAAAAAGTTTACTGGGGAAAGTGCATTTTCAACTGAACAGCTTTAGAGTAGGGAGTGAAGTGTTTGGAAAAAAGATAGGAAGTTTTTGCTATATTATAAACAAAGCATGTGGAAGTGCACTTAAAATGAAGTTTTATTCTTAATTGCCTATTATGTTGACATTTTAAATAGACAATCCAAAGTCTTCCCTACATGTTATGTTATCATTTATTTAATGCATCATTGTTCCTACTTATCAAGGCACATGATCAGTCTTGCAACATAATTTAAAGGGATGGCTACTGTATTTTAATCTCATCTAACAATAAGCAAAATTGAACAATATGAAACGTTAAGGCCTACTTCATGTTGTACACTTCCAACCATTAAATAAACTGTTAGAAAGTAAGTACTAAGGTTATGTTCATCTACTACATAAAGTACTCAGTAGGTTTTTAATTTAACTCTACAGATCATATCAGAAATAAATCCTTTACCTTTTGTAGTCTGTGTTTAATGTTAATTTCTCCTGTTGCAATACATGAGAAAGGGATTATGCATTTTTAAGTGAAGATGTAACTGGCATATCTCTTTTATAATACAAGCTGCAGCGGATGTGCAGAGCTGAGCTTGTGCCTTGACAGTTGCTATAACTGACTACTACCGATCAAACCCGTGACTCTGTGGAATTGGCATTAAAAGGCATAGTTTTGAAATCATTGAAGAAAGAAAAGATGTCTTTCAGAACTATTTTAATAAATTCTTTCTAGTAACAGAAACACACAACTGTTATGTAACTATGATGCTGAATAAAACAGTGACCTTTTTTCACCATGGTTCAGTGAAAATGAAAACAAATTACTTCCTTACCTCGATAAATTGGATATTAAATTATTTTCTTAGAATACATTGTAATACAGCATAAGTTGAGTGTTAAAGGTACATAAAACTCTACAGAAGTGAAATGTAGTATATGGGATCTGACTGCATTCCCCTCTCAAATCCAAGCTGATGCAAGACAGGGACTGAAACTTGCTGGGATGCGAAAGGTGCTGGCTGCTGGTCTGAGATCTCAAGATGGAACTCAGGGCATGTCTTCTCGAATGTTCACCTCATAGCATGTCCTTGAAGACGAAAACACCTGATATCCTGCCTGTCAGTAGAGTGGCTGACAGCAGTGCTTGCAGATTCCTTCAGTTTTGGGGCATCTTTTTCTGTAGGTGGTGAGAACATGATACGCTGAGTGCCTTGAGGTGTTTTGTTGCAAGCATGAACCACATCGTGATACCGCTGTGTGGTATGTACTACATCAGTAGTCTAATACTGTTAAACTCTATGCCTATAATTTGGTTTATTCTGATGTAGCTGTGGATGATGGTTACACCCAGCTGACAAGTGGGTATGATTCATGTTGGGTTTTTCATATAGGTCCAAAAGCTGGGCAGACCGCGTAATTCAGTAGCAATACAAAGTTCTCTAACTGAAGTATTGACTTTGTAAATATGCTTGTTCTGTCTTCCTTTAGCATTAAGATTAAACTAATACATAATTGTATTGGCCTTCAAAGGCATAAGTTGTTTTTGAAGGCATCATTTTCAGGTAAGATAGAAGTACTGTTTTTTTTGATATATTTTCTCATTTTAACAGATGCTGCCTCCCCCCCAGAATGGTACCGTATTGAAACCTTATCTCTTTAGCAATGTTATAAATGTGCCAATTGTCCAGCAGCAGCGATTGATAACATTTAGAATAAGTAATTCTTTGTCTTGTAGCTGCAGATTGCTCTTACCCTACAGAAGTTCCAGTCTATCTTCTGTTGCTTGAAAGGTTTGTCAGAGTGGGGAAGAAATGCCATTTTATGTGCTTTTTTTTTTAGCTGGACTCCAGGCCGACCAGGAATGTCTTTGACCCTCACTTAGTCTTTCAGCAGCGTTTAGTGAATTTTAGCTTACCTACGGAACTTAGAGCTACTTATGTGTAACTGAAATACCTTTCTAAAGTGAGATAGAAGCTCCGCTTTGAAGGTAGCAGGCAGCGTGCTGGTGTCCTGGTGCTCTCTCCTCAGGGTTTTCTTAATACATTAACAAGGAAGTGTTTTGGGCATCTCAGCGTTGTCTCATTTGACAAGTGACAGATGCCTCAGAGCATTTCCTTTTGCACCCTAATAGACTGCCAGAATGCTTCTAACTTTGGTGTGAAGAGGACATCAGGCTTTTATCTGGGTTTTTTGTAGTATCCTGTGCCTCGAAAATGATAGTAATGCAAGATGCACAGAAAGGAATAATCTTTTAGTACTGAACAAATATGGCTTTTTTTCAGATTTCATCAGGAGAGAAGGAATAGTTCTGTTTAGCTCTAAAGGTATATTAGCACATGTGTCTGCATTAGCAGAGCATTACCTTTTAAAAGGTGAAGGCCTTTGTTTCTAAAAAGATTTCAGAAACAGCTGTCAGGAGTGAGCACAGTTCTATTAACTAAGGAAGAGTGTTTTGTGGACTTCTGAGTAGGCTTATCTTCTGCTCAGCAGGCAGTAGCCTGAGACGAAACTGTTGACAAGTCAAGGAAACCCTCACCAGCCCTGTGCTCTGAGGAAAGTTGATGCTGGCATGGACTGGTGATATACCCAGGACTCTGAGCAACTCTGTTATATCCATCAATCCATGCCTCTTATCCAGCAGTGGTCTTCACGACTAAAGCAGGAGCTTAATACCACATGTCATGTTATGCACGTGTGATGTACCTGATGGGCTGAGCCTCCAGGTAGCCCACAGTGTGGGCTACCCAGATGCTTGCCCGGGTTTTAGCTCTGTGGAGCAAGGAGTGGGAGACAGGTTTTCACACTGCTGATGTTCAGCAGGAGGACAACTCCCAACCCCACCCCTCTGGCCCCGTGCCCCAGCATCAGCCTCAGCCTTAACGTGCTTCTCTGGTACTGATGTAGCCAATTACTTCCAGGTAAATTTTTAGTTTTAAAAATTTCCTGTTGTCTCAAGAATCGACAGGATAAAGATGTTTCAGTCAGGCTGAATGTTTGAGCTGTGCCTATCTTCTTTTCCAGAAAAACTCCAGTGTTCCAGCACGCAAGATGTAGCAGGAACTTCTTCCAAGTTTAGCTATGCAGAATTCTTAGTTTGTTATAGTTAAGTCTCAGAATCACAAAGATTAGTGATGTGAGATGTGACCTGCAGTTCCTGTTTGTACTTCTGTACAACTTTAAACTTTCAAAAGTGTTGAAGTGATTGAAGCTTTTTGCCAAACTCATAAGGCTGTCCAGGGACTTGAAATTAGTTGTATTAAGAAATTCAGAAATTCCCATACCATAGAAGGGACATTGCTTTGGAAGTAGAGGTGATACTCATTTTTGCCTTCGTGCAGGTCACCTCTTGTCGAGGTGAATTCATTTGGTAAATCCATGAAATAATGGTCTGTATTTTTCTCCAGGGCTCTATCTGAAGATATCTTCAGCTGTTGTCTCTTATTATTTTTCATAAACAAAATTGAAAAGGGTGCCTGACTGGTGGATTTCTCTAGAGTAAATTTTAGAAGTTATTTGCTAGGTGAGTTTGGCTGTATGCTGCATGGATTTCATGTTTGTGTTTTCATGGCTTTGTTGTCATTAAATCCCCAAGTGAGGTGCTGGCCTGCAGTTAGAGGGCTTTCCTGCCACTGACGCTGCATCCTGATGTACAACCTTGTCACTGAACCTGGTAATCTCCCTCCTGCCATTATCCAAGAGGTTTTCAGTGCATCTTTGGTTGACATTCTGTTTAAGTGGCATCATGCCCAAGCCTAAACAGCGCACAGCTCATTCACTGCAACTGCATACCAAGTGGTCCAGGCACTTCCCAGCCTGTTGAAAGCTACTATGACAGAATCCATAGGGAGCAGAAAAAGAAATTTTTCCCTTGGATGTGTCTGTGGATTGTGGCTCCTGCAAGCTTTGCTCTGAGAAACTTGTGTATGGTAGGTGTTGGTTTAGGATCCTACATTCTCCTAGAACAGAAGGAGGGAGTTTCACAGCTGTAAGATTGCAAGTAGAAAAGGCTTGTGATGGTTTTTTTTTTCCCTCAGAAAAAAAATGTATTTCTTTTATTTGGATGCAGAATTCCTATTTCTCTGAAACCTACTGTATGAAATGTTAGTCCTTCTTTTGCAGTGGCTTGTTTACAGGGTGAGAGCTGGGCTTGACCAAATAAGTCACTCGCCTTGGCTGGTGAGGGGGACAAGATTGGAGAGGAGGAAGGGACTCGTTGACAGGAAAAAATAACTATGTGGGAAGAGAAGCAGTAGAAAATGGGTTTTGACGGAGAAAGAGACTAGGAAAGATGAAGGAGGTGGAGGTGTGTTTGGTTTTTAACTGCAAGGATCTTGGGAACACAAGGAGTGGTGGGAAGATGATTCTGTAAGGTGTTTTTTAATTGCAGATGTTGCAATACACAAGCATGGTTTTGCTCTGTTCTTTGCAGTACTTTTAGGACACATACAGAGAGCGGTCCTGATAAATGATTGAAGTCTACCCAGTGCACTTGTGTTCATGGATGTCTGCGGCTCAATGTATATCCTGCTTCAGGATTGCTATGGGGAAATTTCTAAGAGACAAGGACATCAGAGATACAAGTAGAGAGCAGGAATTGCTATTCTCTTTCAGGCTAATAAAATGACATAAGGAACTGCTATGTTATTTTCCCTGGTAATTTTGTGCATAGTTTTGAGACTTAAAAATTAAACCAGTGCTGACCAGAGCCAGTGATTGCTTGAGTCGGACTTCTGCCTTTGGAAGGGCACACAGTCCAGCGAAACTATAACACCTGCATATGCAGGGATGATGCTGCTCATATGGGCTTGGTTGGCGGCCAGTACTGAGCAAAGTGAAGATAAAAACTGTAGCAGCTTGAAGATTTGCGACTGAAATGTCGTGTGCAAAGCTGAAATGAAGCCTTTCTTCTTAATGTCACCTAAAGCTCTGGTGTGTGTTTCTGCTGTACCACTGGATTCAAGTACAGAGGAAAATCCCTTAAATCTGTCTTCTTACTACATGTTTTTGCCTCCAGATCTGTGTGGTACAGCAGTGCAGGCAATGGTGCTCACAAGTGACTGTCCATAAAATGGCATCTAGTTGAACATTTCTGTTCTGAGTTTTGAGTAGTCCTGTTACGTAGTGCTACATTTGATTTAGTTGTTTCCCATTGTAAGCAGTCAGTGTTTGAGCTGCAAGGGGTGTAAAGCTCAGGTGAGCTATTACAATACAGTTAAGGGTTTTTTTTTTATTTCCCAATATAATGGTTTTTAATAAAGTTGGGAATCTCGGCACTAGAATGTTTCCTAGATGGATGAAAGCACGCTTTTCTAAAGAATAATATCCCTTGTGCTGTGTACACTGATTTTATTTTTTTAATTAACCTATTCAATTAAGCATCATCTGTGCATGAAGAACCCTATGAACTTTGTAGTGAGTCACCCAAAATAAAGCAGGTGACATTTTGGACTCACCAACAGTGATATTTTCTTTTCAAAACACAGCATATACTTTGATCTTCTGATAAGGGTTGGTCTCTGGCCAGTTTCTTTTAAATCTCTTTGGGAAGGATCAAACAAAAATCCCCAAGTGGATGTCCTTTATAACAAAGTTCCTATCCAGTTTGAGTAGGGCTGCAGCTGCCAGCCCTTGCCAGGCTCTGCTCTCTGTCCCAGCTGTAACAG
Source organism: Tapera naevia (assembly GCA_033556795.1). Classification (NCBI taxonomy): domain Eukaryota; kingdom Metazoa; phylum Chordata; class Aves; order Cuculiformes; family Neomorphidae; genus Tapera; species Tapera naevia. The sequence goes on from JAUMJJ010000029.1 coordinate 19,734,445, forward strand.
CCAGCCCAGGTGAGAGCATAGCTCCTGCACAGAAGTCTGTCTGGACAGTGGTCCTTCCAAGAGCCTTCCAGAGGCATTCCTGCTCCAGACCTGCAGCTTTTTGGATAAGCAGTTTGACTTTATCATCCAAACCAGTTCCCATGCTGGTTTTGCTTTCAGAAAAGAGAGCCTGCCTTCATGTCTCATCCCTAGGAAAGTTTTGCTGGATCTGGGGTTTTGTTTTGTGGACCATACACTGCCACCTTCAGAGGATGGGTTTAGTCCCTTGTCTCTCCTGTGTGCTCTTAGCTTCTCCCAAAGGGACACCAGGTGGGCTGCAGCCAGCGTTGTTGCCTGCTGTGTCCCGCTGCAGACCAGCAGTTGCAGTGGGGGAAGCTGGAGGTGCAGAAGCATAGTGATCTGCCTGCCTCCTCTGTGCCTCCTTGCTGCAGAGCTGTGAGTAGTAAAAATGGCCTTGTTTGAGAATTTTTTCCCAGCATCTGCAAGATAGAGAGGCTTCAGCAACCATTGTTTGGTTTGTTTTGTTTTTTTACCTTCTTTTGGGAATGTCCCATCCCAAGGCTGGTTGCAGCCACTGGAGTCTCCCAGTGACCGATGGCCGCATCAGTTGGTCTCATCACCTTCTGAATTTACTCTGCAATTGTTTTTTTTCCCCTTAATACAGGTGAGAATGAAACCTATACATAGTTAGGTACCACAGCACTTCTCCTGCCCTCAGCACCAGAGATGGCTGACAAGGAGGATCATGTTCTGCTGGAGATGTCCCTGTTGCCCGTTGGTCTGGCATGGGCTGGTTCTAACCACCAAAGTTTTAAGTGTAAACCAGCTGTAGAAAACTGGCTAGTCAATAGAGAAGGGGGTCCCTGTCTGCTTTATCCATGGCTTCAGGTTGTTGTATCTTCTGCAAACTGCCTTCCCCAGTGGTGGCAAGTTGAACTGCCTGAGACTTGTCCTTGCCTAGGATGGCTTTGTTGCCCCTGCTCTCAGCTGCAGTTTTGAACTGCCACTGGCTGCCCCAAGGTGCTGCACAGCTCTTTCCTCCTTCCTGTCCTCTTCATTGCACTTCATCCTCATGCTTGTGGCTGATGCAATTAGGCTAAACCTTTTCAAAGCTGTCAGCCTTGAAATCCTGAACTGAAAAGTGTTTTGACTGGGGCAGCCCCTCTGTCAGTCTCCCAGGTAGCTGGGAGCCTCACCCTTTCTATCAGTGCTGTGGTCTGAACCACACATGGAGAAGCTTGGACATAGCTGACAGGATAACTGAGCTGTGGTGGCAACTGATGTGTTTGGAAAGGCATGAGACACTTTCCTAGAAAGCTCCACAGCTTTTTGTGGCTAGACATAAGCTTTTATCTAACCTTCATGCAAGTGTAGTCAGAAGCAGCTGTGTTACTGTAAGGAGATGAGGCACTGGGTTTTCAGTACTCGGGATTCATTAAAAAAAACACCTCTGGATCATTTCCCTCACTGTAGAGTGTCCAAAGTCACTGCTGTAAGACAAGCTTCCTTGTCCCAAGCATCAGAAGAGTACCTATGAACAAGCAGTCCTGAGGACTTCCATTAAATGACCTAAATCCCGCTGAAGTTTGGTGGGTGAATTGTCTGCACTGTTCTGCAAGTAAAATACTTGCATTTCAGTGAGGAACTGGCAATCAGAGTAGGTCTTTGCAGCACAGCTGTGTTGATTCATCAGGCCTGCAGGCAAGCTGTGCCAGAAAGAAATCCTCCTTTTTCCCTGGAAAAGCAGGTAGTGTCAGTTGGTGTTTGTTGTGCTGCCCACTGCTCAGGTGCAGTGGCTGCTGTGGGATGGCTCCCCTTCCAGGGCAATGGGGGAAAAGAACTATTGACATAAGAACAATGGGTTGTTTTTCTTGACAGGAAACTGTCAGAAATGAAGTTGAAATGGACAAAGAGCTGAGAAATTAATAATTGTTCATTAAACTGTCCATCAGTCCAGAATACACTTGTGCTTTCCTGATTTTCCATGATTTTCAGTTGCCCTGTTAGAGAAAAGTTGATGCTTGCCACTAAAAAAATTAAAAAGTGAATAGCAACCACTAGTAAATTTCTTTCATGTTTCTGCTTTTCTAGGTTTAGCATCCTACCCTCTATTTACCTATATAAGTAAGACATATCTGTTAGTGTTGGATGGCATCCTCCTCAGCCCTGGAAGGGCAGTCAGCCTTTCTATATGGGAGCTGCAGCCATTGGCACCGTGTCCCATGCTCTCCCTGCAGAAGTGGTAGATCTGACGAAAATATCTTTGTGAGAGCTGTTGCTGTTTCTGGAGTAAAATTAATGTTTGTGTCCATCCTTGAAGCTGAGGTCAACCTGCTGTCCTGCTCTTGAGGCTGCAGAAACTGCTTAACGTGAGTCTTCTCTTCCCTTCTTGCTTATTGCACAGAGCAGGGAGGATTGCAAACACAGAACAGCAGAATCTGCTTTTCCACTGTGAAGCTGCCAGGTTAGCTGGCAACAGCAAACCTCAGCCTTTCAATTGTGAGCTGGAAATGGCTGAAAAATATGAATTTCAGAAACAAAAGACCCAACCGTTTTTAGACCCGGGGCTTGCCTGTGTTTCCCTGCCCTTCTGCCTAAGGTAGAGTGGAAGAGAGGGGGACTTTCCCATGCTCCCCAGAAGGACTCCCCACGCAGCATCCGCCTCCTCCAGCTCTGACCTGTAGATGGGGCCAGGGGGAGAGAGGGATTCCGGGATTCATGGCTTCCCTCGGGAAAGCTGCCACAGCTGAAATCTTGTGCTTTAGCTGTCTGTACAGTTGCCAGATCCATTTAGTGCATAATTCATTTTTTCTCTCTGGGATACACAAAGGATTTTTATGAATGTTAAATTATGTAAACAAGGACTTGATTCTTTCTGTCTGTTCCAGGAAGGAAACATTAATAGAAGAGCCAAGAGACTTTGAAGCCAAGTACAAATGCTGTCAGCTCACAAATCTTCATGATGAAGAGCAGCTCTCCTTTAGTCAGCCTGACTGCAATGTCTCGTTGGACAACCTGGACTGGCTTTGGCCTGTGAACCCCTCTCTTGTCCTTGCCATCAGCAATGATACAGAAAGAGATATGTCTTCCAAACCTGCAATGTATGGACCAGCTGAGAGAAAGCAGTAATGCTTTTGTGGGGAAAAGGAAAATAAGCGGTTTGTTTCTTTATGTAAAGCAGAGGCCTCTTTGCTTGTAGGTTAGTATTTGGCAGGAATAAAACTTTAAAGCAGAAGCCTAAGCAAAAAAAAGAATTAAATGCAGAGATTGTTCCTTCCCCCAGGTTAGCACAATCAAGCTAACCCCAACCCTCAGCTGCACACATACACGTGCTATTTTGCTGTCGCCATCATTTCTGTTGTACAATTCAGTCCACTGAATTTTTCCAGAGCATAGCTTTCTACTGTAAACTACTGTAAAAATTTTTTAAGTAAAATAATAGTGGGGGATGGGGGGACAAGGACAGCGTGATGCTATTGAGAGCACTTTGGAAAGCAGCAAGATTTGAATCTTTTGCTGTTATGGAGCAGGGCACATGACTCAAGGCCTTTTTCCTATAAAAGCCTACTCCAAGCAGCACCTGGAGCATGGTGGTGCCACTCCACCAGCTTTATCCTCCTTCTGCAGCAGATGTTCAAACACCTGGAGTCTTGCCCATCTTGCTCAGCACAGGCAGCTGGGAGCACCCCATGGCCACCTGCTTTGCTACAGGTTGGTTCCAGTGCCTGTATGAAGTGAGTGCTGTGGCCGTTAAACCCCTGGTTGCAGATTCAGGGAATATGTTTAAATGCCCTGCTTTCTTTTGTGGTAGGGGTGAAGGACCAGACCAGCCCACGCCAGGCTGGGCCTTTCTATCAGCCTCGGGGGAATGGATTTTTGAAAGGTCATGTGTGCCAGTAGCAGAAAGCTGTCAACACTTATTTCAGCTGGACAAGGCACCACCACCCCCTGTGCCATCCTGCATGGAGCTGGGGAAGGGGAGGACAGGAGACAGGTGGCCCTTCGCTCAGTAAGACCCAGTACCATTAGGGAAGTGGGGTGATGGTTGGGCTTTCGTGCCTGTGTGGTATCTGCAAACATGGGTAATGACATCAAAACTGGGCACAAAGCTGTACATCAGCTGCCCTGCAGAGGGGAGAACACTGCTATTCCTAGATGGTTCTGTCACTTCAGAGCTCTGTTCTAGTTAATGATTTTATGGGGCATATAATATTGACACGATTTAAAGCTGTCATGAAATGCTAAAATCCAGGGGGATATGGATAAGAGAAAACACAGAGCTGCTTGAATGTTACTCAAAATATTTTAATGTACATGCTGTAGCCACATTAAAGAAGGGGGAAACATCTTGCAGAGATGAAAGACATCAAAGGACATGATTTCATCATGTCAAAAGCTGTGTATTTCAAAGTGGCTAAAGCCAATAGCATCAAAATAGCTTTTTTTCTGACATGTGAAAACCAGACTAAGAGGCACAGAAAAGGGAAGAGTAAATGTATTTAACTGATAGATTAAGCTGTTCTGATCCATCGGGATAAGCATTCCTGTGTTTGTGGCGTTTATTTAACACATAGAAATTTAGTATAGATAATACCTTAAACAGTTCTATTTCTATACACCTAGTAGGCTGGAACAGCTGTAGTGTATTGGGTAGATAGTTAGCTTTTACAGAGAATGACAACTGATGTAGGAAATGGCGATAAGTATGAAACCCCCACCAGATACAGCGTTTGAGTAACACAAGAGTGAACAGGAGCCACAGGTGAGTGTGGTACCAGCCTCTGTTACAAAGTGAGAGAGGGGCAGGTACAGCAGCCTGTGACTGCACTGTGCTCACAGTGCTAAGCTGCAAGGAGCCAACATCCAGCTCTGCCTCAACCCTGCCTTCCTCAGAGTGGGAGTGAGGACATGAGACCCCTGCTAAAAGCAGCATCTCATCTCCACCATTTATTTCAAGCCCTTGGAGAAAATAAGGACAAGATTCAGCTGAGGGACCAAAACTCCCTAACTCTACGCGCTGCATATAGTCTCAGCTATTTTCCAAAGCTCTCAATTAGAGTCAGTGGAAAACTTAAGCCCAGCCTACAGTAGCTATCTAAGTCTAGTTGCTTCTAGGCTGGTGATAAGAGTTTAGACATGCACCATGTGTGGACATCTACTACCTGGTGGCTCCTTTGCCAGTGCTGCTGGCAAAGCCCCGTTCCTTAAGTTACTGTCAGATTTGTGTCTCTCACCAGGCTCAAAGGTGGCCACAGGAGAGGGATAGCTGCTGGCTCAGAAGAGCGTACTTTGAGCAGTTTTACTCAGTTTGGCAAAGCAACCACGTCTTTTCTTTTCACTGCCATTTAAAGCAAACCACCCTCTTCTCAGTGGGTTTCTGACCAATTTTCCAACAGGCTATCTCTTCCCATATGCTGTCAGGGCTGAGGACAACTAAAAGGCAAAGCACTGACCACGGTAATACCAAACACTGCTGGGGATCCAGCCCCTGTGCCATAGATCCTGAACCGCCTCAGTTATTCCAAACACTTCTTTAGTCAGTGAGGTACCCAAGGCTAAAAGTAACACAGGGAAAGCTACACAAAACACTGTATAGAAAAAAAAAAATGAAAATTAGTATCTTCCTAGTGGGGGAATATTAGAGAAATCCCCAGGAGAGAAGCCTGGAAAGACACTGGAAGCAATGGGATGGAGGAGAGGAAGAGGAAGGGTGTAAGAGACAAATCCCAAGGTTGCAACGTGACTGAGCGAGAAACCTTCTCAGCACTATTCTGCCCTGGATGTTACAGCAGGCTGAGTGGAGCAGACCTGTGGATTCACCTCAGAGCCAGACTGTCGGCAGAGACAACTACAACCAGCACAACCAGGCTTCTGTCAGCAGGACCAGAGCAAATATGGTGTTCATTCTCCCTAACTAATGGAAATCTTGTAGTGTGATTAAAGAGGAGGAAAACACAGGCTTAATAGCAAGAAATACTTTGGAACACAGGACTTGTTCTCCTGCATAAACCCTGCTAAGGGAAAAAGCTGGGGGGAACAGGCTATGCCTGCCTGCCAGCCCATCCAGTTTCTTGATAGTCTCCCTCCAGGACTGCCCGGTTGCTCAGAGGGAATTCACTCATGACCCTACATACAGGAGCTGCACACATCAGGACCCTCTCTTCTCCCAGTTCGGTGACACCAAATTGCCACAGATACCTTTTGCCAGTGAGCTTCTAGGGACTCCCTTCCAGGTGAGGCTTTTACCACTGTGGATGGGGCTGCTTTTAAAAAAAAAACAGGTGAGGGAATCCTCCGCTCCCTCCCCAAGAGACACAGTTGCAGAGCAGCAAAGGCTATCGCAGACTGTGCTGGAAAGGACATGAATGAGCACTGCTGCCCTGTCAGCACGGTCATTTGTGCAGAACTCAGCTCACTAGAAAGAATCAGACTACAGCATCTGGATGCACAGCTATTTCAAACCCATACAGGACTACACCACACAGGTATGGCCTTCTGCTTAGCTACAGTCCAACTGTTTGTGCAAACGCATCACTGTGAAAGAACAAAGATTTTGAGAAGCCCAGATGTGCAACCATCCATGCACTTAATCACCTACTAAGGTAGCAAGGTAGAGTATGTTCCCTATAAACATTTTTTAAGCCCTTAAATTATTCAACCCCTTCTACTTTAAGTACAATGCCTTCTTAATGCAACATGCATGAGAAGAGCCGTGTCATGACCTACGCATACCATAAGCAATAGACATTCCAAGCATGACTTGTAAGAAACCCACTCCCAGTACAAAAAAAGTACCCAAATGCCAGACCAAATCTCCCTCTAAAAAGGTGACAGTGTTCTATTTACAAGAAAATACTGCTTCAGTTAAAAATGCTAAAAACCATTCTCTTGAGTTCATATAAAAATAATCATGTCTGTGTATGCACACATGTATTTACATACATTTATGGCTTTCACATGCTTCAACCTTCTCCAATAAATGAGGAAATACAAATATTCCATTAATCCTTTTTCTCCTCAGGTTTTTCAGCCTCTGCTTCGCCTACTGATAAGGTGCCACTACCATATTTTTTCACTCTGGTTTCTACTCTGGCAAGTCTCTGCTTCACCTTTTGTTGAGATGAGGTGTATTCTGCCAAAAGCCTAGCAAACCTAGTCTGCAGAGTATCCAGAGCTGTTTCAAGTCTTTCTACTTTTTCTTCCAAATCTTTTGGGTCAGCTCCTGCTTTTGCTGCTTCCTCATCTATTAAATTGTCTTTCATCAAAATTTGTCGCCCTTTCTCTTCCAGAGCCTTTTTGGCTTCTGGATATTCTGTGAGGGCTTCCATTAAATCATCTTTAGACAAGCAGAACAAATCAGAATAACCAATACTTCTTATGTTGGCTGTCCTCCTGTTGCCAGATTTGCTACCTTTGATGTTTAGGATGCTAATTTCGCCAAAGTAGCTGCCATCACTTAGGACTACAAATTGGGTTATGCCATCATCTGCCACCACAGCCAATTTTCCCTCTTTAATAATGTACATTTCTCTCCCAATATCTCCCTTTTTGCAAATGTAGTCCCCAGGACTGAATACTGTAGGTTTCAGTTTCAGCACCAGCTCAATAAGAAGTCCAGCTTCACAATCCTGGAATATCCGCACTTTCTTCAGTGTGTCCAAATGGACATTGATGGCAATTTCAGCCTTCAATTTGTCAGGCAGATTCTTGAGAACTTCCTTCTCATCCACTGTTTTCTTGTTGGTCCAGAGGTAATCAAACCACTTAATAACCCTGGCTTCCAAATCCTTAGTCACTTTTCGGAAATGCATGTACTGTTTAATGGAATCCACTTTGGCCTGGAACTCTGCCCTGGAAGCATTCATGTTGGAAATCATGGAGCCCACATTACCGACAATGGTAGCGAAGATCAGCACACCCACCAGGAAGTCAATGACCACAAAGAGATACTCTTCATCTTTCACTGGGGGAGGTGTTTCTCCAATGGTTGTCAGCGTGAGCGTTGACCAGTACAGACTGTAAATGTACTTTCTAGACAGGCGCCCATACTCTGGAATGGACACATTTGGGTAGACCCAAGAGTCAGTTCCAAATCCAATGAGCTTTGAAATTGCAAAGTATATACATGCGTTCCAGTGGATGATGATAAGAATGTATAACACAAGATTTCCAATACGAAACATGTTTGGATAATTTGTCCTGGTTTCTGTACGGTCAAAAAATTCAAAGAGCCGTGCAATCCTCAGCAAGCGGTTAAATCGCAGTTCAGGGTAGTTCAAACCAAGCTTCAGATATGCCAGGTCTGTTGGCACAAGGGACAGCATATCCAGTTTGAACTGTATGGTTCTGGTATAGTGATCTCGTAATTTCTTTTCATCCTGAACTAGCAAGCCTTGTTCAAGGAAGCCTTCAAAGGATAAAAATACATATTTTTTCTTGTTAGAATAAAAATACCATCAATAATACTGAGTCACTTACATTGCAGATACCTGAGAACTTTAAAATTTGTCCTGTTATACATACATTGATACACTGTGAGTTCATTTAATGAAAAATATTTAATTGCAGCTTTAAATATTTCACTTAAGTTTCAAAGCTGATATACAATCATTTAGAGCAATGACTCTTTTATTACCATAGTGCTTCCTGTATTTTCCTGCGCTGTTCTGTTTCTTTTAGGCATCTTTGCAAAAAGAAAAGAGAGATTTGAAGCTCTCATTTTTCATGAACCATTGACATGAGTCATAACTAAAGTTAAGGAAGCGTTAAGCAGTTGTGTATAAATCACAGTGGGATATTTTTAAATAAACACCAAGAATAACTAGCTATAATGGATTGTTGGAAACTTTTTCAGAACAATATAGATACCTTGAGATAAGGAAATCCATTCTACCCCTTCCCCTCCCGCCCCTGGCTCCCCGAGCCATGTTTTACCTTGTGTTCAATGTTAAAGCTGACAGGATCTTCCTTTTCATTTGGGGAAAATGGTTTGCACTTTTTTTGTGTTTCTATTGAGAGAGCTAAGCAGAATTTTGTATGTTGGTATTTCTTCATTCAAAGACTTCAGGAACTACTGGATTTTTTTAAATTATGAGAAGACATAAACTTCAGTAAGAGACCTTAAAATAAACTGCATCTGTGTAAGAATTCTCATAGAAAGGCTGCCTGAGCAGTACAGCTGCAGTGCTGTTTTATACCTCTGAAAGCTCAAGGCAGCAGAAATTGTTGTGCAGGGAACAGCTTATGCACTACAAAATACTCGCTGCAATTGCAAGTGGAGATGTCCAATCTTCCCACTAGGTCGGCCAGGAGGAAAAGTCCACCGAGAACAACAAAACACTCCCAGTGTATCACGGATTATCACATTTCAATAATGCCTTAGCAATGTACGAGCAACGGCCTTCTAGGGGAAGCACCTGCTGAGGAAGATCATATTGCATTTTTTTTCGTGCCCTACACAGCACGGCTGTATTTCTGGAATGTGTGTGCATCTGCACAGTTGCCTCGTGTATCTGTCTTAGGGTATCTGCAAACTGATGGTGACTACAAATCGAAGTAGTTCTTGTGCTATGAATGTGCTACCTCCCAGAAAACTGCTCAGAAAAGCTGGTCAAACACACCCTTACTAACAGAGTTACGCAACTAAACAGAAAAGTTGGCCAGGCAGATGAATTTCTGTCTCACAATTATTAAAAATAACTTTGAAAACACATTCCTCCTGAAGAGAGATAAAAGCCCCTCAGCTCTTTTTTTTTCCCCTTACAGAACTGAAGTCCTTTTGGAAGCATCAAAACACAGGGTATGCTAAACACAACCAGCTGCTGAGACATGAATCTTTCCTGCTTCACAGTGTACAGTCACCAGACAGGTGAAATCCAGCAAAACTGGCCGGGCAGCTGGACAAGGAATGCACCACAGAGAAGCCGATGTGGATCACAGTAGTTGCAGGGCTACCTAGATCCCAGTTCAAAGCCAGTCCCTGCCCTTAGACAGTGGGTGTCACACTCTTCCCCAAAGGCTTCCAAACCTCTGTCCCCAGCGGAGACTTAGAGGACAAAGCAGCAGGCACAGGTAGAGCCAGGAGGGTTTGTTAAGAGAGAGGACAAAGGCTTTGGCACCTAAAAGAAACAATTTCCTTATTTGAGTGCCTGAAACTGCAGCAGACACCTGCACTGAAGTATTCAGGAACGTCTGAGGCAATTCTGCAGTTGCAATCAAGGTTGGCAAAGCCAGCCTTCTGGCCACGCTCTAACAGCCATAGAATCACTATTAAGATAGCCCATGGAAATTTTGTAACTTGCATTGCCTGGAGATGCCGAATTTTTGCTCAGTTCTTTTCCATTACAATAACAGATACAACTGCAGAAGAGAAATTTAGTTGATACTGGGGACATTGTAACTACACACAGAAAACAAAGCCTCTCCACCCCAAATACAGCAGGCTGCTGTCTGAAATAGACTTTCTGTTGAACAAGGTACTTCCTAAATTTAAGAATTTGCCTTGCCATTGGTTGTGTGCTTCCCAACATGCCTGCATTTTTCAGCCTTTGTTTTGTAATTGCGTTTACAACTTGTCCCGAGTCATAACCAATGGCAAGATTCCAGCACAATTAAAAAAAAAAATACTTAAAAATCAAAGATTTAGAAGAACTCTCATTTTTATAACCATCAGTGTGGTTTTTGATCCTTTCAAGGGAGATTGTGAGGCTGTACCAGTAAGCAGAACAAGCCAGGAAACATTTTCTGGCCCTGAGACCAGCTACCATGACAGCTCCTATTCACATATAAGTTCTCCCAGCCCCCTCCAGAAAATGACACTGTGAAAAATGCTCAACCTCTGCTGTCCTCACAGCTGGGCCCAAGCATTGCCTGAGAGAGTGCTGGCTGGCATGCACCAAAGTGCACACACCAAAGTACATCAAGGACTAGCATGCGCACACACCAAAGTACATCAAGGACTAGCATGCTAGCAATTTAATGGTACAGAACACTAAGTCATTGCTTAGGCCTGTGTTATGACCTTATTTGGTTTAAAACAGATATCCTTTTAAGGCTAGAATCTCTATTAGCAGGGCATACTTAAATCTGAAATTCTCAGCCTGTCTGGACTACAGAAGCAGGGATGGGGAGCTGAAGAGAACCACTTCACACAATGCATGGCACAGATCTTTTAGGTTCACGCTTCCTTCAGGAAGGCAGACCTAAGCCAGGACCTAAGTGGAGGTGCCTGGGTTAATTCCATGTAACTACACTTCTGGATTAACCCTACACTGCCACCAGGCAGTTGGGGACCCAGCTGGGACCTCACAGGGACTGCAGGGAATACATCTGGTGGCAGAGGGGCAGCACTGCCCATTCCAAGCAGAGGGCTGCAGATGAGAGGCCGAGATAGGTGCCAGGCCTTGCACTTGACCAACTCGATAACCACTCCTGAGCACGATGCTGCACAATTTGGCTAAGAAAGCAGCATTTGTGGGGTGCAGTTAATTTCTTGGCCAGTCTAATGAGCACAAACAATATATTATGCAGAGAGTGATCATGACATGCAAAGTGGTTCATTCTCCTTTCCCCGTGTAGCCTGGTACAGTGGCTATTCAGTCAACCTTTTGATATGTCTATTAAGCACAGATAAAACTGAATTTAGAGATGAGTGAAGTGCAGGTTTTGGGACAACAATCCAAGCTGGTCAGACACTTCATCTTCCCAAATCCTCCACTGCTGGGTTCTGCTGGAGACAGGATACTAAACTGGTCAGAATCCACAGGGGAGTTCCTGTTTCCAGCCTTTATATCCATGCTGTATCTGTAAAAAACCCAGAGGGACTCACCTGTCCTGAATCTGACGAATGTGTCAAAAATATAGATGATATCAGAGCCATAATCCAAGAACAACCATAATTTAATATGGTCAACTTGTAGCTCATCAAAGCAGGCTCTAAAGAAACAAAGATTAGAAAAAAAAAAATTACACCAACTCTGTAAGCAGAGTACTTGCAATGTGCATCCTAGCAGAATGTTAGTGCATATAACAGGCATGGAAAAAAATCTGAGCAGCATATCCCCATGCCTTTACAACTGCATACTAGACCAATGTCTAAACAGACCTTTCAGAATTCAAAAGTGTTCAGGCCAAGAGCAAAACTCAAACACATATATGTCACATAAGGGCACTTACAGAGTGATACACATATCCCTACAATTAAACATGCATCAGATTTCAAGTGATACACATCTCTGTTAAGATAATTCCCTAATAAAAGGTTTGTTTCTGAGTGGCAAGCCACCCTCATCTCCCCCTGCCAGCCAACACAGACAAGATGAACCATTTCCACAGCACTCCACTTCAACTCAAGGGAGTTCCCATGTTACAAGGGAAAATAAATACTTGAGTAAAATACTCTTGCCCTTCAAGCATCTATAGGTGCATGACATTAATTCAAGACAAGCCAACACTACCCAGACCCCTCCCTTCTATTCTCTGTTGCATGACTGGAAGACCTATCTCTAGCAGTGGTTACTGAGCCTATCATAACCAAGACATATATCTGCATCAGTACAGATTAGGGGTCGAACTGCTAGAAAGCAGCTCTGTGGAGAAGGACCTGGGAGTCCTGGTGGACAGCAAGTTAACCATGTGCCCTTGTAGCCAAGAAGGCCAATGGTAAAGAAGAGTGTGGCTAGAAGGTCAAGAGGGGGTAACCTCCCCCTCTACTCTGCCCTAGGGAGGCCAGACTCCTGGTCTCTGCAGTTCAGGAAAGACAAGAAACAACTGGAGAGAGTCCAGCAAAGTGCCACAAAGACGATTAAGGGACTGGAATATCTCTTATGAGAAAAGGCGGCATGACCTGGGTCTGTTTAGCTCAGAGAAGAGAAAACTGAAAGGGGATCTTATCAATGTCTATAAATACCTAAGGGGCGAGTGTCAGGAGGCTGGTGCCAAACTCTCTGCAGTGGTCCCCAGCAACAGGGCAAAGGACAACGAGCACAAACTGAAACACAGGAAGTTCAACCTCAACATGAGAAATAACTTCTTTACTGTGAGGGTGACAGAGCACTGGAACAGGCTGCCCAGAGAGATGGTGGAATCTCCTTCCCTGGAGGTATTCAAACCAGCCTGGACGCTTTCCTGCCAAACCTGCTTTACTGGAAGGTGAACTAGATGATCTCCAGCGGTCCCTCCCAAACGCTGCAATTCTGTTGTTCCCCGATTCTGTGATCTCTGCAGCCGGCCAGCAGGTGGCACACAAGGGCCACAGCCACAGCTCATGACACGCTCATTGTAAGTTAAAACAAACCGATTTTAGACAAGATAAAAAGAAACAGTGGCCGTCTATTCCAAGTGCTATGCATATCGTATATCCCTAGGGGTGTGGGCTGTAAATCTTCTAGGTAAGCCACCCAAAAAATACCACAGGGAGATAAGAGGATGATTTGTATATGAAACATCAGATGCTAAATTTGAAACCCAAAATTATTAACTTAAATCTGTACCTGCACACTAGCATACACCAGTTATAGAACACGGGTGCTGCAATGATGGTCAGCCAGTTGTAGTAAACATTGCTTGAAGGATCTATCACAAAGATCTCTTTTTTCTTCCTGGAAAGTAAAACACGCAGATTTGCATTGGAAATGTAATGAAGTGACCTGCTGGATCTCCCTCTTCTGGAGGTTACTCATCTCATGATGAACTCAAGAGTTACCTAAGAAGAGAAACTTTCCATGTAGGCAGCTCCAGAGGAGGTACCAAATATTAGCTTCATTCCATCTGGTATGCTCTATTTATTTGCTTGACCCAACATGAGTCGACATTAAAACAGAGACATTTACGTTGCCCAGGCTGGAAATCGCACCCTTCTACACATGACCCCGACTGAAATAGAGTAAAAAAGTTAAATATTTCTTACTATCATTCCAGCTAGAAGGCTACAGTCCATTGCTGAAGAAAGAGCCTTCCTTTGCAGATTAATTTTGATATTTTGGCAAATCCTATTATGGAAACAACTGTATAGACACATTTAAACAGGTAAAACACAGATGTATTCAAATAGATGTTTATGCAAGTAAGGTTGTGTGTGGATACACACACATATGGTGTGTGACTATAAAACGTATTATTATGTAAAAGCAAATTTCACACGTTCACATTTCTGGCTCCCTAAGCTTTGCAACAATGAGAGACACTAAGTGACACGTATGGGTCTGGAATTTAGAGATGATTTAAAGAATAGCATGGCTAATAGCATATGTGGAGTATGCTCAGAAGTGCCATTCCCCAGCATAAGAAAAGTTGATATGGAATAGACAGAATTAGGCATGTTGTATGTCATCAGAGGAAATATGCATTAGTGGATTGTAAGGTCCACAGCCACAGAAGTTATTATTCTAACAGTAACATGTGATAGAGTGATCTGTGAACTGTATAATAGTGTGGGGAATAGGGAATATGTAACCAGGCAATGCCTGGTAAGTATTTGTGTGGCCTTTCCCTAATCTGCAAGAATGTAAATATCTTAAAATGCAATGACAATTTATTTGGTATTTGTGTGTTTTTCTGACACTATCCCTGCTGTCAAGGGATAATGAGGTAGCATGTACACTACTTCTGGACATGAAAATACTTATTTTCTTCTCTGAAATATTTTAAAATGCCTTTAGGTGACTTCAAAGCTCATATCCCCACTACATAGTACTTGAAGCCTTAGAACAAACTCCTTCTAATCAAACTTTCAATGAAGAAAGTCAAGATCTTGAGATCCAGTAGATTCCATTTGGAAGTGATTCCTAACTACAAGTCCCCGTACCCACACAGCACATGCCACCATACACATACATATAAACGTGCAGTACATCACTCTAACATACTCCTTAGCTGTGAAGTTCACTCAAGTGGATCCTCTTTTTATCTGCTACCATTATAATCTAAATGACCAGTAATAACAAACTGTACTATGTTTAGGTCAGCAGATCCATTTCTGTCAAAAGCATTCAAATGATCTTGTTTTATTACAGAAATACAGCAACACCTAATCAGCAAAAGAAAACTTCAGTAACCACTAGTAATGAACTGCACTGAATTAAACAGGTAATTAAATATGCTAGTCAATGTAATAACTAAACTTATTAGTAAATCTGTAATTTTCCACATGTATGATTCTTGCTCTTTGTCCAAACCAGACTTCAGTTCATCTGCTCTGAATCATTATGGACATTCTGGAACAATTAAAAGCCTGCGCAGATCTGCAAAGCAGGCTGCTGTCCTAAAATGCCCTCATAGTAAAAAAGTAATCTTAAACAGCAAATTAAAGTGATCCGAGGTACCTGAATTCCCTTTTACTGACCTAGAAAGCTGTTCATGACAGGTCTAAACATAGGTCTTTAAAGATGCAGCAACTTTGTTGAGTAGTTGCAGCCTTCTAAGGGGCAAAACATATTAAAGATTTGACAGGTTAACATTCTACAACCTACAGAACAATAATTGTCATGGAAGTGTTATGATGAAACGCCATACCATGCTTTGTAGTGCAGGAGGTGTGTTACAAGCACCCATTCATTCTTTATACTTACTCTTCTTTTTTTTTATCATCTTTTTTGTCATCTTTTTTGTCATCTTTCTTTTCCTCTTTCTTTTCCTCCTTCTTTTCCTCTTTCTTTTCCTCTTTTTTCTCCTCTTTAACCTCTTTCTTTTCTTCCTTTTTGCTGCACAACATAATGTAAGGCTTAGCAATGTTATTGATACTCTAGTGATTAAGGGAGAGGCTGGATACTGAAGTACAGGAAACTAGACTAGACTCCACATACAGCAGGATGGGGTTTCTCAGTGGAACCATATATGCAACTGGTAGAAACAGTTTACAGGCTGAGGCCTCTCAAACTGACACCACCACACCCTTACATCAGGTAACCAGCTGGCTGATTCTGTGCCACCCATGCTTCCTCAGCCTTTTCAGATATCAGTGCACCAGACTAAGTTTTTATTAAACACTTCCGGTTTCTTTCATTGCTTAGGACTCATGCATTTAAAAACAAATCTATCAGATGATAATGGAACTTGAAATGGCTTAATAAACTGTCAGCATTCTTTGAATATCCAAAACCTCGCAGTGAGTGTCCGAAGATTTGATGGCAATTAAATGAAATGAGGCTGAATTTTCTCTAACAGTTCTTTAAAACCAACATAGCTATAATTAATTAATTACCTTGGAGAAGAATCCCAGTCAAAGTCTGAACAAAAGCAGCAAATGTAGAGAAGTGTGTCTCACTTAAATACATAGTAGTCATTTTATAAATGCTTTATAGTCAACATGATTAAGCCAACCTATTTTAGGTCTCCACAGTAGAGATCTCCTGTGTCTACAAGATAGTCCACATCTCATACTCCGTATCCACAAAATGACTTGTGTCCAAAAAGCATTTTATTATTTCCATCAAGCGTAAAGGAAGAATGGACTGCCTGGTTCAGATGCAGGCATCTGCGTTCAGTCAGACAAGCCACGTCCAGGTTGCTCTGCCTGTATTTGCCATTGTATCAAAAGGCTGAACATTAAGCATGAAGTTTCATCCTTGCTAAAATCAATGGGAATTTTTTCCTAGAATTAATGACATCATTATTGACCCCATGTTTGTTCAATGACTTTCATGCAATAAAGTAAAATATGGAGCATTTAACATTATCATATCCTACCATTCTAAAGTATCCAGCACAGACCCAAGCTGCAAGATTTAATTCCAGATATGGATTTTTATACTGTTCAAATAATGTACAACCAAATATGTACAAATATGTACAGTCAAATATTTGCATTTCTCATCTGTCAAGAACTTTGCAATTCAAGTATATTTCAGACTGTTAGACAGGTAGACAGACAGATGTTGTCTTCATTTTAAATAATGAAACATTGGAATGATGAAAGTTTTGCCCAAGGTACATGAGTCCTTGTCAGAAACAGAGTAAGAAAGCAGTATTTCCATCCTAACTGGTCCTTGGGGCCCTGACTAGCAGGCAAGGCTCCAGGCTTTTTGCACTTCTTTTTTTATGCCAGTCTAAACAAAATCCGGCACATTCCTGTCACTGTTCATTGCACACTGATTTTCCTTTTTAATAAAAGTCATATAAACCAACCCAAAAAGTTGCTTCAGGAGCAGGAAGACCTCTTGTTCAGGTATATGAACAGAAGTTTTGCATTGTTTAAATGTACAGTTTGAGGTAGGCTGTGAGAGACCTTTTGTTGAATCAAGAGCTTCCTCAAAGTATTTCTGCAATAATCAGAAACTGTCCTGATTACTTTCAATTTTTGTTTCCATCTGGAAAGCAATTAAAAAAATTAACTATCATCACATGTGAAAACAGATCTGCTGCTGGATGCTACAGAGCAGCTATGTCCCCAGATAGCTGTGGCCTAAGATATGCAACAAATATTGGTGTTGGGTGATTTTTAAATTACAGCAGCCCTTCAGCCTTTCAAGAGATTTCTCTTTGGTGTAACACTGTGAAATAGCTTGTCAAACACACAGACTCCAAAGGACAGCTTCTGTCAGAGCTTCTGCTGCAACGCAAACCTTATTATGTCGCCTATCACTCTCTCTAAATCTACACCAATGATAGCTGCTGAACTGAAACACACATTTAAAAAAAAAGATTATTCATTTTCATTAAGACTACACACATAATTGTTTTCTTGGTCCCCTACTCAGTATCCACTTCTCATTTGACAACCTGAAATTTTTGGGGCACTTAATTTGCAAAAGGGGACTGGCATGTTAAAAGAGGAAAAGCACTATTAGAAAAAGAATGCATGAATCTCATTTAAAAACAGGAATATTAATAAATCAATTAGCAATGCACTAGAATCAGCCAGCTGAACTAGAGGAGGTAAGAACTAAATGCTTAATCGAATTCACTCCTTAAGATATAAGGGTAACTTCAAACACAAAGAAGTTCACAGGGAGCACAAAGGATGGTTTTAATACTAAGAAAACTAGGTTTTTCTTTATAATTAAACTACATTCTTAGGAAAGGCTTAGGAAGAGATAAGCATTTATACCACAAAGGTTACTATGCTGGAAAGGGGAAAAAAAGAGAAGGAGCTACTAGTAGGAAGGTGTTTGGAAGTTTTAAGTACTTACTCTTCATTGGTGTTGTTGCTATAGTTGACGTTGAACCTGGCCAAGGGCCAGTGACTGCAGCAAGTTAAATAAAACACATTAAAGAGTGTAAAGACTGTTGGTATTTCATACACGTGTATGGGCTGACTTACTAGCTTCTCACATATGCACTGATTAGATTAGGAAGGTGAACTTCAGTGATCAGTCAACTGCAGTGATAAGCCCCTTTGCATAACTATTTCGAGGCACCAGTTTCTTTTTATCGTGTGCTTGGCTTACACACTTGTGTCCGCATCTTGTTCTCAAGCGTATTAGTGCACAGCAACATGCATCTCACTATTTTTAGCCTTGTACTCATTTGGATACTATTTTTAAGCTTTCTTCAATCCTTTCAAGTCTTCTTCACAGATGTAGTGCCAAGGCTTTTGGATAAGTAACAACCATTCCTACCATTGCTGCAGAACTAAGCTTTCATGATAGAACAACTGGGAGTTACTGTCACATGGCAGCAGTGTGAAACTGAGGAGGCAAAGATGTGTGCTTCCAATGTCACTTCTCATAGCTTTATACAGAGGTTTGTTGGCTTAGGATCAATGTTGTCCTCTCTAATTACTTCGAATCCACAGTTGCTACTGATCCAGATGTCTGAAACATCAGACAGCAGTCTGGCTAATTAAAAAAAAAGTGCTTTTGAGCTGAATTTCTAAGGAGTAGATCAAGTGAAGATAATAAGGTTGTACAGGCCCATAACAAACGAAGATAACCTGCATCATGCACAGCCCTTCAGAGGTTCCTGCTTTAATCTGAAACACTAGCTGAGATTTTGAAACAAATCAACTTATTACTTGCTTACCTACCAATCTTCGAGAGTGCCAAAAATATGGGAGTCTATGATTCAAAGTGTAATGCCAAACAGAAAGTCAGTTTTTGTCTTGGGACTTCATTTTACTCTTTTAGTTGAAGTTAAATTAAAAAAAAAAAAAACTATACCACACATTTAAAAAGTAATAATAATTCATCAAGTCAAAAGACTTGTACACACATAATGGTTTCTCTTGCAAGCCTCCATTGTTTTATTGGTGAATTTTTAAGACTGAACCTGCCTCCCATACCAAAGGCTGAATACATACTAATAAGTTAAGTCAGCATCCCAAAGATTTTCTCATTTCTGCATCAGAAGTCTTCTGTAATGTTAGCAGCTGAACTCCTGAGAAGGTGTAACAAAATGATGACACATTTTGCACTTGTTTGGAGTTTCCTAATATTCACGTATAATGTGCATAATAGAAATGTCCTGAAAAGCCACAACCAGCAGCATCCTAGATTATTGGCACATAAATTGCATTCATCCTCAGTGGAGAGGAATTTAGCCACATCCAGTAGCATAGGGAGCATATGATAAAACTCCAGTTTTAAGAAACCATTCTGCCTGAAGCAGCATGATCAAAGTCCTGTACTTCAAGAACTTTGCTACAGTATGTTTGAGAGGGAAAGAGAAAGTTTGCTGAAAGTCATAATACTTCAGTTAGGTGAAGATTGCTGGGAAGCATGAGATAATCTGTTCATCTCCCATGGTAAGCTCCTTACCCTCTTCTTAAAATAAAACTTATATCCTAACCTCAGCCATCTTCCTCTAAAGTATAAACACATCTTCTTACCTGTTGCCTCCTCCAGGCTGCTCACGGATACCCAGAAAGGAGCGGATATTACTTTGCCTACTGGACACCTCTATGAACTCTGGCCCTCGGATACGCTCTAGGAAAGAATCAGGCCTTTGGTCTTCACGGTGCAAACGTCTCGTGGCCCATGACCTCACAGACACAACAAATCGTGACAGCCTGCATGGAAGAGACGTACAACATTGACTGAACCAGGCATGAGCATCAGATGTCTTAAATCATCCCCAAAAAGAGTAACCCAGGAGGTATCGTCTCCATTTCTCCATCTGCCATGAAATCAAACTTGACGGATTAACTGTGCGAACGCAGTCACTTCCCACAATTTTATACATCACCTTTTCCAGTGGATCAGTAAAGTATTTCACACATCAGTTCCCAGCCCACTGTACCAGCACCACAGGAGCAAGAGAATAATATTCTCGCTAAGTGGGGTCAAACCAAGTAGTTGGGGTAGGGCAGTTGACTTCTGGCAAACTTCTGACACTATGTGATAATGAGATAATTCTAGACCGACTGAATTAGGAAACAAAAAATATTCACAGGACCAGATGCTCAAGGGCTGGTACACAGAGTGGAAACAAAAGCTGAGTAGTTCATGGGAGACAATGGACTTTGAAATAAGGAATGATAATATTCAACCACTTTCCCTGTGATTTTTAAGGGTCTATCTGCAGGCATATTAATTGCCTGTCACTTATAAACTGGCCTACTGTATAGGAAGCACTATTTCCTCATCCTAAATGTTTCACTGAGCATTAAAATAAGATAAGAAAAAACCATGACAATGCAATAATTTATCATTGTATCATTACATACCTTTTTCTCTACTAACTAATTGATATTACTTATACTTACAACATTTTCAGTCAAAGTTAAAAAGGAAACGTGTCTGAAATCTAAAAAAAAATTCTATTTATTACGCACATAATATATCGCATTATTTCCTATCAGCAGTCACTTTTGATGTTGTTAATTCAGATCTCCCAAACACAGCCTTGAAAACAGCATAATGAAATCTTGAACAATGCTTAACTTGTTGCAAAGACCTTGGCCTGCTCAAGGAAAACTCTTTACAATCTCTCTGCATCAGCTAGTATTATATATGCTGAGAATCCACAAAGAGGTTGAAATGAACAATTTAAATCTTATGGGAAAGTTTTTGCCCCTTGATGGCACTTCTCAAGGGCCTAACTAACCTCCTCATAGATTTTTGACCAGGTTCTCTTACCCTGAAATAAAAATGACAATAAATGTAGAAACAATATCACATATGAGAAATGAGCACTATACCAATACAGCAATATATAAACCATCTACCATCTTCAACAACTTAGAACATTCAAAGCCTAATAAGAATGCAAAAGAAAAGCAGAGCTCCACATACAAGCCTGAAATTATTTAATAGATTCCTCACTCTATTCAAAAATCACTGTATAAAATTGAGCTACAGGATTTTTCTCTTTGCCTGAGCAGAACTCAGCTGTCACATATGAGTGGCATGGAAAACTACTAATATGGATGTTCTTACTTACATTAGAAAATAAAGCATTTTGATGAGACCTGTTAGTTAAGGAGCAAACAGATTTTCTCAGATAAGATTGAGAGCCTCTCTAATTGAACCAAGAAATACAATTTTCTGATTTCTGCCATGCTATATTATTTTCACGTTTTTGTCCTTTACATGTCAAAGATATTCAGTCAGGTCCATCAGATGATGTTGTCTTAGGTGCTTGAGAATCCACATTCAAGAGGCCTGTTATGTTATCAGTATTTAAATTGTTAAGAATTCATATTTTCCTCCCAGTCTTCCTTGTCTATTCAGAGCATAACTAACTGTAGCTACACACGTGTAATTCAAACCACCCTGGAAAAGGGTAAAGAACAACATAAAGATTAAAAAGGAAATTCTCAATATTAGTTTACATATTCACGTTTTATGTTTACACAAAACACACACCTATAAAGGTTTTCTACCTAAAACCAACTTCTTTCAGACTTTGTAGTCTACAAACAGTGGTGTCACTATAAGTTTATTCTCTGCTATCCAAAAGGCTGAATTGTAAACAACACTCTTTAACATTAGTTTCACAATAATTTTTTCCTTTGCTCTTTGAAATAGTCTATGCTTAAACTGAATGTGGTCTCTATTGTGTGCAACAACTGCATCTGAAGAAAAAGCCCTGTAGTCTCAGCTGGACATATTTATAGCAGGCACAATAAGCTCCAGTTCAGGTTTAAGACCTAGTAAAGTAAATGATTTAAGCAAATGGTTGACTTGAATTTTGCTGACTTAAGGCTCCCAATCCTTTATAAACATAATTGAACTCTAAAACCTGGAACTCTCACACTCCCAGCACAAAAGCCCCTGCCTCTGCTTTTGCCAGAGCCATCTACAAACAGGGGAACAATGATTATGTCTTATTCGACAGGAAACAAAAACTGCATCAGCTATTAGCCAGAACTAAACACTTATCCCTTTACTTTACAATCTGGCCTCACTTCACGCATTTCCCTTAGCATTCAATGTATTTCCAAATCTGATAATGTAAAAATAATGAATGGAGGTTTTTTTATTCAGACTAATTTGTGTGAGCTGATTCAGCATCCCTAGGATTCGAAGGTTTTTCATTAGCAATGAGTCAGCAATGAGTTCAGAATCAAGGTCAAAAGCAGCTTCTGTTACTTTCTTCAGATGGACTCCATCCATTTTCTTTGGAAAGTGATGGTTCTTCTTACTTTATCTCCAAATTGTGATCAGTCTCGTTCAACAAGTTAAGCTTAATATTAGAAATTGCATTAGTTAGCATGTTACCTTGCCATTGCTCCCCTGCCTGTGAATGAGCTCGTCTGGGATTCAGATAGATGTCTTCCATCCACAGAAATGACCCTCTGCAGTTCTGAAGATGCATCCTCACACAGCGAATGGGTTCTGTAAAAGCAATTTTTTTTTAAGCACTCCATACAGCCTCCAGCAGACTTCCCCCTTCCCTGCTTCACTGGAACCTGGACTTCAGCAGAGCTCATTGTGGGGTTTTGTTATAAAACTCCTGGGGTTTTCTCTGTTTTTCATTCTTTAGTATTAACTTTCACAAGACTTTTGTCACATCCATTAAGGATCATTTCTTATCCCCCTTTGTAAGGCAAACAAGAACTCTCACATGACTCTGTTAATCTGTGTTGCCAGGAAAACACTGACTATAATAATCCTTGCAGCATCTTCATAAGAACTGGCAATAGCATTTTGAATGCCCACGAAAGGATAATTAACAACTCAACTTTGTGTGTACTCACGGCTGAAATTGACAAAGAATTAAAATTTTATTATTTCTATACAAAGAACCATGTTAAAAAAGATACTTCCAGAATTGCCACTTCCAGAATTCTCCACTTGTTATCTGTTTTCTTCTTCTCTTCTAATAAGAAGACACCAATAGACACTGCTTAGTATTGAAAACCTTTTATAACCTAGTTTATGTTGTGGGGGCTGAGAATATTGTCAATGCCAAATTTAACACGGCTTCTAGGGGAGAACAAACAACTTCATGGAACAGAAATCCATTATGGATTACCATATACACAGAACCCGCATTCAGCTCAAGAACTGACATAAACTGAGCTCAAAGTCTGCCCACTTCTTTTTTTTATTTTTCCTGGAGCATCTGCCTACAGACCTCCTAGAGAAAGGATACTGGACCAGTCAGTCTTTTAGACTGCACAGCTAGGCTGGTTTTAGGTCCTTCATTCCTTTTTAAAGGAAAATACACATTATGTGTGGTCTTAGACAGCAATAAATTCTAGTTCTTACTTACCAATTACTATTTTTGAGTCCTGAAAGTAATTTTTTAAAAGACAATAGTGGGGGTTCTTAGAAAATAATTTTAGGTGTCACAATTCAGATGTGAAAAAGAAAAAAGTATTTTGCAGGAATAGCCAGTATCTTTTACTGCACATCTGGATGGATTAGAATTTTGCGTACAATCATAGACTCAGATAATGAGGAGTATTTCACTAAGTTGCATTAAATCAACTGCTTTTAGTGTCTCTACATTACACTGTTATTTATATTTGCTGTAAATACAGGTAATTAAATATGAGTCACAAAATACAGTAGTGAACAATAACACAGAAAACAAGGCAAACACCTATTAAAATACTTTAGGTATCATTCCAAGCAGAATTTAAAAAAGAGAAAAGATTGTCAGAGTGCATTCTTTGTCAGTCTAAGAAAACCCTACACAGAGGTCAGGATATCAGACCTATCAGACGTTTTACGAAGTCTCACAGAGAGATCCGTTTCAATTTTATTAGCCTTTATGAGTATACTGAAATTCAATGAACACCATGTGATGTTCTACTTTGATATAACTATGCTGGTTTATCAAGTGGGAACAAGAACCAAGCAGGAGTTGAAAACTGCTATCCAAAATGCAGTTAGCTACTTTTCTTATTACTTTTCAACTAACATTTTTAGTCCCAATCTCCTTCATTGGTGACGTTACTGTTCTGGGGCATCTGCTGACAATAAATAAAAGGCAAAGAATGAAGAGTTCACCTTTATTTTGAGTAAAGGCCTAGGAAGGCAACGCAGAACAGCGCAGATCTGGTTGAGTGAGGTCTAAACAAGCTAGATCAGGCACTAAAAGCAATATTTTCCTACCAGCTCCACTTAGCAGCATAGAGTCATATTTACTAAGTACATGATCCGTGAAGTGCTTTGTGTGCACGATCATCACCTCCATACTCCTCAGCAATGTGGAAAGCTGTGCTTCACTGTCCCTACACAGGCTCAACATATTCTGTGCCTCTGTAAAATTGAATGTTTCATCCACTGTCTATCCTCTTGCTAGCAGTAACTACAGAGAATTTAATGGCACCCTCTAAAACCCAGAGTTTTCAATCCAGGGTATGGCTTTTGGTGTCAGGAGCCAGAACTATGTTGAAGAAATGTTCTAATCTAGGTGAAAGAAAACTGCATGCTTTATATGACCTGATCTGAACATCTCCCAGTGAAATCCAGAGTCCTATAAAACAAATATAAAAATTTAAATTATTTAAATTACTCTGTCGTCAGATTCTTGACAATAAGTAAACAGACATGCTCATGGAAAAAATTGTATTCTGTAAGGAAAAATAAGGCAAAACTATCAGACTCAACTGCTGGAATCAAATTGGGTGGATTATGGACTCAACTAGTGAAATTCTGAAGTCTATATTTTGATTACTTGACTGTTTTAAAAAACAGCTTGTGATTCCTTTATATGTGCATCAGGAATTTCTATAAATATACCTGAATATAACAATTAGTAAATAAATTGAGGTTTACCCTACAAAACAGTTATAGATATAACAGACGTAGATAATTCAGGAAAATCCAAATAATTTTGTGAAAACAGGACTAAAATGCTTGCATTTCACATTCATAAATATAGCTTATGTATATCTGCAACAGGATCAGGAAACAACACACAAAGGACTCCACTTTATGAAAGTACCTGGCCAATAGTACACAGCAATTTCAAACATATTACACTTTAATTCACACAAATGCAAATCAAAAAGGAAATCTAAAATGAACTCTTCCTTCCATTATTTTAACTCTCCATTATAAGTCCCTATTATAAAAATCATATACTCATCCATGAGTTTCCTCAACCCTCTTCAGATATCACGAGAGACCTTATTCATCAGCTGGCTTTATATTCATGCAGAGGGGCAGTTACAGATTGGGTTTTCATGTGACACCTTCAATTCATGTTGCATAGGTTTTACTCCATTTTTACAAAGAAGGATTCATACCCATCAGGACTCCATAAGCTTATTTGGTATCTGCAGCAAAACAGTAACCACTGCCATTACTATCCAAGGATGTCACACAGCGTGAAACCAACCCAAGAAGAGAATATGTAGAGTGCCAAGAAATAAAGAGCAGAAATGTCAGCAGATTATTGCACCTTCTTGACTTATGTTGAAAAATATTTTATTTGCATGGGGGTAGCACTGTCACTACAACTTAGAGAAAATTCACTGATGCTGAAGTTTGTGCTCTGTGCCTCTTCAGCTCTCTAATGACTAATTCATTGTCGTACTTCCTAGGTATCTAGCAGAATAAGCTCTGGGAAGAAATTTACACCAACACTTGCTCTGTACTTGTCCCTTGCCTTGATTTAATTTGTCTCTAAATTTGCACAAAGATCTTCAAGAAGACCACTTCCACCTAAAATGCATGCAAATAATTGAGAAATTTAATTTAATAGTAATTGTTTTGGCATTCTTATCAGTTAAATGGGAACTGCTGAAGCCCTTTTGAGTAACGACTATGAGCCAGACTTCAAGTGGGGGACTGAGATCCAGACAGCAGTGACATAAATTAGAGTTTCTAATATAACCTGAGTATATAAGTTCCCATTATAGCAATTGCCACCTTAGGTCTGGTTCTGTTGCCTCAATGTAGGAGTCAGTACCATTTGGAATAACTCAAAACACTTTATCTGACCTTTCCAGAGCACACAGTTCACACCTCACATCCACTAGCCCCAGTTAAATGCTTCAGATATTCTATGGTATCTCAAATAGCTTTAGATGCCTATTTTAGGCAACTAAATACCTCTCATAATTAATACAGTCAAACTAGCCTAAAAAGTTATTCAACTTCAGGGTAAACTGAATATTTCCCTACACTCCCTGACCATTAGTACTGACTACATCTCCACTGATGACAGCGGGAACTTAGACACTCATTCACATACAGATAATGAAATCCAGAAGTCTACAAGGCACAGTTTGTAGACAAGAGAATATTGCTTCCAACTTTTAGACAGTCAACGCGTGTCTATAAGCTAATGTGATGCCTGGTGTATTTGAGATGCTTCTCTACAGAGACTGGGTTTTAAAAAATACTCATTTGTTATTTTTTGTTTTGTTGATTTTTGTTTTAACAAAATGGACCAAACCTATGGCACACTACACTGTAAGAATATGTGCAAATGAATCACTCCAGTAGAACTGAGAATGGCAGTTTAAAGATCAGCAACAGCTTTCTGTGCACTGTTTCACTGAATGCTTTTCCTTGATGATAGCTCATTCCACAGCACAAAAGCACTTAAGCACATCCTTAGCATTAGGCATAAATTTAACACCCACTGACTTTAATGAGAACTAAGTAATGTACTTAATTCGTTTGTTGAACTACAGCCAACAGGAGTTGGAGGAAGATAAAGGCAAAGGAGAAATGCTGCTACTCTACAAAACTTGGGGTTTTTTTCAATATCTATAGTTGTATATATTGCTACAAGAAAAAGAAGAGATAAAATGTTGGCTAGGTTCTGTCTTTTGGTATAGGCATATTTTAAGACAAATCTGAATTAAAAATACGTGTATTGGAATTCTTTGAGTCATTATTTTGAGCTATTATGAAGGTATTATATGTACATACTAGCAATCACTTCATTAAGCCAAAAAGCTTAAATAAGAACTTTTACAGAATGAGATTGTATCTTTTTACTCATCTACCAACTCCTGTAATTAATGCTGATAACAGCAAACTTTATTTTAAATAAATGACTCTTCAGGGCCATCATCATCATGATAAAATACTATTCATATTTCAGTCTATGTCATAAGCAATCCATTGCTGCTGAAACGCAGATGACTGCAGCAATTTAATTCCGCATTTAAACCTCTATAACTACACTCACAGCCATGCCAGTAATTGCATTCTGTGAGCTGCCAGTCACTGGTATCCTCTACAAAAATTACATTTAAAAAAAGGCTCATTTTGATCTGTATTTTCCCTGTTTCTGAGATATCATGGTAAATTCACACAAAGGGACACTGTTCTTGCAAATCTCCCTAAGGAGACCTTGGGTGGTACAACTAAGTCAAGCAAGCCACACTGCAGAACAAAAGCAGCTCCATTTTCATTAGTGTAGGTACACCGAAATGGCAGAAGGTATCATGTAAGCAAAGCAGAAAGAAAAAAAAAGGGCTAATTCAAGCAGGACAAGGATCACGTCCATACCAGATGCTAGGGACATGAAATCCAAAATCACCATAATGCAGTCATCCCAGCAGGATTTTGAATGCTCTAGTCTGGGAACATATCTAAACAGCAAAAGACATTCTGACAAGATCCAAATAGCAGAGGTGGGTGACTGTAACAAGCCAAAAGTAGAACAGTTTTACCATTCTGTACAGTTGCAGTGGATCATCAGATACAGATGCAGGCCCAGAAGAGTTTGCCTAGACTAGACAAATAACTTGTACTGTGTAAAATACAAGTGCAAGCTCATTGGAACATTTTAAAACTATCAAAACAGAGAAAGATGAATGGAAATAAACTGTTACCGTTCCACTAAACAGTGAGAAACTCTGAAAATCCCGTACAAAAATGCTGATATTCTTTATACACTATAAATGTTCCGTGTCACAGGACAAGGCGATTTGCAGAGGCTACTTGTAAAAAAAACTTCCTCAGGCTTTTCACTGCATGGCACTGGGAGGATCCCTGTTTTCTCCAAATCCCACAGACTCTGTGGGAAGCATAGATTCTGCTATCTGCATGATGATTTGAGAAAGAGGTTTCATAGAATCATAGAATCCTTAAGGTTGGAAAAGACATCTAAGGTCATCAAGTGCAACTATCAACACAACACTACCATGCCTACTAAACCATGTCCCGAAGTGTCACATCTACACACTTTTGGAACACCTCCAGGAATGGTGACTCCACCACTTTTCCTGGGCAGCCTGTGCCAATTCTTCACTGCTCTTTCAGTAAAGAAAATTTTCCTAATATCCAATCTAAACCTCCTCTGGCACAACTTGATGTCATTTCCTCTCATCCTGGGAGAAAGGACCAGCACCCTCCTCACTACAACCTCCTTTCACATAATTGTAAGTTGTTAGGTAGTTGTTTATCCTTAATGAGTTGGTATGATTACCACTGATGTGAAAACGAGGTGTATTCCTGAGGTAATACAGATCCTCGTTCCCAAACTGCAAGCCATGACAACCTTCCTGTCTCTTCTGTACTTTGGATATGCATCATTAAGTCTGTTAAGCACACTGGGTCAACAATATTATGATATAACACTCCCCAAAAATATGTAGCAATCTGTCCTCTTGACTATGATGAAAGGAATATATTACCTGATACAACCATTTCCAATCCTTTCAATATCTTCATCAGTAGGTCTGACAGACAGGCTGTGCATACCGGGGTAGGAGTGCTGGGTGTTGATTTTTGCCATTTTGCTTTATGTATCAACATCTAAATGGCAGCTGAAAGAGGAGGAAAAAAAATTGTGAAGGCTGCAAAAGAAATACGCTCAGTACTTAAAAAGAGCAATATATTAAAACAATGGAACAGAAAAAAACAAATACAACCATTTGAAGAATAGTGGCATTTACACATACAATATGATATCTCTTTCTTGATTAATTTGCACTGGACAGAAAAAAATGCTAGTAAAAGTGTAACAAAGAAAATAAATCACGACGAAAGAAAAGGGTTACATGACACTAATTCTTTCCAGCCTCTGGGCTTACTGAATATCTACACTGTCATATCTATAACCCATAGTGAAATTGCATTTAAAATCTCATTAAATGAAGGTTACAGTTAGAAAGCCAACCAATAAAAGCTAGGTAATACATGTGCTAGGACACCACATTCTGCTTCAAGTTGATCCCCTTGTGCTAATTTTATCTATTTTATGATGAGGTTTTTTATTCTAAAAATGCATCTTAACTAAGCAGATAAGTAATGAAATGCATCTCTCAGCTTAATATATGCTATACGTTAATTCTGTATTATGCAAACCATGCAATAAACACATACTAGGGTTTTTTTCCCTTTATTTATATATGCCATTTTTATTATACTGCTTCAAGACAAGCTGTGTTAAGATATTTAGCAGCCCAGCTTCTACAAGATTCAAGAAATTGATGAAAATTCCAGATTTGGCCTTCAATGTTTTACCAAATTCATACCAATCTATCACCCGAAAAATAGGTTTTAGGATGCAAGACAAATGTCTTAAAAATAAGGGAAAGAACTTTTAGTGAAAGATTTGAATTTATTTTTTTTAAGCTTTTAAACTTAATTTGGGATTTTTTTTCTGCTTCAGATATGACTAGAATGAAATTCTTTTGGGATCATTCAACTACCTCAGACCATCTACTGCCCTTTTTTCACCTGTAATCCTCTGTCTCACTCACCATGCAACATTCAGCTTTAGCAGCAAATGAAATACAGATGTACAGAAGCTAACATTCTGCCCTGAAGTACAACTGAAGCAAAGCTCTCAATCCATGATTAGGTCTATGTTATGTATCCCGTTTTCATAAAAAAACAGATACTTGACTTTTATCCTCTACTCATTCTAAAAGGAATCATATAAAACTTCTAAAATTATTTAATATATTTCAGAATATAAAATAGCTTAATTATTTTTTTTCATCCAGAAATAATTAAATTAGTCTAGAAAAGGCCTTGGGCATCACTTAATACCCAAAAATCTGGATAGTATTTCCCATTACTAATTTTAGCTCAGTGCAAGTCTCAGCTTAAACTGAGCCCTGTATGTAACAGTTAACTTAAGCTTTAATGGTGAAAAAATGCACATTTCTATGACACATTGATATAAAAATTGATACAAAAAAGAGGGATCTTTCAACCCACTGTCAGATATGAATGTTCACTCAGAAGAATTCATTGCTAACGTGCAGAAAATTTAAACTAAAAACTTAACTACGTATAAAAACATTAACTGGAACTGTCTCAAGAAATGAAACAATTATATCTGTTAAAAAAATCTGTCTTTTTATGTATATATTAACGTATATCTTGATATTTATAAATATCAATAAACATTGTTTCTTTTAAAGCAATGCAGCCTTTGAGAGACAAACGTTGTTATTAATAAATTAATCAGCCAAATGAATAGTTTTCAAAATAGGTATGATGCCAGAAATATCTCATCTCCAGGAAAACTTTTCATAAATCATTTTTTATTTATAA
The DNA here is from genome assembly GCA_033556795.1 of Tapera naevia. Taxonomy (NCBI): domain Eukaryota; kingdom Metazoa; phylum Chordata; class Aves; order Cuculiformes; family Neomorphidae; genus Tapera; species Tapera naevia. Next base: position 19,765,248 of record JAUMJJ010000029.1, read on the forward strand.
TTATTGCTTCTATTACATACTTGGTTATATAGCATTAGATAGACAACATGCAATAGTGCTTCAGTGATTAGAACTTTTTGCTGTAACATTATTAAAGTAACTCCCACCGCTCATATTAATTTGAGCATAATTCAAGGTAAGAAGAAAATGTGTATTTCCTTCTGTTACTACTGATTTCTTGAAAGTTCATCTTACCAAAATCTGCAAAAGTAGCATAGGATTTACACTGTATCTCACTGCCCAGGTTCCAAAACTTGAAGCTACAATGGGAGGCTACAGGGCAGCAGCCAGGGTATCACAACTTCATTTAAAAACACAGCAGCATTTTTCCTGCTTACAAATTGTTATCCGTATATGGAAAGTAACACACAGTAGCAAGTTGCTCCTAATGGTAAATTTCCACTAATTTTTGCTCTTCCTGCATATATCATCTCCACCACTTTGATCTATATTAAGTCTCATGAAAGATAACTTTTAAGAGCAAAGTAGCATGAGGTGTTTGGATTTTACTGCTCTGTATAGACCTTGCTCTCCTTTAAAGCTCAACCAAGTAATTTTACTGTGTTTTTTTTAAATCATAAGAGAACTATTTGTCACATTGCAGGAAGGAGTAAGGAGCTGTCGCTCTTCCACTGAACAGTGTCTTGTATTCTTCATGTACCCTCATTAAACTTCCACATTATCCTAGTTCAAGGTTTTAAAAGCTTGATGGTGGGAAAACCTGAATGACTCATAAGACAAGTAACAAAGCATTCACTTCTTTCTAAGGATATATTTCCAACATAAAGTCAGTAGTGAGTTAAGATCTTGACTAGTTCTGCCACCTAAATACAACAATAACTGTGTCATTAGTTCTGGTGATTCATGATCAGATGGATGTCTATCTACAGCAGTTCTTAAACAAGGGTCACTTGCTTTATAACCCCCAACAAAAAAAAAAACTCTGTTAAAATTATGAAAACATGAGATAATTAAAACCTTTTGAAGTCTAGGAATGATGTAGATAATTAGCTAGCAACATTTTTCACTGAAAAGACACATTGCTTCTGAGCCTTAAGACTAGTGCACAATGCCTTTCTACATTTCAGGAACTGTAGGTAGGATACATGGATTTTCTGACCTGTCATTTCTGCATCAGTTCCTAAAAGTCTGGTTAAAAACCACTAAGCGCAGTTTTTCTTTAAACTCCAAAATAACATGGCTTCTTCAGATGTTACTGATCTCCTGAAATGATATACTACTAGTCTGGAACTAGACACTGCTAATAGATAGTGAAGTTAGATATTCCTGATCTCGTGGAATTAATTCAGTATGCCAGAGGAGAACTGAATACAGGGAACAGTTGTATACCTTATTTAGGCGTCCGAAAGTTAAGTCCTTAACAAAGGAACAAAACAAGTCATAGGAGATGAAAACAAGCCTTATTTTGGACAAAAAGCTACTTTCTTAGAAGGCAGAAAGCAAGGATAGAATTAAACAGTCACCTTCACCACTACAAAAGGTTAAGAACAATATTCCCCAGGGTTCCATAGGAAAATCTCTTATTAATGGTGCTGACGAAAAGAAGGAGCAGTGAGACAAGAAGATCTCAGGATAGCAAATACTATGGGCAAGAGAAACAAAAGAGTAAAAAAGAACCTCGAGGTGATCCAGATCAACTAGAACTACAACTTCTCAATTTGATGGCAAGCGACGTGCAACATAAGCAAATAGAAATCAATGAATAATTGTGTAAAGTATGTAAACTACTACTTTATATGCTTCCAAATTAACCATATGATCTCAGAAAGGGAACCTGAACACTATACACACAGCTCAGTGAAATGCCGTGCTCAGTGAAGGACAGGCTTAGTCCTAGTAAGGGGAAGAGATGTATACGTGGGAAGTGCTAATGACACAAAGAACATTAAAACTGCTCCATGAAACAACAGTGCAGACTTATCTGGAACATTATTAGTCCTTTTCTTAAAAAGAAAGATACTGCAGAATAAAAACTTGGCAAGAATGATGATGGACATAGAAAAGGGAGAGAAAGAAAAAAGAGACTTGCTTACCCTAGAAAGGCAAACAATAAGAAGCTACAAAATAAAAACATGTGGGAAAATCTGAGCTTATTTTAGAGCTCCTACAATGATTTCAGCTGTAAAATCCAAATTCAATATATAGTGTGGTCTGAATTAGACTGGAGGGAAGAATTTCACAGAAATGCAACCCAAATATTAAGCAATAAAATACATTTTTATATTTCAGGAAGGAGGTATGGAGAGTGGGTGAAGATTCATTATTAAATTGTGCCATACATGTCCAGATGCAGTAGAGAGAGACAGAACACAGGACTGGTAGAAATAAGTAATGCAGTAATTCAGGTGGTGAGCGCAGGCGGTGAGACCTCCTGAAGCAACATAGTTTGGCCTTGCATGATGCCAATATAACTCTGACAAATCACTAGCTATGCAATAAAGGAGAAGTATTTGTTCCTTCTAGGCCTCCAAGGTTTTTAATGATAAATGTGTTTAACAGCCTAGGAAAGAGATCAGCATTTCAAAATTGGATTCAAAACCTGGCAAGTGACTGACTAGGGGGCAGCCTACAGTGAGCATGAAGCTACCGTGAGCCAGCAGGGAAATGTAGCAGAGGCATAAGGTTCAGAGACAGAGTTCCAGCTAGCTGGGTTCCACAGTCCTAAAACTGCTTCAAAAAACTGGTGCTTACAAGATAGTTTGAAGAACTGAGTAAAGCTCAGATTTGTATTTAAAACCACAGTTGTTACAGTAATGGGGCAGGTTGACCTTGGCTAGCTGTCAGACACCCACCCAGCCACTCTCTCACACCCTCTCCTCATCACTCCAAGGGAAGAAAGTAAGATGAGGAAAGTTAATGGGTCGACATAAAGACAGGAATATCACTTACCAGTTAGCATAACAGGCAAAACAGACTTGAACTGAGGGAAAACTCATTTCATTTATTGCCAATTAAAATACAGCTGGATGGTGAGAAACAGACAAAAACACCTCCCCACTTCTTTTTTTCCCCTGTTTCAACATCACTCCTATGTTCCCAACTCCTCCACCCTGCCCAGCAGAGCAAGGGCTGAGGAATAGGGAATTGCTGTCAGTCCATAATGGTTCCTCTCTGCCGCTCCTTCCTCCTCACACCATTCCCCTGCTCCAGTGTGGGTCCTTCCTTACAGGCTGCAGTCCTTCATGAACTGCTTCAGGGTACATCCACTTCACAGGCTGCAGTCCTTTAGGGTAGACCTGCTCCAGTGTGGGTTCCTGTCCAGGCTCCTCACCACTAGATGCAGTTTCCCTACTTGTTTGGGGTCCTCCACAGTGGATATCTGCTCCAGTATGGTCTTCTCTGTGGACTCCAGGGGAATCTCTGCTCCAGCATCTGGACATCACCTCCCCTCCTTCTTTTCTGACCTTGGGGTCTGCAGAGCTGTTTCTCACACTTTTTTTTTTCCCCTGACTCCTCACACACTGCCCGTGCAGTCACCCTTTCTTAAATACATTTTTCCCAAGGCATCACCATCACGGTTGTAGAGTCCAGGCATGCCCTGCACTGGGTCCACTGGAGCCAGCTGGAACTGCCTGTCCAGCACAGATAGCCCTGGCCACTCCTCACAGAGGCCACCCCTATGGCCCTCCGCCAGCACCAGGGCACCTGCACATATAAAAAAAAAATAAAAAAAAATAATAATTATAAAACCTCCCTTCCCTTCAAAGCACACTCTCTGCTCTGAATATTTATAAGCTAGCAATTACACTGAGGGTAAAACCTGATTACCTAAAGGCTGGCAATTCTGATAAACACATGCTAGGCACTTACCACAGGTATTTAGCTCACAAGCAATGTCACAAGAGGGGCAGACAGACAGAAAAAGATAGTCCTCTAAGGCTGAATCTAGTTTCCCAGTTTTAGACAACCAAATTGGAGAACTGGATCTTTACAGTGTCCTTGTGATTTTTAGTTTTACATAACTCAGTGACTTATTGTTAAGCACTCCAAGTCAAACTATGGAAAATGAAAACTGTCCCATGTTGAATTTTCTAGTGCCAGACAGCTAAGTAAAACTTCTCTGAAACAGCTGGTTGAAAGGCCAGTTTACTAGTGACATAAGCAAAATTTTAACACATATTCTCACTTAGTATTTCTTTCCTTGCTACCAATTGTACTGACCTGAAAGAGATGACTAATTCAAGAATATTGCTTTCCAGTGCATAGTTTATTGAGACTGAAACAAGAGCTAAGTGAGAAAGACGCATTATCCCACTAAAAACAAAACAAATTATACACGAGTGATAGCTCTCCCTACTCCAAATGCAAATAGTTCATGTACTCTTTTATCCTCTTCCTTTAGATTCAATCACTACTGATGCTTCATTTCATATGCACTGTCTGGTGTAGAAGATCTGTTTTATCAAGATAGCCAGTTGTTTGACAACAAATACAAGTTCAAGTAACATGCGAAAGCCTCAGATTTACATATGTGTTTCCTAATTTTGAAAATCAGGTTCCACTTATCTCTTTACTATTTTAACATTAAAGAAACAGAAGTATGAAGGCTGCAATATCTAAATTTTCTTAGCTCTGCCATTCACTGGATTTCATACAGAATCACAGAATTATGGAATGGTTTGGATTGGAAGGGACCTTAAAGATCATACAGTTTCACCACTCTGCCATGGGCCGGGAGACCTTCCACTAGATTGGGTTGCTCAAAGTCTCATCCAACCTGGCCATGAACACCTCCAGGGATGGGGCATCCACAATTTCTCTAGACAAGTGCTCAGATACTTGAGAATAAGGTGCTGAGAAGGAAGCTACATATGGTACCCAATATGAAACGGCTGAAGCTAAAAAAGGAGACTGAAAAAAACCGGACATTTAACTCCAGGGCAAAAGGATGTGGCACCCAGTTGACAGCCATAATTCCCTCTTTCTCAAGTCTATTCACCCATTTGAAACAAATCACATTGTGCTTGGGAGTTGTACCTGAAAAATTATAAGCTTTTCAAGTCTGCTCCAAATAAAGCAAGCCAGAACCACTTTTTCTCCTTTCTCCTACCAGTAGATTATGAGATGCACTCACATATACTTTCTCACAGGTTTGTAGTGCTCCGAGAACACCTATCGGGGCAGCTGCAGGAACGCCTGTTCTCAGCACCCACTGCAATCTGGACACAGTCAGGGCCTCTGAGCAGCTTCGTAGCTTAGGTTTCAGACAACTTTGCACATGCTCAGGCACACAGCACACAGGCACACATTTAAATATTACTAATTATATCTAATTTAGGAAGTTGCTGACCATCAGCTAGGCCATCAAAATGAACTGTGTGACCAATAATGCATATTAGTTTAAACATCCCTAAAAGAAGTTTAAATTACTATAGTCTCCCTCTTAAGAGCATTGGGAGCCCACATTTGGGCAGAGTATGTTAACTCACCCTAATTCAATTCAAAATCATTAACCAAACAAATATTAGTACTTTTGGTATGATGTAAACTAAATTGTTTATGAAGTAATGATGGCAGATCAAGCTGTTTAGATCACCACTTAATATTCTTAAAGCTTATTTATTTATATTAAAAGCACTACAGACAGAAAATATGGCAGAACTCAAAAAACAGATTTTCAAGTTGAAATATGTATCTCTGTCACAAAGTAAGAGGCGAATTTACATATGATTTTATAATGGATCTTACGTATTTGTGTAGTTGGTAATATACTGTTACTCTTGAGGCTTTTGACAAGAATTTACTTACTGCTATGGAAGCAGAGATAAACTGCATAGGATCATTTTAGTTAATACACGTTTCAAATCCTCACACAGCCGCTCAGGTTCAACCCTGGTAAATCGTTGGGATTTATTCTGGGATTTGACCCCCACCTACATGATCCTTGTTACATCACTTGGTAATAGTTGTAGTTCAGCTGTACGTTATGTATGTTGCATGCGTTATGTCTGACAGTCAGCTGTTCCAATGTATCAACTAGTACAGACAAAAAACAGACTTCAAAGACTGGATGTGGGACCTTTAAGCAACTATGGAATTTGAAGACAAGATACAACTTTTTTTTCAATGATTTGGAGATTTGTAACTTGAACTGTAGATTTAACTCTGTCACAGTCCCATGGAAATTAGCTTTGTATAAAGGCTACTGGATCAAGCCCAAAGGGTTGAAAAAATAATAAGCAAGCTGCACCACCTCACCCTCCTCAATCATTACACATAGCAGTTTAAATCAATAATTCTCAAATCCTATGATCTCTTTTAAAAATTCACTTCTCAAATCTTACTACTGCCTGCTACATCACAGTGCATTTTCCATAGGCTGTGGGCACTGATACCTCCTGAAAATGCATATCATTTATATGCATGATCTAGTAACCTCAGTGCTAAAGATCTGTCAAACAAATGCATTACCTTTCACGGCTACTCCAGCATATGCGTAACCTACACACAGCACTGCATATTCATCTATATATATAATTTCTAGTTTTAGAATTAAATGCATATAATTATCCTTGATCCATTTGGTGTTTGATTCCCTGCCACCTTGTAATAGCAAAATAATCTTTTAAATAGATTAGATTATTTGTGTACTGAGTTTCCCTGCTATATCAATGAACTATTTTTAATACCGTTCAATTTTCTAAGGATTATTAAATGTTTTTGCACAACACTTTCTATAAATGTAATATTTTTAGACTCAAAATTGGTCAGGAGAAACAAGCAGTGTATATGAAACGTAACATTTTAATTAAAACACAGTAAATTACAGTTGACTGGACAACCAATTCACATTGTGTTGTTTCTCTTGCCAGTTAACACAATGCAGGTATCCATGTTTCTTCACAGAAAATAAGATCTGTGCAAGGCTTCTGTAACCACTGTTTAAAATTTACCAGTTCTGCCAGCATCTCTGCCAGTGCATTAATTTGCCAAGGTAACATAACCAGGGCACAAATACAGCTAAAACACAGCAGGTCTACGTTTCTGAACAAGTATCTATTATATATATACATGTTTAGATGTGTGTATGTGCATACATGTAAATGTCACCCGTTCAAATTCACTCCCTGCCTGCTTTATGTAAACTACCACAGCCACCCCATTTGGCTAGGGAAGGAAAACATGAGAGGCAGTTTGTGTCACGTTTCACATGCAGTAACAAAGCATTCGACAGAAGAGGATTTAAGAGATGCTAATGAAAAGAGATGGCAACATCAGAGGAGGCTGCAGGATAACGTGCTGAACTGACACACGACAGATCTTGGGTGCAAATTGGATGACAAAGGCTGGGACACGCAGAGGTACACGAAAGGTTGAGCTGAGAGATGCTGACATGGAAGGATGGGGTGTAATTTTTTAAAGCTGATGTGCTCTTTTCTCAAGCCATTCACTGCTTGTTTACCATGGTCACCCTTGCTGATTAGACATCCTGACAGTCCCGTTATCATCTGCACTGTGTATTTTTCTGATCTGATGGGTTTAACATGCATACTCAAAGTAAACTGACATAAAAATATCAGAGAGAAAAATTAAACAACTGTGATGAATGAAGCAAAGTTATGGAATTACAAAAACTGTAACATCTGAAACTAGAATTTACTGAATCGTAACAACGAAGATTGCAGATTTTAAATACAACAGTCCTCATACTATTTGTTTTGATTGTAACAACTCTGAATCTGGAGAACAAAATACAGGAAAAAGTGTCCACCAGTACCAACATTTATATTTAACATTATTTCTTCAGAGATTTAAAGTTAACTTTCTTGACATTTCTCCTTGTCTTCTTTGGGTTTTCCTTTTAGCAAGTGAGTGGACCATGTATTAGAGAAAGACACTGATTATAATCATTATTGCATCTTGCACATTCTTATGGCCTGCTTTATACTACACAAGCATTGCAAAAGATGTGATATTGCTAAAACCAAGGTCAGTTTAGCAGGAGCACCAGGAATCCCAGGAAAGAGATTTCTTTTCAATGTGCTCATAGTCTTTGCTAGCATTTTCTTTATCTAGGGTGTGACAAGCTCACACTTGCAGCCCAGGTGGCACGCAGCAGAGAAGTCAGACACACATGGATCAAACAGGTAAGTCAAGTCTCAGTCAATAGGAGTGGGGCAGTTCCCCTCAGCCTCACTTCTGTATGGATTTGTGTCCTGAATAGCAGCCTTCCAGTACCTGAAGGGGGCCTACAAAAAAGCTAGGAAGGGACTTCTTACGAGGGCAAGTAGTGATAGGACGAGGGGGAATGGCTTTAAATTGGAAGGGGGAAGATTTATATTAGACATTAGGAAAAAAATTCATTATGAGGGTGGTGAAACACTAGCACAGGCTGCCCAGGGAACCTATGCATGCCCTCTCCCTGGAAGTGTTCCAGGCCTAGCTGGATGGGGTCTTAAGCAGCCTAGTCTGGTGGGAGTCAAACCGGATGATCTTTAAGGTCCCTTCCAACCCAAACCATTCTGTGACTCTATGAATTAATCTAATTACCACTTTTTTTTTTTTCAAAAGCAAAAAAAAAAAGAGGTTGCAAGTTACATTTCCATTTCAAGATTTTGAGTGATGACTTATAATTGAAGTCAGGTGCAAGACATGAATCACATATTCACAAGGCATAACAGGAACAGAAGCTCCCATGATGCCAAAAATGCTGGCAAATAAACTCTCTAAGACTTGTTTTGGAGTTTTAGAAAGCAAGTACCCTTTATTTCATCAATGGACGCATAAGGGGATGATTTCCATCAACCATGCATAATGAGACAAGAGCTGGGGACAGAATGTGTTTCCCACTTACACTCATAGGTATAAATTTTCCCAGAAATGCTATGCATGGTCTATTGCTTTCCAAGGACTAATTTTAAAGTTATTATGAACTTCTCAACAGGCAAATCTCTTGCTAACTGGAGCTTTGGAGCCAGCTCTCTGTCAGACCTTGTATTTTAGACAGGGAAAGACTACAAACAGGTGGTTATAAAGGAAGACACATCTGTTCAGCACAGACCATACTCAACACAAGACATTATCATTTCTTTCTGAACAGTGTCTGGGAAGACACTATTTGAAAAAATATGCTGTGAAGAAAACATACTAGCAGAGGGGCATTCTGTTTAACTTTCAAAAAAATACAGTTACTTAGATGAAACTTGTCTACTTTAGCTTAAATTAAAATACTCCTATCACTATAATAATAACAGTAATATAATTACATATGATTAGATGTGATATGATACATCATAATATGTTACATATCATATTGTACATTACATAAAATATTATATATTATAAAAAGTACTATTATAGATAGTATGTAATAATATCTATTAGATGGTAACTATAATAATAGGTTTTAATTATGTATTATGTATAAACGTATATAATAGATATCATGTATTAGATAATATATAATATGTAACCTATAATATATAAACCTGTAATATATAATATATAAATAATTGTATGCAATAATTATAGTGATATAATTATAGCAATATTATTCCTATTACTATAATAATTATTATTATATTACTATAATAATAGCTACTCCTTGTAACACGCCGCCTCCCCTTCCAGACTCACCTTTCCACGCTTTCCTCCGTAGTATCCCAATACAACGACTCTGTCTGTCTGTCCGCAGGCGCTTCGCGGCCCTTATCCTTAAGGAATCCCTGCAGACAGAGCTTTCCCGTTCCCCGCGGGGGTCCCGGCGCGGCTCCCGCTCCCGGCCCGCGGCGCGGGGCAGCCCGGGCAGCGCCAGCGCTTCCCGGCGGGGGCGGCCGCCCCTCGGCCTTTGGGGCGGGCGGATTTACAAGCCCAAAAGCCCCCGGCTCACCGGGAAAAGCTGCTCGGAGGATCTTTGCGATCCTGTTAAGGTCTCGGAGGGAGAGAGAGGATCAAGACGTCAAAGCGGCTTCGGCGGCGCCCCGGGCACGTTTTCTTGCCACGCCGAGGGGAGCTGGGAGCGCGCTGCAGGCAGCAGAGATGGGGACCCGCAGCCCCCGGGAGGCGATGCTGCTTCCCGCACGGAAAGCGACGACATCCACGACCGCCCGGCAGCGACACCCGCCCCGGCCACACAGGTGGGGAAGGGGCTAGAGGAGAAGTCGTATGAGGAGCGGCTGAAGTCACTTGGTCTGTTCAGCCTGGAGAAGAGGAGACTGAAGGAGGACCTCATAGCACTTCACTATTTCCTCACAAGGGGAGCAGGAGGAGCAAGCGCTGAGCTGTTCTCTCTTGTGACCAATGACAGGACCCGAGGGAATGGCAGGAAGATGTGCCAGGGGATGCTTAGGCTGGATATTAGGAAAAGGTTCCACTTGGAGTGTGCTGGAGCACGGGAACAGCTCCCCGGGGAAGCAGTCATGGTGCCAAGCCTGACAACAGTCAAGAAATACTTGGACAACGCCTTCAGATATATGGTGTAAATGTTCATAGAATCACAGAATTACTTAGTTGGAAGAGACCCACAAGGATCATCGAGTCCAGCTCTTGTCCCTGCACACGACAACCCCAACATCCACACCGTGAGTCTGAGTGCAGATTCTGCGGTTGTCCTATGCAGGGACCGGAGTTGGACTCGATGATCCTTGTGGCTTCCTTCAAACTCGGGTCATTCTGTGATCCCATGCTCCTCCGGACACTCACTATGTGCGGGGCGGACGCTCATCCCCTCCTCGCTATGGGGCTGGCGGGGTAGGAGCCCCGCATCCCGCCCCTGCCTCCGTCCCTCTCGGCCAGGCGGGGTCCCAGCGCTCGCTCTGGTGCCTACGTGGCTGCCTCGGTCCCTGCCACGGGGAAAGGCCAGGAGGATTTGGGAGAGACCCAGGCCACCGGGGAAATTTAGCCCTCACACACGCCGCCCCCCGCGCCCTCATCCTCCACCAGCGGCAAGGATACTGAAAATCCTGGCAAATAAACCCTCTGAGACTCGTTTTGGACTTCTAGAAATCAGCATCCTTTATTTCAGTGCTGAGTGCAAGAGGGGATGATTTCCATCAATCACGCGTAACGAGACAAGAACTGGGGACAGAATGTATTTCCCACTTACAGGCATGTCTATAAATTTTCCCAGAAATCTTATGCATATTCTATTACTTTCCAAGGACTAATTGTAATATTATTATGAACTTCTCAACAGTCAAATGGAGTCAGCTCTGTCTGACCTTGCATTTTAGACAGGGAAAGACTGCAAACAGAGGTGATTATAGAAGCAGACAAACTGTTCAGCACAGACCATACCCAACACAAGACGTTATCATTTCTCTCTGAACAGTGTCTGGAAAAAACACTGCTTGAAAAAAAAAGCATGCTATAAAAAAACATTCTATAAGAGTAACATTGTGTTTAACTTCCAAAAAATACAGTTACTTAGATGCAACTTGACTGAAGCTAGTTAGAAAATTAATTCTGTAGAAAACTAATTCTACTTTAGCTTAAATCAAAATATTCCACTTTTTGCAGTAGTAACTACTTCTACTACTGTCTGTGCCCTCCATGACAGCCCTCAGGGAGAGGGTTATCCTAGGAGCACACTGCACCTCTGCTCTGCCAGCTCAGCATGACTGTGAGGAGACGATAGCCCACAGCTGGTCACAGCAATGCTGGGACAAGTGCCTGCTTTACTGAGAAAGTGTTTCTCCTTGGTGTACCGCTGGATAGGTTTCTTCTTCAGTCCTTTGGCCCTCAGTCCGTGACCTGCTGGAGGAAGCTCACCTCCATGCTGACTCTCGACCTGCTTCTCTCATCTTGTCCACCTGAAGGTCCCTGAAGGCTTTCACGTTTCCCTGAACTTCACCCACTCCATTCAGATTCTGCGCTCCATAAAATGATTCTTCAGCTGGAAAAAGAGCCTGCAAAAGCCATGTCGTTCGTAACTGAGAAGCTGTTGCTCTTTGCTGCACAGTGTCAGTTCAGCTGGATTGAACACAACATGACACTAGAAATGCATTTACGTGCTTGGGTTTATGGAGAGGCAGAGTTACTCACTGCTCTCCCCTCGCTATGAATTATTTCACATATGACAGATGAACCACACCATGCAGCAAGTGCCAATGAGAGGAGAAGGCCATGTCTGAAATTCTTAAAACCCCTTTAGAAACTTGAAGTCTCTTTCTCATGCATCTATCAATCACATCAGTCTTCAGAGTAGCACGCTTTTCTAGGATCAAAAAAGAAGTCTGGGAAGGCAGCAAGTGTTGGAAAAACATGCTGTTACTCTTCCTTTCTTGCTGGATTGCCCCCCTGTGGAACTCCAGGAAGTGTCATGTAACTGTTGATAGAGGAGCTACCTGACCAGGAGTGAATCGAGTGCCAGGTTGCATTTGTCTCTCAAAAGGCTTAAACACTGGTTGTTGCACTCTGTGGGTGCTACATGTACTTACACACGCTGTGCAGGTCCTGGCTTCCTGCTACAACAAATTCTACTACTTGCCTCCATGTTCTGGAAAGGCCGGGAAGGGAATCCAGAAAAAAAGCCACAAGGATTTCCAAAAGGTCCCAGATCCGGACAATAAGGAGATCAGGCTGAATCAAAAGAGTGAAGCTCAACAACCAGAATGCATCACTTTCTGAAGTCTGCTACAATATTTAGTGGGTTTGGTGTAAGAAAATTTGAAAAAAAGATACTATGTTGAAGTTATAATACATCTTTGCAGTACATCAATTTACCTCCCATAATCAAAAGATTGTCTCTCATGATCTTCTAAATCATAGAATTAAATCTCTGACAGAAAAAATGCTGCATAAAGGAAAACAAAGTCAACTAAATTTATCTAAGCATTTATCATAACATTCATGTTTTCTTAAAAATACTATTTTGTATTCAAGAAAATAGTGCATGGTCCATATAACAACTTTTTAAAAAAATACAGAATTATTTCTCAGTTTTTAGGTGAAGCTGAATTACATGAATTTTAGGATAGATAGTTGTTTTCTCAGTGTATAAATATACACCCTGCCCTGAGTGTTTTTCTTTCTCTCTACTGAGTTCTTCCTGGAATCATTATTCTCTGTAGAAATACCAAACCTACACTTACAGTTCTTTAGAGAGGTAGAAGCCTTAATTAAAGCCTAGAATTCCAACACTACTATTCTTCATTTTATGTAGGCTGTTAACACATTTACCAAAGACATCAGTGATATTAAGCGTTTTTCATTAAGTATACCACTTCGTTCTGGGCTTTGCTTTTACAGTAGAGCAAACAGCCCTTTCCACTCAAAAAGCTCTTTTATAGCAAATACATTACAAAAAAATATGTGGAAAATATAATTTGCAGTAGTACCAGGGAAAACAGTACTGATTCTTGAAATTCCTGTGAAGTCCTCTTTTCCTTTTCATGAAGTTGTATTCACTGAGAGACACTGTATGTTTCTCCCTTCAGACAAGATGCTACTGGGAACAATGGAGATATCATTAGTACCAAAACACAACCAGCAGTTCTCCATCAACTCCCAGCTTCCTGCCACTAGAACCACTATGCTTAGCTTGGTCCTGCTTGCAGTTATGTGTACCTCATTGCAAAAATAGCCAGAGGTCCTCCTGTCCCAGATTTCCATGTCAACTCTTCCTATTGATTTTAAGTGTAGAAGAGAGAGAGACCTGGTTAGGCTTCATATAGCCAGTGACCATCTGCTACCACAGGCACCCAAATGACTGGGGAGCCTTTAAATGCTCCTCTGGGGAATATAGTACATCTTCATAGAACACTAAATATAGCTCAGAGAGTCCAGCTACTCTCCCACTGAAGCGACAATTTGGGATGAGAAGCTGCCCGGAGGAGTTAATATTGCTAACACAGGATAGCTGGGACAGGGTGCTCCGCACCACCTCCCAGAAAAATATGCCATATATTCATTTGATATCTCAAAAGCAAGACATGTCTCAATAAAGCAGAACAATAATAACAGAGGTGGACATGGAACACAGAGGAGACAAAGCTCTTGAAGAGAGTAAGGAAGGGCGAGAAAGAGAAGTAGAAGAAAATGAGGGAAGGTGGAATTAGTTGGGAGTTCATGAAGACAAGGACAAAGCTCCTTGTAGCAAGGAGCAGAACTACTATTATAAAGGATGAAGGCATCATTCAGACATTAAAAGAAAAAAAAACCAAAAATGTCAACAGATGTTTTAAATTTGATGGAATTTTAAGGTTTATTATAAATGCGCCCATTTCATGACAAGTCAAACAAAAGAGCCACTTTCCACCACACATACAAAGTGTGTGCTGGGGATACATACAAGATGAGAGGGGCCCAAAATGATTCCAGTGCTCTCCGTACTCTGGCGTGGTGTGGCCAGCATACAGGAGGTAGCTGCTGAATGAACTGCCTCACTTTCTGATCCCCTTGCACCATTTGCTTCTGCAGCACAGGTTCTGCTGAGGGCTTTGTACAACTCCTAAGCATTACAATGTTCAGGTAGTTCAAGAAAAGGTGCTGGAACAGGCTTTCAGTTGGTGTAAATTTACCCAAATGAAAATCCAGTTTGCTAACTATAATGTTTGTCTAAATATCAGACTATATCAGATGTAGTCTCAGGGCTATATCTCTTCAAAGGCAGCCTCAGTGATGTTGCTAGTAATTATATTTGAAACTAGGTCCAAAATGAAATGTAACCAATTGCAAAGCTCACAGATTTAAGTCTGCTAAATAGTCCCCCAAAGAGATCGAACAGACCCATCTACAATTTAGAGGTACAGTGACAAAATTAAGAGAAGTGTTGGTATGGAACCGCTAATGCTCTGAGCATACTTGGCTAATAGAGTGAACTACGCACAGAAAACTGACAAAAATGTTTAATTGCCATTTACAGTCATCAGTTGCTGTCAAAGTAGTAGGTAATAAGAGGCAGAAAACCATCCTGAGTGCTGTAGTTAAATTTGGCAGCATTTCCCAGTTCTCATATTGATACCTATGTGCTAATTATGTTCTTATTCAAAATTACTTACCAGCAATTTTCAGCTTCCTAGTGGCAGAGTTTAGGCAGTTGCCTAGGTATCGAGATGACATGAAAAAGAAATGCCTATTCACTTTTCCATTTTCTGAATTGTTAGATATAAGTGAAAACACAGTATTCAGGGAACAAATATTCCTTCTTTCCAACTTTTTCCTAATTTTTATGACATTTTATTTACAAGTTTAGCTCTTGCTTTATTTGTACAATCATTAAACCAGTCCTATGAAAGCCATCAGCAAGTAGATTCAACATGCTGACAGCTGCAAGACAACATCTATCAAAATAGTTATGTTTAGCAAGGCACTACTGATGATTTAACTCAGTGACCTAAAATTATTGGTGTCTGGTAGACACCTCTTGAAAACACAACCATGAATTACTGTGTCTAATTTTAACGAAGTATTTTGTAGTTTTATATGCAAATTAAATATCAATTTTGTTCCACTCTACCTGCAATTAAGCAAAGCATTAGTGACAGTTTTCAGCTGGATATTATAATTAATAAGAAAGGGAAAATCTAAACCCCAAAATAGAAAAGAGAAGGGAAAAAAAAGAAAGAAAAAGCAAGCCCTTATGTTACAATCTTTCACACTTTGGTCCTCAGCTGCCTGAGGACAGTTCTGTTCTTTCATGTGTTGCTTTCTCATTTTACTCTTTTCCACCTTATTTACAGCTTGTGAATTGAACACTTCAGCTGCCAGTCCATTCTGCAAATTCTTGCTCTTGTTTTCTTTTATCTTTCACGTCACAAACTTCTCATACTGACTCTCAAGTTGAAACTCACTTTACCTCCAGGATCAGCTGGCTTGTGAGTTTTTTAGGTTAATTATCAGTACCTTCTAAGAAATAAGAAAAAAGACAGATGATACAGCAGTAACTTCTCCCATATGTACCAGAAAAACAGGAGTTGATTGCAATAGGAGTCTTCAGACTTTTAGTTCATCACTTGCTGAAAGATACACAGCAGCGGCCTCCTTGTGTCCAGCAGCAGAACAGCATTTTGAACAATGTCTAATCTGTGAAGCAAAAAGTAGATCTGAGAAGAGGATTAATCCAGCCGAGACTTGCAACCTTAGTTCAGTAAATCCTCCCTGCTCTCTGCTTGCCTGGGCCCAAAGTGTCGATGCAAAGTTCAGTTTCACTGATGAACAAGTTGAACAAGGCCTGGAGATAAAAGCAGACATTATGTCAGCATTGTCCTTCCGTATCTTGATGCCAGTTCCTGGCATTAGTCATCTGAGCACAAACCACAGTTGTACAGCCAGCTGAGGCAGAAAACCTTGCAGACCATGAGTAGTTGTAATGAACAATCAAAAAAATGGAGTCAGGCCCTATGGGGAAGGCGATCAATAGCCAAAGTAGAAATTCTGGTACTTAAACATCCGTTGTTGTCAAAAAGGAGTGTTGTACAAGTCTCCTTCTGAATCAGTTAGGTGATTAATGATAATGTATACAATGATACTATCATTCTTTCACTCCAGAGAACTTCAGGTTCTTGTCTGCTCTAAACTGGTGTAGGTACAGGGAATCAACAATCCTGAGCTTATTTACAGTGTCTGAGGCTTCAGCTGTGTGACTCTGTTGTGAGGGGCATTGACATTATTCTGATAGTTCTATCAAGACTGCTATGCTCTACAATGAAGCACCACCAAGAATAATGAAGCTTTAAAAATAAATAAATAAATGCATTTTAAAATCTCATTTTCTTCAGGTTAAGAAATCATTATTTCCTGTTTGCACTGTAGTTCTGACCCATTTCTTCAGATTGTTCCACTTCAGAGGAGTTAAATGAACAAAGATCTGTGAAATAATTAGACAGAATTGCAAACCTGAGGGAAGCTCATTTGATTTCCTTCCCAAGAGCAACACTGATTAGATCTGCCTTAAAAAGACACTGAAATTTTAATAGCTTGGGTTATGATTTGGAGATGAGCTGCTGAGTGGAAGCTGAGTTGAACTAAACCATGCAGTTCACACGTGCAAATACAAGTCAAAAAGATTCAAGACATTAAAAAAATGAAATGAGGAATAGAAACATTCAGAAGGGGCATGTGAAATCCACATCACAGCTATTTCCACAGTTCTGAAGCAGGCCATATGGAACTGACTACTGTAGAAAACTGAACACAGCCAATTTTTTCCAGAAAGTAGCCCCACTAGAGTGAGAGATATCCTGATAAATAAAAGCAAAAATACCTGTTTAGAGTTCCATCCTGTAACTTCCATGTTGCCTTAGTTATAAGAGAAGAAAGTCTATTTATTTTACCTTAGCTTGCACCACTGAGAGGGTGGTATAATAAGGGGAAAGGATAGGACTCTGTGCAATTCGATTTTCAACCAAAATTAATTAGCTTTTCCTTGGTTTGCATAAAAAATAAATGCTGAATACAGAGAAGCTGCTGTGTCCCATTGGAATCAATGGAGAGCATCCCACACATTTGGGTGTAATAGGATTGGTTCCTTAATATGTAAATGAAGGCTTTGGCATCAACCTCAAGCCAGTCATTTTTACAAGTGAAAACATAATACAAGTCATTACAGGCTAAACGTTCCAAATAATGAGAAGAAAGCCTCTAATATTGTCTGGTGTTGTGGCAAGCAGGCATTTGTGTAAGAGTAGACCAATGCATAGACAGATAAGGAATCTTCCTGCAGGTTGCCCGAGCGAGCACTCAGCTGTATCATTTATGTAGCACAGCCAGTTTACAGAGCATTTCACAAAAAAAGCAAGTACATGCCTGAGTCCAGTTCTCTGTCAGAAGAGAGCCCTGAGGGAGGAGAGCACAGGGACAAGTCAGTGAGCAGCAGGGACAAGGCTCACAGCCCTAGAGGAATGTGGAAATCCCTGCTGACTGAAAGCCTACCTGTGAATTCACTTCCCATCTTGTGTGACTCAAATTGCCTGAAGACACAGGCTCAGCAAGAGCCGTACAGAAGCACTACAGATGCTCAGGGAGCTGTGGAGAACTTTCTGTGAATTTTCATGTTGCTCTGTTTAAACAAGCATGATTGTGAATGCCGCCTCTTTAATGTTTCCCAGGTGACCACCTTGGGATAATATGTACACACAAGAACACTTTTTTTTTTATATAGGTTCTCAGGACAGTCTTACCTCTAAGTGAAAATAATACCATCCCACTGTCTCGGGGGAAATTTCAGCAAAATGTTAGTCAGGCCTGAGGCAGTGAGAGTGATAGAGCCCAACTCCTCCAAACAGAACAAACTGGCATTTCCAGTTGCATAATGGTGGCCCATTAGCAGCAAGCACAAGAAAAGAGAGAGGCTTATGTGAAATATAAAATAAGGCTTAAAATTTTTTCTCATTGTGCTTTATGAAGGCAGTTGCTGTCATTGCTGGGCCTCGCTAATAAGCCTGAGAAAACATGGCTGACAGTTTGCAGCCAAATATTGGTAATCACCGATCAAAGATGACTTGTTCATGAACTCATAAATATCTTGTCTTGGATCTAGCAACTGTCTGCCAAGAATCTGATAGACTGCGTCCTGAGAAACACAAGACAAACAATGAGAGGCAGGTCTCTGTCTGTGAGCACCATGCCAAGCTGTAAACTTAGAACTAAAGAAACTGAGGGCACTAAAGAAGTTTTATTGAAAAGCTACCTGTGGCTAACAGCTCCAGTTTCCATATGCTGACCCTCATTTCAACAGCACTCCAAGCACTCTGATGCCTCTTTAGAAAGCAGTGGCTTACCTCAGCCACTGTGCAAAGAGAAGAAGCCTAGACCTTATCCTCTTTATTTTGCTTTGGAGTTATTTTAGCCAACACCATTTATTTCAGTTAAGTGTATACAAGGCTCAAAGTGTAAAGTATGCCTTGCTAATACTGGTGTTAATAAAAGCTGTAAAAAGCATGCATTTGAAAATGCGACAGAAAGTTCAATATTTCAGTAAAGAGCACCAAGTCTTGATGAACCTTCATTTATCTGGCTCAGTTAAATGTCTTTATGTGACTTCTCACAGACGAGAGAGTAAAGCAAGGCAGCAGCACTCTGACATGTTTCTGTACAAGCAAACCTCAGCTAGACCTGCAGTACTTAGACTATGGAATTACAGGCAGATATGACAACCCTCAGCTCACGTGAATTAGATCGGGTAAAGCTGAAATCATACAATCTTCCGGTTGGAAAAGACCTTTGAGATCATCCAGTCCAACCGCACCCATCATCTGCTAAACTATGTCCCTCAAAACTCATCTACCCGTTTTTTTAAACACCTCCAGGGATGGTGACTCAGCCACCTCCCTGGGCAGCTGTGCCGGTGCCTGACCACCCTTTCAATAAAGAAAGCAAAGACAGCAGAAATCTTTGTTGATGAGAACATGCTGCACACATACTTTGCATAAACAAACAAGGTGCCTGAGAGCTCATATCAGTGATTAATGTACTCCCTCACTGATTAACCTGAACGGAGCAAGTTAATGACTCTCACTGCTCTTTTGATGCAAGAGACAGCTTATCAGAGGTATATATTCAACAAGACAATGAAATAAGTCATCCAATTTCAGACCAGTTTGTCCTAGTTCCATGCCAACTGGAGACTTGTTTCAGCAAACTAATAACGTACTGAAAAATCCTATAAAATGTCCGAAGACCCTCCAGTCAACTGTCAGCAAAACGTAAGTTTGAAAGTTGATGCTGCTCATGCATGAGAGATGAGGAGAGCTATGCATCTCCCAGTGCCTCTTGGCTTGAGTAGACCTATGGAATTGCCAGGGAGGTATTACAGCTATTTCAGGTGGCCTCCAGGCAGGAGTATCAATATATCTTTCCTAATACCATTTAACACCTATGAACACTATTCTGTTTATTGTCTACTTCATGTCATATTCAGTGGGGCAGCAAGGCTCTGTAATACAGTCCTCTGGATTAGCAGCTTGCTAATCTGATGCCTCCTAAAAAGTCAA
Organism: Tapera naevia; assembly: GCA_033556795.1. Classification (NCBI taxonomy): domain Eukaryota; kingdom Metazoa; phylum Chordata; class Aves; order Cuculiformes; family Neomorphidae; genus Tapera; species Tapera naevia. Next base: position 19,785,140 of record JAUMJJ010000029.1, read on the forward strand.
ATTAAAAATGGCAGCACAACTGCCACTGGGAAAAAGAATTTCCCAGGATAGTTCTTTTTCTTCACTACAAACTCAGGGAAAACTTTGTATGGTTAGTGAGCCTGAAAGCTAGAGAAAGAACCAGAGGTTTTTGTGGAAGAAGCTTCAGAGGCTGGCAGTAAAACATGAGAACTCATGAGATCAATCCTGCTAAAATCCAGCGTGGCTGATTAAGCATTAACTGTATTCACACCTGCCTACACACCGAACAACAAATACTGGCTGATTTGGTGTTGATAATGGTGAGAGGGAAAACAATGTTTTGGCAGACTGTATTCCTAAAGATTAGTTCCCCATTTATTGCCTTACATATGGAGAATAGCACTGAAGGACATTTCATGCCCCTAGAAAATAACATACTTAAATTTAGATTATCCTTAAACCTAAAGGAGATGGGTATTGCTAGAAAGTATGATGTTCTATATGTTCTTATGCAGAAATAATGAGACTGAAACTGAGCTTCAGACACTTGCATTATTCTAGAACTACTGCGACACTGAGGGGGAGAGCTAGTAGATTCTCCTGCCTCTTCCGCTGCAACTGTAGCTGTCTTTCGAAGAGAGGTATCTGAAAGTCCTTTTGGCTTTAGCACTCCTCTTCCAGTGGCAAATAATATTTCATTCTAGGGGTGTTTAATTTGCCTTGGTCTCATCCTCAAAGCATGAGCTGATCAGCCTGATTGCAGTACTGCATAAACAGCTGGTGAATGGTGCGTGCCTGTAATTCAGAGGTAGGCAAACCCAGATGTTCACTTTACATGATAATTCAAAGACTGATAACTCATGCACATGGATTCTTGAAACACAGGAAGGAAGAGGCGTGTCTTATCCAAAATCAAAACTTCTGAAATGTGAGTAATCACCATTCGCATTGAAACTCCAGTCAATTTTCACAACTACATTGAATAAAAATGTAGCATTAAAAAAAATCAACTTCACAAATTTTTGATTGCTTAACTAAAGCCCAAACATTTAACAGCATCAAAGAGTGATCAGAATAACAATACAGGAATCAGAGATATCTTCAAAAATTAATCCTGATGTTGTATACTACATCAATACTATTGAAAAGTGTTGTATATCTTTCAGAGATACAAGGTGTGACTAAATCATTGCTATACTGGCTTGAAAGAATAAAAAAAAATCAGGACTGTACTGAGGAAAACTCAGTATCCCTTAGAAGTCAGTCTTAATTGTGGCTACATTTTGTTTATGCATAATGTACAGGAGTGAACAGCAGAGGGTGTCAGCTTAAAGGAAAACTTCAGTGCACTGTAGGGAATATCTCCTGTTTGCTACTATCTGCACCAAAAAAAAAAAGCCAGGCACTGTGAAGCACAGCTGTGGCTCTTTCAAAATGGCATGGGGGAATGTCTCCAATGCCTCTTCTTTAAGAACAAAATAAATAAATAAAACAGCTGGAAACACCCCCATCTTCCCAACTCAAATCATGGTCCACAAATTCTTTATGTCCAAAGAGAGTGCAGCTGAGGCAGTTGGACTTTTTTGTCCTCTCACATAATAATGATTTGGCAGGGCAAGCTCAGGCTTCACCTGGGCTCAGGCAGCCAACACAGCCTTTGTGGACTCACCACTGGGAAAGGCTTTTCCCAGAGGAGCTCAGGGCTGAATCCTGCTGAGTGCCAGGCACTGTGCACACAACATTAGCACCCTCACGTCACATACCCTCAGGTAGAGCCCTGGACCACAGTTTTAGGGTCTTTGGGGGCTTTTCAGGAGCATCAGCCACTTAATTCAGCAAGTAATAAGTATTTTTTAATGTCAGTGTAAATGCTTGCATCTTTAGGCACCTCAGTGCACCCCAGGGCATGCAACCGCAATGCCTCTGAGCCCCATACAGGAGCGTTTTGCCCCTGGCAGGGCTGAGCTCCAAGCGAACAGCCCCGGTGCTCTCATCTAAAGGAGAGGAGCTCCCTTTCTCATTTGCTTTGCCACACTGATAGGAGAAAAAAGGAGCCATGACGGGGTCTTCTTGCTTCTGCTAGCGAAGTACTGTTTGAACAATCACAAAGAGCAAATGCATCAAGTACGAAATCAGGCTGGCAAGGGACAATGGCACTGACACAGCAGGAAACTCCACGTACAGCTGCACCCTCTTGTAGGTTGCAACAGGTTAAAAAGGTTGTGTTTCCTCAGCCAGGGAGCCTTTCTCTGTGTCATCCAGCTATAAGACTGGGCTTTCCCAGCAAGCTTCAGGATGGTAGTTACATTAATATTTTTGTGTCAGTTATGACTGGTTTTATACTTGAATGATTTGTCAATGTGCCTTATGAGATGGATAAATGTTCTTATGACGACTTTCTAAGCAGCAGCTCAGAGAATATTTTTAGTGATATTTTTCATGGCATGCTTTAGTATCAGTAGGTGTGCCTTTGTTTTCTAATGCTTTCTAAAGGAAAAAAATATTTCTTCTACTCTTCACATAATCAAGCAGATATAAATGGTGATGGATATAATTAGCAACTCTAAGTCTCTACTCAGCATTCACCAGAGGGAATGGCTTTACTGACAGGGGTCAGTGCTATTTTAGGTGCTGTGGATTATCTCACCCAGCATCTAACAGCCAGACCAAATGAATCTTCCAGAAGTCTTATGTCTTATATGCCAGCCTGAACCAGATGTCTTGGAGACCCTTAGGCATCTCAGATAGCGCTGGGCAGAGGTGTCTGGGCAGTTGGACTTCATCTTGTTTATTTCAGTAGTGTGTCTGAAGACAAAAAAGGTAGAGATTTTTAAAGTTCTTTCATTTATTTAGTCTTCCTCGGGAAGCTCATTTGTGGCTACAGTATTCATAAGCATTACATCTACATCCTGAATTACTGGATTTTCCTCCTGCTGGACTCAGATAGATGCTAAATCTGTGTCCTGGACGCACACGTACTCCTTACCAAGTGTTTGCATTTAGATGTCAACTCTCAGCTGAAAATTGCCAAACATAGGTCTTACCACTGACTTGAATAACTTTCTTTTGTACATTTAAGTTCACAAAAAGCATTTAGCTCATAAATGAGACGCATTTTTAAAGTATTATATAGTCGTAAGTACCATGTGAAGATTATGGAAATTAACTGAAGTCCTGTACATTGCTGTATAGAGTGCCTGTAAAAACAACCCCTTAAAGTTATCTGCAGCAACTGCTGGAAAGATCGAAACTGCAGTGCCATTGAGCTCAGTGTCATATAGCTTGTAAGGAGACCCAAACCCTTCTAGAAGTACTCATAATCTAATACAAGAAAAAAAAAAAAGGCAAACCAGCAATAGATCTGCATGTAGACAGAATGATTTTTTATCACCCATTCCACTTGAGCTACTAATGCAAGTATTCTCAGGTTTGTGCCAGTTTCTATGAAGTAGTGGACCTGGCCTCTTAGCTTCTCTCTGGCATCTTTGAATTTAAAACATGTTTGCCAAAGCACGTATAAACCACATATGCACATGGCCACATAACAAAACCTGATCTTCATGGCTTTTGCACTCAAATTGTACAGGTGGTTAAAACTGGTCGTAGAATCGTAGAATCTTCCGGTTGGAGAAGACCTTTGAGATCATCCAGTCCAACTGCACCCATCTTCTGCTAATCCATGTCCCTTAAAAACTCATCTACCTGTTTTATAAACACCTCCAGGGATGGTGACTCAGCCACCTCCCTGGGCAGCTGTGCCAGTGCCTGACCACCCTTTCGGTAGAGAAATTCTTCCTAATACCCAGTCTGAACCTCCCCTAGCGCAACTTATGGCCATTTCCCCTTGTCCTGTCACCTGTCACTTGTGAGAAGAGATCAACACTTGCTCTGCCACAGCCTCCTTTCAGGCAGCCGTAGACAGCGATGAGGTCTCCCCTCAGCCTCCTCTTCTCCAAGCTAAGCTAAACAGATCAGTCAGACTGATCATTTGAATGCATTGACCTCTTTTTAAGCAACACAGGGTGGGTAAGCTTAGAAAAGGGAGAAAAATGGACCACAAGTTACTAGTCAGGCACCAGCTTGTCACTAGGAAAGTTCTTCTTGGTGGACCCGATTCCACCCTGTACATATTTACAGGAAAATGATGCATTAAATACCCACCAAGTATGGAAAAATATTGGGCTTTGCTCTTTCGTGCCATTTAAAAAGCACATCCTCTTAAGATTTTCCCTTGAGCATAACCCATTTCTCTGTGACAGTAAAATATGGCATCTCCCACTACCCTTACAATCAGAATTAAGCAGAAAATCCATGGTATGAAAAGGGGAAAGAAAAGACAAAAAAAAATAATTTTGTCAAGGAAGACGTGAAGGAAGTCTATCTTGGGTTTCGGGCTTGGGATAAAAGCACACAGTGACAGCATATACCTGCTCTTTGATCATCAGGGCTGGTAGAGCTGCACAGGACTAGTAAGCAGAGGACCACTTGTCCCAGCCAACACTAACATGGCTAAACATAGCACTTAGCCATATACTTAATTAAGAGAACAAACAGATCAACACTCAGCTGCCAGCAATGCAGGCAAATTCACAATGTAACTGTCTGAAAACATATTTTTAAATTCATGTGCCAAAAACTATTTAAGCAAGCACTCAATACCAAGCTGTTAAGCTGAATTCCTGCATCTTGTTTGGCAAGGAAAGCTCTGAGTTTGTTCATCCATAAAACAGCTGCACAAAAGAAGGGTTGATGGTAAACCTTGGCACGAACTTTCTTGTGAAAGATTTTTAGGCTGATGATCAACCTCTTATAATGTATCCACAGGCAATTTACACACCGAACCCATGTCACCTGTCTTGATGTGAATGAAAAACTCTGGCCAGTAAGTACCCAAACATGCTTCTGCTCAGAAAAAAAAGTATATCAAAATAAATATTGAAAGGTATAACATACCCTGCCTTGGTATCTAGTTTGTAGCCATTCTATGAGTTATCTATTCAATCCAATATCACCTTGCCTTTTTATGAACAACTCAGAAGTAGCATCCATGACTGCCTACAACAACCCCCACAAGAATGTGCCTAGCCCTTATATTTTGTGTGCTTATTTTAATATTTATATTTTTTAATACTTTGCACACACAGAAAAGGCAAAGCTCTTTCAGTTCAAGGTGACTTTCATGTTAGATCAATGAAAACAATTGAAAAGGATAAACAAGCAGCATCCACAGGTGGTAAATGAATGCAATATGTGTGAAAAGACTTTCAGAACAAAGCCAGGCTCTGCAGACAGGCAGAGAAGATGAAAAACGTGAAGAATAGTAGAAAGAAAACAAAAACTTTCATCTATATTCTCCGTCTGTATTCACCTCATTGCTTGAATTCATTCCCCACACACATTTCTTGGTAAAAGGTTTGGTTTTCCATTTTAGCTATGAGAAATGTGTTGATTCACACTATATTGTGTCAGAAAAAGCATGGGGTGATAGTAATTCTACGAACAGCTGCCATGTAAGGACAGTGTCTTCCCACCCCTAAAATCACTCTTCATGGTCCTGGCAAACACAGTCCCACTTCATCTCAGTAAATAGGGACAGTAAAGCCCCCAAAGACCAAAGGGCCCCATGGGGCAGAGCTAGATGCTGCAACAGCTCCAGCCAGCAGAGTACCTGAAGAGCAGTTGTGGTAGTGACACTGTTGCACCATATACTTCACCAGCTGTAGCTTCAAGTATTAATAGATGCTGATAGGACCATCCAAGGAGGACATAATGGTAGTGATTGAATTTGAGGAGAGCACTGAGCTTGAAATGTCAATGTCCACAAGTATTTATTACTTATTGCTGAACTGGATTTTGTTTCCAAATGCAAGCAACCAAGCTCTGTTTTAACTCTGAGCCTACAAGCAGCTCTATAGCTCAAGTCGTATCAGGCAGATCACAAACCAATGCAGGCTGCTTATCGCCAGGGCCAGTCAATGCAGGCTCAGTGCTGCAATAGCCACCTTCATGTGGCTTCTGGTGGGCTCAGGGCACTGACAAAGCTGTTTGCAGAAAAGTGTCTGTCTGGAAAAGTTATAACAGATAGGGCAGAGAGGCAAAAAGAAAAAAAATGTTAACTGATACGTGAAGTCAGATGTGCCACGCTGTGAACTCAAAATATATTCCAGGGTTAGAGAGAGTTTGACTAGAACTTGCGATCCCCTGGGAACAAAACTTGGTGCAAGTTTGAATAAGTCTGATCTGTATCTTTACAGCAAAATCAGGGAGAGCTGTCAGACTGTTCAGGTTAGCCTTGAGTTTTAGAGCTCAACTGAGCCTGAAACCACCTCAGAGAAACTAAAGGTGTGGAATTACCCACAGTCCTAAAATCAAAAGCCTTCCATCTAATCCTGCCTTAACCACTCCTGTGAAATTCAAGGATAGTAATTATTTTTTTAAACTACCAAAGCTGAGTACAATAGTCCAAATACAATATTATAGAAAAACCACTTAGATGCTGGGGAATGAATAGATCAAGGATATCAAAGGCAAGCTCTAGGAATTAAACAAAGGCCACTTGGAAAGATGAGGCCCTGTAGCACATCACCCTATTTCATTTTATGCTGAACCATACAATGGTTGCCTGGAAAACCTTGTATACCTGTTCATAACCATTTCTCTCCAGATGAAAGGCTATTTCCAGAGGAAAAAGTCATAAGCAGTCTGAGCAGTTCTAAAACACTCCTGTCTCCGTAGCTTCCCTGAAAACTATTGTATATCTTCTCTCCTAAACCTCCATTCCACTTTGGCCATCTTTCCTCTCTGCTTGAGACACACAACATAAAACAAAAACAAGGTGTGCAGGCATCTCCATGCTCCACGTCATTTTCTGACATAGGGAGAAGTCAGCTTACAATCACAAAATTGGGGTCAAGACCACTGCATGCAAGTAGTGGAAGAAGAAATGGACAAAAAGTGCTGGTGTTCCTCTTAGGCGACAGATGTGTTTGTGTTGCTTCTAACATTTTCTTTACAGCCCTGCATTTAGAAGACCAAGGATTACAATGTGTTGACATCAACCCTCACACAGTTTTGCACTTCGGCATGTTTTCTATTAAATTAGAACCTGGGTACTACTGAGCCAGTTTGAGGTGTGTCTCTCCAGAAGCAGCAAGGCTTCATCAGCAAAGCTCATCTCATCATTTCGTTGGGGCCAGCACTTGCTTAGTGCTGTTGGCCTGGCCCCAGGGCCAGCGTGGGTAGGACTGGAATTATGAACTGCTCAGTTTTCAAAAGCAGTCAGCAAAAGCCTGCACCCCTTTCTGCCAAGCACTCCCTCCTCCCAGGAGAAGCACCTCACAGATGGGGATAAACCTCGGGTTTGGTGGTAACACCCTCATTTGTCAACAGGAGGTGGATTCAGGTGGCCTCAGAACCACTTGGAGCAGTGTGGATGTGTAGTTAAGGGCAGCTGTTTATTTTTGATTCAAGGAATAATTTTCACAGTTATAGGTGCTAAAAATCTTTCCTATCTGCATCCTCATCCGTTCTTCACAAGCTCCTTCATTATGCACCCACAACACAGCTTTCTTTGCTCTCTGCAATGGTGCTGGGGCTGTCTTGCCAGTCCTTGCTGCTCCATGTTGACTCTAACAACTCCAGTGATGCTGCTTTTACCAGGTTCTGGAGCCTTTTCTACAGCAGGACTGCGCAAGCAACAGGAATGCTTTGGTGACCTGGGAGTTGAAGCTCTTGGCAACTCCAGAGACTGATGACTTGATGAATGCCAGGAAGATGAAATGGAGATGGAAGATGCTAGGAGAGAACAGGTGACCCACCGTGAGCTTGGATATAGCAGTTCAACACCCCCCTGACACACGCCCTGAAATTTATCATGGTAACGGAGCAACAGTTTTGTGTAAAGATGCTTTTTACCATTTTCCTTTCTGCTTTCATCCTCACAATTTCAAACCAGTCTGCTTTTTTATTCTCATTTTCTAAGCTTTTAGCTGTTGTTATTCACATGCCAATCACTGTTCTTACTTTTCCTCTGGAATCATCTTCTAGCCACTGCTAGGGACAGGGTCCAGACCACATGGAGCTTTGTCTGATCCAGTACAACTATGCTTATCTTCTCTGGTTTACAATTAACAGTACTGTGCCACTGAAAAGTCACTTTTTACAATCACATTAAATGAGACCACCAACTACTAGGCACCCTCCTGATATAAAATGATGACAACTATAATGAATGAATGGCAAAAGACTGGAAACGGGAGGAAAAAATGAAAGAAAAGAAAATCGGAAGGAAAAACGTAACCAAAACCACTTACTCTATTTTGCTTTGTGTATTTCTTTAGGTGGGATTTTGGGGGTTTTAATGATCATGCAATAAACACTAGTGTAGCAGAAAACAAAACCATAGAAGGTGTCTAAAAAATAAAGTTATGATACACGAAGCGGGGAAATAACAGCACAGACAGAGCATGTAGAGAGTATAAGATTTGAGTATGATTAGTTTCAGGAATGCTGATCATCCATAGCTACCACTGAAAACCCTGAAGCCCAGGGTTTAAACATCAAAAGCATGCCTCTGGAAATTGTCTTATAAATGCACAACATCAGCACTTAGATACACAAAAGGAACTTTGTGATTCTTCTTGGGTGGCCTAAGAGACAGGAATCTGGACTTCACCTGTGTGAGGTTCAGGAAATTTCTTCACTGTATCCTATAAGCTGATGGTATCTCTCTGCAGTACAAAAACATTGCCAGACCAGAATACAAAGGTATTTCAGCCATAATGCTGAAAGATGCACTGTTAAATGAGTGTTCCGCATCGCCCACAATTCACAAACTGTTTATTTTCTTTACCTGATGCACATGCTCTCTATGTGCCTTTCCAAGAAGTTGAAAGCAACCATTCTGGCCTTGCTGCCAGGATCTGGAGAGAACTATCCTTTCTTCCCCTCAGATGCCCCAACACATTCCCACTGTACCAATGGAACTGCACTTTGACTCTTGGTGAGGAAAGATATGGAAAGTTTAACACATTTTCCTCTTCCAATAAACAGACAACCTTGACAGAAGAGAGAGTCATTTTGGCCAAGTTGTAATATGCTATGAACAGAAAAACAAAAGCTAAATCTGTAGGCTGTTGGGGAGCCCTTAACAACACACAGCTGCAGTAAGTAACAGATGCAAGCATAGTTGAATTGGCATTAACTGCTTATTAAACAAGCCATGACCAACAGATGGGAACACTGCTTTATTATGATAACCTTCTCCGAACACTGAATGATCGGGAAAATGAGACTGGAAAACAAGCAAGTGCTAAAAATAGGAAATCCTACTGTGGGAAATCCAGCCAATCCATGAGACTGCCAGGTGCCACAGCTGTTAACACTCTTGAACCCAATTCAGAGGATCTCTCTCACCTACCCCATATTGGCAGTTACAGTAATTAACAATGTAATTGCTTCAAGTCACATCTCATTATAAATTAAAAAGGAAATTTGAGCTCTGCTATCTATGATTTGCTAATGCATTAAGCAAGGCAGTCTGTCGCTGTACCATACCTGTACTTCATTCTGAATAGTCTTCTGATTTAGTTTTTTGCTAGATCACCATTTTGAAAAATCATCATGGAAATAATGTGAAATTGATATTAATTTTAGGCATTACAGAACAGACAGAAAAATAGAAAGACTGGGAGAAGATTTTTTTTCTATAAAAAATACACATTTTTAAAGCATTTATAAAAACAATTATCTCAATAACCAATGAGTTAAGTGTTTATGAACTTGTTCAAATAAATAGTTTTATTTGAGTTATCTAGACAAAGAAACATTGTCCCATTAACAGTGAGAATTTGCCAGGACTTCATTCACTCTCTTTGAACTATACAGAGCTAACATAATAGGAGCAGCAGGCATACTCATTAAAATAATAATATGTTAAATATAATAGTTCTGGAATAAATAAGACAAAATTACACATCAACACAATAATGAAGCGAATATATAGTAAGTACCTAACACAATTACTTAATCTTTATATAGTTCTCTGAATTCTGAGTAGGAACAACAGGAATGGTTTCTTGATTCCCCCTAACAATCAGGAATATTTTAGCTGAGCACAAACTAAACAACAAATATTAAAAAATGCTCCATTAATTCATACAGGACCCACATTTCTGTGGAAATATTAGGCTTCATGGAAATACAAGGCTCCGTCAACTACCTATGTAAAGGCCATGCAGCTGAATTCACATTATCTTGGAAAGCACAAAAATCCATCTCTATACTAGGCAATCATAGGATCATAGAACCATCTGGCTGGAAAAGACCTCTGACACCATCAAATCCAGCCATACCTGTCCCCTTACTAGACCGTGTCCCTAAGAAACTCATCTACCCACCTTTTAAATACCTCCAGGGATGATGATTCCACTACATCCCTGGGCAGCCTGTTCTAGTGCCTGAATACCCTTTCACCGAAGAAATTTTTCCTGATGCGTAGTCTGAACCTCCCTGCAGAACTTGTGACCATTTCCTCTCGTCCTATCACCTGACACTTGCGAGAAGAGACCAACACCCACCTCGCTACAACCTCCTTTCAGGTAGCCGTAGACAGTGATGAGGTCTCCCCTCAGCCTCCTCTTCTCCAAGCTAAACAATCCCAGTTCCCTCAGCCACTCCTCACAGGGCTTGTTCTCCAGCCTCCTCACCAGCCTCATTGCCTTTCTCTGGACGTGCTCCAACACCTCAATGTCCTTCTTGTACTGAGGGGCCTAAAACTGAACAGAGTACTCAAGGTGTGGCCTCACCAGTGCTGAGTACAGGGGCAGAGCAGACATCTGGAAGCTTGAAATCCCCCACAAGAATGAGGGCCAGCAATCGCTAGACTTCTCTCAGTTGCTTGTAGAAGAGCTCATAAGTTTCTTCACCCTGTCTGGGCGGCCGGTAACAGACTCCCACCACTATATCTGGTTTCCTGCGCGTTCCACTGATTTTAACCCATAAGCACTCAACTCTATCATTAATAATATTGAGTTCCATGCAACCAAAACATTCTCTAACATAGAGAGCAACCCCGCCACCAGGAGAAATTACTTCTTCGTATAACAGAGAAGCATACACATGAAGTCAGCAGAACCATAGGAAGAAGTGTTGATTAACACATGGAGTAGTTACAAAATCCAGCCCAATCAGATTATTAAAAAAATATATATGTATTTGAAGAGTTCATAAAAAGTGATAACAAAACCTTTGAAAAGGAAATGTAGGGATTGTTGATGGCATTAAATGCTTTTAACATGTTAGATACATACTATCATTCAAGGAAAACTATTGTTTATAAATATGAAGAAAAAGCCTTTACTTCAGGCAAATAGATCAGGTCTATTGAGTTTTTTGAATGTTAACAGATATCCAAATTATTCAGGTATGAGATATTACAAGGAAAAGAATATGTTGGAGGACTATGCATCTTTCAGGTAAACCAGTTCCCAGTTCAACAGACTGCTTTTGGAGATCCTGAAAAAGTAAGTACAGCTTAGTTACTGTAAAAGATATTTAGGCACCAAAGTTATTGGCTTTAACTACTACTTTAATGTTAGTCACAGGTATTCAAAATATTTCTCTGAGAGTCTGACTATATTTTTTCAAAACCTGCGTTTGTTATGAGCAATCAAGAAATAAGGAAGTATTGAGAACAACTACTAGGAAAATCAAGTAAGAGATCACTCTGATGAATATTTTTATGTCCAATATATGAAGGGCAACAATTTAGATTTCAGGGTTGTGTAAGTGTCAGAAGATGAAAACAGAGTATTTGAGCTTGTAAGTATTTTTGCAATTTAGGCTCCTGACTTGAATATCCAACTTTATTTGAGCATTATGAAAATTCCATGAAGGGAAAGCACATTGCTAGATGCCTGACATTTTTAGTATCTGGTCCACAGTAACTAATTAAACAATTTATTAGAACAGTAGAGTTTTCCAACACTTCACCTATGTTATTCAACATTTATTCATATCAATATAATTAAGTAAGACTTTTGATGATAGCTGCTAACCTGTACAGATGAACCTTACAAATCTGGTCCTCAGCACATATTGGACTGCCATGCATTAAGCGTAAACTAACAGATCATACTAGACCTGGACCTTGGACAGAAGGAAAAAATAAATCCAGGCAAATTTGGGTTTTTTTATTCTCTTCACTCTTTAAATATTAACATAGTTAAAAGAGATGCGTTTGTCAGAGGTCGAGTTAACACAGCTGATGTAATTTTAAAAATTATATACACAAAATGCTATAAAATCATTAGCATAGTTTGAAAATGGGACAAATACCTACACTCAAAGAGGGTAAAAGCACAATCATGTACAGAGGTTGGATAAAGAGATATCTGATGAAACCCTGTGGGGATGACCATATAGTCTTGTTTAACATCTCCATTAGCTCTCTGACTTTCCCCTTTCTGATAAACCACAGAAGCATACGTAAATGAAAACACATTTAAGAAGAAAAAAAAATAAAAGCCATATCCATCGTCCACAGTGTCATCAGAAGAGGATAGAGTACTCTCTTACAGTATGTTTGACCTGCATACCACCTTGAAGTCTTGTTAGAGTTGTGACAGAGTGCTATGAGATTATTTGGCAAGTCTAGGCAGGATTCGAATGCTAGATAGCCACTGCTCTTATTAATCTTTCCTTCAAATGGCATGAAATCAGTAACAGGACTTGGTGATCCCATTAGCATTATTTCATGCAGCGTCTGCATCTCAAGATGTCCAAGAGGGAGGAGTGTGGGATAACAGAGGTTTTCTAGTCAAGTAGACCTACCTTTGGAAGCCGTGATCTCTCATACAGCTACAGGAAAAGCCCAGCATCTCTGTTCTCACATAATTCTGACCAGGGCCTGACTCTAACTCCCAACTCCTAAAATGCAGTGGCACCATAAGACCCAGTATAAGCAATGAAAATGGAATCTGCAGACAGTCTTTAGAAGATGAGTGATAACATAGAAGGAAAGTTCAAAGGAGCCAAATCAAGTTGATTGACAACATGATTAAGTGAATTTCTGATTCTTTACTTCTGGAAGTAAATAATTAATGAGAATGTTGAGAACGTGTAAAATAGTATAAGGAGATACCAGTCGCAGGTACAAACAAAAATCCTCATTTTTCCACTGACAGTAGGATCGTTAAAATGGAGATGTGACTGTGGCATGTGAAGGCATACCTACACCAGCCCACATCTCTACTCCAGAGTGACAGTGAGTACAGGCACTGAAGTCAGCTTGAACTGAGCTAACTCAGACACTAAAAGCAATTTAACCTCTGACGCATTAGGTTGCATATGCAAACATTTATTGCCTGAATATAGACATACCTTTAATCTAATAAGTAACAAACAGGAGGGAGACTGGAAAATACACTGCTTATTAGCAGGTACTAAGGTCAGTGTTATTGCACTATTACTGTTACTTACTGTTATTCATTACTACTACAAACGTTAGGAAAATTAATATGGCATATGCTGGAACATGCTTTGTTCAGTTCTTCCCTTTGCTGTGGAAACACATGCTGAGAATGATCAGTGTCAAGAATGGTTTCCAAAGGAGGTGAAAGAACCCCATCGTATAGCACACGGGAAAGCAGGCTAACACACAGAAAAAATAATGCAGAACCCTGGTTCCTTGTGTGGAGATAAACTAAAGACCCATCAGATCTGTTTAATACCTAATATTTATAATTTTCCAGAGCTACTTCTTTACCTTCAAATTCTTCTTCATTGCAAGGCAGAGAAGTTGTTCCTCTATATTTTACTTCCCTTCTGGAGACAGGCAAAAGATCATCACAGTCTGACACCCTCTCCCTGGGATGTCTTTTTTCTTCTACTGTCTTCTTTTTCTTTTTTCCTCTATGTTCTTTCAAAACACATTTCTTTGCTTCTTCTCCGCCTTCATCTCCCAGAGATGAGTGCAGACATGGCTTTGTGGTCTGACTGTCCAGGCTAGAAAATGAGACAAGGAAATTCACTAAGCTAAAAGAACACATACTATATATTGCTTTAAACCCTTATTTACATTACATGGACTTCACCTTTTCCCACATCTCACAGTGCTGACAAGAGAAGGACTCACCACGCTCTTGACCATTTGACAGGGCAATAAATGTCTTTCAATTTGTTTTTCCTTTTATTCATAAAAGAAAGTAAAAAAAAGCCTAAAACACAGCATGCACACTTCCACTCTAATTCTTGTAGATACCGTACAGCTTGCTAGCCTGATGCATACAACTTTTCCTCTTTAAAATAATCTGTGTAGTATTCCTGGTAATCTCTAATATGTTCTAATTAGTTCTCTAGTAAGTTCTAATATGATTCAGCATTCATACTTCTCATATCCTTCACAGAGAGTCCATTCCCAGCCCACTCAAGATTTATAAAATTTGTGGAATATTTATGGAGAAAAATGCAGTTACAAGTGTCTCCTTTTGACTGCATTAAGCCCCAAATTATCAGAAGTGCTTTGGAAACTAAAATTCAAGCAATTTTTTAGACACTCAGCTTTACTGACTTCAAATAAGAGAACGGCTCCTAAATGTCTTTCTGAGTCTGGCCCTAATTCTGTTTACCTCTTATGACTCCAAAGAGGATTTGGGCAATAATTCTCTTTTATTTTGTGGGCCAAGAGCATGTAATGTTTTACTTCGTGTATGGAATTAATTCGTCACATTCGCAGAGTGCTTGTTCTGCCATAATTATTTCTTTCCATTGTGATGGCAGAAAAAAAAAAACAAACAGATGCTAGCATGAAAACTATATTAGTATCTCTTAAAAATCAGTGAATTAAGCACGATTCCTAGCACATACCACATGAACATCAAAAGACAATCCCAAAGATAACAGGGCTGAAGATTTAGGCAAGATATTGTAATACAATGCTTATGTGCACTGTGGACTCCGTGTCAACACGGTCCTTGGGCTGTCCCTTTTAATTTTTAGTCCCTTACTTCTACAGACTTAGTACACAAAGATTGTATCTTTTTGAGATTTTAATATCACATTACCTTCAAACTTTTGGTTTCCTTTCTAATTAATTATGCTTCTACCTTGCTTCTGTCAACAATGTCAGCATGTTCTTATTAGATGTGTGGACAGCAATGAACAATATGCTGCTCTGTTCCCCTTTGATAAGTATGGCATTGGAGGTAGGTATAAATTTCAGAATATAATAAATAATAATTTTCAGCAGGAAGCACACTCCCATGCACCTGAAAGACAGGAGCTCTGCTGGAAACTCAGTCTGGGCTGGAGAACTGCCATAGCATTGCTATTATTAGTAACTGATTAACATGTAACTAATGAAACACAGTTGTTTAATGGCATTGAACATACACCTCCTTAGAAAAGGAAAACGTTCATTCAACATGGCTTAGTGGTTACACAAAGAAAAAATACAAAGTAAAATTGTGGCCGGTACTAGTTTTTATGATTCAGCTATGGAGTCAATGCCCAGTAGAGGACATTAGGTATGCTCAAGTGATACTAAAGTGACAGGTTAAGCAGCAAGAAATGAACGCAATTTCATTTTAAAAGTATGTGGCTTTACAGAGAACTCAAAACTTAGCTGAGAATATTACAAGCAAAAGATGAACTGTTCAGAGAAGTTATTGATGCCCTATGCTTGGAGGTACTCAAGGCCAGATTGGATGAGCCTTTGAGCAACCTGATCAAATGGAAGGTGTCCCTGCCCATGTATTAGTAAGTGCATTGTCAGGGAGTGTGTACTCAAATCTTATAAAGCAATTTACTGTAGTGAGTTATAGATCTAAGAAGTAGGAAACTTAAAAGTCTCTTAACTATAAATGCTCTATAGCACCATGCTTCTGCTGTTAACTCTTGGAAAAGAGACTAAAAACACAGCAGAACCAGATATAATAATGTGGGAAAAGATGAAAATAAATATATTGCAGTAGATGATAGAGTTGGGAATGTGCAAAAGAGGGTGCTATGATTCTGGCAGCAGAATTATGGAATATTGTGGATCAGTAGCGATCACCGAGGTTTTTTACAAGCACACAAATGCATTTCATCTGGATACCTGGGGTCTAGATCTATGTTGCCTATATGCTAAAAATTACTATTTATGTAGTTTACCCACTGCCAACAAAGGTACCTGGAAATCCCAAAGGTTCAAATATGCTCAATTAATGGGTGTAAGTAGGTATCCAAGTTAAGAGAGTCCCAGTTTTAGATGCTCAGCTTTTTTTCTCATTTCTTATTACCTGCTTTACACATTTCACTGTACTCTGTGCTATAAATCTTGACATTCAATGTACATTCATGGAGCCAAAGCATCCACATTCCACCCAGAGCTGCCAAATGCTCAGGTGTTACTGCTCTGAGTCCCAACACATCCCCTTTTGTACCTGCAACTTGGCATCTTTAAAAGACTGGCAATCAGATGTAAGTAATAGCATTTGAAATAACACTGTTCGGAAGCACTTCTTGTGCTCATTGAATTGGGGTAATGTGAGAACAATCTGAACAGTACTAGCCTCAAAAATAGAGACATTTTGCAGTAAAATATTTTCATTTCAAACATGGTGGTTTGTTTCTAAAATCTACAACTGCTGTGAGGAAAAAAAACAAAAATGATGTAGTGAAAACTTCAGATCTTAAAACAACTGTAAATATTGGTTTGCTCAGTCATTTTGCTTGTGAAAATTATGTTCTGTTCCAGGTAATGCAAAAATTGTTTTAGTTCTGTTTAAAGGAGATAAAATTACTGCCTTAACTAAGAGTCCATTATTTTATTTTATACTGTGGCAGCAATACTGTCTGGAATATTTTATTTAGATTTCACTAATTTTATTTCAATAATCTGTTATATAGACCATCCAGTGTATTTACAACCAAATCAGAATTTAATAGCTGGAAATGCTGCATGGAATTTCGCTTTTAATATCACTTCAACATGCCGTTTCACATCCTATTTTACCCAGAGATCTGCCAGATTGATATCACTTAATCTAAAATGTAGATCTAATGACTATATTTATTGTCATTTGCAAAAATTTAGTGCATTCATTTCAATCAGTTCCCCAAAGAATTCTTCGGTTTGCCAGTGAATAACTCAATTTTCTCATCATTTGTGCATAACAACAGCAAGTCAGCTTGCTAATGAAGTCTGTTTGGAGAATGAATATTAAATTTAATATTAAAGCACTCATTCATGAAACAAAGCACTTAGTCATGTCTTTTCTAATAACCTCATTTAGAATATAATCCAATCCAGTGGAAGGGAAAGTCTTGGAAACACTACACATTCAGTGCACACTTCATACCAGAAAAATATTACCCCTGTGGCACATAAGTTCTGCAGAACTTAAGTAGGGGCTCATATTCGTCCTACAAGCTCTCTCCCTATCGTTTCCCAGATTTAAACCCAGCATAAGGCTCATCTTAGAAACAACTTGCAATTAAATGCGTAGCTTGAGCAGCCTGGTCTAGTGGGAGGTGTCCCTAACCATGGCAGCGGGGTTGGAAGTAGATGATCTTTATAATCCCTTCCAACCCAAACCATTCTATGATTATATGATATCACAATAAATATCTTAAAAAAAATAAGGTCTACAACAAATAGAAATTCCATCTCACCTTTCAGTAATCCTGTAACAGTTTCCTGGGGATAAACTTCAAATTATCACATCCCACAGTTAGGGCCATAAATTGCAAGGGAATAAAATGGTAGGGGAGACAGTTAATGCTCTTCTGATTGACATGTTTGTGGGTCAAATCAGTTAGTTGTATGTGTAGAGCAAGTCAGTTCACAATAACTATAAGAGTACTACATATTGACATCTGACAGCGTAACTGAATCCAAAGTACAACATTTAGGATTAATGTAAAACAACTTTTATATTTTTAGGTTCAAGCATACTCACGTCATACAGTCCTCCATCTGCACCATTTTTATGTAGCGACAGGAAAAGGCATATTTCGTTTGGCTGATTTTAATAAGCCCACTTCTTACACAGTGTTCCTACAATAATACAATCAACATTCATCTCAGAAGTAATGAAAACATATGTATAAAAAGCCATTAAAACAAACTGTTTTAATTTAACTGTAATCAGCTTCTAAATAATGAAGATAAATTTTCAAGTACAAAATACATTTTCTTAATATGCACTACAAAAAATGTAGCAAAATTATCATAATGGCTGACAAACATAATTAAATTAACTGATGACTATACTAACTGTGATAAAACCCCCAATGTTTCTCATTTTAGCAGCATGAAGCTTGTGAAAGCCACCAAATGGATTATAGAGGAAAGAACAGAGTATGATTTAAGAATTTCTTGTTTCACATCTATTGCATGAGGTCTTCATTGAGCCCTGAAATCTAATTTACTTAGGTTAGTTGGAGACAGGGATTGGGACAGGGAACTCATTATCCTGGAAAATTATATTTGCCTCATCTGCCTCATCAGAAAGAGAACAATGGTAATGCCATTGCCACATTACTATCATCTTCTAGGTTTACTTACTTTCTTGTTGTTGAACATCAGAACTGCGTAAAGTTTGCCACCTGCTTCCACCCTCTTTGATGTTGCTATGACAATGGCAGGCGCATAATATTCATTTCCTGTCTGTGTCCCAGTTCTGGCAAACACATAGTCTCCAACCTGCACACCAGGAAAGTGTCGGTTTGCAAGAACAGGATAACATGAGTTTCACACAACATAAAAACCAACTACTAAGATATTTTTGCATGAATCATCATTCTAACTTGTTCCAATGTTTTAATATGGATCTCTAAAAGGAAAGAAGATCTTGGTGCTTGAATGTACCAATCACTCAGAATTCCCACGGCATCAGGGACAGAACACAAAGCAAAAATAAAGGACAGAGGCCTAAATGCAGCCAAGCTCTACTTGCAAGTCAAGTAGAACGAGGAAACTCTTACAGCTCTTCAATCCCTTGAACTTCATGCAAATTTATATGTTTTTAATAAGCTTTTAAATTAATCTGGGGAATTTTAGATAATTCCATATGTAGCTAACTTATACAAAGTCACTTTTAAAATATACACAGAAATCATTTTCTATTACATTCTGCTAATCTTCTCTAGAATTGGATGCTCCTCTTACAATATCAGGAACTACCTGGTCAGGATTTCACTTCATTTTAAATGTAAAAACCAGGCACGTCTCTAGTTTTAAGTGTAACAAAACAGCTATAAAAAAGGGGGTTTTTATTCAAAACAGAGTTATCTATACTGTAACCTTTCCATATCCATGATTATAAGATGATACAGAATCATAAAATAAGAATCACTCAAAAAAATAACTGTGATTAGAGATAGTCAGCTGATAAATTTTAAACACAAACAGAAATGGTATAATTTTTTATTTCTCATTACATTTATTTACCTTAGTATAAGGCTATCAGCTGGATTTAAAATGTACTGTGGAAAAAAATTATTATAACTTGCTGTACATTCACATTGTGTATAAAAGGGTCTCCTTGATTCATAATCCACCTATTCCTCATTTTATGTGTGGCTAAGTGAACAAAATTAAAAACTCATATTTGCTGTCATAAAAAATACCTGCAGATACGGGCATGGCATAGCACCTCCCACAGGTATAGTGAACTTCACAGGGACAATGCAGGTCTCCCCATGGCAGAAGCCAACAAGTGCATGGGTAGAACTGATATTCTTTAACACAGTTCCTGAAAAATGACATAATAAAATATTCAAATGCTTTTTCTTCTATCTCTTGTAGATTTTTTTTTCTAAATCCTATAGGCTGTCACACATCACTGAGATCAAACCTGTCTATCCCATAGATTCTTCATTTTTCATTTAGCTGGGGTAAGATATGCTAGGGCAGTAGAGAAACTTGTACCTAAAAAAAAGTACAGTCCTAGTAACCATTCTTAATAACGCCACAGGAAAGCTGGGGAGGGACTCTTTATCAAGGGGTGCAGTGATAGGACGGGATGTAACAATTTTAAGCTGAAAGAGGGAAGAATTAGATTAGATATTAGGAAGAAATTTTTTACTCTGAAGGTGATGAGGCACTGGAACAGGTTATCCAGGGAAGTTGTGGATGCCCTATTCTTGGTGGCATTCAAGGCCAGGCTGGATGAGGCTTTGAGCAGCCTGATCTACTGAAAGGTGTCCCTGCCCACAGCAGGGGAGTTGGAACTGAATTATCTTTGAGGTCCCTTCTGACCCAAGCCATTCTATGACTCTATAAAAATAAAACAAAAGATGATTTTCAAGCCCAAGTTGAAGTTTGAAAGCTGATCAGGTGGATGATGCTTGATGTAATGAAACTATTACCACAGTGAAAAATATGTAATTCAAAAAAAACCCCAAACAAGTAAAGATACACAAAAATAAACACACATATAGTATTTTTTTTTATGAAACAATAGAACACAATTTTACCTACTAATCATTCTGGCTCAAAACTCAACAAAAAGGCAGAAGGATTTAGTGAATTCTTTGAGCACATGCAAAACCTAGGCTTTTGCCAAGTGCTCAACAGAAACATTCAAGGGAGACATCAAAGAGGGATAGGCTGATAGTCCAGATACTGATTTACTTAAAAGAACTTCCTTCCCTGCTCTTATATGTGTCTTTGTTTTCTAACTTTAAAAAATATATTTCTTTTTGTAAAAATGTATATATGTGTACACAAAATATATATTCATTTTTTTATGAATATGCACATGTAATGTTGGTTCTAATTAAGGCAGAAGTAGCTAATTATGACCAAAATTAATGTTTTATCATTATTAGGAAACTCTAAAAAACACTTAAAATGTGGAGAAAAGATATACCTGGATAATAAAATCCTGTGACGTCTGATCTTGCAATCACTTTTTGGCTTTTGTGAGTCACAAATACTTGACCTTTTTGTCTTTTTTTAGACTTTGGCTTCACAGTTTCTTCTTCAGGTCTCTGTAATGGGGTACAATTATTTTTTCCACAACAGCTAAACCAGTCAACTTCAATCTATCCTTCAGAATTAATTAAAAATTAAGGCAATATAATGTTATGAACTCTGCAGCTAATTCACAGTAAACTGGAATTATTTTAAGTATTGAGAATAGTTACAAACTCAGGAAATGATGTTGCAAGAAGTACTCATGGATGAGATAATTTAAGACTTTTCACTATATAATCATATTTTACATGGTCATAATGATAATCTGCATTTTTGAGTGTTCAGGTTAACTTGATGAATTATGGTTCTGTCTTTCATTTACCTAGAAAAAATTTACAAAGTTGAATAATCTGTATTCACGGATGAGGTAAGGACAAATCAACTGGCTTTGCAGAATAAGTGAAGGTGCTATACATATTCATTTTGTCCAGATAGGTGAGTCTTCACAATAATCTTAATTTCATTGAAAGGACCTCATTGTATAGAATGACTGCTTAAAAAAAATCAAACCCAAAGTCAGAAAACCTGTAAAAAATTCTTGAAGTGCTTGAAAAAAATGTTTATTTACAACCTATAGATTCAAAATTAAAATTTTGGGCAGTTTTAAACTATTCCATCTTAGTAAAATATTACACCACATTTTCCAGATCTGCCACTGCTCATCATTCTGCCCTGCTAGTTTGGGTTCTTCATACACTGATTCTTCTCTTTGGGCAGTAGCTCTCCAGATTACAGCTCCTGCAATGTACTGCAGCCGCACAGAACACTGGAGCTTGCTATTGAATTGCTCATAAATAAGTCTGCGGGGCACCAACATGGCAAGAACTGAAACAGCAATGGAGTGGCAGGCTGTATGTGGACTGACTCAACTCCTAGTGGAAGTCACTGACTGCAATTAGTAGTAACTGAATGAAGAATGTAAAAGCACAATGAATCTTAAGTAACAAGTGAAGCAGGAAGCTGTGAGAAACACAGCACTTGAAAAAAAATGTCAGAAACTCATAAACAAGTAAAAATACACTGTCAGGCTTTCCAAGCTTCTGTGTACTTGACTTAACAGTCTTTTCCTTCAAACCCTCTTATATCTCACATTAACATTTTATGGAGTCTCTGTGTTATTTGCCTTCGAAGTAAATAATGTTTCTGAACTTTTTTTTCAAGAAAGAATTTCTTCCCATCCAACGCGCCTCTCTTACAGCAAGTTTTGAGAGGATCAGGGTATTATGTGTGTTGTGCATATGTCAGAATGTGAAAGAACATTTCATATTTTGCTTTTCCAAGAAAATTAAGAAAGCTGATGATATAATATCCTTTTCTTTCTAATATTAAAAAGTCTGTAATCCCAGTATTTCTATAAGTACATTTTAATAATCCTCTACAGTAACAATTTAATTTAGGTTTACTACAACAATGGCAAATTAGTTCCTTAAAAAGTCTATTATTTTCTCTATACTGCCTGAAATAATGCTTCTCAATATAAATTATAAGCATGCAAAGTTAAATAAATAATTGCTTCCCCATTAATTTTTAAAATACATTTGTATTAGTCCACCTCAAAACAATTTGCAAGCATCCATTTGTTATACAGTTCCTTTGAATAATGACAAGACGCAGTTTGAAATCTCAAATTTTTCTACACATATATCCTATTTTGAAAAAACAACCATAACTCACAGACTACTAAAATCCTCTGTTTGCTAGGGTGTATATGACCTGGATCCTTGTCTGACAACATTTTTCTTCCCAAAAAGATATATTTCATTTTGACACGCTATTTTCCCTAACAGGCAATGACAATAGAAAACATAAGAATAACTTTGATTAAATTCCTTTTTCTCAGTTCCACCACAACTATTACAAACTCTTTTTTTCCAATCTCCCACTCAAAGCCAACAAACAACCCTAAAAAAAGTCCTAAAAATAACCAAAACACTCACACACACAAAAAAGTAGATATATTTTCAGGGGGAGACGTGGGTTTTTTCTAATTTTTTCTTTACCCCTATAGAATATAAATTATATCAACAGTTCTGTATTTCAGACTTAGTCTAAACCAGAGGTTCTTTACAGTGCTTAACTGACTGCCTGAAGTACAACCTAACAAAGGCTAATTTGAGTGCAAAGGCTTACAGCTCCAGGCACATAAAGAAGTATTTGGGTAAACCGTTAACTTAATTCCTCAGGCTCCAAAAGGACAGCTGCTGCTGCTGAATATTTATTATCAGCTAATTTGTAATGCTTGACTAATAACTTGGGCAACTTCCAGCAATCCACATTAATCCAAACACTGAAGACTGCAACAGGCATCCACAATGAGGATGCCAAGCCTCACAGAATTCAGGTGGCTCAGAAATACTGTCTACATTCAAATCCACATCCCCTACCTCTCATATAGCCTTTAGGTGTTCAGCATGACAGACTCAGACACCGTCAGAGTGCCCGTGTCTGCAATATCATTCTCTAGTATTTTTACTACAAAAGAGCCCTGTTTGATTCCTAGGATTTTCCCTCAGTATAGCTCTGCTTCTGTTGGAGGCAATGCATTAAACCACGAGGTTTCCCCCCACTAACACCTGCTGCAATTTAAAATTCTCTTTCAAAGAGATTAGGTTTTGCACTTTCCTACTGTAAGAATAAATTGGAAAACTATACACAGGTTTTCATATATCTTGGCTCTAACTTTGGCATTTCACAATTCTAACACCTCCAGAGCCAAGCAAAGCAACCACTGCTTTTCCCAGGCTATCAGTGGCAGCAAGCCCATTCGGTGTAGATGATAGTCCATTTTTATGGAAGAGAATAACTTTTTGTAGCTACACGCTGTCTGTCCAGCACGTTACTTAACTGATGAAAATGGAAAATTTAATCAAACATTTCTAGGTAAGCATAACTTTTTTGTTTGTTGCATTATTTGGGATGCTTGTTTTTCCCTGTCTCCCTAAAAAGACACAAGAACAAAGGCAGGGTTTTACTGAGCTGTTTGGGAAACATATGAATGCAAAACCATATCAACAGACAGTGATTAGTGATCCTTAAAGAGTGAGGAAGAAGGAGAAGTGTAAGAATTAGGACAAGAGGAAACAGAAGAAACTATCAAGGGAGATCCTGAATTACCATTCTTATAAAGAGTCAAGTCTCAGCTATAAATACTTCAGTAGGAATAATTAAATCAATTTTAAAAAATACACTTTTCAGAAAGAACAAACTCAATTAGCCACTAGAGGTCCCTTTCCACCCAAATAAACCTGCTTTACAAATTACATTATGCTTATTAACCATTTATAAGTTGTTTTGCCCATTCCACAGTGTCACAAACAAGTGTAGGCCTTGCACATTCAAGCTCATCCTGAGGGAAATACAGTACTTTTTAAGAAGCGTATTCTTGAGGAGAGGGAATCCTTAGCAATGAATTCAGCTTTATCTCTGCAGAATCTATTCATAATGCAGGAACAGAAATATTTAGCATGAGACTAAATGTTCTCCATCATTCTTACTTGTGACACTTAGGGAAAGAAATACTTTACATGAAAATGTTATGGGCATTAACAAAATGCACCAAGCTGTCCTGGAAGGTATTACACTTGGAGAATAGTAAGGCCATGACTCCTGTAGACCTGAGGTGATCTAATGAGAAATGGGTAAGAGACCTTGAAAAAGTCCTTCACTAAGTGACATAATGTTGTAAACAGCTTTAAAATTCAGCGAGGGAAAAAAAAGTAATAAGAAATGTTAGCTGACTCTTATGCCTGATAAGGTCAAAAGAGAAACAGACACAATAATTCAAGTCAAAGCAGTTACTTATAAAAAGAGAAAAAAGAAAGGAAAAAATCCTAATATACAAAGTAAATGATACATTCTTTATTTTTCATATCTGTAGATGAAAGCTGAGTGACAGCTTGAAAAGGAAGACTTTTGTCAACACGTTCTTTAATCTATACAGGAGAAGGAACTGAATAAGCTGAGAAAAATACAGCCTACAGCTAGCCTTCCAATTAGGCAATAAAAACATTCAATGTTTTATATTTTGCCTGATAATAACTAAACGTGCTCCTTTCCCAAAGCATTTACATCTTGCACTACTAGAAGTCTTCAGTCATCTCACAACCCTGTGCAGATGAATGCCTACTTCATCCTTCTCCAAAAAGGCACCAGCAGACCCCACCTTTCCCAGATACAGGCAAACACAGCAGCCTGAACACAACTCCCAGAGAAGGTCAGAGCACATACGAGACCATTAATTCAGTTGTAGGCTTAAACAGAAAGCTCCTGTAGCAAGGACATCCAAAAAGGATTACTAATTCTTTTAAGAAGTTGTGAAGGTAATTAAGGACCCTTAAAAGCTAAAAAATAAGGGGGGTTATTTTTAATTTAGTGGAAAAAAATAGCAGGAAATTTAAAAGTCTGCTTTGTTGAATAGACCTCCAGGATAACTGTGATTATTCTACCATCTCACAACGATAATTTTGATTCAGTGTCATGTCAGCTACTTCCGTGGTGTAATGTGTTTCAGCTGGCAGTTTATTTTTTTATATCCATTTTGTAGACAGAAATCACAGTCGGAAAAACCTCTGATAGCATTTTTAAAAGGCTCTCAATTTTTTTTCTGGTTTTTTTTCACTGTTTTTTCCACCACTTAAACAGAACCCTAATTACATCTTCATTTCTGCTTCTCACTCTTAAATCCTTTCAGTTGCAGATTAGCAATTACTGAAGACGGTGCTCTGATTAGGCTTCTAAAGCAGGTTGACTCAGGATAAGTGATTGCACAATGTTAATCACATCACGTCTGGGAGCACACACTGGTTGTTTCAAGGCAACAGTAAAATTGCAGTCAACAAAAGGAATATGAAGGTGTTTCTGCTGCTCTTGCATTATATGGCAGAGGTAAATCAATAATCAAAACAGCTGTATGAGCAATGTAATATTTTCAGGCTAATGAAAAATCAATCAAGATCATCTGGTTTCTGAAGACATTAAAATCTTTTCAAATAAACATTCATAGTGGAGTAGATTTTCCAAGATTTCATGAAACTGAATGTGATCCTGCCCATAATAATTTATTTTTGTACATGGCCTGTGTTACTATAATATATTCTATTAAATTTAACACAAATATTTTTTTACATGTCATAGTATGTAAGATGTCATAGATCATCATGAGAACTACTGTTGATTTTGATTGAAAAGAGAAGCATATCTCAGTCAAGGAATATAAAATAAAACAAAAGATTGCCTTTTTAAAGAACAATGGAACATTTCTAGGCATGACTTGCTTTGCAGAGTATATGGATACTTGGCATAATTTAGAACTGTAAATTGCAATTGCATGTTCCCATTCATTGCTGAGAACTCACAGTGTAGGTTTGTACTCTGCTCATTTGAGTTTCACTTACCCTACTTCTTCAAATTGATGTATCTGTTTACACATATATACATATTTGTATATGTATACATGCATACACCAGGGCATTTTATTGTATTTTCCACACAATAAAAAGCATTCTCTGCAACTAGGCCAACCACACCTTCAAGTTCATATGGGTTGTTCATAAAATCATGCCAAACATGTAATTTATGAGCTATTACCACAGAACACAATTATACCAGAAGAAAATACTGAAGAGGAAGATCTGGAATATCTATTACCTTTCTATTTTTGGTTATGTGCAATTCTGAGCTTTTCTCAGTTTCCTTTTTGATAGCTTCCTGAAGATCAGATGCTTGCTGCATATAAGTTAATGCTGCCACTATCTCATCTTCTAACAATATTACATCTTCACAGGAAATAGGCCACCCCAAATTCTCTAAAGCTTCCAGCAAAGTTTCTTTATGCTGCATATACTGGACTGGCCCATCCTCGTCAAATCTTAAAAAAAAAAAATTAGTAATCACAGGCAGGAAAAATTTAATTTGGGCAATATTTTAGAAATAAAATCAGAAAGCTTAAAAGCAGAATAAAACATTAGATTCATCAAATCTATCTTCTGTATATAAGTTCTTGTGCTTCATTCAGCTATCACTGTGTTTAGTCAAACAATTACATCTGGCTTAACCACATCTCACAGAAAGATGTCTACAGACAAATTCAGGTGGTTGAGCATAGATTTCTGGTATGATTATAGATTATTGTGGTGGATGAATTCATGCCCCCCGATGCAGTGCAAAATGGAATTATTTTAACAGAAATTCCTCTTTTATAACAGTCTTTTTGTAAAGTCATTGTCCACGCGCCAATTTCACATCTATGATTGGACTAAAGCACTTGTGCACACCATAAGCTCTTTCTTAATTGGTAGCATAAGTTCTGTTTTTTGCAAACTCTAGCCCCTCATTATCACCTCTTGATAATTGCTCTGGACTTTCCACTGCTTTCAAGGTTAGCCAATTCTCAGCTCATTATCAAACCCTGTCAAGGCCTCTGTGCTATTTCCCAGGCTCAACTCTAAAGATTATGCCATTTTAGGTGTCCCAGAACATGTGAGGAATCAATAAAGAACTTGTAGAAATTATTGAGAAATTATGGAAATCCCTGGCCTTTTTGGAGTAGCAACTCCTGTGAGGTGAGAAGAATCTGGATGCCAGCAAAGTCCTGATTCGTGCTATCAGTCTTGAATTATCATATAAAATTCCTCTATCGTTCCTGAACTGTTCAATTTTCACTCAATAATCACAAGTTTGCTTCCATCCATGGTTCAGGTTATGTCAATGTTCACTGCACTAAAGACCCAGTCTAAACACTGAAAGCACCTATATACAAAAAGGTGAACCAGATACAGTCATCTTGTTGATAAAACCAAACTAAAACTCCCCAAATCCAGAATAGGTAGAATTCTTTAAATCTCCAATCTGAAGTAATATATTTTTTACATACATTCAAATCATTCCTGTGGCTTTTCTTTACAGCTTTGCCAGCTGTAATGTGAAACCAGCTTAAAAAATGTGAAACCTAGACCTGGAGAGTGAATTTAAGCACCTGTTTCACCAACACATACAAGGACCATGATGCCTACCACATTGCCCTACTCTTTGTCACCGCGCATTGCTCTTCTCTAGGAACCACTTTGTCTTGAAATTATACTGACTGGTACAGTTATTTACCTAGATTTTGTTCTCTTTGTCAATTATTCATCTATAATCCATGTCAAGTTAACTTCTCTCTGAAGTTTTGAACACAAGCACAATATTGCCATTTCTCTAGTAAATCTGAATTTCCCTAGTATCTGAGATAGCTTTTTAATACACACTCATGAACCAGAGATCTCCTCAACTAGTTCTTTCAGGACTCCTGTGACTAAGTTAGTAGACTTGATTACACTCTCCCTACGGGTTACTCATTATTTTGAAAGTATGTCGTCATCATTTTGTAATACACAAATGTGATCATTCCATTTGTAAGTTTAAAAAATAAATAGATCAAATATTTCTATTTCTGCGCACTAATATTAACAATTTCAATATGCCCCTCTAGCAACAGACTGTACAATTGCTAGGATTTTATTTCCATATGTACATAATTGGCCATTCATTACAAACAATAAAACATCTTGGACACCAATTTGCCAGCTTTCTATACTCAATAACTTGTTGTCTATCAACAGATAGTTATTTTTTTTAATTATATACGGTTTTTTGTTCAACAGATTTCACTTCCTCTCTGCCAGAACGGGAGTTTGGTTCTCCTTATTGATGATAGAACTGTGTGGGTTTGCTCATTAGCTTAAGTCTTGTTAAAAGCATTCTACTTTTTATTCCCATTTTTCTGCGTAGGATATTTCATGCTAACTCAGTTTACATTAACTGATCTTCACTTTTTTCTCGGAAGTAAAGAGACACTAACTTCAGAATATACAGAAACAAGCTACTTAAAAGTAGTACAAACCTCCAAGTGTTGAAATGCAGTTCCAGGATATGCTGTAAAGGTGTTTATTACTTTTACAAACTGCCACTGAAGTGCTCTTTACCAGATGAGAGATTTACCTTGATGCCAGAGCCCTGCCACTTGACACCAAGTAAGAATAGATCAACACCATTAAAATGGAATTCAAGTCCTTTCCTTTAAAAATAATCAGCACTGCAAGAAGGAGGTCTAGATTTTAATATTACTCCATATCGAGTATATGTTTTGGAAAGCAAGGTACACTTATGAAATACTGGAAAATAAAACCACTTGGTTATAGAAATACTCATTTAAAAAATATCAAATATTTATGATTAGCCTTTTAGAGGTAAGTAAGAACACTAAAAGGTAATTGCTTACTTGTCTCTTTCTTCTTGAGATAGTGCTCTCCAAACAACTAGGTTTAGGCGCCTATTAAAGAAAGAAAAGCAGATTTTGAGGAAAAGCAGTTCCTTGCACATCCGATCATCTCAAAACTAGCCAATAAGCCAATCTATTAAGATAACTGCTCTGATTTGTATTCCAAGAGCACTCTATCATCAGATTGTATTCTTAGCATTCAGCTATGAAATTATCAACTGCAAGAGAAGATGGGAAAACAGCGTCTTCCATCAATTAGCAAAATGACTATTTCAGGGTCATAGAAGGATTAATGGCAATCACTGTTGCTTCCTGCCAGGATTTTCTATGGATGAGTCTCTTCATCACCAGCAAGATAAATCAAATGAAAAAAAAGAACATTTAAATGCCAGTCAAGCTAAGCACAGTTCCTCCGATTAAACAGTGTCTGAAAACTATAGTCTGAAGACACACAGCAAGCAATGCCTTTTTTTTGTCTGCCAAGATAACCCCTTGGTTGTACCAATCAGGCTTTTACTTCGTTAAACTCTGGCTAATGACAGAAAAACGGAAGTGATTATCCCAAAGCAATCCAGTTCTGAGATCTTTTAAAAGCACCACTAAACTTTCTGCTTTTGCTTACTAGACACAAACTTCCTTTGGAAATACAAGAGCAAATTCCTTGTTAGGAAAAATTCAGATTGTAACCATTAGAATCTTAATAGCCTTGACAGATTTACTGGTGCATGTACAAAAAAGCTTATTGACACCAGATTTTGAATATTAATTTCTTGGTGATTAATTTTCTCTACTAGAAACCAAACTTCAGCAGTTTTAGAATGTAAATTACTTAGTTCGTTCACACACTGCAGTCTCAGCATGCTCCACTGCCTATTTCATACTTCTAAATTTGCACATTCACAACTAACTCATTTGTAAAAGCCTCTGGCTATGCAAGATCACACACATTTTGAAGCTTCCAGCATTTTTCTCCATCAATACTGGATATTCTTTTTGTCAGAGCACAAAATTTCTGCCCTCACCACTTTTCTCCCTCTAAATCTGCTGCTAAGGTCAATTTACATATGGCAATGATATTGTCATGCTTGATTCTATTCTTGAAACCTGCTTGCCCTGATGTATTGTCTCATCTATAGATGTCAGAATAAATTTGTGACCAACCACTTTTCACTAAGCCGAACTGCAGCCCTTGCAAAATTCAGTTACTGGAAAAGTACCGCAACATTAGAGCAAAATAAATTTGACTGGGTTGCTGTTTCACATGTAGAGGAAAAGCAGTAAGAACTCTTTTTTATATTGTCAGTTATAACGATCTTCAGACAGATCTCTCTTCTACACATCTTTAGTGTAGGGAATAGTAGAGAACTCAATCCTGCTGTTGCAAATACACTGATTCATCGATGTCTACGGATAAACACAAGTAAACAATACACCCAGTCATCAAAGTTTTAGGGAGAAAGTGAAAATGCTGTCATCAGAGTTTAACCAGAAAACTCCTATTTTTCCCTCAAAACTGAAGTCAATATATGTAAAATACCCAATGGTATGGCACAGCAATGAAAAACATGAACGTTTTTTCACAAATCACCATCAAAAATATACTTCAGCCTTCTATCAAAATCAGTGACAAATCCAGATTTCCATGAGTTATTCATCAGCCTGATAATAACAGTATTGCCTCAGTGACAAAGCACACAAACCCAGTAGATTTCTCTTCACTGAATTCTGTTAATATTAGACATAGCAAGCAGCATTTGCAAACTACAGTTTTTTATTTTTATGGCAAAAGATGGATACAGTCAGAAATAGGAAGTGAGAATGAAAAAGAGAGCTATTACACACTTTAAAGAGAACTGGTGTGATTATAGAGATACGGAGGGAGAAAAACCTTAAAGGGCTTCAGTGAAATTCATCAAAAAGGAAAGACCAAACACTTGTCATCAAGGGTTTTTTGATCATATAAAATAACTACAACTGTAAATTTTATTAGTGTACATCCTAGGAAGATATTTATTTTATTAAAGTGATTCTCGTCAAAGCTCTCTTAAGTCTACTGAATTACATCAGTAGTCAAATAATTGCATTAC
The DNA here is from genome assembly GCA_033556795.1 of Tapera naevia. Taxonomy (NCBI): domain Eukaryota; kingdom Metazoa; phylum Chordata; class Aves; order Cuculiformes; family Neomorphidae; genus Tapera; species Tapera naevia. The sequence goes on from JAUMJJ010000029.1 coordinate 19,816,410, forward strand.
TTAAAAAAATGCACAAAGTTAGATCAAGGAAAGAAATAGTTTCAAGAGACAATGTTCTTGTCCTGTTTGCTTCTGATGTACTTTTACCAACATTTAATTAATAAGCACAACACATATCTTTCTCAAAAAAAAAAAATTAAATAGTATCTTAAAGCTACTTCAATTACACTTTTAAGTCCATAGTCAGGTGCTAGGCAGCTGGCAGCAAAAAGCAGGCCACTAATTTAAATGTCAGTCTATGGATTTAGGATTTTTACTGCAAGTTAAAAGCCTGGCCACTACTGTGTGTTTAGCAGTGATTCCTCCCCAGGGAAGATTGCTTTCAGGTTTATTCCCATAAAGTAAAAAAAAATTATTTTTTTGTCATTAAACAAACATAACATGAGCAACATGTTATTTGTTATTTATCGTCTCCTATTATCGTTTTTTTTTTCGTTCTGCATGTTTTTTTGAAGAAAGTAACAATTTTTCCTACAGGTTGATGATGGATTTAAGTGTGTCAATGTGCAGAATTTCCAGTATTAAGCAAAGCATGTGCAAGCAGATGCCCAGTACATAAGGAAAAAAAAATTAGACTGCAAATATGATAAATTTCTGATGAGTAGACTTGCCTTTCATAGGATTTAATTGCTTCTTCCAACTTCTCTTTATAGGCATCAAGATTCACTGCCTGAGGATTAATTAGTGTGATCCGCTTTTTGTTGCTGCTAACATGGGCCAACGGTAACACCTATTACAGGACAAAAGACAAAGACTTCATTTATCATACAGCATTTCCTGCACCAGAATAACTGAATGTCCATGAGTCCACGTCCAAGAATCAGAACAGATAGAGGGAACACCGGAAGGCTGCAGAGAGAAAGATCTGAGAATTCCAAAGAAATGTCAGAATTAAGACATTGTTTTCAGCATGTTAATAAAATCTTAAAAAATTATACAATCTCTTTATGCAAAAGTTGTAACTAGTAGTCCTAACTATTAGTTAATTCTAATTAAATCAGCACTGTCAAAAAAGACTTTCAAAAAGTCACTCTAAAATGGAAGGGTAGATCAGATGGGAGACAAGCATTGTCCAGATTATGACCACATTCTAGATCATATTGTTTTAAAACAACACTCTCATATACTTATTTGCATCTAATTCTAGCATACAGGTATGATAGTTACTTAATGCTCTTATTCTGGAGGACCAGATAGACATTGCTCACTGAAAGGGGTTTTAATTAACCACAATAATGCTTAGGAGCCTAACTTGTTTGCTCAGAATCAGGAACTTCAATACTTTGAAAATCTCACAATACATAAGCATCTATGTAAGCCAACTTCATCATAAAATAAAGTCATACACTTGTAGCTAGACCTTCAAAAGGCAGAGAAAAGAATGGAAAAGGATGACAGAGAGGAGGAAAGATTCCTTCACATCTCTCAGTCCACCATCACTCAGACTCTTAAATTACTCAGCAGTTCACATAAGAAAACCTATTTTGTATAACAATGTCCTGATGATGATTATAAATAGAAAAAAATCCAAGAAAGAAATGGAGAAGACGGAGAATGCTACTCCCCCCAAAACTGTCTTCAATACACATGGCAGTACTTCTTCAACTGCCTGTCTGAGATCAGGATACAGATGATAAGAAGAAGTATGAGGTTCAATTGAAATAAAACTAGAATCACTGTTAGGGGAATAAGGCAAGCAATCAGAAAGTAAAACAATAAAACTACTTTAATTGAGAATATTTTTCAGTGATGTTTTATTTGTGTTTGAATCATCTCATTCTAGCCAGATTCCAAATTACTGCTGTATGACTGTTTTTTAAGCAGCATTGGAGTGACTTTATAGTCCACTCTCTTTCTGAGAAAGTCTTCTCTCCAATAACTGTGTCGCATCCCCACCAGACCACATCAATGCTCCTCATGCTAAATTAATAATAGAATCTTCTGGTTGGAAAAGACCTTTGAGATCATCCAGTCCAATCACACCCATACTCCACTAAACCACGCCCCTCAAAAACTCATCTACTTGTTTTTTAAACACCTCCAGGGATGGTGACTCAACCACCACACTGGGCAGCTGTGTCAGTGCCTGACCACCCTTTTGGTAAAGAAATTCTTCCTAATATCCAGTCTGAACCTCCCCTGGTGCAACTTATGGTCATTTCCCCTTGTCCTGTCACCTGTCTCCAGATCACTTAGAAACTAAAGTTAATTGGAACATGTCAGTGAAGTATCTTGACAGAGATAGATGAGGTAAATCTCTGCCGTGAGCTGCGAGCCATGAAATCTGGATACCTGTCATTTCCAAGTGACATTTGAAAGCTGAAAGGCAAGGAACTGAGACTATCCATATTCCATTTCCACACTGCCGTGGTGACTGTCTGCTATGTTACTCAAAACAAATTCAGCAGGATGTGAAACCCTCTCCTACATCCCATCACAAATTCCAAGAGTAGTCCTAAGTACAAACAGCAGCATTCGCAAAATGAATATTTAATACAGTTTATAAAAGACTTTGAATAGAATATGAGTAGCAAACATAAACATATTATTAGAGTATCAAAGTATAAAACCAGAACAGAATGTGTTCTTAGCTAATAGTAAACCTGAAATATTATGTATGGTTTGAAAGCAATGAAAACTGCTCACAAAGCTAAGTGAAGTTTGACAGATTCAGCTGACAGAAATCACAGAGAAGTTATTTCAGTGCCAAAATATTTTGTCATTTCTTTAAATTAAATACTTAGACTTTCATACCAAAAGAATTCACTTATTTCAAAATGGCTTTTCTTCCAAATCCAACATTTTTTAAAGACAAAACCAAAACACAATAACCCTAGAAAAATCTACTTTATGCAGAACAAGATGTTTTGGCTGGCTGAATCTGAACTTGATTCTTCGGAGAAAAGCATTAAGTCAAAGCTGCATGACTTTCAAAGCCATACTTAAGATGCCACAATCTGCAACAGATACTGACATGGTTTGATAGAGAAGGTTTGTTCCAGAAATACGACAACATAATTTAGACAAGACACCAAACCAATTTTTATTTTTTTTTAGATCTAAATGTGGTGGGTAACTTAGTGAATTAGCCACATCAAAATAACTCAGATGAAGCTGACAGGTCAAGCACACCTGAAAACAACAGATCAGCTTCTTGTTAATCAACAGTTGTCAAGGAAACCTTTCGCTTGCTGCATCTCTAAGGTGAGAAACTGCTCCTAGTTACTCCATTATCACTGCTAGAAAAGACCAAAAGTATAAACTATAGTACCCCTAGAAAAGTAAAAAAGGATGTATTCATGCCACATCAAGGAAACTAAGATGTCAGAAAGAAGAATGCAAAATTTCTTTACATTTATTATCTTCAATGAAGTCTTCTGAACTACTGGAATAATCAAAATTCTTAATCAATTTGTTAATGTCTCCTATTCAAGATTTATGTCTAGTCCCAGAACTTAGTTTCTGCTTTTTCTTGATATGAAGATTCTTCAAGTGTGAGACTTGAGGGAGAATGAGTTCCACAGCTCATAAATGCACTGGTTCCACCTCATGTGTAAGCTCAGTCCTTCTTTTTCCTTCCTATATCCATGTCTCTACATATAGAACATTCTCCATTCTCCACATAATTCTCCATTGCCTGAGAAACTGTCTCTATACAACTAACAGAGCTTAGTAGGTACAAAAAAGTGATAAAAATGCACACTGCCATCAACTGGTAAAAGTGAAAGAAAAACATATGGTTGTAAAAATTAAGGGTAAAATCTGCAAGAAATACTATTAACTACCAGTTTCATCTTCTTACTGATGTACGAATGAACATTCAGATATGCATTATACTTTCAGTGAACATCAACCATCTACAATGGACACTACAGGAGGCACTTATGACATTTATAGAAATGAATAAAAAATCCTTTTGAAAACACAACCAAGTTTTATGTTTTCTTTGGAAGAGCGTAAGAGTTTTACCTCATCAAATACTTTAGAAACGACATGCTTGTCCAGAACTGGGATGTATTTAGTGCTATGAGGGACAGCTGTAGGAGCTAAGGCATCCATGATAGTGAGTCGCCTAGCAACCAAGCCGTGAGTCTCTAACCAAAGAGCCGAAGAGATATCTAGAGAACTGGAAAAAAGAGACTGTAAGATGTAGCACAAGGTAGAAATACATTTGAGAAGTCTGAGATGACTGAAGAAAAACATAAACTGTAATTTTTGTGATGTATCCAAATATGCACACACATACCTTTTAGGTGTCCTTTCCACAGCTTTCTGCATTTTCGGATCTAAGATAAAACATTTGCATTTCATTATCTCACAGGTTTTTTGCACAAAAAAAGTACACATTAATAAGCTGACATATAGGAGCATCATTTTTTAATTTGAGCCTACTAGCAAAGTCACGAAGACTACACAATAATGTCTATTTCATTTGCATTTATTTCTTATAGCCCAAAAAGGAAGATTAACCAGTTCAATCACCAATTCAAGATGTAAAACCAAGTACTATCACTAATAAGATGGTCAGGAGTGGCTAATTTAAGATGTAACACTATGAAAATCTGTATAAAATGTATAAAAAGAACTAAAAATAAGATGCTGAAATGTAAAAAATTCAAACATCTTTAAGTATCATAAATGAGGTTTTACAATAACTTAGAGTACCTACTATACAATTCAGAGTTGCATGAATTACTGAGAGAAATGAAAACTGTTTGGATGTATACACAAGACCCCCTGGAAATACTTCTGTCTCTGCACACAGTTTGACTCAGAGAGTATATTTTTTAATAAAGTACAACTTCCCTTCATATTGGTACCATAGAATTAGAACCACTACTCTCAGCTTTAACCTCAACATTAAACATAACTGCAAATTACTGTACCACATCAACAATCCGTTACTATATTCTAAGAAGATTCTCAAGATGTATTTATTCTGTCAATAAGAAGCAACTGTGATATACTTTCAGCAGTCCAAAGTATAGCTGTATCACAGCTGTCACATACTGTGGACATAATTAAGCTCTTGTAAACTGAATTTTTTGGGCACTAGCAGGAGTCCGGCAATAGCTCTATCGACCTTGTTACAAAACCTTCCCGTGTGTCCCGTTCTCTGCAGCTCTGCTGCATTCCAGTCCTTTGTACCATAGGTCTGCACCGGTTTGCCTCAAATAAGGCACTATTAGATACCAACACAGCAGGAGAATTGTTACCATCTCCCATACCCAGAGCTACTTGTCAGTCAACTTGCCTTTGGAAATCGTTGGATATTTCATGCTCTTTTTGACAGAAGAACTCTTTTTTTCAGGAGATATTCCCTTCTCTGGGCTTTCTTCCCTAGATTTCTTACTGAGGCTCAGGATTCGCAGCAGACTGGTCTTTGTTTGCTCTGTAGTTGTTGAAAGGGAAGGAAAGGAACAAGTACCATACTGTTCAAATACAGCCTGGGATTTTTGAGTTCCTCTTTGGTATCCAGTCCCAATTTTTAAGGGACTGCCAACACATGACCTCAAACACAAAATTAGTTCAGCACTAATTTGTACGTCATACTTTCCCAGGAATAAAGACTTCATTCACATCAGCCAGGTAAACTTCTTTTCGGGCTAAATACATAGGACACTTCAAAGAGAAACATAGTGTTACAAGTGTAATAAGGAGAAATGTAAGTGTAAGGAATGCTGTAACTAGTGAAACATAGATCAGCTATTCATCCTTGCCAATTATGTATTTATTTTGAATAAAAAAGGATTTAATATCTAGTATTAAAAATAAATGCTTGCATAACTTTTAAAACATTCTGTGATGAAGTGTCTGTGACAAAGTATAAACGAGCAGACATTTGTCTGTTTGGGTCAAACGAGTAAGATGGCTGAAAAGTAAAAAAGACAGAAAGTTAGTTAGAAGTTCAGAAAGATGGTTATTTAAATCATCAAAGGCTTAATTGGCTCCTACAACGAGGGATGCTTTTTGCTATTTTCAACAGAATCCTTTCAAGTTAGCGAATAAATTCTTCTAACAGCTACAGTTCCTATTACTCTTACCTGCATGTAACACTTTCTTCCTTTGGGCTGGACTGTCAGCACTGGTTTGCCAGCTTTGCTGACACGGCATCCGTGCTGGCTCTTCTGAAGAACAGCATGGCCAAGTGCTAAGAGTAGTACTCAGCTCTTCAACACGTTCAGTTACTGAAGATACAGTAAGTGTCCTCTTCTGATTACCGCTTCTAAGAGACAAAAAGAAGAAACAAGCAAGAAATTATTTCAAACACATAGCACAGGTTTAAAAAAGGCTAAGTTGAATTGTTCTGATAATTTAAATTCTCATTTCAAATGCTTCCAACAGTGTACAATATTTTCTCTGTTATCCTGGTCTTCATTTCAAAGGGGAGTTCAAAGAAGGTTAAAATATACTTGGGTTTTTAAACTATTTCAAAGTTGTTTCTTAGCCTATTTAAAAGATGTTTATTACTTTCAAGGCAACACCCTCATATATTTTTAATAAGGTCAAAATGTTCTGTAAGAGCCACTTTGAATCCTGGTGGAAAAACTAAACCTACCATCAGTAGTGAAAATAACTGACACACATACACACACACACATATATATGCACACCCTCCCCCCCCTCCCCATTATGTCCAAGCATTAATAAAAAAAGTAAACAAATTCTGATATAAACCCTTAGCTACATCTTTATACTGGACATCTTACCTGCCCTTCTACATACAAAATTGTTCTACAACACTCTCCTCTTACTTAATTTTACTTTATTTTTAATGCCTTTGTTTTAACTTGCTGTTTTTAATAGATTTCTGTCTTTAAAATACGATTTTTTTAAATGTACTTTTTAGCTCTTGTGTTGTTACTGCACAGATAAATAAGGCACTGGGCAAGCTATTTTTTTTATTAAGGCTGTGCTGTCATGTGGATATTACAAGTAAGTTCAAGTTAGAAGCTAGGTCTGTGTTTGTACCCCAAATAGAAACTCAGTATAATCAGAAATTTTTTCCATTGTGGAAAGACCTTTTTTAAATGGTCATTTTTGGCACTGTGAGATTTTCAATATGTTTTTCAACTGATGCTGAACATGAAATTATTTTTAATCATGAGATTGCTTGTCTTTTGATAAAAAGCAACGATAAATATGGCATAAACATACAGACACACAAGGCAAAATCAAAAATGTGAAAGGTAGTTAGCTGAATTTGATTCATGACGTTTGCCATCTTTAAAACAAATACTTTTGTATATAATTTAGGTTTCAATCAGCACTCCCAATGAGTGTCAATGTACACATGAATTACCAAGCCAGCTCTACCAATACAACAATGATTTTTTCGTGAATTCTCTAGGTCAGAAGGAGGAACTTTACAGTGTGCTGGAGACAGATAAAAATATTTTCTAATAATTTGAGACTATTGAGATACATTTGAGGTAGATAATTTTGTATCAGGCATGGCTGTATTATGTGTATTTTTCCCGATTTTTCTTTTGCATTACTGTAACAGCTTAAAAAAATAAACAAGTTTTCTTCTTAAAAGAGGAGAGTGCCAAAGTTTATATATGCATGACAATGAAATAGGAGAAACGTAACAGATATAGCTCCTATCTTTTATTAACATAATAGTAGTATGAGGACATACTTATTCTCTTGATAATTTTCTCCATTATAATGATCCTTTATCAGACATTCATCATGAATGGTCTTCACTTTCTCTAGGTCTCTTTCTCCCTGTTCAATCTCTCTTTTCAAAAGTTGTATGTCTTCACTCTAATGAAAATAATCAAATGTTTTATTACAATTACTCCGAAACATGTTTCATTACTGAACAGGAACTATGCAAACTCTGCTAATAATTTTGAATAATGACTCAGTTAAGACAGCTGCACAATTTTGTGTACTTTTTCGCATAGTCTGTTTCCTTAATCAAAGTTTGTTTTGTTCACTTTCTGTATGTATGAACCACCTTACAGAAAACAAGATCAAAATGTGCTTGGCAATACAGTCTTTCGAAATATTCTTTCTTTTAAGAAAAAGACAAGCATTCCCTAACAAGCTAGTTACCCCTTGACATATGAGCAGCCGTATTTCTGAATAATGTAATCAAGTCAGTAGCTCCCCTCCTTTTAATCAAGCAAGGAAATAAGTGAATAAATATAATGCAAGATATGTACATTATAACTATTGTCCTGTCATTCACAGATCACAGCTGTATCACACACTGGCCCTGAAAAATGGGAAGTAAAACTCTTCAAGTAAACTGGCTGGGAATCATTCGGACTACAAGAGGAAACAGGAAGGAAATTCCAACAACGATCCCTTTACAACTCCCACAGGGCCAGAAGTCTGGAGATGCACAACACAGTCTCTGGCCCTCATCTTTCTGACATGCACAGTGTCACACAGTCCACATCAGCAGAACCATCAAAACTGCCCAGTATCCCTGATATCTTTCAAGAGATGGAGTATTTTCATATCTTCCTTCTAACTGGTGTCTGTAAAGTTCTAAATTTCCAGCTACTGTCTTGTTCCTGGTTCTAATTGTTTCAGTACCACAATTGTTAAATTTTGTGGAACTAATTAACTGAGTGTTAACTTTAATTAAAAGCCAGGATCTGCTTTAAATGGGTGTTCCTGTTAGTCTGTTCAGAAATTTCCTATTGGGGACTGTTGGATTGGGCTGCTTAGTCACACTTGATAGGTCACGGCTATTCGAGTCATTTTACTCATTATAGATTTCTCCCAGTGGCTATTGTAGAGTGAACCTCTAGCAAAATTCATAGAATCGTTTATTCATCATCATTCAAAATCAGCTTTGCATTCTCTCCATAGGATAGAAACCATCCTTTCATTTCAAACAGTACTGAGACAGCAGAGATCATGTGTGTTTATTCCAAAGCTGAATTTAGTTTATATATTTATGGAGTTTGGGGGTTGGGTTGGGTTTTTTTTTCAAGAGTAGCACTACAAATGTACTTAGCATGATATTAGGGCTTTTTTGTTGTAGTCTAACAAAATTTAATAAGCAAAAAATGTCACATCATTTCAAATCTGATAAAGATTAACCTTTTTTTAATAAACTATTGTAATATGAAGTCACGATAATGCAAGTCCTGTGGTTCTTTCAATAGCATGAAATTTCAGCATACTCACATCAAACTCTGCAGCATCAGGATCAGTCATACATATGTTATAATAATGAAACCGTCCCTCTGTTTCAGTAGACAGTTCATACAAAAATTTATTAGCTTCTATATCATCGCAGTTGAAGGATACAGTGTGGATGGGAATTTTACGATGAAGCTGGACTAGAGCCAAAATTGTTTGAGGGGGCTGAAAATCAAAATAAATTATACAAAACTTGTGGTATTTAGAAATGTATTTATCAAAATATGAAGAATTTGTAAATTTAGTCAGCCATACTGTTGCTCAGAGACAGATATATACCAGTTAAAAGCATACATTTTGTACAGATTGCTATTTCTGAATTATATAACATCATCCAATAAAAAAAGAGAATTTGAAACACTAATAATGCATTACGGCAAAATCATTAATAAAATAAAATGTAAATTATAATACAATGACTCTGATTCTGAAAATTGAAATCACTAAAGTGTAGGAAATGTAACTACTACATTGGTTTTTAATATCACTAAATGCATGTAACTGGATGTATACAACTGTTGATATTTTTATTAAGCTAAATTAGCTCAATGACAAGTAACAAAATAGAAGTTAAGAGAATAGGAAAGCTAGTGTTATTCCTTCAATAAAGAAGTAAGGAGAGAAAGTAAGTATCATGTCTAAATTATTCTCTCAGTTCTCTAACTTCTGATAACATTTTAATTGTTCAGAACACTGTTATATATCTTGATAAATTTAGCCGTCTCCTGATATTTGCAATATATTTATTGTACTTTGAGAGTTAAAAGCAGTCTTGGTGATTTTCTCTTTCTCATCTAAAAAAGTATAATAAAACTAATAATAAATTCTATTATTAACTAGGTAAAAAGAAATCTTCCCTTATTTCTAAATTAATAAAAATATTAAGATGAAGAATCAGAAAAAGGATACATGAAGCCAAATTATTCTTTAAAAAATACAAATATATGCTCCTAACTAGCCAAAGTAAGTGTAAAACAATACAAAGACTTTGATCAGTTGTAAATTGAGTTTTAATCAGTCAGCTTGTCATTAAAAAATAACAAAGATTAAAAACAACATTAAAAGATGTAACTCAAAGTCTCTTGTTTGCTAACTTAAAACAGGTTTACATTTTGATATTCAAATGACTTTGAAGCATGTAAATCCAGACTTCCTCATAGACTACTTCCCTTTTATCAAGAAAAACAGAAAAAAAAAGATAAATGAGCTTTTACTATCTTTCTTCTTTATTAAGGAATAAATAAATTATTTCTGCAAGTTTACGACGCTTCCTGAATCTTAGATTTACCTCATATACTTCAGTAATTAATAAACTGCCCTTCAGCCCAGCTATTTACCTAAGCCAGAGTTTTGCTGCATATCTACCATTACAACCAAGCTACATTTTCAAGGGCAAACAAAGTATTTTTAAAATGCCATTCTCAGCATTCCAGCTAGTTTTCATCATGTATTACAGCTTCAAAGCTCAGTTCTACCTAACGCGCACCATTATATATGATCAACAAATGGGATTTTTCCAGCTTTTAGCTTGTGTTCTATAATGCAATATAACATGAAATAGCATCATTTTAAGTCACAGTAACAACACTTTTCAAAAATAAAAGCATATTTTTGTTTTTAAACCTAGACTTAAAGCCACGCCAGAATTGCACCTACTTGAGGTCAAATTTGACTCAGTAGGAATAAAAATGAAATCCAGTATCGTATGGAGACCTAATGGCGTAATACGAATGGTAATGTATTTATATGAAAGTAATGTAAACTAATAATTAGACCCTTACTCCTCAGGCATGACATAGCCTTTGTGTAAGCTCTGCAACAGAATTTAAGGAAGTACCTACTTATATATTAGATGTGTTCATTGGGGGAAAATGTTCAGCAAAACTTTTTTTTTATTATTTTGCTATCAATCATTTTATGTTTAGATTTTCAAGTGATCACACAAGATTGCATGGTTTTAACATTTAAATCTAGCCATATCACAGGACCATCATTATTTTCTGATTTTTAATTCATGAGATATTTGTACTAAGTTAGGAAGATATTTTATTTGACACAAACCTTAACCTTGATGCTAACATACAGCTTTAACAATTACCAGACCTTTAAAACAACTCATGAGAAATGTCATGAGTTATCATGTCCCAAGCACCATATTGTGGGCAAAGAGCTCTGAACAAATCTCCCTCACGAACAGTACATTTCCCAGATACAATTTTTCAATATTATGACAATGTCTAAGAGACTCAGCTCTGCAGGTGTGATATCCATCTCATACTTCAGCCTTCTGACATGATCACTGTAGCACCACACTACTGTATTTTCTGTTTTCTCATTTCAGAAATACCTGGTCAGGTCTCCCATCAGTCAAGAGATAAATAGCCTGAGTGTCAGCATCGGTAAGAGCAATCTGGAGAGCTTTGAGTGTATTTGTGGAACTTCCAACCTAGGAAACAAAAAGAAAAAGATAAAGTAACTTCTATAAATTTTTTGTCTCTGTTCTTGGATTTCATATAGCAGTGTACTGATTAAGGGGATATTACAGTACTGAAACGAGTAATAAAATCACTAAAATATTTCTGTCAAATAGTTAGAAAAATCAAAATAAGCGTCACAGTAGCATAAATTGGTACCAAATTGGTATTCAGTGCTTATGCAACCACACACAAGCAAAATGCTGGCAAGAGAAACATGAGCTGTAGATGCTAAAGCAATTACTAAAAGACTATAAACAGATACAAAGATATAAGCTAAAGTTTACATTCTATAATATTTTCCCACTGCTGCTCCTAATTGCCAGCTCATCACTCTCCCTTGAAGCTCTAAATTCAAAAGCTTTACAAAAGAGTTACACAAGTTTATTTCTCAAAAAAATGGACTTCTTAGTTCTCTGAAGAGTATTTTTTCCCAAATCACCCATCTACCCCCTTGACACATCAATGTAAACATCATTTATTTTTTAGCACAAGAGTTAGCTATAAAAACAAAAAAAAATCAGTAAAGCAAGATTGTGCACCCTGAAATTCATATTTAAGTAATGTTAGCACTTTTCACATACTTGGTGATCAGGACCTGTCTTTTTTCTTTTAGACTCTAAACTTACTGAAACGCATTTCTCTGCTTGTGGGAGCCCAAAAATACAGTTTATATCTTCAGATTTCTACCTTTCAAAGATGCAGTGCACAAAATCTACCAAATTTAAGGGAAAAGTAAGGTTTTGTCAGTATGGAAAAGTGTTTTGTGAAGTCTTCGTCTTTAATGGGGCCAAAAAAAAATCCCTGAAATAATGTGAGTCTGTTTTATGATGGTACAACAACTGAGTACAGCTCTGGAGGGCAGTGAGGATTGCAGTGGTGTAAGTGAGAAGAAAGTCAGGATCCACATACATAATGCATTACAGCAGATAAATATAAATCAGTAACATTGACACAGACATGCAAAAATACGTTAAGAGGTAGCATTATTTCTTCAGACTAACTAATTGTGTTAAAGCTTCTTCCAGCCCATCCCTCCAGCAAACAGTTCTATTAGAAAGAGCAGAGTAAGTTAATCAGGTGAAATGGAATAGCAGGTACGCTCTGAGAGGAACTCTGTATGGCTGCATAAGAATATATGGATCAGGAAACAAGACCGCTCAGATGCTTTATAATCCTATCTTCTAATGCACAAGCAATGCTTACCAGTACTCACTCATAAAAAATAACTACTCTGAGCCATTTTCTTTGTGTTAAATATAAGTTTTAGTAAGCATTATAAAGTTTTAGACACATATTACTCATTATTATGTGTAAATTGGCCATCCTGGCTCTTTTCAATAATGGTACGTGGTTTTGATCTGATTTGAAATAAAACAACTTCTCCCACCATATCATGGGAAAATACTGAGGATGTTGATGATGTGAGGGAATTTACTATGTACCTTCCAGTAAAAGCTGTGAATTTTTACTTTCTCAGTTGCTGCTGTTACCAATGGACACTGATTTTATCAAGGTTTAAACAAAGATGACATGCTTCAACTACGTGGCATAATCATCCCCTAAATTTTAAATGTCATCTCTAAAGGATTTTTAAAGAACAGTTAGTTACTCTTCATAGTTCAGCTTTCTTATTCAATGTACTAGGGCCAAAGTGTATAAAATGAGATCAAAGGATCTACTCTGATTAATATTGCAGAGCAATCTTCTGTTCATTTCAGCTTCACTGGAAAGCCAGCCTTCTGACCTCAGACTTACATCTGCACTGCTTTAAACAGACTAAACTGTCAGCAGCAGATGTCATCCCTGAAAAAAAGAAGACCACTGTTGTGCCATTCCCTGTACCATTTCAGATACATAGATATGAGCTTAGAAGGAAATTTATCATTAACAATTCACAGTTTCGTCAATGATGGTGAAAAAGGCCATTCCTAAATGCATGTACAAGATGGTATCAAATACTAATAGTTCTAAGTATTATTGAACTTGCACGTGATGCTGTACCACATATATGGCTTAAACAGATACAACTTTTCAAGCCTCAAGGAAGGCTACAGAATCAAGTCTAGTAACCTCAGTTATAAGTATGCACCAACTACTCGGTGAGGCCATACATATCTTCTTTCCTCCTTGTTTTATTTCTGTTAGTATCTTCTGAGAGTGCCAAGTTATTTTTCTTGTTTTATAGTCTCAAAAGTATTACGCAGCTTCCTCAATTCCCTCATTCCTTGAAACATCATGATTAAGTCTGAGGAAGAGATGTTACAATGCTGAGGAGTTTTATTATATAAAATGGCTTTGTACTAGAAAACATAACATGGGATATATCTGTACTGTTTGATTGATTTTCAGTGCTGTGCTCATAACATTGCCGTCCACATTTGATACATTAACTGGTCCAAAAGGTGCTGACAGGTACAATCTTGTGGCTGACTGAAAGCATTTATATTCTGTTTCAGGAAAAAATCCTCAGATTTTGGCGACTGCCAAAGAAGGATATTGGGTAGGTAGATGTTTGGTCTGAGGATGGTTGCTCTCATGTCTCCATGAAAGTCAACTGTCTATCTATGCACCAAAAGGGACTACAAATGCTACTTCAGCTTGCTGGCATCAGTTTCCAGTACCACCTCTGAGCTGTAAGCCTGCCAACAACGGCCCTCAGCCATGCAGAAGCCTTGCAGCAAGAGTGACAAATTTAGACACAGGGTCCAAGTAGAGTCATGGATCCTACAGAAATCAAACTGGCCAAAGTTTGCATTGTGGCTGCTAAACTTAGCAGACTAGAAGGTGAATTAATATGATCTTATAAACAGGTACACTGTTAAAGGATTATTACACCTGACAGAAAATATGCAGTACTCAGATCTACTGAAGACTATACTTTATCTACATTCCAGGTTACTAAAGTAAAATACTTAGTCAACCCCAAAATACCCCAGCCATACAGAAAGAGAATGCACAAATATAACTTTGCAGAAACATGCTCTGTGATAATTAGTTGCCATGTTACCTCAAGCTCTTTTATCCAAAGCCAAGCATCTTGCAAACTTTTCTCATTAACTTCAGCAAGTTTCTCTTGCCATGCCACTGCTTGGGAACTAAATTTCACAAAGTTAAACCTCTTTTTGTATTTCAATTGCTCCTGCAAGAGATAGCATCTGAATTTTACTCAGTGTTAAGAGAAAGAATATTCATATCTTGAATAGTGACTAATAGGAGTTGTTTTAAATGATATATAGTTGATTATATGGTTACAATAAATGCTTATAATATTCAGTTATGGTATACAGAGAGACATACAGAGACAATTATTGCTTGCAACTAGTAAGATTACTTGAACTCCCCAATAAGTCTCCATTTACTCATATTTCTCAAACTAATTTCAACAGTAAATGCCTAGGAGGGCAACAGAGAGATGAAACTGGGTATGAACAGTGGTATAAGGAAGAGATTATGGCTGCTTACCCAAGGAAATTGAAATCAGAAACAAAGTAAGACATCATTTAGAGGAGGAAAACAAGAATCAAAGGTAGAGCACTGGCAAGGGGAAACAGAAGTGCAAGAGAGAATTAAGTTTAGAATTTGCTGAAGTTGCTTTTGGACGGAAGTTATAAGTAGGGAAAGATTTTTGCAAGGTTGTACAAACTTTCAGAGCCTGGAATCTTTGGTTCCCTTTCATTACCAATTTTGTGCAGCTGCCTGTGAAACCTTCTGGCACGGTATCTAATCGTTTTCTAGTGCTGATCTTCCATTAGGACCACATCATACTAGGTCATATAGTGCAAAACCTTGTCAATTATAGTTCTTAATTTTCTAGCCCTACTAATGATTGCTATCAATGCCACACTGACAGAATTTTTGTGAGTTACTCCTCTCAGGTCTAAAACTGTTAAGATTAATCATATTTTAACTGCCTGTTTCACACATTTCTAAAAGCAAGTGAGACAAATCCCATCTTGGGTGTGTCTCTCAGTACTCAGAGCTTCTGAGGTACTTCTGCACTTTGCAAGTCCCTTTGCAAAGTTCTGAGTCACTGTAAGATGTAAACAAGTTCAAAACGTGCTGCACCCGCTTTTGTAAAAGGATGAAAGTGAATGTAGAACACACATTACAAATCACAACCTACCAGTGGAACTGGATGATGTTGCTAAAAATAAAAATGAAAATGCCAAAAGGTGTTTCATTGCATAGCTTTTCTTGGGTATAGTTTTCACTTTTAAAAAAAATTTTAACATTTTCTTCAGATTTTTTTCAAATAGATTTATAAATTAGGAAAAAAAATAATTTTTAACATAAAAATGAGCACACGAAGAAAAGAAAAATATTCTTACAAAGCTGCTGTCTTTTAAAAATAATTTTTTTAAAATAAAAACAAAAATTAGAATAATAGCAATCCAGAAAAGATCAGCCTGCTCTAAAACGCTTCTCAGTCTTCAGAATCATCACTTTATCATACCTGTATGAGCTGAAATATTTTCCTTTTCACCAGTGGCAGCTTGTCCTTCATAGACTGGGATATATCAATAAGAACATAGACATCATCTTCAAACACATTCCCAAAGAGCCCTCTGCTTCCTTGTTGAAGCCACTTAATCCTGAGGGAAGAAAAAAAAAATTAAACCTGGTCTGTAAGATCATTGGAGCTTTGCGTATCAGAACTTAACCGGAAAGATCTTTTTAACACTGCTGTACTTTGTATTCTCTTTCTCTAAGT
Source organism: Tapera naevia (assembly GCA_033556795.1). Classification (NCBI taxonomy): domain Eukaryota; kingdom Metazoa; phylum Chordata; class Aves; order Cuculiformes; family Neomorphidae; genus Tapera; species Tapera naevia. The sequence goes on from JAUMJJ010000029.1 coordinate 19,832,766, forward strand.
ACCCGCTACCAGTCACTGTGAGAAGCAATATATTGGCCTTGATGAACAAATCCTCCACCACTAAATAACAGTGCAAGGCATTTTTATTTTCTTATGTCAGTAGGAATCTGGATACAGACTAAACAGAAAAAGCAATACAGCACCTTTACAAAGTCAATTATCAGGTAGTTTGAGCTCAGAAATCCCATGAGGAAGCAACAATAACTATTGCCTCTGTAGCTGTGCTCTAGCCTCAGGAAATCATTTAAGCATGTGATCATATGCATCCCCTTTCACGAAACAACTTGAGAACATACTCTGCAAGGAACTCAAACACTTTGAGAAGTCTTAATATAACACAGATGCTTCAACGCTTTGTTGACCTTGAGCCTAAACACAGATATTTTAAACAGGATTTAAGCATGCTTGCCCATTAAATACGTGCATACATTCTGCTGTGTGCAATGAAATTTCCTCAGTAATGGCCACAACACGTCCAAATCTGATTTCCCTTGAGAGGCATAAACTAGTTGTCTACTCTGAAACAGAGACTTTTAACAGATGGAATAAAATGGCCCTGGGAAAAATATTACTCATCTCCACAGAGGCTTTCAAAACATGATATCATGGAAGCTTAAAAGACCCTATTACATTTGTTGCTGATAGCTGTTTTGTCCTTAGTTATTTCCCCCAAAGCGTTTGATGGGGTCTACCAAGACTTTTTAACAATGGGATGAATCACTCAAGACAGGAAAGCCATGATCTTGGCTTGGATTTCAGAAATATACACTCAACAAAACACTTTATCTCAAATTTTCCTTTCACAGTATGTTAATGTTAACCTAAATACAGCAAGATGAAGATAAACCAAAAGGACCAACAAAACTCTGCTTGACCTTGCTAAATATAATCAGGCTGTTGTACTTTTGGTACAGCAAGAAAAAGAACATTCACGTCCTGCTTTTTTCAGTGAGACATCTCATTGTTCTAATACATAAAACAGAGGGCAATACTACTTCTTCCTTTAGGTTCTACAATATTCATTTTGAAAGTTTTCTCCTAATGTAGCTATAAAAGCCAATTTATTTTAGGGCACATTTAGGATATACGAATCAGACCCTCAGATTGGCTATTTTTTTCTAGGTGTCCCACGAAATCTAAGAGTCTATCTATATGTCTGCAAAAAAGTAAAATAGGGAGCCAGTTTAAGCACTGAACATTTGTGCACGGATGCATTACTTAATAGCTCATGCCCTGACTCTGATCTAGGCTGTTCAAACTTGTCTTCAACACAAAATTGCAAAAAGGGCAGATAACTATTATCAGCGTGAGCACAAAGCTGTGCTACTTGGTGTCAGAGGTATTACAAGGAATCCTAGGTACACAGTGTGAATGTTTACTAGGTTTTATTGGTGATTTTAGAAGTTTTCTGCCACCTTATGCCAGGATGATTTTGGCGCTTTCAGCAGTATTTCAATAATGTGCAGACCGATTTTCACATTTGTGTTCCAGAAGGAGAAATAAAGATAAAACTGTTCATCAGTTTTCTTACATAGGTACTAAGAAATCCTGATGTAAAAGGGATTTCTGGCTTAGAACTGCTACTGGCAGTTTACCAACTACTTCAGCTTATCATGACAGTAAATGTCAAACATTTCAACACTAATGTAAAATAGTACAAACTATTTTTTTTTTGTGACAGAACACTGACCTTCCTTCCATTTGTCTGAGAGCCGTCCTCATTTTCTCTTTATACTGCTTATACTTTTCTGTACTAACATATACGTGTGCTATAGATCCATCTTTCTGGAAAGTATGTACAAACTTGTCACAGTATTTTGCACTAATTACCTTCCTCTTTGTCTCCTACAGCCAAGAAAAACACGTCATGTTCCAAACCACATTATTTTGCAGTGCCTTTAATACTTGATGAATAAACTTCAAAGGTACATGCTTGTTACACATGAATAAGTGCAGAAATAGACATAGGATAACATGGTCCCAGAATTTGCTACTAGCAAAAGTCAATAGAATTGGTTTTATTCTTGTAGCTAGCAAGAACATAAGCTTATCAAACAGAGTAATGGTAGAGCTTGAGAAAAGCAAATGGAAGACAAATTAATCCCAATTTGTTTAGGGACCTGCAAACACTGGAGCCACTGAGACCAGCACTTGTTCTAAAGAAAAATAAAGATGACGAGCAATCTTTGCCCTACCCCACATAAATACATAGAAAAACAAGGCATTGCTTAGGCCTACCCTCATTATTACTTGCAGATTATAAATGGACCAGGAAGGAGTCCTTGAAAGAATCATTTTCAAATAGCCCTTTGAAACAATCTTACTTACAATTGTCTTTGTCTCTTTCCACTAATAAGCTGGTTTTAATAAATAATACATTACAGCAAACCATACAAAAATTCAGCTATCAGTCAAGCTCTCAAGTTTTAAAAGAAAAATCAATCAATTCACAGAACATGAGGGAAAATTAACAGTACTTACAGCATTAGTTTGTGAAGATTCATCCTCTGGTTTAGTTTTTATGTCAACAATCCCATCTGCATGGCGAAAAGTACAATCAGCAAGTGCATCGTACGGTGTTAGCTTCTGAGCTTTCAAGCCATACTTCTGCAACCACTTCTCAGAAGATAAATATTTGTCAGATGTATTTTTTTGTAATGGATGGTCAGCTTTGGTTGCTAGTAAAGAAAATAAAACAAACAATACTTCCTGTATAACATGGCTCATTTTGTATAAGGCATTTTTTGAAAACAGGCTGCTTCACTAACAGCTTTGGAGTGAAAGGATATTTCTGATGAATTTTTAATATTCTCTACTTTGGTTGTGGGTTTTTTCTTATCAGGCATTTCTTTGCAACCAACTCCTTTCTAAATGGAACAAATCCATCAGAAGACAGAGCAAAAAAAGATGAATAGCTACAGGATCAACATAAAAAGGGAATATTTTTAGTATGAAGTTTAGTAGTGTGAAGGTTGATTTAACCTTCATATTGGATAAATTACAAAAATGCCAGAAAAGATTCCTGTATAAGATGTCTAACTACAAGGAGACTCATTTGTGAAAATGAAACAACAGAAGATATAATTGAAATTACAGTTGAGAACATTGGCTGATATTGGCATTGGTCTTTTTCAGAGAAGGCCAATTACAGTAAAAGGCAAATTACAATGTTTTTGGAAGACATTTTACTGTGTTTCTTTGCAATATAGCCTTTTTATAGGCTGAATATTACACCATGTATCACAAGTCACTTGTGTACCATCTTGATATTTTCTCTAGTTCTACACCCTCCTTTTAACATTTTTAATTGCTACTGAAAGAAACAGGATATTTTTTTGTCTGATTTGGTATGAGTGTTTTCATGTTTACTCTTTTATGTTACATTGTCTTAGAAATCTTGTAAAGACCACATTAAGGTTGGGCACTGCATATCTCTGGATATGCAACTCTCAACTCACTCATCACTAGCTCAATAAACCACACCTAAATCAAATCACCCAGCAGTGGGTCTCATAGCAGGGTGCATTTACTTTATTTCACTGGACCTAGGTGGTATAAATGTCTACTCTGTTTAGACAGTGACAACAGTATTGAGATCCTGAGCCTACAAACAAATTTATGGATGTATATCCTGCCTTGAAAAACACAGAGATCCATCAGCATCAGGGCAGGTGCAGGGTCAGAGCCTTTTCATGTGGAGACATTTGCTTTCTGATTGCTTGAGGTCCTTAGGACACCCCATGTGGCAAGTGTCACAAATGCACTCACATAATTTAAAAAAAGAAAACTATTGTTTTCTTTCTTCTACATACTTTACGTAAAAGTCATATCTCAGTTTAGGTGCTTTATCTGGAGAGTCAACAGAAAACATCTCTATAATTCTCCTCTCCTAAGGAACATTATAATCATCTTCAGCACAAACTGAATTTTGCAGGAGAGCACTTAAAGAGATCAGGAAGGCAAAACCAGGAAGAATTGCAGGCAGACAGAAAGGCTACAGTTATTTAGATCAGTGGGCAACAGTCAAGAAATGCTGAACAACTGACAAAATAAATCACACTGTAATTTTATTCTTTCAGTTTATTTATGAAATGATTATATATGAAGGCAACCACTAAAAGAACATTAAAGTTGCATAGTTAGGAGCAAATAAATACTGAAATTAGTGCTGCCCTTGCAGATTTGTTGCGGTCTTTTTTTTCATATGCATTATGGTATAGCTGTTTAACTTCACATGGGCTGTCCTGCTAATTCATAGGATGCTATTATCAGTATAAAAACTGTATTATACCTCCACAGAAGAATAAACCCAACCTTAAGTCCTGCAGAGTGTTATTGAATTTCCAACCCAGTGCAGGGACAGAAAGTTCCCAGGTTCAAATCTTCACCATTACTACCATACAACACACTGCTGAGAGTTCAGGTAGCTGAACAAATAGCAGTATAAAGAGTTCCTCAGCAGGTGATCCAGAAAAGGGCATCTGTCCCCAGACCCTATCTAGCCAAACTGAAAGAAATTGCACTGCAAAACCAGTACTGGAGCTATACAAATTCACTGATGACTTGTGCTAGCTCAACTTGAATCTTGTATCAACTTATGCAAAAAATATCACCAGACATCATGTAAGTATTTTAAAACCAGGGTCTAATGCAGCAATGTGGGCACTGTACATCCACTCCTTCAGTTGCAACACAACACTGAACATGCTTAGAATTTACAGATTCCCAAGTTTTCAATACTTAAGTCTTGTCAGTGTGCTCATTCTGCTTCACAATCATCTGTTTAAACCTTCCAGATATTCAGCAACCAGCTATGCTTCTGTCTTCAATAGGGCTCCATCCAACCAACATGCACAGAACAACAAATGGATCAAGTTCTAAGACAACCATAACTGTGAGAACTATTAGTTTTATGAACAAATGTGGGTGTTCCTTAATGTTTCTTAAAACAAGAATTGCCAGAGCACTCATCCAGAATCAATTTCAGTCATCTCCCTTTGACTAAGTGAATTCAAACCCACACTTCTTCCCTTTTAGGCAATGAATTTGCTACCGGGTTGAAGGCTATCCCAATAAGACCATGATGGGAGAGAGATCCCCAGCACTCTGTACACAAGGTTAAAGATTCACTGGCCCAGGTAGAGAGGAAGAGACCACAAAAAAACCCCAGATTTCAGTATCTTCAAATCTAGGCAATTTCTAAATCTAGTCACTGGTGAGCACAAAGTGGTGTATTTCAGCCTGAGCTACTGAAGGTCAGCTGGGCTTAAGTAGTAGCAAACAGAGAATTGTAACGGAAAGTTTTAAGCAACCCTAAGTTTAGATGTCAAGTACAGGTGCTACCTGTAAATAGACATTTTGGAGAAAAATCATCCCCAAACTGGCATGTAATTAAAACTGTACACAAACAAAATATTGATTATGAATATAATGGTAGCCTCTTGAAAGAAACATAAATGATACCATCTTGAGAAGCAGGCTGGTCAGATACTGCTAAAATTTTTTGAGCTTCTCTCACTGTACTCCTGGCTTCCTCCAACTCCTTCCAGATCAAAAAGACATCTTCACGGACACCAGCTACTGCAAAAGAAAACATAAAAAGAACTTGACATTCTGAGACACTTTCTGCTGTTTATAACTCCCCAATTACCACAAAGTCATTGGATTCATCTAAATGTTGCCATATTGTTTCCTTCAGTCTCACTGTAGTGACAAGTGTTGTTCTTTGATAGACTTCATAAAAGGGCTTAAGCTGTCACCGGGACATGTCAGCTGCCTGCCCTGGTGGAAGTAACCTCCAGAATGGGGCACAGATTGTTCCCACAACAGAAGCAAATCCTTTTTAATGGCCTTGGATATTAATAAGGAAACTTCACATTTCATCCCCTGGACTTCATTGCAAAATCTAGCTCCAAATATTAGAACCAACTTTGAAACTTTAAAGAGAAGATATTTACAACTCTTTTAATTCCCTTTAATGTGCAGAAATACATTTATTTTAAATGAAATCTTCTGTTACTGAAGAATATGTGACGAAATTTTGCTAAGCAAAGTTCATTTTCATCCTAACAATTCTAAACAGTCATAAAAATGCTAAAAAATATTAAAATGTTTTACTATCAGGCTATTTTCTCAAAAAAAAATGGAAAAATCCAAAGCTGAAGTAGATACAGGATTTTCTTAAACTCAATATATATATGTTTGTCTCGATTAAAAATAAAATACATATTTCTTTAGTAGAGTATTAAAATTGAGGGACTATATATATAGGTGGTATGAATACTACTAAAATACGTGTTAAATTAGGTTAATCTCGGAGTGTAAATTGCAATACAGGACAAATCAGAATAACTGTGGGTAGTGTTATAGTAAAAATATAAAAGAAACTGAATGATGAGCTATCCAAACCACAGTTGCAGACTACAATCTATTGCTGATTGCAGTCTATTACTGAATTGCACGTAAAGATGATGAACAAGACAAACTATACCTTAAAAACTAGTGGTTCAGTTGATATGCAGTGGTGGCTCACTATATAAAAGATAAGACATGCAAACCTTTCTACTAAAGTAAGCTATCAGTAAACAAACCAATCTGATCATAGTGTTCTTTGATAAAATTCTCTGAAATAATAATATGAACATTTCACAAAATAACAACTCATTTCCAAGAAATATTTTGAAATGTGTTATTATACAGTGCCATCTCCTGGGACCTTCCTGCATTTCAAGAACATCTGTTTCAGCCATTAGGACAAAGATCGACATTTCTTAAATCACAAAATGCTTTAATATAGCAGATCACTCCACACCATAAAACATGAAAGGGAGAAAAAAGCTCTGTCTGTTATCATTATCTTTTAAATTAAAGAAAAATATTCTGTGCAAGTACTTCAGAAAGAGTTTAACTTTTCTTTTGTAAACAATCCCTCCCTAGAAGTGCAAAATATAGCATTGGCAAAATTCCAGCAAGTAGGGAGCTAGAGATTTGCTGATGAGTAGTCACCTATTGAATATACATACACACACCTGTTGTCACATTTAAAACCACAAAGAACATGCATTGACAGCACACATGCACATATTTCTAAGCTTAAAACCTTTGTGAATGCAATTCCAATAGAGCTGTGTCCAACTAAATCTGGATATCCTCCATAAGCTACCAAGTTTTTCCTTATTTAGGCAGCAGCACAGCAAAGTAAAACTGCATGCACTTTCAAAGCAAGTAAGTTTGGTGACACTTACTGTACAGGAAAAATGCAGGCATCAAAAACTGCACATTGTGAAGGTCAGGTTGCTTAGAAAAACTTTTATCTGGCAACAGCTTTTCCTGGATCCACCTGGGAGAGCAGGTTGCAAGCAGTGATAACTGGAGCAACTTTCTCTACATAACAGACTCACCTCCACCTCGGCCTCTTTTCCTCTCCAGCTAAGGAGGAGTGAGAAGGAAAAGCTGTGCCTTTCAAAACTGAGCCCCCAAACTCAAATTATACCTATGCATACAAGCATTGCATCTTCCAGGTGTGGTTCTCAACCTGTGGCCCTTCCCTGAAAACACATGAAAAAAATGACCAAGAAAGCACAAACCTCTCTTTGGTTTAAACTTCCTGAGCTCGCGCCTCAGCTGTGCCATTTTTGGGGCCCACCAACTGAAAAACAGCTGAAAGTTCCCCTCCAGGTGTGCAGTCCCCAACGGCTCCAGGCCCACTGGCTCTGACATGCCTTCAGGTGTCTGCATCCCAGGAAAGACCTTGTCTTAAACAGATTGCTTCATCCCCAGGGGGGGAAGGGCCCCTCCCCCGGCCCTAACACGCAGCATCCCACCAGCTGCCCTGGCTGGCAGTTTAACCGTCAGACCCCTGGGGACCCACTGGTTCCAAGTCAAAAACTGACACAGCAACGGTAGGAGGGTGGCTGCCAGGCACGCGCGGGGGAACGGGCCTTAACGCCCTTGCCTCTGCGCTTAATGCCGAGCACAGAGGGTTGGTTTCAGCTCTCTCCAGCAGCCATCGCGGCCCTGCAGAGCACCTCACACAGGGGACAGTTTCAGGCTGCGCTCTGCCCTCGGTTAAACAGCATTTCTGCCCCGGAGGAGGGCGGCCTGAAAAAGAGGATGGGAGAGAGAGCCTGCAGCAGGGGGCAGAAGCATTTTGTCGACATGGGAGAATTGAAAAGAAAGGTGGTTGGTTGAAGCAAAAACACAAGCACACTTGCACATGTACATGGAAACTCACAATCACCTTCGTTTCCATTTCCTAGTTAGTTAATACGGTCAGGCAATCTTAAAAGAAGCAGCTTTTCCACACCTACCTCCCAGCAGACAAACACTTCCCTTCTGACAAGTCACTGTAACCCACTTGATTTCATACTCAACATACAAAACCTGCTGAGAAAAAAAGCGCATACAAAACAAAAAGTCCGCAAAATCTGCAGTATCTCAATATCTCTGAAACATCAAGCAAATACCAATGGAAAAGCAACTCATGGAAAACAGAAGCATTACTTCCTTCTCTGATTATCTGACTTAGACCGTGGAAGCAAGCAAGTCCAACTATAATGGAATAAGGTCTATTTTAAACTTCATTTGGCTGCAAGGGAAGACGGGCAAGTTCATTTTTTCTCACTGTTGGTCCCTTCCTCTGCCTCTACGTGGCAGCAGAACACAGCAATATTCCCTCAAGCACTGATTTTTTTTTTTTTTAAATCCCCACCGAGAGGGGGATGAATGGAGGTACAAAGGAGCACAGGAGGGGAGTGCACAGCTTTACCTGCATATCTGCCAGGTCAAGCAGCACTGAAACTCTCCACAGCCCAATCCTGCCCCTTTCCCACTGGGCAAATGGACAAAGCAAATGAACTTTGTATCCCATGTGGTATCGCAGAGCAGCTATCTGCATCATTCTCTACACATTAGGAAAGAGATTTGCCAGGCCAAGGTTAGGCTGCTGAGACTAGACAGAGCGCATGCAAGGAAAAAACAGAGGCAATGATCTTTGCTACAGCTTGTAGGCAAAGTAACTACTCGTAAGTCGTTATCCTGGCTCTGCAAAGGGAGGGTTCAGTCTCTGCCATGACTGCGTACAAAACCAGTGCAGATTGAATTCAATGTCATACAGGAGGCTGCTGTTCTTATGCTTCCCGTTTTACACACAGCAACCTGAAATTTTCCCTGTGACCATCAGGTAAATGTAGAAGAATAAGCACAACTGAGTATACAACAGCCTTGTATGTTCACAAGGAGGTCAGACACATACCTCTCTGGATTTGTTACATTGGTCAAATCCCAATTTCAGTCCATTTGCATTTTCATTACATATACCAGCTCATGTATTCCACCACACTGAAAAACATTGTGCAGAGATTTACTGCTGTTTCTATTCCAGCCAACAAGGACCTACTATTCATTTCAGGATCTAGTTCAAAACACCATTGCTTTTCAAGTCCTGTTTAGCACTTATCTCCCTGTCCCTCCAAGAAGAAGACACAACTGTGCCCCTTTTGGGCAAGAACATTCTTCTCTGCAGCTTCCACCATCTCTTGCCCTCCACGTCTTGAAGATCCAATTTAAATTTCACCTCCCTTCCACTTTTAATTTTAACTACCTAAAAGGATTGCTTCACTCTGCAGCTTTTTGCAGGTGAAGAAGCTATACAAAGAGTGTAGGCAGAAGCAATAACAGGAAAATCAGTGCTGGATAAGGAGGTATCACCACAGTGGTGAAATTAGGCTTTATGTAAAAGCAGTTCTCTGCCTTTGGTAAATCTAAGTCTGCTGATATAAGGACCTTAATTTTTTACCAGCTCGCACCTGTTTTATCTCAAGCACCCACTCAAAATGAGTGCAAAAAAAGATTCAAATTTGGCAGTTTCTCCCGCTTGCTTTCTAAATGACCGCTTAAGGTGAAAAACGGGAGAACAGAGCCCTTATCTAAAGTTTGAAATACCTCACTTCTGACTTGTTTTGGTAAAGCAGATGAAAAAGAGTGAACATGAAGATACTCTGAATTTGCAAAACACTGTTATTCAGCGGATACCCAGAAAACTACCAGATGTCCTTGAAACAGCTTTTCCAGTCCATAAAACATAATGATGACTTTCAGTTTCCAGCTGTTGCATTTGTGGTGCAAAAAGAAACATATTCAAAATATTTCTGTGCCTCCCTTTACTTTCAAGAGACACCCCATTTGGAAGATTAAATCTCTGGTTTATTCTCTATTTATTTCTTTGTATAGTTTATGCCACACATCCAAGACCCACTTTCAGAGCCCATTCATGATTAATCGGCACTTTTATTATTATTGCCTTCTGCACCCTTGAAGGAGTCTCTGAAACAAGAGACATCAGACACAGACCAGAATAACGTCTCCAACGTATTTTCTTTTCTGAAAGGACTTCACATTCTGCATATGACTGAAATGCTCTCATTGGCTGCCAGTGATGTCACAACTGTGCTTATAATACCCAGTAAATGCAGAAAGCTAATTGTGTCCTTTTTAATGTGTAAATTCTACTCCATAATAGCAATAAGACACAACAGACAATGCACTTCAAGGGGATTACTGCCCTTTTGAGCGATTAAAGCTATTCAGCTTTCAGCTTTAGAAACAGTGGTGAGGAAGTAATTTCAGTCATACAGGAGCTCTGGGTCCATCTATTGAAACAGGCTGACTGCCCCGGGGAGAAAAGGAAGCCAGCTCCCCCCACCCACATCCCCAAATGGGGTCCAGCAAGGAAGCACTCATAGCAGACTAAAGAAAATCATTATACAGCTCTATGAAACAAGAGACAGGGTTTTGAAGCATACTCTATTGTTGTTCTCTAAGCCCTACATCCCTTCACAAAGCATAAAAACAGGTGTCACCTCACTCTCTTAATTCTGTCACCCCACTATGGTTCTCTCACGTTGTTACAACCACAGTTCAGTGAAGGATAGGTTAGTCCACAAGGAACTAGGCCACAATGCAGGAAATATGGGCCAGTTATTCCAAGACTGACAAGCAACCTTGGGTGAGTCACTAAATCCACCCTATGCTAAACATGCCCTTGCAGTAAGAAGAGGGTAACACCATTTTGCTGCAACATAAATGCTCCACAGTGTAATGGGGATGGGAGCCATTTGAATAAAGAGGATATTACACCTCCTGATATTTAAAAGAAAACATTTTTAATGAAATGTCCTGCTGATAAAGATATCAGACTTGACATAAGCAGCCTCACTTCACAGCACAAGCTGGTTCTCCTCCCAACCTGGCTGAAACCCCAGTCCAGTCCCACTGAACAGTAAGGCTGACTTATCCAGAGGAAGTAGCACTGTGACTAATAAGAAACACATTGAGAGCCTTCTGCACAGCCCCATCCCCCAGTAAAATGGTTTCTGTTACTTGTTGTTCTCTTCCCCGCCCCCTGAACTTTCTTCTCTAAGGCCCTATTACTGTGTTTTTTGCCTGTCTTTATGACAAATTCAGATCTGGAAAGAAGCAAGTCAACCTCATGTGGATTTAATCCCCTTATGAATTTGGTCTGTATTGATGTGGCTATTGTATCAGATGGTTTTCCACACTGTTCCTCTTTCTTTCAACAATTTCCCTATACCTAATTTCCACTAGGTCACTGGCATAAGCACACCAGTACTACTCTTCATCTCCCTAAACAAATGATGATCTTCTACTTTTTTTCACTTCTCTTTCATTCTCACATGCACATCCTTTACTCTCTTCACTTCTCTCTTTTCCTTTTTTCTCTCCTTCACACATAAAGAATTTCCATTTGACCAGTCCTGCCATTACCCCACCCCATGCCTACAGAAGGATTCTTTTGATTTTAGACTTAGCAAGTTCCTGTATTACATTTATGTTCTGAAACTTCACTGTGAAAATCAGCATCATCTTATGTTTTATATTGTATACCTAGTGGCATTCGCCCTTTCACTTTTCTGGAATTCAGGGCAATAGGACTTTTTCCATCCTCTTCACATTTTAGTGTAGGTCCAGTAGTATCTCTACAGTCATTCTTCTCAGCAAAAGCATGGAATCTGTAATACAAAATGAGTTTTCACCAGTACATGAACTCCTCTACATAAATACTCCTCTAATTTTAACAAGATGTATGTCACAAGATCATAGTGGTGTACAACTTCAGAACCACTTGCTTATCTAGTCAAGATATCTAAACCTTCATCTACAACAACACTATGAATATAATAAAACCTTTTATATACATTTATGTACATTCTGAATTCTTCTCATGAAGAATAAACTTTCATTTTGGCATCATTTACTCTGAGGCACCTCCATTTTCAATTTCCACAAAATCTATTTTTAATTAATGCTTTTAACATGCTGAGCAAGCACGTCATTTGAGATGTCTGAGATGACACTAACACCTTTTTATCAGATTATCCTCCAAGTTAAAAGCCCAACAGGCACATTTATTTCATTATCGACATGCAAGTCAGGAAGTTAAGCAGACTTCATTTACCCTCATTGTCAAAACAGAAAACCTCTCAGAGCAGGAAAAAATGCATTTCTGAAACAGAACCACACTAGAAACAGCCTCAAGCCATGAAAAGCCCATGAACTTGGCCATTTCTATGGGAAAGCTGACATAAACTCATAGACAGATAGTGGGCGAACACACACCATCAAGGTATTAATTGGCCCAGTAAGTCTGCACCAAAGCTAGAATCATATAAAAAGACTAGAGTGGGAATTAAACCAAAAAAACAATTCCTCTAAGCTCCCTGCCACAACCTTTCTTGCCTCTTTCAAAAGGAAACATTCACTTTCCTTTTGTAAAGGAGGGGAAAACACTGACAAAAGAAGATGAAGAATGATGACTGGCAATGTCCCTGGTACCGTGGAGGTACCATGGTTCTAAATGACCAAAATCATTTTAGACACCCATCAGACTAGAGCAAACATAACACTTTTCCACAGTCTTGTTTTATGGCAGAGGCTCTTATCTCTTAAAAACTACTTCTAAACACCGATGGCTATAAAAGAGCTAAGCAGCTGCCATCTAACCAATTGCTCTGCTGTCATTTGGGAGATTTCTTCTGTTGGAGGTCTTCCCACTCTTGAACGAAAAACAGTGAAACAGAAAGAGCTAGCAGCCATTTCACAGCTCTGCAACTGCACAGCAACTTCTCTTAAGCAGACAAACAGCTACTGACTCCCACCGCCCTTCTGCTGTTGAGCATGAGTTTGGTATTGAGGAGGTTTGTGTTTATTCGTTTGTTTTCCTTATTTTGATGTCAGAATCAAGATTAAAGTTTTATTATCCCTTTGTACTGAAGGCTGATTCTCACCACATGGCTGATTCCCAGGGTAAAGCAGCCAACAGCCCATATGAAATGTATTAGTTTCCATGAAGTAGATGCTCGAGAGCATGGTACAAAACTGCATTTCCACACAATCATGCCTGTTGGATAACACCACATCAATTTTCTGTTTTTCCAGGAACTGGAACTGCCCATTTAGGTCAAGCATTATTTTTTAGTACATGTCTGTATGGCACTTGATACAACAAAACTCCTTTGCTGTTGCCTGTGAATATTACCAGAGTACAAAGCAATACAATAAAACACTTTTCAAGTTTATGTTGTGACCCTTTCCCCTGAAGAATTTTTCAGACTTCAAAAGAGGAGCAGATGACAGACAGTTTAGGATGTAACAAAGGAATGGCCTTTCTACAAGCCAGTGGAGCACATATGTGGAGAGAAGCTGGTCTGTGCGAGTAGTTCCTGCATTTCAGACTATTTCCCTAGATTCCTCAGATTGCTTGTTGAACTGCTTTGTCTTGTTTTCCTCAGGAGTAAAACTGGGATTATATTCAGATATCGGCCGATACCGTTCCTAGCAGCAAAGCACTTTACAAGTACTGAAATCATTACTGTGCTTCTTCTGTGTCATACCTGCCAGAGGCCAAGCGGCTCAACTCCTTCAGAAAAAGAATAGTTTCATCTCCTCTAGCATTGAAAGATACAGTGTTGACTGGATGGGGGCCACGAGAAACCTTTTCAAGGAGCAGCTGCTTTGTGTCCACTGGAACATCACCCACAGCAAAGTAATAAACAGCTTCAGCCTGTCATTAAACACAAAAAAAAAAAAAATGGAATTGGAAGATATTATTTTACACAGATGCCTGGTACTTATTCAAGCACTGCCCTACGCTACTGCCCTACGCTGAGTTCTGGTAGAAGAATTTGGTAGAACCAGTGCATTGCTTGGGTCATAAAATTTTCAGACCTTTGTTTCTGCCCGTGATTTAAACTAGTGAATCAAACCAAGCCAACATGAAATATCCTGAAGTGAGAAGAGAACCTGACCCATAGCCTCTGGGTTTAAACTTGTCTGATGCAATCTCCCTTCCACAGAAGTTAACTGAAACCAAAGGTGTAAGGAAGCACAACTGTATTCCTAGTCAGGGAAAGATTCTATGTCACATTCCACCTTTATGAAGAGAGATGCTGTGCCTTACCAGGGCTGAAAGTCAGTAGGAACTTTCATACCAGACATACTTTCACTGGCAGTATGTATTTTAAGGGTAGGAAAGATGCATCATGCTTTGAATGCTACTGCTGCTATTTACATATAATGTGTATTTTTTTGTACTTTCCAGGGCAGAGGGAACTTGGCAGGTTTATTACAGCCACACACACAGAAGCTGAAGGAATGTCCTTTAGTTATTGCTTGAATATTACATTATTAGGATTTTGATGTTACTTGCTCTTATCCATCCTAACAATCCTCATGGTAAGTATTCTTGAATTTTCACCATCATTAAAAACAAATGTAGTGACAGCTATCACATGATCTGTTTGATCCAGTTTGATCCTATCTGAGCATGCACATAGCTCTCCCAGCTGTCCTTGGACAATACCTTGTTCCTATTCCTGAAGAGACCTGACCTGGGGGAATGACCTGGGGCTCCTGAACTGGGGGAATGAATGCACATCGCACAATTGCTTTTCCCTGTGTTCCTTCAGATTCACACCTTCTCCTCCTCCTTCATAAAACTGCCAATAATTTATAAACTTGATATTCAATAAGAATTATCAGTTTTCACAGTTCCTCCAAAGAAGGATTTATTGCCTGTCTCTGCAGCTTTCAAAATGCTTGGGCATAGCTAATGCAGAACCAACTCTTCACAACAAAATAGACAAAATTGATAACAACAGACAATTCGCTCTACTCAACTACAAACCCAGCAATGCATAGCATAAAGAAAATGTTCCTTGCAGATCAGACAGGAAAGGTTAAAGCCTTTCCATTTAGTCCTGCATATTTTGAAAATTATAATTTAGGCTGCCATCTAAACAAGCAAACAAACTTCATTCAAGAACAAGAGGGAGAACAACATGAACAGTTCCTCACAGTCTTTACCTTGGTGGATGAGTGGCTTACACTTTGCAGAGTGGCACCTGTACAGCACAGCAAGTTAAAAAGCTGCAGATGCATCTGTGGCAGATAAAGTTCAAAGGATTCTAACCTTACATCAGAGTGATCTTGAGCTTGGGACTGACAGGTCTTGAGGAAATGAAATCTAGGGAGTCACTACACATGGGGAGAAAAGCTCAGCTAAAGGAATGACAGGAAAAGCCAAGTGTAGGGAAAAATAGAGCTATTGTTATGGAGCAACTTCTGTTGATTAAGCCAGTTCTGAGGAATGAGTCATTTCATCACTGTACAGTGAGTGTGCAGCTTTTGCCTAGGATTGAATGGGTTTTCCCTCATCTTGCAGTACAGTGAAGCTGTCAGTTATGAATGATAATGACTGCATTTAGGTGTAATTGAAGTTTGTTTTATGTTGACCACCTGCTACAAATTACTCCACTAGATTAACCATTAGCCTTCCAACATCCAGAAAAAAACAATAGGTGTCTCACTGTTGGATGGATTTTAATTTCTGTTTATTCATATGCAGACCCACCAGGTCTAACGAGCCTTTTTTTCATCCAGACAATACTGAAATCTAAATAGGCTCTTTTTCATTTCCCGCAAGGAAATCAGTAATATACTGCAAATTGAAAATGTTAATAAAATCTATGATGAAGGCAATTAAAAAAGCAGTCAGAAAAAATCTCACTGTTGCACAATTTGTTCCTCACCCAGTTCCTTTTTAATACCAGTTTCCAAATATCCATTCTCATCTGAGTGAGAATGCACCAGCACAGGGAACCAGAAGGAAAATTAACCCAAATTTACTTTCTCCTTCAAACAATGTCTCAGAATGAGATTTACAAAAGAGCTAGGATTGGATCTGTGCACAGGGATAGATCTTATTGGCAGTGAAAACCGATAATTCTAGCCCCTCACATAGCAGGCCCAATTTTCCATTAAACTGGGGCACTAGGGAACTGAAATAATGTACATTGTAAGCAAATTTCATAAAATACCATTTTAACAACACAAGTTTTAAGTGAATATCTCAAATGATGGCATATATATGTCTTGTGAATCCACTATAAAGAATAAAGTTACATGGTACTTTTAGAAACAGACAGAATTTAATTGCAGCAATACTTGTACATGCTTTGTCTTTTTGTCCTGGAAGAAATTCTAGCAATAACCTGGCTGATTTAAAAAAGGTTTTGTATATCCTTAATGCATACCCTTAATGCTTAGATAAATACCTGTACTTACTATTTTGGATATTAAATACAATTTTTCATGAGCATTTCGGATACATTATAAAATAAAAATAGTTTCCCCATTTTCAAAAATGTTAATGCCAGTAATTTCTTGTAAATTTGAAACCCTGAAAAACATATACGGCAAAGAAAGTAGAAGAGAAAACATTTTCTCTTTCCCTTAATGACTGAATATGTTATTTATTTTGGGTACTCTAGAAAAGAAAATAAACAAGCTTCTGCATTCAAAATACAGTGCATTTATATGAACAGGCCATCAGTAAATACAGTATGCAGCTACACTTGGGGAAATAAAAACCTTTCCAAATGCCATCATTAATATTTATCTTTTCAACACTCATCAGGGCAAATCACAGCAGCCAGCCTGGCACTGAATATTCTTGGATATACTTGAGGCTTCTGAAAAGATGTATGAGCTTACCGCCTCATCACTCATGGCTTCCAGCAGGGCTTCAGCAGAGCTGGTATGGCTGGCAGCTGTCATAGGGTCCAGCTTCCAGAGCCACATAACAGCAGACTTTACAGTATGCTGAGACACAGGAGTAGATTTCTCTTGCCACTTCATGAGATCCTGAGCAGCCCTGAATATGATATTAACCATAAATGAGAAGCAGTGAGAATAATGCTGGCAGAGCAAAAGAGCAAAGCTCTGCTACTGTTACTATTCTTTTAGATTCTAAAGTAATAGAGTAAAATACAGATACTAAATCTAGGCTTGCAATAAAAGCAGCAGAGGAAAAATAAAACCCTTAGAAAAATGTTATAATTTTTATAAGTTTTTTTGAGATAACTGTTTCCAAAGCAGGGCCAAAACAACTAAAGCACTTTAAAAGCAGTTCTTAATTCATATTTACCTCTAACATAAATGTAAAATCAAGTTTTTAAAATATGTATTAAAAAAATTCTGGCTTCTACAGGTCTCTTTCCACAACTTGCTGCGTGACCTTTGTGTCAGGTCATTTTAACTGATCTTTTTCTTTTGTAACAGTGCTAATCATTATCTACCCATGAAAGTAAAATCTGTGATGCTAAGATTTTTGATACTTTAATTGATGAAAGGCCTTTGTCTTAATGGCATTACAGAAGTACAAATTATATGAGATTGTATGCCTGTGCATTTGCATATAAAAAGACAGAAAGCAAATCAAAAATTAACAGCTTTGAGGATCTGTGACATTCCATCAAACACTATTTTGAAGAGTTCCTGAAGGCCTGAAAGACAAGTATGCTTTCGAAGACTCTTTTAAAGTAATAATTGGTATACTACATTGTCCTTTGTCTCCCTCCTCCACAAACAAATCAATGAACATAGTCACTGTGCCTCAATTTTAACTTGGCTTTGCAAATCATTTTTAAAGATATTTCAAGAGCTTCTCAAAAGCTATGGAAGTT
The DNA here is from genome assembly GCA_033556795.1 of Tapera naevia. NCBI lineage: Eukaryota > Metazoa > Chordata > Aves > Cuculiformes > Neomorphidae > Tapera > Tapera naevia. The sequence goes on from JAUMJJ010000029.1 coordinate 19,850,807, forward strand.
ATCTTCTTCTTTTCAAATCTCAAGTGCATCACAAGGCAGAGAATTAAGATGAGGTCACCAGAATGAAACTTGTATGACAGAGCCTGGGTAAACCAACTTAAACAATCACAGTGTAGTTGCAAGTTATCATTATGAAATTTTAAAATTATATGACCAAATTTGTGCATTGTTTTTCTCACAAAATTCTGTTTGTCTATCCAAACCCCAGCTTATGTGTTCAAATCCTTATGTGGACACAAGAATTTGTGCAGAGAACATAAATTTGAATAGCTGCTTCCATTCTTCTATTTGTAACTAAACTCAAACTCATTTACTCATGTTAGAGAACAAGCACTTGTCTTTTTGTTATGGAAATCTAGTATTATTTCCTAGTTCTGTTACATACTTCTGTGACCATGAAAATCTGCAGAAATACAAATGACTATGCCTGTGCTTATGGCACCTGAGGGGAATGTACATTTACCTGCAAGGCAAAAACCTGTAATGCCTGAAGACAGAAGAATACCCAGGCAGTCAGATGGGACCACACTGTTTTTCTCTTAGATGCTTGAAGAGCATTATTGCTATCACAAAGTCTACCTGTCCTGGTTTCAGCTGAGACAAAGTTAATTTTCCTCCCAGTAGCTGCTGTGGTTTGGATTTAGTGTGAGAATAATGTTGACAACACATACTGTTTTAGTTGTTGCCAGGTAATTTTTATGCTTGGCTGGGATAGAATTCGTTTTCTTCCCATCAGCTGCTGGTTTTTAGATTTAGTATGAGAAAAATGTGGAAAATAAACTGGTTTGGTTTGGTTTTTTTTTTTTTTTAGTTGTTGCTAAGAATTGAAGGACTTTTTTCAGTTCACCATGTTTTGCAAGTGTAGAGGTGCAGAGCCAGGACACTGCCTTATCTTTCTGGTTTTCTGTCCTACATATAAGTGTTTGGGTTCTGTTAGTCTTACCTGTTCTTCAGAGTAACAATGGTCTTCTGTTAAATGGAAGTCGCAAGCTCAGTATGACTGTGGGTGAAACTTGGTAGAAAATCTATAGATATTACCATTACATGAATAAAGACAATTTCCACTACAGAAAGCATATTATCCAAACACGTCTACATCATATGGGGCTCCTTTTTAATTCTCCAGTAACGGGCAGACATGGACTCCTTTGTTTAGCCTGGAGAAGAAAAGGCTCCAGAGAGACCTTAATGTGGGCATATAAGAAAGATGGGGATGGACTTTTTAGTACGGCCTGTACTGATAGGTCAAGGAGTAATAGTTTTTAACTAAAGGAGAGTAGATTCAGACTACATACAAGGGAGAATTTTTTTACAATGAGAGTAGTGAAACACTGGAACAGGTTGCCCAGAGAAGTGCTAGATGAGGCCTCACACTTGGAAACATTCAAGGTCAGGTGGGACTGGGCTTTGAGCAACCTGATTGAGTTGAAGATGTCCCTGTTCACTGCAGGGGGGTTGGACTTGATGTCCTTTAAAGGTTCTTCCAAACCAAACCATTCTACAATTCTATGATTCTATGATTCTTTCTGCTTACCGAATGAGGTTGAATTTGGCAATTTGAGTCACTTGTTCCACAAGTACCATAGAAAGTGCATGCCGACACAGATCAAATTCAGTTTGAGCTACAGTGCCAAAATCCAAAACAATGACAATGCACCGTTCTTGAATCACTCCAAAGATCTGTCGGCTCTCACTGGTTAACCACTCCATTCGCTGCTTATATAGATCAATAGCTCCCATTAGACAGTCCACAAAATGAAGAACCCGTTCTTTTTTGGTCGTCAGCTTTATTTAAATAAGGGAGAGAAAGAAATTGAACATCAAAACAAATAATATAAATGCAGCCCCAAGCTTAGCACAGCTGCAATAGCTGCTTTGCAAGTGCCAGATATGCCAGCCAAGGTAGCAGTGAAAACAATCCATTTTTCTTCCACTATTTCAAGAGCAAATACTTGACAAATGCATCTATGCTATAATAGAAAAGACATTGCATTTTGTCCTAATTGCTTTTCATAATCTTTTTATATGAGCATGGGACAGTGCCAGTGGGTTGGCTGACTTGTCCATCTCAAGACTAGAGCAATTAAAATGAGCTGAACACAATCTAGGATGTAGAAAGAGCTGCAGAGCAGATGGGTGAGCAAACAAGGACACAGAAACTTTGTACCTTATTAGACTAGAATTTTGACTGGCTCTTAAAATTTTGTACAGCCATACAAGGGAGCATATGGGTTTGGTTCTGAGGCATTTCAATCTCCACCTTGTCTTTAGCATTTGAAAGGAAAATGTAAAATGCTTCCTGTTCGAACTATTATTTCACTAACAATACCCACCACTACAGATTAACTATTTGTAGTAGGTGCTTAAGCAAATTTAGTTCAGGCAACTGCAATCAACAACTACAACTTCCCATATCGTATCAGTAAATGAGAAAAACCTAGATTCAATATTAAAATGAAAAACAGCAGACCTCCCTATGAATATGTTCTGTATGCAGAATGATTTGCAGGTCTAAAAATCCACCACAAGTTCCAGTAAAGACATTACCCCAATATATCTGATCCATCTAAGCTAATTTACTGGCTACCTTCTACATCCAACTACCTTTCTGGGACTACATATAAAACTTTGGAGATACAAGTGTTTTTAAACAAGAACATTTCTCATCGAGAAGCTATTTTGTGTGACAGTCTGCAGACTTCTCCCTCTCACTTGTATTTTTCTCTCTTCTTTAATGTCAGCTAGGGTCCTGTAATGTGCCTCCCAGATACAGTCTCAGGTTGTCTGCCAAAAAAATGTAGGCCTGGAAGAGGAGAACTTAAAAAATTCAGTTTCCTCCTATGACAGCCATACTCATACAAAGAAGCTTAATACACTACACCAATTAAACTCTATCCTAAAATAAACCAGTTTTCTTGCACCATCCGTTCACTTGCAGTTGGCCAGTCCAGATTCCCGTTTCTCTGAGGGTTGGAAAAGTTCTGACTGTCCAGCCTAAATTTAGTCCTGGCACTTCATACCTATTTATTCTTGGACTAGCGTGCCTTTTAGCATAGAAAACTATAGCTTTCCTCTATCCCTGTAATTTTCCTTTCTGTAGGCATTCAAGGGCAATAATGCTACCCTTTGTCAGTCTTCTTCAGTCTTATTTACATACATCAGCATCAACCAGCCCTCTTATAAGACCAGCACTCCATTGCAGTTCATCCTGCTGGCTCTTCCCAGTACCTGTTCTGGTTTGAATCGCTTCTTCTCAGCCTGTGGTAACTATGCACAACATTGTACACAATATCTTAAATGAGATCTCAACAGACCTTGTATAGTAGCATTGCTACCCTAATGCTACAGGAAAAGTCTTTTTACAACTCCAAAGGTGTCCTAGGATTAAAAGGCATTATGTAGATATTTCATATGGAATTAACGGTGGGGAAAAGTGAGGGGAAAAAGCTCCCTGAAATGATTCTTTTCCAATATTCAAGCATTGTGCCTCAGAAGTGTCTCTAGTTATCAGAAAAAATGACAAGCTATTTGCTTTTGTAAAATCCTTTATGAATTAACTCTCTCCCCTCCTGGCTCCCACGCTGTATCCCTTCAATCAGAATCCAACCTCTAAACAATGGGGCCGACAGCAGCTGTTGCTAAGACATTCCTTAGAACATGAGCCTGGGCAGAGATCCAGTTAGCTGTCTCTATAGAGTAGGCTGAGCCTTTTGTGACCCTCTGGCACCAAGCAAAGCAGCACTTTGCATCAGCAATGACAGCACATTATGCCTTCTCATAATATTTCAGCATCCCCATTTGGTTTATTGACTAAATTTTTTTTTTTTAACTCAGCTGATTATCTTCCCTCTTTCAAGATGGGGTAAATGTTGCTTAGAAACTGCAGTCTTGTCTGGGAAGATTTACTGCAGTGCTGCACCAAGGCAAGAGCATAAGACATTGCAAGGGGAAAAAAAAGAGATATCTGGCTTCCCTACCACTGATTGCTATCACTCACAGTTTGACAAAACAGAAAAAATGATCAAAAGATAAAGTTTTCACAAAGAACATAAGTATTTCATGCCACAGTGAGATGTTTTAGTCACACCGTTCTGCTACAGTGATAATAACTTCTAAGCGCACAGAGAAGCTACCACAAGTCAGTCACACTTACATTATACATGCTGCCATCTTGTCCTCTCTTGTATTGAGGAAACAGACCGTCTGCATACCGAGAAGACACAAATTTCCCCAAGGTGGTGACATAATCTACAGCAAAGGTTACAAAAGATCAAGCTGCTAATCATAAGGATTACTTCAAACAGATATTTTTCAGGTTGATGTGCATACCATCCATGTGTGAGGCACATGGATCTGTATGGAACTCTTGATGTTAAGAAACTTGACAGAAATTCTTGACATGTTTTTGGTTTACAATCTTCTCCAGCTCTCCCTATGTTGAGACCCTGAGGGCGCCAACAAGCCTTGATTGCCCTGATCAGCCCCACCTGTGGTTTCCATTCACAGGGCTCGCAGGACCAGGCACCCAATTTTTGCTTCAGCTGTGCTGTAGGTGTACCTGCCTCAAGTTCTGCTAGTGGACCTCTCTCCTGGGTAGAACTCTCAGCCCTGTATTACAGCCTTGTCTTCAGTCCAATCTCCTGAATGGGACTCTTAGACCTATGCCATGGCCTTGTCTCCAGTATTGTTTCTGGCTCCATCTCCTGCTGTTCCTGGCTGCAATCCCCGGCTGGACTCTAGACACAGTTCACCACCTCACCTTGTCTGGAATGGTCTGTGGACACTGCCAGCAGCATCCTGCTCTGCCTGCGCTGCTTAGATGCTGCAGGATTGCACCCTGGTCAGTGAGGGCACTGCCTGGCCTGCAGTCCCCTATGGCTCCAGGCTACTTTCCCCAGCTACGGAGCAACACTGCTCTTGCGACTTCCTGCCTGTCTTGTCAGAAACAGGGAAACCTCCCACATTTAATTATTTATAGGTCAAAAAGCTACATGGGAATTTAATAAATGAAAGGTTTAGGCAATAAACTTGTGTATTATCCATTTACCTCACGACAGGACTCACAAATATTTGTCTATCAAACAAAACACTAAATCTGGTGCAGATAATGCTGTTCTCTTACACAACTAAATGGGTGCAGAAACGGGTGCAACTAAGGAAAAGGTTGCACTCTGCTCTTTTAGTAGCTAGAAATCTCCTACAGGATCTCCACTGATAGGGAAACATTAGGGGTGGGAATATTTAACGTCACAAGCCAGCTATTCTGTACATCATGCTGCCCTGCTAAGCTAGTACATTCTGCTCCTAAAATTACACTGTAACAACCTTAACCCTGCTTAACAGCTTCTTCTTCATCTACAGCACACAGGATTTCAAGATCTGCACTTTTGATCTTTGAATGCCACAAACCAGCCAAAAGCTTACATCATGCAACCTAGAACAATTGCAATACATTACAATTCCTACTTCTCGTGCAGCAAGCTTTAAAAGAAAAGAATATCTTACCATGCTCTGCAAAGCACTATTCTGGCAGTGATTAATAATTATTAGCAAACTCTTCCCCTCCAGCTGTCAGATAATTGCAAAGGAACATTTTTCTATAGCCTGACTTTGCATGAAAAGCAGCCTGAATTCTAATCGAATTTAACTGCTTCCTTAAAGCTGGATCCCTGGAAATAATATACTGTTCCCAAGAAGGCTGGCTAGCCCTGATGATTAACTAGCAGATTGTAGATTATGGCACAGCATACATTATATTTGCCATCTAAAAATGGACAGAGGTCTTATGGCGTGTTCTTTGCAAGACTAACACAGCCTCAGCAGCATGTGCTAGATCCCAGCTATAGCTAAATGGGAGAGGATTGGAAATGCAGCCTAGGGTAAAGCAACAGTACAGCTGAGTAAAGAAAACCCCTCTCAGATACTAAGTACTTATCAGATCAAAAGGAGATGTAGTTCCTCAGTTCTCTGAACGGGTCATGACAGCAACCACAACCTCCCTTTCTGCCATTACCATAAGATAAGAGGCAATGCGAAAATCTCCTCTGTCTAATACTGGGATGCTAAATGAGCATGACCCTACACAGTATTTGAAGTGTGTGTAAGGGTGGAGAGGGTTATTCTATTATTGATTTGTCTTATACCTTTCCTGTGCTGGAATCCAATCTGTGACAAAATGTGGGATAGGGACAATTTGTTTCTTTTGAGGCCATGAAGTTCAAGCCATTTAGAAGATGAGATGAGAGGTTGTACATCCATGTGCCACTGAGTTACTGGCAGTCTCCTTTCCTTCTCTTTCGAGTTCTTCTTGTTGGCTTCGTGGAAATCTTTGGGACCTTGTCCGTGCTTTGAATGAAAAGCATCTGTAGAAAAGAGGGAAACACATTTATACTTTAACTAAAAAATTCACTTGATTTGTCTCCGTTCTTAACTTGTATTCCATAGTACTCTGTGCACATATATATTGACTCTTGTTTTATTTTGTTATGCTGAACAACATTCTTCATCTGCAAAGTTGCTGTCAGTCCTATACATCTATTGCTGTTATATCTTTTTATTCATCCATATACACTTACTTTCAACTTATTAAAGAAAATGTCTCTTGTGTGCTGAAATCCAAGCCCTGAAAGCTAAGTCCAGTTTGCAAATAGCAATCCTTCCAGCTCCTAATACATCTTTCCTAAATCTTGGGAATCAGAACTCATAATCGACTTTCAAAGATTGTTAGATCGTCACTACACACGTAGTAGAAGCATTTTTTAAAGTATTTTTTAAAAATTATATATTGAATTCCTACCATAAGCAATAGCAGAGCCAGTAGTAGATCCTCACTTTATTGCAAGACTGGTTAAACTCCCTCTCCTCATATCATTTACCTCAAGTGTTCCGGCAGAATCTGCTCCAGGCTGTAATGGATCATGTGAATGCACAGGAAATAATGGACATGAAAGTCCATTTTCATTTCAAGTTCTAAAGAACAATGAACATATTTCAGCACCCCTGTATAGTCAGCCGGACTAGCTCCACCTCAAACTGGCAGCAGAGACAGCCCAGAGCCTAGAGTGTTTAAGGCAGAAATGGAAGCAATGACAACAGTAATGCCTCTGTTCTTCAGCACAGAAGTTCTAGGAGGACTTTGGTATTTCCTGTTCATTCCCAAAATACTCTGCATAAGCTAAGCTGGCCCTAGTTGTTTAAATACCCTTGCTGTATCTAATTTTATTTTCTGTGGACTTTTTATATTTCTGCCCATTCTTGTCAGCATCAACATTATCTGGATTATGCCAGTCCCCCGTTGCCCAGATACTGTAGGCTGTCTGTAAATATACTACATGGAACAAACTGGTCCAAAATCGTAGAATCATAGAATCACTAAGGTTGGAAAAAGACCTCTAAGATCATCCAGTCCAACCATCAGCCCAACACCACCATGCTTACTAAACTGTGTCCCAAAGTGCCATGCCTACAAGCTTTTTGAATGCTTCCAGAGATGGTGACTCCACCACTTCCCTGGGCAGCCTGTGCCAATGCTTCACCATTCTTTTAGTAAATAATTTTTTTTCTAATATCCAATCTAAACCTCCCCTGGCAGGTTGTAATACACACAAAGGAGGATAATTCTATTCTAAATGACTGAAAAATAACCTTCAGTCTAGCAAGGAATATGATCAGAACTCTCTGCTAAGATAAAATATAACAACTAACCTAGTTACAAAGGTTCATTAGATAGACTGTACCTCAGTTAATAATATATAAGAGAAATAGACTACATCTTCAGAAATCATCTTTCAGTGACAGTAACCTTCTCTTCGGGGCAGACTTACACCAGCTTTTTCACAGTCATCAGTCCTTCAAGCCAAGCACTGGGCTGGCATGCCCGTAGAGGTTGGCATTTTACAAGCCCTCTTCCTCTGCTCAATATAGAAACAGCACTGACAGATGTTAACTCCAGAGAGTTCCCAGTCTCCTCCTTCAAAAATGCAGAAAGGCCAGTACAGCACCCCATATACATTACAGGTGAGACTGGCACAGCTTCAGAATGTCTTGTACACAGCAAGCAGCACGCATACCACAATGCTACAAATTAAACTGAATGTTTTCCAGGAAAATATGATATCTATGCAAAAAATTGTCCTGCAATACTCACAGTCAGTCCAGGCAAGTATCTTAGATGGACTGTCAGGCATGATAGATCTCTTGATTGGCAGCACCTCTCCTATTTCTTCTTGAAAACCTGAGGAATTATTAGGTCTTAAAAAAATTAAAATATTCCCATTCACAGGTCAATATGAACTGAGGACCAGCTCCACAGGCCCAAGCAATAACAAAAGGGCAGAAGTTTGAGACCAAGATTTTCAAGGAAAATAATATTATAAATAAAAGCGAATAGCTACTCCCCACCTCAAAAAAAGGCTGAAGTCAGATTTGACAGTGAGCTCCCTACTCAGAAATGGGAAAGTGGGAAACTGGTAATGTGATTTCATACTTCTAAACCATCATAAAAAAGAGCTAATATGGAAGTTTCCACACAGAAAAATTAGTGGGGTAGTCTGGCCTGCTGTCTGCCAGTTGTATTATATTCTATTATTGCTTTGTATTATACCTTACCTTTGCTAAAATACAATTAATAACTAAACCTGGGAGTATCTGAGATGTAATTTTGTGAAGAGTTTCATAGCTTTGCCTATAAGACTACAAGATAATTCACAAACAAGAAGACTTATGTGTGTATTCATATATGTGTATGTGTTTTAAGGCTGAACTGTGAATAACACACAACATAGCAAAGTAAAACAGAACACCAGAGAAACAATGCAGCTTATATTGGCAGAGTGTATTGCTTTGAGATGTCATGTTTTGCCATGTACTTTGTTCTTTTAATAAATAAGATGAAAGAAAGAAAGAGGGATATTTACGAATCACTAGCAGGCCAACTGCTAGCTATAGTCATCAAGCAGTTCTCCCTGGGAAAAGCAAAAAATGGGATAAAGTAATAACCCAAACGCTTAGCCTTTTCCCTATTTCTTCATTGCAGAAATGAAGGCTTATTCCTCTTACATGGGTTTAAATATCCATATGGAAACACATAAACTGCTGCAGTCTTTTGTCCTGTTCATGCAGAAAGATACGAACAGTATGAAAGGCAGGGAGGACTTGAAAAAAAATGGACTCTCTTCTGCACCTTGACACCCCAGGAATTGTGTGGATGACAAAATCCAGCAGCACAACCCCTGACTAGCCTGGACTTAGTGTCAGCACAGTAAAAAGGAGTTTTTGCTACAGGGGAGATACATCCATAGTGAATGACCATAGTGAGTGGCCAGAGTTGTGCTGTTTCTCTCTCAGAAGTAGTGCTGCAGCACTCTCACAGTAACAGCTGAGACACATTTCAAGCAGCAGCCTGCATCAGAGGTGAATCCCAGGTGCCATCTCATTTCCAGATGCCCAGAGGTGTGGTGACAGATTTTCCTTTGCCTTAGCTTCTAGCACCTGGAGGTTGAGCAGCATGAAACGATGGCACTGCATGAAAAGGAGCATTTGAAAGGAGACAAGCGACTTCCAACGGAAACAGCGAGTTTACCTCAAGCCTTGAAAACGTGAGTTCAAAACTGATGACAGACAGGATAACCTTCAGCCCAAAGTCGGAATGAAAACAAGTTATTTTGAAAAGGTGAACCAGAGTTCATCTGGGCACCTCTACCCTTCCGCTTTATCCAGTGCAAACAATCTGCTAAAAGCTTCACCCACCACGTGTTTCTGAGTTTTTAACAGATGCAGCAGTGTTTGTCAAGGCTGTAAGATAAGGCTGTCCCTCACCCATGGGAGTGTCCTGGGAAAGCCCATGTGAGAAGCCCACACTGAACCTCTGATGAAATGTGTGTTGATTACTGAGCTGTGCAGCTGCCTGCTGTGGAAATGCGGCAGAACCATAAAATCATAGAATGCTTTGGGTTGGAAAGGACCCTTATAGATCATCTAGTCCCATCCCAGTCTGAGCCCCATCCAATCTGACCCTGAGCGTTGCAAGGGATGGGGCCTCCACTATCCCCCTGGACACCCTGTACCAGTGTTTCACCACATTCACTGTAAAAAATTCCTTCCTAATATCTAATCTAACTCTCCTCTCTTTCATCTGAAAACAATTACTCCTCGTCCTGTCCCTGCACTCCCTGATAAAGATCCCTTCCCCATCTTTCCCGTAGTCTCCTTTAAGTACTGAAAGGCTGCTGGAAGGTCTCTCTGGAGTCTCCTCCAGGCTGAACAAGCCCAACTCTCTCAGTCTGTGCTGGTATGGGAGGTGCTCCAGCCCTCTGATCATCTTCACGGCCCTCCTCTGGACTGCTCCAACAGATCCATGTCCTTCCTGTGCTGGGGGTTCCCAGAACTGGACACAGCACTGCAGGTGTGGTCTCACCAGAGCGGAGCAGAGGGGGAGAGTCACCTCCCTTGCCTTGCTGCCCGTGGCTCTTCCGACACAGTTGGCCTTCTGGGCTGTGCGCGCACATCGTTGGCTCAGAGGGTGTCATTGCAAGATGCGAGTGGGGCCCACGGAAAAGGGGGAGCACAGGGCAAGGCTGGACTGGCCCCCAGGGCCACCCAGGGTGAGGGACAGCCACGCTGCTCGCAAGTGTTGGCAAGCGGCACCCTCCCGAGGGAACCGGCAGAAACGCCGCATGGAAACGGGCAGGGGAGGGAAACCGAGGCCCCGGGGGTGAAGGACTAAGGGTCGGCGCTGGGTCCCCGCCGCGCTGCGGGCTCCGCCGGTGCCTGCCTCCCCGCCATGCCCTCACCTGCCCTGCAGCCCCGCCGCTCGCCGCCCGCCCGGCAACGGCGCCGCTGTTGTTGAGCCGGAGGCCGCCCGGTTGCTACGGGCCGGGCTCACCCGCCTCCCGCCCCAGCCGACGGGTCGGGGAGGAGGAGGAGAGCCAGAGGGCAGAGCTGCCCGAAGGCAGCGAACGGGCAGGACGAGAGGATGGGTGAGGTTTTTCCACCGGGTGTGGGAGCGCTGCCCTGTGCCGCTGCTGCCGGGGTAGAATCATAGGATCTCTGGGTTGGAGAAGACCGTTGGAATCACTGGGTCCGACCGTACCTATTCCCTACTAAACCACATCCCTGAACACTTACTTCATCTATCCTTCTTTTAAACACCTCCAGGGATGGTGACTCAACCACCTCTCTGGGCAGCTGTGCCAGTGACTGACAGCCCTTTTGATGAAGAAATTTTTCCTAATGTCTAATCTGAACCACCCTCGGTACAACTTGAGGATAGACACAAATGTGGGATAAATTCGTTGCCAACAGAGGCTGGAACTGCAACATGAATTCAGCTTCTGCTGTAGATGAACCTGCTTCAGCAAGGAGTTTGGACCAGGTTATCTCCAGAGGTCACTTCCAACCCAAGAGTTCTGTGATTAATTTCTTTAGGAGCCAAAAATATGTGACCCAACTTGGAAAGCCACAGAAATCTATATATATAGTGGATTTGTGTCTTCTGGTCTTGTTAGTTCTTAACTTGGACTAAGCCAACAGCAATATTTATACTAAGAACAGCTGCCCGTCCTTTGTTTAAGTCAGAGGAGCAATACACGTTGCTGGAGAATTGCCATACTCCTGGAGAAGTCTAACTGAAAATTATTCTAGTACAGTAAACTATATAAAAAGATGTGTGTCATAAACCTGAACTTGATATTAAACAGCTCCCATTGATTCAGGTAGCCAGGAATCTAGATTTGCAGTGTTTGGGCTGAGAATGTCTGTGAACATGGTTTCCATCTGAGAAACAGTGCTGAGCTCTGCACTTTCTCCATTTTGCTTTGATTTACTACACAATCACGAAGTAATAAAAGATCAGTCACTTTATAGGATCCGCTGAGCAGTCTTATCTATGTATTGATATTCACATGAAAATACACACCCACAGGCACAGACAGGGCTGTCCAGCGGCACTCCAAAACATTGGCTTTAGCTCTTTAAGGTGGCTTAGGTAAACACAGATAGGAAAGGAGAATTACTTATAAGTAATGTGGTTGGAATGGGAACGTACCTTGCTGGAGCTTCAGCTTCTGGTACACTTGGAACCAAGAGTTTAAAGACTAGCCTGGGCATGGCAAGTTATCCAACATTGCACAACTGTTCCCTGAGGCATAGAAAAGACTTTCATTTTTCAAGCATGAAACAGGTTCCCATTATGTCTTTGAAAACAGTAGGTACTGAATGGTCTCTAGATCCTTTTGGACACCGCAACTGCAATAGCACAAGCTTCTTTAGGTACCTCTATTTGGGGGGGGCAGTGGAGCTTTTAAAATCCCTTGAAAGTGCAAATGCAATGAATTTATAAGTAGATGCCCAAAAATTAATCTAGTCAGTCTCCTTGATGCGTTTTGCTGCTTCCAACAACAGAAATTCAGAAGTTTTTTTTTATCAAACACCTACAAAGCCTCCTTTGGGTACCTTTTTCTATGCTTTAAAGAATAAGACCTTGTTTCCTAAATGTCTGTGAATGCAGTAATTACAAGTTTTAAAAAAAAAAGTAATTATAGGAGATGTAACTTTCTATGCAAAGAGCCTGTCAGAAACATCCACTCTAGGCTTGGCTGTGCCAAACAGAAAGTGTTGCAAGAAAATATTCCTTACAATGCTGCGATTTGCAATGCTTGTAAAACCACTTGACAAGTCAGGGGCAAAGGCTGGCAAATGCAAAGCTACTTCTAGCTCCTACTGACTTCGCGATGAACTGGATGTCTTCCTTAGTTGAAGTTCTGAGGAAAAGAAGATGATTTCTGCACATCAAATAAACATTGTTCCTGGTTCACACAGAAGCCCTGCCTTGGCCACAGCCTGCCCTTCAACTCGTGCGGAAAATGAGGGATATGTTCTCCAGATGCCGCCAGCTGAATGAGGCAAGGCTGAATAATAAAGGAGGCGGGGATCCAAGTAACTGCAAAGTGGGAATTCACTCCTTGTACTGGGGTGATAAAAATAAATCTTGAGCCATTCTGTCATCTGACCTTTAGGCTGAATGACAAAGTGGTATTGATGGGTGGAAAACACATTATTATGTCATTCATTAGAGAATGTATTGTAACATAGGCCTGAGATTGCATTAGCAAGCATGACTTTGTCCTGTCTCTAGAGTATTTCACCTATCGATGAATATGTTTGATGACTTTTATTATGGCTGAAAATCAGCATTGTCAGCATTTCCTCTATATTGGTGCTTACAACATGAAACTCTTGATTTAGTTTTTATAATTATTCTTTTCAACCAAAATAAGAAAGCAATCCACTCTTTTTTTGGTCTTCCATTAAAAAAATCTAAAAAAGAAAACTCTTTAACATTTTCCCTTTTTTAGGTCATTAAAACCACGTTTAACACAAATTTGCAAAAGTTCTTTATCCATGCAAAGCACTATATATAGAGTGTCTAATCTGACTGCTATTAAATTAAGAAACAGATAGTCTCCTCTAGTGGCACAATCAGTAAGTAAAGGTTATTATTTTATTGCACTGATGCTTATGGCAGTGATAGTATAAAGAAAGGAGTTTCTCCGGGAAGTTTAATAATGTCACATATCCTGCCTTATGGTGTCATGCTTCCTGTTGACTCCCTCTCAAAGAAAGACCCCTTGTAAGGGGTAAGAAAGAAAACAAAAAAGTTGGACTGAAGTTAATGCTGTTCTTACCAGACACATTGGTTACAGTGATTGTCTAAAAAAAAAAAAAAAAAAGTAGTTTATCAGCAGAGGCAAAATATACAAGGTCTGACACAAAAATAATGAGACTGCCTATAACTCTTCTTATTTAGCAATTTAAGAAAATCAAATACGAACACCTTAAAAACAGTTCACTTCTGAGTTGGCAGACAGCTGCATACAATGCTGCCCATGTTCAAAGCGATTCTGCCAATTGTTTTCTGAAAGGCTGTTGAGGATCATTTTCGAGTTCACATCTTCTACTGACAAAAAATGATTCCTTTTGATCTTTGGGAAGAGGCAGAAATCACAGGGGGCCAGGTCTGGAGAATAGGGTGAATTCTCAACCACAGTAATGTTGTTAGTAGCTAAAAATGCTTCACAAAGTGTTGTGGGCTGGTGCATTGACTTGATGTCAACTCACTGTTCACTCTTGCATACCAATATTTTCCAGCCAAGGGTAAGAAAAAGGGTCCACTCATATGTATTGAACCAACCAATTTGAACCTGGTCTCACTGTGACAAGTCGGAACATGTCCTACAACCATGTCTTTGTCTCTGCCCTCCCGCTCTTGGTTCCTGAGTCTCTTGGTTAGTCTCTTTTTGTGTCAGACCTCATAAAAAGCACAAAAAGAAAGTCAAAGAAGTGCAACATTTTAAATGTTCCTTTCATATGTATGAAAAAAAATTTCTTCATAGTCAGAAGTAAATGTTGTAGAAGGGCTGACCCTGGTGTGAGCACTGATATAGTGACGTGGGGTTCCTGTTCCTGCCTAGAAGGCAGGCAAACCAGGCAGGACAAAGCATTGGGCAGAACAGCTGGATTTAGAGCAGTCTCAATTGCACCAGAATGGTGTTGCAATGTACCTTGTACATTTACCCAAAGAGAAATATTTTAACTTTCCAAGCATCCCTTAAATTGTTCCTTCAGTTTTTTAAGATATTTCTTAAGCTCTGCATGTCAATTATGCAGCCTACGGCCTGTGACTGACTTAGAGCTCATGGGCACTTTTGGATGAGGACATTGTAGGGTGGTGGCGTGAAAATAAAATATAGGCACTGCAAAGTGGGAGAGCAGAGGACGAAGGTAGGTATGGGAAAGGGCAACAGAGGATAAACTAAAACTTTAGAGGGAAAAGCTAGAAGCAGGAAGGGAGCTAAAAGGAATGTGATTGATGCATGATGGCAGGAAGAAGCAAGAATCCAAACTGTAGAGGCTGGAGCTGCAGTAAAGAATGGATACACATAATAGGAAAATGGGGAAAGGCTGGAGTGGCGTGGTGGAAGTGTTGTGTATAGGGGCTTTTTACACTTTGCCCCACAATCTGCATGACAAATTGAATGTGCTGAATAAACTGAGAGACCATGCTGTAGGAGCACTGGGCTGCAGGAGGAAAGCATGGGAGTAGGAAGCTGATATCACTGCAAATAGGTCTAACCAAACTGTAATAATGGTAGGATTAAACTGTCAGGGATAGAATAATAATAAAAAGCTGTCAATCTCCCATGAATATCTAGTGCCCATGTTTAAGCATCTAGTTTCAGACTTTAAGGAAAAAGAGTTACATTTCCAAAGGAAGCCAGCAACAGGTTATCTTCAACAGCCCACTCGTGTTTTTTGAGCTGTGTATGACTTCTCTACATAGCCATCCTCTGCTGCTTCCCAAATCTGCCATGTGCAGTCTTGAGGAGTCAAGAGGAATGGTTTTTGAAGATGAACACATCAGTCTGTAGGGTTTTTTTCTCTTCTTTTTAATTGTCTTTAGATCTATACTTAAAATAGAAGTGTTGTCAGACTGGCAGGAGTAGACAGAAAATCCTCCCCCTCTGCAAATTTATATCTTCCAGTTACCACATGCAGCATGACCAGGTACTAATGGAGGTGAGCCTGTCACTGAAGCAGCAGTGCTACTTGGAACACTGCGTAACAGATTGATCAGAATTTAAAATAATAAATACATTAAATAATAGTAAAATAAGATAGCAGAGTTCTGTGACCTTTGTGTTTAAGATAGGTGCGACACATCAAGGTTTGCCACTCCCTAGTACCCACATGGTGTTTATGTCATCTGGAACAAACGATGACAGATAGAAACACTGCTGATTCCTCACTGCCCTGGGGTGATATTGCCTTACTTATATCACACGGATTTCTTTCCAGGTAGCCCGCTTGCGCAAGCAGAAAAGCATGCTAGCAGGTACCCTGCCCATACTGGAGAGACCATATTGAAAGGAGGAATGTGAAGCACAAGCTGCATGGAACTGCTCTCTTAGTTTTCTTATTTCCCAAGTCCATGGTCAATGAAGTGCATCTTCCCCTTTCTGGAGCCACTCTTTTTTACACCTTATCCTTGAACTTAGGTATTCTTTTTAAGGGGAGTGGAAAGAAGATGAACTGGTTTATAATTCCAGTGAGGAACTGGTAAAGAATGCATTTGCTATGGTATCTCTCTCCATTGCTTTCCTATCTCTGTCTTTCTGTTCCATGATGATTGTTAACATGAACAGAAAGTCCCTGCCTGCTTCCACAAACATCTGTCTGCTAAATTCCATCGGGCTGTGAAACACCAGGACATGGACTGTCTATCCTGGAAGATCTGGAAAGTGCTTTGAACATTATAGGCACTGGCAGTCTAGAAAAAGTTTAGTAAGAAATGAAGGAAAGCAGAACATGTACAGAGGCTAGGAAGCATATAGAGCAAAGGTGGGAAAATAAGAATGGTGTTTTTCCCAATGTTGATACAACAGCCAAATGAATGAGACTAAGGTAGCCATTAATAGTTCTAGTTCAGAAACTACAACAAAATTCTCAAATGTGAGAATAGTGAAGAACTGGAACAGATTAAAGCTGGCATATTGGTGAGACATAAACCACTTTTAAAATACAGATGGATATACAAGGGATCAAGGTGAGCAAAAAGTTCCTGTGTAGTCATCTATTCTGAGGAGTAAACATGCAAAGATGATAAATGCAAGATATAAGACAAAAGAGGACAGAAAGGAGTAAATGGCAATGAGAAGGAATGAACGTATAGATTAATTTGCACTCGAGGGGAAATTTTCAGTGAAGGAATCAGAATAAGAGAAAGTTAAGACCTTTGTTAAAATTTCCTTTGAGTTCTAACACTTATTTTACACCAGCGTAGAAATGCTGAATGAGGAAAGACATTTGGGGCACTGTTAATATGTACATAGTGACAGATGTTTGTACTGAAAACTCTTGGATTGTTTGGGTGCCAGAAGAGTTCAAAAATCTAACAAACATTCTGCAGAAATAAGCTAGTAAATAGCTTAGCAAGCTCAGTACACTAGGTTAGGCCCAAGCTAAAAGTTCATTCATCCAAGGCAAGATGGAGAATGAACTGTTTCCTCCAGCAGTGGAAGGACTCACACAGTGGTTTGTGGAAATCAACAGGTTCAGTGTTGGGCATTAAAAACAACTGTGCAAATGAAGTGATTGTTGTCAAAAGCACTGAAATAATTCTGACAGGATCTGGTGTGAACACGTAGCGAGAGGTCATATGTGTCAAAGCTATCAAGATCCATCAGAGTCCCTGGGATTCCAGCCAGTTTGAGGCCAATTTTTTGATAGTGTCTATAGGCTGGATCCAACACAAAGGACATTCTTTTATAATGAAAACAGTCTTTATGAAAGTCATTTTTTTGTGTTTATAAATACCTTGAGCCACACTGCATCCATAGTAATCTAGCTGTGCTGTGATCCTACCTTTCATAGACAAATGCATCAATTAATGCATGCACAAGGAATTCTCTTATTGCATTTTTTCTTAAGTGTTTGCCAGAGTTCTACATATATTATTTCTATCATGTTGCCTGCCTTTTATAGAGAATATGCATTCTCTAGTCCTTGTTACAGTGACTAAGCCTATGAGTCCAGGAAATATTGGGAATGCCAGAAAAAAAATACCACTAATTGTTAAAAATTAGTATTTTTTTTAATATTTTTAAAAAGTTGCCGATCTTGTATAGCAGATAACAGAGGAACTTTACTGCAACAGCAAACCAAAGTGGATATGTTAAGATTTCTAATCAAGCCCAGACAAGAGATATTGTAATATTATTGTGTTATTGCCAAAACTACGTCAAGGGTAGGGTAAGAGAAGCACCAACTGAGGAAAATAACTCCAAGTCTCCAAAGTGATGGCTGCTGTAGGTGGAGGCAATGTGAGAGTGAGCAGGAGACAGCTACAGATGAAAGTAAGAATAGGAGGAGACAGAGAAGGGGAATCCAAAGGAATGGGAGCTGCCCCAAAATACCTCACTACCATTCTACAAGGTCTATAGTGTTGTATAATGATAAATTCAGCACTTCAATATACAAATGAAAAGCCTATATCAGTAAGCTACTGTAGTCCGGACCAGGTTGGGTATTCTACTGTGTAAACTCTGAAAGCAGCTTTTTCTGGTTTAGGTAAAAAGTTGGTCTAGCCTCATCTGCTTCTCAACCAATAGGCATACAGCAAAGGGCAGTGTGTCAGCTTGAAAAATTATTCAAACTAAATAGTATTACTTTCTTTCATCTAGAGTATTGTGGTGTTATCCAAAGGGATAACTGGAGATGAGAATTGCAGGTGGCATGCTACTGGTCTCTCAGGCCCACAGAAAGGGATTTGCTGCATGTGACTTCAGTTGTCTATGGAATCAGTAAATTAATCAAAGCTAATCACCGGCCCTCCCTGAGGAGCCAGCGGAGACAGATAGGTGGACATCTTCCCATAACCATGTAGGCTCTGGCTGCCCAGGCTGAGCACACCAGCTCACACCTCCATGGAGCAGGAAGCATTCACACTCTCTCCAGCTTTAGAAATGGTGTGAATGATGGGCAGGTGTGGTCCTGCCAGCGAGCAGAGATGCGTACCAGCAGCCACGACTGACATACCTTCATGTGTCTCAGTTGGAAAGAAGCCTGTTTTCAGATCCAGAGGTTTGCAGTCCAGCAGCAGAAAGCTCACCACTTCCCACACTCCCACCATTTACCTCTGCACCAGCCTTCTTGTAAGGCAACAGGGGAGATGGGACCAGGAGTGTGGATTAGGGCCTCGCAGCTCTGCCAGTGAGCTGGGGTTATACGTCAATAAGAGAGGTCTCAAAGCTGACTCCTTAATCTTAAAATGAGATTGCAAGGCTGACAGTTAAAGGGGAGGAAAAAGACTTGTTTCCATTTGTAAATGCAACATCAGTCCAACAATCACTGAGAGATGATAAATATCAATCCTGAAAGCAACATTTATAACCAGTCATTGTGTTTGTACCGAGGCTTGTGTTATGAACAATAAGTGAATTATTCTACATTCATTCATGCTAAGAGTTACTTGGCCAAAATAAATATATGCTAGATGACAATTCTTTTCCCAGCAGGATGTACACTGGACAGTTATTTCATATAGGAAAACATCTAGTGTATAATTTGCAAAAAGTAGAAGAATATTTAAGGATTGGTTTTCTCTTCATTGGCAGATATACAGTCTTATTATATGAGTTACATCTGGTTCTACCAGGGACATTAAACCTATTAATGCTCTATTTTAAAACATTGTATTGTCTTGTAACAATATGAAATACGTTTGGTATTGATAATAATTTTGATAATACAGGAAAATAAGTGTATTAAGCAATTAAGAATTGTTTTTCACCTTTTACTTTTCATATATTTCTGTATTACCTTTGTGATGGAAATGTTGTTTAGAAATTTTTTAGGCAGGACTTTTTGTTTAAATAACTTCATCTCTCTCCTCAGTTTAAAGCACTTTAAAATATTTTACTACCACTAAGCTCATTCAGTAACCTCAGTGTGTTGTAACTATTTTTCCAATCCAAGCACAATTAAAATAATAATTCTCAAGTCTGAATAACCCTTTACAGCCTATTTTCATAAAGCCTTTGTGGAATTATGAAATAATTCACAGATAACGACGGTCATGAAGTACTTGCTGACATTTTAATCCCAAGTTGTCTCTATGGGCAGGACGTGCCTCTTAGAGATGGTGCAATCAGGACACTGCCCACATAATTTATAACTTGGCCCTGGTTCCTCCTTCTGGCATTGTTATCTGATGTCTGTGAACAGGACAGTGAAACACATCATTCTGTAGTAACCACCAAAGAAGGCGTATTTAGTGACATCTGTACTCACAGTCCTCCAGGTAAGGATTTTGAGTGCACGTGGGTTTAGAACAAGGAAAAAGGCAGAGAACTGATGCTGGAGGGAATGTTTTGTATCGTAAGGGAAGTGCATTTTGTAAGGGCTTTGAAAGGTGATATAATAGCATTAAGGCAAAAAAAATTAAAAGAAGGCTTAATATGTACTGATTGCGGAACCTGCAGACTAGGATTTTGTTTTAATCTGTGCTCTTTGCTTCCTGCCACCCTGGCTGCCAGCTTCACCCCATGAAGCAGGAGCTAGGATGTCTGCTCGCAGCTGCCTTGATGCATGGCTAGCAGGAGGTGCTGATACCAAGCTGAAACCAATTTGCACCTTGCTTTTGGAAACCAGATTCATGGATGTAATTATGCTAATCAGTGGAGTTACGCCCCTCCTACTTTTCCCATCACTTCTAGCTGCAGTATTTTTATTGCAATTGAAGCAGTATAATGTCACATTAATTTTGATCTTCCCCAATAGTCCCCACAGTTGGTCTATGTCTTCATAACTCAAGGCCCATTTATAGATGACTCACCTAATAGTCAAAATTATTAATTTACTACAAGACTGCTTGCAATCCCAGTTTTTACAGTGTTCCTACATTGCTCACAGACTTAAAATCTGGAGCCACTGAGACTACTCATTAATCAAGAAAAATAATTGGAAGTGTTGGTGTAACTATTGTTTTATAGGGCCCCAGGCCACAGCATTGCATGCTGGTAGAGTCAGTGGAGCCTCTTGTACCATCTGGGTGGCTCAGAGCTTCCCAGACAGCCTTTGTCCAGATCAGGAAGCACTTTCCGTCAGCAGCAGTCCCACAGGCTGCGATGAAGCGACTCTGAGGTAACACCTCTATGCCATGTGAGTCAGGACACTAGAATGGGCCCCTAGGTGCTAATTAAAGTCCACTTCCTGCACAGGAATATACTTCCAATTATCATGGTAGCCCTGGAATGCATTCTGGGATGTGGAGAAGAACAGAAGCTATTGCAGAAAAAAAGTAATTGGAGCATTTAAACGACAAGGCCCTCATGATTAGTCTCTGTTGTCATATGAATTATCCCACAATAACCCAGCTCGAGGTTCCAAAACAGATGCTCACATGATGGTTTCTTCCAGGACTGCCAAGACCTGGGCTTCTCGGCAGTCCAAAAATCTGATGAAATCAGGCTTTTTTGTTTTCCTCAGTCTTGAGCTTCCGACGTCACTGCATGGTAAAGAGCCAGAGCTATTGGCTGTGCAAAGACCTCAAGGAAGGGTTTGTAAAAGGAAAACAAACACGTCATTCAGAAAGCTGTCTTGGAAAAAAAATCCAAAAATTTCCTTCCATGGGAAATCTCTAAGTTTATTTTTTTTCTGTTTTGGAATGACTTCTTATTCTGGAATTTCTTTTGGAATAGAGATTCAAAGATTCTGCCAATTCAAGCCTCAACTGTGATTCAGCTGTTAATCATCCATAAATTTAATAACTTTACGTCCTGTTTCTTATTTCACAAATTTTATCATCAATTTATCATTACCCTTCCTCATTCTTCTTCCAATACTATCCAAGCACTGTTCAGAAAAGAAATGAGAAGCAGAGAGTCTATCTGAAAGACTACAGAAGCCCAGGATGTTTTGTTTTTCTACAGAAAGCTAGTATGCTTTGCTTTTTATTCTATTTTGCTTTACCATAGCAAGCCCTTCTACAATTCTGAAACTAAAGGCGGTTAATCCTGTACCAAAGATCCACTTCAACAAAAAAACCTATGTCATGAAGTGGTCTCCAGTGTCCCCATGATATTTGCAAGCAATAATAACGTCAAAATCCATTTCCTGCAGCTACCTACATTAGTTTCAGATGCATTTCAGTTCTGTCTGTCTTGCAGTGGTCTTGCAGTGGATATTTATATAAAGCTGTGATTGCACACCACATCCACAGTTTGTGATCTATGCCAGCAAGATAAAGGGTCTCAACACATAAGCAGATTTTGAGTTTAGCCATAAAATGAGCACAAAAAGCAGTTTAAGATGTAGCCAACTAGAAAAAGGGTGTTGGCACCTACAGTTTATAATCTTTCTTTTTGCTAAATGATTTGCTTTCATAAGTATTTAAACAAGCACATGGTGACAGGTACACAAAAACTTTTGAGTAGCTTTGTGTTGTGACAACGGTAAACATAGAAAAAGCTGTTGCCTCCAACAGCAAACAAGGAGCTCTTTGAGTAAGCTGCTATAGCGAGCCATCCTCTCCCTCTTTCCACTTCTTGGTAAAAAGTCCCACAAGAGACTCCAGGTCTTCCCAGTGCAGACTTGAAGAAACAGAACAAATCTCATTGTAACAGCCCTTATTCCGCTTTTGGATGCAGGGTATAAAGATGCAACACTAGAATCTTTGCAGAAAAAATCTGGTTTTGAAAAATATTGTCAGCATATTTGAAACCAGAAGCCAGGATGACCCAGTCTTTAGCCTTGGTTAAACACATTGAAATGAGGGATCATAGTGAATGGGCTGAATGAGAACAATCCATGAGCCCACAGCAAGATAGAAGCATGTTTCACCCCCCCTGCAGCCCACATACTTGGATGGATCTGCACATATAGCGAGTAAAATAGGATTATTTTTCACTGTTCCAACAGTGTCTTCTCTTTCACAGGATCACAGAATCACAGAATGGTCAGGGTTGGAAGGGACATCTGAACATCCTCTGGTCCAGCCCCTCTGCTAAAGCAAGTTCACCTACAGCAGGCTGCACAGGATCACATTCATGTGGGTTTTTGATTCCACAGCCTCCCTTAGCAGCCTGTTCCAGTGCTCTGTCAGTCTCACACTAAAGAAGATTTTTCTTTTTTTTCAGTCCAGTTATTTTGATACTACATTTGCTTTCTTTTACCTTGCCCTGTGATTTCCATCACTCTGAAGAAATTAATGCATGGAATATAGAATTATGGCATTGGAATTTTCTGGGAAGAGATTGAGGCAGCTGGCAGAAGAGGGATAATGTTTTTCACAGACAGAAAAAATACAGAAGTCAGCACAACTCGTTAGCATCTCCAGGTACTTCACTATTCTGATTCAGAATAGGACATACATACTTCATTTCTTCCTCTCCGTTCTTGCTCATCATTTAGCAAAATATCCTTGTAACAACAAAAAAGGTCCTCAATATGTGCTTCACTTAGTGCTTATAATAAGCTCTTCAGCACACATGTAAAAACTCTCCAAAGAGAGATAGACTTTTCTTCAACGGGCCTGTGAGAGGAAGGTAAAGTCACTGTAATTCCATACATGAAATTTGATTAGTCTGAAAATACAGCTTGGAGTGACAATAAGGATTTCCCTGTCTCCAAAAGTGTTTTCAAATCCTGTTCCTTTAAGAGTCAAATCCCAGTGTCTTGTGTACTCTACAGAAGTGTAAATGTTTAACTTGTCAATATATACTAGTGTTAAACTATCAAATTTGTGATTTACTTGGTCATAAAAGGTGAAAGTTGAGCTTTTCACTTTTCCTAATTTACCTTTTTTAGAGTCAACTGCTACATGCAAACATTCACTCTAGACATGCAAAAAGGATCCAAACTTTTACTGAAAGAGAGTGTGTTACTCTTCTGGTTGAAGATTAACCCAGTCAGAAGCTCTTTCTTCCCTTGGAGAAGTAATTTTCAGTCTTTTGAAAACATGCAAAATAAAGCTCAGTGGCTATTCTTCTTTACTTTTCCTGAATCTAGAGACTATTTTGCTCTGTAGGAAAGTGGGTTTTGTTGTGACAGCCATATATATAGTGTATTTAAATAATTTTGATTTGATTTGATTTTGACTTTGATTTGATTACTCAAAATTTGAGTGTTATATTTTTCATTGCATGTTTTCCTTTCTCACTGACATGTATGGTAAGTGTATAAACATGCTGTACTTATAACAGATATAACAGATAAACAAGCTATTACTTCATATTTCTGCATGTGTAAAAATAACATTATATGCATGGCCTGGTGTATAGCTTGGCTGGTGCTAATGTTCAGAAAAAAAGCAGTGCACAGACAAACACGTGATGTACATGCAGGTGCAATTCAGACATTTTTCAGCTCATTGTTGCTGACAGCATACAGGAAGAGAAAGAAAGAGCGTGAGGACATTTCTATGCAGATTATCCAATCCCTCTGTGTTTTGCAGTCCCTCTCACTAACACAGAATGAGATGCATTTACATTCATCTGAGGCTGATGTCAGATTTACTCCCCAGTTAATATTTGCAAAGCACAGTGAAATGGAATATGCTAGACTCAGAAACTGTTGTATTCTTATTTATTCATTGCCACATTTGTGGCAGCCTTTTTGAAAACTACTCATCAAATTCTGCATTTATAATTAGATGGTTATTAATTACAATGGTATAGACTTGCATGTTCCCTTCTGTTATATTTTTGTAGAAATATGAACAAAGTCTTATTTTTAATTATTTCCTTATTTTTTATTATTTCCTTTTTCCATTGGTATTAATGTTAATGGTTTTCTTATGCTATTGTGCTCTCTCATCTCCATAGACTCAGTAAAACTAACCCAAAAAGGCATAGCTCTGGCAATTAAAGCTGGTAATTAATCTCCCATAAAAACACTTCTCAGGCAAAACTTTAAGGAACACGGTAATTGGTTCATTTAGCAAATAGTTAAAGATCTTCCCAGTTATAATTATTAAGAATTTATTATATTTTAAGCTAGCTAAAATTCAATGGTATGCTCTTTGCTGCTGTCCTTTTTGACTTCTTTTAATGATGAATGCTCAATCTATCAGACCAATAGACATGATAAAAGAAATTTTACAAGTTAACATCTGAGAATGAAGAACCTGATGCATATTATATGTTCCTGAAAACCTGCCTAGTTGATCAGTCTGCTGAAAAACATGTGAAAATGTAAGCGGTAGTGATTGCCAGGGAATGACAGTGCTAAGATATGTAAGAGTTTGCTCTCAGGTAAGGCATTGTGTTTGGAAGATAATTCCTGGTTTAATTTTGAGAGTGGAAGCTGCTCCCACAGCTCATTTCATTATATTGTTATGACGAGCTCACCCCTCTTTATTCTTTACAGAGAGTTTATCCTTTACTACCATCAGTTTCACAAATGGAGGGCTGTAGGAACTGTATTCATTTCTGAGACTCAGTATTGAAGGCAGGTGATAATGAGGGCTGATAGAAACATCTGGAGAAAATGGCCAAAATATAGCAATTTAATAGATTTTATTTAAAAAATAACGTGGCACTTGAGAGCTCCAGCACTTGGCAATTAGTGAAAGTGTGAGGTGATTACAGCTGTGTTATGGCAAAGGTCTTTCCCTCTCAGTGCTTCCAGGTTACCACTCAGTGCTTTCACATACCTGCAGTGCTGTACAAATTACCATCCTTTGCTAGGAAATCCCTTTCATTTGCATCGAATTAGGTCATTGCCCAGGTACCTTTCCCACAAGGGCAGGAAAATGCATAGATGCTTAGAAGAAGAGAGAAAAGACACTTCCCATTCCTCAAAGAAGCAGAGGCGGGCAAGTAAAATGTCTGAGAAATGGCACTAAGCATAAAACAATTTGCTTTTCTACTTACAATGTGTTTTCTTATTCCCTCTGATCTGCACTGCTGCTCAAAAGCTAATCCCGCTCAATATAAATATAACCACAGAACCAGTCGAAGACAGCAAAATATTTATGGCTGCATGTTAAAAATGACAGGTAGAGCAAATTAAGCCATAATTAAAGCACAGCATAGCTTCACAGATTTGGCTTTGTATATTAATGGGATGCAAGAGTGGCTATGGCAGAGGCTGCTCACATCCTTTTGCTGCTGACTTGCACAAGGCACCTCCGCCACCTGCTGAAGCCCTGGGTGTTGAGGTGGTGTCAGTATGAGTCCCAAATGACATTTAGCACCTAATCTTGCCAAAGAGCTTTACAAACATTAAGCTAATATCAGGGTAGCATAGGGAGCTAGGTGTTATCTCCTTCTGCCCAAAGTCGAATGACTTGTGTACCCACACATGGAGTCACCAGTGTAGGGCCAGAGAAAATACAGAAATAGCTGATTTTTTGCCTTATCCTAATTGATTTTCATTGAAACTATCCCGAAGTGCAGATTTCATTTCTTTCCTCAAAAACTGAATGGCAAAATTTGCCCTGAGTACCATGAGTGCCAAACGGAGCCTTAAACGCAGCCCCTTCAATCCAACACTGAGGAACATCTGCCGTTTAAAGATCATTTTATTGTCAGTCAAGGCTTGTTGCCCACAATGGCTTCAAACAGGCTTTCCATCGCAGATTGTAAAAGTGGATTCATGTGACTATCCAAAACTGGCAGTGGCACCAGCTAGTTTTACAAATCAGTAAAACCTATTTTCCAGCTATTTTTGCCAAGTGGTGAAGAAAGCCCCCAGCAGTAAAATGGCTGCTTATGTAACCAGCCTCAGTTAACTGGGGCTGGGTGTACATATTATTATTTTAAAACACTTAATTAATGTTTGTAAGAACCTGCCACAGGTTCTTTAATGCTCCCTGTTGCACTTGAGTTGCCCTTCATAGATGAAGCTCTAAGAGAATGAGCTCTGTCCCGTTTTGGAGAGGGGAACAATGTCAAATGTAAAAAACCTGTAGCTAAGTTTCTTATGCTTTTAGTGTAGCTTCTGTTTCACAAGTGCGTATCTCAAGCTATTAAACAGCAGCTGTTTTCTTACGGGCACCACAGCAGAAGAGGGACTTGAAAATACATTACTGGAAGATGGGATGACCTCAGAAAGATTATATTTCTTCCCAGTTAAGACAGTTGGAAAGATCTGTTGGGATGAGTCTGGGATGCTTGTGTTGTCCTTTAAACTTGTTTTTCACACTGCATCCTCCTTCTTCATTATTACTCTAAAGGCACTTTCATAAGCATTGTTTCTCTCAGCATGTTTCCAGCTGTAAAAACCTTTGCTGCACAAACTACGCAACTGTCATACATGACAGGACTTCAGCTGAAGACAGCAGCGATAACATCAGGCTCTGCATACTGAGTCCTATTTTTAAATTTTTGTTTGTTGAGAGAGGAGGGAGTTTCCTGTAAGTGTAATGAAGGGTGGTTGGCTGTGTGCTACAAATAATTTCTCATGCAAATTTTACACAAGGTTGTGCTTAAGGGTCTCTTATGGCCTTGGATGCAGAAAGTAAAGTCATCCATAGAGGGACAATAGTTCATTTAAAAAAAACCAAAACCGTGTCATCTTCACAACAAAAAGGATAAATCCAGAGAAACAGGTATACAAAAACCACGTACCAACTCCAGTTTGTGCAAACAGCTCTAATACGTATAACCCAGAATATATAGGTATCTGTGGGAACCACCCTGTAGCACTGGATGAGGGGATTGAGTTTTGGATGAGGGGATTGAGTCCATCATCAGCAAATTTGCAGATGATACCAAGCTGGGAGGAAGAGTTGATCTGCTAGAGGGTAGGATGGCCCTACAGAGGGACCTGGACAGATTGGAGAGCTGGGCCGATTCTAATGGGATGATGTTTAATAAGTCCAAATGTCGGGTACTTCATTTTGGACACAACAATCCCATGCAGAGCTACAGACTGGGGACAGAGTGGCTAGAGAGTAGTCAGGTAGAAAAGGACCTGGGAGTGCTGGTGGACAGGAAGCTCAACATGAGCCAGCAGTGTGCCCAGGTGGCCAAGAAGGCTAATGGAATCCTGGCCTGCATCAGGAATAGTGTAGTAAGCAGGACCAGAGAAGTTATTGTCCCCCTGTACTCGGCACTGGTCAGGCCTCACCTTGAATATTGTGTCCAGTTCTGGGCCCCTCAGTATGGGAAAGATGTTAGGATACTGGAATGTGTTCAGAGGAGGGCAACGAAGATGGTGAGGGGGCTGGAGCACAAGCCCTATGAGGAGCGACTGAGGGAATTGGGGCTGTTTAGCCTGGAGAAGAGGAGGCTCAGGGGAGACCTCATTGCTCTCTACAACTACCTAAAAGGAGGTTGTAGTCAGGCAGGGGTTGGTCTCTTCTCTCAGGTGACCAGTGGTAGAACCAGAGGGCATGGACTTAAGCTTTGTCAGGGAAAGTTTAGACTTGATGTGAGGAAAAAATTCTTCACTGAAAGGGTGATTGGCCATTGGAATGGGCTGCCCAGGAAGGTGGTGGAGTCACCGACCCTGGAGGTGTTTAAAGGGAGACTGGATGAGGCACTGAATGCCATGGTCTAGATGATGGTTGGTGTTAGTGTTAGGTTATAGGTTGGACTTGATGATCTCAGAGGTCCTTTCCAACCTTATGATACTGTGATACTGTGTGATACTGGACCAGGCTCAGGAATTCTGAACAGCACCTTCTGCAAACCTCAACTCAGATCTTGCTCCCCTTCTTCAGGAGAGCAAAATATCTGTAGCTTATTCTATTGCAGCAGTGAGATGTCCATGTCTTTAAATTCCTGCAACAATCCTCCCAACAATTTATTATGCCACTCAAGAAACAGTGGGAAACAATACTCTAAAATGATATTTAATTTAATCATTGAATCTTTCTGATAAATGCAATGAGCATTCAGTCATTCATTATTTACTCCAAAAATGGATTAAAATGTGCCCACCACTGAAATAAAACCAAAGCTTTTAAGATAGCCTCAGTAATAAAAAGTCCAGTATATCTTTCAGGTCTGAAAATATATGTGCTGCTGTCAAAAAAATTATTATAAAAGTTAATTAGCTCGATACAGTTAATTGATGTATTCTGTAGCGGCCTTTGAATTTAAATTCTAATTTCAAATCATACATTAAATAAATTTATGAAATATATTTTAATTCTTAATCCCATTAAACATGTACTGTATTTTAAGCATGAGGGAGCCTGAAATTCGCATTAGACATTCAATGAATATTCAGATCTGGAAGATATAATTTGTCATAGCCACAGAAAGAGCTTGGTAAAAATCAAGCCTGACAAGTTAATTAAATACGTCTGAATATACTGGATAGTAAGAATATTTGCCAGCCTTTATGTATTGGGTTTTTCTTTAAAATTTACTTTTCCATGTAAAAAAAGAATAAAGACAGGTAAGAAAATCTGCAGCATATAGGATTACAAAGCTTAACAAAAACATATTTAAATATTTAATGCCTACTGGATGCAACTTTTCCATGTTTTTTGTACAACATTTCCATCTCAGAAAACTCAGCCAATATTTAAAGGGTATTTTCATAAGTGGCTTGGCCTTACAACCAACCTTACAACAGACGAGTCATTCCAGATCATGCTACAGCTTACTCATGAGGAAGAATGTAATTTTTGGATCTTCAGCTTCTGACCTCACAAAGTATGATGCAAACTTTACTACTATGAGTGAGAAAACTAAGTGCAGTATCAAGGTATGGGAATCTCTTGCTGGAAGAGACAGAGCTCTTGTGCTCTTTAATGGATAGCTCGCATTCTCTGCTGACTACCACCTCTATCCACGTGAAAAGCTGCTCAAGTGGATCGAGTGCTTGCAAGACCCAGCCATAAGTGTGCTGCCTCCTAAAGGACCTCGTCTGGCAGCATGCTGAGTCTGCTACAAACCAGCTCTGTACCACCTAAATTTCACTAAGGCTTTTTTTAGAGGGCTGCATCATAAGATGTTTGTGTCTCTTCCTCCCTCCATACAGATAGACAGACACACATAGATGCAGCCATGCATACCATATATACATATAAGTGTATGGGTGTATGCATCTATGTGTATATGTATGTATATATATATATACACACATTGAAGGTGGATTTGTTTGATTTCTCTTTTTTCAGGCTTCAGGAAGCCTGCAGTTTCAAATACTTCCCTGATGGCTGCCAACTTCATCCTTAGAGAGGAAGGGAAGGACAAAAGGGGCGAATCTTATAAAATCCCACGACTCGGGAAGCTGGGGTTCAAGATAAACCCTTGTCACTCATAAAGGACCCATGAATATTGCAATGACTGAACCAAGCCCACAGCACAAGTTAGCAATAGTTGCACATTTTGCTGTTTTGAACTTTTGTATTTTGAGATATGTTTTTGCAACTACAAAAGAGCAGCTAATAAGAAACTTGGTCTTTCTGTGACATTAAGACGTCATCATTAAAGTATTATTGATCTTTCAGAGTAATAATTGACTACCCACTATTTCACCAAAAATAATATTTTGGTGTGGAAGAAGGTAAAGGTTTGACTCCTGGCTGGTGGTTAGTTGCTGTACAGCAAAAGCTATGTTTTAGAGGACTTGTCTGAAGTCAATTTTCTGACACCAGAGAGCTACATCTCTAGTAGAACTGCATGGCCACAAATCCTTCCTTCAGCTGTTGTCTTTGCAGTGGACCCTATCCAGATCCTCCCTTCCTGCACTGAGAATGTAACAGAAGATATATCGCACCCCGAAATGCTCTATTCTATAGTTATTTTTTTCTGCTGGGATCAAAGCTGATAGTGAACTCCACTTCCTTTTCGTGCTCTTTCTTTGTAGTAGTTCCCTGACTGCAGATGATGGCTCTTCCTAGTGCCTTGGAGGAGAGACTAGGATGCAGGGGAGATAAACTCCCAAGGCAGAGCATTTACCCCCACTTTTCTGTCACGTAACTACTAGGAGCTGTGTTAGTGAATAAAGCAAGTATCAAGTCTGGAATAGGAGGTTAATCATCCTGCTGGAAAGTCAGCAGTTTTAGTCATGTTGTAAACCCGCCCATGACAGCATTCCTTTCTGAAACCTGATCCCAGAGAGAACAGCCTACAGAGCTGAAGACCTGCCAGGCAATGATCTAAGGCCCTGGCCTTTCTGGAATATATTCCTCCCCAGCATCTCTAAGTTGTCAAGTCATTCATGTAGTCCTCATGTATGTGTAATACATCCTTGAGCCATGACTTTTGTCCTGTGGTTCAAAGTCATGTTTTCACGTGGCTCTGAGTGCTTTAACTACGTGCAATGTTAGGATAGAGGTCCAAAGAGAATAATTTTATATTGTCTTCCCTGGTTTTAGAGGATAGCTTATGTCCTGCTTGGCAGAGTGAACAGAAACATTTGGGAATCACCTCCAACAAACTTGTAAACTGGAAGGCTGAATGCTACAGCTAAATAAGGGAAATCACATGATCATGAGTGTAATCAGGACTATACATCTTCAGACGTTTTTGGGAACTTTGGGTCTGTCACAAGAATTGCAAAATTTTTAAAAACTGAGTATTCTTTCTGTTCAAACCTGTTATTGCATACAGGTCAATCTACAAACCTTTAAAGATTTGGGGGCTTTTATTCCCGATTTTTGAACCAGGGGCAGAAGCAAGAGGAAGAGAAAGGACTTCTTGGAAATTTAGGCCTTCAGACTTTTACCAGCATTAATCTGATTCCCAAAGGAATTATAGGCTAAATCATAAATCAACTAAAGTAAATGAAGTAGTCTTCGTAAGAGATTCCAGTGCTGAAATATTCAGCCTGTGTAGAGTTTGGGATAGATGTACTATGTTTAGGACTTTTAGCCAACCTCTAGAATTAAGGTGCACATTTTCCATTTGATCTGTTACACCATGAATTCAATCTCACCATTGCAATCACAAGTTGCAAAGAGAGCAAAGCAGCATTCAGAAACAGAAGGCAGCTTTTCTGCATAGGATCTGACTGGCTGCATATAGGAAAGGCATGGCTGTCTTCAGGTGCCTTATTGCCTGGATAAGGTTGGACAAAAATGTAATTGCTTTTGTGACTTTATCAAATATTTCAAAAGGATCTCTAAGGGTAGTACATCTTATAACAGCATCCTGAAATGCCAGCTGAATGCACTGCTGCTAGCAAGGAATATCTGTAGCTCATGGTTCCTTCTTCTACAGTCTGATTACCCAACCCAATACTGAACCTGCTGTGGTTTCCCACAGTTGTTGATCCGAGGATCTAAATGTAAGGTATACCTTTAATTACTGAAATAATTATCCCCACCGATGTATGGGTTATGTTGCAGAATCCCATAAGCTACATAATTACCTACAGGTAGCATTCATGTCATTATCCATGCATCATAGGCACAAAACCACACACTGTTTACTGAAGAAGCCTTTACTGTCATTTCTGTACAATTCTCTCCAGAAATTCTCCTGGAAACACTCTTTAAGATTTAAAGAGGTACGGTTTTTATTTGTTGGTTTTCTTGACTTCACATGGAACCAGCAACTGTCTCCTCTAAGAGCAAGTCCAGCCCTTACCACCATACTTCCAGTTCCATATTATTTTTCATCTCCATCAGGCATTACGGATGGCTTTGTCACAGGCAGGATCATTCTGGATTGTGATGATAATTCAGGGAATTTTCAACACATGATGATATTTGAGTTTTTTCCCTTGCTAAAGCAGACAGTGGGATGTCATCTTACATTCAAAGCTGTCCTACAGTTTGGTAAATATGGTACTCTGCAAAAAAAAAAAAAATCTGCTAAAGCTGATTAAAGCTGCCAGCCATTTTCTACTGAAGAGTATATTTTCAATTTGATTGCCATGTTGGCCACCCAGGACAGATAACACATACTACGTGGTATTTACTTTAGGATCTTCCCTTTCTCCTTCTGAAATTACTGAAAACTTGACACTTCTACAACATTCTGTGTAATCTTTGAAAATTATTTACAGACGACAGGAAGAGATCTGGTGGCATCTCATATTTGTCTTGAGTCTTTTCCAGTTAAAGAATTCAGGCAGTTTGAAAACTTCAGCCGCATCTGCTTAGTCAAGAGAAGCCCATGGCAAAAGTTCAGCAGTCAGGTACAAAAGAAAATGGGACAATGGAGATACTGAAATCATCAGAGGAAGACAAGCAGAAAGCACAACTTTGTGAACACTCAGAAACAGACGATCTCCCCATTAAAGCTACTATCCTTTCTTATTTATATTAAAGTGATTTAACATGTTTATAATATGGGTGGTTTTGCTCTTCGTTCCTGGCTTCATAGGAATGGAACAGATTGAAGAACTGAAACACGTGTGTATTAATTTCTCAGCACCAGGAGGCATTAAGCTGCTTATTGGTTTTATATAGGACTCCGCAAAAATGTCTAGTAGCTGGAAGAACGAGTAAAGGGACAGTCTATGACTGATCTCTTGATCACTTTAGAAAATAAGTGCCTTCATAGTTGTGTCATTTTTTGCCTCATGTAACCTCCTGGTTTCCTCTTTTGTCAGAGGCTTTTACTGAGAACAAGAAGTTTACAGTATGCTAGGTAAGCAGAAAGCCCTCGGACTACCAGATATAAAGAAATCAGAGCTGGAGGCTGCCGAAGGACCATCTCTCTCCTCTGTGAAAGGAAAGCACTAGAGCCATGCCACATGGATGGGAGACACAGCATCACAGTCCCAGAGGAATGGCAGATGGCTGGGCAGATCTCAGATACTTTTGGCAACAGGGGATCAATAACTCTCATGCTCAGAATGATGGAAAAAAACTAAGAAAGACAGCTGTCATGGTTTAACCCCAGCCAGCAACTAAGCACCACCCAGCTGCTATCTCACTTCCTCCCAGTGGGATGGGGGAGAGAATTTCAAGGGAAAAAGTGAGAGAACTCATGGGCTGAGATACAGACAGTATAATGGGTAAACAAAAAGCTGCACGCACTAGCAAAGCAATATAAGGAATTTACTCCCTGCTTCCCATCGGCAGGCAGGTATTCAGCCATCTCCAGGAAAGCAGGGTTCCTTCACATGTAACAGTTACTTGGGAAGACAAACACCATCGCTCTGAACGTGTCCCCCCTCTCTTCCTTCTTCTTCCCCCAGCTTTCTATCCTGAGCACGACATCATATGGTGTGGAATATCCCTTTTGTCATTTGGAGACAGCTGTCCTGGCTGTGTTCCCCTCCAACTTCTTGTGCACTCCCAGCCACTGGTGGAGTGATGTGAAAAGCAGAAAAGACCTTGATGCTGTGCGAGCACTGCTCAGCAGTAACAATAACATCTCTGTATTATCAGCATCTATTTCAGCACAAATCAAAAACATAGCCCCATACAAGCTACTATAAGGAAAATTAACTCTATCCCAGCCAAAACCAGCACACCAGCCTTCCTTTAGCAGGAAGGAGACAGGCACAGATAGAGGGGTCTCAGTAACGCGCCCAGTGTTTCTGTTCATGAGCCCAGAGGCCCTGCTTACTAAGCAATTTCTCCTTCAGGGACAGGAAAAAAGGCTGAGCCTTCTGTACAGAGCCTATTAGAGCACATTCACTGTTTAGAGTCATCTGATACCCTGCGAGAAGGAGAGAGAATTCAAATATCTGAAACCATCAGAGGACTGTACAAGAGAACAACTAAGTTATTAGGTGATGGCACGAGCTGCAATTGCTGGATCTTGTGAAAACAACATTCAGCAGCTGTTATTTTACCAGCATTACTACCTCTAGTTCCCTCCCAGACATAAATGAAAAAAAAAAAGCTGTCTGCTGCCTACAAATCTGAGATTGCAAGCCACAGGCCTCAGAAAGGACTTTTTCCCTAAATGTCTTCATTTTATTCCAGTGGTGGATATATACCATAAATTAAATGAACTAAAATATTCATTTGTTTGGTAACTAAAACAAATTTCCCTACCCATCAATATGTTCTTCAAAGTATGAATAAATGTGGACTGATGTCAAGTGAGTCACAGAAATAATAAAATAATCTGTTTGTCTTTACACGTCACCGTTATGGTCTATAAAAGTCATTCTACATTACAGAGCTTACAAAGTTAAATGAGATTGTACTGCCACAGTAAGAAATTATTCTAGGCTTTTCTTTTCTGGGAAGACTTTAAAAAAAAAGAGAACAAAAAACAGTACAGACATTTTTAATGCTAATCTTCATAAGAACTTTTATTTCACTTGAGACAAAGTCTTAAACAAAGGTTTTATTGCAAACGAATGTAACTCACCTGGATCAGTGCCTTATATTACCTTAATTCTTTGACCGCACAGCAACCATAAACCAAATTGACAGAGGTATGAGTCAGTATTCTTTCACTCTGACAATGAGGATAAGATGGTT
Organism: Tapera naevia; assembly: GCA_033556795.1. Lineage (NCBI taxonomy): Eukaryota > Metazoa > Chordata > Aves > Cuculiformes > Neomorphidae > Tapera > Tapera naevia. The sequence goes on from JAUMJJ010000029.1 coordinate 19,885,659, forward strand.
TGGCAAATTGCCTTGGTTGCCACTCATTTACTGAGAAAAGCATATTAGCAGCAATCCTGGTCACCTAAAAGTAGGACTAAGCAGGTCTAGCTCCCAGTTCAAGGGCCAGATTCAGGTTCAGAAGAGTCTTGTGAGTCTCTTGTTGTTTCCTTGACTTGACTTAAGCCTTCATCTGCACAAAAAACTATACATGGCGTTAGCTTAACCATTACCTTTCTGGCAGCTTAGTTGCCGATAGGTTCCAGCCCCCAGTCCCTGATTTCTCCTAGATAGGTGAGGGAATAAGCAGTTTAAAATTATTAGGCCAGACAACACCTCTTCCAAAATATGGCATTGTATTTTGTTCATAACTTCCTATGCAGCTTTATACTGTGATTGCTGCCTCTGGGCCACTGAGATTAAAGAAAGGCAATGCTGCTCTCTGTGCCGAGCGTGTTACTGCCTTTCCCTGGTAGCCTTTGTGTACTTTGCACCTGTGGCAGTAAGCACAAAACAGAATAAACATTTCTTCTAATACGAAATTTGTTGGCCTTGAGTAGGAGGGATATCCAGTCACTGAACTAATAGTCTCTGTGGGTAAGGGGGAAACAGGACAGCATCTTGACAGTGCTTCTGGATGGCAAAGCCAAAACCATTTGCCACAATTTTAATATGTAGGCCGTGCATCTTGCAAAGTAGAGTCTTATAAAATATTTCTTGAAGTGCAAGAGGGAAAAAAGCAGAAGTATGGCTCCTTGGAAATGCTGAATAAACAGCAAACCAAAAAGCACCAATCGGGCATCCTCCACAGAGGCAGTTATTTGCACTGAGGAGGATTTTGCTGGGGGTTTCCCTCTGCTTCTGGTCAAAAGACAGTTTAAGTGAGGCAGAACTTTGTTTAATGAATTTGGAATAAGTAAAACACGGAGACTGTGTGCCCAGGGGGAGGCCTTAAGAAACACTTGTATTAAGACATACTTTGAAAAGAGTTTACACAAAAGCAACTTGTAGTCTGTTAGCTGAGGATGGTAACATCACAGATAACAGCACGGACAGACTACAAGCTATAAGTCACTGAGTCAGAATTTTAGGGTGTTTTTTTAAAGGTATCAGCTGTGAATTCCAAGCCTCAGGGTGAGTCATTTAGACCAGATGCTGCATTTCAAGGAATCATTTCTAGTGAAGTGACTAAAGAGTTGGAGGAGGCCCAAGTGCAATGCATTCACAGGTATCCCATGGGTCAGATGAAAGAAGCTGTTCCTAAGGGGACCCCAGACCAGATGGTATTTGCAGATGATGTAGAAACAAAGGCCAAAGGAGGTGGAGTTGCCCAAATGGAAGGAAGCCCCATCCAGGAAAGCAGGAGCTGTAGAGATGTCGACACACAACGACTGGAGTAACATGTGTGAAGAACTGTTCAGGCACCTGCTGCTCTCCACAGAAATCAACAGCTGAAAAGAGGTGTGATTTGGCGAAAATATGATCCACGAAAAATACTGAGGGGCTGAAGGGGAAGAAAATGTACTGTCGGAATAACACTGGGAGCTACTAATGATTCCTGATGCAGGTACCAAAAGAAATTAGTCTCCTATCAATTTTGGTGTCTGTGAACACTGGGTGTATTATGTTGTGTGGTCAGCATTTCTATTGCTACTGTACCAAAAGTCGCCTTCATCTAAGAACGCTGGAGGGGTTCTGGGGTACTGAAGCAAGTAGATGTGCTGTGGAGCAGAACTGAAGCCCTCCATGGAAAGCTGGCAGGAAGAGATATGGCTCCAGGGAGTTCTCTGTGCTTCATGTTCTTCTAGAATGAGTATGGAATGACAAAGATTAATTGCTCCCCATGACAGTTCTAAACTAGGTCATTGTGCAATAGTACACCTAAGTGAACCTGTTGGAGCATTTGAAACCACAGCTGTGCCATCAGGTTTTCTCCTTGTAGGATGCTGCCTCACGCAGCATCAAAAGTTGAGTTCTAAATAAGAATAAAAAACGTGATTGATGTTACCAGACCCTAAGGACAATAACCAAACATTTCACTGCATGTCATGGCAAAGAAATGTGAAACACCCCACTGTGTCTAGAAATTAGGGAAGCATTCAAAAAAGGCAGAGAATAGAAGCTGATGCTATAATACAACCTATTTTCCTTAAATCTGCAAGAATTTGAGCAATGCAACTGGATGTACTATCAGGTGATGCACCACAATGTGCCCTTGCATCTTTTTTTCTTGTCACAGTGGATAACTGTGAGAGATTACAGTGGGTGGTGGAAAATGCCCTGATCTCATCTACATCATCTTGAACTTCCCATACTGCAATTATTAAAGAAAAAAGAAAGCCTTCAGCGACTTCCCCAACAACTGAGTCAAAGCTTTGCAATAACTACAAGAAAGCAAATAAAAAGTAGCAGCACAATTCCCTGCAGTCAAGAGCAGAATGTCTTATTGGTTTTGACTGGGAGTCTGGGTCATCCAATTATACTGATGTTGACAAATTAAGACAGAGCACAAACCACGGCAAGTTCTGTGGAGCACCTTCCATATTCATGCACACGCCAGAGATATTGCAGAGGATGATAAATTATCTAACTCAAGATTCAAAAACCAGAGACACTCAAGAAAAACCTCAGGAGGAAGATCCAGCCCAGACCAAAAGATCTTTGAAGCTTTTTTAGAAGATTGGTTACGAAGGTTTAACTTGCTGGGCACATCACTGGCTTTTGCACTGAAGATTTCAAGAGTCAAATTGCACACAATGGACGGGCCTGGTTGGCAGATCAAGCATTTTTGTCTCACTGATAATCTAAAATCATAGAATCGTATGATTGGAAAAGACCTTTGAGATCATCGAGTCCAACCATACGCTCTTAAACCATATCCCTGAGTACCTCATCTACCCATCTTTAAAAACCTCCTGTGATGATGACTCAGCCACGTCCCCGGGTAAAAAGCAGCACATCTGGTCTCTAGTCCTGTAGCTTGCTGGCTGAACAGGGCTTGGGAGCACTGAGGAACTACCACTGCCTGGGAGGAAGGGAGTGCCTGGCATTAGTCACCAGAAACGCAGTTTGAATCAGTTCATGGAGTACTGATTCAGCAAGTTAAATATTGGCGTGAAACAGGAGATGGGAACTCAGCACTCTACTGAAGTGGAAAACTGCTGGGAAACACAAGGCGTTGCCAGCAACATGGTTCTGGAGCCCACGTGTGATGTAGATCCAGTGGGACCCAGGCCTGGGACAGGCGACCCAGCTCTCTGTGGGCTTGGATCCAGGCACATAACATTGGTGTGCTGGGGGGAGGCTACGCTACCTCTGGGGAGGACAGCGACCATGAAAAGTGTATGAGGTGGCTCTGGGAGCCCATGGCTACATTCACCATTCGCTTTTCCCCATCTATTTCTGCTCACTCTGAGCAGAAGATACAAAGGATTACACTTAGGCCTCCTGTGCGCAAGAATGACTGCCCATAATTATGCAAAGCAAATGTGTGCTTGGGGAATGCCACATCAGCAGTCCTCCTAGGGCGCATGGAGGATTAGTGCCAGCCCCGTATGATGTTTACATAAGAGCATTTGATCTGTGCTTCCTAGAGTGATTCACAGGGCTCTGCCCTGCTGGAGTAGCTAAAAGTTAATTCCTGTGCTTCTTTACTTGGTCCCAATACTGTGCTTTCTACAGCAAATGCATCAGTAACAGTAATGTTGCAGTAGGCATTACAGTCCAGTTTTAACACAGATATTTTTAATTGGCATTTTTGCCTTTCCACATATTTTTTCTCACCATATTTTTTAGCTTAGAAGCTTACTTTTCTACTTTCTTTATTTAGATAAAAACCAGAACACTAACATTTAGAAATACAAAGTTGCCAGCACTGTTTAAACACCCTCCTTTTAATACGTAGTTTTGCAAAAATGAAACTTTTGCCCCTGTATTTTGAAGAGCTAAAAATTACTCTGGTTGCAAAGATATGAAGTATGAAAAGAAGTGAAATGTTAAACTACAAATAACTCACTTTTCAGTTTTGCTCCAGAAACCTGCACTGCTTTCTACATAGGTAGACACTAGGGTACCAACTTATTTATCAGTGACCAAATGTAGTAACAAGTTAGAGAATTTCACGGAATATCACTGTAGCACTAGTTGGTTTTTTCCTTTTCTTTAAATTAGGGACAGCAGTTTCAAAAACATGCTTTCTCTATTCTTGTAAGTGTATAGGTTTTCTGTTCAAAGCCTTGGTGCTCCCTCTTCCTGCCTTTCAGTCAGTGTACCCACTTCTTATCTCAGTTTTCTGACTTTAAACAGATCACAAGACTTACAAACCACACAACAACCTAACAAAGCTTCACTTAACAATATTTTTAAGTGTTTTGCCTCCCCCATATTTTAGGGCAGATGTGCAGGTAAACCAGACAGTGTGGTAAATTACCATGTCTCAAGCAGGACTGAGAGATTAATACCTGCAAGTTCTGGGCATGACCAGCACTCGTTGGGCTCAGACTTTTGATTATGATACTGCACGATCTTTGCTCTCTGTCTGGCATGACTGCTGCTATGCAACATTTTCATGCAGCTTTATTGTTAAAATGCAGGTTATCACAGCAAGTATGTACTTTAGCAGCTAATTTCATCTTGATTTGTTCTTCTTGCAGATTTATTTGTTTGTTTCATTTCAAGCATGGTGTGGCTTTCTGGATGATTCCAACATCAGCAGATGTTACTTAAGGAAGAAGCTAGAGTCCCCAGATCCATCTGTCATTGTTGTTTGCCTCAAGAGTTCTCTGGGGATGTTTCTGTTATTAGTGTTTCCATGAGAGCAGGCTGATGGCTGGCTGCACAATTCCCAGCCAGGAAGTCCCCTTGGCTGCTTCTCATCTGGTCCCTTTCTCCTGATGCATCTAGTTTTGATGGCCTACAAGGAATCAGGCCTGCTCCTGGAAGAGCTACTGAGTTCAGGTCAGACACTCACATAATTACACTGTGTCAAAATAAAATAAGAAGCAGAGGAATGTTGGCAAGAGAAAATTCTTAACAAGACTGTTTATTACAAAATTTTCTATCACAGCAATGAAGATCACAGGTTTTGTCCTTTATTCCCCTGTAAAAAAACGATTAGGATCAAGTTGAGTCACAATCAGTTTGCAGATTTTCTGTGGGACTCCCTCCTATGTGGACTTTTCAAGCATTTGCAAACATACTTCATTCAGCTCAGCCCTCTGTGACCATCCCCTCCCCATTCACCACCTAAGTCATTTGTGTACAAGATAGTCTGGATTTTGTTGCTTACTCTTTGAGGCCATGAGAAACCAATTCATCTTTGAAAACCTTCATTTCATTTCAAAATGATTTTAAATATGTCATAGTTTAGAGCTGTTCTGTTTTGTTTTTTTTTTTCCTTTGGGTTCCACATACTGTCATTTTTACATTTTACTTGAGTAATCCGAAATGGATTACATACTATGAAATATGAAATTATATACTGAGTGCTGTCGTCACATAAGCAGTTTGCTGCCATTGTGTAACGACTGCCACTTGGCTCATGGCTCCTGTATCCATGTACGACTGCAGAAGCCATTGCAAGAGCTGGCCACTGCAACTAAACAAGTGTCCATGCAGAGTGGCACATGTGGTTGCTTGCGGTCTGAGCTAGCTGGATGTAAGCCAGATTGGTCTGGATATGGCAGCTGCATTAAACAAAAGCTCAGAGTTCTGTTGATAAGTCCTGCAGAGACTGTGGTTATGGTAAATGCAAAGAGTGTCAGACCACTGTGGTTTCAGTTATCATATCAGAGCTGGCCTGCATCCTGGTAAACTCGAAGCGTAGCAGTAGGCACACAACTCTCCACACCCATCCATGTAGACATAACCCTGAGGCATGTATAAGGTCCTTTAATATTCCAGAGCGTATCAGTGCCAAAATTCTCTGTCTTCTTGATACTCTCAGTTCTCACTCCTGTTCTTTCTGTTAGATGAAATTCCATCTCCATCGTGATATTTTCCCAGATGCCTCCACTTCAGTTCAGACAGGCAAGGCTGAGTGCTCCTGTGCTGCTGATGGGAGAGCAGCACCTGGAAGAAGAGAGGCTGGTTCTTATTAAAAAAAAAACTCCTTCAAGACAATTGACTACTTATTCAGAAACCTCATCTCAGGCTCCTTTGGCCCTCCAACCTACTGCAGCTCCTCATCCAAGACAGTGCTTCATCTTTTGAATATGGTGTGTAACAAAAGACTGGGATGTCTCACACACAGCCATATCACAGCTTATGCAGACTGGGATTCAATAGACGCTAGATACAATTTTGCAGGACAGTAAGACATGCTAGCCCAGTTAGGATGAGCTGGCATTGGGAACTGCAGGCAATTCCTGAACCACTAGCTATATCCCATTTACAGGACTGCTCAGCCCCATGCTGTTATTGAAACCTCTTGCAGGAGCTGCGTTACTCCTGTGCCTCTCAGCTGGTGCCACTTCTCTTTTTTCTACCCTGACAGATCTGCTATCTCCTCTGAAGGACGAAAAACAACACTCATGATCTCCATTCCTCAACTCTGCAGAGACCCCACTCCTTCCCCCAGAGCCTACAGAACAAAAAGGACAGCGCAGAACATTTTAAAAGATGGTGAGGAGGTCACAATTAAACATGGAAGCTGAGGAAAGAGTCTTGCGTGATCATACTAGTACAGTCTATAGACCCTGGGCTAACCCTTACCTGTAAGTATCCCTGTATTGCTTCTTGGAAGTCTTTATTTCCCAGTGTGAGACATGAGATAATAAGCACTTAGAGGCAAGTTAAAGTGGTGTCAATCAGTCCACAGCAATAAAATACCAAGGAAAGTCTTTCCAAACCTACAAAGCTGCACCATGAGAGTCTACCCCAGCTTTTGGTCTCATCTTTTCTTTTTCTATTTTAACATGCAGAACTGAAAGAGATGCTTACCCACAGCAGCAAAGAGGAAGTCAAGCAACAGTAAAGAGCCATCATTTTATACGATCCGACCCAGAAACAGAAATGAAAGAGACAGTAGAAGACCAGAAAAGAAGAAGTGCATACCCGAGAGAGTGTACCCAGAATGCCAGTACTAAATGATAACATAGGTTACCTGAAAGGACAGGAAAATCCAGACATCCACCTACTCACCCTTCATATCATGTAGCATATGACTCAGTTAAGAAGAAAATGTCTAAAGCTGTCTGGAGGGCAAAGAGAAGCAGCTGATCATCAAACCATTCAAGCTCTTCCAGAAGAGAGATTTTAAACGATGGAGAAGAAGATACACCTTAAATACACAATGCAGGAAGAAGTGGATGGAGCTGCTTTCAAATTTTAAGGGGTTTAATCAAATTCTACCATCACAATTTCATCCTGCCTCATCCTGCAAGTAGATCTCCATGTGCAGATGTCTATGACTTTGGTCTCCTTCTTTGAGGATCAGTGGCCCAGGCAGCAGCTGCAATCCACAGTGCCTGATGTGTCTCCTCTTTGCATGCTTCATCTATTGCTCTATTCAGCTTGTGATTTCAAATTAACAGTAACTCACAGAAATGCCCTCCTATGTCATAGAAATGTCTGGTTTCCACATGCAATGGCAGGTAATCTGGGAAAGAATAAACTCTGGCCAAGAATTTCAGATGCATCTGCCTGTGGCTGGGCTTCTGAATCTGCATGGAGACAAATTGGTAAATGATCAAGCATGCTGATCATTTTCAAATTGCTAAGAAAATCACTGCATTTCATGAGTCTAAATATTAACTACCATCTTTTCACCCAAGCGCGGGTACTCTTTGGTATTGGCGAAACTGATGAATTTGCTCATGAGAAAAGATACGCAGAACTGAGTACATCATCATTTTAGTAGAATCCCATTTAAATGGAAGAACAGATTTCCAATGAAGTTTCAATACTCAGAAAAGGTTTAGGAACTTAAGGATGTAGTCTGTGTTTCTTTGGGTTGAACAGGGTGTTTGGTTTGTCAGCGCTCTGTTGGGACACATTCATTTTCCCTTTCTTCCTCTTTTCTCTGTATATCTAATGCAACAGTCAAGGGTGGTTTTGCACTAGAGGCCTCCTCTTCCAGCAGAAAAATCACCACATAGAATTTACAACACAATTAGCAGGTATCTAGGGTGATTGTGTTATCACCACACTACGATACCAAGTCTTTAGTCTTGGTTTTCTATCGGACTGCCATTCAGTGTTGTTGAATCAGTGTGGAGCATGGAAGAAATAAATATCACACATCTAGTGGTAACATCAAAATACCTACACCAGAAATTGTGCCAGGTTTCCAAACACTGAGGTAGCCACTGCACCAGCAACAAAAGGAGGCTGCATTGCTCCATCCTTAGGGAATGAATCTGGAAACTCTGGAGCATGTTAGCAAGGTATCTTATCAAACACATGGTCGAATGGGAGCGGTTCCCTTCATTGACAGTATTCCTATGCACAGAGCTAGCCTGGCATTGAAGTCTTCTGCTCTGTTGGACTTTGTGCAGGGATTGAGCCCTTTGTGCTCTATCTCCCATGTTCGCTATGTCCCAGTGCATACCACCACATGGGATAGGGCATGAGGACTCTGATAATGTGTTAGGTCAAGCAACAATGTCTGTGACTCAGCAAGGAGAGCTCATGGCTCAGCATGGAGAGCTCATGTCTGTGTACTACAGCCACACAACACCCTCTGGGTGCCTTTACCTTTTATATATCAAACCTATATGCCAGGCAAACTAATTAAGTCACGCCAGATCAGACCAGCCCACTTTGTCTGGTGTCAGGATCACAGCAGGAGAGAGGGGCTATGATGCACTAATTGCATGACACTGATGTAGCAGTAGGGAAGAACGAAGTGGTAGTCAAATGAATGAGGCTAATGTTAATTGCATGCAACTTTCCAGGTATGTATCCACAGCAACAGCTCACATCCTAGTTCACAATACTGATACTACAGCCAGCATTATCATCATTTCTTTTATTAGAGAAAACTAGTAAACCAAAATCACACATAGTGCCATGTTTTTTATCACAGCAAAGCTGAAAGTAGGCTCTCATTGGGCATAAATGATGATGATTCGTTATATTTTGTTCATAAAATGTAAAGTTCTTGGAGAAATGAAGGATATTTTTTCTCAATGAGTTAACAAAAAGTATATGACGTATCCTGGATTTTAATTTAGATGTATGATCATATGAGTGCTTAAGTGAACAAAAAATAGAAGTAAAACAAATAATAAAGAAGCAAATTTACTACTGTTTACCTAGAAAATAAAGTCATTAAGTAAAAAGTAACAAGAGTTCACTGAAAATAAATCTTGCAGACAATCTTGACTATTAAAACCCCAATGTATCATACCTACTTTGTTTTCTTCATGCACAGGTTTTGCAATGCCAGAAATAAAATGTTGGAAACAAAGCCCTTCAATGACTTGAAGCTGGCATGCACAATGAAGCAGGGTGGGGGTGGGGAGGAGCCCTGAGCCACTTGTCCTCACTGCAGGGTTGTCACCAGCACACAGGTCCAGCAGAGTACCAGAGCTGCAAAGTATCAGCACGTAAAAGACACACCACAGATCCACAGGGTGGTAACCCCGGTTTTAGGGTGTTCAAAAATGTAGCCAAGTGATGCAAAGCTCTGGAGTGATGCAAACTCATTTTGGCAGATCAAGCTTATTGAAATGTTTCTGAAAGGACAACTTTGCCCTAGCAGACTCAATGCTGGTACGTGCATCGTTTCTGTGCAATCCATCACAACGTCGAGGCAAATGATGCAATTTAAGGAACAGCCACAAGAATTATCTGGAAGAGCGGTTTTATAGTGAAAGGTTAAAAGAGCTTAATGCCTCTAGTTTTGTTAAAGCGGAGGTAGACGGAGGCGCATCTCCAGCCAGCAAATGCTGAAGTAATGCAAATCTTACGGATGGGGAGGAAATACTTGGTCTTATACATATGGGAACAAGTAGGAGTAAAGGAAAAGAAGGTAGGGGAAGACTGAATATCAGAAAATCTTGCTGGCAGTGAAGAGTAGAAATTGTGTGATTTTTTCAGAGGAAGTGGTTGGAATTTTTTCAGTTAAGTTATTTTAAAAGGAATTTGAAAAATACTAATAAGCAAGCTATGAGGAGTTAGTGTGTACTAGCAGGAAAGTTGATTGGATGATCCAGTAGCCTCCTCACTCCTCGTTCATTTCTTTGCTTGGTTTATTTTCAACCAATGGGCCACATACAACATTTTGTAAAAGCAAAGAGAAAGGAACCCGGGGAACATTCATGACAGAAATCTCAATGCCAGTTTAAGAGACTCTACTTCCCACTGTGAGTTCATGTCCTCCCAGCAGAACCTGAGAAAGGGACCCCACGAACATCTCTCATTAAGTGCAACATCACCTGGATTTGATCCATGTCCCAGAGAAGAGGCAACTCCCTGCAGGAGAGACAAGGCAGTTCAGATATTTGACTATTGCTTTTGGAGTCTGTCAGGCAGATAATTTCTAATGAGTACCAGCACTTGAAGAGGTCATGGCTTCCAACTCGCTGCTTTGCCACCCTCTGCCTCCACAGTAAAGTGGCAGGACAGGCGCCATGCATCTGTATTTTTGCAGTTCTGGTTCCTTGCCCAGAAAAAGAGTATAAACTGTCAACAAAGATAACTTTCATGATAGTTGGATGCTGCTGTTTGGGTGTGCTTAGGAGGAATAGTTTAAACTACCATAGCTGAGTAAATATTGCGGTCTTTAAGTACACAGCTTTCCCCTGAAGGTAGGCAAGACTGAAGGTAGAGAGACCATACCTGTTCTGATGTTAAATTCACTCTGTTTAAGCAACCAGGCTAACAAAGCTGACAATGGCTACAGGATTCAGAGTACGACTCCCAATTTCAAAGTCTTTCTGATGTGTCCTCCAGCAGAACAGGACGTTTCTTCACCAGATGAGTCAGCTGTTGAACTCTAGTGTCCAAATATTCATGCAATTTCTGTTTATCAACACAAGTACATTTCCATAAGGACTATATTCCATGTCTCACCATATTTTTTACAAGAAGTGTTTGGATTTTTTAGTATAGGATTTTTTTTTTAAAAAAAACTGTTCAATAAGCTCAAGCAATACTGCAATCTCCAAATATTAATATTTATATGCACTGCATGCATAGGCTAAGAAACTTGAAGAGCCTCAAACATTATAACCCAGAGTAATTCAGAAATAAATTAGCAGGATGCTTTTTGCTTTATAACTTACAGACATTGAACCATATTGTTTTGTTTTTTTCCTGCACAGAAAACAGTGGGAGTTCTGGACAAAGATGAAAGGGAGAATATACACTGCAAGCCATTTGTTTTCTACACATCTAATAATAACTTTTGAAAAAGACATTCTGTATACAGAACAATTAAAAACTGCCCATATTTTAATGCTGTAAGTTTTAAGATTCATACATACCACAATGGTAAGACTCACAGTTGTTCTATCATTTATATCATGGCCTTTTTTTTTTTAATAGCACATTTGGCATTTCCATTTTTACTCTGAGGCAGACTTTGCCATCCTTACATCTTATTTTCATTAGAGTTCTCATTCATTTTAGTGGGTAGGATGCTATACCACATGAATAAGAGCAAGAAAGTCTGGATGCTCAGTTGTGCAACACTGGATTTGAAATACGAGAAATAGAAATAGCTGACTTCTTTTTCCAAAAAAGTAATGCGTGTACAGCAGAAGCCTAGATAAGAAGCTAAAATCAAGATCATACAGGGTCCACTTTAATAAAGAAGCAGCACTAACTGCTGTTTGTCTTTCTAAGTTCTTTACTTGGATATGATTGTGTTCTTTGATGTACATACCTATCCCCCGTAGAAGTCAACATGTGGGCTTCTGTTCACAGCAGTGATCATGCTTTATATTTACTGTGGTTTGAGCAGTTCTGAGAACTGTGAACAGAGCCTCATGCTCCTAAGTCACTGATTCATGTAAGTCCTTTTTTTTTCAATGCAGTGGCAAAAGATTATGCAAGTTTGAAAGATTAGCAATTACACAGAAGGCTTTAACTTGATTCCTCAAGCATTTTCTGGAAATGATCACTGTTACCGGGGAAGGCTTCAGCCCGACGTTTCTAATTTTCCATTTCTCCCTTGAAAATAAACCTAGTTGATGCTGTTGCCTTAGCTCAACAAAACAACAGTGTCTGGAATTTCAAATTGTCTTTGGGGTGTTCTGACAATAAAGAACAGTGTATGTTATGATTATGTAAGAGTCTTAATAAATGTTACTATTTTTAGTTAGACTCTGTGTTAGTCAGTCCCTTAGAGACTCTGCATCTATGACACTATCCGCATCTATCACACTGTTGTGACAGCTGAAACTCAACCACATGTTCAAGCACTTCAAACCCAATGTAACATGTTGATCATGTAGGGAAATGAATAATAAAGGAACAGAGTATGGGCGCATACACCTTTTTACTCTAAAAAGCTAACCCAGTTCATCAGTGAACAGAGACTATTTGTACTACAGACTTCTCCCTCTCACACTTTATTCAAAATTATTTTGGCAGTATTAGTCCTGATCTTGGAGAGCAAATATCCAGAACCAGCTACAGCTGCAATTCACAGAATCACTGAATCATTTATTTTGGAAGAGATCTTTGAGTCCAACTGTAAACCTGACACTGCCAAGTTCACCACTAAACCATCTTCCTAAGTACCACGTCCGCATATCTTTTAAATACCTCCAGGGATGATGACTCAAGCACTTCTCTAGGCAGCCGTGGCAGTGCTTGACAACCCTTTCAGTGAAGTAATATTTCCTAATATCCAGCCTACTCCTCCCCTGGAGCAACTTGAGGTCATTTCCTCTCATCTTATCACTTGTTACTTGGGAGAAGAGACCAACACCTGACTTGCTTCAGCCTCCTTTCAGGTAGCTGTAGAGAGCGATAAGGTGTCCCCTCAGCCTCCTCTTCTCCAGGCTAAACAATCCCAGTTCCTCAGCCACTCACATCTCCTATCAACAGCCTCACCATGCCACAAGCTTGGTATCACAGCTCCTTTTAGCATTGGTGAAAGGCATCCATTCACCAGTGCAATGTTGTGTCCAGTTGGCAGATACCAGTCTCGGACTTGTAACAACATCCCTTCTCCCCCACTCCCAATTTGCTTCATGCATCTGACAACAGCCCTATGCCCACCCGTGTCACTGAAAATCATCCTCAACAGCATCAGACATGCAGCATCACACCCTTGCTGCAGCACAGGGCCTCGCACTATGCCTCGGATTTACAATGACCTGCTGTCCTTGTATTTTATTGCCGGTTAGCGCACTGGGCAGACAGGCATGGCACAGCCTGGCAGGTCAGGCAGTGGGGTCGGGGGCAGATTCCCTCACTGAGAGGGCTACTAACATCCCTGCCCCACAGCATCCCAGGCCTCCAGTAGCTGAGGGAGGTGGATTCTTTCAAAGAGAGGGCCACTGACATCCCTGCCCAATGACATCCCGGGTCTCTTAATAGCAGGAAGCACGGGAGAATGACACAAAGCACCTGAAGCAGACTACAGGAAAGCTGGGGAGGGATGTCTTACAAGGTCATGTAGTGACAGGACGACGGGAAACGGCTTCAAATTGGAAGGGGAAAGATTTAGATTAGACATGAGCAAGAAATTCTTCACGATGAGGGTGGTGAGGCACTGGCACAGGTTGCCCAGGGAATCTGTGGATGCCCCCTCCCTGGAGGTGTTCAAGGCCAGGTTGGATGGGGCCTTGAACAGCCTGGTCTGGTGGGAGGTGTCCCTGCCCATGGGCACTGGATGGGCTTTAAGGCACCTTCCAGTTCAAACCATTCTATTCCTCTATGAGTTTACGATTCCCTCACAGAGAAGGCTACTGACATCCTCGACACACATCATCCCGGTCGCCCAACAACGCCAAGCACAAACACAGCAGAGAGACGTCCCCACGGGGCTGTCCCAGGGGTCGCCGCTCCGCCCCCGTGGCCAGCGCCCCTCCCACCGCCGCACAACCACCATCTTGAGTACGGGCAGGAGGAGTCCCTGCGGCATTCCGTAGGGAAACAGCAATAGCGAAACCCCGACCCTTCAAGCGATGGGGAGAAGAGAGCACTAAAGAGACGAGGGCTAGCGCGCCATGACCACCCAGCAGCTGCAGAACAATCACAGAACCATTGAATGGTTTGTGTTGGAAGGGACCTTAAAACCCATCCGCTTCCACGGGGCCGCCCACTGGACCAGGCTGAGCCCCATCCAGCCTGGCCTTGAACACCGCCAGGGAAGGGGCATCCACAGCTTCCCTGGGCAACCTGTGCTTCCCCACCCTCATCGTGAAGAACTTCTTCCTAATGTCTAATCTAAATCTTTCCCCTTCCAATTTAAGGCCGTTCGCTTTCATTCTGTCAGCTTTCTTGCAGGTGTCAAGAAAGAAAACCTAACGTATTTATTTTAAAAATAAATAAATAAATAAACCCAAACCATCCCCCTCCCCGAACTCTCCACCCTGGACTGTAACGGGTGGTACAAAAGGTCGCCTTGCCCGCACTTAAAATGGCGCCCCGGGGGGGCGGGGTTAACCCGGCGGCGGGCGGGGAGGGGCGGGGCGCGGCGGCCGCAGGTAACGCGCGTCTGCACGCGCGGCACTACCCAACCCCGCCTCCTCCTCTCCTCCCCGTTCGTTCGTTCGTTCGTTTGTTTGTTCCCTCTCTCCCTCCCTCCTCCTCGTCTCCTCCCCCGCCCCGCCCGTGCGTGACGCAGCCGCGCGCGGCCGGGCGGGTGCCCGCCCCCCCCTTTGTCCCCGCCCCTCCCCGAGCTCCTCCGCGCCCGGGCGCGCGCGCGCGCCGGGGCCCCCGAGCCGGTCGCAGACAGAAGCACACACGGCGCGACCCGCGGCGCTTGCGGCACAGCGCGATGACGGCGCGGCGGGAGGTGGCGGCCGCCGGCGGCAGAGGTTGTTGCTGCTGCTCCTGCTCCACCGGCAGCACCGCCAGCAGCACCGCCGGCTCCCCCTTCCCTCGCGCCGGCAGCCGCGCGGCCGCCGCCTGGCGGGGCGCGGCGCTGCGCTTCGCCCTGGCGGTGCTGCTGTCCTTCTTCTACGCGGCCCGGGCCGAGAAGGAAGGTGCGAACCCAAATTTTTCCTTTTTCTTTCTTGTGTCCTCCCCTTCCCTCCCCCCACCACACCCCGCATTCTCCCCCGCCCCCCTCCGGTTCCCCCCGGTGGCGGCGTTTGCGGCGGCGCCGTTGGCCGCGCGTCGCGCGCGTGCTCCCCGGTTGCGGCCGTTGCGGGGCTATTGGGGCGGGGGGGCATGGCGCGCGAACGGCTGGTGAGGCCCCTTGGGTGTAGGGGGGAACCGACAGCGCAGGGTCCCGCCGGGCGGCTGCCACGCGCCCTTCTCTCCCCACCGCTGGTTCTCGGAGCCGGGGGGTGGGGGGGGAATCGCTGCCATCGTGGGGAGCGCTGTGGGGTTTCTCCTCCCTGAGAGGATGGAGCTGCCCTTTAAAAACGAGAGAGAGGGGGAGGAGGGAAAAAAAAAAACCCAAACAAACCATCAAGCCAGGTTTTCTCGCGCTGAGCTGTTTTCCCAGCAGCCAGGCTTCCAGCGGGAGGCAGAACCAAGGCGAACCTGCCTGGGAAAGGGCAGGAAGGCAGGCTTGGAGGTGACAGCGAGACCCCCCCACTCCGGTCCCCGTCACCTTCCCGCACTTTTGACAGGTGGCTGACGGCTCCAAACTCCAGTGAAAGTAGGCGGGGACGTTTTTAGCTTCCAGCGTCTTCTGATTTTGGCACGTTGTCTTTCCATTGTGGGTTAACAAGGAAAGAAAAAAAAAAGCCCGGAGCGAAACACCTAAGCGTATTTTGTAGCATTGCTGAGAACGGCTTTCAGACATTTCCAAGGTGTAGACTCACTGTCTACTTAAAAATGTGACTGTGTGGCAGCGTTAAAAACTAGCACAGAAATGCATTGTGTTGCAGAAGTAGGTGAAGCAGATTTACTTCAGCTGAGGAGCGAATTTTCTTCCATTGTAAGAATTTACTTACAGGTTGCTGCACTGGAGGAGGGTATATTGGAAGGAGATTGATATATATTGGCCCAGATGAGGTCCTAAAGGTTAAATTGGAGTAGCAAAGAATAAGGGTATGGAATAGAAGTTTAGTGAGGAGGCCATAGTAAGGTGTCTGGACCAGACTTAAAGGAAGAAATGCATCCTCATAATGCGTGTATCAAAGTAAATGTAAATATGCCTTAAATGCATCCTAATAACACATGTATCATAATAAATGGTAATAAGTAAATAAAGAAAATAAATGCCTTTCACTAAGAACTCAATTTGTGTACTTTCCTGTAGTAACTTATGTTTACAAACACGATGATGTTGATGTTAAGGTGGTAATAAAAAACAAATTTTGAGTCACAGCCTCTTGTTCACCTTGTTTATGAGACTTTGTCTTCAGAGAACTTAATGTTTAGAAAACAATGTGGAGAAGATACAGTGTCTTTAGAGTGAGAGACTTTGTAAGACTGTCAGTTCTGTCTGTAGCGTCTTGAGGTACTAGAGGAGTACAAATGTTTCAGAAATACCTATTTTTAACTCTGATTTGTATTGCATTCCTTTACAGACAATAACTTATATGAGTTTATAAGCTTTATCAGAGATGTCATATACCAGTATGATGGAATTGATTTATGCCCTTAAAATTGTGACAGCTGAGTCCATGGTCTGGCTTTGTTCATTTGTAGAGGAGATACTGTTTTTTTTTTCTCAATGGACTTCCTTGGCACTCCTAGATAAACAAAGGCAGGCTTAGATTGGACGGATATGAAGTCCTTCATTAAAATAGAATAGTTTGTACTGATACCATTTCCTTCTATTGATGCAGTCTATTACTTAAAACTTATCCCAGGAACAATTTTATCATTTTCAGAAAGCAAAGTTGATTCTCATACAGAATGAGGATTTTTTCAGTCTTTTCTGGTTTCTGACACTCATGATTCTTCTCAAGATTTCTGCTGCTTTAGTGTAGTCCAAGTGGTGCTTTAAGCTTACTAATAAGTCTTGCTTTGGTGTTTTGATTTTTTGTGTATGTTTCTGTTGTGTTTTTTTTTTTTTTTAAATTAGTCCCTTGTGGATTCCTTAGAAGAATTCGTTGATGATCTGCATTTGTGGATCACATTGAAAATGATTGTCTTGGAGTCTTCCTTTTGCTGAGTGCAATGCCTCTTCATAGCCCCAAATAAAAGAACAGTGCAGTTTTAAAGCGAGACAAAGCCAAATAGTGCCTGTGTGAGATTCAGTCCCCCGATCTTATACTACAAGCTAAGTGCCAGGCTGCAAGGGGCAGGGACTGAGCATAGGTGAGGAAGGACCGGCTTGGACAGTGGGCTTTTAGACTGAGACAGGAACTCAAAATGAAATGGTAGTTCAGAATAAAGAAGGAGAGGGTGTTTCAGGCTCTGTCCTTCAGCGCCTTGGCTTCTACCAACTTGTGTCAAGTTAAACATAGTAAGACGCAGTTTAAAAAAATAATCTGGAAGTAAGGAAGTAGCTAGTAATATCCTTTCCAACTCCCAAATGTGGACATACGTGTTTCACTACAGCTGCAGGAAGGAAACTGGAGGGGATTACAACTGAGGTTGTGCGTTCTAGCTTCTGTACTATTTCTACAGTGCTGAATTGAAGGTGACTGTAGACACAGTGCAGTGTATATTCCAGAGAAGTCGCTATAGAAAAAGATTGATAGAAGCAGATGCACAGATGAATGACAGGAGAGAGAGAAGCAGAGATCAGAATGTCACAATATAAAGTGAAAAAATGAAGGTGGAGGATGCTATTTTCCTCTTACCGTGCATGTCCAAGAGGAGAAACTGGAGGAAAGATGGAGCTGATGCGCAGAAGAGTAATGCTGGCTTAAAGGTTGTATGGAGACGAAGCAGCAAGCAGTTCTTTATGGAACTGTCATGAGTAGGAAGAAGATTGATGCTGAGAGTATTCCAGATTGACATGATTGCATCTAGTCCTGCCTCTTCATTTAAGAGTTTGAGGGTAAAAATGTAACATAAAAAGCTTTGCCATTTGTCTAACAGCAGAAAGCAAAACTGAAATCCATTGTGTATAGAAGCTGTAAATCAAGCTCATGGGGAAGAGTACACTCTGTGCTAGAGAAATAGAAGTTGTGGAAAGTGTCTGGTATCTGAACAAATACAAGAGCAGAGAAAGCTGCGTGTAGACCAGCCAAAAAATTTAAGCATCAATTTCAGACTAAACAATGATGTGTGGCCTTTCTTTTTTTGCCTAGCTGGGTCCGCAATGCCCATGTACTGCTGAGAAGGTTGTAACATTTTTTTGTTTGTTTTATGGGGTTTTGGGTTTTTTTTACACTTAAGAAATTGTCTTGGTTTTGGCTGTGGTGGAGTTAATTTTCTTCTCAGTGGCTGCTGTGTTTTGGATTTAGTATGAGAATAATGGTGATAACACTCATTGGTTTAGTTCTTGCCAGTTGATGTTTATGCTCTATTATGGAATAGAGTTAATTTTCTTCCCAGCAGCTGCTGTCTTTTAGAGTTAGTGTGAGCAGAATGTTGATAATACACTGATGTTTTTAGTTGTTGTTAAGAAGTCGAGGACTTTTCCGGTTTCCCAAGCTCTGCTAGTGGACAAAAGGTGTGCAGGAAGCTGGGAGAGGGCATAACCAGGCAGCTGGCCCAAGCTGAGCGAAGAGATGTTCTATACAATGTAACATCATGCTCAGTATACAAATGGGAAGTTGGTTAGGGACCAGGGTTCACTGGGTATTGTTCTCTGCGGGTGGAGAGCAATTGTATTGTGTATCACATGTTTTTATGTAATAGCAATGTTATTATCATTATTGTCTCTCCCTTTGCTGTCCTATTAAACCCGTGAGTTTTCCCTTTTCTTCCCAGTTCTTCTCCTCATTCTACCGAGGGGAAGTTCTAGGAGTTGAGAGAGTGGCTGCATGGTTCTATATGATGGTTGGGGTTAAAAGATGACAGAAATCTGTGAACCCACAGCAAAATAATGACATACAGTCTCAAAGAGCATTTTGCATTTACGGGGATCAAAAATAATTTAAGAGTTTATTTTGCATATGTACACAATTTTCAGACTTTATCAAGGCTTATCCTTCTCTGGTGTAATTATGTTCTGTATTGACACATGGACTGAGGACAACTTTCAGTTTATAATTGAGCATGTACACTTCTTGTTTGGGGGTTTGTTTCTATTTTTTTAGTAGTTGTTTGGCGTTGGGGGTGTCACACAACAGCCTTCTGGGCTTCAGATTGAAGAAAGCCATAGTAATGCCATAAACTCACGATAAGTAAAATATTGTGAAGATAAATGTCTAACATCAGTATGCTGTTTTACCTGAGAAGTGTTTTGTGTTTGTTCCTTTATTTATATCAATTTATATTTTTTAAAAAAAATCTTTGTGTCATACAACATTGCTTTTTTTTATTTTTAAATCAGCTGTTGTTTGTCCAGCTGACTGAAAGTCTGTTGAGATTACTTTCATAGCTCTTTTACCATCTCACAGGATTGGTGCAAATACAGTAAGGGTAATATTTAGGCCAGGTTGAGGCCCTAACTTTTGAAGTTACATCTTAGTGCTGGATCTGGGAAAAATTTTCATTTAAACGTCTAAGATCTGTTACCAGATAAGTCAGTGAAAATGAGAAATGTTCTTTGTTTTTCTAAAGCTTGACGTATTCTCTGCTAACGTCCTAAAAACTAAGATAGTTATGGAGTGTAAAGGATAGGTAAAATTATCATGGAAGAGTTGAAGGGAGATGTTGTCATTAGAACAGTGCAGTGAGATGCTGGAGTTCTGGTTATGATTTTGTCCTTCTGTCTAATCTCAAGCAAATAGCTTTTCCTTTTTGCTTTTTACCGTTATCTAAAATGGCATTTCAGGATGCTTCATATGAATATTGAAAATCGACTAATGCTGGAAGGTGATATGGGGAAAAGCTTTTATGTTTAAAATAACATTATAAAAAGTTCTTAACGTATACTGCTTGTTTGTCATATCCTGCTGTCAGAACTAATATAAAGCATGCTATAATTTATTTTCTTGCTATTGTATTGACTTAAATCAAAATGAGATCCAGAAAGAATGACCTCAATCAAATTGAAAACACTCTAGTAACTGAAGTAGCATATCAAAATCATAAACAGTGTGAGTAAAAAGCAGTGAATGAAAGTTGACCATGCTGTCTCACTGTGTTTTTGAAACTTGAGTATGGGAGAGCTGATTAGGTTTGCATTATGTCTTTGCTCTTGTGAATGATAAATGTTAACTATGGGCTTGGATTGAAAGGTCTCATGCTTGTCTGCAGAATCTTTGAGTTAATTTAAATGTAAGAAAAAAATTTAATGCAGTGCGGAAAAAAGTTGAGACTCCGTGTTCTCCATGACTTTCTGTATAATCTCAAAATGGTTGCTGTTCTTTCCTTTGCATCTGTTTCTCCCTCATCTGTGTCTGTTTTCTATATATTGCACATGTGAGGCAGACAGAGGTACCGTTGGCTGTACAGGTCCATCAAAGGATGGATGCTGCAGTTCAAGGCCTTAGCCTGTGAACTCCGAAAGAACTTGTTATATACTTGTATAGTGCCTAACATGATGAAACCCCTACAAAATCTGCAGAAGTCTATAGGTGTTCCTTTATTTAAGGTTTTCAGTTATGTTTTCTGTGATTGATTGCCAGTATTGCAGTATGGGTTACTTTGTCATTTGTATACATTTGTGCATGTTAAAATTTTGGCTGTTTGCAATAGAACTTGGACATTGGGTGTATATCACTTCATTTCAAAACCTACCCAGTTTTGCTATGCTTAAAACAATACATGTTATAGTTCCATGGTGTAATTTACTAAGTTAATAAGTAAGTAAGTTTGAAAGATTCTGTAAACTTGGTAAATCACCTGGAAGTTTGACCGTCAGTGGTGGATGTTGTGGTTCATGCATAACTAGGAGTAAAAGTTGGGCTATTGAAGCACAGGCTAGAACCAGTTTGGTTTGTTCCTGTGTTTGTGGGTTTAGCAACAATAATAGTCTATAATAAGGATCCGTTGTATTTTTCTTGCTATTAACTGCTGTCCAATGTGGTGCCTCTGCCTTTGTCAGTCTACAGCATGAACTTATCTGCGTGTAACAGGAGCTGTGAAAATGTCTTTTTTCCTTTCTCTCTAAAAGTCAGCGTTTGAAGTAAATCATCACTCTTCATGGCACTACCTATGGGTACTCAGAACTGGACTGGGTAATACCTTGAACAGTCTGCTCTAACTGGGCCTGCTTTGACCAGGAAGCTGGGCTGGAGACCTCTGGAATAATTCCTAGTCTGCGCTACCCTGTAGTTCCAAACAATGAGCATAACAGATGCTTATTTATGGAAACAACAGATTCAGTCCATTCACCTGTGCTAGTCACCAAATTTGAGTTTAAACTGCAGTTATTTTAAAAATATTTTTTTTTTCCTGAAAATGTGTGTTAGTATTTCAGCATTTTTAATTATTAATACCAATATAGGGGATGAAAATTTTATTCCTGCCTAGGGAGTATATCAGTGCATTGCTGGAATGACCTTTATTTTGTAATTGACTTGTTTTGCATTAGTAATCTAGCTTGTTAATTTGGAAATAGGAACACAGTTCAATTTAGTTTGCTCACTGTCACACACCTTTCTTACATGGAGGAACTGTTAACAAACAGTCCAGGTATGGAGGCAGTATTTCTTGCCACTAGCTTTCTTTTTTTTTTTTTGTAAGGCTTTTACGCTGAAAATGTAGATGCCAGATCTAGGAAACCAAAGGAGCCAGTGGCCATGAGAGTTAAAGGGGAGGTATTTATCTTTCTAGTCATAAATAGAGGCAAAGTATAATCCTGTTTAAGATATGAGTTTGTTAGTGGCAACTGGTAAAATTTTAATGTGTGATGCAGGAATGTTGGTATTTCTGTTTTCTGGACTGTCTACATGGAATAATCAGCAAGGATGTGATACAGCGTCTGCTTTTACACTTTTAAAATCTGGTTTTAACATTTTCTGATCAGCAGGTTTGGATAACGTACTCTGGAATATTAAAGGGACGCAAAACCAGGATTGTATGCATTCATGTTCTCTCTCTGTTTTTAAAAACCTTCGGTGTAATGGGGGAATAACAAAGCATTGAAGGGTTGCAATGTAATTCTACTCTATGAAAAGGACTAAAAAAATGAGGAAGTTTATACTATTTTGAGATTTTCCTGCTACACTTAGCAGATTTGTCTTCTCACTAAGACTATCATAGAGGCATTTTTGATACCTCCCTTCATAGTGTCTAGCATGCATTGCAATAGAGAGCCATTCAAAAACAACTGGAGTTGTACTGTAGTTATTTAACTGGTTTTAAGGATACCTGAATGAAATTCAATGGAAAGAAGCGTACATAAAATGAAACTATGTGCCTAACAGCTCCTTCTCTCTATACACTATATGAAATTATGACATTTAGTAGAACTGTTTTGCTAACTCTAGTATAACATGCTTAGGTTTTTAAAGTTATTTGATCAATGTATCCATTAACTATTCTTCATAAAGCAATCTGCCTTAATAATGATGTCTTAAGGCTTATCTGAGTTTTTTTTTATCAATTGAACATCTAAATCCATGTTTGACTGTATGGATTTGGTGTAATAGAACACACACAGACTTCTAAAACTTGCTTAAAATCCCAAACAAGCCTTAGTTATAGTTATTTTTTTTTTTAAGTTATGTAAGTCATATGTAAGAAGTAGGGCTAATAGTGATGTTAAACAGATTAAATCACCATTTGAGAAAGTGGTGATGGAATAGGAGACAAAGTTGTAGACAAGCATGGTATCAATTTAAATAATTTGGAACACTTTTTTCCACTAAACCTTGTATATACCCAGTGTTCTTCAGCTTGACTTTTTAGATGAATATATCTGAAGTGGAATGGGGTCCTTGTAGAGGAGGGATGATAATGAAGAAAAAAAAATGGCTGAGAAGTTCTCAAAGAGGAAGTTTTTGAAAGAGGGAATTTTAGCTTTTTGAAATGGAAAGCTTTACCTTTTCCTTAGAGGCATACTCTGTTGGAAACATCTCAAGATAGTTTCAGTGTGAAATTTGATGGCTTCAGCATACTTTAATGTGACTGACTTATGAAGTTTATTTTTCTAATAGATAAGCTGCACACTGAAAATGTCTGGCTCAGATTGAAGATGATAGAAGATACTAAAATTGAGATAGAGTGAAGAAATCAGCTATTTGTCATGACATCTATTTCCAGTAGGGGATTTTTGAGTCACCCATTTGAGATGTTGGTGTAGTATGTTAAGTAAATTTAAAACTGGTTATCTGAAGCTTGTAAATAAATATGAAATCATCTAGCAATACAGAAAAAGTCTTAATGAATCAGTGATTCGCAACAAAATACTGTAAAAATATTTGCAGATGGAATTTGTAGGTAATGATAAAATCTACCCTGGCAACTAGATAAATTGCAGGGTGTTTGGGTTTTGGTTTATTCCCAGCGGTGGTTTGTGTTCTACCTTGGAGGCTGCTTACAAGGAGTTTCTTGTGGCTCTATTCTGGGACCTGTCCTGCTTAATATCTTTGTCACTGATCTGGAGTTGGAGTGTACCAAATCTGGGGAGCAGTCAGTATGTTCAAGGGCAGGGCTACATTCCAGAGAGATCTAAACAGGACAGAGCAATGAGCTGACAGGACTTTCATGAAATTCAAAAAGGACAAGTGGAAAGTCCTCCATGTGGGGCAGAATAGCCACCTGCAGGGTACAGAAGCTGGAAATACTATACATGAATCAGCACTGTACCCTGGCAGCATACAGGAGTGTAGCCACTAGACTGAGCACAATGATTATTCCTGTTTACTCAGCATTTAACAGACCACACCTAAACTGCTGCATCCAGTTTTGCTCTCTACTGTCCCTGTAGAAGGCCGCAAAAATGGTTGATGGGTGTATGACCTATGAAGAGAAGCTGATGGACCCAAAGCTGTGTGGAGATGAGGCTTTGGAGGGGCCTGGTGGCAGCTTGCCAGTATTAAAGTAGAGATTATGAAGAAAACTGAACTGGAGTACTCACAGAGATGCGTGACAGGAGCCTAAGGGACAATTGCCATAAAGTGAAGCAGAGAAAGTTTGTTTAGTATGTGGAGGTGCTGATCTGTGATGATTTGAATAAGAAAGGCACTCGGACACTGTGGAATATCTTTGAAAATGCTGTTTTTTAGAGTTAATGCTGTATAGAGAGAATGCTAAATTATAGACAAATTTACATCTGGTTTGATGCTGGGAACCCTATGCTGTGCAGCATGAAGCAGGCCTCTATTCCATGTGCAGCATACTATGCAGACTCTGTCCATAGAGTTACCCCATATTGGTCCTTTGAGCTATTGTTGGATTTCCTTACAAGAAAACAACTCTATTCATAGTTTCTACTGTCAGGCAGAAAGGATGCTCACATGAGAATATCCAGCTACACTTTTCCATAAAGGCAAGACCACTTAGGTGGCATAATTGCTGGTAGCAAGTAGAAGCTGCCTGCAGGCTCCTCTGTTAGAGTGAGCTGGCTGAGGTGGTCTTGAAGCCGGGGCATATGTGCTGCAGGGGCGGAGAGCCAGCATGGCTCTCATTCATACAGCACAGCATGGGCCTACTTAGCTTAGCTCTTTGCATGATCACTGTCTTCAATGTGTTGTGGTCTTCCAGTCAAGATCACTGCAGTGTTCTGGCTTGGCATAATAGGATCATATTTCACCATGAGGACAGTCAGGCATTAAAACAGAATTCCTGGAGAGGTTATGGAATCTCTAACCTTGGAGGTTTTCAAGGCCCAGTTAAACAAAAGCCTAAGCGACATCATCCAAATTCAGCATTCACCATGCTTCAGCAGAAAGTTGAGCTAGATGACATGTTAAGGCCCATTCCGCCCTGAATTGCTCTGTCTCTGTGTTTTGGGCCTCCCTCATGATCTTAAAATCTTGATTGGAAGGTGTGATAACTTTTTTGCATCTGATGGGAGTATCTGTAAGATAGTAGAATTCTGGGTTTCCATGTAACTCCAGGTGAAATCAGTGCTATGGTAGTAGTAATTTAGATATAGTTATGGTAGCAGTGGAGTTGTAATTGGATCCAGGAAGTGTCGCTGCATCACTAAAGAATTGTGATCACAGAAGAAAAAGACCATGTTGGCCATTCTTTGTTTCTGAAGTCATACATCACATAGGCTTCATTTTCCCCTAGTTTTCATTCTTTATCTTGAAAAAATTTGTTTCAACAGGAATACGTGTGTCCCATTAATTTCCATCTTTGCTAGCTGCTGGCAATAAGACTAATAATTGGATTGTGGTTGACATGTTAGTATACAAGATGTACTAAAGTAATACTTAACTGTGCAGGAAATATTCAGAGATCTGGATCTTGAATGTTGCCAGGTTTGGCTGTTCCTTTGTTGCAGCAGGGGACATGGAGTACTTGATCCTCACTGGAAAGCACTTCCTTTTCTGGACCTGTGTGTAACTTCAGTCTGTGGAGCCAGCAATGGACCATTTAGAGGTACCAGAAATTACCATTATCTAGTGAGACCCTTATCCCCATCACTACTTAATTCAGTGATAGAAAGCATTCCTCTAAGTTGTTGCACCTAAATATAGGATGATAAGGAAGGGGTGTATGAGAGTCTTTCATATTATGATACAGTGGCTTTTATATTCTCGTATACCTCATCAGTTGCCTTTCATGTAGCTTAGTTAGGTCATGATCTGCCCAAATAGCTTTGCCTAAACTGTATCTTCCAAAATAATGAAAAGATTAATAAATTCCTTGGTTTTGGGGAAATCTGATGATCTCTCCTTCAGCATCAGATATAACTTTCATTGGGAGAGATTGATTTTGCACAGGTGAAGTTACTCTGCCAATAGTACTACTGAATATCATTACCTACCTGATCAAGAAAAGACTGAGAAAAACTTCCAGTTTATGAGGGAAAATTTGATCAGAGTTCCAGTACTTGATGAGTCCCATTAGTTCTTCCTTTGATTAAATTGAGTTTGTCTAGGAAAAAAAATGAGTAAGGAACTCAGGAATTGAATTACAAAATTGTTTATTTAGCCTTATTTAGTTGTTCTTTAAAAGTACCTGTATTGGGGAAAAAAAAAAATCTAATGTTGAACAGACATTTAATCTTGTAAGGGTGAACATATTTAGGTTGAGACTTGGTGCTGAGCATATCAAAGTAGAAACGAGAGGTATTTTTGAGTGAAGATAACTGTTATCTTAGTTAAGGGGGAGCTTAGTGATGTGGGATAGTTGTAATCTTTAAAGTGAAATTAGATGTCTCTCCGAAACAGTGGTGGAACAGTGATCTGTGTTGCGTGGGGCGTCAGCCTAGGTTGTGATAGCAGTTTCTGAAAGAGTCTGACCAGAGGAGATTGTATACTTACTTCAGAGGGGTAACTGCTTTCAAGGTATTTGGAGTAGCTGAGTTAAATTTCTGCAGTTAAACATACCTAAGCAGTTCAATTCCATATGCCTGCTTGCACCTTTAATTAACCTTATTAATGTTTTCGGGGTTTTTTTGCCCCAAACTGGAATTACCCTATTTTGTTTCATTATTCTTGCCCTATATTTATCTTTTTCCACAACTTGCTACAGTTGTTCTTCTCCACCCGTTTATTTTCTGGCTTTATCAGACATTGTGGCCAGCTTTTATGTGCTGATCTGTGTTCCCACATGGTAAATCAACAGACTGTTTAGCTCAATGTTCAGTAAGTAGCATTGCTGCCGTAGCATTGACACTAGGCCTTTAACATTAGGCTTTTCCTACCTTTTCTTGACCTTCAATCACTGTATTTATAGACTGATGGTAGGTGATTAAGCATTATCTTTCTGCTGTTTAACTTGTTCTCCAGCCTTAATAGCTGTTTCCCTTGGATGCTTAACTAACAGGTGCCACTTGAACATAAAGAGGATGGAGATACTGTGCTCCTCCCTCCCAGTGATTCTTCTCTCTGGTTGTAATTTAGTCTTAACCAAGTTGCAAGTGTTGTGTAGCAAAATCTAAATGTATTGCCCAAGTTTCCTTGATGTTCTCTAAGTTCATACTGCTCTGCCCTGGTAAGTCACTAAAAAAAGAGGGAGGTAGTAGAATCAGGGCAGGTAGGAGAGCAGAACTCTGTCATGCAGTAGAGCGCTGTTCCCGTGTCACAACATTGGTGAAAATGCATGATACAAGGTATCCTCTATAGGAAGTAGCAAAGTAAGAGTAAAGATTGAAAATTGAGCAGTGTCCAGCATAAACTGTAGCTCCTATCTGGTTGCATTTGCATTGCCAGCAAGACATTTAGATGTTGGGAGGTTTCGGTCTGGTGCTGTTGTATTCCTATTCTGTGGGGGTTTTTGTAAACTCTGAAAATCCCATCCTCCTTCCTCTTTTTTTGTAGTATAGAGAACAATTCTTGCCCTTTGTGAAGGTTTATTAAGGTCATTAATCATCCTGGATGTACCTTTTAGGTAGATCTTTGCATTGTGTCAGCATGGTCCATTTTTGGAGTGAGCAGGTTTTATGACTCTGCTCAGTGGCCAATTTCATGAGTGCAAGTTGGGAAGGCTGATGGTAATAGTAATAGTTACAATTGTTGTCAGTTAATGCATTGTTCTCCTGAGACTGCAGCACTTATGCGCTGTCATTTCTTGTGAACTACATATTAAATGTTTTAATATGCTGGAAAGGTTAGAATTCCATTATGTCCACATTATTTGTGCACACATCAATTTGCAGTGTGACCTGAGTAGTAAAACTTACTGCCACAATTAGAAGTTTCTGTTCTAAAATTTGAGAACTGAAGTGTGATGAAGATTTAAGACCAGTTTGGAGGGGCTGCTGCTTCTGCTTCTCTCATTGCAGGACAAGTTACCTTGGTCTTGAGGGTAGTTCTAATTAGTTTTATGTCTGTACAAGCTCAGTAACAGCAAATTTATAAAGGTATAACTTACTTTACTGTGTTGAAATTTAAAAATATTTAAAATAGCCATCACTAGAAAGAATAAAAAGCCATAATTTATTTCGCCCAAAGCCAGAAAAAATGATGCTATTTGCAGATGTTGTGTTTCTCTTTAACTTCCTTTTAGTTTTTCCCCTCTCTTTAAATGATTTATGACAAGTTTCCATGGGTGTCAGAAGTATTGTTCTCTTTGGCTTAAAAATGATGTGCTCTAAAGTCTTTCTTTCTATCGATGAGAGAATTATTTCTAATTTTAAAAAAAAGAAAAAAATTAAAAATAAGTGTTCTCATTCATACACCCCTATGAAATCTTAATGGAAAAGACAGAACTGTTATTTCCGAAGAAGCATTTTGGAGCCAGCAATTAAATGTCTTTGGAGGAACAAATGAAATCACCAAAATGTTAAAAAGTAAAGCACCAACTTAAAGCAGATTTTTTAATAGGTATTTTAAAGCATATACAACTTTTAAAGTAGTGCTTGGGTTTTTTTTTTTGGTGAAGTTTTATGATATTTATTGCTGCCATCTGAAGTGGTCAATTGGCAGATGGCTTTTTAAATCTTATCACAAAAAAAGTCAAATTACAATAAAAATTGCTCTAGTTGAGGTGGCTGGAAATGCAAATTTCTGTAAGGTAGAGATACTGGCTGAGTACAGAGTAAGCATCTGAGAATAAGGTATTTGAATAATTTGTTTCTTTTTTCTGTCCATCTAAAAATCATCTGAAGTAATTTTCTTAGAAAAATAACTAAATAAAAGCGGAATGCTGGGTGTAGTACATGTTACTTTCAGTGAGTTTTTTGTTTCTGTTTATGTTTCTATAGTTTTATTGTAAGGCTGTATCTATTGCACAACACATCCAATCAATGCAAACTCTGTAAAAGAAACCTTCAAGCAGTTGCAACATCTTCTGAAGCATGGAAAAAAATGTCAGCCAGATGTGTGAACTGTCTTCATGACGCAGACCCGCTTTCTTCTTTTCTCAGACTGAGCAGTTGCTTCATTGTCTGTCTGGGGCCTGCATTCTGAATTAGAATTGTGCTGTCGCTTTCTGTTATGTGCTAGCTTTAAAAACTGAATTGATCACTGAATTCCTAAAAAAACTGCATCAGCCTTAACCAAGGGGAGAAAAGGGTTGAGTGGATGAATGCAGTGTGACAGCTCTCCTTACTAGGAAAGGGCCTTGCTGTAGAGAAGCTTGTCTTGTATCTAAAGTCAGAAGTGACACATGAGCAAATTAGCAAAAGATTATTTGCAGACTGAGTTGGGTAACAGCGTAGGCACTCAAATTTGTGCTGTTGTGTGCAGTAAATTACAAATTATTTGACCTTTTTTCTCCACACTGGAATAGTGAGTCATGCGCTTAGGTATTGTAGTGCAAGTGATGTACTGTCTCTGTTTAGCTTCTGTTAACTTGGACATAGGTTGATGCTTATGAACTTATTTGAGTATGTGTCATATAAATCCATAAAAATATTTTTTATAATGAGTAGTACAAAATCAGTTTTTTAATGACAGTTCTATCTTTTTATTATTTAACTTCATATATTGCTTTTTTGTTTCATGTGATGATTAACATGCATTATCTAGAAATGTTTCCTTTTCAACTCTCTTAATATGTAAACAGAAAATAAAAATTTGGCAAGCTGGCTTTTGGAAGGATAGTAATTGGGGATATTAATGAAGAAAAAAGAATAAATCTGTCTCTATGTGAAAAGACTTCAAAGAGAGTTATTTTTGCGTGTGATCTTTACTACTTTGTGTGTATTTACTGTCTTGGCTGTGATGGCTCTTCCTGAGTGCTGTTGATAAAATTATTGATCTCCGTTTGTTACGGACTACTGAAAAAGAGGCAAGTCTATGTAAGGGCAAGAGGATTTAGCTGAAAAATAAGCCTGCTGGCTGGTAATTTGCTCTTGCCACCCCTTGTCTGAGATACTCCGGCTCATAAAAGGATGGTGTTTTACGTTTCTAGTGAATAAGTCACCTGTTGGGACCTAGGCAGAAATTCAGGCTGATAGCTATGACTCTCCTGTCTAGGAGAACAGGCCTTTCTTTAAACAGCTTTTATTGTGTTGAACACCGAACTGGGACATGTTTCTTGAGGCTCACCAGGCTTTTGTATTCTTACAGCCAATAAAAATGTTTACTTGCATTACAGCATCAGACTGTTTTTCTTTATCTGTGTGGTATTTAATTTTTTACAATGTATTTTTTGTTTCAAAATAATGGTATTTAGTCATTCTGTATCCACCTGCCTGTATTCTACATGCTGCTCAGTTTTCCAGTGTTCAGGATGATTGAAGTTGTGTGACTGAACATAAGCAGTTAATTCATAGTCAGATTTTTAAAACCAACATGTGCAGTTTTAGTTGTGCTGTTTAACGAGTAGACATACAAATTCTGTAGTTACATAGACAGAAGTGAATGACATCTAGCAAATTGTAGTTGGATCATGTGGTTATAGTTAACCTTGAAGTAAGCTTAGTTATTAAGACAAAAGGTTAGAAACTAGATTTTTTAAAAAGTTAGTGTAAATTAGGAGATGTTGATAATAAATAATTGATCTGTCCCTGTTTTAGTAAGTTGGAACACTATTGCCAGAATTTGGAGAAAATTCATGAACTAGATAATACTGGATTGTATAAATACAGCTCATAAGAAAATTAGACTTACATAAGACTTATCGGAGAAAACAGCTCTTACAAGCATGTAAGAGAAAATATAATGATGATGAACATAAAAATAAATGAAAGCACTGTGTTATGTAGTAGCTGTTCCAGAACAAAGTAGTATTTCAGAATACTGTTTTTATAAATGTATATGCCAGCATATACATTATCAAAACGAAGCACTTGACAGTGGCTAAATGAAAGAAAATTTGCAAAGCCACCTTAGCTATTGGATCTCAGGCAGAGTAGGCCTCATAACCTGTGAACCATGGAGAAATTTTTTTATCATTGCACACCGAGAGTCTTCGCATATTCAGTGGTTCACATTACATGCAAATTTATTCTGTTCTGTGTAATTCAGGCACATCTAAAGACTGGCATTTATTAAAGTGATTTTGATATGAAGTTCCAGTTTACTTTGTAAATGTGTAGGATTTTTAAATTTTTTTCTTGATACTTTATAGATCTGTACTTTCCTTGCTTTAAGCTAAAATATAAAAGGCTTGGACCAGAGACAGTTAAAGTAGACATGTATTTGAGTAAAATTTGGCTGTTAGCTATATAAATGTGAGAAGATGCTGCTTAAGCTTTGAGGAATTAAGTGAATTCAGGATCTCTTTAGGCCACTATTGTTTCAGGTTTACTACTTCAGGTGTTTACCATCAAGTAGTGTGATGTTGTGGGAAAGGGCAAGGGGAAAACATTTAGAAATCTACTGATAGTAAAACCACTATCAAGTCATTTTGTTCCAGAAGGCTGTGGTTTGGGGGGGCAGGGGTTGTGCCGTGGTGGTGGTTTTTGTTTTGCCATTTTTTTAAACAGTTTGGAAAAGCTTAGAACATGTTCTCTGTATAAAAGGTGTTTTGGAGCAAGTGGAAAGACCTATATTCATAGGTTTTTTTAATATCTTTTATGGGCTTTTCATAGAAAAGAATGACTTAAAAGAAGTTGTTTTTTACAGACTGCAAATTGAAAACGAAAAGAAATTGAAACTTACAATATTTTTAGCATTTGCTGTTGCTTATCTCACTTCTGTTAATAGAGACCTCCTGTCTGAAAAGAGGAAACCAGGGTTTGCAAGCTAGTAGCTGGCAAAATTTGGCCCTGAAATCACTTAATATCCTAGTAGCAAGAGTGACTGAAATTGTGACATATTCTTATGAGTGATAAATTTGCTTGTTGCGGGTGCTTGAAAGGATAAAGGTTTTCTGCAAAGAGGAATCTTTGTATACGTCTCTAGAAGAAAATATTCTGTCTGGCATAGGTGAGGATGAAATGAGGCTGTGATTCTTCTGGTCTTGAAATCTGTGGATGTGAATCTTCATCCTTTTCCTTCTTTGGGCTGTGAACATGCTAATAACATTTAAAGTTTGACTAATAACTGTTATGATCAGCCTTCAGGGCTTCAGCTGGCTGTAGGGTCAGGAAGAGATGATTTTCCTTATGTGTAATTTGGCTGCTGATTTGTGCAGTGGTGGATCACGCTGTGACAGCTGAAATGCTTCCTACCCCAAATGTTACATTGTGCCCCTCTTGTAGCAGTTGCCAGTCATGTGGCAGGGGTGACCTAAATGGCACAGTCAGCAGTACTTAATTTGCACACTTTCCTGTTCCAGAGTGTTAGACAGATAATGGAGCATGGTGGCATCAGCCTAAACTCCTGGAAGAAGTTTTTCAAGTAGAAATTGTTAGGGACTTTGCAGAAACAGTCATCTTCCTCTGTAGCATTGGTAATGGTTCACCTAATAAAGCATGCCCAAGTGATCTCATACTTAATTGCTCACAGAATCTTTTGGCATTAGTAATAACCTGTTCTCCACTGGAGACGTACATTTTGTGTAAAAGGGCAGAAAAGTCTATGTTTGCACTTGCAGAAATTTGTGAACTTACTTGGCGCGAGTAGTAAAAGTGCAAATGGTGAGCAACTGCTTCTAATTCTGGAATGGGCTAATATCCAGAAGGAAGCATTCTGTTCTTGAGGCACCATCTGCGTTTCACTTTGAAGAAGCCTTTGTGGTATCTGTGGTCCATATTGGATAGTTTGAGAGGTGCTCTAACAGAGATTTGGGTGATTCGTCATGACTTGTCAGTGGAGCTTTTTTAAAATGTAATTGGCTTAGCCTCATTTGAATGAAGTGACTCCTTGCCTCATCCTGAATTGAGAGTCTGAGAAGTCAGTTGCAAAAACAAGCTTTCAGCTCATGAAGGTGTAAGTATTTACTTGTCATTTTCTTGCTTTTGATGAAAAAAAGGCTTGAGAGTTAATCTAAAACAAAGTAAAAGTATAACCACAGAGAGTTCATCTCAGTCTCAGCTGAGAAGTGACTGCTGCAAAATGGCCAGCAGCCAAGCTTTGCAGTACATCTGACTTCACCTGGCACTGTCATCTGCTCTCTGAAAACATTTCTTAAATATTATAATGATGAATGGCACTTCTGTTTAACAGTGTCATCCACTCAAAATGGTCTGTAACATCTGTTGCAGCAAAAATGAAGTAACTGAAGAGTGGCTGAGAAAGTGTTTGGGGTTTAAAGGTGTTCTGCCTGCATTCAGGCTTGTTGGGTGGAAAGCATTGGCTAGTTTCTGTGAGCTTCTGCCTGTGTTATCTTTGTGGAAGAATTGTTGCTATTTTCAGCTACTTGTACCTAGAGTGTACCATATTTAAAACGGGGAAAAAATCCTCAGGAAAATACTAAGAATTTGTGAATTGATGAAATACCTTTTATTTTTTTCCTAGTTGTTGATAGATTATGAATATAAAAGCCTGCTTTCTAATGATTTTTTTTTAATTTGTGCGTGATGCCACTGTCAAGTTTCATGTATTTGTTTCCAAAGCAGAAATTTAAAAAACAAAATAATGCCAAAAGAAGCCCTTAATAAATTCTTTTGTTAAATTGTGATTGTTAAACGTGCAAGAAATCAAACACATGAGAAAATCTAATTTCATTATCGATATCTCCCTGAGTTAAAAATTGAGAATTTCCCCTCTGTATCAGCTGATCTGTAATTTGTTTTGTTGTTTTGTTTTTTTTCAGAGAAGATAAGCATGACATTTCTATGAAATTTTGATTGTCATACTTTGTTTTTTAACCTAACCTGTCAAAGCTTTGTTTTCTTATGTCTTGTACTGCAATTCACTTACAGATTTTTGAGTGGTTTTTAAGAGACAAAAATAAACAGTGACTTGGATGTTTTACATATGTATTTAAAGTTAAATTGACAAGAATTCACTTATTCTTTGTTTCGAGGATTAAACTTTCAACTGATATACCTACTCCAGTAATTTTTAAAAGCCAAAATCTTCATAAGATGTAGAACTTGATTTTGTAATGCTGTTTAAATGCACTTTTTTTACTTTTCTTTTGTTTTTAAATCTCTTGCCCTATGTTCTGTATAGTTCTTTGATATAAATGAGTGACCAAACACTGAATTCTTGGATTAAGGTTGACTGTTTATTTTGGAGACCATTGGGGTAATAACAATAAATAGACACACAAGAATTTCTAAGATATCACTGACATGACAGACCAATACCACTCGTGCCACTATTAGTATTGCAGGACATGCAGATTGTTTATAATCTGAACCCTCCCTCCCTTCCCCTCTGTGGTGATTTTCACATTTCTGCACTAGCTTGGATGCTTTCTCCTTTAACTTTTTCCTATTGAAGTTCTTCCTCTTTGTAGAGAGAGTGGTGTGTTAACACTCTGAACTTCATCTGGTTGAATGTAAAGGTCGTAGGGTAGGAGGGAAATTGCTTATAGGGGTTTTTTCTTTATTTTTAGTACAATTTTCTGGTTTGAGTTTGTTACTGTGTTTTGTCCTAAAGATTGGCTTGTGTGTGCATGAACAGTCTTTTGGAGAATAAAATTTAGATCTCTCTGAACTTTTCTTTCCTTTTTAACTAATTTCCATTCTTATAAATTGTACAGATTATTGTATTTTACAGGAAGGGCAGTGCTTTCATTTCTTTATCTTTGAAAGAAAGTAGTATTCCTTACGTTTTGAGAGGAAGCGTTTAGAGGAAATGAGTAGAGGAGGAATACATAATTCGAGCATCTTATATGTGACTGAGGCATAAACTTTTCATCAAGTTGAGTCATATGGTGCAAACACTTCTACCTGCTTTGAATTTTATTATGTTTCTGTCAAGTTTGAGAGTTGTTGCCATATTGAGGATTAGCAAACAGTGTAAGCGATGCTTTCCAGATGTACTATTAAGATTTTAGGTGTATAAATAAAACCAATATTCTGTTAGCAAATATCTGAATTCTTTGTAGGCTTAGATGCTTTGAACTCTGTTGTTTAGGTATCTAGTAAGTCTTAATTGGTTGAAGTATTGAGTTAGCTTGCTACAACCAACCTTTTCAGGGAACTTTGTAGTTGTTCGCTTTGGAGTTGAGTGTTTTTTATGCCAAATACGTGATTTGTAAAGTGTGGTACTTATTAATACAAACATCTTTGAATGGGAGCTCTCAGAGGAAAATCAGTATCACACATTTGTGTTTGGTATTAGACTCTGAGTTATGTTCGTTTGCCATAGCTCTATCTGCAAAGAAAAGCACAACAAATTTTAGATGTATGTCTCTCTTTTTGGTTTAGTAACAAAATGTAACTTAGTTTTTTGTTTTTCTTCACAGCTTTCATCCAGTCAGATGGCATAATAGAAATGTTGCGTTTTGATGAAGGAGACCTGTTGCAGGTAAGTAGTCTGAGGAAATCACCTGAACTAGCAGTGTTTCATCTTTTAGTAGCTGCTTTTGGAAACTCATGGGTGAATGGATTTTGGAAAATAAGCAAGCATCAAACTTAAGTCCAAAAAACTCTTGGACTTTCTAGATTTGTTTTCAGTAGTATACGTTGACGTGTCCTGAAGTTCTGGTTGCCTGATCTTTTTTTTTGTGGGAAGCTGATGGAGTTTACTACCAATTCTGTCTGGCCTGTTTGCCCAGGTTTTATTTTTTCCTCAGAAAAACTGGGGAATGCTTTGGATTTAAGACTCATCTTGATGTAGAGTTGAGATGCAATTGGATAGCACAACTAGAGGAGCTGAGAAGTGTTACAAGGTTCCCAAATGTAAAGGTAGCCCTTGTGACCAAGTGGAACTGGGTTTAAAGAAAGTTCAAATTACTGCAGTGAGGTAATTACTGCTGCAGATATGGGTTTTTCAAGTGTAATGCTGTCATTCTTGTCAGCTTTCTTTGGGCATAAGTCAAAACAGACGAGAAGTTAAGTTTAAAGAATACGTGGTGTTATTTGAGATCGTGGTAGTAGTGTATCGCATCATCATGGGTCAATACTTTAGAGCTACCCAGTTCTGAAGTTCTGTTGACTAGAATTTCATATGCATGCATTTTGTGGTTTGTTTTTATGATGAGACAATCTTTTGTTAGGATTCCTTGATGATGTTAGTCCTGGTAGTTGAGAGGGAACAGAGGACAAAGAAAAAGTGACTGGAATACATGGACAGTGACTGTGTTTGACTTCAGTAGTTACCAGTGCAGTGCTTGATTTACAATTCCTACCTCCTATGTAGTTGAGGGGGGGGGGGAGGGGGGGAGAATGGGATGTAGAAGCTGTATAGTTCTCTGCTCTTGATAATAGTATTTGTTTCAGATTTAGGAAGGTGTTTTTTCTTTTCTCCACAACTGCCTAAGCTGTTTGGGTATTTCATTTGGTTGATTGGGTATTTTTCCTTCTTCCATTGTTTGGTCCTTAATATAAATCAAGAATAACTTAATACAGATTTTAAGATTGTAATTTACAAGGATAAGATCCTTCAAAATTATCTAAACTGGTGGTAGAAGAGATTGCAGTTAAAAACAAGCAAACAAAAAAAAAATTAACACCTACGTCCTCCCCCCACACCAAAAAACCTTAAGCAAACAAAAAGTCCCGGGTTCCTTAGTTGTTTAGATGTTCTACATACAATCTCACAATAGATATCTGTGTAGGCTTATTTCTTGACAGATAGAATGGAATGGTGAAGGTTTTCCATATAGTGATTACAGTCTCAATTACTGCAATTTTCGATTCAGAATATTTCTTTAACTTGCATGGAGATACCACATATCAGTATAAATGGAACAGAAAAAAATCACTGGGCTTAATGGTTTAATAAAAATGGCAAGTGTTGGCCTACTTCTTAAGATAAAAATGTTGTAGTTGAATTCACTTGTCTATATACTTTAGGTGACTTTTTCCTCAGGATTTTTTTTAACTTAATTAATTTCATACTTGTAAGATAAAATTAATTTTGTTTATTTTAGTACTCTATTAATCACTATAGTTCTCAGGTCTAGAAAGTAATGGTGCTGCTGTGAACCACCCCAATAATTCATGTAAAGAGAGGAAAATAAAACAGATTGTTAATCATTCCAATTTTATTGCAAGATGCAACAGAGACAGTAAAAAGAGTTTAAATATCATGGTGGGACAAAAGCAGTTCTGGAGGTTGCACTGTAAACTTTGCACTGCTTTGTATTGTGTTTGGATGCCACTTATTCTAATGGACTACTGAATATTTGATTTAAAACAAAGCAAGAGAGACAAGATTTCTAACAAATGGTTTATATGTTATATGTTATGGTTATGGCTCTTAAGCTGAAAATACTTAGGTTTGTGAAACCAGTTCCTTTTAATCAGAATGATACACCGTGTTTTCTCAAGCTTACAATTTATTTGGTTTGGGTTTTTTTTTTCTGTAGATTTCCATATGGTGACCCCTTGTGACTACTTACTGCAATTAAGAAATCAAGCCAAAGCAAATACATTGTTGTAAAACCAGATTTGCGTATTGTGAACAGCAGTCATTAAGGTTTAGATCTACTGTAGTGTCATTGAATGCTTCCCTTTCAGGCTTTCTGTAAGTTTTCAAAAATTTTTTGTTGATTGTTGATAATCTGTCATTACAGAAGAAATATGATGATGTAGTAGTAACAGTATTTTCCAATGTTATGTCACCTTCAGGTGACTTTTCTTTTTAAATATAAAAATTAACCAAATCCATGCATAAAGTGATTAATTATCATAAGTAATAATTAGTGTTTAATCATAATTACCAATAAGCATAGTCTAAGCCATCTCCAGCCATGGTTTATTTCTTCCCCGTCAGAGTTTGATATCTTTACAGTGGAAGCAAGCCCTTGTCTTGTTTGAAGGAATTATTTTCCAAGTAAGGCAAATCAAATACCTAGTCTTATATAATGTAGTCATTGGGGATTCCTGCCACCTCCTTCCAGTTAGAGTATATCTTCTTGATACTGTCTTTTATACTTAGGCTACATACTAAGTTCATACTGTTGGTGAAACTCCTTATGTGTGCAGGGAAAACACTGCACACAATCACATTTTAGGACTTCTGTTGTGAAAAAGAAATTAAATATGTTGGAAAATTGGGGTTGACCACACTTACTTGAAAGAGTTACTTATTGAAAGAGCATAAATGTTTACATATTTAAGTAAAAAAACCTTTGCATTTAGTAAAAAATAAACTGGCGATGGAGATTTCATGCTGGTGGATAAAGAGTAGTGACGACAACTTTTTGAGTGCAAACTTTCAGTATGTAGATTAGTAAATGCTACAGCACATTGTTTTGCCCTCTGTCTTAACATAGCAAAAGTGAGAATTTCATTATTTAATATACATGTTTATCTTAAAAGTTTATATCAGAATAGATTTATGCTGCTTCTGCCCACGGATTAAATTACAACAAAAGAATTTCCCAGTTCTGTCTATTCTTCACATGAATCAATGCCCTTGAAGACTCAGCTGATTTTTGAACTTTTCAAATAATTTATTTCGATCCTGAACATAGGGTAAGAATTTTATTACTATAAATTGTTCGTTGCTCAATGTAATGTAGGGCTTGGGTTTTTTCTTCAAGTGCAAGAAATTTGCAGGTGTCTGTGTAATTGGTTCACACTTCAGAGTGTCATTGATTTGTCTGCTTAGAATGGACTTTGGGAGGTCACCTGTTACTTTCTTCAGATAGTGTTGTGTGTAGATAGACTACCCTTGGCAGGTGCTTGACTCTCCTGTTCTGAAAACTCTGTTGAAGTAACATTCACAAGCTTCCTTTAGTACATACCTGTCTCATGCCTAAGCTGGTTTTGCTGCTGCTTTTACATCCAATACAATATCCAGTTGGGGTTTTGTAGGGGTTTTCACCCTCTTCATTTGTACTAACAAACACCTCTAGCTTCTTCAAGCAAATTTTGTAAAACACCTTGTTACTAACTTTACTGGTTTTTTATTTCTCTACACAGTATTTAAAGCATAGAATTTAATTGGAATGTTGGTACTCTGAGGCTTTGAGAAAGAACAGATTGGTTCCTTCCCTGTGTAATAAAACTTATTTTAGTAATTCCAAAATGAGTTTCAAATTTCTGACAGCATTTTGTTTGCTCTTGTAGTTAGTATTTAGCTGTGCTCTCCAGACAGGTTCTTTTCTTTAGCGTACTACTGTTAAGTCGGTTATTCCCAGTTTTAGATTTGAACTGTCCTTCAGCTGAACTTTGTCTTGTCAGTGTCAGGCCATCTCCTTTGTCCTGATTATTTGAACCCTTGTCCAGACCTGACAGATGCTTCAAGCCCTTGACAATGATGTCATCTGCAAGTATTAGGAGTGCTGAAATAAACTGTTACTTTTATTAAATCATCCTTTCAAGTTAAGCCAACATACCATCTCACTTGTTCAGGACTTTATTTTGAAAAGTAAAGAGTATAGCAAGATTTATTTTTCAGGGTAAAGTTTTCTTTTGCTTTTAGTTCATAAAGAACTCTTTTCCAGGTCATTCTGTTTATTGTGAGACCTCTTGCCTTGGGTGTCTAATGTTTTCCTGCACAGTGTAGTTGGGACCACTGTAGTCCAAAGACAGTTATCTTATATTCAGACTGTTTGGAAAATACTTCTGCATCCACAGTAGTATTTTTGAATTAGCCTATTCCTACAATGTAGAAGGGAAATGGTAAGATGCTTTGGTCAAATTCTCTTAACATGAATCACTATGCTTCCCCTTGCTGCAGTAATCTGAAGTGTATGAAATGCTTTATTACAGATAAACTCCTAGAAATTATTTTACTGAGAAAACCTGTGTGCTTGTATGTATTCTTAAGACATATTTGTTGTCTTTTTTCATAAGCGGCTGCAAACTACTGGTCAAAAAAGCTGGCAACGAGAATTATAAGGGTCCTGAATATCAAATGGAACCTTAACGTGACTTGGGCAAAGTAGTTCATAGAATCCTAGCTGGTACAGTGGAAGGCAAGACTGGTACTCGGGGGGACTTTGGCAGGCAGACAGGATCCTCATGACATTCAGCACCTGCAAAAGCAAGTCCCGCACCTGGAAGAGAATCAACCTGTGTAACCGGACAGGCTGGGCAGTGACTGGCTAGGCAGCAGCACTGCAGAAAAGACCTAGGGAGTACTGGTAGACAGCAAGTTGAACTTCAGTTACTCCTGTGCCTTTGTAGCCACCCTGCTGGACTCTGTGAGCGAATGTAGAGCCAGTAGATAAGGGATGTGATTTACCTCCCACTTTAAGCACTTGTGGGGCTGCAGCTGGAGAACTGTCCAGTCTGGGCTACCCAGTATAAGAAGGGCACTGACATACTGGAGCAAGCGCAGCACAGGGATACCAGGATGATCATGGGGCTGGAATTCTTTTCAGGTTAGGATGTATTTCTTCAGCCTCTAAGAAGAGAAGACCAAGGGGAAAACTAATTGCTGTGGGCAGCGTGGAGTTGACAAGACCCAGGTTTTCATTGTGCACAGTGGAAGGATGAGAGGCTTTGGACACAAATTTCAGCATGGAGCATTCCAAACCCGTGCTTTTTAACTTGAGAGTCATCAAACACTAGACTAGGTTTGTCAAAGAAGCAGCAGAATTCCTGTCTTTGGAGGTACCCAGCCAGAACTTGGTGGCCCAAAGCTGGTAGAGATCTGTCCTAACTAGACCTCCCCTGAGCAAGGGTTGAGTAGATCACCTCTGGAGCTTTCTTCCAATGCATGTGATTTTTATAGAAGAGTACAAGCCATCTCAGTTAATTCTGCAGTTTCTTCTGGTACAGAAGAATTGCCATATCTAGGCTTTAGTTTAAAAATAATAAATTGATGCCCAGGAGTGACTATTGCAAAGCCAACATCAATAATGTGTTGCATCAGCTAATGTCAACTGATGTTTTTGTTTCTTTATGTGAGTTTTGGTCCTGAAAGGGCATGGCAAGAATGATTCAGTTCAGTCTACTTTCCGCTACCTTCCAGATTACAGCATTCATTCTTTTCATTACCTTAAGCAAGGTCGTCATCATTAATTTTGTTTCTTTTAAATATCCTGCTTATTAGCATAGAGGTCGTGAATGCAGAAGATTTAAGCTGCCATCTACGTATTGGTTTTGTAGCTGTATCTCAAAATTTAGTTGCAAGCAGCACGTAGCATTTCCACAAGAAGGAAACTGACCAGTGTTACAATAAAATAATAATACTTAGAATGTTCTGAAAGAGTCGTTCAGACTGAAAAGAGTCTTTTAAATTAGTATGGATACTCATGTAGGAGTATCCACAGAGAGCTTTGGCTGTTGAGAATTTTGATAACAGCAAAGAAATGCATTTGGTGTCCAGCAACCTCAGGTATTGATTAACAGGGCCTCCTGTTTTGCTGCCCTCGCAGCCATCCTTGTTTAAGACTTCACGGCTTTAATTCAGTTGTTTAAACATAGGTAAGCAGTGCTATTTCAGATGCCTTTGTCTGTCCCAGACATCTACCAGGACCCGTCAGATGTGGTACAGGGCACAGGGGAAACTGTGTACCCTTTTGGATGTCAGTCCTAGACCAGGCAGGTTACCCTAGGACATTAATCTCAAGTGGCACCAGATGCCTATGTTTAGATGACTGAATGTGGTGCCAGGTAATATGACCTCTTACGAAGAAGTGAAGAATATCTATTATAACCAGCTGGTGAGGCATTAAAATTAACCTTTTTTTGGAGGGTGGTGGTTGATTGAGTTGTGGATGGGATTTTGGGGTTGGTTTTTTTGTTGTTTTCTGTCTGAAGTTAAGAATCATGGATATATCTTTAGAGACAGCCTTCAGACTGTAAGGTGTGGGATTTGATTCTCCATATGCGCGAGATTGTTGTCTGATATCATTCCACAACTGTACTGCAGATTTATGTGTAAGGTTTGCTTTCAGGTACAGAGTGTCTGTGAAATCTTTTTTGAGGATATGAGACCCTGGAGAGAAATTGTTGTAACTCTTGGAACCGATGCTGGCTGTCTGTCTTCAAATTTTCTAACTTGCTGTGTTCAAGTTGTCTCAAGATTTTTAGTCTGAAAACCCTTTGGTTTTTAATTTAATCCATCTGGAGTTAGATGAGATAAATGAAGGCATGCAATTGTTAGTAGCAACAATGTAAATGCACATGCTGTCTTTAAATTTAAAGAAAAAATAAAATAATATAAAAAAATCATATATGTCCATGACTTGGACACAGCCTTTTGGGTGGAAGGATCATAAAACCCCAGTACTGGTAGAAGGGGTGGTATTTCCCTCTCTCGCTTCTTTTTCTCTCTCAGTTTTGTATTTCTACTCTTTCTTTTATGCCGATCTTAGTTTTTGTTGTCAGGCAGTAGTCGGATCAGGAAATTAATCAAATTGAGTGTTTTCCCTGTAACTTAGCTTATTATGTCTCTTTAAATATTAATAGTGTGCATATCCAGCCTTCTTCCTGATCTGTACACTGCAAGGTAGTATTTTGTTATTTGTAACAGTTCTCCCATATAGATAAGATTTAATAAAATTTTCATATATATCTGCTCAATTACCGATATATCCGTTACAGGAGAAAATAATAAATTGTATTGATTGAAGAGCATAATTTTATTTCTTTTTACCTGGTAAACAGGTAGTATTCAACAAAACCTGCACTTAAAATAGTGGATTGATCTGGTACGTGGTTTTAGTTCTTGGCATTTATGTTTGACAGTTTTGTGCAATCACACAGGAAGAATAGCGTGCCAGAGTGCAGCACAGCAGGTCCACAATTTTACCTGAAGATCAAATAAAAAAAAAAGTATTTAGAACATGTAGCCAAACACATTCGTATGTTTTTGTTTACTACATGGCTCTAAAGATTGACATGTAATAAAAATGAGTGATAATTATAGAAACTGCCACATGAGATTTATTTTTGTTTTAGTTCCATGATGCCATGGTTGGAGAGCTACTGAAGTTGGTATGCGATTTCTTTGCTCTTGATTGACCCTGATTTTAAAACCTGTCCCCCCGCAAAATAAACCCCCAAAAGAACTCACACAACAAAATACCCACAAAAAAACCCCAAATACCCCAAAAAGCAAGCAACCTCCTGCTCAAAACACAAAAGGTGTCAATGAAATGAATTTGTCATTTTGCTTGTATTTATATGACATCTGAAATAAAAATTCAGGCTTTTCCTTATCAGCCTGAATCCTTGATGCATTTTTGCTCTTAAATATATTTCAGGCATAGGATGTACTACAAGTGATTTGTGATTTTAAACTTTATGTACAGCTATTAGACTAATATTTTCATAGCAAAGTTTTATTTTTAGAACATAGGAGGGAAGGCTTGAGTGTATGGTCAGCCAGAGAATTTAACTCTCAACAGTTAAGTACAGCCATGGCTATGTAGTAGTTCAGCTGTCATCAATATGTATTTTAATTTGTTTCTGTATTTTTCTGGAGTTAAACTTGACCTCCACTACCCTCTTTCTAAAAG
Organism: Tapera naevia; assembly: GCA_033556795.1. Lineage (NCBI taxonomy): Eukaryota > Metazoa > Chordata > Aves > Cuculiformes > Neomorphidae > Tapera > Tapera naevia. The sequence continues at coordinate 19,929,102 of JAUMJJ010000029.1, forward strand.
TTGGCCTGGGTTGGGTCTTCAACTAAGACTAATATTAGGGATATTGACTGCCAGTTACAATGCTTAAGAGTGTAGATAACAATCAACTTTCTTTACCAAATAATTTAAGACTTAATAGAATGTGTTCTATTGTTCAAGCCAAAGCTAGTTGTCACGGATGGGACAGTATTGGTAATGACTATTTTGGTTGCCCTGTCATAGGATCTGAACCTGTTGGCTCCATCATCTGACTGTCAGGTAACTACTGGTAATTTAATATATGCTTTAGTTATGTTTCTAAAGAAAAATTAGTTACTGAAAGGAAGGTTGTATTTGATAGTAGTGAATAATGCACTTTCAAGGACATTGGTAAGGAGTACAGGGTGTTTATACATCTGTTAACTTCATAGAGTAAGTTTGGTTGTTGTCGTGGTCTAAGCCCAGCTGGCAACTAAGCACCACCCTGCTGCTTGCTTACTTTTTTGCAGAGGGATCGGGGAGAGAGTCAGCAGGGTAAAAGTGAGAAAACCTGTGGGATTCGATAAAAAGTTTAATGTATAAAACTGGAGTAAAAAAAAGCTGCATGCTTAAGCAAAGCAAAATGAAGAATTCACTTGCTACTTGGCTGTAGGCGGGCAGGTGTTCAGTCATCTGTGGCAAAGCAGGGCTCCATCATGTGTTAAAGGTTACTTGGGAAGACAAACACCATTACTCCCAATGTTGCCCCTTTCTCCTTCTTCCCTCAGCTTTTATTGCTGAGCACAACATCACATGGTGTGGGATATCTCTCTGATAGGCTGGGGGCAGCTGTCCTGGCTCTGTCTCCTCACAACTCCTTGTGCATCTCCAGGCTCTACTCACTGGTGAGACTGAGTGGGAGACAGAAAGGCCTTGAGGCTGTGCAAGCACTGCCCAGCAGTAGCTGAAACATCCCAATGCTATCAGCACTGTTGTGGTCACAGATCCAAATCACAGCACCATACAAGCTGCTATGAAGAAAATTAACTCTACTGTAGCCCAAACCAGTACAGTTGTATAACTATTTCACAGGAACACTGTCTCAGCAATTTTTGGTTGTCTCCATTCAGTAGGCAGGAAAGTCAATGGTGTGAGTGCACAGTATGGAAGAAGGGAACTGATGAAATCGGGAGAAGAATGGCTTTGAATGACAGTGCTGTCGTGAAAAAAAAGGAGAGGGATATATGCAGTTGTTTGGTAGGGCGGAATAATTGATTATTTAGTAGAGAAAACACTTAAAATGGATTTAGGTCATTTTGGGGTACATCTGCATGACTGTATGTATTGCGTACATCTTCAGATCCAAAGCTACCTCATCATCAACAATTGGAGCATACTACTTGCTGTATACAGCAGAGATGTACAGACAGCTCACAGGTGCTGAGACTTATTGAGCAATTTGTCTGGTAGACTTGATCAGTCATAGCTGGCTGTGGTGAAGATAAGCATGCCTCAGCTGCAGTCAAGTAGCTCAGCCTGTTTAGTCTTTGTAAGCAAGCACTAAACTGTTTCTATAGAGGCTGCATCTTTTGCAGAGCCCTCAGAGCTGGGTGTAGTCTGATGTTCTTTTGGAGAGAATGGGTGCATCTGTGAGCTGTAGGCAATAGTTACATAGTTTAAAATAGAAAATTACAAAAAAGAAAGAAAAATAAAATTGGAAAGGCAGACGGTGATTCGTGGTTGGATTTATGATAGAAAAGTAGATAATAAGAATAAGCCTATGTAAGTATAAGTAGCTGTTTGAAGCTTATTAAAACCATTTATAAAACATTCAAATATTATTTTTTACAAAGCTTCTAAAATCGTGCTGTTGTGAACCAGAGGAAACCACTGGCTTAATGTTTTGAACAAGTGCTTGTATGAAGTGTTAAACCAGGTTTTGACAGCACAATTTCTATTTGGGTGGAGAGAAAATATTTTCAGCTGATTTCACTTTGATTCAGTTTCTCAACTTTAAGAATAGATAGGAAGTTAATAGGTAGCAGTTTAAAACTGGAAGGGTTACTTTTCAACTTTCCAGTCTGAGGAAAAAATATAGAAAGTTGAGATCTGTTTCTTCTGATTAAATTCTTTAGATTTTGGAGCTAATCAACTTTTTAGGAAGAACTACCTAGGAAGTTTTATGATACAAAACATTTTGTATCTTAAGCATTCATCAGTTCACTAAAACTGATTTAAAATTTCTTATTTCTTCATTTTAATTGAATTTCTATTACTATTCTGAAACAAGTCACTGTGGGTTGTAGACATTTACTTATCTTGCTGGAAATAGAAAATGGAGGGTGACATCAGAAATTAAGAAACTGAACTAAAAGCTTATCAGTGTGTGAGTAGGATACCTTAGCTGGGAAATCTTAATGGAAATACTTGAAAGCCAGTGTATTTTAATGAAAAACAAGAAATGCCTTTTTTCCCTAATTGCAGTGTAAGTGTAATACTGATTTTAAATGAAAGCTTGCTGAATTTAAATGAAAACTTTCTGATTTTTGTATTCCCAATTTTATTACAATTTAGAACAACTTACCTCCTCCCTTTAGCATTCTGTTCAGTGAAGAAAAACTGCACAGATCATACTGTACTGCAAAACGTAATTTCATATGAACCCCTTACTCCTGCAACATCCCTTTAGCAGGACAGTCTGCCCCTCTGTTTAAAGGTTTTGAAATAAAAAAGCTAATTGGTGTTCTGCCTAGACATTCAAAATGACAAATAAATCCTCAGGTTACAAAAAGATCAGCTTCTTTTTACACTGGTAAATAATACACTTGCAGCTTTCTTTAGTTTGAAACAAATTGCAGAGTCAAACCAAATAATTTGTTTAAATCTGAAACACTGCTTAGACACAGTACAGAATTGATCCTTGACATGAACCAAATGTTAATGTTTGTGGACTAAGTGACTTAACAGTAGTAATTAAGAAATTTGAAACAAGTTCCTCCAAAAAGCAAAATAAAATACAGATTCTTTCATAAGAGCAATTTTTAAGTGAAGGTATTTTTAAAAAAATATTATGAGAAAAAGAATAGTCTTATCTTAGGAAAAACAAGAAAGAAAGTGTTATTTGTAGTTGAAATAGAAATTGGTGAAGTGCCCAGCCAAGTGTCTTGATTTTAGTTCTGAAATGAGTAATGAAGAAACTTGTATTCCCCTTACAAGTAAATAACATCCTTATGCCAGAGGTGGACTGTGTCAGATGAGCCAGCGGGCACCATAGACATTATCAGACCTGTAAGCTTACACTCGCAGAAGATAAATATTCATCTTGGCCATGCGATGCTTTTAAGAGGTGGACTAAGATCCTCAGTTTGATCCCCTTCCCCTGCGGGAAGACAGTAGCTTTCAAAGTTGGGTATGTTTTAAAGTTAGCTGTATCAGGACATTCTATATGCAGCCTTCTAAACCAATAGGGATTTCTTAGACAACCTAACCTCTTTGATTTTAGGTAATTAATTGTAATGACCAGCAGAGTAGTAGTAAACATATGAATGGTAGAGGCTAGAAGTTCATTAGTAGGGAAGGAGATGAAGTTTCCTAAGCAAATGGAGAGAGATTATAGTTGTCTTTGTTTTTTAGATCATTAAATTTCACTGGTGAGATAATTGCTTCCCTTTTATTTTTTTATGTGCTTTTCTTTGCAATTTTTTTCTTACATCTATGCTATGGGGTTTTTTTTCTCCCTACGATGTCATAATTTCCTTTCATATTTTAAGTTGTTAGGTTGCTGGTTGTCTTACAGTTTGTAGGAGTTCCTATTCAGGGTGAAACAGTCTTCTGATAGAGGAATAATGTCTTCAAGTAATTAATTGGAAAAAAGCCATTTTGCATTTTCTGCACCAGATCAGAATTTTGTCTTTCAAGGTCTGATCTACTTGCCTGATATAGTTACTGGGTTTTTTCCCCCACAGGAAGTATAAACCTGTCAAGTGTGTTAAATTTAAAATTATTTTTTTCTTTTACAGACAGAGACAACTATAGGCCTCAGCTCATATCAGCAGAAAAGGTAAGCATGGTTTTGTAAAAGCTTAGCACAGCCATCCTATTGGGAGATCTGTGATATTTTTTGTAAGGAAAATAGTTTTAGTGTAAACAGGATCAAATAGAAGTTTAATAGTTTTTCAATTATTTGTGTCATACAGAGGAGGTTCAAACTAAAAAGTAAAATTGTTTTTAATGTTGGAGAGCTAAATCACTTCATGTATGGAATTGGAGATGGAAGAATTTTTTAAATCATTTTGTAATGTATACCACACAGTAATTCTGTGCAAATCAAGAGGGGGTAAATGAGACTCTGCTTCTAGGTTGTTTTTTTTGTTATCATTTTACTGAAGTTTTATTGAGAAAGGAGTGCATTTATTTTCCTGCTTCAAAAGTTCTTGGGGTCTTCTTGAAGAAAAACCTTATGATGTTACTTTCAGTAGATCCTTCCCTGGTCCCTCATCTATGTGGTCTGCCTCCTGCCCTCCTTTCCCCCCAAGGTGTAATCTGTTATCAAAGAACATTGCACATATAGCATCTGAGAAGGAAAATAAGTGACCTCTTGTTTTCACTAGCCCCTAAATTTTCTCTGGACACTTCTCAAATACTCCTGTCTATTTTATGAGTACATTGAACAGTAATGATGGAGCTTGTTTCTTATGCAATAGCATTCAACAAACTGTAATGTAAACCATAATGTATTTCAGTAAATACAACTACATTTTTTCATGGGCTGTTTCCATTTCCTTCCCAAGACTTCTAGTAAAAGGAGTATTCTTTTTCATTTCAGAAGAGTATGTGTAAAGTTCTTATTTGACTATATATATATAGCTGCTTAAACATGGGCTTGAGGGCATTCTCGTTGCAACAAGTTTTGAAAAATCTCTGGGAAAAAAACCCCAATGTTTGTCTTACACTTAAAAGCCTTGATCCTGTTTGTATCACTTGCAACCAGTCTCTGCTGCTTTCCAATTATATACAGACCTAAATCTTGCAGTATAAATCTCCTGAATTTTATGAAAATTGCGTAGACTTTGCCTTGCCTAGTGCTAGGTTCATAACTATACTTGGGATGGGTTTTGAGGAGAGTGAACATAAACGTGCTGAAGAATCTTAGGATGTATCAGGTCTTTCACTCCAGATCAAATTAGAATTCATATTATCTTTATTGTTATAATGTGAAAGAGGATAGTAAAATGTTACGTTTTGAAATAAGGCAGTTGCTTCAGATTTTGATCTGAAACTTGAGAAAATTTGTGTATTGTGGTAATGTGAGTTTTGTCAAAATTATGTTAGATGAGCTTATCATATTCTTTTTAATTAAAAAAGTTTAGCTAGATCACTCTTATGCAAAGTGGTGAAACTTTGTGGTGCTGTACCTTCCCTGAATCAGTCATCCTTCCCCAGCAATGGAGGCTCCTCTTTACCCTTCAGGACTTTTACCTATTTATTTCACATCTATGAAGTCCCTCAAATTAAACTTTATACCTGGTGCTCTTTCTAAACCATTTGTTTTCTGCTTGCCTGTTAACCTTGGGTTAAGCAAGCAGAATATGCATTTCACTAAACTGCTTCCATAACTAATCACATCCAAAGCTATATTCAGTACTGATTTCTCTGTTAATGACTTACACTTACTGTATATATATACCTCTGTGTGTGTAACTCTATTGTGATAGGAGAATGCATTGCCTCATGTAATGTTACTGTGCATTTAGAGTTACTTCAATTTAATTTGCCTGCTTGCTGTAATCATACAACTCCTAATATTTTGGTCAAGATAAAATAAGATTTTTTTTTTTTAAAATCAGGTTAAAATAATGCACTTTAAATAATTTGTTTAGTGGGGGTTTTCCCCATTCTGCTGTCTTAAAATGCTTGTGCGAAGCCCTGCGCTCATTACTGTGTTGTAGACTCAGACTTTGCACAGCAGTATAAGGATATTTTAAGTTTCATTGTTCAACTTCTCTTATACATTGAAGATTAAATAAGATGCTCCTTAATACTTCCGGAAGAACATAACCAAAGCAAATAGGTTACAGAGCAGTATAACTAAGAACTTCCAGAACTTCCATTTCTGTAAGCCAAGTAGCTTAAGCTAAGTGATCATTCTGTTCTTCCTTGTCATGGTTTGTGATATTAAATCAACTGGGCTTCTGGTCATTCGTAATTCAGAAACACCATGAGTGGTTTAAGATGCTAGTTGTTGTTTATCTGTCCTTCCTACCAAGGATTCTCTTTCCTGTGACAGAGAAAGCGTGTATGTGTGCCTGTGGCTCAGCTGCTGCACTTCGTGGTCCAATGACTTATTCTGGCCTGCCCATGATGGTGGGTTTGTGCATGGATTGGGAACTGGAGCTCTTGTGCTGGGGGTGTTTGTTGCATTCTTCCATAAGCTGTGAGGGGATTGCAGAATGGTAGGGGACACAGCTATGGACTGGAACTTAAACAGCTGTAGCTATGCACTGCAGTGTGTCCATCACGTTGCAAGGATGAAAACGTGGATTTAGGAATGGCAATTGAAACTGAAGACCATGATTAGTGTATTTTATGCCTTGGGCAGAGTCAGGCTTAGTGGACATAGTTTAAATGGAATAGTATCTTGTTTAAATCATTGACTCTCAATGGCAGGAAGAAGGTGCCTTGATTGGGACCTAGGGATTATGTGCAGTTTTGTTTCCCAGGAAACAACTGAATTTGTGGTCCTTGAGGATGAGACTGAGGCCATGGATTAGAGATGTATCCAAGATTTTTGTTTTAATTTCCCATCTAAGAAAACTACTTTCTGTGTTTGCAATTTCAGCCTTCTAAGTCTGTTCTAATAAAACTTTGGTTTACAGATTCAAAATATTTCCAGGTTTGCTAGGAGAAATATCCATTCCACTTTAGAGCACTGGCCTGCTTAGGGTTCAATCACAACGTGATAAATGTCTGCATTGCAAATGGCAAGGCGTTTTACAAAGTAAATACCCAATTTGCTGTCTGTTTCTTTCGCTTGTTATTGGTTTTACATGGATCTCTCTTTCAAGTATTTTTCTAAGTGTTTATTTTTTCCAATGACGTTTCTAAAAACTGTAGCTTTCCAGTTCACATCCCTTTAACTTCTCTAGGTGAGTGGTCTTTTATTGCCCTTATTAGAGATTATAGTAGCTCCTTCTTGGTATAGCTTGCAGATATTTCTTCCCTATCTATACGATTTATTCAGGTCTTTGATCTACTATTTAACACTAATTGGAAGGAGAGAAATGAACTAGCCTTTTAATTTGTTTTGTTCTTGCCCATGATCAGGTTATAGTGCATCTATTCAAGCTTCTCCCTGTTCTTTCCCCACCCTTTTGCCGGACAACCCCCTCAGGGAAATGTTAGCTTTGAAGATTAGCATCTGATATCATGAGCATGTTTTCTTGATATAGGGTTGCCATAACTGAGCCAACTACTAGCTGGGTGTAGTTCATGAAAACCTTTTGTTGTTAGTCTTTTTATTCATCTACGCTTACAGCAATGGCTACTGCCAGATACTGAAGTGGTCAAATGTTTTGTTGTAGTTCACTTTCTCAGTGAGGCTGTGTTTAATACTCATAACTCTAAAATAATTTTAAATATAAAAAGTTTAAATACATTTGCTGATGTATGCAGCTCAACCTGATTTTTAAATGCTAACAAGTCATAGAAGCACTCTGTGAAATATGATCGGTTACTTAGGTTTTTTTAGCAATAAATGCTCTGTGTTTGAGGTGGTTTTTTTAAGGACGATCTGGTATACAGAAGTATCAACTGTGAGGTATTTGCCTATTTGTCATTTTAAAATTTCATAGTGTTGTTTTAGAACACACATTTTATTGTGTGCTCATAGAAATAACAAGGTAGAGGTTTCTAAGAGTTTGTGTTGCTAAATGAAATCATGGTATCTGTTACTATTTGATGGTTTAATGTTGTCTTTATTTCTTGATGACTTACAGTACAGGAGAGGAAATAAAACCCCTTAAACAACTGGTAAAGTAATGTGGGAAAAATACACGTAGAGTAATGCTTAGATTTGAATCTTCTACAGTAGCAATTAAAGATGGAACAGATAATTTTCCAGAGAGCACAGAACTCCTCCAGAAATCTCAGAATAACTAGAAAGGTGCTGTGAGGATACAGAAAAACAGTTACTGCCCTGCTTTGCAGAAGTCTTTAAATACTGTATTTGACAAGTATTTTCTTCATCTCCAAATGCAGAGATGTGCACGGATTATTTAAAATTGAGTGCCTAGTACTCTGTGTTAAACAGCAAGACATTATAGAACTGCCGCAGGATGTTCTTAGAAGAAAATTGTGTATCAGCACAGATGGACATCCATATCACTTGCAGTCTTTCCAGGCATTGATATTTTGGCTGTCTTCATAGCTGTATCTGTGACTAATGTTATTGAGACATGAAGTTGCGCTTCAGTGAATTGCATCTGGTAGTAGGTTGCTTCCTGATTTTAGCGGTACGATAGTTTGTAGTTGAGTTAAGTAGATAGTTTGTAGTTTGTAGTGTAGTTCAAGAGTTGGCCCCTCACTTGCATGACAGAATAGATGGTACAGTGCAGGTAATGATTGTGTGTAGTTCACTTTCAAGTCTCATTTTTAAAATCAAGATTCTTGCAGAACAAAAAAAAAGTGTTGGGAGCATCTTAAATTGTTGCCAGAAGCAAGTCATTCCCAAAACTTCATAGTTTCAGATGATTCCTGGCCAATTCTTGGTCTGCTGGAGCTTGTTAGCAGATGTAAGTAGTTCTCTCTTTCAGATGCACATTTTCATGTTCTTCTTCTTCTTTACTTTGAAACTTAGGAAACTTGGAGGGATAGGGAAAGAAAAATGTTTAAATTCTGATGTAAGACCAGGAGCCATAGCTCTGCATGCATACAATAATAGTTAACTTAAATGTCATTATGCTGTAAAGTTGCCCTGCCCATGGGTGTATCCAGCCTTCAGTGAGCAAGTACCCAGCGGAGCAGACATTATCATCGTTTTGTATGTCTGCTGCAAGTTGACTCATGCTGGGTCTTTCATTAGGCAAGATCTGGGAATTCCATTATTGTTTGTTCCCATTTGAATCTTATTTTACATTTGATACTTTTCTTTAGACATTTTAAAATTCTGTGTTGTCTAAATGGCTATGTAGGAGAATGTGGCTATGCAATCTGAGAAAATGTTACATGAATTTTTCATATATGGGGAGAATATGTATGTCCTGGTTGTTCAAGTTAGATCAAGTTATTCTCGACTGTTACTTTCTATGCATTTGAAATAAAAATGGTCATTGTCACTTTTGTAAATACTGTAACTGTGACTTTCTGATATTGGTTCCTTTTACAGAATAGTTATGTCCTTTTACAAATAATTATCAATAAAAAAGTGCTGGCTAACTGTTCAGAGTTTTGAAATTGGAAGAAATTGGCAGAAGTATTTTAAACATCACTACTGAAGCATAGATTCTGTTCAGTGTTATCTTGACAATGGAGGTACATGAGATTTTTGTCCCTTTCAGCATTAAAAATACACTCTAAATGTTTCTTAAGATTGCTTCATAAACTTCAGAAATTGTCATCTTTGTATACATGTGTACATGTGCATGTGTGTGCACAGACACAGAAGCATGTATGACTATACACTAATGCTGACTGTACTATGCCTACTCTTGCCTCAGTAGTGTTTTACTTTTATTATGTGAATAAAGCTGTTTTTAGCAACTCGGTTCTAAGTATTGGAGATGCTTTGACATCCAAACTAAGAGAGCTGTAAATTGATCAGCATGAATAAATCATGTATTATACTTGAATTGTGAAGATTCAGTTGTGCCATGGTTTATATGATGGTTGTTGGTGTTAGTGTTGAGTTGTAGGTTGGACTCGATGATCTCGGAGGTCCTTTCCGACCTTATAATACTGTGATACTGTGAAGTAATAGGATGAGTCGTTGAGACATTGTATTTTTATAAAAAAACTGTTGACTTGTTACACTGTTGTCATTGCCCAGATCTGTGCTATTAGGGAATAGGGTTAAGATTTAATATGCTGTTCTTAATTTTTTACCCCTGTAAATAGCTTCCGTGTTGATGTGGTTCTGGAGTATGGAAAGACATCTGAATTTGATTAGTAATTAGAAGAAAAATGCTGGGTAGAATTATATAGATTAAGTTCAAGGCCTCAGCTTTCATAAGGTGAGCCGCGTGCTTGTCTGAGGGCATCTTCCATCTCCCGATTTCTCCTGTTGAAGCAGAACTGGGTGGTTCTTCTATCCTGGCTGGGTTTGTGGAGCAGCTTTCTGACCCAGGACACATGGCTGCAGCTCTGTATGTGGGTGTCTGAGATTGATATGAAGTCAGAAAGCAAGGATTTAAAGTAAGAATGCTATTTCAATGTCAATAACAAAAGCATTTAAAGAAGCCCATTAGTCTTGAGCCATTCAGAAGCTATTGATCTTGAACCATTCTTTAGCCTTCCCTGTTTATTTTTTTTATGTTATTGTGTTCCTGCTTTATGTTTTATTGTATTAATACAACTCAGCCCATAATGAAGTGTGACTGAATTACAGAGATACTTAAGTGTGGTCACAATCACATCATTCTGAGTAAGAAAATGCTTCAGTCAATGAAAATGTTTTGTATTTTTGCTTGTAACATGTTGTGGGTTATTGATTGTGCTCTGTGTTACTTTACTAGTAAAATAAGCAGGAGTAGAGAATGTTTCCTAATATTTCGTTGTCTTCACTGCTGGATTGTTTGAGTTTTAGTATTCATCTGCTAACATTCTTCTAGAGAATTCTCAGTAGGTTAGTATAGGCAAGACTAAGGTGTGTTTTTTAGAGCAGAGTCACAGTCTTCTAGAGACTGAATTTTTAACAGTATGGACGTGGGCTGTTTTCTCCCACGTGGCCTCAGTTCCATCAAATGGGTCCAAGATTGTTTGTGTACTAGTATAGATGTAGCTAGAAAAACTCATTATGTGTATATAAATTACTGTTATACTCAAGGAGGTTGTTTGGGTATTGCGATGAAAGATGATATAAACCTATTCAGCTCACTGTTGCACTTAGTCATCACTACATAGAGGAAAGCTAACAATTATAGCCATTTCCAAGATATGTACTCTTGCATAATCTTTCTTGGAGACACCACATAACCATGTAAGTGGCTGGTAAAATTATGGTATTCTGACTGGATACGTTTGTCAGGCTCTTTCTGCTTTTGAATTAGTTGCTCTGTTACTAGTATTAATGAACACTTTGCTAAGAAAGGACAATTTGAGATGGGAAGGGAGCAAAAATGTATCATTTAACAGAATATTTTACAGCGTTTTAATTTTTCTTGCAGTGTATCCCTGTATCGGGGGAATTGCCGACCTCTCCGGTTTGAGCCACCAATGCTGGATTTCCATGAACAGTAAGTTGAAAAGTCTTTTGATTAATTTAGTTAGAAAAATAATAATGGTAAAAATAATCTCAAGCATTTAAAACTGAAGGAGAAGGTTATATGCATGAATTGCATTGAGAGATTGTGTGTAAGTGTAGTTGACTGACTTGTTGCTGGGGTACTTGGTCTTAAACATCATGTTGTGACCTATCAGCTCCCATGGTTTTGGTATAGGTATTTGTTTTAGGTCTGGTACAGCTGCTCTGTGGAGCGGAAACAGTTTTAAGCCTAGAACTTAATGTACTGATGTGAGATTACTTTTCTGCTTGTACATAACCCATGTTAGAGAGTATCTTCTCTAGCATGTCCATTTTACTGTTGCTTTGATGGCAAAAAAAATTTGTGGGTGGATCTGGAGTTGTTGGAACAGCAGTGTAGAATTGTGAAAATACAGCTTGAAGGAGAGCAAACAGCCTCCAGGAACCTATCTCTTTGCTCCTCCTTGCAGCTCGGTGCTGTTTTGGTTCTCAGTAGCTGAATGTTAATGATTTGCAGCAAACCTATCTGTGAATTCTTTAAGATAAAAGTAAGGGAGGAGGAAGGAAGTTTAACAGTTTCAAATTATGTATGTGTTTATAATCAATTTCTCTGCAAGCTACTTTAGTCTTAAATTTTCTTAGCAGTAGCTGGTTACTCTGTAGGTGACTGTTGTAGGTAGCTATAATCTTTCTTCTTGTTAACAATCAAAATCAATTCTGGTGTTGGTGTACATGGATGCAGCCTCTGTGCATGATTGATACTTTGACACAATGTGAACTACATTGAGGATGTTTCAAAGGTTTTGTTAACAGTTCAACCTGGAAGAAAGAAAACAACCCCCTCTGTGCCATAGCACAGTATTGCTTCTGCTGTCCTCAGCCCAGCACTACTGGATGGAGGGGTGCTTTTATTTACCAATAAACCATGGGTTATTATTAAAAATATAACACCCCTTTCCTGTAGGAAAGACCATCATACAGTGTGGTGACGACAGAGGTGTACAAAGTAGCTCCTGTGTATTGATATGGTGTATACCACTGTGTTTCTGAAAGAAGAGGGTCTGTAACTGCATATAATTTACAAAGAATAGTTTTCCAGAAATAACCTTTATACCCCACCCCCACCCCCCCATAATGCCACTGAATAGCAAAGCTATATGGCAATGCCTCATTTTACATGATTTATTTGTACTTAGTCTCAGAAAGTTTTACAATTTGAAGTAAGGACATAATAAAGCACTCTATCTCTTTTTCCTTATTCCTTCCAAATTTCAGAATCTCTGGCTTTTGATATTGTGTAGTTTTGTTGGTTTGTAATATCAGTAACTGGTCCTAGGTAAGAGGATATTGCACTTCTAAATTAAATAGTAAAATACCTAGTGGTAAACCCTGCTCTACTACATCTCTGCTGTACTAAAATTACATTAACAAATTATACTGGTGAGTGCAGTACAAACTAAAAGTTATAGAGCAGCTTACTGTTCATTAAAGTTACCATAAACTTATGTATTGATTTGGTTTTAAGTGATTTCATCTTAAAATTGTAAATGTTTTCCGTTCATATTAATTACTGACTTTGACATCTGGAATATATTTTATACACTTTTTTTCTAATATCAATCGTTTTGTTGATGCACTCTGAAATATCTTGCTTTTACAGTTTATCTATAGTTTGCATGCTTCTCTGGAGAAAGCTGCGTGTACTTTTTTGCTTTGTAGATTTCCAAAGATGGTTTTGTTTTGGTTTGGTTTTTTTCATGCTAAAAATAGATTCCAGGCAATACCATAAATACTTTAAGCTGTTCTTCATTATATTTTGACTTTTATGTAAGCTATTTTTGTCAGAGCTGAAAGCATTGAAGAAATAATGTAGATCTAGCATGCTGTAAAAGTAGTGCAGATCTCTTACTTAGGAAGGGCTCTATTCAGTAAATGCAGAACTGCACCGGGGGATTGCTGCTTTCTATCAGTTAAACTAGGGAAACTATGTTAAATCTTTGTTCGTTATGTGTTCTGGGTTTTTTTTTAATATTATGATAATTCATTTATCTGCTGTAGCTTAGGTGATAATCTCGGGCAAAAGTTGTCTCCCGATTTATGAAAACTTCAGTAAGATGTCAAAAACAGTTTTAGAAAAGATTTAGATACGGAGCCCCAAAGTTCAGTTTAAAATCTGCCCTTAGGTGTTTAAATAAAAGTGAACCAACTCTGAGAAACACTGAGTAACTTAACCTTACGGTGGGAACAAATTGCAGGTGCCAAGCACCTTGGGAGTCAAATTATGCAGATTTAAGCTTTTGGGATTTTTTTGCCTTTTAAAATAGACAGGTTTTTCACATTCAAATTCTGGCTTTTCTGTGTTAAATATATGTGTCTTACACCCTTCCTAAAATCCATTATTATGTTCTGAATAAGTATTGTAGTTTAAGAGTTTTTGTTAATAGGTAGCATGTAGCAGCAAGCTTGTTCAAAGTTCATCTTTATGCTAAGCTATCAACATATATTGTTCCTAGGCTAAAGAAAGTCGCAATATTTCATTTCAGGTGTAAGCTAACCCATTTTTCCTATGACATTTTTGGTCTCGTAAGATTGTGTGAATTTTATCAGATGTTTCAAAAACATGACAACCTCAGCAGGAATAATATTAAAAATTGTTTTATCTAAGGAACTCGTAAAATCAAAATCAGTATTAAGTTGATAAATAAGGTGCTGTAAACACACTTCCTATGTTCCACCCAGAGATGAGATTACAATGGCCTTATACTTCTGGTTTATGACAGTTGGAGTTTTTTTAATGCTATTTTAATATAAAATAAACACTACCATATTCTACTGCTTTGAAGGCAGTCCAGGTAATCTCACATTTATTAAAGGAAATGTATGCTGTATGTTAGGATGTGTAAATGTTTAGCTCACTTGAAGAGATCCCAGATGTTCTCTGTATACATTAAACCTCTTGGAATGGGATGGAACTGAGGCAGATTCTCCCATATCACTGCTCCAGGGGTCTGCTTGGACTAAGTAGAATACTTGTTTGGTTATTTAATGTGAAAGCCTCATTCTTGTGTTTCTGAAGCAACATTAGTCTTCCCCTGGAACAAATTCTGCAACATGTTGGATATTGGAGAGTTTGGGCTTCAAAGAAAACAAGCGAAAAAACCTCCACCCCAAAGCTACTCCACAACTTGCTGCCTTTATTCTTAGCTGTGTTCTGTCCCTTGTAATCTCTTTCAATCTGTTACTCTCCCCTTTTAAACGGGAATGGAATAATTGAGGTGCTTTAACATACAAGCAGTAGCCGTTACATCGTCTTCTATAGCTTTGGGAGCTGGTTGCTCAGAGGCTATTTTGGCAGAGCATTCATTACAAATACGGCTTTCTGTCTTCAAGACAGGCCTTCATATTAGAGCTCTTGCAGGTGGCGCATCTGGGAAAAGGTTGAAGAATGCAGTTGCAGGGCAGTTTATGTTCAGTTCTTGCACCTGCTTTGTGGAACATCTTGAATCTTAATAGGATCTCGATACTTTGCCTCCATCTATTTTAATTCAACATCTGTTTTAATTCAATTGGACTGTATCAAAAGTAAAGTTTCTACTTTCTTCGCAATTAAATTTTTGGTAGAATTAACTTTCGGTAAAGGAACTCTTGGGTATTATAGAATACTAACAGTATAAACTAGAACTGCTTGCCATCAAAATTTTAAAATGTGGAATTATTTTAAAGACAAATTTGACACTTTACTCCTGCTTCATAGAAATGATTGGTGATGTATGAAGTGATACTTTTAGAGGCATAATATTTTAATCCTTGGTCAACTCATACTTCTGTGGTGAGCAGTTTCTTGCTTCTCTCAATTTGAGCAAGATCCCATTCTCTAGACAAAGTTTTCTTGTTGGTAGGACATTATTCTGAAAATCTGTCTTTCAATTTTCTGTTGATAAACACTCTCGCTTTGCATTTCCTTTGAAATGTTTTCCTTTAGGGGATTTTTGCAACGTTTTCGTGTTTCTTGTTTCTCAGCTCTAATGTTTGGGCTGATATTCTATCTGGTAATGTCCAAATAGTTAAGACCTTCTTGCAGGTCTTGATATCTTCTGTTACTTGAAAGAACATAAGAGGATGGAAAGCTTAGCAAATTACTCTATTTTCTTCAAGAACTCTGATCTTTAAATAATAAATAGTGGAGAATTTTAGCAACTAGAGAGTTTATCCAAGTCACTAGTTTTCCTACATCTTAAACAAGTGTATTTACAAATGGTGAAAGGATCCATAAGGTGCCTATATGTAGTCAAATATTTACACAGTACATTTGATACGCTTCTAATGTATGAGAGTTTGAGCTTCTTGAAATTTTTAAAAATGTTGCAAGGTGAAATTCTCATTTCCCCTGGAGTCTGTTAAATGTAAGAAACTGTTGATAATAAATTTTTGTTTAGTCCAGATTTATCCCTGGTTTTGTTCACATATCAAAATATTTTGATATGTGAACATATTTTGTTCACAGACTGCAAAGTGCTGCAAATATGTTTACTACACTCAGATTAATTCAAATCACAGTTGGTGACATGATTGGATAAGACTCTGTGGTTGGTGTTTTGTGTATGGGTTTGGAAAAGATGTGTTTATTTTTTTTTTTGCATGGGATCTAAGTTAGATTCCTTACTACTAAATGAGGTGTTTGCTCCATTTACTATGTTATGTGGGCTCTGACTTATTGTCAAGTGTAATATAAAAGAACTTCCTTGATTTGTTAAAAGCCAAATCTGGAAGCTGATAAACAATTGGTCTGTAGCCTAGTATATGTACAAACCCAAAACCTTTCTGTTTTGTTTTTGCTTTTCCAAGTTATACGTGTTTGCATTCTCAAACTTATGTGCTTTAATTACTCTAACTTCAGTTAATTAAGCAACTTGCCTGTGTCACTCAAGCAGTGATGCATACAGGTGCATCTGAAAGAGGAAGAATGCTGTGATCACTAATTGTTCAGTCTTGTACATCATGCAGGCTTCCTTCACATAAGGAAGCATTTTCTTCAGAGTAAGGTACAAAAGGCATTCCCTTTCAGTCTCTAGAGGTAACCTTGTAAGACCAGCTCATTTCATTAAAAGCAGGTAGATACATTACAAGCCAACACCCAAGTTCTTACTGTTGGAGCTCATTCTCTCTTATCCTCTGCCTGGAGAACCATCTGCTTTGGTTCAGGAAGTTCCCAAGATGTTTGTATTTAGAAGCTAGGAGAGTTTTATGGGCACCTGGCTTTGTATGCTTTCCCCGTTATTACACTTTTGCCTCCTATGCATCTGCCATTCACTCCTGTCTGACACAGGAAACTGATTTAACCCATGTGAAGATTTTGGTAAGCTGTGTGACCACTGGTCTTACAGTTGTTTTCAGCAGCTACCAAAGATGCTAGAAGGAAAAAAATATACATCGGGGAAAACATCTTTGCTAAACTCTCAAATTCACGAGGAATTTATCTCAGTTGAATCTTGGATATATTTATCTATATTCCCAGCATTCCAAATTCTCAGTGGGAAGCTTTTGGTTGACTTCAGTTCGCTCTCCAGGGCTCATTAAACAGAATAAGAAATAGAAGAGGATGAATGTATCTGCTGAATTGATATCCTCCGCTTTTCTGTAGTAGATTTGTATCAGCTTTCATAAATCAAGCGAGCATTTTAGAGATGTCCAAACTACATGCAGCAAAAAAAAAAATGTAATTACTCTTTAAAAGGGCATTTTCTCAATCCATATTTGCTTTACACTACTCTGAGTAGCTAGATATTTTTGCAAGTTGTTTGAGCTAATAACTCAAGGACTCATGTCCCCACCTTCTTGCAAGACCTGATTTCCTTTGTTAAAAGAATCTACCTCTTGTCCTCTAGAGCAGCAAAGAATTCCATTACAAGGGCATGCTTACAATACACTGCAGGTACTAGCTCAGACTTTGGAAAGAGTTCAGCCACAGCAATAAAGAATGTGAACACAGGCTTCTTTACCCATTTAAACAGGCACCTTATCCTTGCTAATTATCATCTTCTCATCTAGGTTGTGGTATCTGTTTTTTATCAGTGTAGGTGGATCTAGAATTATGCAGGGACAAAAGATGAAGAGCAAAATCTTACGTGCTTTGACAGGTCGTGTTTGCCTGAAGGTGTGTGTCTGTACCAGGTTCTTGCAATGAAAAGTCCTGGCTGTGACTGCTCCAGGAAATTCTACTTTAAAATTTGGCACTGGGCAACACCGTGCTTGTGCAGATCGTTGTGGCTTGATCATCCATGTCGTGGAGAACATCCATTATACCATTGTTGCTTAGGTTGTAGGTTCACGAAACATGTCTGGTGCACACTGCTTTACCTGGATTTAATATGACAAAAAAACCCAAGTGAGGATTGTTCTGTTTCTGTAGATTTGCCTAACATCAAGCTTAAAAATCTAAGGAAAGCTGTATCTGAGCTAAATAATATTGGACTTGTTGACAATTCTGATTTTGAAAGAATAAAATAGTAAAATAAAGCATAGTCTTATCAATAAATTTCCTTTTTAGTGACTTATGCCTGTATCACCCATAACTGCGCTGTGGTGATTTCGTCTGGAATTTGAAGTTAGTGAACTGTGATGTCTGCCGTGGCTGTTTCCCTACTAGTTGTTTCTATAGGCTTCAGGCTCTCAAATGTACTGTCTGATATTCCCTTCTTTTCAGAGCTGGAAAAGTACGAAGGCCTTAAAAGATGATTAATATTTGAAACATTTCCTGGGATAATGAGTTTTGCTTCTAAGCTACCTTTCTGAGAGGAACAAGCTGGCATTTCAGTATTATCGCAGTTTTCTTAGTGTTGTGGTGTTTCACGCATTATGCATCACAAAGTGTCGCTAAAGTCAACTCTGATCTTAGATTTTCAGTACACACCCGGTTCTCTGTAGAGACCCCAAGTGATATGCTAGTCATGTCATGTAATGCAGTGCTTAAAATCTACCTCATCTTGTCTCATTTACTGCTGTTGTGTTTGGCGGGAACTGTTCTGCTTGATTCTTGTTTTCAACTCTTAAGCTTCTCTTATGAAGACTGGTTCAAATGCATTGTAATAGAGAAGGAAGATGGTCTCCCATTCTTGGGAGGTTACTGAACTTCTCTAGGGAAGAGAAGTATACAGAAACTGCACCATGGCAAGCAGAAGAGTTGCAACAAGATGCTGGGAGCATGTCTTGCACTGAGGAGAATGTAAAGTTGCAGTGAGAACTATGGAACAGACAGCTTATCCTCAGGAGAGACTGAAAAACTTTTCTTCAATGTTGGAGTAATTGAACTATTTTATTTAGTATTTATTTAAGCCACGATCACTTTCTCTAAACAATGAGTTCACTGCAAAATTGCTGACTGTTTTAAAGCTTTCTTACAGCTTTCACAGTTACCAAGCAGATAATACTCAAGCCTGTCTGTGCTGATGTTAGTGAAGGTGTGTTTGAAGCAGTGGGTTGAGAATTTAGGAAATGCTGGATAACTCCATATTAGCAGACAGTTTTCTCAGTTGTGCTTTTGTGGGTGGTTTGGTTTTGGTTAGGGGGGGTGGGGTAGAGATGGAGTGTGTTGGAGGTCTGGCTGTGGTTCAGATTCTTCTGGGCTGATAAGCTTTATACTTAGCAAATGGAGAACAGGTGTATAGGCTTACTGTTTGGTTCCATTGATCAACAATGTAGCAGTTACAGCAGTTAATGCAAACCATCACAGCTGATAAACCATTTCCCTTTCTAATATTCCCACATATACTGGCAACAGATGTGGGTAATTTTCTGTTATAGCATAAACTTGATGCTAGTTTTTGTACAAGTTTTAAAAGCTGGGGATATAAATGGTTTCCTTCATGACTTGTTAAGTTAGAGAAGTTGAAATGAGATTTTTTTGGCAGGGAAAGAAGGATGAAGAAAAAGTGTTTGCTTATGGACACATGAAATTAGGAGGACTCAGCAAGCCAAGCAAAGAGATTTGCAATAATAGAGTGCAGATATATTCTGCTGTTAATGATGATGCAGTTTATTGAAGGTTAATAACTGTGTCTTTGAATTAACATCACAATCTTTGGATTTATGTGTTTAGCCCCTATTTCATAAGTAGAAGGTTTTGTCTGTTACCAGTGTTTAGCCTCAGCAGCAACTAAAGCACCATGCAGCCACTTGCTCACCCATCTTGTCGAATGAAAAAGAGAATGGGGGGAAGAAAGGTTAAACTAGTGGTTGGGATAAAGACAGTTTTAATAGGACAGCAAAAGGAAGGGAGAATAATGATAATAATAGATTATACAAAACAAGTGATGCACAGTGCAGCTGGAACTGGAAATTCCCTCAATTTTTCTTAGCAACAACTAAAAGATCAGTGTATTTATTAACATTCTGCTCATAATAAGTCTAAAACACAGCAGCTGCTGGGAAGAAAATTAACCCTGTCCCAGCCAAAACCAGGACATGCAGTCACTTTAACTTGTGGTGTAGTTCGATTACTGTCATTAAATCTTCCATTCAATGCAACCTTTAACTTACAGCAAGCTTACATTGCTTTAACTATTGACACACAGACACAAAGTTGAAAAACTGTGCAACTACGATAGCTCTTAATTATTTACCCTGTTAATGTTAACTGAGCATGACAGAACTGCCTGTTATTGGTCATCATCACTTCAGGTAGTAATTCTTGTCAATAGTTTTGTAGTTCTTGCAATCTTTGGAGCAGCTGACATGGGAGGGAGTGCTGTGTGGAATATGTGTAGTATGTGTAGCCTGAAAGCTAAGAGTTAACTTTTGAATTCTAGAATTTTATTTGGAGCAAATTGTGATCTGCATGCTTTATTAGTGCTCTGGTGCTGATGCTTAACAGGTATGTGTTAAAAGTCATGAAAAAAATCCAGAAGAGGTAACAAATTCTGAAAAATAATTGGTGAAACTGAAGCATTTAATGTCACATCAGCTGTTGTGTGCCAAAAAAAAAAAAAAAGGAAACAAGCCTAAAGCTTGATTGGAATAGTTAGCATGTTTTGTTACTGAAAAAGTGTGCTGCTGTTTAACTGTTTGACTTCTGTGTTTTATACTACTTAGATTCTAGCATGTCTTTTTTTTTCTTGAGTTATGAATTCTGATGAGTAAAATTGTTGTTCCTGCACGTGTCTATGTACTTAATTCTGTAGAGCATATTATAATATAATACCACAAAAATGCTGGGTTGTGGATAAAACTAATTGTGATTTATAAGAAAAAAAATGTGCTCAGACTTATGTCTAAGACGTGTTCTGTTTAAGTTTGTGTGCAATCTTTAAATTAATTATTTAGAGGTTCTAGCACAGGAATAGAAAACTTCTGATTCTGAAGTAAAAACCTGAAAAATAGAATTTTATTTTGCATAGGTATAATTTTAGAGGATGTTAGAATGTTAGGTAAGCCTTCAGGAATGGTAATCAATAAAACAATGGGAAAGATGTTGACTACGTAGTTCTTCAAGGGAGAATTAACATATGTTGCCTGAAATCATTTAATGGAAAGTTCTGTTGGCAAAACTCATCACTGTTATGGTCCTGAGTGGTTTAATGGGGCAAAGCCCAATGCTCTATTGTCTATAATTCTAACAAAAATATTCTCTCTCTGTTTCAACAGACCAGTTGGAATGCCAAAAATGGAAAAAGTTTACCTACATAACCCTAGCTCAGAAGAAACAATTACGTTAGTATCAATATCTGCTACAACGTCACATTTTCATGCATCATTTTTTCAAAATAGGGTAAGTTTATACTGCTTTCTCAAAATGAGAATCCCTTTCCCTACCCTGAATGTGAGCTTCATTTCTCTCCCTTCTTAAAATGAGCTACTTAGTGCAAAAATTACCTGCCTAGAATTATTAAGATGATGTAGTTCTTGATCTCATATCAGTTACCAAGCAGATTTGAACTGAACAGAGAAACACACTCAAACCCTACTAGAAGAGAAGGGATGAAATACTACATAGGATTTCTGGCTGTTGGAAGTGTGTGTAGTATAACTGATGGTTTAACAACAGATCTCCTGTGTTGCTGAATCAACTATTAAGCATATGTTGCGTTAGGTTACATACATGGGCAAGCTGTTTGAATTTTCAGAAAAAATATACAAAGTCCAGTGAAGTGGGGTTAGTGTGAAGCAGTCCAGTGCACTTCTAAACTACTGCAGTCATGTTACAGGAACTTGCAAATTAAAAAGCATGGTGTCAGCAGGGTTAACTCAACCACATTACTGTCAGATATAGTCCTCTAGTTTCAGTTTTTGTCTGCAGTACTTGTGGCTTAGCAGGGGCCATGTCAACACTGAAAACTTCAGAAAAGCTGTCTATAAGCAACGTTTCTCACTGATGGAAGTCTTGAAGTAATGCCTTTCTCCAGTGTTATGCAAACTGTCACTCCACAATAAGTTCAGAATTCAACAAAAAATCAATTAAATGTGATCCTTCACTAGATAATATTTGCAAAATATTAGTATTTAAATTATCTTATTGCACATTTTTATCTAAAACATTTGCTCTCTTTTTTCCAAATCTGCAGTAGAGTTTAACTTCAGTGTTCCATAAAGGACACATGGAGATCATCTGTAGCACAAAAACTATTGTTTATCTGCAGGCTGGAACGTCTTCAGTAAATAGTTTTGCTTATTCTTGTGCTTGCTTGCTTTTACTTTTTCCAGAAAATTCTTCCAGGAGGGAATACGTCCTTTGATGTTGTTTTCCTCGCAAGAGTAGTGGGAAATGTAGAAAACACTTTATTTATTAACACATCTAATCATGGGGTATTTACTTACCAGGTAAGAGAATTATAGTCTTTGAGAAAGAGTTGTGAAGTGTTACTCAAACAGAGCAATATCTACTGTGGTGTACTTACACATGCAAGAAGATTTGCCCAATAGTTTGTTCTTTTTAGTCAGCCCAGTTGAGAAGTTACCAAGTTACCATCCCTGCTACTTGTTGTAACACAGAGGTATATCATTGTAAATATCTGTAGAGCACTACTGTAAGCCAGATGGCTGATATTATGTAGGGTTTAAAATCATCCCAGCAACTTTTCTTGTGTGTGTGGTTTGAGTAGCTCATTGCAGTGACCTAGCTCGTTCTTTAGCTCTGTACTCATCTGATCCAGTGACAAGGTAATGTTATTCATTAAGTTGGCAAAAAATTACTCAAGATTCAGAAAGATAAGCCATAAAAATGAGAGAGTCTGAAAACTCTGAAGAGTAAGAGAAATCATCTTGTTAAAAGAATGTGACTCTTACTATTCCAGTGTTTTCAAAACAACAACAAAAATGCTCCCCACATGCATAATCATTTCCATAATGGTATGGTTTAAGGATATTTCACATCTTTTTAACCTTTAGCTAGTATCTCGTGTTTCAGAGTATTAGGAGGAAAAAACGGTGTTTTGACTTCCTGTGTTCTAAATATGTCAGTGTAGGTATTAGCTGTGAGAAATACCCTTTAGCTGCAAACTAAACCAGTTTCTTTATTTCAGTGCTTTAGCATGATACTGGGTTTAAATTAGAAGTGTCATATAAAATTAATTGAAAGGAGTATGTGATAGATTACTGGAATTAGTGCACATATGTTAGGCTCTGCAACAATTACAAACAGCTACTTAAGCTTGTTTTTCTTTTTTTTGAACCAGGTGTTTGGCATTGGAGTACCGAACCCCTATAGGTTGCGCCCCTTTATTGGGGCACGAGTTCCTGTAAATAGCAGTTTTTCTCCTATAATAAATATACATAACCCTCACAGTGAACCTTTGCAGGTGAGCCTAAGAGAAAGCCATTAAATTGTTATTTATGTTTATGATCTTGAACTGAAATTTTGTTTGAGTACTTTTTAAAATTCTATCTCAAATTTAAATATATTTGAGAATGTCTTTCACATTATATAATTGTTTTTCTGTTTCAATGCAACATAGTTGTTCTAGAAATTCTACTTTATGCTCACAGATCTCTTAATTTGCTAAATTGAGGTTTTACTGTGAAATTTCCATTTTTAAAGTAGTCATAAATACTGCAAAGTAAAGAATTAAGCTTCACTGGTAATTAGGAAAAGTACTGAAGCAAACCGAGTAAAATAGATCTTGTGCTTTTAATCCAGGCATGCGTCTTGCCTTCCTTCTTGTTTTTCGCAGCATAACGTGTCTTTACAGTATGCCCTAGTATGTGGTGTTGACAAGCATTCTTATGTTAAGGCATGATTGATGTCCATATCTAACCAAACAAGTAAATTAATAGTCCACTGATAAACTAGTAGTTTAGTAACTAATAGTCACTGATAAATGTGATCTGATTCTGTTAAGTGATCCACAAACTGAAATGCTATAGAAAGCACACTAAGTATAGAACTAGCAAATGGCTACGTGGTCATTAAAAGTGAACATGTAAGATATTCATATGGTCAAGTAGTTACTAAACCTATGACATTGCACAGGTTAAGACCTGATAACTAAACAAGGATTCCTTTAAACTTGAGTGCTAACGTTTTCCTGTTACCCACCTTAGGTGGTAGAAATGTATTCCAGTGGAGGTGATCTCCACTTGGAGCTTCCAACAGGTCAGCAAGGAGGTACAAGGAAGCTATGGGTGAGTAGTCATGTCTTGCAGCATTCATTGTACTTGTTTGGGAAGGTTTTATTTTTATATGATTTTACTTTGTGCGGTGTTTTTATCAACTTTTTTTTTTGTCATGTAATTATTAAAGACTCCATAAAATCTGAAGTGATAAGAGGTTCTGTTAGTTGTGTAGCAATAGGAATTGAAGGGAAGATTCAAGTAAAAGAACCCATCAGTGTTGAACTGTGCTTTTTTGAAAAGAGAGGAACAAAATCATTCTCAATGGAACGAATTACACCTACCTGAGGATTCAGGGCCGTACAGTCCTTCTGGTGGTCTATGACCTGGATCTAAACCATAGGAAAAATATGTGGAATTTTTATTTTTTAATTTTTTAAATGGAAAGAGTCCTTCCTGCAAATCACTATGAATGGATTAAAAAAGCGGGTGAATGAATAGAAGAAGAATCTTTTGAGGGCCACTAAATAAAACAGCGGTGTGTCTATCTACACTAAATCCCTAAATCATGAGTCGAGAGTAGCTGGAAACTGTTCTGGAAAATATTCCTATATGCATGCCCTGTTGTTCTTTACTCTTCATATTTGCTACTGGAGATGGGGTAGTGGTTTGGAGGGACTCATGGTCTGGCCCACTAAATCTGTTTTGTTGTGTTCTTCACTTAATGTAATTTTGAAGTAATGTGCACTGGTACCTTTAAGTGAAATAAATTTTAGAAGCATCCTGAAGGTAAAGTACTGGCTGCATGATGTATATCCCACTGTTGGTAAAATCCAACTACATACCAAACCTATTTTCCTCTTTAATTAGCATTATTCCTTTTTTGTTACTGTTTTTTGTCTGGGAGAGACTTTAAAGTCATTGGGCTCTGAAACTTGTCTCTTGCTCAAGTGTATTCTTACAGTCACTGACTTCTGTTGTAATGAGTAAAG
The DNA here is from genome assembly GCA_033556795.1 of Tapera naevia. Classification (NCBI taxonomy): domain Eukaryota; kingdom Metazoa; phylum Chordata; class Aves; order Cuculiformes; family Neomorphidae; genus Tapera; species Tapera naevia. The sequence continues at coordinate 19,954,026 of JAUMJJ010000029.1, forward strand.
ACAGGATATTTGCAAGTGAGCTAAGAGGGGATGATCACAAAACTTAACTCCTGCCTTTTCTGGAGAAAGTCCATAAGAACAGCAGTATTGTAGTTTTAGATTCCAAAGTTGCACACAAGTGAATCTGAATACAGATCACAAAAGAAAATCACAGTGGAGAGAGTAAACAGAATTTGAGAGTAGAAGTAAACATTAAAATGGATTTGAAAAAATGATGGTCCTGATGTTTTGAAACTATTTTAGGCCAATGGCATTGCTTCTAAAGGTAGTCCCTTCTTTGTTGACAAAAGGTAACTCGAGGAATGTTGAACTGTGTAGCTACTGACAGGTATGTAACAAACTTGTTAGAGCTGCAAGCAGAAGAATATAAGATTTTTAAATGTCTGATTTATTTCTAGTTCTGTTTCTTGAGCACGTAGCTTTCCACCTTCTCTAGGCTGAGTTGCGATTTATAGCAATGATGACGTGCATATGAAAGCTTCCAGTGTATTGCATGGAAAGGCTGTTAGGTTAGTACTATTCTAACATAACAGCACAAATCCTCTTGGTTTTCATGTCAACCATGGTACTTCAGCATAATGCAACGAAAAGAAATTAAACCGGCAGGAGGAAATGCCCAGATACAGCATTGTATTTGCTATATCAAGAGATGCACTGCAGTTAGAAAAAGCTGTAAAGCAGAAGAAATTATTTGAGATAAGATGATGATACTTTGACATATGGATGTACTTCATTGTCTAGAATTGTTTTGATGTCAAATCCTTGGATGATTGGGTGAAGCAGTCTGTATGCAGAATTGGTTTTGTGATCACTGTTCAAAGTTCCTTCAGAGATGTGACAAACCTTGGATCCCTTGTTACACACATGGAAGAGTCAAATCACATCCTTCGAAACAAGATAATGCGGCTGTGTTATGTTACATCTGAATAATGGTGAAAACAGAACTTGAAAGCGTTTAGATTAGGAACTCGCCAGATAGTAGCAGTTGAAACTACTTACTTTGATTTTCAGCAGTTTTCAGTGTGATGGGGAAGAATATGCAATGTTAGTGTTTCAGCTTGTCTTCTGCTGCAGCTGTGTCCAGAAAGTACAGTTTTCTTTCAAGCCCTGAATGCAGATTGGAACTGATGAAGTAGGCTTGGTACAGAAACTAAAATACATTTTGATTTTTTTTTTGCTGTAAATTGTTAGGTGACTAATAAAGCTTCAAAAGGTTCTGGCTACTTGAGGTTCTGCACTATTTTAATTTGTGTTTAATTACATGGGTTTGACATCTGTTTCTATAGCACTGAATTTTTTTGGGAGTAGATTCTGTCAGTTTAGTATATTGTCTTTTTACTGCAATTTTAATACGTACATTGAAGTCCTCTTGCATATAACTATTTTTAATCAGTGTTGTATTAGATGATTTCAACTATTCTTACTCAGTTTAATGGTAATTTTAGTGACATGCAGCCTGTCTCTTACTGTTGTTCCAGGTTTTTCTCTTGATGCAATTATACTCAATGCTTCTATTGTAAGATTTTGATATGACAGTTTTTTTGTAATTCCTACGCTCTCATAGATATGCTTTGATTATTTATCAGGAAATACCACCCTATGAAACAAAAGGAGTGATGAGAGCCAGCTTTTCTTCAAGAGAAGCAGATAATCACACAGCCTTCATTAGAATAAAAACAAATGCCTCAGACAACACAGAATTTATCATTCTCCCTGTTGAAGTGGAAGTTACAACAGGTTTGTAGAAAAGTGGTTGTGGTTTTGATTTTGTATTTTTGCTTTTTCTTTGTTTTTGAAGTTATTTAACTTAGTTAACTTTTAGTATAATAAGAAAATGATAACTTTTCTTTCCTTTAAAGCACCAGGAATCTATTCATCAACAGAAATGCTAGATTTTGGTACACTGCGAACACAAGGTATACTATATTTGAGGTATTTATAAGGACTAGGGTGGGGGAAGGACTATTCAGAGTTGCTTGTAGAATAATGCTTTTTAAAAGCTAGAGGTTCAAAAGCAGGGTAACGATGTGTTACAACAGTGCACAAATGTATTCACCTGCAAGTATACTTAAATCATGGAATTGTAGCGTGGTTTGGTTGTTACTTATAGCAATATTTTTTCAAGTTCCACTTCCACATTTGTGCCTAACATTCTACATCTTAAATTGTTGTTTAGTGAAATAAAATACATATATATATGTATGGCAGAAAGTAGTGAAACTGAAGGTATCTTTTGAGACTTTAAAGGGGAATCATTACTGAAGAAAACCAGTATATACCTGTTCATTTCTTAATGAGTTAGAAATATTGAGTAGTTAGCTGCAGTATGTAATACCTATTAATACACAAAAATGCAGTTTTTAAGTATGTTGGATTCTTGGGACTAGCTATTTTGACTGCCTGTAATATCATGTTAGTCTAATTTTTTAATACTGAAGAACAGTGGATTTATATGAGAAACCAGCTAGTGCAGATGACTTTGTGTAAGGTTCTTATGTTGAAATGGCCTAATAGCCAGGTGTGTTTTTTGTTCTTTAACAGATCTGCCAAAAATTTTAAATCTGCATTTATTAAATTCAGGAACAAAAGATGTGCCAATTACAGTAAGTTTTATTTCCTTTCAATTCAAAACTTTCTACTTGGATTTACTGTCTCTCATAAAAATTGATCACTTACAGGTTAACCATGTAGCATTCAGAATTAGAAGCTAGGTGATGCATGGCTGAGAACGTAACAATAGGAAGACAAATAATCTATATGTGTGGTAAAATTAATTTGCTTCATAGCCTTTTTTAAATGGCTGTTTTCAGCATTTATAGGCTGTGCCTGCAAAATCTGAGCCTCTGGAAGGTTTTACACTTGAGAACAGTAACTCCCGTTCAGTCAATGAGAGATTAATGTGGAGTCTGTAGGATTCTTTGTCCTCATCACGCACTCCATCAGAGTGTATAAAGTGGTTGCCTAACATAATCTTTTAAGATGAGCAAAGAGTAGCTTTCAAGAGCAGACTGTGAAATGACCCTTCTTTTCTTGAGGTTATCTGCTTTGTAGCTTGAAATAAGAAAAAGGTCTGCAAACACTCTAGAGCCCTTTCCACTGAGATCACTGCAGCTGCACATGAAGTGCAGCCAGCTTCAGAATTCTAGGGTTTGGATTTTTCTTCTTTCTATTTTTATTACAGAATTTTGGCTCTAGTCTGGCAGACCTGCCTGTGTTCATTCATACCTTTTTCCCTGTGTAATATTTTTCTTTGCCCACTATTTCTCTCACTTCTTCCTTCTCCCATTCCTGTCTTTCTTGTTTTCCAGAATTAATTGTATAGGTATCTATGCCTTGTCCCAGTGCACTTCAGAAAGTGTTGAAGTGTTGAAAAGAAACCAGAGGACCCAGAAGTACGAGTGAAGGATTGGCAAAGCTTTCTTACTGAGCTCTTGGAGTGCATTTCTGTGTTTTTAAAGCTTATAGCTGTAACTGTAAGGAGTAGTATTTTAGTTGTGGAGGTCGAGCAAAAGCATAGTAGTCCATTGCAATGCTTGCTAAGTTGTTGTTTACTAATGATTTTTCAAGTTGAAACTCAGTGTAGCGCAAACAGGATTTAATTCATCCAAGTCCTAATGCTTGTTGCATTAATGAAGTAAGACAATCCTTTAAAGACCTGTGTAAGATTTTTACTGTCAGAGGGCTGGCAAATTTATTAAATTATTTTTCCAGTTATGTTTACTGTCTTATGTCCATCATCTTAAATGTACCCATTTTTTGGCATAGGGACAGGTTTTTGTGTTTTTTTTTTTTTAAATCTGTAATATACTTCCTGAATACAGTGGAAATAACCGTATATTCAAACCATCAGTACCACTTCTGATATCTGATAAAGTAGTGCTTAATACATACTCCTCCATTTAAAAAAAAAAAGTCTTCCAGCTGTAGACTATAGATCCTAGACTGCAGTCTAATGAAGGGTTGTCATTTGATAACCATTATACATGCCTTGACACAACTTTTCCACATGAACTATTCTTTTACAGTGTATGAAAGCAGTGGTTGTCTTCAGGCTTTTAGGACTCACTTTTGCAATGACATTTATCATGTAGGTCCAGATACAATGTATTTTTCAGTGTGTCATATATGGCACATCAAGGCGATTGTTCTCATTTAAGGCACAACTTTGTTGTGAAGTTTATAGTCTTTCTAGCATTTGAAGTGTAAATTTCTGCTGCTGGGCCAATCAAGGAATTTCAAAGTGGTAAGCATGATTAAAGAAACTTTGGAAGGAACTTGGTGACTAGCTTACCATTAGGAAAACTTAGGAAATGGATTTCTGACCCGTTAGAGCTAGGGTTTAAAAGCAGTGAGACAGCTCTCTGCCAAATTTCATCTTAATGTCAGAAGAAAAGGCCAAGGCTATATTTAGCACATATTTAAGCTTGGTGCTGGAGGAGCAAAATATCTTCAGGTCATCTGTGTATGAGAGACCGCTAATACTGTTGCCAGAGTTGTTGTTCTGCCTTTAAGCACTTAGCCATGCTGTGGTCCAACAAATTGGTTAAGGAAAATAAGACCAAGTCACTTGACTTTGTTTTTTGAGTTCTAAAACTCTTTATAAAAACTTCCTTAATTACATTTTCTAGAGTTTTCCCCTTTATTAGGGAGGATCATGTTTATTTCATGAAGAAATGTCATGCTGTGACAATTAAGCCATGTTATCAAAACTGTAGTAAATATAGATCATTGAACACTTTCTTTTATCCCTTCTCTAGAATGAAAATTTTGTGTTCCCTCTTTAAAACTTGAGTTCCTGATCATGTTTGATGCATAAAAAAACGAGGAACTTCAGGACAGCCGTGTATTAAAGCTGAGTTTGAAAGTAAAATGGTTTGTAAAAGGAAGTGTTTACTTCCTTCTGTCACAATTCACATATTTCAGAGACTTTTGCTTTTTTTTATCAGCCTGCAAGTAGTAGTTTGCTTCTGAGTTATGTTTTCAGCAAAGGATTAAAATCTAGTAGTAATTTATTACGTGGCTATTCTGGATAGTGCTTTGTGATGAAAGTGAACTTTAGTTGTGTCCCTGTTTAAACTGAAGACCAAGTTATTGCTGACTTTATTATTACTGAATTGTGTCTGTAGAAGTGAGTAAAACAGGATAGACATGGTTGTGACACTCGTTGAACCAGCCTTAGTCTGCTGCCTGTAGCCAGGGCGTTTTTTCTCTTGCAGCAGGATAGCTGTGTCTTGAGTGTGTGTAAGCAGAAGTCTACAGCCTGCTCAGTCTTTAGAGCAGTATGCTAGGTGAACAAGGCACAGCTATGCTTGGGGGCTTGCTGACAAGTGAACAGTATGGATGTATATGTGCCAATGTTTCAACCCATACTCTTCTCCTCTTTAGTTTATTAGAACAGATTGAGTGCCCTTAAACCTTGCAAGTCTTTCCAAATAATTACTGCAATAGGAAAAAGCTTTCTTCCCACTCTGTATTCTCTAGAACATTTAAGGTACTCATTTTCTGCTCTTATGCTAAATATTGAACGTATACAGCAGGGTCAGAAATCATGACTGGGGCACTCCATGGGAGAGACATGTGTTAATGAACCATGTCTATTTTAAATTGTTCTTCCCCAAAGAAGGTACTATCAGGACGTTTTCTGAGAAAACTAGTGGTATTAGATTCTTGATGGAACTTGTTTTACATGTTTTCTCGTGACCTGTCCATAGTTGATAATTGTTAAGGGACATTTCAGGACAAGGTCTGCTTGGACTTCACTTGAAATAGGTTAAGGTTCGAGGAAAGACAAGTCGGAAAGACTCTTAAGGATGTTTGGTTTTAGTTGTCTTAGTTCTGTATTTCATTTTATAGCATGTAATCAAGTTAAGAAATTTTCAACAAAACTGAACTAAATTGACTAGCTGTAGGCATTGAGTAAATACATAAATGGGTTTATTACTTGTGGTTTAAGAGACTCATCTCTGAAACCTGCCATTTTTCTGGCAACAAGCCGACCTTTTGAGTATTTCCAATTTGAATAACTAAATGAAATGAGCATAATTTCAAACTTCAATAATTAAAAAATAACCTTTTGCATGAAAAGAGATACTAGAAATGGTTGTCCTTTCTGCCATACAAAAGCTATGAACTTGATTAAAGCTTTGTTTTTGTTTGCTCTAAGAGGTTGGTTTTTTTAAAGACATATCAAGATCTCATTTTTGTAGTACAGATTCATTAGAGGAATATTGTGATAATTATGAATTGACTTGTGAAGAGAAATAGCAAATATCTGCACATATGTGTGCAGGCAGTTGACAAAGGTCAGCACCGTAATCTAAAATACAAAATTAATGTTACTAAATCCAAAATAGAAAATTGACAGAAATTGTTCATTAGCTGCAGGAGCAATATTGCTTATTCTCTCTAAGAATGAAGTGGCCTGCAGAACTTTGTTATGTACGCATGATTTTATTGTTTTAATTTACAAACAAGGACAGCTTAGCTTGGAAGAACTGTGCTTGGTTTGTACCACTAGCTGTCTGCCTTACTCCTCTCTGACCAAGAAAGCTTCTTATGAAGCAGGTGCTAAACCTCTGCAGCCCAGCATAAGGTAAAACAGCACTCATTTCAGTTTCCTTCATACAGCATCCTGTAATTTGCAATAGCTTAACAGCTTCTGTGTGAGCAGCTGAGCTGTTCTTACAGCAGAAGAAGACAGCTGGGAAGGAGGAATTATGGCAGCCAGTCTAATTTTAAGCAAAACAAGAATAGGAGCATTTAAACACTCCATGCCCAGTTTCTCTTCATGGAATCTAGATAGAGTTTGCTAGCAACTTCTAGAGAGTCTTCAGATATTGACATGGAAGCCATGATCCTGCTGCATAGCAATGAATATCTATACAAATGAGCTCTACCAAATAACTGACACAATTTCTATTTCAGTATTGCCCAGTTCACATTTTCCATTTACTTTAAAACAGTAATCATCAGATACAAAAGGTGCTCTTGTAAAATGTTGGTATAGAATGTGTCACCTCATATTCACAGAACTGTTTTCTATACGGTTCCTGTGGCAGCTCTGCATACTTAGCATGGGATCAGAGACAAGGTAGATGTCTGTATGATCACCGGTAATTACATAAGTCAGTTAACAGCTTTGTTAATCAGAAACAAATAGTCTAGCTATTGTAACCCTGCAGCATGAAGAATAAAACACAAATCTTTAATAAAAAGACTGTTTTATATTAACATATTTCTGTCCATGCTGTCACTTCATCCAATATCCCCAAGGAGAACACTCTGTTGCCCACTTTCCTGCATACTGAGTCATTTGGCAGACCTGAAAAAAATTCTATAGGAAAGACATACCTGTAAGAACTCAGCCCAAACTAGTTGCTGTTGTGTCACTTTGAAGGATATGGGAAGGCTACACTGTGTTAAAGAATGATAACTTAACAGGTGCTTCATATTTTGATTGTTTGCAGAGTGTTAGACCCACACCACAGAATGAAGCTATAACAGTGCATTTCAAGCCAGTTACGTTAAAAGCCTCTGAGAGTAAATATACCAAAGTTGCAAGTATTAGCTTTGATGGTAAGTACTGCTCCTCTTGTCTTAGAACTTAAGCGCTTCTTAAAACTTGCTGAAACTTCGCAGATTATTTTCCACTCTTAACAAAGTGCTGTTTCTAATGTTGAGGAGGAAATTACATTTTCCTACCTGGAAAAGACTTACAGTTCTTCTAGCAAGTTATTTCTGATCATATACCACAAGAAAAATAGACTAATAAGTACTGATGAGAATGGGGGATTCTTGAGTAATCTTTTATATGTGTATATAAAAATTTATTCTATTAAACCTAAGCAGTGCTCTTACATTAGGACACAGATTATTTAAAATGTAAAGTATATGTGTTTTTTGAGAAATTCCAAGAAACCAGCACTTCACAGTAATATATGTTAAAGGAGAGTATGTCCCTTATATTGCCTGTTAATCCTTCCAAAGTTTAAAAAGAGAGTCCAAAATCTTATTTCTAAAAAAGTAACATTTTATGTTGGAATGCCCATGGAAGAGGGGCTTTCTCATGCTCTTGAGAACTATATTATGAAAGCTGACTTATTTTACTTTGATGCCTTGATTTCATATTAAATAAAAATGGAAGTGAAAGTGGGAAAGCCTTTTACTCCTACCTTTCCTACAAAGATGTTATATATGCTGGCAGTGACTTTCATGTATATCTTTATGAAAAAAATGCTGTGGGTCATTTTCCTCCTATGTAATGTGACTGTAAATATTATACAGACATTTTGTAGAAACGTAGCTCCATTTTTATAGAGATTTTAATCAACTGTCAGGATTCTGCTGACCTACTCAGATGCTACTGCTTTAAGATACTAGTTGGTGCTGTAAGTCTTTCTTCTTGGATTGCTTAGAAATGGAAGTTCATAGATGCAATGTTTTTCATCTCAGGTAGACTTAATTTTAAGAGTTGTATGGATAGAGAGGAGACGGTTGATTCTTGTTTATTGATTAACACTTAAGATTTTTAATATCTTACAGTTTGTAAGATGAGTGAAGTATGTTTTAGCCTATAAATAAATTCTGAAATAGCTGAACTCTGTCAATCTGAAGTGAAAATGTGTTCAGATTTTGAAGCTGAAGGGAATTGTTATATGAGGGGGAAAAAAAAGAAAAACAGCCAAGCTAGTTAATGTGTTTAAGGGATTGGCTTGGTAGGTTCTTTTCAGTGAAGTAACCAGCCCTAAATTTTTGCTATTTCAGCTGTCCTAATATATGCAGGGATTTTAAGTGCTGGTGGTTTCTCCTAAATGTTATTTAAATCCTTTGATGACTTTGGCAGTGTTACTACCAGGATAACGTTGACTGTTCTGTGATCTTGGAGCAAAATTTTGAGCTTTATTCATGGAACTTGTGTAGTTTGTGTTCTCACATAGATTCTGACTATTTCTGTGGAGTTTAGCATGTCTTTGATTTCTTAATTATTAAAATGTCACTACGTTCCTGGCCCAAAGTACTGCTTGACTGATAGTTCTACACAAGGAGCCCAGCAATATCTAATTTCCCTCCCATGGAGGGATAGGTGTATTCCATACTCTTAAGTAGTGAATTCAGCTCACTGGGGATCTGAATTATTCTCTGGACAGGTCCAAGACAAGGGGGCTTCCCTATCATAAATAAGCTTACTGATTCAGGCAGGACAACTAACTGGTGTTAACTGGGAGGAATTCAGATCTCTTACTTCCTAGATTTATTCCATTTCAGTTACTTATTGAAATTTCCTTAAAATCCATTTTTCTCTTCAGTGATACTTGATCTTTGGGCTAGCTCTATGCTTTACTTCTTCCACTCATGCTACTGAAACCTAATGGATCATTTTATTGTCTGCTTTAACAAATCTCTTATATTCTTGTGTGCACAGCATCAAAAGCAAAAAAAGCATCACAGTCTTCTGGGAAAATAACTGTTAAAGCGAAAGAGAAGAGCTACTCCAAACTTGAAATACCGTATCAAGCAGAAGTGTTGGATGGGTAAGCTTATAGTAATTAAACATAGTTCAAAAACTTACTGCTCTAAATTAGCCAATGTAGCAGGGAATTTAGCCTTTTTAGGTGGAGAAGGGATATAAAGAAGTGATTGCCTCTGTTTTCTGAATGTGGTACCTCTTTTAGAACTATGATTACTTGTTTGAATTTTTCTGGTTTTGGAGTAGTAGATGAGGTAGTCTTAGTAAGCTCGTTTCAAGGCTTGGGTTCAAAGTGACCTTAGTGAGTCACTTCTCAGAGCAGTTGAAGGCTGCAGGTGAGACATTTAAAAAATGAAATATTGGTATTTTTTTTTCAGGTTTGTATTTGCTGTTCGATTGCTATATAAAGTAATGTTAGAGTAAATATTTTTGGCTTTAAGCAAAATTTTGGAAGAGCTGTCAGTACTTCCTTATTTTTTGTTATTTATTTACAAAGTATGGTTATGTTGACTTTAAAATTGTTGTTGAAATGGGGTGCTATTTTATCAACAGAACTGACGGTATTTTAAAGGCAAGAAAACAGAACTTTTGTGCTGCAGACACTTGATTTGGTTAATATCTAACATGCATGATTTGCAAACTTAATAATCTTAATACTCCAACACTTATTTTTAGTTCTACTTATCTGCTGATTTATATTTTTCTCATTTGAATTAGGTGATTATTAATGTCCTTATAATGCTAACAATATAGTTTCAGCATGCAGTGGGTTGTGTACCTTTTTGGCTGTTGGATTGAATGAATTCTGGTCTTCTGTGTAAGAAACTCTTTATGTTTGAGGAAGTTCTTCATTTTTTTCATACTGTTTTCTTTTAATAGGTATTTAGGATTTGATCATGCTGCCACACTCTTTCACATCCGTGATAGTGCTGCTGATTCTGTGGAAAGACCAATCCACCTAACAAACACATTCAGTTTTGCAGTCCTTATACATGGTGTTGTGTTACCAGAAGAAGCAAAACCAATGTTTAAAGTAAGCCCTATTTCAGAGAATGTTTTTACCTAACAGTAAATGTTTCAATGTGCTGCACTTTGTTGAGTTGTAACATTGATCTTCTTTGTTCACTGATGTAGGTCCAGAACTTCAGTAAACCAGTCTTAATTCCGCCTAATGAAACCAGATATATTTTTACACTTCATTTTATGCCTTCCACATCATCTGTTCATATAGATAACAATATTTTACTTATCACCAATGCTTCTAAATTTCACTTGCCTGTCCGAGCATACACAGGATTTTTAGATGTAAGTATTTTACTCTCTTTTTTAACTATTTAGGCTAAATAGAGGCAGACTTCATAGGATTGTTTTTAATTCTTTATTCTACTTCTACAGGAGGATGGCTTTTTTAATTTCAAAATGGTTTTACCAATTGTTTCCATAAACAACTTCAGTTACTGCTGAAAAACTTGGTCTTATTCCCTTTAGTTTTACATAGAAAATTGTAGAATTTTGAGATTGTCGTAGTACTGCTGCATTAGACTTATTAATTAATTTGTTAATGAACTTAGAGTTTGAGCATTTTTTTATGTTTAATTTATGCTAAAATACCTTTAACAATCATTCTAGTACTTTGTACTGCCTCCAAAAACTGAAGAACGATTTATAGATTTTGGCATATTGAGTGCAACAGAAGCTACCAGCATTTTGTTTGTGGTCATCAACAGCAATCCGATAGAGGTAAGTATGGATTTATTTTTAGTTTGTCTTGTAAAAAATTCACATCAGTTTTGTTACTGAAAACAATGCCTTTTGTTCTTTTTAAGCTGGCTGTAAAAAGTTGGCATATTATAGGGGATGGTTTGGCCATAGAACTTTTAACAACTGAAAAGGGAAACAGAACAACGATAGTTGCAAACCACCATGAACTACAAAATACTAGTGCGTCCGATCAGTCTTCAGTAAGTAATCCTTTGAATTGGTGCTTAAAGCTAGATCTAGGAGGGGAAAAGGAGACTAATATGTTTGAATTCTTGCAGTTACTTTTTAGCAGGGCAGGGAGATGATAAGAATTCTTATTTTTTATCTAAATTTGAATATGGTAAGGCATGTAGAATTCCTTAAATTTATTTTGAGAAACTATTATGTTCAGATTGGTTAGCTTTTGAAAGAGGAAACTTCAGAAACAGTAACCTTGATGCCCTCAGATGATGCTCATCATTTATCTGGGAGGAGTGGAATTTGTTGCCTCAAGGAACAGATAAATTTTATGTTAGTAATTTCTGAGTTTGGATTTTTTGTTTTACCACTGACAGTTGTTTCAAATTGATTTTGTTTCAGTTTAAAGAAATAAGAGGATGTTGGGTATGTTTTTAGTGAAATTTCTTTCTGTTTAATGGAATGCAATAGGTGACTCTACCTTTTACAGGTGATACTAGCATCAGGTTATTATGCTGTGTTTCGAGTAAAACTAATAGCAAAAGAACTTGAAGGAATTCATGATGGAGCTGTACAAATCACAACAGATTATGAGGTAAATTTATTGTATATTCATGGGTGTTGTCCAAATTATATATTCAATTTTTAATCATCATGTTTTAAGAATTGTATTAGTGGACAGATTGCAATACCCAGGAGAAGCTGAGGTTCAAGAGACCTCTGGAGGTTAAGTTATCACTGCAGGTTAACCCTGCATCAACTGACAGTAATGCTTCTTCTGCTGTGTCTTCTCTGAAGGAATAAAAAATGATTTTCATTGATTTTCATCTGGCTTTCAGAAATATCCATTTAAATCTGACCTAATGCTTTGAGGTATGGGTTCTTCGATGACCTGACACAACTTCAAAGCATCAGTGTGTGGATCTTTTGGCATAACACTTGCTGATAGTAGGCTTTTGGTACATTATCAGCTGCTGAAATTGAGCTATAGTTTCAGAGAGTTTTTCTGTCAAAATGCACTGAGACTAGTAAAGGAGAAAGAAGAACAAGCGGTTAATTCTCAACTTCATATACCTTTCCTGTTAATAAATAATAAATATTATAATTATAATAATAAATAATAAAGAGAGATTCTAACGCATAATGGAATCGGTATTTAGTATCTGTGGGCAATATATATGTAGAACAAAAAAGTGTGACGTACTGTTCTTATGAAGTCAGGAGATATATAACTTACTGTGTGATTCTGATAAAGCTACAGAAAAATGGGAAATTTCTAATTTGTACCAGTTATCTGAGACTTTAAGCTTTTTTTAATATGTCTGTGCATGTATGTGAACCTTCAGTTATAGAATCTGAAGCATTTTATTCTCTTGCTTCTTACAAGTTATTCTGCTTGTATTGGTAGCTTTAACACAGAAAGGATCTCATTGCCATCCCTTCCACTTTCCTTTCTCTAAGTCTATGTCTATTTCATGGTCTTACAGTGACTTTTAATGTTGTTTGAAGAATTTAATTTATCCTCTTCCCTCACACTCATTTACTTTAAAGATCTTATCCTGTTTTTCAACAAAGCTAACCCCACTCAAGTGAGATCTATATAAGGCCCAGCTGGAGAGCTTATATTTTAACTGTGCTTTTGTGTTCCATGTAGAACAGTGCTGAGTGTGACTGAGAAAGGTGTGCATCCATACAGTATATTCTGAAGATGATGATGTGTTAAAATGATGATGTTTCATGTCTCTATATTTTAAATATATGTATACACCTAGACTATATTAACTGTAGAATTTAGAATTTAGAGTTTTGTTATTCTATGCAATTTAAAAGTGCAAGAGACATTTAAAAGCTGAAATTTAAGGATTTTTTTTTCTAGACTATTCTTGTTCTTTTTTTTTCCCCAGATTTTAACTATACCAGTGAAAGCAGTAATTGCTGTAGGCTCGCTCACCTGCTCCCCAAAACATGCTTTTCTTCCACCATCTTTTCCGGTAAGAGAGTTGGATCATAGTGTTAAATGTTTTCCTGCTATATTTTTTATTTGTCTGTCGTTTTCAAGAGGAACTGTTGTCTTGAATTATTGCATGTCAGATTACTGGAGAGACTGTTCTACTGAACTGTTATCATTCAATTTGTTGCTATTTTAGAAGTTTTTTTTCCCCCAACACGTCTCAAGCATGCGGCCCTGTATCTCCTCTACTGCCTGTTTGGATGGGATCTTGAAATACAGATATGATCCCAAACCTGATTCCTTGCACTCTCATTCTAATGTAGCTGTGGTCACTTGGTTATTATCAGTTCATGTCTGTTAGCACCAAAACTAAGAGAGAGGTGAAATTGCACAAATGCGTGTTTCAAGTTCCTGAAGTGTAATACCAAGGACAAGAAAGTCAGCTTATAAACTGTGGAAGCGTTATTGTATTGTTTCCACACTGAAAGTAAATCTTCTCAAGGGTATGTGGTGGCGTTACATGAATAGGAAAGCAAGAAAGCTGTGCATGTCTACAGCACTCTGCAAAAGTATGCGATGGCTGTTTTCATCGCTACTGCTGCAGTAGTGTTAATTCAGTGAGGACTGAGAGCAGCTTCTTTGCTTAGGGCTACAGACTCAAGCAGCAAGCTATTAACCAGAAAATACTTTCTTCTGACTTGGCATTCAGCATAACCATGGGCAATCAAGGCATATTAACTTTGCAATTGGTATTTCATTGAAGTCTGAACTTTATGTGAATTTCTGATGAATGAGGAATGTAATATGATGGAAAATCACAAGGAGAGAGATTGAAAAGTGTAGGGGGTGAAACGGCAAAAAGAGGTAGAGATGGCAATTCTCTGAAAGGATAAAACTAGCTCCTTGCGTTTCGGTTGAAATAGTTTTTGTGTCCTTGTCTGTCCTGCATAGTCTTATAGAGCGCCAGTTAAAGCCTGTTCTCACCTCCTCTTCTGATAGGTCCTTAGTATCTCCTGCTTATCTTACGGTTTGTGAACTCAATAGTAATTTTCACTGGTACTTTATCAAATGCTTTACCTGATATCTGGTAGATAAATGGTAATTTTTTTTTTTAAAGTAGTGCAGTAGACTCTCATCAAAGGAAGAAGATAGATCAGTCAGCAGGACTTCAGTAAATCGTTGCTACGTTTGCCCCTTTATTCCTTCTGTCTCCCTTCTGATCTCCTACTTCACAAATTGTTTTGAAGTCTTGCTACTCTTGAGGTCAGACGGTCATGCCTACCTTGCACAGATCACTTGAGGGTTTTTTTGTCTTTAGGATCTGTGTTTCCTATTTGACTGTATAACCTCACCATTATATGGGTATTTATTACACTGACTACAGCATCTGTAACTTCAACTCTGAACTGCTCCATAAACCTTTGATAAACTGACATAACTTAAAGGACCATTTCCCTTTATTTCATCAAAGATAAAGCAATTTCTGTATTCTGAATCCTAATTTATATATCTTAATTCCTGCAAGATCATTATCCTTTTTGAATGTCACAGTAAAATATATTTTGTTCTATTTTGGGCCATAAAGAAGTATTTTTTTTAATCTCCCTTTATTTTGTTCTAACTGGAAGGGCTAAAGAGCTTCTTGATGTATCTCAGTATACACCCAAGGTCTTAATCATCTTGAGTTTTTTTGTTTTCTGTTGTAGCACCTGTGTTTCTCAGTCTCTAAGGCAGGGATGTCAAACTCGCAGTCCATGTGCCGAATCCACCTTGTTTTATCTGGCCAGCACCTTGTTTCTCCCTTGCGATAGCACCGAGCTCCTTGTCCCTGTGCTCCTGCCAGCAATCGTCATGTGTGCAGAGAGTGACGCACCTTACGCTGCATAGCTTCTTTGTTGTCATGATTCTTTCCCATCCCTGGACTGCTGTGATTTTTATTGACTTCAGGCACTTTACTAGTAATGTCTTCACATAACTATTCTTTGAGACCTTTGGACTCCTGCATTTTGTTTGGGAGTATAGATTCAGATATAATTATCACCTTGAACAAGATTCTAGACTGTTTGCTCTGTTCAAGCCCCAAGTTTTCAGAGTAGTCAGCTTCACTTATTACTTCAGTTGGTTGATCACTTAGCTCTTTTGATAATTGAGAACATTGACAGCCGCCTTACTTGGATTCATGTCAAACTAAACTTGAGATCACTGAATTCATCATACTCTTGCATCTAGTAAAGCCTTCATTACTTAGGAAAATAATCCTAAATAGTATTAATTGTTCTTGTTTCAGTGTTTGGTAGAGAAACTTGACAGCTATAATATCCAGGAATAACTAGGTGCTACAATTGGATGTGATTCTTCTACATCTGCCTGGTTCCCAGCATTCTCCATTTATAATTTTAGTGTATTTGAAACTAAGTCTGCTCATATTCTGTAGAAATTTGTCAGCAATACACTAACAGTGTATGTAGACCTTGTAAAGGTCAGTGTCTTGAAGTGAACAGATCTTAGTTGTGTTGGCTTCTGTTTCATAATGGCATTTTTAGCTCACAGTGCCACCTCTATTAACTCCTTCCCGATCAAAGCTCATGCACCTGTATGCTAAATGAGGTTGTTCTGTTTTTCTTTTTACTGATGGGTAAAGTCTTCTGCCCATGTCTGTTTCAATTTGAAATACTGTGTGAAGGTCTTTGTAGAACAATTGAACAGTATTTTACTGACTTTAACAAACCTGTATCATGCCCTGTTGGTGGCAGTTTGTTACTCACAGGATTCCATGGATGAAGCTCTATACTGTTTAGAGATTTATTCTCATGGTTTCTTCCCCTCTGCAGTTGCTGCTCTTGAGACTGTTACATTATGTGACCGTTTCTTGAGTTCACAGTCAAATTTTGAGCCTGCAAAAGTGCTCTTCTCTCATTTCTCCATTTCAGTCCTTATGTTGAAAACTTTTTAAAAAGCTGAAAGTATTGATTTAATGCTAACATGAAAAATTCTAGTCATGTTCATTAGAAGATAGTCTTGAGTATTTAAATTTGTTTGTTTGCCCTTCTTATATATAAGTCTGGAATCTTGTCACCAATCCTGAGGTTTGGGGTTTGTTTTTTTTTAGTTTTTGGGTTTTATCTTATGCTCTGTACTTGTCAGGGTTGGGCTTTGAGATAAGGTGAAAAAACCTGACCACAGTGTCAATGTGAGGGCAGAGGGACATCTTGATCATTGTAATGATTCTGGTTGTGACGAACAGTTGTAATACATGTTCTGTGCTTAAAATGTAAAATAATGTTTGGTTCAGAAGGTGAAGCAGAGTGGGGAAGAGGATTGTACCTATGTTTTTAAATGCCCCTCTGTCATCTGTAGTGTTGATAATCCGCAGCTTCACTGTACTGTTTCTTACAGGTTATTTCTAATAACTAGCAATTATGTACTAGATCTCTTTCAAGAAACTTGTTTCCCTTTTGTAATATGAGGCTCAGAAGACTGAAGTTTTCTATTGCCTTTCTTCCTCTAGTACTTTTTAACGTGATTTGATTAAGCAGAGCTGTTATTCTAGCTCTCCAAGATGCTTAAGGTGCGTTTTATTTTTGAAAGAGGGATGAACTTTTTTGGTGGAAGATGGAGGAAAGAAGATAACTTCTTAGAAACTCACCTTGAAGTGTTACAAGTGGCATTTTTTTTTTTAAGATAGCATAGTTAAAAATCTCAATTTAACATTTCAGCTCTACTGTGGTTTTTCCCAGCCTGTGTGAATAAGTAAATATGCTAGGGAAAATGCATATGCTGCAGACGTTTTTCATCCTTTTTTTTCCTTTAGGGGAAAGTAGTTCACCAGAGCCTGAACATCATGAACTCCTTTTCTCAGAAAGTGAAACTACAACATATACGCTCCCTGTCAGAAGATGTAAGGTTTTATTATAAAAGGCTAAGAAGTAATAAAGACGATTTAGAGCCAGGAAAAAAATCAAAGGTTTGTTTATGCCGTATTTTTACATGTTTATTAGCTCTCTCTTATATATAGCGTATGTTGAATCTCTGTGGTCATCAGAAATCTTGTGTCTTTTTTCTTTGGTCATTAGATTTACTGTGCAGTTTCTTAATTGTTCTGCTCTGACCTGTTTTGCAGATTGCAAATATTTATTTTGATCCTGGTTTACAATGTGGAGATCATTGTTACGTAGGTTTGCCTTTTCTATCTAAGTGTAAGTAAAATTCAACTTTGTCCTTAAAATCTTCTTTAAAAGTTTTCTTAAGCAATGATTTTACATCAAGAGTTTAAAAACCACGTTGTTTCTTAAAGCGGAGTCTAAAGTTCAGCACAGCATAGCAATGCAAGAAGATGCATGGGATTCGGATTGGGATTTGCACGAGAACTTATTCAAAGAATGGACAGAAATAAAAGAGAACTCAAGCCATAGGTAAGTATTTGATGCCTGTTGCTTTCTCACATCTTAAATCACTAAACTGTGTTATGTGTGCTCTTGTAAGATGCAGGGTTTCTTAATATTGCAGTGCCCTTTGAGAGGGGACCTAAGAGGAGTGAGTTCACCTCTGCAGACCCTTTAAAGAGAGGATTTTAAAAGTTGAAAAGCAGTAATAATTTTTTTAGCTCAAACACAACACTGAAAATTTTACTATTCACTAGAGTGTGCTGCAGTTCTTGAAAGTATAACAACAGTAAGGCAATCTCTACTCTGCAGAAATTTCCTAAAACAGATTATTCTGTTTGTGCAGCATCCCTGTATAATATGTTTTAAAGTTGTAACATCAATATACCTCTAATATTTAATAAGGTTTTCTACTTCTATTATTCTGAGATTATTGCATATCAGTGAATTATCAAATTGTCTGGTATTTCCGTTTCTCATCTTGTTGAGAATTGCTGAACAGAAGGTGATTAATGATTGCTATTTAATTTTTAGAAAAAGTCAAACTCTGTAAGCTGCTATATATCTGTTAGACCTCTACCTTCTCATACATAGTGATCTAATCCCTAAGAGAAATAACTCAGCATTAACAGCAAGTGCATGTGATGAAAGCATCCAGAATACCATTTCAAAAAAGGTATGCATAGTTGTAGAAAACCAAAATGACTGCATGTAGCTAAAAAGTAACAAAAGCATACCTCCTTTATCACTTTTTTGTTCTAACACTTATATATTAATAACTCCTGAACAAAAAGAATCCTCTTTTTAGCCACTTTCAGGAGTGTCCTATAACCTATAGTAAGAGGACAGTAAAGGAAAATTCTAATAAAAAGCGTTTCTGAATCAACAGCAGTTCTAGCTAGAAGAGACTATCCTTTAATATTATTTAATACAATATATGAACTAGAATATGTGGTACTTGTAATGTGAGTTAAAATTAACCTGCTGTCCAAGGTAACATTCAGCAGTGGAGACTCTGCTCCTTCTGAATACAGAGGTGTTCTGACTTGGACATGTGGAGTTTCTCCAAAATACTTCCCTAGGTTCAAAGTCTAGCGTTTCATCTGTTTTGCTGACTGTGTAATACTCAGTGCTCTTAGTCTTGTTTCAGCTCATGGTGGAGAGCTTGTAGGAGAACAGAATCAAATCTAGTTTAGAGATTGCTTGACAGGAAGGAGCTTCATTCACTGATAGATACAGTAGCTGGCAGCAAGTGTGGTAGATGACATTGGCTTTAGATTTGTTAGACAGGAGTCTGGGCACATACTCAGTGTATCCATTGCAGCTCACGTACATGTAGAGAGTTACTCTACGTTACACATGTGCAGGCACAATACATTTTCTGGATAGTAGATGGCTGGATGTTGTACTGGAAACAGACTGTAGCAAAACTAGTGCTTTTCCTTTTTACTTCTTATTCCTTTGAAAATTATCAAATACATTTTGGTTTATTTTTCTTACTGATCTGAATCTTGGTTATAGTCTCATATTTTGTTTCTGCAAGTAAGAGCTAGATGTTTCCTAATGAAAGATAAAAAAAAATGCAGTGTGTAAGTTCTACCACAATTCTGTTTGCCTTTATCCATAAATAGGCCATAAAAGAAATTGGAATGGATGTATGTTGGCAACACTACTTAAATAGAGAACATCTTTAGAATCTTTGGATTGGTCTCACATAGCATGTTTTGGTGGTTTCTGTTGTGCTTTTTAATAGCAGTACATGTCGACCAAGTTCAATCGGGTTTTTTTTAATTGCCTGTAAATACATTGTTCCATGCTATTTCTCAAACTAATGTTGTTTTCAGGGTGCTTTTAAGCACTTTGCTTTTTCTATTTTATTCCTGTGAAATACGTTTTATAACTTTCTCCAGACTGAATGCTGTATTTGAAGTAGACACAGATCTTCAGAAGGATGTCCGGTTGAAAGTTACAGCAGAAATGGCCTGGCCTTCCATACTTAGTTCACCACGCCACCTAAGCTTCCCTCTTACCAATACAAACAGTTCATCAGTAAGTTATTTTGTTGACAGTATGATTTCATGCGGGCTGCGTTTTTAATAGGTGTTTCTAATTATGTTAACCCAATGTAAACATTACAAAAATTGTGTTTCTAAACAGGAAGAAGAAATTTTTCTAGAAAATCCAGCCGATGTTCCTGTGTATGTTCAGTTCCTTCCTGTAGCTCTGTATTCTAATCCATCCACTTTTGCTGATAAAATGTTAGAACGGTGAGTATTGTTAGGCCATTCTCACTCTACAGCAAAATGCATTTTACAAAAAAATGCATGCACTATTTGGCAGCTGTGTTGGTAGTTACAGTTTTAGCCACTTTGAGAATTTGAGTCATTAGCCCAGTTGAGAATTGAATCTGGGTTGATTACCATTGAACACGCATCTGTTTACATTTCTTCCTTAACTTGAAGTAGGGGGCTGGGGTGAATAAGACAAATCAAATGATCCTTTCAGCTGCATAATATTTGAGCCCTATTGTAAGTCCTTGTTTTGTGCTAAAATTCTTAACTGCAGGTGTGTCATTATTTTCCCTGAAAAAAAAAATCTCATGTCTGTTTCAGGTTTAATTTGAGTAAACCAGCCAATTTCAATCTGAGGACTCTAGAGTTCCAGGTCTTCAGAAACTGTGTAAGTATTTCAATATGTTCTTCAGATTTTAAATTTGGATGTTTTAATGTTTTAATAGTTCAGTACATGTCCTCAAAGTTTAGGTATTAGCATGTGTGAAAAATGTGATGCTTCTGTTGGATATTTTCAGGGAGTTAGGAGGAATAGTATTTCTTTAAATGTAATAGTTAAAATGTTGCTTTTTGTGTATGCTTATCCTTTAAATAGGATTGCAGAAGTTACAAGAACATGCTAGTGTATATCATTGGGTAGTACACTTCTTTATGACAAGACCATTTTCCTAGTTAAAATAATACAATTTCTCTCAAATACCTGTAAGAATTTCCTATTTTTAAAAGTGTTACTTCGTTTTCCCCACTTTCTTAAGGTCCAGCCACTACAGAGCACTGTTGGTTTTACAAAGGGCCTGGCTCGTCATTCAGTTTTAAGCCTAATATTAAAACCTGGTGAGAGAAAGTCTGTCAAGGTGAAGTTCGCTCCAGTTCTTAATAAAACTGTTTCATCATTAATTGTTATCAGGTATGATATATATTTCTGAAATGAGTGTGATTTTTTTTCTGATTTTTTTTTTTATATTTAAGACTATACTTGTGATCAGCTGCCAATAAGAACTATCGCTTTTACAAGAATAATTGTAGAATCGTATATGCCTGGAGAAAGGTTTAATTTAAATGTAATTGTAATTAAATGTAATTTTACAGTAGTTAAATTACTCAGTACATACTTTCTAATATAAATATATAATCCACTGTGGTACCAGGAGACTTAAGTGCTTAAATACATCCTACACTACCTTGAAAGTAGGGACTGTAGTTTTCGCCACTTGCAAGATCAAGCTGCAGTGCAAATTCAGTCTTTCTAGTAAAAAGCTCTGTGGAACTGCTTAAATTTCTGTCTTCCAGATTTAGGATATAACTTCGTAGTGTTTAGAGAGACTTGCAGGAGAAGTAGACTACGTAATCCTTTTTTGAACATTTCCCCTTTTTCTTTGTACACAGAAATAATTTGACTGTAATAGATGCCATAGTGGTACAAGGACAAGGAACAACTGAGAGTTTGAAGGTTGCAGGCAAACCTCCTGGTCTGGGAAGTTCTTTACGCTTTAAAATCACAGAAGCATTATTAAAAGACTGCTCAGAAAGTGAGTATTTCATGAGCTACTCTGCAACATGAGCTACATGTACAACTTGAAATGTATGGAAATACTTTTTCCCCTGTTCTAGTGCACCAGAAATGTAATTCCTTTAAATACATTAAAATTACTTCTTTATTCAGTCAGAAAATGAAATATTTTCATTTTAATGTGAAAGTTAGGAAAGGTGGAACAAAAAAAGCCCTTTGTCCACTAGAATCCAAGATAGAGGAGGTGAAGATCATAATGTGTTTACTAGAATAATCTCCATTTTCTAAATTTAAGTCAAATTGGATCATAGATGCAACTTTCTGCATATTTGTTACCCTCACGCCTTCAGAATCAATATGCACATAGCCATTATGGGAAAAAGTAGAGTTATGGTTCCTTTGGTGAAAATTAAATCCTATCCAGATTCTGCTGTGGGGTGAGAGGTTTTCTGCTCTGTGAGCCAGGCTTGCTTCCAAGAGGGGAGAGCTAAATGTATTTGTATTACCAAATGAACTGGTAAAAGAGGTTTAGTTTTATCTGGTATTAAAATATACTTGGTTACTTTGCAGATTTCCAGACATATTTGCAAGGTGCCATGTTAATTGTTATCTGAGATTATTTTGCTTTTTTTGAGGGGCAAGTAAGAAGACTTTAAGTAAAGCATCATTATCTCTAATGTGCTATGGTTTAGCTTTTTTTTTTTTTTTTTTTGGTAGTAAGATATCTGTAGCTTAGCCATGGATGTTATTTTAAGGACGCAAAAACCTAAATTTTCGTTCTCCTCACCTTGGGTCTTTTCATCTTTTCACAGAGTACCAAAACACTAAACAGTACTTCAAAGAACTTTACAGTTTACATGATTTTTGGTGAGGCAGCAGTTTTCTCAGAGGTTTGGGTGTTTGTTTTTTCCCTGATGAGTTAGTGCTCTGGAATTGTACAAATGCCCTGCCTTGAAAGTGATGAGAATTCAACTGCAGAGATCTGTTCCTGCAGGTTACGTAAAGATTTCCATGGGCCTTGCTTGTCCTCTTTCCTCTTGTAATACTGACAGAACTCTCTTCTGTAGGATATGAACATAGTGAAGGATATCTGTTTAAGCTTAACACTAACCACTTTCTACTATTTGTTTCTAGAAATGAAATACAAAGAACCAAATTTCACACTGAGAAGAACATTTAAAGTGGAAAATACAGGACAACTGCAAATTAATGTGAAAACCATGGAAATCAGTGGCTATACGTGTGAAGGATACGGATTCAAAGTAGTTAATTGTCATGAGTTTGCACTGAGTGCCAATGCCTCTAAAGACATTGTCATATTGTAAGTGGTTTTTCCTTTATTTAAATAGTCTTACATTAGGAATTCTGTATACCTACTCCTATTTGAAAGGAAAACTGTTGCCTAAATTTTGAGATTTTTTTACTTAAGATTTTAGTGTTAGGGCATTTTTTATACATTTTAAACATAATTTTTTCCCTCTTTTCTTGTAAACACTATTTTATTTTTAAATAACTTGGAAGTTTTCATGAATGATTACAGTATTACTTTTATTACTATCCAGTAAGTATAAATTACTGCGTTGTATTAAAAAAAACCCCATACAGTAACACTCTTCCATTTCCTTTATTTGGTTTGTGAACGCATGAAATCTAGATTTCCATATGCTTTTGGTGCATTGCAGTATGTAGGAAAGAGCCTTAGTTGAAGGATTATTATCATAATGCGCAACATTTTAGTCTCAAATATTTTATCTCTTCCTCTAATGATAATGATTGTTTAATTATGTCAGATTTTATTGTAAAAATATCTTTGCACCAAAACCTAATCTTTTAATGCTGCTTGGATGTAAAGTTAACTATTCAGGAATATTGGAGCTAAAAAGTCCAGAGAATGCTTCTGTCCTGCAAGAGGATGTGTGAGATATTGCAGGCAGTGAAACTTCACTTGTATTTCTGCAATAATCTTAGTTTGTGTTGAGATGGGAACATAGTAGCGATGTTTTTGAAAAGGCATGGTGTTGTGATGTACAAGTGAAGTTTTTTAAAACTTTGTAGCTCATGTAATGGTTGGTTCCATTGCTTCCTTACTGCTGTTGTTAATTTTTTACTGAATTCATAGCTTCTTTTAACAATTATGGTCAAAAACTTGATTTGTTGTTATAATATATCTTCATACAATGTATCAAAGGTGTCCTGGTTTCACCTGGGATTGAATACATTTCTCCCTAGTAGCTGGCAAAGTGCTGTGTTTTAGATTTAGGACAAGAATAATGTTGATAACATACTGATGTTTTTCGTTGTTGCTAAGTAATGCTTATATGAAGCCAAGGACTTGTCAGCTTCCCATGCTCTACTGGCCAGCAAGCGCACAAGAAGCTGGGAGGGAACAGAGGGAAGAAAGCTGACCCAAACTGACCAAAGGGATGTTCCATACCATACGATGTCATGCTTAGTATCTAATGGGTGGCCCAAAGGGAGTTGTCCAGGGGTAGGATCATTGCTCAGTATCAGGCTGGGCATCGGTCGGCGGATGGGAAGCAATTGCATTGTTCACCACGTTTTGTATACTCCTTTATCATCGTCATTATTATTTTATCTTACTTTGCTATCCTATTAAACTGATTTTATCTCAACCCACAGATTCTACTTCCCCTTCTCCCCTTGATTCTCTCCCCCATCCTACTATGGGGGGCAGGGTGAGCCAGCAGTTGCATGGTGTTCAGCTGCCTGCCAGGTTAAACTGTGATAAGGGGCGATCTAGTACCAGATGTGTTAAACGTAGGTGTTTATTAACTTAGTCAAACACATCTTGAGGTATTCAAAAGATACTGATAATTGTTTGTAGGTTAATTGCATGGGGGATCATTAGTTGTACTACTAGGTCTTATTGTTATAAATTTCCAGTTGGGATGCCAACTGAAAATTGGAGGGTGTTTTTTAATTTATGAATAATACGAAGTATTTCAAACTTTTGTGCTCTTCATATGACAAGGTTTAATGCACTTTATTTTTAGGTTTACACCTGATTTCACTGCTTCCAGAGTCATACGTGAGTTAAAATTCATCACCGTGGGAGGCTCTGAATTCATATTTGTCTTGAATGCATCCCTTCCATATCACATGTTAGCAACATGTGCTGAAGCACTACCCAGGCCCAACTGGGAACTGGCACTGTACATAGTCATCTCAGGAATAATGAGGTAGTGTGGATATGTTTGTTCTTGTTGGTGTTTGTGCACGAACTACCACTGCTTGAATACAAGTTACAGAGAAGCGTGTATGTATTCAGTGCACACTGTAACTGGAGTAAAATAAAACAGGGTGAGGTGAAACAGGAGGACAAATTAATAAGTGCTCTGATGAATTGAGAGTGAACAGTTTAAGGCTGAGGAGTACGGACCTTCTACTGAAACTGAGGACGAAATAAGATACTTCTTGCTTGGGCCTATTTCCTTAAGTGAGATAACATACTCCTAGTAACCCTGGTAATGCGTATTTTTTGATAAATAAGTAAGCCAAACTTGAATCAAATTAGCTATTAAAGCACCGCTACCCATGAATACCAATGGAAATTTAAGCATCCTTCTGTAGTGTAGTGCTTTAGAGAGATATGAGGAAGTGATTGTAATAAGCTTAGCCAGGTGCCTTGGATGAATTTAACTTTGCTGCCCCTTGTATGTGACAGACAACTGGTGATACTAATAATGGACTTTCTGAGAACCTGAAGGGCATTGTTTGCAACACTGCACACTCAGAGGTTATGTAGTAACGTATTAATGCCCTTTTTTCTCAGCAAACAAACATGTGTTAGCTATGCCTGGATGAAATATGAGTTAAAAATTCCACTGTATTTTCCTAGTCTAAACTCTACCTATCTTTCTTTATTTGAAATCTGAGGTTATAAACAATGTGTCCCTGCCCATCTCTTGGATGTGAGACACTTTATCCTGCTATCTTTATACAGAGAAAATGGATTAGTATAAGTTGTTGCTTATCAGTAGCAACAAATGCTGTTTTCCTTTTTAGCGTTAAGCTTATATCTTAGTGTGAGATGGATTGCTGCTGTGGATGCCTGTGATGGAAAAAGTGGTCTTTCTGTGTGCTGCAATTCCAATTACAGATGTGTAATATTCCTACATTTCCATATTAAGATACTGAGTCTTCCATTTTGCTGTACTATATTACATAAATGTTTGGTTAGACTGCCTTTTCTTCAAGGGATTGATAAAAGAAATAGAGAGCTTGCTTCATATTCTTTTTGAATCTTCAGCACTTTCCTAAGTAATTCAGTGTCACCTAGTAACAGGAAGAATTCTGTTACTAAGGAAATTTTTTTCCTAACCAACACTGCATTACTTAGGGAAGTGCTGCGTACGTGCTAAGTAGTTTTCTTCTGTATATTTACTAGACGTTTATAAGCTTAGTTTCTCTTTAGTTTGACAGAGTGAATAATGCATGTGAGCTTAAAGTGTAGGGGGTTTTGCATGAATAATTTTATATATACAATATTTGTTAATTATAATTTACAATAGAATGCAGAGTACTAAAGCTGGTATTCATTTATGAAAACACCAAAGTTGGCTTACGTAAAGGGAGTAGAGTCCTTGCCCGGAGCGTGACAGAGGAGGAGAAGCCCTCAAGGTGACTTTTGCTGCAGCCTCCTCTGTACCAACTCTGCAGAGCCCAGCATTGATGCTGTGAGGGGAATGCTATGGAGCTGAGGGGGAGATGTCTCCACCCAGCCCACCAAAACCCTGTGCACTGCATCCCAAGTTTGTGCAGCACCATGGTGGTTGATAGAGGGTTGATGCTCTTGTTGGTATTGGTCTTGTGAAACTTTCAAAAGGCATCTTGGATTACAACTAGTAAGTGAAAGACTATAGTTTATTCCTTACGTCACAAAGGAAATTCCTTTTTTGTGAAAAGGCATCCAAGGCAGACATTACTCTTTTGAGTAATGGTTTGCATAAGCTTGTCTGAAAAATTCCCCTATTTCTTTAACTTTCCATTGCTTGTTAACATCCTAGATTAAAATTCTCTCTCCTACCTTCTGCCATCTTGTTAGGCATCTAGAATCTTCTTTAATCCCTGGGGCTGAAAAAAAAGGGCTGATAACCAGCTATCAACAGCTGCGTTGGTCTTCAGAGTTGCTTATATTTTTGGTGATTGTTAAAATGAAAAAGGTGATATCTGGATTAGATTCGTTTAGATAAAATTAAGCAGGAGGTATCTCATCTTGAAGATCTTTTCTCATAAAATTTCTAGGGTAATAGGCAAGACAAGCTTTAGTCATTGTCATTATGTCTCCTCCCCCCGAAACTCCCACCTGTTAGAAGGTGAAATCGATAGCAGTGTGATGATGGTCTCTGCAGTAGTTTTATTACTTCATTCAAAAATATAGTTCACTGCAGTGTGTTATGTAAGTGGAGAACTCCTAAACACAGTATTGCTGCAGATGCAGTCAGGTGTAAAACTCCTTGAAATAATGCGCTTGAGTTTGACTTCTCTGAGCAGCAGTACAGTTTTCTACGGAGAGTCTCTGCTTCTATAATGGAATTGCACAAATGAACCATGAGAGCTGCTGACCACTTTGTTGCCATTTTAGTATTTTAATTACAACTCTCTCTTTTGGTTTAATATTCTTGGCAGTTGTGTGTCAGACTTGCATCTAGTTTTCATTCTCAGTGTTAGTGATGAGTATATCATGCTAGACGTGGGTATCTTATGGTTCTGTGGGACAAAATTGTGATATGAATGCAATTTTCAGCTTTTCAGTAAAAGATATGAACTATTTGTGTAATCATATTGATTAATCTTAAAATGCTCAAAACTAAGAAATACTTAGGTGACTACCTCTCTTCTCTACAGTGTACTCTTTCTCTTGGTAATTGGAACAGCCTATCTAGAAGCTCAAGGAATATGGGAGCCATTTAGGAGACGCTTGTCCTTTGAGGCCTCAAACCCTCCCTTTGACATGGGAAGGCCACTCGATCTCAGGAGAATAGTTGGAATTTCATCTGATGGAAAGTAAGTATATGTTTGGAGGTTTTGTGAGGTGTCCTCCCCTTTTTTCTTCTTTACTTATAAGGCCAGTAAGAAAGTAATAGTGCTTTTTAGAACAGGTGAATGAATAAAGATCCTCCTCATTACTTATGAAAAGGTTGCTTGGATAAAAGAATGTCCAGAGAAGGGCAATGAAATTGGTGAAAGGACTGGAGAACAACAAGCCTTATGACGGGCAGCTGAGAGAACTGGATTGTTTAGCCTGGAGAAAAGGAGGCTGAGGGGTGACCTTATTTCTCTCTACAACTACCTGAGTGGAGATTGTAGTGAGATAGGTGCTGGTCTCTTATCCCAGGTAACAGGTGATAGGATGAGAGGAAATGGCCTCAAGTTGCACCAGAGGCACTGACACAGCTGCCCAGGGAGGTGGTTGAGTCACCATCCCTGGGGGTGTTTAGAAGACAGGTAGATGAAGTGCTTAAGGGTATGGTTTAGTAGTGGACAGGTATGGTTGGATTCAATGATCTCAGAGGTCTTTTCCAACCAGATAATTTTATGATTCTATGGATTTTGTAATTGTGGGGAAGTTCATTGTTTGGGAAGGAAAAAAACAACCAAAATCAAACCCTGTCAAGTTTCCTGTTAATGATTCTCAAAAATGAAAGGTATAGACTTCAGAAAAATTGCAGGCCAGAATTTTCCTACCTTTGGTGTCTTGACTTAAAAAAGAATCTCCTTTCAGTGTCCACTCCAACATATGAGTGACCTTTCACTGTGTTTTTGTCCATATGTACAGTGAGCAAGTGAGCGGAAAGTGGTAAAGGCTTCTGACTTGTCAAACAAGCTTTAGGCATTTTTATTGGACTTGGCAATTGTTTTCTCACATGGAAGAATAGAAACATTGCAGAGTACATTTAAATGCTTGTTGTTTTTCCAGCTTGAATTCGCTTGGATCAGATTCTAATCACAGTTCATCCAGAGGGATCTATGGAGCCGGCAGTTCATCTTCACGATCCAGTGCAGGGAATCATAAACAATGCAATGCAACAGCACACCTTCACAACAATAGAAATGCACCTGATGTTGAAAACATCAAATCCAAAAGCAGTTCAAACATACCTAATAGGACTTCAGCACAAGCAGCTTCCATGCAGTCGGTGAACAGAGCAGGCCCTTTTACCTTGGATTCAGGTGCCACAGCTCAGACTCATTCTGTGGGCAAAAAAACTAAGGGGACGAGGCAGAACCAGCAGCTGACGCCACAGCAGGCACCAGCTTTGGCAGAGCAGTCTCTCCAGCAGCCCTCAGCATCCGGGCCTCAGCAGCAAGAGCAACAGACTGAAAGTGCTTTGCCACAGCTACCGCTTCCCAGCCCACCTCATGCCGAATGTGCCAGCAGCAGAAGACACAGCTCAGAGGATTCAGATCTCACTGGGCTCATAGAAACTATGGAAAAAGACTTTGACCACCCAGAGTCCCCTTCCCCAGATGTGTTTACAGAGCAGCCCCCATCTCCATTAGCAAAAAACAAAGGTAATGCAGGTCTGCTTTTTTTAACATGGTGATTCATTATGTAAAGCCACAGAACAAGATTTAATGAACTGTAAAGGTCATGTTTTCATAGCATGGAAAGTGATAGCTTCTCAGCTTTTCTCTGCCCTTCTCTGAGTGCCTGTGTCTTGAACGCTTCCTTTATTCATTTTATGACAGTGAAGTTCTCCATGCAATGGTAGATCGTAATTCTTCCTGCAGCATTTTTGGAACTTTTTGATGAAAGCAAGTGTGACTATTTAAACATCTGACTCTCTGAAGAAGAAAGATGCTTTTTGGTGCCTTTGCACTAGCACCCATCCCTCCCACCCTTGTCATTTGTACTTGGGGCTGGGAGTTGAGGATAGGAAACGGAAGTTGTCCAAGGGTATTATGAAGCCTGAGACAGGGAGAATGGAGTGGAAAAGAGAGATCTATAAACCCCTGTGGTATTGTTTGGGTATGGAAACCTTCATGCCCAAGCTTGCAATTGTAGAAAAATCCTTGATGGCAGGTGGTCAGCAAAGTAACATATAGTACCTTTGTAAGGTGTAGTCATCTGTGTGAGGTTAGAGTTGAACTTATGCATCTTTTAAATGCTCAAAATAATTTATTGGATTTCATACCTTGGATACCTTCAGACTGTTAAAACTATATGTCAGTTACTTTCTTTTTTATAAACTCTCTGAGTAGAACTTCTGATAAAATTTTTCCTATTAGCCGTTTCACTTGTGACAGAGTTACGTCATTATAAATCTTCATGTCTTTATTTCTGAGTGATTTTTCACTTTTTTATAGTGCTGTTGTACAGAACAGCACTGATGCTGCACTGCTTATTAGAGGTGAAGTTAAGAAAATGAATGGTGAGGGGGCGTATAAGCCCTGAAGCATCTGTTTGATCACGCATCACCAAAGAGGAATACTTCACTCTGTTAATATGTAATGAGAAGAAGGTTCTTAAGTAGTTCAGAAGGGATGTGATGATGCATCTGGATATTCAAAGTGGAGATTCTGAAGTGATAAGAGGGTTTGGGACCTTGCTGAAATATGCTACTTTATTTCTGGGCTTTTTTGTTATTAGTTTAGACAAGAGGGTGTGGTTGAGAACTGTGACCAGTTAGGCATTCGTTTCATAAAGGCTGAATGATGTTGCAGAAAGTGGCATGACCGTAGGTAGGTTTCATAGGCCACATCTATGCTAGCAAATACTACAGTATTGGAGTCTGGAAAACAAAATGACTGATAGTGAGGATGCAGTGCTCTTACAGGGCGTGCCTGAGTGGATTTGCAGTGAACTGATCCAGTCCAGGTACTGGATGCCTGAAAGGGGTGGGAGGGCTTCTGGAGTACATCTTCTATTTGTAATTCAACCTAAAAAGAAAGCAGCTCTTGCACTCCAGTCCTGCTGCACGAAGCAGCTGCTACACAGTATGTGGGGACCCTTTCAAAAGCATATTCTTCATCCAAATACTGTGGTGTACCTATGGTAACATTTTTGTTCCTATGGCAATTTCTGACAGTCAATGTATTGGGAACTTTTCTTGGAAAATAGCTGTTCCTGAGTGTTGATAGACGTTTAATTACATTTTTTCAAATTTAAATGCATTTTCTTGAGATAGGTCCTTGTGTTGTTTTATCTATCGATTTCAAAAGCTGATTAAATGATGATAAAATACTTAGTTCCTAATCACTACATGGGTTCCATTTTTTGGCATTACTTTCCTGTTTTGTAGCTTCCTCCTGATTACAAATTCATTCATATAAATTCTCATTTTTCCTTTGTGCCCTGGTGGGGGGGTATTTTGAATGTTAGAACATTTTATATCGCAAAATATATTAGGAATATTATATTTTGCAATCCAGATAGTTTTCTTGACCTCTTCATTGTCTTGGATTGATAAATCAGATTTATGCATGTAGACGTCTTTTTTGACAAGCTTTATAAAAAAAAAAAAAGCCCTACATTATCTGTAAACCATAACTTGATTCACAAAAGTTCAGCATGTCAAAAATTCTTACCCATTTCTATTTATCCTCTTTAAAAATGTAAAACCACAGGGGAAGTTCTGTTATCTCTCTAGATCTAAATACAGGCGCTGATATTTGTCTTCAGAGAAATAGCTCGAGCCAGTCAGAAACATTTGCAGAAGCAGCAGCTTCTGGACTAAAACTGTCTGGCGTAATGTCCTGTTCAGAATTTCTGTCTCTGGAGTCTTCTGTTTCAGCTTCCTAATTCTTGTGTCCTGGCAGCCTGTTGCAGGGGCTACATCAGATTTTTGTTAAACACCTGCTTTACGTTACATTTTTATGTCATAATAACGTTTTAAATAGATTTTCTAATAATGAATGTGAAACCATTAAACAGTGCTGAGTGTTGACTAAATTTGAAGCAAATCTTAGAACAAAGCCTTCTGAGGCACAACCAGAGTACTGGCCTTTAGAAAATTTCAGTGCAAAGATCTGCTTAGAGTCATAGAATGGTTTGGGTTTGAAGGGGCCTTAAAGATCATCCACTTCCACACACCCCACACACACTTTTATTTGCATTCATGCTAAAAAGAATATTTTATGTGGGGTTTTCTTGTTCTTGATACTGCAAACAATGGTATTAAGTTTTTTTAAAAAAACAACTACCACCTAGTTTGAAGGTGCTGCCCTTTGATAGGTATCTGGTATTTGCCAAAATACTGAAGGCAAATTTATGTTTTGATACAAACTTTCCCTGAGGGACATATTGCCGAATGAAATATGAGAGCTTTCGTACTTCCAGACTCAATTCCAACCTTAGCTGGTACAAATCCCAGCAGGGGCTGAATCTACTTATTCAGCACAGGTTAATTGAGTCTTTACTTGAGTGAACTATTAAGTCCATCCTGAAAGCCGTATGCAAGCACTGTGGGGCTTATAAATGAAAATGCTTAGTCTGAAGGGCAGCATCGAAGAAAGATCGAGTTGGTAAAGGCATGTATTAGCTATAATGAACGACAAAAGAGTATTGTGAATATTCTCATCCTGTAAGAGAACAAGAGGTGATCGTAAACATAATGATGGCTCCACGCACGCGCACAGCTTCTCTATATTGATTTTTTTCTGATAACTGTTTTACTCCCTGGGAGCCTAATCCTGACTATTTTGTAAGCCAGGACCTCAAGCTTGATTTTGAAGGTTCTTAAATCTTTACATTTTGAACTTATACTGGGCTACTTTTCAGTTAGCCTGCAGAAATTGCAGGGAAAACATGATCAATTGTTTAAGTTGCATAATGTAGTTATACGTGGATTGCTTCAAGAAAATTCATTAAACATCGCCTCAATAGTTTTAACACGTTGTTTTCCCTACTTTGAGATGCAGTAACACTTCCAAGCCGAACTATTTTACGTTCAGCTTAGTCATACCTGTTAGAGTAGTATGCTCTGAAAGAATAAAATACATCAAGGGGAGAAAACATACTTGGGTGTGGGATTTCAGGGATTGGGTTTTTTCCTATCTTGGCAAGACAAATACTACTAATGATTTTTCTCATCCAGTCTAGCCTTGCTGCAAGTTGTTTTGGGGTTTTTTAACTAACAAGCGTGCTGATCGTTCCTGCTTTTCTTTTGTTTGAATAACAAAGCTTATACCAACACCTGAAGTTCTAGTCTTAGATGGTTAAATTGCCAAATTGGGTTCTAAGATGTTTAAAAGGAATGCCAGGAACATAGCAGAGAAGAGTAATGGGTAGCCAGGTGCCCACCATCTACAGAGAGGCAACAGAGGTAGGACTCAGGAGCATAAATGCAATGGTGGAGATCAGAGTTCTTCAGGTTTGGTGCTACTGAGCACATTTAGTAAGAAGTGGATGTAAATGGTTGGTGTATCATAGCAGACAAGACATTTCAGAGGGTTAATCGTGTGGGCTAACCCATCTCGAGTACTGCTGCTGAGAATCTGAAGCATCCTTATCTCCCTAGGGAAAGGAAAAACACTTCAGCGCAAGGCTAAGCCACAGAAGAAGCGGGAAGAAAAGGACAGAAGAGGGAAAGGAAGGCAACAGGAGGATGAACTGAAGGATTCCTTGGCAGATGATGACAGTTCTTCAACCACAACAGAAACCTCTAACCCAGACACAGAACCACTTCTCAAAGAGGTATGGCACAGTTCATAAAAGGAAGCTCCTCTGCAGCTGATGGGTCACATGTTAGAGCAGGAGTACAGCCTCCTCTCCCCACCACACCCCCAACTTTAATATACTGTAATACTTAACAAAGGAGGAATACTAATTAAAAAAAAACTCTTTCCCAATTCTTACCTTCGCTTATTCTCTGTAAAGTTTGTTCCCTCTCTGAGTGTGAATGTGCTTGAATCATGTTGTCTCAGGACTGAAAGTGCCTGAGTAACTGTAGCCTATAAGAAGCCTATTCTCTTTGCAGAACCAAACGCCAAAGCATGTACACAGATTTTACTCCATAATAAATGTGCATGCTAAACCCATACATTTTGTCTGTTACAAGGGTTGAGTTCTCTGTTGGTAACTTGTCAGCAAGTAGTTAACTTAATTACCTTTGACGGTGTCCCTACCTTTATTTTATTCTTTTGGCTTACATGCTTCTAGGTAATGAACAAAAGCTCTTAACTTTTGTAGTGGTCAGATTTTCTTAAAATATTTTGTCCGAAAGCATGTGCTGGGGAACCACGCAAAGCAAAAGTAATCACAGAGACAAAAAACAAGCCTAAGTTTTGACATACCCTAAATGTGAGCTTTAGAAAAGTATTCTAGATGGGGGAAAAAAAAAAAAAGAAAATAAATCCATGTAATATTTTAAAAGTTACCATTTGGTTTTCATTTGAAAATCATCTTTTTATTCAGGAGGCTATTTGACACTGGACTTGTGTTCAGAAAATCTTAGAAGTGCACTTAAAAAAAATAATAAATTGAATGCTGAATTTGCTCATATTCTTTGCTTTGCTGAAGAGTCTGTTATAGACAGCCTGGACTGTGTACAACAGATGCAGTAGAAGTCTTGGTACAGAGCTGGCATGTTTTTAAATAGCCTCAGAGGTCAAGACCGGAGGAGCTGTGTGTTTGCAAACATCTGATCTGCTTGAAGCACGTCAATTTGCTAGATATTTCAATTTCTGCTTCTCCAAATAGGAAAAAAATGATACATTTTATAAGTATACTCACTCAGTAGTAAAAAGATGCCTTCTATGCTGCAAAAATGCAGGTTTTGAAATAGCATTCTTTCCTCAGCCCTATTTCTACTGTGTAAGTTGTGATGCAAGAGGAACTTTATTTCTTATGAATGTTAACATATTACAATGTCTTTTTTAGGAACCTGAAAAACAAAAGGGAAAAGTTACACCAGAAAAACCTGAAAATGAAATAGTCCAAGTAAAACAGAAAACTAAGAAACTGCTAATGAGTATCAAGAAAGAAAACCCTGTAGATGTGAAAACCAGGTAAGCCTAGCAAAGCCATCATGCTTGAAGGGAAGATGGATTGATAAACTGTTATGGCTGCCCAGCTGGGTAATGCCAACAGGAGATGCCTTTAAGCAGCTTCTTCTTCCTTCCTGATATCAAGGAATATCTGAAACTTGTAAACAATAAATTATTTAATGGGAATACAGTGCATAAATAAAATGAGAACAAAATCCAGAGTAGAAAAATCAGACTAAGAAGCGTTAAGCTTTTTGTAACAGGTATTGTACAAAATAGGGTTAATACTTCTACAGGAGCTTCTAGTGGCAGCACAGTAAGCCAGTGCGAACATGAATGCCTTCAGTTGCCCTCGGTGAAATTACAGCCCTGCAATTTCCTTTTTTATATCATAGAGTAAGATCAAAGTCTTGGATGTGTTATTAAAGGAGGCTGCAGTTGCTGCCAGTCACTTTCCCTTACTGGCAGGTGGTTGATTGCAGATTATAGAAAAGGGGAAAATGAAGAACCTCAGTCTTACTATTTCAGAATGAACTAAAAAGAGAATTCCAAAATCAGATCACTATCCTACTGAGGCATAGTGTGCTGGTTTGTGTGTTCCCTGTTGCTGTAATTAGTACTAGACTGACGGGGATTAGCAGTCAGTGTAAATCCATTTCCTTCAAAATGTTTCTGAAAACATTGCCTGGCAGAGTCTCCTCCTCATCTTACTTAGTGTTACTGTTATCTACTTGCCTTTATCACATAAATGACAAGTGCATTACATGTGATAGTATTCAGAGGCCACAATGAGAGCTGGTTTGGAGTTCTGCAAGAAATGGGTAAAATAATTCTTCCCTAGAAAGTCTGAGAGACAATAAATTAGCTGGAGAAAAAGAACGATATAAAGCCAAATAAATTTGGTGGTGGGTTTGAATAGTTTTATGTCACTGATTTAAAGATGATCCTATACATTCAAGGCAATAGCATATTGGGAACATGTGATCTAACAAGGAGCGGGGGCAGAGCAGAAAAATGGCAGTTACTATCTCTTGTTTACCTCTGTATAATCAAGCAAATTTTGTAATTCTGGAGCTCCATAATGGAATGTGGATGAACCCTAATAAATGAGTGGAGCAACATGAGTAGAAAATGAGCGAGGGCAACAGAAGGTGGTGTTACATGTAGGAGAAATACAAAACTCCACTTATGAATAGCTTTGAAGATGAGCAGAAGTTTGACATTAAGAAAGTCACAGGAGACCACTCTTTAGTAAGACCTTATGGTGTACATATATATATATACACACATACATATATATATAAATCTCCTCTTCAGCACTTCAGAGAGCTTAAAAATGAATGAATATCTGTTTTCATTTAGTTCCTTGGAATTGCCTTATACTCCTCCACTGGAAAACAAGCAGCGCAAAACCTTTCCATCCAAGATATCTACACAGCACCTTTTGACGAATGGGTCTAAATCAAGAAACCCCCCCAAAATGAGAGGTAGCGTGTGGTTATTTTTTCTGAATACCTCAGGTTGTCTGTAACCCCTCTTGAGTGCTTAATTCTAAGTCTGGTGTGAGAAGAAAGCTGTTCAGTGTAGTATCTATGGACTAGCTTTTCTTCTTTTGTTTTAATAGGTCCAAACACTAAGTTAACAGAGAGCAGGCCATCAGTATTAGCAAAATTTCTCCCCGCTAGTTCTGGACAGGAGCTAGGAAACACCAGCAGCTCAGAAGGGGAAAAGGATTCTCCACCTCCAGAGTGGGACTCTGTGCCTCTTCACAAAGCTGGCAGCTGTAAGTAATCGCTAGAGAATGACAGAATTCCTCTTCTGCTATGAATATCTGTAGGTAGGCTCAGTCTGTTTATAGCTCTTCCTTTCTTTTTTTCCCTGCATAGCTGTGCTCCGGTTTTCTGCTGCAGGCTGCACATTGATAGCATCTAGTACAATCTGGGAGGTTTGAAAACTGCATAGGCAGAACATGGGCCATTCTGCAGTTCTTCAGTGATGCACAGGATTCAGAAGCTGCTGGGGAAAATGAGGAAACGAGAGTTACTGCTCCAAAACAAAATGTATTTTCTATAGCAGACAGGGTTTTGCTTGGTCAAGTTACTGCAGCCAAAGTTGAAAATGATTACAGTATTGCTCCTTGAGCAGGAACACTGGAAACGCCTCAGTGCAGTGATTAGCCTGGGGCACTGTTGTAAGCTTTATGGTTGGCTTGCAAGTCCATTGTGTGGGACCTAAATCACCTTCTTGGCTGCACACGAACATAAATTCATCCCTCTTCACAGTGCTCTCTTAGGAAGGTTCTTTCTTCTGTAGGAATCAGTTTGTCTTGGTGCTCATACTGCAATAGAGTCTCCCTGAAAATAGGTAGTAAACCTGACTATTGGTAGGTGAAAAGAAAGGAGGAGCTGCTTCTTCCATCGCTGCCTTTGTCGTGATTCCTTAATTTGAACAGAAAGGATAGCAGAAGATGGAGAGCCTTTGTTTTAAAGTAAATACTACAAGAAAGTGTTTTGTGTTTTCTCTTTATAGCTACGGACAACCTTTATAAACTCTCTCTGCAAACCCTGAATGCAGATGCTTTCCTGAAGCAGCGACAGCCCTCACCGACACCTGCTTCTCCATCTCCTCCTCCTCCCCCTCCTGCATCTTTAGCTTTTGGACCCCGAGGAGGCACTTACAGCAGCATTGTGAACAGCAGCTGCAGCAAGTGAGTCCGAATCTGCACCTCCTGCTGATTTCCCGAGCACAGAACACTTGTGGAACTGGTGTGCTTCGTCGGGTGCATCTCCCTTTTCTCAGACCCATTTCCTATTCCTTTGGAAACTGCTTTTTTTGCAGATAGCAACGTGCATATCTGACCATGCTATTTATATTTTTCTGGGGTTTCTTACGACTTGGTAGATTGGAAAAATGTGCAATTACATGAACTGTTGAGTTGTTAACATTTTCATGAATGCCAGCTTAAATTGCTGCTTTTTTTATCAGACTGCTGAATCTTATTCCTTTTTTTTTCTTTTTTTCTCCTTTCAGTGAAACGAAAAGCAAGCAGCCTAATGGTACCAAACATAAGTTGGCAAAGGCAGCTTCTCTTCCAGGCAGGAATGGTAACCCCACTTTTGCTGCTGTAGCTGCAGGTTATGACAAGAGTCCAGGTACTAGAGCCAGTTTGGATGTTTCTTATTATTTCCTGAATATTCTGTTGTGGTTTTTTATTTTCTATTTTATTTGTTTTATATATTACACTTTCTGGCAGGTGGCAGTGGTTTGCCAAAGGTTTCCCCAAGCAAGACGGAGGTTTCCAGCAATATCAGCATGTCCCAGGCAACTGTTGACAGTGATGGCTCTGACAGGTAATTTTTATGTTCTCTAGACCTCTAGACAAGAAAATTGAAAGCTGTTAATGGCATTTTGAAGGTGGTGACAGTATTCCTACAGGTTCCTTTCTTTTAGTCTTGGCACAGCGTCTCTCAACTTGCAAAGAAATTAAGAACTTAGGAGTGACTCAAAGTAAAGAGAAGGATGTTCTGGATGTGATGGGGACTTCCTCCACCCCATTCCCAGTAACTCCGCAATCTTGTGCTTCTCAGGCATCCAAATACTGAGAAATCAACTTGGCTCTTTCAGTATTGAGGTGCGTGAGCCAAGATCACTTGAAATAGCATACAGAATATCTTGTTGTACAGCAATATCTTTCACTCCCAGTTTCAACACCAAGACTAAAACCATCACTGGACTTTGCATTATGAGAGAGAGCAGATAGAGCTGCGCCAAGGCACATGGTCTTTCCTGACAGATTTTGACAGTGCACATCTGTCTCAGTTTTAAAAAGCTTTGAGCTCTGGTAACCTTTCTGGAATAGGAAAGAGATTTGAATTCAGGTTTCAATCCGCAAAGGAATTGCTTTTTAGAGCAATTGTGGGTAGGGTTTTGGTTTGGGTTTATAAACATTTATCACTGGTTCCAGTTAACTCATCTGTAGTTTAAAAAAGCTTGCCCACAACCTGGAGTGTGAGCATTTGTATCCTTTTCAAGTGCTTCTAGATTTTATTTACTTGTCAAAAACTGGCACTGTGGCTGGGATCCTGTATTCTACGAAGAACTGATCAAAAAAGCTGCTCTCAGGTTTGTGTTACAGCTCAGTCTACAGATTAATGAACTGTATGTAGGATCATAGAATCATAGAATGGTTTGGGTTGAAAGGGACCTTAAAGATCATCCAGTTCCAACCCCCTGCCATGGGCAGGAGTGTCTGT
This sequence comes from Tapera naevia, assembly GCA_033556795.1. Taxonomy (NCBI): domain Eukaryota; kingdom Metazoa; phylum Chordata; class Aves; order Cuculiformes; family Neomorphidae; genus Tapera; species Tapera naevia. The sequence continues at coordinate 19,992,768 of JAUMJJ010000029.1, forward strand.
AGCAGTATGTTTCTGCAGGGTGGGTATACACAGGAAAATGGTGTTCTACTGAAATCTTATCTTAAACCAAAAATAAGCTGATTTCCTAACTCTTGATTCCCGTTAAATATATGTATAAATCATGAAATATATACACCCACATACACATTTGTATATAGATCAGTAGGTTGATATTGCAGTAATACTGTGTTGGTGAGCTGTGTGTTGCTTTCCCGTTACTCCAGTTCGGGTTTGTGGAGTCCTATCAGCAATCCCAGCAGTCCCGACTTCACGCCTCTCAACTCATTCTCTGCTTTTGGACATTCTTTTAACTTAACTGGAGGTAAGTTTTTGGTTTTAAATACTTTCCATATTCAAATACAGGTGTAGAAATGGTGTCTTCTCTCCGCTGGTCTATGTACAGACAACGTTCCCATCCCTGACTTCAGAAAGGATGACTATGTAGGAAAGTGTGTTAAAAATTTGGTGGTGCATTACATGTTTCAGCCCAGAGAGAGTCACTGGAAACTACTCTTTGGAGTGTTTGTTGGACTGGAAGTACTTGGGTTTGAAGCTTCTTGGTTTCAGAAAAGATTCTTGATATTTGTTTTTTCATTTTTTTTCCTCACCCCTCCATCCTTCCCCCTAAAGCTTTGCTGTAGGTCTCAAGTGTGCTGCTGGGCCTGTGGTGTCCTGAGGGCTCAACACCTGCACGAAACCATTCATCTATAAATGAGGCAATGGCCCAGTCCTAGTATTGCTTTCCTCTTGTGTTTTCCTCCAGCATTTGTATAGCTGCATGATGAGCTGGTGCATACTAAAACCAGCCAGTAATCCCTGTATTTAAATGCTTAGGTAAACTTTACATATGTAACCATTGAGATGGGCCTTGATGCAGGCAGGCTGTGTCGTAGGGCATGGATGCTCTGCATACTTACTGTAGATTTGCATACCATGTTTCAGGATGCATGGTATTTTTAAGGTGCCTGCAAAAGGTGATAAGCAAAGAAACTTAACATGTGGCATTTGCGAAATGGATTTTATGGCTACTTAAAAATGCTGGGTGCATGCAGTCCATAGCAGCTGCTGCTGTGGGGTTCTTTTGTCTTCATCAATATCGCTTGGCACCAGACTGCGAGGGACAGCAGTAAGATGCCTGGGATCAGTTCTGTGTGCAGGGACCAGAGATGGGGTTTGTGCTGAGGCACAGCCCTTGCCGCCTCCCGTACCAGGAGTTACCTAGGAAGGCAGTGCTGTGATTACGAAAGATTCCTTCAGGCCTGTCACTTGCTCCACCTCCAGTTAACTTGCTACGATGAGCTGCCAGGACCTTCAGTATTGCTGTGTTTCTGCCTGGTTCCCTCACTGTTTGTGTAAATAATACCAGGAACCAAACAAATCCCATAGGCCAATCCTAAATTATACATAGTGAGCATAGAACTCTTTTCCCTGCTATAATCATAACTTTGTAGCGACTGTATGATGTAAGACACCTCAGATGAGATCTGTATCACTGTGTGACTTCTTCTAATTCAACTCTTGCACTGCAGCAGGAGCTGCTGGAAAAACGTGGGGAATAACTGTGAAAAGGGTTAGTCTTGGAAAAAGGAAAAGAGTGATGTACTTGGTTGTGTTTCGTTTTCTTTTCAGAGGTTTTTAGCAAACTTGGTTTAGCTCGACCGGCTTATGGGCAGGATGTTCAGAGAAACTGGAGTGAATTCAATAATGTTCCATCATCCATCTGGGATTCTTCAGCTACAGATTCTGTACCCTCCTGGCCAACAAGCTCAAGTTCCCCAACTCATACAACAGCAGTAAGTATTTAGTCCAAATACAGCACTTTATTACCGGTACCAACCTGTTCTGTACCTGCCATCTCATTTAATTTAGAGGATTTTTAAATTTGGATTAAGAAAATCAACGGAAGAATACAGGAAAGGAGAAGTTATACGTATTTGTAATTCTGTGTAGTTAAATATTTCTCACAAGAGAATCTTGCAGCACTTATAAAAATGTATTCTGTTCCCATGTGCTTCAGGATTGTGGGAAGAGCCATTCTGCTCCTGTGCTGTGGCTGGACACTGCTTCTCTCACTTCCAGTTTGATGGACAGTTGTAGAATAACCAACATAATAATTTTCAGGTTTTGATTCTGTTTCCTGATTCCAGTGTTGGGCCTCCGTGTAAAGTAACAAAAGATCCCAAAAAACGTACCTAAAAGTAAAAGAACTCAAATGTATCCTTTTCAGCTTAGAAAAAAACACTGAAAGACTGAGCATAAGATGAAGCCTTTAAACTGGCAGCTAATTTTGGAGACCTTGAGTATAGCCAAAGAAGATAAAACAACTTTTACACACATCATGGCACTGCTCTCTCATCCTTGTGCTTCTCTGTCTGTCAGAATAAAACTTACGCTGCAGCAGCTGTCTTCAGCGCCAGCTGAAATCGTTCCTCATCTTGTCTTGTGAAAATGTTTTTGTAGTGAGTAAGAGGCAGTGTTTACTTTGCCTGGTAGCAGTTCAGATGGAGTAGGGGAAGCTGAAGAAGGTCACACAGCTTCTTATAGACACACACTGGTCCTGCCCTTGTCGTGGCTTTGACCTCACTAAAACTATGCAAGGAGCAATTTTTGCTTTTTTGGTCACATGGAGGATCTGATAGGAGGAGGGATTGAGAACAACCTAGCTCTTAACCTGTTCCCTGGCCACTTCTGAAAAATACTCGGAAGTGTGCTTCAGGAAACCTTGAGACAGAAGCCAGACAAATGGTATAGAAGAATTATCAGTCTCTCCCTTCTAATACTTTGATTTTGGAGAAACTCAAGGAGATGATCACGTAATAAACAAGAAGCAGCAAACACATTGAAATGTTCAAAGCCTTTTTAGTTATTCTTATGTTTTTCAAGTGCTCATGGTGAGCCAGAACAGGAGAACTTGCTTTTCCTGCAACTGAACCCCCTTGCTCTCCGTGCTAGATAAGAGAGCAGTTACCAGGCTGGAGTCTCATCCTTTTCTCCTTTCTGGCACAAGAGCCAAAGCTGTTCCTGCAAACTGCACTTGGGGTGGTGTCTTTGGTACCCCCTTCTCTAGGAAGGTGTCAGGGGAGTTGGCTTTGATCATTCTGCTTCCTTATTACTCTTGTTTTCCCATTTAATGCATAACTCTGCATCTGTACTAAACAGCATTTGACCTCTGGGTCCTGTCTCCCTTCTGGTCTTGCTGCATTGCTCATACTTCTTCTGAGGTTTCTTTCTAACCACAGTCCCTTATTCCTCTTTCCTCCATTTCCCTGCGTGTATTTCTGATGCCCACTTTGTACCTCTCTCTGCTAGCCTTGAAAGGGAGTAGCAGTTGAGTCTAAGGTACTCTGCTGCTCCTTTCTTGGTTTCTTCTCTTTTATGAGCAATTGCCTTTCTGTCAGGCTCTCCCAGGCACGTCTGGGACATGTATGAATCGTTCCTGCCTCTTGCCCACAGGAGGAAATAGAGTGGACTTTTACCATGCTAAAGTTGGTGTCTGAGCAGCAGCAGGAGTGTTAGTTATAGAATAGTAATAGACTGTGACCTAGTTTGGCTCAACTTATCAGTGACGTTAGAATCCTAACGACATTGGCCCAGTTGATGCCTAAGTATGCTCAAAATTCTGGCCAGCTCTTAGTATCAAATTCTTCAAGGACCCTTTGGTAATGTGTTAGTGTCCAACCAATTTCAGGCATGAAATACCCGAGATGAAGACATTTTCAGAGTTTACCTTGTTTGTTTTTCTAAAGGGGTTTTTATTTTGATCTTCAGATGCAGAGTACACGGATACTGGTTAACCTTTAGTGTGTATTGTCTGAGGGCTGATATCTTGGGAAGGGATGCCCTATCTGCACTCAGTAAATCCAGACCCGAGGATGTTTATGCCTTACAGCTCTTTCTCAATTCCACTGCCTTTTGGATGTATCAAGTTTACTGTCTATTTGCGAATTGAATTTACAGCATATGTACATTAAATCTGTTGACACTGAGGTATGTAGGGCGTTAAGCCTACATATAGCAGGTTCTGTGCTAATATTAGCATGAAAGTTATGCTAACCTTCCTCATCTCCATCTCTGGCTGCCTCCGGGAATCACTTTCCTAAACAGCCTGTGGGTTCGATTCTTGTGCTTGTTGCCTGCTGCTGTTTGGGCTTTTGTGAAACAGTTGACAAAACCTGGGCCTTGTTCGTTTCTGCATGTGTTCTCTAGGCTTGCAGTACCTGTCCCATGCATCCCATAGGCATTTGTGACATGTTGCAGCACACCTGCATCTGCACAGTGACCATTTGTCAGAGACTTCCAGATGTGCTGAGCCAGGAAAGGCTTACTGGAACTCCATAACAAATGACAAGTTCTCCAATGCCCTCTTCCTTCATTTGGAGTAATTAATTTTAGATGAGGGAAAAAGTACATACTGGGGAAGTACAGTGGGGCTGAACACAGGTAGGTTCATCCAGAATGTACAATTGATAACGGATGTCTGAATATGAGGAGACAAGTTTGCAAATGGCCGAAGAATGATCAAGGAGTAGACTTTGCTCTTACGTTCCATTGCACGTTGAATTTTCTTGGTTTTTTCGAGACTTGAACCATGTTTTTCTAACTTGTTCTGATTTAATTGAGCTTGAGTATTTTGGCCCTTGTGTGTTAAATCTTGAATGCTAGGCGTGCTTAAACTAGAAATGGAACAGGGATGTATAAACTCAAATGAAAACAGCTTAAAAGCCTGTAATGTAATTGCGCTCTGCAGCCCATTCAGTTATCAGAGGTGTTTGGTGACCATTAGCGGTGTGGTTCCTCTGGGCAAGCTCTCATAAAGGGAATCCAAGCCTGCATGTTGCAGTGAAGACAGAAAGGGTTCCAGGGCAGGTTTGCTGCTGCTTAGATACTTTTCTTTCATGGGGGGCTGTAAACAAAGTAAAAATAGAGGTTAAACTGCTACTTACCTAGCTCTCTTTACTGCAGTCGATCCTTGGCACCCCAAGTGGCCTGTGGTCCACCACTCCATTCAGCAGTTCCATTTGGTCAAGTAATCTCCACAGTGGCCTTTCCTTCACCACTCCAACCAACGCATTGTCAGGCATTGATCTCATGGGTAGTGAGAACTCCTCCACTGCTCCTCCTCCACCCACTGCTGCCGCCATTGCCAATCTTGCTGAAGACATGGGACAGACCTACAATCCTTGGCGAATTTGGAGCCCAACAATTGGAAGAAGAAGTTCAGATCCTTGGTCTAATTCACACTATCCTCATGAAAACTGAAGTTAAGCAAAAGGGAAGAACTCTTATCCAGGTCATGATACAATTCTGAATGCAAATTAAATGCAAATTTTTGAAATATCATTTTCAGGCTGTTGCTGGTCATTGCTTCCCCCCCACCAGTCATGCTCTCCTCACTCGCTCCTTTTTAAAGTCTGTCCTGCAATATGGTAGTGTGAAATTGCAGATAAGCTTGAAAAAGTCTGGGTGTGGTCACAGATCCCAACTACAGCTGAAGCCTGTAAATCTGAACAATTTCATTGGTTTCATTTTTTACCATCTGCCATCTTTAGGAAACAATTCAAACTATAAAACGGTCCTGGCATGCAATACTTTTACGAAAAGTACCAGTTTGGGTTTTTAAATTTTTTCCAGTATTATCCTCTAAGCTCTAATTTAAAATCAAGAGGCACTTTGTGCTGAAATGCAGAGTATTTTTTTAAAAAAAAAGGCTGTCTTTGTTAACACAGGTTCTAAGAGAATGTAAAAAAGAAAAAAAAATTCAATGAAACAAACAACAAAACCAACGCGAAACCTTAAGAGCAAAAAGGCTGAATGTACGAGCATTCTGTTGAGACTGTAAAACACTTTCTGTGCTGTTTGTACATTTGTAAACCTGAATGCATTTTTAAGTTGAACTGAAATGCACACAGCCAAGACTTGTGGAAGAAACAAGATACCTTGTGCATTTCTTATGGATACAACTTTGGGTTGTACTTTAAAATAAATACTGCTTTTTTCAAGATCTGTCTGTTGAATTGTCTTCTCCTGGTATTTTCAGAACTTGTGTGTGCATGAATCTACTTGGTAGTGGAAACCTCCAGGCCACAATCTACGGCGCACAGGGCCTCCGTTAACAGAAACTTGACTGCAGATGAAACCTGGCCTTTCAGCTGGGTGGGTTTGTGCAGCAATGGAGAATGAGAAATTGTTCTCGGGGGTTACACGGTGCCAACCACTTGAAAACTTGCTGGGTAGCAAAATACTGGGAAGAAGTCTACACTAAGTTTCCAAGTGTTAGGCATAGAAGGAGTTGCTGCTGTTTATGCAAACCCCCCATACCCCTGTAATACTGTTCCTGTACAACTCCGCCATATACAGCTAAATTATATCTGTCTCAGGTGCCTCTTTCCCTTCACTAAACAGTAAGGCAAGTGACTCAGAAGGGGGGAAGATTTAGGTTAGACATTAAAAAGAAATTATTCTCGATGAGGGCAGTGAGGCACTGGCACAGGTTGCCCAGGGAAGCTGTGGGTGCCCCCTCCCTGGAAGTGTTCAAGGCCAGGTTGGATGGGGCCTTGAGCAGCCTGGTCTGGTGGGAGGTGCCCCGCCCATGGCAGGGGGGGTGGAACTGGGTGATCTTTAAAGTCCCTTCCGACCCAAACCATTCCATGATCCTCTGACTCTGTATACACTAATCTGAGCTAAAGCCAGGTAAACATTAACGCTTCTATTACAAGAAAACATTAACAGATGCTAGCAACATAATTTTACTTATGACTCAGTTCTGCTTCAAGTTTACAACAGCAGATTTTTATCTGCATCCATTCCTTAAAAGAGAACTCTCTACCTGAGTTAAATGCTTCAAAGAATATTGTATGCGAAAAAAAAATGAGGGTTAAATAAATAACTGAGACTAAGTGATGATTTTCTGGTTGTCACCGCCAGCAGCTCAAGATACAGATTGCCAAAATAGGAACTTGCTGGAACTACTTTGTTCCTAAAATTTGAGTATTTCTAGAACCGGTCAAGCTCATGAAATGTTCGGTTTGGATTTTTATGCGGTTTCCTTCTGAGTAACCGGGCAAACAAGTCTCTTACTGCACACAGAGTAAAGAAGAAGCAGTTAAGCTACTGACATGCCAGGGCCTGCTTCTCTGTAAATGGAACTTGGGAAGATAACTAGCAGTAACTTCAAGGTGAAAGAAGCTGCTTAAGGTAATGAGCCACCTCTTTTTCCCAGCAGGTGCTTATATTAGGATTGATTCCATGGAGGACAGAAGCGGAAATGAATTCTGAGATACTGAGAGTTCAGTGGTTTAAGCAGCTGTAAGGACAGGAAAAGGTTTCTGCTTTAAAAATATTTCCCTTTGAACAAGACAAAGCAACACACACAAGTAATTTAGACTGTTTTCCCCAAAATGAGAGCCATTCCCTTGTGTTAATGCAAACAACCTTTGCTGCCTTTAGAGTATTTTTAATTCTTGTTTTTGAAGTGTTTCATCTTGAGCACCAATTAACTATTTCTTCAGTTCCAAAGGTGAAAAAGCCTGAACTGTCCAGATCTTTGACACACAGTTTTCAGTTTCCTAAGAGTGGAAAAAGCATGTCCTTCTCCCAAAATTTATAAGGAAAATGTCCTAGGCCTAAAGACTTCCTACTTGTGATTGTCCTCTCTTATTTCCCTCTACTCAGAGGCTATTTGTGTATAAACGTAGACTCTTTTGGTTGGGAAAGACCTTTGAGATCATGGTGGCCAACCATACCTGTCCACTACTAAACCATATTGTTGAGCACCTCAGATGAGGTGCACTTTCAGAGAGCACCTTTGCTCTGTTCTGCATACTTAAAGAAGGCAAAAGAACCGACTTAAAAAGAAGTAAGGGGAGGTTTAGATTGGATATTAGGAAAAGGTTCTTCACCCAGAGGGTGGTGGAGCACTGGAACAGCTCCCCAGGGGAGTAGTCATGGCACCCAGTCTGCCAGCATTCAAGAAGGATTTGGACAATGCCTTCAGTCACACGGTGTAAATGTTGAGAGTGTCCTGTGTAGGGATAAGAGTTGGATTCGATGATCCTTTTAGGTCCCTTCCAACCCAGGTAATTCTGTGAGTCTAAGTCCTAGCTGTAACTGACAGAATTTAGGTGAAATAAAATCTGGGCAAAGGTTAGGGATTCCTAAAGAAACCTCAGTGTGTGGTAAGTACAAGTACAACACAGGCTTTGCTGCCTTCTCCCTGAGATGTCTCCTTGCCAGCTTTCATGGTATAATCACTCTTTCTATGCATTGGAAATGCTTTAAAAATTGGTGAAAACTGGGGGAGGAAGGTGGTTGATGAGCCAGAAGCCTCCACAGACATCACAGAATGAGAGGACCTCTTACAATGAGGTCAAAATAAAAGAAAATGATGTTTTGACAAAGCACATGTCAAGTCTTGCATAAAAATATAGATGGGGTTGAAAATGTTGCAGCCTGATGCAAGGAGCTAAATATATCCTGGGTAAAAGAACATGGGGAGAAATCAGAAGCTCCGAAGAAAGGGCGGACTGTGTTTTCAAAAGCAGAATGAACAAGACTGATGCTCAGACCATGAAGAAAGTTCCATCTTGAGTAAAAAGAACAGAGCTTAAAAGCTGGTTGTCGGCTTAAAGTGCTTGGAAGATGGGGCTGTCCTGGCATCCAGGGTGCTCACAGCCCTTCTGATAATTTAAAAAACAAAGCAGAGTATCATCAGAGCCAAACTACCATGAGTCAGCTCTTTTCTTCCAGACCTGGAAGCTACTGGGAATACAAAGTTCCCTGCAAGGAAGAGAAGTAATTAATGTTAATTTTGGTAATTATGTTGGTGCTCCTAAAGGGCAGTTCTATTCCACCAACTCTATACAAATAGGCTTTAAAAGCCTGAAAAGTTTCTGGCCTGTTATTAAAGCAGAAAGCCTGAAGTCAGTAAGCGAAACCAGTTTAATTAGCATGAGCTCTGTTTCAAAAAGAAAGGCATTGGAGTTTCTGTTAAAGACCATACCAGAACAGGATATAAAATTCCAGCTGAAAGACAATTAGTGCTTATCTCATGGATACAGACACTTGGAATGAGCCAACAAACCAACCAACAGGTCTGGGCCCAGCCCTGGTCATGGCTCTGTCAGCAGCAGTAAGTGCTGCAGCTTGGCCACTGCCCTGCGAAAGAAATGCCAGCCTGGGGAAAACTAGGATGGCATAGGATGCGGAATGTGAGTAAAGAGCAGTTTCTCAGCACTGAAGCATCTTTCGTGGTCAAATGGTTCTGAAGTTGTCTGTGAACTGTATGCCCAACCCAATAAGAGGTAAAATTGAGGGTGCCCGAGTGTTTGCCTTCATGAGGTAGGAAGGAGCGATCTTTCACTGAAACTGTTTCACCCAGAGTAATATTTCACACTAAATACAGCTTTGACTGGGCCTTGTCTGTTTTCCCAGCCTGTAATTATGAGCAAGTTTTCTGAGCTTTGGTGTTTCGGCCTCATGAAACAGTGACAACTTCAGCTCACGATGAGTCAGTTTGTCAGAAAAGACACATGCGGCTGGGATTGGAAAAAACCCAACTTCTGCTGTGTGTTTGCTGTGACTAGGAGAGCGTTCAGACACCTCATTTTAAACAGGTTCTGCTTCAAACCTGAGTCTCTTGCCCAGTGCCTGTTTTCATCTAATGCCAGTCAAGGATGGACTTCATGTTTAACTGATGCTTTAGTCACATCAATACTAAAGCAGGTGTCAGGGTGGTGGAATCAGCAACCTCTTCAGCAGCTCTCTGGACACAAAATCTCACCATGCTTACTGAGACTGGTTTGCTGCTTCGATGCTATGTGATTGAACAATGAGCAGAGCATGATTATTTTTCCCTATATAAATATATAGCAAAGAAGAAATCAAACAACCAGAAAGCAAAGCCACAAATACCTGCAGCAGCCTGAGAAAACAGTATGAGGGGGAATGGATTTAAATCGCAAGGGGAAGATTTAGATAGACATGAGGAAGAAATTCTTCACAATGAGGGTGGTGAGACACTGGCACAGATTGCCCAGGGAAGCTGTGGATGCCCCCTCCCTGGAGTCGTTCAAGGCCAGGTTGGATGGGGCCTTGAGCAGCCTGGTCTGGTGGGAGATGGAACTGGATGATCTTTAAGGTCCCTTCCAACCCAAACCATTCTATGATTCTACAATAACACAATGAAGTGCTAGCCTGAACTCTGAAGCACTAATAAAGATTGAGAGTCTTAGGAGGCAATAAAAACCTGATCACCTAATGAAAATGTTGCCATATTTGCTGGGATAGGAGGACTGTCCTGACCAAAACTAATTTTTTAGCAGAACTGTAAAGGCAGTTGCTCAGATCCAAAGCCATCAGTTAGATCAGTTGAGCTTGAATGCCAGATTACATTGCACCAAGAGAAACACACAAAGTGGAAGGAAATGTCGAGAAAGATATTCTGGCCGTTTCCCGAGGAAATCCCCTTAAGGTGGTGGTTTTTTTGGTTGTTTGGTTTCTTTTCTTTCAAGCTAGAACCACCAAATAGTGGTTCTTCAGGACAGACCCTGTATCTGCCTATTGTGTAGCAAATGTTTGAATGAGAGTGTCATTAACACTGGATAATGTGGGACCTTCAGGCAGAACATTCAAGTCTCTCCTAAGTTTTACAAGATCATAGAATCATAGAATGGGACCCAGTTCCAATTCCCCTCCCATGGGCAGGGACACCTCCCACCAGACCCAAGGCCCCATCCAACCTGGCCCTGAACACCTCCAGGGAGGGGGCATCCACAGCTTCTCTGGGCAACCTGTGCCAGTGCCTCACCGCCCTCAATAACACTCAAGTAGCCCTTGAACGGCAGCGGCAAGTGAGACATTCTAGCACTGCAATAACGGGATTCACATGGGATACAGGCCAGACTACTTACAGGAGATGAAGCAAACAGAAGGTCTTTGAGTCCAAGCCAGACTCTCTTGTAAACTATAAAAAAACATTGCAGTTCAATTACTCACCCTAAACAAGACAAGGGATCTGGAGCCAGCATCCTAGAAAAGACAAAAGGTATTGGCTTGGCAGGGTGCAGAGAGGGGTAAGGGGTGGGGGGGCAGATACCTCTAGGAAGGAGATGATACAGGCTCTCCATTTTATAATTCTGGGCTTAATAAAACATTCCAAAGGGAAAAAAAAAAAAAGAAATAGCTATTCTGGAAATTTTCCTTGGTGTTTTTTTTAGCCTAGGCACGATGGCATCACTTGTGGTGTTTTGGCTTAGTTACAAGGAGCTTGCTGGGAAGCAAGTTTACGAGGAAAGCGGGCACCTGGAGCAGCTTCTGCCTCGCCCAGTATCGCTCACTGGCCCGTTCCACAGTTATTTTCAGGGAAGACAATACTCACTGGAAAGAAGGTATTAATCTGCTTTATGGCAATACAGACGACAACAAAAGCTGAGGAGGATGAATCACTGACTCTCAAGAGGGAAATACAGAGAAGTTAGTTAGACTCAAAAGAGAGAATAAAATGCTCCTTGGTGTGCTCCTTCCCTGGCTGCTGTTGGCTTCCTAGAAGGGAAAACCCTTTTAGCTCCTTCTGCTTTACACCACTCACACTCCTGGTATTGTCCATCCTTAGCAGTCAAGTTCATTACTCAGAAAATCCTGCCAACACTGAAGAGTTTGATAAATAAGAATGAAGAAAGTCCCTAAAATCTACACAATTTTCTGCATTAAAGGGGTATGACTCAGCTTACAGCTCACAGGAAATAGCCTGTTGTACTGCATAAACTAGGAAAATTTTTGGACAACAGGAATTTCAAGGAATATTCACTTGTGCTTCATTCCAAACCAGCAACACAGAAGTTTCTTCCTAAGAGGTCTGACTGCTAAACATTGCTCAGATTTCCTTGCCTGTCAAATTCTGTTCTGTGGCTGAAGACGGCATCCAATTCAAGAGAGGGGTGGGGTGTAAGAATCAACAGAGCTTAAGAAAACATCAATAATGCCTTAACGCTTCAGTTAAGCTAAGCAAAGGCCATGGCCTGTGGATGGATGTATCTTAATACGGAATGGAATATCTTAATACTTTGAAGTACTAGGGGGATAGGAGGAGGGGGAGACAAAAGGAATAAAACTGTTCAGCTACATTTAGAAACTTAGTGACAAAGTCAGATTTCATGCATGGGAGGAAGGAAGGGATAAAAGGGAGTTCTTGTCTTTGACACAGCTGAATTCAAGAGTCTAAAGAAATGCTCCAGAAGGGTAACTCATCACAGCTAAAACAGAAAGCAAACTCTATGCTACAAGAAGCCGCACACAGAATGTCTCATTGTTATGCAGAGCTTAATTTCAGATACGCAAATGTGTGACCTGGGCACTGGCTGTGAGTTGAACCCAGGTAAATGGAATGAGAATGAGGTGCATTGTGTGCTGACTTAGAGCCCTTGCATTGATCAACTGCATGCAAAAAAGTCCGTGCAATGCAGTTATCGGAACAATAAAACTGGAATATTGCTGAAGTGAGCAGATTCAGAACCAGAGAGCGTCAGCAAGTGGACAGTATTTGTGCTGGCGTTGTTTATTAATGGAGCCTCCATGTGAAAAGTCACTGATTCAGTCTACGCAGCAATATTAACTTATGAGAAAAAAAGATCCCAGTAGGTTTTCAGAAATTCTGATTAAATCAACAAACTGGAAAACACTTCCTCTGACTCAATAATGAGTAATGACATTTCCTCTCTCTGCCCAGTGAAGAATGAGAGTCCTGTTCTTTAGATAAACAGCACCTCTCTGTGGCTACAAACAGCATTCAGGCCATCACAGCGGTGCCAGGTGGCCTTAAAATATCCTCTACAATTTTTCCTGAAACAATGAAAAAATATATCTCAGCTAAAGTAGCCGCATTTTGCTTCAACGAGTTGTACACTGGAAAATTAGCACTATTTTCCCTACTACAGTCTATACAGCTATTATTCCTCAACAGTGAAGTGTCCAAAATCCTAAATGAAGAGGAACTGGAAAGTTCTTGCTGTACAATGGTGAAAGTCCACATTTTGGGGCAACCTGCAAGTCATACCAGGCTCTTACTTCTCTTCAAGCATAGGACCACAACGTGTCAGACAAGCCTAATGCAATCAAACTATTTGTTTCCTATATTTATTTTAGTATTTCATCAAACCATTGACAAAGAAACCGCTTCCTTCTTTCTTTCCTTCCCTTTCTACATGCTTTCAGTATCTTTTCCTCTATATCCGCTCAGCTGGACTGGGGTGTCTCCAACACCCAGCCAACAGCATTAACATAGTGCTCCTGCACCCAGAGACCCTGAAGCTGCACTCAAATACTAATGCTGTGATGGCCCTGCTTGCCCTCACATGGTCATTCTCAGCCTCTGCACGTACAGACTTTGCGCTGCCGTAGAATCACAGAGAAACATAGGATTGTTTAGGTTAGAAAAGACTTTTAAGATCTTCGAGTCCAACCATAAAGCTGACACTGCCAAGTCCACCACTAAATCATGAGGTAACGTCCTCCCCTGCCCTGCTTTGGCCTCCTCGGGAGGAGACAGGAACAGCCTCACTACAGGACTTTCCCCCATGGATGCTGGGAGAGTGTTCCTGTGAGGGCAGGGCAGTGGGCAGCAAGAGGGTCTGGGCAGGGAAATGCCCCTTTTCTCTCCACAGGTTGAAAGCCATGGCCCTCCTCAACCTCTCCACCCCAATCTCTCTCTCACACACAGGCGATCCCACAAAATTTCTCACGGCTAACGGCATTATGGTCATTCCCAGCATCAGGAAGGTCTAAATACCAGTATTGCAGCAACTTTGTCAGCTTGTGTGAAGTAGCCGACCAAAGTAATGAAGCATAGATCGCAGTCTCAAAAAATCAGGGCTGATCTGGAGGTCCTGTGGGATTTGTAACTGCTTTACATTCCAGTTCCATATTCCTTATCATTAAAACTTCAGTTTGAAGTTAGATTGAGAGTTTTCCAAAACTTCTCTGCTTCTTCCCACACCATCCAACTGGGACATAAATCTAAACTCCCTCCCAAAGGCTTTTGCCAGGAATCCCTGTGTAGTTCCAACAGAAAAGGTTTCTAATGGGCCCAATGGGAGCACTATGCAAACAAAACTATTCCCACCTCAGACCACTGATTTCAGCCACAACGTAATTTACTTTTTCTCCAGATTATGCCTTTCCCATTGTAATCTCTCTTAACTTTTCAACTTTATGAATAATTAAAGGTTCAGTGAGCCTCAGGGCAGTGACTGACTCCAGGCCAAGTGATTTAGTCTGGACTTAGAGCCGCTATTACTGTTGGAGACTCTGGGAAGGCTCCTCCTCCACCCTGCTCCCTCAGGAATAGCCAACAAGCATAACGAGCAGATTCAAAATTATACACATAAGTAATAAACAGTATATTATCTCAAGTATTTTGCCTGCAAGGACCAAAACTTTACAATAAATTACATTAGGGGATGTACTGTACATCCTTCAATGTTGTGAAATACGTAAAATACAGATTGGCAGAATTTGACATTTAGAATACTCTATGATGTAATACACAAATACAACAGCCACCACAAAACATAAGTCCTTCTTGATGTTGAAGTTTGAGTGGAATAGAGAAAACACCAGAAATTACAGGACCAGACTGACAAATAACATACAATTTGATATTAGCATGACTGAAGAGAAAACAGGATGCTTGGTGGTGATACCAGGCTCTTATGATCTGTGTTTTCATGGCATCAACTGATCACGTTGGACACTTTTGAATAAAGTGGGACACAGCTCCACATGTCACCATCATGCTGCCAAATGGAGCCACTTGTAATAGGCAAAATATTTCATTAACTCGGAGCAGAAAGGTTGACTGGCATTTAAAAAAATGTGAGAAAAAGAGGTTGCTGTTGAGTTAAGCTTTCCCATTCATAATCTGAGAGTCTTGCAATTCACATGGGAGAGCTATTTTAAACAAACTCATATGCAGTCAGCAACAAGATATAGATGATAGAAAATTTCTGAGGGTCTTGAAATGTTAAGGAATTCCTAAACTGAAAAACACTTAAAATCTTACTTGGTCAACAAAATTACTTACCTTTCTTCTGATGAGGACCGTTTTTCTGGTTTAAATGAGTGGTTTTGCCCAGAAAAGTAGATGCCCCATTCCTGGAGGTGTTCAAGACCAGGCTGGATGAGGCTACATGACGTAGCAGAAGGTGTTCCTGCCCATGGCAGGAAGGCTGGAACTCGATGAACTTTCAGATCTTTTCTGACACAAATCATTCTAAGATTTTATGGTTTGCTACTTTTTGTTGTTTTCTTCTTGATTTTCTATTCTCTCATGCATTTTTTGTCTTGTATCTACGAAAATTTCCTCTCTCGTTAGAGTATGTTTCAAACTTTAAGATGTTACATTTTTGACATCAATAAGCCCTTCTGAAGGGAAGTCAGTGCCTGCACACAGAAGGCCATACCAGAATTTCAAGTCCTGCCTGCAGGCTGTCGTACAGCAAAAGGCATGGCCAAAAGATGGAATGAGTTCTGGTTCCACACCAAAACACAGAGTCATTGCTGCTCTCAGCAGCTCCCCATGGCGTCATTTACAACCAACCCAAGGGCACACGTGCCCTTCACATAGCCACGGTTCCACAGTCACCTTGGTTTTTGAATGGAGCATTCTTTATGGCGACACATACACCAGCTTCAAATGAGTGACAATTTCTCTTATAGCTTATAGAAGATTCATGGAGAAAGTATATAAAATAATAATAAAAATCTCACACTGCTGCTTTGTTTAACAGCTGCTGCCAAATGTGCAGCGTGTGGACAAACCGGGGCCTGGCTTCACTGTAGAAAATTGACAGCAGCTGTTACTTCAGCAGGGTTTAGAGCAAGAGTGTCAAACTCACGGCTCCCCCTGTTCTCCTGCTCCTGCAGCGTAACACACGTCACTCACTGCACACGTGACCAGCGCTGGCAGGAGCGCAGGGGCGAGGAGCTCAGCGCTGCTGCTGGGGAGAAAAAGGTGCTGGGCTGGATAAAACAAGGTGGAGGGATGGATTCGGCCCACGGGCTGTGAGTTTGAAACCTCTGGTTTAGAATTAAGTTCTTCCCGACTTGCATATCAGTGTAAACTATCCCCATACACCACTTAACATCCCCTCCCACAGATAGAGCGTATCAAGTCGAGAAACCTGGAAGCGTTTATTTTAATTCACCCCAAATGCATTAGAAGTAAGCCACCATCTGTTATTCTTGTCAGTTCTTTATTGGTTTTCATCCTAAAGACTAGCACATTTACAGCATACATGGATCGGATGAACTAGAATATATAAAACAGTAGCCATATGCTTATGATATATTAATACTGCCCAAAACCAAATAAATAAAAATATTTCAATGCACAAAGCTTGGCAAATACAGTTGTGTTGGGACAAAATGGTGTTGTATTATACAGTAATTTTACATGTATAAATGAAACAAAAGGCAACTGTGCTGTAGGTACTTCCACAGAACATACACAAAACATACTTGGCAACAGGTTTTTTTTTTACCTTTGTATGTTCTATAATTTAAAAAATGTACTCAAAAAAGAACATTAGACAGAACTTCATTTTACAGTAATCCTTAAATTCGCCTCTCCTGTGCAACAGAAAAGCTGACTTCACCCTTGTGAAGCGTCCTATGCTGATTTCAAGTTTCACAGTTTTTCTTTTTTGATGAACTGCTTGAGATCTCACTGCTCATTGTGCCCTTTAAACCAGCCCGGCGATGTGCATGTGCTGATGAGGCTGTATATAGAAAACATTAGCTGGACAACTATGTTTTTTACATGTAAGCATATTGAAATCAGAGTGTTTTGAACAAAATAATGCAGTACTTGAGACTGGTATTCCACCACTTTAAAAAGGTGAGCAAAAACCATGCACATACAAAACTCGGGAACTTTCTGCTGATGACATTGGTGTACAGAATCAATAAAGGATTGCTAAGCTCTAGAGAAGATCTGACAATTGTTGGCCACAGTCTAAGCGAGTGGCTCTCCTAATTGTTACAACAGACCTCTTGTTATTGTCTTCTGAAGCAGAACATTGGAAGGATTTTAGTGTAACAATACAGGACTTATAATATAATTAACTATGTTTTGAAATATACAAAATAAAATTATGAACTCATAAAAACTAAGGGGTATAAAGAATATCATATATACAAAAATAAACATATTATTTAATAATGCGCCAGGGACTGAAGGTTGGGTAGAAATAATGGACTACCATGTCTAAAGAGATCCCATCGAAAAGGTTTTCACCATGCACATTAACAATAAAACAAAATAAAATAAAAATCAACACTATTAATTGGTAAACAGGGTTAGTAAAGCTTCCAAGGGACTGTTCTACTGAGGATGATTTGTTCAGACCTGGGATATGTACCACAATATGTTGGATTTGCACACAATTCCATGTTTTGTTATCCTAGGGAGCCTGAAAGGATGGTAACAAGCTAGTTCAGTGGAACTCTCTGACCTGGCTCGGTGAAATGCTGCTCAGCGTTAAACTGCGAGAAGCAAAATGCAAAAACTGCTAGGCCTGGAACGCCCAAACCTGCATGGGAGCAGAATGGACATGACTGACTGATAGAGCAGTGACAGCACAGACAAACATCAGTGAGAGGGAGAAAGAAACCAGAAAACAGCCATATACTTACCTGGCTGTTGCTACTCTCACAAGAATAAATGAGCAGGTTTTTCTATCCTAAAGCTTACATCCTTAGAAACCAAGGAGGAAAGGGCATAGGGTGCTGAAGGAAGCTTGCTAGGGATTACTTAATCCTGTTAAAACTTGGAAATTAACATTTAGCTGCTTTTTTGAAAAGGTATCTTAGCTTCAAAGGCATTCTTTGGGAGATTATTTCCAGGGAGATATGTTCAACATTTTTTTTATCAAATGCTATCAAACTGATCACCTTCATCATAGGGTGGGACACATCTGCAGTTCTCATGCATTAGCAGTAGCACACAGGCAGCTCCTTTCTACCAACATGGGCCATCGTTACCTTCCTCAGAAATACTCTGAAAAGAGTCATACTTTCCTCCTCACCCCAGGATTCTGAACATCTACTGAGGCAAAATGCAAAGCTAAACAGAAACCAGTTTTGGCTATGGGGTAGCAGGGATGCATTGGGCACTTCGAGCATTTTTGTATTGACATACAAAATTGATATGGAAAAAAAAGATCAAACCCTAATCAAAAAAATGTAACCCCTTGAGATACTAATGCTTACAAACCAGAAGTGATATAAAAAAAATGGGTAAAAATCTGTTAATTAATTAATATACAGTACCATGGAACCTACTGATTATGTCACGTGCAACATCAGCTTGGTTGCACTTGCCTCATTCTGGGGAAGGGCAGGGGGAACTGCTGCTGGCATTAATGGTTAAGCATCATTATGTTTCTAGAACAGTTAAGATGCATGCCCTAGTCTTTACCTGCCAAAGACGACAGGAATTTGTCTCATTTGGACGGAAATAGAAACTAGATCTCATACTCCTGGCCTTTTATGTATTGGTAATTTCATATATAACATGGCACTCTATGTACAGTAAACCAATTTACACTCCTGGTTTTTATTCCGCTGATTGTTTTTAAAAGTTAAACTTCTGTTTCTTGATTGTAACAATGCATTCTACAGTTATTAAGACTGTCAAGGATCCAATCCCTTTTTATTTACAAGTTTTGATTTTTACTCTCAGTTTTAAAAAGTTTATGAAAAGCTCAATCTCAGGTCAACTCAGTATAAAAAGATGTTACGTATAACAGCTGCCTAAAGGCCTTTCCTAGAGTTGTTGCCCATCCAGGAGGTACCTAGCTATTTGCATATATTAAGTAGCACAATATCTGTTCAACTTACATACACTGAGGGCTATTTAAATGGGCAGAGAGTCATCACACTATTCTCAAGCTAAGGTGTCAGAATAATTGTTACTATAGATTCCAATTCTGTAAGTAACATGCTCTGTATAACCTAGTGAGACTTACAAAAAGGTTATTTATCGCTTCTGGATGACAAAATCGTGTATTAATCTAGAGTGTACCCACATGTTTTAATGGAACAGCAATTAAAGGACATGGTATGCTTATGTTTCAACTTTTCCATAAGTTCCTTCTGGAGGCCTGTAATACTTTGGGAAAGCCTTCAGTTGCAGGGAATTAAACGCATACTTGCGACATCCAACATTCTTCATTGTATTTTCTCGCCGACAACCCTCACTGGGGAAAAAAAACAAGCACAAAAAATGACAGCAGTAAAAAGGGAAAAGAAAAATAAAAGAAGACTTAAACTAAGATGAAATGAACTGGTTACTTTATAGCATTAACAAAAAGTTGGTCATATTTAATGAGCGCTTAATTAATTTGCCACCGCAAATATTAAAATGATGGTTCCTCATACAATGCTAGTAAGAAGCACACAGAATGGACACATGCTATGTCTGCTAGTTTTGCATTTCTACAAAGCAGCAGGGCATCTACTGAAAAAGGTTCTTTCACGACGGTTTCATGTATTTCAGGGTGCGCTGTTGTGGCGCTCACACGCCGCTCCATTGCACAAGGATGCCAAGAGATTGCTTAAAAGCAGTTCTGCCAATTTATTAGTAAATTAAGCTGAAAAAGAAAAACTGCTGATCTCTCAAATAAGAGCTTTAAAGTTCTTTTACTTTTCCCTGTAGGTCAATACTATCAGTACATACTTAAAGATCAGAGCTGATAGAAAAATATTGACTTTCCACTTATCTCTGCATGCACAATATTGCCTTGAAAACCAACACACTCTAAAACAAATCTTAATAATGAAATAGCAGCTTTGTGTGGGTGCAAAAAGATTGGCTGTCTTGACAGTCATCAACCCAATGAAACAAAGCTATGAAGAATTATATTTTTACCCAACATTATGGTTCAACTGCCCCACATTACAAAGAAGTTCTGCGCTACAATAAAAAACTACTCCAGTTATAAGGCTCCTTTACACTTGTAAATCTACTTCAGAGTTCCTTTGATTATATCCAAAAACAGACTTACAAAGAGGAAGCACTGTCATTTAAATATATATTATAAATCAATTTAGGCTTGCAGGAGAAAACTCTTTCCCTGATAGAGAACTGAAACCTAAACAATGAGTACTGGAACTTCATGGCAAAATGTACAGTACACCATCGTACGGTGGAAATGCCACATTATTCCTATCTGATAAATGTTTGCAGCACCTACAAGGTAAACTCTGGTTGTCTGATTCAGAAGGCAGGTTTAGCTTCTAGTTCAGTTTGAAAGCTCTCTGGCTCTTACCGATCACACTGTTCTTCTAATTTTGGTTAACTAAACTGATCGTAACTGTGTTCTGTCTGTACCACCTACTAGGACTTCACAAAATATTGCAATTTTTTGCTTTTAAGAAACTGTTGATGCAAGTTTGAAATTTGTCTCTGGAGCACATTCTGTGCCTGCCTTTTATAGAATGGAATGTATACAATGACACTACTTTTATGGCACCGGTTTGTGTTTCACAGTATCCTCCCCAAAGGCCGTTGCAGTCAAATAGACTCACAAAAAGCTGCACAAATGATGGTTCAGAGTACCCATAAAAAGAATAAGTTTAACTAGCAAATATGGAATGCCAGATGAGCATTTTCACTCCAAACCAAATAATTCTGTTCATAATTAATTCCACTGTATCTGGTTGTTGCATATGTTCCTCTGTGGAATTTCATAGAATCATAGAACCATAAAATGGTTTGGGTTGGAAGGGACCTTAAAGATCATCCAGTTCCAACACCCCTGCCATGAGAAGGGACACCTCCCACCAGACCAGGCTGCTCAAGGCCACATCCAGCCTGGCTTTAAACACCTTCAGGGAGAGGGCATCCACAACTTCCCTGGGCAACCTGTGCCAGTGTCTCACCACCCTCACAGGAAAAAAAATTTCTTCCTAATCATCCATCTAAATCTCCCCTCCTTCAGCTTAAAACCATCACCTCTCGTCCTGTCACTGCACTCCCTGATAAAGAGCCCCTCCCCAGCTTTCCTGTAGGCCCCACACACCATTTCATCTGCCATGTATGTTTCTCCTGCTGGAGAAACACAAACAGTAAGGACTACAGCATTTTATAATCTCAGTGCCTGAATGAAAGCACTGACCAAGATAAAACAAAGAAAAAAAAAGATGAAAACTTGTCCCCCCTGAAGTTTAAGAAATAAAAGAAAAAATGACCTTGTTTTCAAACAGCCTAGGCTTTCAGACTAGATGAATTTAAGGCAGGTCTTACAGCAGGCCTAGCGATAGGCATAAGCGAGTCCTTCACAATTTACTTAAACAAATAATTGCAGGGAGCTCAGTGGAGATCCTCCTCCTAAAGTTACTTTCACACCTTGTTAGACCAAACGCAGGAGACTCATATCCCATTGCAAGAAGAAGGCCACAGTCCAGCCTGACATTCCCTCACTTTGTAAAAAGGTAGATTTTGGAACTCAGAGCAAATGAACCAGTGTTAATCAGAAAGCAGAGTTGATTTGTATGGAGACACAGTGGTACTAGATACCAGCACGGGACATGGATATATCCAATGCCATCACATCACGATTTTAAGCCTCAGCAGCAGGAAGGAGTTACCTGAATTAATTGCAACTAAAAATAAATAGGATACATGCATATATAATACGAGGAGACTGAAGGGAGACCTCATCACACTTCACTGCTTCCTCACAACGGAGGAAGAGGAGCAGGCGCTGATCTCTTCTCTCTGGTGACCAATAACAGGACTAGAGAGAATGGGAGGGAGATGTGCCAGGGGAGGGTTAGGTTGGACATCAGGAAAAGGTTCTTTACTGAGAGGGTGGTGGAACACTGGAACAGTTCCCCAGAGAAGCAGTCACAGTGCCAAGCCTGACAATATTCAAGAAGATGGACAATGCCTTCAGAAACACGGTGTGAATGCTGGGATTGTCCTGTGCAGGGACACAAGCTGGACTCAATGATCCTTTTGGCCAACTCAGGTCATTCTATGATTCTATGTACATGTGTGTGTGTATGCTTGTTTTTCTGGTCTTTTCTTCTTTTAAGAGAGAAATTGGAAGAACAGTGCGGAAAAAAATGCCAGGAGATAGTGTACTGTACAGTCTGATTTCATGAAGACACAAATACAACCACATACTCTTATTTTTTTTAGTTAGAATATTCACCAAATTTGGGATTTTGTTCTATTTTTTCTGTTATTTTTTATTTTTTTAACCTTTCTCTCAGAAGCTTTTGTATAGTTTTTGAGCGTGTTAATAATAGTAAAAAATAGAAATCACAGTATTAGAAGAGTTCTCCTCAGAAGCCCAATTTTCTGTCATCTCAGGCACTAAGCAAAGTAAATCTAATTATGAATTTAGTAAAGTACACTAAATGAGGTTAGTTTTTTCGATCAGCTATTGCTATTGATAAGCTTTGCCAGACCACTGCATCAACAAAATCCTTCCGTTTAAACAGGCCTCTCCCAGTGTGCTCTTATATATAAATGATGAGCAAATTCTACCCGCAATTATTCTGCGCGATTAAACTAGGTAAGCTGCTTCAGTCTCATCAATTAAATAAATGTTAACCTACCATCATTCTCTAAGTCACTATCAACATCATAATTTATTAAAGCTGTCCGACACTTAAAAATGGAAATAACAATAATATTTAGTCTAGTGTAATTAAAACAAAGCCCAACGGAAAACCTGAACCCCACCCACTAATGCAGCTAACGGATACCTCCCCTCCTCTCGCCTGAAAGATTAAAGACCAAGATCTTTAGCTTCTAGGATGATAATGACCCTGTTTCAGAATAAGTTCTAACAGAGCACCTGAAACAAATAATGGATCATTAGCAGGCTAATGCCAATTACATCCTCTTCCTAACCACAAGTCATTCTCTTTATGTCTTTGATACATTACAAAATGCAGATCTACAAAGAGAACGAAATAATTCTGCATGCAGCCCACCGCAAGTTGTTTTTTCACTGGGTACACTAGTCTATTGCAACATACTTAACCATGAGAAAGGAACAACACTGTGGTTCTACAAACTGTTCCATAATGTAATTTGGCTATTATGCTTTGGAATGAAGGTAGAAATTTGTTTATTTCTTTAAATAAATTTCTTATAATTTCTTATAAACCCCACCCACGTTTTTATTTTTCTCTTCATACCTCGTAAAAATGAAAGGCAAGTAGCATACACCTTAAATATACAAAAAGATACAAATTCTTTTCAGATAGAGTTCCTTTCTCTGGAATACATGAAACAAGTAACACAAAACTGTATTTGGTAAGAGATCTTCAGGCCGGCTAAAGTAACGAGGTAACAGGCCAATGTCAGACTATGTTACAAGCACTGAAAGCAGAACAATAATTTAAAGTTTCAATACAATTCTTTTTTGATAAAATAATTTGATGTATATTTACAGTTTAGTACAATAGAAACATAAAATTGTAAGGCATAATAATAATTCTTGGCAGACAATGCTATGACACATTCCTTTGTCCAGCAGGTACCAAGTGGCAATACACATTCAAGCACTTTTTGTTTTGTTTTGTTTTATTTTGTTTGGTTGTTTTTTTAACCTTATCTTCACTTGCAACGTAATCTGGCCACCAGGTATGCTATGCTCAGAAACAGCCACACAATCAGTAAATTGGGGCTGAGAGCTAGTAAAGGAATAGAGTAGAGGAGGCTGGGATCTAGTCTGAAATCTCGGATGGGCACCAAGCCACTCAAGTTCTTCTGGGTGACTACCTCCCGTGTTCCAATGCTGTGAAAAGGAAGAAGGTTGGGAGGAGGGAAAATAAAACAGAAAGATGGACATGCAAATGAATGTATAAAAAGAGATGGCAACACAAGGTGGTCAAGAAAATGAAAAAAAAACATGGAAGAAAGTACAACAAAACCAGAATATGAAATAAAGAAAGCGTGGAAAAACATCTCAAAAATATGTATCAGCAGAATTACAGAAACAAGGAGAGGGAAAGAGAATAAAAGAGAAAAATAAGAAAGAAGTACTGTAGTCTACTGAAAATAAACACATGTAGGTTGAACACAAATGGTTTTCCATGTTCATTCTTTCAGGTTACTAGGCAATAATACCCCATGCTGCTCTGCCATGCTTCCGCATGCTGTAAAGTGGAGCTCTGAAAAGCAAGCTGAACATGAATAACCATTATAGTATTTGACCCTTTCAAACATCTTTCCGTGTAGGCTGCAGTGAAACAATTTAACCTCTTAACTACGTGCTCAATATGTAAACAAAAAAAAACAAACCACCCATTTATTTTTCTGCTTCAATGTGAATTCAAGTGTGTATCAACACGCTCTCCAAAATGCATGTTTCTAAAGTGCCTCAATATACCCTTGTGAAGGCAAGACACGCTGCGCAGCCCGACTCATTATGCCCCTGCTTCCCACATTGCTTTCAGCACAGAAGGCCTGTCGTGGAGAACACCTCTTCAGGTAATCTGAGGCTTTGTAGCACAGTGTTTCATTATGGAGCATTCTTACACTCTCTGCAGTCCAACTCTTATTGTAGTTTACAAAGCAACACCCAAGTGCAGCCTGTGAACCCGACCCTCTTAGAAGTGCGCTCACTCCACCCTTTAAAAGGTGATATGTAACGTTGCTGGTTGTGTAACAAGGTTAGGTAACCACCAGACAATGTCTTGGAGGACATCAGAGTTATCCTGTTGGTGGTGAAAGGGAAAAAAACGCCTTCAGATGCTGGTGACACTTAAAGTCAAATGGAATTAGGTAGGCAAGAAACTAAACCAACTATTTCTGACCTGGATTAACACATCTAAATTGGTGATCAAAACAGGCTTTCACTCCTGGTGCCTACACTGGATAAGGGCAGATGGAGCCTCTGATGCCTACAAACCCCCAATTACATTGTAGCAAAAGGGGAAGGAAGATATGTATCCTTTAAGAATAACCAGCAATCACACAGGGCAGTATGAAGGGCAGGTAGGATACATAGCAATATCCAGGCCTGACTCATTCCCACCCTGTGAGTGGGGCAGTCCTAAGACTGCACTGGACCATAGGGTAAACTGGAGTTTTCTCCATCAGCCAATATCTAACACCCACCTAATCTGGATTAAAAGGTGCACCTGAGCTCAAGCCTGACTTGAGGACTGGACTTAAAAGTCGGTGCAGCTGCAGTCTTCCATGTATGTGAAGTACCCTCCTACCTCCCTGGGCTACTGGTGAATGATGAGAGCATACACAGGAATGTATCTGGTACATGCGAAGAAAAAGCAAACATATTTGTTGACAATTGCCTGGGCATAAATATGCACCAAAAAGTATTCAAAATGTAGAAGACCTCTGAAGGAGGTGGTGAGTGAGTATTAAATGAACTGGAGTGTAATCTGTGAGAAGAAAGCTAATGTTGACTGGAAAGTGGTGGATAAAGACTCAACAGAATAGTCGGAAGGAAGATAAGTGTTTTAGAAGACAGATAAGAAAGTAAATCAAGGGGGAGGGAAAGAAGGAAGAAGGCTCAAAATGACAAGATGGCATTATGGACCACACATGCCACATCTTTATCACTACAAATTAGTATTAAGCTACTCAATTTTACACCAAGACGTGCGCAGAGCCACATACAGTGGGAATGGAGGCAAGAGTTGGAAAGTGCTTTCCCTGTCACTGTTGCCACATGCGGATGCTTCCACCCATGGGGTGAAAAGTGACCCTCACCCTTTGGAAATATCAAATATAGCAAATTTTACATGGTGTAAAACACATCAAAATATTCATCGGCAGATTACCTCTGGGAGAGGACCAGGGTAAAGAGACAAAGAAAATCTCATTCTAATCCACCCTGCACATGGGAATCCTCTCTGTGAGGAGCGGCCAGGGCTTCTTGTGCTGGAGCGGTCAGCTCCCACAGACCCTTTGCAGGGCACAGCTGAGCCCCACAGCCACGATGGCAGTGACTTGGGGAAAGCTTGTGTAAGAAGGGGAAAACGCTGGATGGTAGTGAGGAGTGTCAGGAAAAGATGGGATAAACTGCCCTGCGGGCACCAAAGTCAGAAGAGAGGAGGAGGTGCCCCTGACAGTGGAGCAGGGATTCCCCTGTAGCCATGAAGAAGACCATGGTGGACCAGATATCCACACTGCAGTGAGTGGAGGACCCCATGGTGGATCAGGGGAATATTTCCTGAGGGACTGCAGCCCATAGGAAGGATCCACAATGGAGCAGGGGAATCGTGCAAGGAGGAACAAGCAGCAGAGAGGAACTGTTTTGGACTGACTCTGTTCCCCATCCACTGTGCACTACTCAGCATGGGGAGGAAATAGAGGAGTTGGGAACAAATGAGTGAAGTACCTGGGCCTGGGACAAAATGGGTTGTAGAAGCAAGATATTTTAACTTTTATCTTTGTTTCTCACCATCTAAAACTGCTGGCAATAAATTGTTTTTCTCTAAGTTGAGTCTGGTTTGCCTGTAACAGTAACTGCCAAGTGATCTCCCTGTCTTTTATCTCCACCCATGAGCTTTTTTCCCCTGTCCTTTTGAGGAGATGGAGTGAGAGAGTGGCTGGCTGGGTGTCTAGCAGGTGGCCAAGGTCAACCTACCAAAATTTCATTCTAAAATCAGGTCAAGCAGTGAAGAAGTCATGGCCGGTTTATTGCAGTGCGTGGTCAAATCCTAGCTTGACTCTCCGGGCATTATTATGTAGTCTTTTTATTCAGCACTGTGGCAGCTGCAAGATATTATTTCCCTCACCGATTTCCATCTGCTTTTCAAGAGCCCCTGTCAGAGATAGCTCTTCCCTGTTGGCTGAACTGCTGGTGCCACAATTACCTATTTGGTCTAATGAAAATGAACTGGGCTACCTTAAATACGTGAACGATATCGCTACTCAGGCTGATTTTGACCAAACCTGGATTAGACTATCCAAGCACAAACAGCTCCACTGGTGTTATCTGACAGGTCAGTAATGTGTTAGGAGGAGGCGGGCAGGGAGACATAAGTCTAGTGGGAAGCATTGGCACTGCTGCAGATGGAAAACGCTATGTGTTCCAGTTGGACTTTGGCTCTTGAGCTGCCTTTACTGGTCAGGTAATCGTTTCCTCTGTAGCCTGGACTTACAGATATAGCATCATGATTTTATTATTTATAGGCTGTGAGTTTCCATATATCTGATTTGGGACTGGAAAACTTGCATTTTATTTACAGAAAAGTGAGTTTATTCTAACAGGTTATTCGTCTCTAAGGAGAAAGTCTCAAACTTTTATCTGTGAATTTCTTCAAGAATCTACAAGGAACACTCAATGTTCTTTCCCTGATATTCAGGCTCACTGAACATAATTATCACAGATACATGACTATCACCAGACTAGGAAGGAAAACAAGACCCTGAGGAGGAGTAAGAGGGAACAAACACCTTTGAAGACCAACATCACATGAAAGAAGAGGGTGCTTTCTTAATTTTTCAAGAACACTGTAAACAAGGACGCGTTTATTCTCTGAAAACTTACCAGTAGAGAAGAGACGAAATACTTTCTTTGACTCCTACAACTTATTAATGCCTCTTCCCCACCCTTCCACTATTCCAGAAAATTCAGAGGTCTTCAACACTGAACCAAACCTTTCTTTTCTAGTACAGTTACACAAATAAAAGAAGCAAATTAAGAGAAAAAGCAAGTTTCTGAATGCCCTGGAAGTAATTTGCAGCACACTCACTTCCTA
This sequence comes from Tapera naevia, assembly GCA_033556795.1. Lineage (NCBI taxonomy): Eukaryota > Metazoa > Chordata > Aves > Cuculiformes > Neomorphidae > Tapera > Tapera naevia. The sequence continues at coordinate 20,020,515 of JAUMJJ010000029.1, forward strand.
CATCTGTCACCTAGGTCGGCTCCTCCTGTTCAGGTTGAAACAGGTTTGGGTGGAGTTGGAGTCCGATGTATTTGTTCCATAATCCTATCTCTTTCTCATTAAGTTCTGTTAATTCTGTGCCATTTTTCCCTGAGCAGATACGGTAAATCATTTTAAAAACACAACAACCTGTCCCAAAGAGTAATGACATGTGGGAAGAAAGAATAATGGGCTGGAAGAATGATGTGAACTTAGTATTCCTTCAAGACTAGTCAGAATTTGCTCTGCACAACACCTCTGAGGCAAAGATTTAACAGAAGAAGAGAAAGTCACGTCTTTCACTTGTTACAGCAAGTCCTTGATGTTGCTAGAACAGACGAGCCAAAGGTTTTGATTAAATTGGCCCTCTTTCAATATCCCTGTGTAGGTCAACATAAAGCAATGCATTTCTTGGGTCAATATTTTATCTGATTTTGTGCTATATTAAATTGATAGTCTGAAGGTCCAAACCAGTGTTATTATTAACCTCTTTCTCTGCTCTGTGTGTGTCTGCATTAAAAACCCCAACATGAACTCAGTAACTAATTTAAAGAAAATAACAAGATCCCAGTAAAACACTCTTTCAGTTTTAATTCTTATTAAATGAAGAACTGTACAACAAACCTTTTATCTTTCTGATGTCTAAGTTGACAAGCTGCATAACATATAGATATTTGAGAGCCACCTAGCTTCATTTTAAGTTAATTACTTCTCCATCAAAAAAACCTTTTCCAAGCTTTGTTCCTAATACTAAGGTTTACCAGGTCTCTGAATGCAGTTTTCATGTAGTCTACTAACTGTGTAACAATGCAGCAAAAAGTGCATTAACACAGAAAAAAAGTGAAAACAAAAAAAGTCCACTGACATCCAATTAGATGTACATATAAATCCCAAATTATTAGTGGAAGAAGCTGCAAGTGTTACTATATGCGATATTTTCCTTCTAGGTAACTGAAGAGTCAGAAAGGGTCAAACAGCAAAAACATACAGAAAGGATAAGAGAATTGAACACTCTAGAGAATTCGGTGAGAAGACACACAGTACAGTACATTCAGTAAGAGTGAATGTTGAAGAACAGGACTGAACAGCATTGTTGAACTACATTGATAAAGACTAAAGCTAGAGTTCTTATCCTTTCTTTTGGTATGTGAGTTACGGAGTTTTCCAGCAGTGCTTGAAACAAGGCATTGAACAACAGTAAACAGATTTTCTTATTTTTTTTTTAGTACAGTATTTAACTCAACAAACATCTCTGCTGCTTCAGAATACAGAACATCATTATATTGATACGACAACAGCACACTGACACGTTGTGATGAAATTTGGTTGCTGTATTGTGAAACACTCATACTGACACTGGGCGCAGTGAGCAGTGTTTCACTGCTAATTGTACACGTGGCAAACCAGTGCAAACCGCAGGTGTCTGTGTTTCCAAGAACAAAAGACAGGTCATCCCCCTGGGAAATCTGCCTGATCTAGAACAAAGAAACCCAGTGCTATGGCAGTTCAGTTACCTCATCATTAAACAACCTTCCAAGAAGCACCAGTTTCCTGTTCTGTAAGCTCAGCATTAATGGAAAACACGTTTTCACATGCTTCCCTGAAAAATCCCGATTCACTACTGAAAACTAAAGCCCATACAATTCAAATCTGGTAACAACCAGTTTTAGCATATGCACCTCACTAATACATGCAAGGCAGGGATGAATTCTAGCAGCCAGTTTTGCAGTTTTCTGGCTTTATTTTACTCTTTTTTCCTTTTGATAGAAACAGAGACCATTGCTCCTCTGCAGTTTGCATGATTCGTCATTTAGAAATAAGTGACACAGTCAAACTCTTACCTCCTCATACACTCCAGAGCCTGGGTGAAGACCTGTGGAGCCATTCCATGTTCATGCTGTAGGATCAAACATTGCTCTAGGGTGACCGACATGGCAGTCCTGTCCTTGGCACTCTTACAGCTTGTAAATCGAACACCATTTAGTCTGCGGCATATCTAGAAATGGGATATACAATTCATCATGCCTTCCTCATCCATAACTTTATGTCAGAGAACACACCTATACTTCTCCTTAGAGAGACACATACGTTGTGTAGGACTCTGATGTCAAAAGTTGTCGTCTTTGAGAGAGCAGAACTTCATTGCATGGGTTGTAGGGAAAACCCTGATGTGGGAAATACATATTTTATCTTCCCATGTCTCATTCTAAAGGAGATTTAACCTGGCAGCATTTCCAGTTACATGCAAGCAAATGAAGAAATTTCTACATGTTGGTAATAAAAAAGGTGAAAATACATATGCCTACAGAAAATCAACTGAACTATGCAGAGATGCTTAGATTAATAAAATACCTCAGCAGCTTGCCAAAGGATATCAACATTCTTATTTTTCCTTGCATGTACATTTTGTCCCAGAAATCTTAACAGTTCAGGCAGGCACGTCTGACTACGAGATCGAGGTAGACCTATGAAACAAACAAAACAAACTCCACTTATTTACTGGTATTCAACACATTCACAAAGATAAGTGATGTGGAAAATATTCCTAAATGCTCATCACCAACACAAGCATGTTTTCTTGAAACTATCAAAGCTTACAACAATTAATCCAATTCTTAATTACTTAATATCAACAACAAAACAAATTTAATTTTAATTGCACTCAACAGGAAGTTTACATTCAGGTTATTAAAACTTCAGGAGCTCAGAACCTGATAGCAATAGAAAAACAGAGTGAACAAAGGGAGGAACATTGGCATAGTATCTTGGTTTTTGTGTCACAGAAGTACTGGCTTTCACAGCCTGTTCAGAACTGTATATAAAAGCGTAACTGCCTCTATCATCAACCCACAGAGGTGATGGGATATCATACATGTCTCCACAGAAACTTGGAAGATGTTTTATATTGTACTCACAATTTTAAATTTGCAAGCTGCCCAGTTTTCATTTACAACTCTCTCTTATATGACACTACATTGCCACAATCTCTTTTTTTTAATATTTCATTAAGTGGAAATAAACATTTTGAAATTGTTCAGTATTTCACAAGCTTTCAGCAGTCATCTCATATGTTCAAAGACTGAGATCCCACCTGGAATACTGTGTCCAGTTCTGGAATCCCCGACATAAGAAAGGTATGGGACTGATAAAATGGGTCCAGAGGAGGGTCACAAAGATGATCAGAGGGCTGGAGGACCTCTGCTAAGAGAACAGGCTGAGAGAGTTGGGTTTGTTCAGCCTGGAGAAGAGAAGGCTCCAGGAAGACCTTACCGCAGCTTTCCAGTACCTGAAGGGGGCCTACAAAAAAGCTGGAAAGGGACTTCTTACAAGGGCAAGTAGTGATAGGATGAGGGAAAATGGCTTTAAATTGGAAGTGGGATGATTCAGGTCAGACATTAGGAACAAATTCTTCACAGTGGGGGTGGTGAGACACTGGCACAGGTTGCCCAGGGAAGCTGTGGATGCCTCCTCCCTGGAGGTGTTCAAGGCCAGGTTGGATGGGGCCTTGAGCAGCCTGGTCTGGTGGGAGGTGTCCCTGCCCATTGCAGGGGGGTTGGAACTGGATGATCTTTAAGGTTCCTCCTGACCCAAAGCATTCTATGATTCTATCATTTATCACATATGTGTAAAGGTAGTCAAGACAATAAATGACAAGTATTTCTAAAGACAAGGCGAGCTAAGAAACAAGGACAAGGAACTAATGAAGTTAGGACAGTAATTCACTTCCTAGAAATTCTGCAGAGCTTAGAATTAAGAGCACAGGGACATGGACAACGGATCAGGAATCAGTTTTCCTTGTGTACTCTTCTTGAAGAAAACATTTCCTACAACCTACCAGCAGATACTTCACTGGGCCTCTTGTCTCTTAGAATGATCCTTGTGGTTTTCCTTTTGCTTTTACTTAACACAGATTATACCGATGGCTGGTCATAATAACCACCTGTTTTACAGTCAAATGTAAAATGTGATTCTCTTTTGACAAGGGAGCAGGGAAAAGTATGTTTCACTTTGTACATCCTAAATACCACCACAGAGGAGGTACAAAACACACTATCAGACCTCCCTTGTGATAGGCACAATCACAGGTTTGTTCACATAGGCTCAGCTTTTCACAGATAATCTCTAAAACGCCTGCTGGGACACCTGCAATATTTTTTCTCCCACACTTCTAATCAACACTTTTGCTTAAATGTTTATAACCACAAATAATTTCTCCAAGCTGGTTTGCAAAACCAGGTACAGTATGTTTCCATTCACCCAGGAAAACCAGTGAAGCAGAAGGAAATTTGGGCAGAAGGCAGATTTTCCTCCTTTGTAGTATTCATTTCATGTGGCAGGGATTAATGTAATGACAAGCAACCATACTAAGGGAGAAAAAGCAGGTGGACACGAGACTTCTATTTTCCTTCACTGTTAAGCACATGTTAACGCCAGCTGTTCAACACTGCACGTCAAACTTATTCAGAACTTCAAGTTACTTGAAGATAAATCTCTGGTACAAGGTGTAATCATTACTGGTAAATGAGAAACTCAAGGTCGTAGCACCAGTGCTCTTGAAAAATAGAGGAGAATAAGTATACAGTTAAAACTGAGTTAAAAAAAAAAACATGAAAAGCGAAAGAGCAAATAATAGGACAGAAAACAGAACGCAGGACGAAAAAAGAGTTTCAGGAAAAAAAGGCAAAAGCTAAAAGATTATTGGATCAACGTAAGAGGTTTGGGGAGAAGGGAAGAGACTGAAGTAAAAAAGCAAGCAAAATCAAAGAGGAGAGGATGGAGTTGAATGGGAAACTATTATTATGGAAGACTATGGACAGAGACATGAAGTAATGGGGGGGAAAAGCAGAACAAAAACCACTTCATATTTATTAACTTATGAATTTTCAAGAAAGTCTGATGCTAGACTACTATACAATAAATAGTTTTGCAGATAAAATTTCAGACAAATTATTATGCAGGATTACAAATGCCTGGAAGAAGGGAAACAGCTTCTGCTCTCAGCTGCATTACAAAAACAATCAAGAGAAAGTAAAGGTACAATAATGTACTTTTACTGACAGAACTCTTACTATTTTGTTGCATGTTCCTGCATTTGTACTTCTGCAATAAAACTGAAATTGTGTGACCCATGAAATCAGTTTACAAGAGATTTGGTACTAATACATGAATTTCCACTGGGATTGTAGTCACATGTAGATAACATTTATGCCAAAAAAAAAAAAAAAAAACAAATGAAAAATTTTTGTTTACAACCAGTAGAATTCAAGCTTGTACCTATTATCTTTCTTCCAGGTGCTGGACTTCTCTGTTGCTGACTGAAGATGCTGCAATTGTAGGAAAGTGCCAAAGGATAAACAGAGAGGAAGCGATTGAGTTCCTCAAAACTGGCAGTTGCTCTCTGTGCAGGTTATCATAAATGCAGAGAACGTGTCCAACAATTGCTTACAAAAGTGCTGCTGCTTTGACCTGCTAATATTATGCCTTCCCCTCATGGCAATCTGAACGTCTAGCTGAACGTTGATGCAGTACATAAAGCCACTTAGAAAGAGTGGCAAAGTAAATTAGAAAAAGAAATTTAATCAGACTTATCTTTGAACCTCTTGGATCTGCTTCACTTAGTACTAGTCTATTGAAATAGTAAACTATTGGAGGTTACAAGTGCTGGTGTATCATCAACATTTCAGCAACTAACGTGATTCAAACAAATGACAAAATTAGCCTGAATTGTGCTGTTCAACCCAATTTGCCATTAATTACCAAATACTTACAATCATCAGGCAAAACTTCCTTGAACTGCTCAAAATATGAATTTAACCGCACTAAGCTTTCCATGTTAATTACTTCTTGCAGTGAGGTGTCTCCAAACCTTTAAAAGGGGAAGAAAAGAAAGGTTAAGCCCAAGGTAAAATGTTTCTCCATTTCTTAAAAAAAAACTACTCTTGGCAATATGATCACCAGAAACAGTTTAAAGATTAATCCCACAAAATTCCTAACTATTCAAATGTGGAGTAAGGTGTAACAGAGAAGTGTTGTAGTAATTCGTTACAGAAAAACAAAATATTTGAGTGAAAGGGGAAAAGTAGAAAGAAAAATCTTATACAAAATTGTACTTACTCTTTGGCTTTTGTGTCTCCTTTTTAATATTAAATACCCAACTGGTAAATCATTTTGCCAAAATTCAAACTTTTAATAATAGATTTACTAGCTTAGTTCATAAGCTAATAATCACCATAACATCAGGAGACAAGATCGAGAACTTTGACTTCAGATATGCATATGGGAAATATGAAATAGGAATAATAAACAACAAATGTAATAAATACTGTTAACAATGCCATGATTCATGCCATCTACATACATAGACACACACATACAATGTTGACATCTGTAACTATGCTGGTCAGTTGATCTTCCTTCATAGGCAAAAAAGGACAACAGTTAAGTGCTGGAACACATTTGTTAGACTTTTTCTGGTTCTCCAACATCATACTGCCTGCCCCACTCAAGTACCAAGGCTGCAGTAACAACAGGAATGTGCCTGACTTCACCAGAGTTCTCAATTAGAGAAGCGTTCTGTCAATGCATTCATTACAGGGTATGGCCATAACAGAAGGAACCTCTGGTGCCTCTTCCAAAACCAAAGAGTTTCCCTAGCAAATATAATGACATAATTATATTTTCAGCTTTACAAGAATAGTGTTGCATTACATAGGTACTGCAAGCATATAAAGTTCCATTTAGCCCATTATCTTTGTTTTTGATAGTCGTCAGAAGAGGGAGTCCAGGGGGAGTGCAAAACAAAGAGGGTAAATACACAGCCATCATCAGAATGATCTCTTCACCTCTAGTGATCTGTCACTCACAAAGGTCTTGAGTCAGAAGCAGCACCTCTGTGTTAAATTATAGAATCATAGCATGGTTTGGGTTGGAAGGGACCTTAAAGATCATCTAGTTCCAGCCCCATAGGCAGGGACAACTCTCACCACACCAGGTTGCTCAAGACTCCATGCAACCTGGCCTTGAACACCTCCAGGGAGGGGTCATCCGCAACCTCCCTGGACAATACTCCACAATAGATCTCCTCTTCTGAACCACATAAACCCCCATTAGACTCAAAGCCATAAGTTAAGGAGCTCCACAGCTACATGCCATATGGAGAAGGACCTCCTTTTGTTTGTTTTGTATTTGACAGCTTCATTTAATATTCCCTGGTTCATGTACTGGAGAAATAGACTCACTGTTAGCAATGCAACAGTGCAATTCCACAGAGACATACTTCCATCAGAACAGGATATTGCTGAATTGCCATTAAGGTCGAGCTCATATGACTGAATACATACTTTTCTGCTAGGGTTTGCTGCTCATTGATTCCCACATTGAAAAGAACAGGCTGAACCCTCAGTAACATGCCACTTTGAATCTCTCGCGGCAACAAATCAAACAAGGCGCTTGGCAAAGGGATCCTCACATTAAATCCGTCACTGCAAATAAACAAACAGCTATTAGACATAAAGATCAAAAACTGCATTCCGGGAATGTGTTATTTTTGTAAAGAGGGATAACATCTAGAACGTAATATGACTATCAAAAAATAAGCACCAGTCAAAACTGAACACTTTAAGGAACAGCCACAGCTTGCTCCTAAACAGAAAAGCTATTCTAGTTCAAGCACGAACCTGCAACAATCTGAAATGCTGATTTTACATCCTTATGGACATTTCAGTCACATCTGACAAAGGCTGATTTTGCTCTGCTCACTAATATTGCAGCTCTTTTACAACTTGGGTAGAAAAAGCATAATTTTGGCATGTTCTTAACTCATCAAGAGTAAAGTGTATTTGATTTTAAAGTGATAAAGGCTACTGGTGATGCACGTGCATAACAGGATACATTTTTGGATACAGTAATACATTTCTGAGCAGAAGGGTAGTAGTGGCCCAGGCATAATTTGAAGGGGGAGTTAACAAAAGCACCAACATAGAATCTTATGACTCAGATCTACAAGCTATTCCTGCAGCACAACAGGTTACATTGGGTCAGCTGAGCTACAACAAAGAACACTGTGCATGCTTTATCTCATAGCAAATGTAAGGTAACATATCTTATCTTATCCCATAACATCAGTGCTGAATAAGTTATGCCATATTACCCTATGTTGGAACTGCCAAGACACAAGTTACTGTAGTTTGTGTACTGTGTTAGCCTGTCAGCAGAAATACCTTGGTGTTACATCCAAGCCTTACAGCGCAGAACTCTCAAGTACAGCATATACTCTCAAGTACAGCAAAAGAGCTTTGAGAAGTATATAAGGTAATCCAAATCAGTCAATCCCACATTTATATTGGATAGACTCCCAAATCCTATGCTATGTCTGAAATCAAAAATTTCACCTCTAAATGTAAAGCTGCCAATAGTTCGCACCAAAATAAATAGATATGATCTCTTTCTTCTCTTCCTTGAGTAAAATCTAGACAGCAAAATAATAAGCAATACAATCAGAAACTGATGAAGACTGGTTTCCTGCTGAGTAGTGTCCTACATCTGACGGCAAGTTTCAACTAAAGATCTTCTTTGAAAAGAATTTTCTGTCAGTTATTTCTACAGGTTTCAGCAATTTCCATAACATATACAATCTTATTGCAGACCTTCTTCAGACAGGACACTTTTCATTGCCTGTGGACCTTAACTTAACAAAGTTCCTCTATATGTTTTTATCTTTGAAAATTCTAGCTCTTTTTCAGATGTGGATGAAGCTGGGCAAAGCTCCAGCGGTGCTTGGTACAGCACACTTTAATCAAATAAGCCTTATTTCCCCCAGAAATCAGATTTGAAACTCAAAGACTCTAAAGACTCTGAAATACAGAAACATTAAAACATGGACTTTTGCAGAGCCTCTGTCCTTCTGCAGCTTCACCCCCATCTATGAACTGGATCCCTCTGGGCAAGGACTCTACTGCAGAGGCCCATTAGCCCTGTGTCAGAAACCAGTGCAAAGCCAGATGATAAGCAGCCTGAGGCATTCAAACTGAAGTGTGGCTCTGTTTTCCGTGTTTCCCGTCATAAAAAAAGCTGTAACAGATTGTTTACACTCCACTTTATGTGAGGATGTGTTTGTTACTTCAGACTTTTAAAATAAAAATTGCTTGTAAGGACAGACTTGAAAATACCTCTTTTCAGACAAATGGCCTAGATGAGCAGCAGTCTGGTGTTTCACCAGCATCTGTAAGCTAAAGCCAGCTTGGCCCTGATAGTTTGGAAATTGATCCTAAATAGGCCTCCCCTCAGCAGCAGCCCATCAGCTGCCTGATACACATCCCGTGTGCTGTTGTGCTAACAGCGGCCCCCCCCCGGAGGCATTCAGCAAAGCACTGGCCAACCAGCAGCAGCAAGTTTCAGACAAGGATATCATCCTCCAAAATCAGTCTGAAATTTAAAACCAGCACAAGTGCTTAAGAAAATTTGAATACTTCTAGCTTATGATTGTGAAAGGCTAGCTCAAGATGGTATGTATTCATAAAACAATACTGCCATTGCTTGAACCTTGCCATATATCACTGAAACATCAGTAAAAATGAGTTAAGTTCACTTCAAAACATTTCTTCGAAGTTCTAAAGAGAAAAACAGCATGGTACTACAGCATGTAATTAATTTCAAGTGTAGTATCACTGCTTCTCCTGTCTTCAGCCCCACCCCACTTCCTGCTCCCTCTCCTCATTTTGTTTTACCGATTTCCAGTGATGACCGGCAGCATGTCAGTAGAAGTATTTGATGTGGCCTGAGTTACTTTAAAGGTTACATTCCTTAAGTCCATGATTCCCAAACTCATGTCCTCCAGCATTGCCAGCTCCTCACCTAAGTCAAGAGTAAATCAAAAGCAAATCATAATCATTAGTTATTATAAACAACTTCCCTTTAGCAATTTGGTGACGACTGTAGGTCATTGCTCTCAAAAACAACTTCTGTGGATGAAGAGGATCTGGAGCCCAGGCCTTCACCTTGACCTATAGACTGTAGACAATGTCATGACTGACTTTACGAGTTTAGCAAGCTTAGAAGACACCAATTATCTAGCACAGTCCAGACTACTGTACTTCAAGTAGATTATATGCAGATTTTCCGATTTAGACAATGCTAGGAAGTACTCCTCAGCACTGTCACAGCCATGATATCCTTTGTGTTGGAAAAGTTATTTCTTCAGTAACGCATTCCCTAACTGGCAGCTGACGGCTGTTCGGACACAGGAGCAAAACACTTTCTAGTGAAGTAATTTCCCTTTTCGCATTTTCTCTTCAATCTCACTTTGTACTGTAGGAAGGACTACATGAGGTCAAGAAAATTCAAAACAAGTATATTTTGGGCACAGTTTCTCCCAGCCAACCAGAATATTAATCCATTCCTTTTCAGAAAAAAATATCACTTTGATACTCTTTTTTTCAACCTCTGACATTACTTTACAAGGCAAGTACACTTTATCTTTGAGAATTAATTCAATTAAATGTGAAGAAACTCAGAGTTGTTAGCTAAGCACTCCAAATATAATCTGGTTTTGCATTTCAGTTTTCAAAATCATTTCGTAGCTGAGCTGCAGACTGTCCCAAACACTCGTGTTCTGCTGCAGCCAATTCGAAGCAGAATTTGCTGACTCAACAGTCGGTAACACCCGCTTGCCCCATGCTTTTACCGTAAGTGCTCAGTAGGCTCTCAAACTGTGCCAGCAAGCCAATGGTGTAGAGCTGCCTCAGAAATCCATCATCATGCAGGCAATTCCTCAGCTTGATAATGAAACCACAAATGAGAGCTGTCAGCTGTGGGAGAGAGCACAGACAAGGGTGAAGTGATTCAAGACTCTTCAGCCCAAAACAAACAATATCGCATAAAAGAGGTACCATGAAATCTGTCAGACTGATGCTCTTTTCCCTTAAACGTCACTCTTCTTTTCCTTACAGTTGAAGGACACAACCAATCAACAAAAACATTTATAAAATCAGATCTAGGGCACACAGCTTCCACCTCAAAAACTCTCCCAAAACGGGACTGCTGTTGGTTTCAAATTTATTTGTTTTCTGGACATAATCACTTGTATTACTTAAAAATTACAGAAGAGTCTCCTTGGAGTATTGATTTTATTGCAGATGCAACATAACAACTTCCAGGCTATGACCTTTGATAGTAAGAATAAATTATTTTTCTTTTAAAAATGACAATTTAAGAAAGCCTAAACATGCCATATCATAGAATCATAGAATGGTTTGGGTTGCATATCTGTTTGCATTACTGAAAGATTCAAACTCTATTCAGAACAAGGCCCCAAAGACCTACTACTAAGATCAGTACTAAGATCTAAGATTAGTACTAGTTTTAATTCACTCTGTCAACAAAGGAATTTCCTAGGTAATTTTCATATGCTATGTACACAGTTGTACAACTTTGTTACAGAATTACACAGAAGGGAACAAAGTTCTGTTTATAATGGCTAAACATATTCAAAGCACTGAGTTTAAGAATTATCTGCAATACAAAGTGAGTTTTGTATAGAAAAATTCCCTGAATTTTTCTCTATGAGATATTACATTGTGGGACAACAACCCTAAAAAACAATGTCCAAGAGATACACTATTTGAAATAAATGCACAAGATACTGGTTTCATGGGGAAGTAGACACATTACAGAACTGCAATGGGCAGAAGAAATGTGGAAGGTTTGCTAGTCAGTGGCTGACACAAGACATTCCAGCAGGCCCAGAAACACAACTTCTAGGAATAAAACCCAATACTCATTTTTCTCCCTGTAGCTGATCTTGTCTCTTGAGGTACTGCAGGTCCTGTTGGTTTAGTCAATGCAGAAAACAACAAAAGGTAAAAGGGAGTAAACTTTCTGCTTATGGGTTTTTTCTTTCCCCCTCTTTCACATTTTGCTTCTGGTTTTAGTTTGGTGGTATTGGAAGGAGAGGTTGTTTCTGTAGATAGCAATCACTCTGTAATAATGTTTTTTTTTAAATAGTGAATGTATATCCAAGGGGATCTTTAAGTTATACACTATCAAATGCTTTTAAGTGACCACTGAGGACAGGATAGCACAGCTTGTGAGATGAGATCACAGTGTTAAACCCAAGAACAGAACAGATCCGAAAAATTCTGAAAACAGTGATCTTTCATATTTCATATAAACCCCACCACAAGTCAAAGTGCAATCAAATCACACATATTTGCTTGCTTACAGTTTGGCAGAAGACAACATCCCTGCGGTACTGAAGGCTCAGGCAGAGCCCTATTGTCGGGGCGCTGTCCTGCATTAATAAAAAGACCATGGCTTTCTTTGCCTTGTCACTCATCATGGCTACGCAGTCTGTGAGTGTTGTCAGCAAGGGATAAAGAGCTTCACTCCATTCGCCTGGTTAAAAGAAAAAAAATGAGCAGCACTGTAAGTACTTTATTTGAAACAAACATGCAGGCATTAAGAAGAAACTTCCTGTTACAAGACAAAGTTGTTGATAATTCCCATTTTTGGGCTTTTATTTTGGCTAGCTGGTTACTCCCTGCTTGCCACTAATTAAGTAATCTAACAGAGTAGTTATCATACGAGGAAAATACAGAGAATTTTACTCTGTAAGGCTGTTATTACTTTCCCAGTAGCTCGCAGATTTGTGCCCATGGAACAGGCTATGCAACAGTTGATTTGGGAACCATAACAGAAAGATGAATATCTATAGACACAAATATATATTACGGTGTCTGCATATTCAAGCACACCCTTTCACATGGACAGTCAGTATGGAGTCCACTGTATAACTAGAAACAGCGAACATCTGCTTAGCCATTTCTGTCAATGAGATTTCTCCCAACTATCCTGCCTTTGAATCTTATGTGCACTCATAGGTATATCATTCAACTGCCTCATCATCTTATCAATCCTTGTTGCACCTCAGTGAGGAAAGACGATGCTTCTCTTGTATTTTCAGAATAGGAATAATAAGGCAGAGAGGTGAAACATTCAGGCAGGAACTCTCTTAAGTGTCTTCTGTCTGCTAAGTGGCTTTGAAGGCTTAGAGCTAGCTAGAAAGAAACACCAACTATAGTGATTTAGATGGGAGTTTGTCAGATCCTTGGAAGTACTTTAGAGGTTGACTTCCACTGAAATACATTAGATACATCCCAGAGGAAGTCTGTTCAAAGTCGTACACAGGAAACACAGAAATGAAACTGGGTTGTCAAGGTTCTATTTTAGTACCCCAAACACGTGCCATTCCTTCTCCCTAAAAGACTGCTCTGCCTTAAAAGCCCTACAAGCTCAGTTCCTTTCCTTTCCTTGCCTTGCCTTTCCTTCCCTTTCCCCTTCTTTCATCTTTTTCCTTAATTAACCACCAATTTTAAAAGTCCATTTCCATGGCCGTACAAAATATTACTCAGATGCCACACCAAAATCCATTCTCTCTGCAATATGAAAAGAAAATCATATAATAGTTTAAGTCAGAAGGGACCTTAAAGATCATCCAGTTCCGGCCCCTGCAATGGGCACTGGAATAGGTTGCTCAAAGCCTCATCCAACATGGCCTTGAACACCTCCAGGGATGGGGCATCCACAGCTTCTCTGGGTAACCTGTGTCAGTGTCTCACCACCCTCACAGGAAAAAAATTTCTTCCTAATGTCTAATCTGAATCTCCCCTCTTTCAGCTTAAAACCGTTACCCCTTGTCCTATCACTGCAATCCCGATAAAGAGCCCCTCCCCAGCTCTCCTGTAGATCCCCTTTAAGTAGTGAAAACAGAACAGTGCTTTGGTTTTGCCCTTCTTAATGTAAGGCTGAAACAGAAGAACACTTCTCTTTTTAAAGGGAAGGACAATGTGTTTTGTTTCCAAAAAGCACTGGAGCTCACAAACAGAGCACACAACTCCCAGCCTGTCTAGCTGTAGTGACCAGACAAAGTACAGAACAGAACGCACATGAACAGGGCACTTCAAGCCCTGTTTGGGATTTTGAGTCAAAAGCAAGGACTAAGAGCTAGTAACAATAAATGTTTCATTGATAACCAGCCAAAGAAGGGAACTTTGGAAGTCTGCTAACAGAAACATAACTGACAAGATGATTAACAGAACCATCCTTTTTGCTTTTGTTCTATGCGGTAGACAGATAACTTAATAAACTACACAAAGTGGAAGTTGTTTGGCTCTGTTCCACTCCCATAAAAAGGAAAAAAGTGGGAAACAGCAAAAAACAGGCAAGGAATTACAGCCTGTCTTTTATATACTATTAAGTATTTTTCTCTCAAAATAAGTCAGATGCCATAATGTGGCCCTGTGAACACTGAAAAAGCAATACATAGATGATATTAACAGTGTTTCACTTACTGCATTTAAGAGCTTTTCTATAAACAAAAGAGAATGACAAAAAGAACTGAAAAGATCTCCCAGCGCATCATCACTGTCATCTCATTGCCTGGATATACTAACATGTATATGGTTATTAAGTCAGTGGAGATATAAGATTGTAGTGTGTTTGGCAGCACTTCATGTGAAAGGTGTTATCATCTGTGGTAATCACAAAGTATCCTGGTGGTACACCAGCCTGCCTGAAGATAAAACAATCGTTAGCTGATCTTTTTTGCCTCCCACACTCACATGCCATGCAGTGGCTTATCTGGGATAATAAGCAAAAATCTTCTGTGCTGTGTATTCTCTTGTTTAAAATTTTGGCTGTTAAAAAACAAATCCTTGTTAGTCTGCAAAGTTCTTTTTGCTACCTGCTTCACAGAGGTGTCACCTCTGTTCGTTTAATTTTTTAGTCAATGGTAATGAACAGTAAACAGGAATGAAAGGAATTGCACTCCCAGGCTAAAATCAGGTTGGAATAATTCACCGACAGCATTTAAATAAACATGAAAGGAAAATAAACTTTTCACCTGGATATTCTTGTCCTTCTGTCTTCCCCTCATTAATTTTCCTAACAGAACTTTATTACTGAAAGTATATTTTCTATCAAATCAATTAATGGCACCTTCAAAGACCGCACAGCACTAATTCTAATGAGAAATCCACTCAGATTTACAAGAGCCGGAGGCCTAGTCCAAGCTAGCCATTAGTATAGTCTGGGACACAAATTCCACTTTTTAATCAGATTTCTACTTAAAAGTTGTTCCATTTAAAAACCAGCATGGTGCAAACTAGCAGGGTGCCTGTCATTTGCTTTAGACACTTTATATTGTACAACAAGAGACAAATCCCGCAGTCTCCACTCATACAGCTACCACTGAATTTTGGCTAATAAATAAGGGTCAGACTTGGCCACATAAATATTCGCTATTTTTCTTATGACTACTGCTGACCAAAATCATACCTGGATGTATGTTTTGAAGTGCGGTGTTTTGAAAAGGAGAGGGAGGGGAAGCAAGAGGGAGAAAGGGAGGGATCCTGGATAGGCCTATGAGTTCACATAGGAGACCTCCTCTGACAATACACTACTGACTACTCTATAAAAAACAATGTCTTGTTAAGAGAACTTAACACATAAAGCCTGAATAAATCAAGGATGCAATGTCAGATGTGAAAAGTTTTTGTTTTTTTCCCCTAAGAGTCTATCTTCTTCAGAGATATAAAAATATTATTAAAATAACAGTCTTATAGAGCCTTAAAAAGATATTTTTAGTCTTCTTGTATGAAAAACAAAACCACCTTAGTATCCATAAATCAAAGTACTGGGCACATGCAGTTGCCCCTGATTTAGGTCAGGGTTGCAAGGAATCATGATCTCTAAAAAAGAGATTTATTAAATACATGGTAGTTGCTTAGCTCTGATCCAGTGAAGTATTATTGCAACCCACTTAAGCACACAGTCATGCCACCTCTGGCTTCAGAGGGAAGCAAGCATTAAGTGCTTCACTACCTGGCAGCTTCAGCTACTTAAGTTTATGATGAAATTTCAGGTGTATCTGGGTACACAGCTGGGGTGACCTGACTGCTTTTAATTACTTCCATCTCAAAAAAAAAAAATAGTATTCACTTAGGCATCACATTCATTGCTTCAGGAATTAAAACTTTTTGGAGTCTTTTATTGATTAAAAACATTTTCTCAGCAATAGAAGGAAAAGGGTGGATAGCCGAGAAGAACATTAATATATTTCATGAAGATGAAAATCAAATCTGCATTGGGGCTTTATCTCTCACTAGTTTCACTAAACCCAGAAATCCATGTCGTAACAGTTCAAGGACTGAATCTTCACTGAAGTCAGCTTAAATTACTCTCAAATGGGAGAAATTACAGCCATCTAGCTGGGAGAGAGTGGTATTACAGAGGCATCTTATTCAGACCCTGTAAATGCAACAGAAGTGTGTGGAAGTGCAAAGACATAGGGAAAGCAGCTAACAGTAGGATGAAAGTCTCCTGAATTCTGTCTTCTGAAACATTAGATTTGCAGTACCCAACACTGCTTGGTGTGCACCTATAACAGAGAATTCTCCATCAGCCTTGTTGACTGCTCCATGTTCTGCTTGAGTTCTCATTCAGAAAGGCCAGCTCAGTTGCACATATGAAAGGGCATGTATGAAATATCAGGCTCCCACAGACTTCAGTGACATTTGGAATAGGCCTCAAATCACTGTCACCTACAACAGTTTGCTAAAACGCATCAACTGTAAAAAACAAGGAGACCATAAACAAGTGCTCTCCCATACCTGGACACAAGAAGTTACCCAATACCCCTTTGCACTATTATTTAGGAAATAATAACTTCTCCATATGCTTAGGTAACTCACGTGTTATTGCAGAGCATTACCATTTCAAAATGGTCAATCTTAACAGCAAGTTCAGTTGTTAACTATGAACAGACCCCTGCAATTTTCAGAAGAAGCAGAAGCCATGAATGCACATACCTGGGCCAGATTCTTCCGGAGCGGGGCTGCAATCTGCACAGAAATGGAGGGGCAACATGCATGATTAAGGAGCAGCAACATAGTCTTAACATAAGCAACTCAAATGCTCAATGCCAGGGTTCTCAAACACTTTCACTGAGTGAAGAGGAGCTCAGCAGAGATACCCCTTTGCCTGTGGGCACCAAGGGCATGAGCTGTCTCCTCCGCTCCACTGTTTCCGATCAGTGGAGCACTTGGATGGGGACTTGGAGGAAAGCCAGTACCTGCTAGCTCAGGGGCTCTCTGTGGATTACCAGCAAGTGCACTGTCAACGCCCAGTGATCCACAGGGCACAATTTGAGAACCACTGGTTTAGGGCAACGATAGAATAAGCTGGCAGTAAGGCTGCTAAACGGAATAGCAAAAGACTAAGCAGTAAGTTCAATGCACTTAACAGAAAATTACATTAAGGCACCCACAAGCAAGATTAATAAAGAAACAGCACTTTGCTGTCTTAGACTAATTTCTGCTATACAATTTCTGAGACAGATAACATAAGTATTAGATTGTATATTAAGGGCTGAAACCTCACCAGTGAGGCCTGTGAGTGTTCCACACTCACTTCAGTGGGAGGAACAAGCTGTCAGATGAAAACACACTGCAGTGCAATGCAAACAGTAAAAAAATAATATACAACCTGTTATAGCAAGTCTTGCATTAATGGAAAGTAGCTTATTAAGCTAAGAATTTAAACTTCAGTTGTTTATAACTAGATTCATTAGTCAATGAACTAGGAATTTGAGAATAACAAGAGAATATATCAAACTCAGTTGTATGCATTAGGACAATCAGACAAGATAGAGAATTCGAGATAAAAACCTCTCTGTAAACTAAAATTTATCATATTCCTTATAGAAGCTATATGTCCCCATGCCATTTCAGAAATGAATACCTAAGCCTGTAATAAAAATAAATTGTAAAAGAATGTCTTAAGTCTTCCTTCTAATATTTCAGGCAGTTATTTCCTTCACAGATAATAATTTCTGGAGGCATCCTCTAGAGTCACAGAATCACATAAATGTTTAGCTTGGAAAAGACGTTTAAGATTACCAAGTGCAACCACAAAGGTAACTGCCAAATTTCTGGCAGTTCCCTGCTCAGTGCCATTTATTCAAAACTCAGAATTACTAACAGAAAAAGTGTTAGTTCTTTGAATACATGACAAGAAGAAACCTTAAAATGTTGTGATACTGAACTAGAGAAAGGGTCTTCTTTGTCCCTCAAATTATTCCCATGATTAGTTGCGAACAATGACAGTAAAAGGGAATTCATAGAATCACAGAATGCTTTGGGCTGGAAAGGACTTTTACAAGCCATGCAGTCCAAGCCCCCTGCAATGAGCAGGGACATCTTCAACTCAATCAGGTTGCTCAGAGCCTCGTCCAGCCTGACGTTGAATGTTTCCAGTAATGGGGCATCTACCACACTTCTGGGCAACCCATTCCAGTGTTTCACTCCGCCTTAGTGTAAAAAAATTCTTCCTTATATCTAGTTTGAATCTACCACCTTTTAGTTTTAAACCATTTAACAGGCCAGATTTGGTGTGGAGTCAAGGAAAGTAACTCAATGGGAAAATTACAATTGGTTTCATTAAGACCAGATCTTTTCACAGTATTGAATCTGCTCCTCTCTCAAAAATACTGAAATGTATCTGATGAGAATATGATCAAGTACTCAGCTTGCCTCGGCTTACAATAAACTTCCCAAGTGCGATTCAAATCATACATTAAGACTTACGAATGATGATTGCACCAGAACCTAAGACACAGCATTCCTTCTCCAGGATTTCTTAAGTTAAATTCACCCAACATTGTTTGCCAGTCAGACTTCAGATTTAGCGCTTCCACTTGTAGCACTGGGAAATGATAGCAAGCCCCTTAGCTTTAAAGCTTGTGACACTTCTTAGTTTAAAGCTTCTGTCCCAGATTCTGTGAATTAAGTGGAATTTCTTTTTTCCTATTTTGGAGGAACATCAGGGAAAGTTTACAGAAACTTTTGGCACAAACAAACCCTTTGGTAAGTAAGTGCAGTTAATTCAACTTTTATATAGCAAAGTGTCAAGATCCAGAGTAGATTTAAAAGATCACTGAAAACGAAAGAAAATTATTGTTCCAAGATGCTTTCAGCATAAAATTGTCTTGGGAAAAGCATCTGATATCACCCACCACAGATTTTTCCTATTCTTTTTAATGCGAAAATTCACAATTTTTAATCATTGATATGAAGGTGGACTGAAGTTTACTGATAGAACTTCCATGGTAATACATGGAAAGGATGATCGGCTATTGGAATGCGCTGCCCAGGGAGGTGGTGGAGTCGCCGACCCTGGAGGTGTTTAAGGGGAGACTGGATGAGGCACTGAGTGCCATGGTTTAGATGATGGTGTTAGTGTTGGTGTTAGTGTTGGGTTATAGGTTGGACTCGATGATCTCGGAGGTCCTTTCCAACCTTATGATACCGTGATACTGTGATACATAAAAAGCTTTATGTAAACTAGTTATCAAATAAAATAATTTAAAGGTATCAAACTTTAAAGGTAGAAGTTTAGTCAAATATTAATAGAGAACACATTCTGAAACAAGAATCAACTCTCCTATTCCTTTATAACAGACAAAAACTTCAGTTGGATCCAGAAAAACACGGTCATTTAAGGTATTAAATAAATCATATGTAATGTACAAAGCTATACAAAAATATATTAGCATTTATTTTACTTTAACTTCCTTCTTGCTTTCTTTCTCTGAAGGTACTACCTTCCCCTGCAACATTAACAATGGGATGGACATGAAGTCACAGACACACATAAGGGACAAAGGGCCATCAAACAATAAGACAGAACAAGGAAAAGGAAATGAAAACACAAATCAGTTTCTCTGGAGCTTAACTTGGTACACCTGATCTATTAAGCGGTCAAATCACAGTGACCACACGTAAAGAATGTGAGAATAAGTCAAATAAGTACATACGTAAATGAAATAATTTTGAAATTTAATGCACAGTTGCAAAACTGTCAACCTAGACTGGTAAAGGTATCTTTCATTCACATGCTCATGGCAATATGCTGGATTCAATCCAGCATTCACTTTACCTAAAATTTTGAGAGGATTATTCCACAGAGAGTTGCATTGCCAATTCCTACCTGCTAGCTACAAGAAGACTAACTAACTGAGTGCCTCAGCACCATAGCTTTTGACAATTTGGGTTAAAATTTGCTTTAAACTCTAGTACAGGGGTGTCAGACTCATTTTCACCGGGGGCCACATCAGCCTGCTCCTGCAGCGTAACGCGCGTCACACACTGCACACGTGACCAGTGCAGGCAGAAGTGTAGGGACAAGGAGCTTGGCGCTGCCACCAGGGCGGAACAAGGTGCCAGGCTGGATAAAACAAGGTGGAGGGCCAGATTTGGCCCAAGGGCCTTGAGTTTGACATCCCTGTTCATCCAAGCTCAGCTCATTCCAATGGGACTGCTTGGCTTCCCCCCCATGCTTCAGCAGCCTGGCTGGGATCGTAAGTGGTGCAGTAGTGCCTGCAATTCTCTCGTGTTTTATGTATCTTTTGTAGAGGTTCACTGCAATAAGCTTTGATTGCTGCAAAGAAGCTGAAGCCAACAGGAAAGCTACCAGAGGCGGTGTTCGACAAACCCAGACACCTGTTTTACCAGACTAAAATACACAACATGAAAAACAAATGCCACTGTCATCACTGGATTTTGCAGAGATTTCAGTGGGATCAAGATTTCAAAATAAGCAATGGGCTTAGCAGCTCCCAGTACACCACCAGTCCTTTCTGCCTGACATCATTGCTCAACACCCCCACTAAACTAAAAACACATGGAAGGATGTAAGAGGGGCTTAAGAATGATGCCAGCGCACAGCAAGAGAGCAGCAGTGAGAAGCAGTGTCTGGCATACGCACTTGTCTTTGTGAGAGAATGGCATGCACAGGATGGTGTGGATGAAGGTGGTGCTGAGGATGATGAAGATGGTGAGGATGATGAGGTCTCGTTTAAATCTTCTGGATTTATCCAGTAGGCACGAGTGTCACGATTACCTTTCTTACTAGTACAGCTGATGTCACATTGGAAAACATCTTCACAGCTGTCACTTTGCAAGCGCTCCTTCTGGAGAAGTTTGTCCACTCTCTGTATAATACACTCCAGACTTTTGTCAACATTCAACCAAACTTTTTCCTTAAAAGAAAACATTTTTTTCTCAATTAAAAAAGAATCATTGGGTAACACATCCCGTGACAATATATTTCCTCCTGTGATTCTAGTCACAATTCCTTTGCAAAGTTTTCCTCTGGGCTACTTTGTTTACATTGGTGCACACACAGACTCTGGATTTACAAATAATATATACCAGTATGTCAACAATACGTAGTGACTTGACATGTGGTAAATTGCAAAGCTATTTCCTAAGTAAATTTGCTGAAAAATTTTAAGCGCTTCTTCCTACGTTATTATCCCAATTTCCAACTGGCCCTGTTGTTTATTCTTGAAACTCTTGTTCGACATAACAATTGCATAAATTACATATCTTTTTTCTTATATAACTCAGTGAATAACAGATAAAATTACTGTATTGTATGATTACCTAAATTACTGAATAGGCTTTATTTGTATCTCATTACTGGGAGTTTGACTGTAAGTTAAAGTATGTCAAAACAATTAAAACCAGCAAAGCCTCATCTCCAAAATGAACTGAATCTTGTTTCCCAGTTTAGATTTCACAATATTAATAATGGTTTTAATTAATCTTGAGATTTAATTCACTACTGTTTATATTACACAATGATAGAATCTACACAGCCCAGTTCTCATTTCAGCTGGCAGTATGGTAAGGAAAATCATTTAAGTTCTTTGTGCAAATGGTTTTAAAATGCTGTTTGCAATCAAAGTAGAAACGGACTGCACGTTGTAATAATTAGATGAGAATAAAAGCCAGGAAGGATGAACTGTACAAATAACACATACAAAAAATATTTTATCTTTGAGAAACACAAGAGCCCTTTGTAATACAGTCAGGTTTTGTATTTTAAAAACTATTTACTTTCCCTTGGAATCAACTTCAGAAAAGCCATGCACCTATTGCAACAATCTGCACTGTTAAGGAGAACCAGAAATATTTATTAAGGCCTCTTACTCCATGTCAAAGAGTAATCAAGCATAGGATGGAGGGGACATCTTGGCTAGTTCATAAATACCTCCAAAACATCCTACGCACATCTGGCGAGTGGCTACAGAGTTTATAAACAAAAGAACACAGTAAACAAGAACTAAAAAGAAGAAAATATTCATCACCCCAATAAGCAAACGTACCCACTCCTCTTCATGCCAATCCACCTGCAGAGAAGATCGGCTATTTCTTCCTGTCCATCTGGCCACAAGGGTATCTTGATCATTCCTCAGCATCACTTGCTCCCCTTCTCCAGAGGTTGGAGATGCTTTTGAAGCTATGTAGTCTGGCCTTGCAGCATTCAGTCCGTGTATTGAATTTGCCAGCAGCTTGCAGTCACAGACTGTGACAAGTTGCCGGGTCTAAAAAGCAATTAGCCCTCAACATTTTAACAACTTTTCATTTTTCCATGCACAATTTATACCATATTCTTACACAGAAAGAAAAAAAGAAGAACTAGCACTCTGTAAAAGAAACTAACTATTGTTTAGGAGGTTCTGAGGTGCCCTTAAAATAATTTTACAGAATGGCCTTGAAAATCTACATAGGACATCAAAAGACAAATGGAACATTTCCAAAGTCTTTACTATTACATTAGCCTAGCAATTGCTAAAAATTTAACTTGCAGATGTGCAATTCACCATTATTTGCACTTAACTCTCCATTTGATGAAAGCTTAGAACAACATGCACATATTCTTACACCCCTCACAACACCTGTCATCCAGAGACCAGCCTGAACCTCCACCATTCTGTATGAAATCAGAACAGGACTTAAGAGGCGGGATGAAGATACAACCCACTGACCAATGAAACTTGTTTCCTATCTTATTTAAAGGTGTTGTATTAAAGGATTTGTGTAAGTTACATGAATATGAAAACTATCTGGCCTACATGTATATTAAAAAGAAAGAAAACAATAAGCAATCCCTTACTATGCTATATGTACACGTTGTCCAGCTGTAGTAAACCCCACAGGTCAGTTATACACACTGTACTCATTTGGAGTGTGTAGAAGAGTAGAGATTTTTATAATAAATACTACATTTACATGGGGTGATATTATTTTTTGAACTCTACGAAGTTTTCTGCATATTCCCTCTAAGGTAATAATTTATGGCAAGTTGATTGACCATTACTGCGGTTTATAACCTTCAGATCTGCTTCGGGGAGAGAAGAGGTCAGTAAAATTGTATTTTTTATTCTGTCCATGTAAATAATGGTTCAGCTGTGGGTCCAGTCTGGTTTCTGTTAACACCCATCAAGAAAAAACTGATTCACATCACTGTAATTCAAGCAAAGCCTGTGTTACCATTATTCTTTATTTCACCAGTGGAAAATTCAGAATTGCTTAATTTATTTCAGTTTTGCCCAGTTGCTGCTGCTTGACAGATGACTCAGTGGAATATTAATAAAAAGCAGGTAGTTATGGAGTAAATGGTATAAAAGAAAGCAAAGAATGTATATTTCTGGAATATTATGAATGAATAGAGGGAACTAGAGGACACTGCTCTCCACTGCACTCTCAAGAGTGAAGGCAAGAGTGAAAAGTAGAAGACGACCTAAATAAAAAGCAATAAATTTTAAAGACTGGTCTAATTTTGCATTTTTTAGGACTGTACATGTTACAATACAGTACTGAACAATGAAAAATACATGTTTCAAGAAAACCTACTAAAGATAGAGACAGATTAAAAAAATACACTGTACTTCAGTGTATAAATGTATTACTCTCCTACCTTGTCTGCTAGGATGGCAAGTGTTCTTTCAAGGCCATTAGCTGATCTGTCCTTGGCAGCTCTTGAGAGCCTTTCTGCATAGTAACTGACTTGCGTTTTCAGGGTGTTGATTTGTGCAATAATTTCCTTTGCTCTAACAATGTCCTGTGGGATGTATATTATAGACTGGGAACTTGTGGAAGTGCTGAAAGAGAAAGACTGATTTCAAGGGTGGGGGAATCAATCTAGAGGTACACACATTACAGCGGCATGCTGGGGAATTCATGGCAGACAACAAAAATTTACCTAAGCTAGCAATCAACAGTGAAAGGCCAGTGGGCAATTGCACAGCAGGAACACGATCCCAGAGCTTTCTCTGCCTTTATGGAAAGCATTCAGACAAAGATTTAGTAACCCCATACACCAAGGGGCTGTGGGCAGAGCTTGTGTACCAGAGGGACAGTTTTGCTGAGAAGGTGGGTGATTTTGCCACGAGATACAGAACCACTGTTTGAAGAGACAACTTGGCCCACTCTCCTTACGACACAGACACTTCCCTGATGTATGGTTTACAAACTCGTATTATCATACAGCTACCAGCACTGTGAAAAGAAAACCTTCACTCCTTCCAACACAGAAATTCTACCCAGATGCATAATGCAAACACTGTGCTACTGACAGAAATTTCTTCTGCTAGTGCATCCGTTCCTCCATGGTAGCCCCACCTGAAGTTAGACCAACAAAAGCAATCTTATGATATATAAAACGCAAAGTCTATGTCCAGGCTAATCCAAGGACTCTGTCCTTGGCATAGCTTCTGTTAGCACACAGAATATTACTAATATTACTATATTAAATCATAGAATCATAGAAACATTTCAGTTGGAAAAGACATTTAAGATCATCCAGTCCAACCACCCATTCAACCCTGCTAGGTCTGTCACAAGACCATTTTCCGAAGCACGACATCTACTCATCTTTTAAACACCTCCAGGATGGTCCATCAGCCACCTCCCAGGGCAGCCTCTGACAGTGCCTGACAACCTTTTCAGTAAAGAAATTCCTCCTAATACCCAACCGAAACCTCCCCTGGAGTATCTTAAGGCCATTTCTCCTTGTCCTGTCACTGGCTACCAGGGAGAAGAGACCTACCCCAACTTCACCACAACCTTCTTTTAGGTAGTTGTAGAAAGTGATGAGGTCTCCCCACAGCTTCCTTTCCTCCAGGCTAAACAACCCCAGGTCCCTCAGTCTCTCCTCATAAGGCTTGGGCTCTAAACCTTTCATCAGCTTGGTTGTCCTTCTCCAGACACACTCCAGCATCTCATCCATCTTGGACACGGACTCTCCCTACTATAAACTCAGCTGTAACAATACAAAGCAATACCAAATTCTGGCTTTTCCCAAACAGCTAGGAAAATAAACTGTGCCAGTAAAATATATCTTTATACTGGGATAGTGCAGCTCCACTAAGACTGCTTACTTGGTAGTGGAGGAGGAGGTGTCCTCTAAGTTTAGATGTCTACAGAAGTTGCTTGTCCAGTCCAAGACAGATGCTTGGATTCCCTCTATAACTGCTGGAGAGAGAATAGCACTTCTAAAAGGGTGGTTTAATCCTTCCCAAGAAGAGTCATTCACAAAAGCTGCCTTTTATCTTAGAAAACTACTTTAAGCTGAAGTTGTATTCTTAGTTTACTATTTGCAACCAACCTACCACTACTCCTTTTGGCTGGGTTTTTTCCCTCCCATTAGGAAAGCTATAAAAAAATAAGGCTTTTACATCAGCTCCAGCTGTGACAATTGTGATGCCCATTCCCGATGTGGCGTCAAGCATGAGGTGACACCCATTGTGTATTATCTGAATTTTATTAATTTTTTCCAGTTATGAATGGCTTCAGCACAGTAACAGCATAGAAGAACTTATTGTTCGCACCAATCTCAGCACTGTTTTAATGGACACAGCTACTCTGAGAGGCTACAGAGAGAATAATTTCTTTTTCAGGCACAGCAACCTCAGATCATGACCTCCGAGGAATGTGAATATTTCTTCTGCCCCTAGAGCAATGCTGTTAATTTCTGCAGTGTGTCTGTGAAGTAAGACAGAAGTGTTGGATGGGGTATGCTTTAAAATCTTGCCACAAATACCAGTTCTTGACCCTGAACTGATATTGAGGGGAGAGCTTAGTCCCAAATCTGTGTTTCATTAAAAGAAGAGACTGGGGATGTGTTTTCAAAGGATATAATGCAGAAGTGATTCTTGAAAAAGTTCCCTTATTTGTGTCCCTCTGGTCACCCACCTGAGTGGAGCAGAGAACAACCACTCCTTAGTACTGCCATACAGCAAATTAATCTCAGATTTTAAGACTTTCCTAGTAGATAATTTGTGCTTTCTCTTGACCAGTGATCTTAGTGACAATTCCTCTGAGCAATTTCTTTCCACAACAGTGTGGTTAACATGCATAAAAATGTATTTGGCAGGAAAGACCATGCAGCGTATTGAGATCTGATTTAGAATTATTACATTTTTAATCACAAACATTTGCTGGGATGATCACAGGGAGAAATTCATGGTGTAAGTTTAGCATATATTTACTTTCCAATCTGCAACTGCTTTTTTAAATGAACAGCTCTCCTTCTACTTTATCAGCAAATACGGCCTTAAACTCAGTGAATTAGGGGTTCAGCCTTTAATATGAGCAATTTAGAGCAGGACTGTGTTTTTTAACCATCAAGTCATGTTTCCTTTTCATACCACTGAACAACACAACATTAAAAAAATAAACAAAAGTTAAGTGAAAATGTTTAAATGAAGACATGGGTTACAAAAATATAAACCATGCCCAATTTTTCACCACAAAGATTTTAAAACATGTAAAATTATCTTAATTTTCCATCTCTCTGGCAGGTTGTTTCTCTGCCCAGGCAGTTTTCACTGAAAATAACAGAGGAAAAGATATAAAATGCTTGTGTTCTGGTCTTCAGCTTTCTATCTTCTTATGATCAAAAAGAGCCTGGAATCTAGCTGTTCATTACAAATAAACATTGCAGATGAAATTCATTCACACATCATGTTCCACATAGCAGCTACAATTATTCAGAGCACAATTAGGGATGCTATGATGCATGACATTAAAAAGCCCTGTAGACTTTAAAACACACCAGATCTTTGCCAAGTAAAAGAAAGAAAGAAAAACAAACCGACCCAAAGAACAGAAACCCTCTCTACAGAACTCTCAGAAACAGAAAACTCACCAACACTCCTCATAACTGCTAAAAAAACCAAAAAAACAAAATAAAATTAGCAGATTGTTAGCAAATACCAAAAGCAGAAAACAAAACAAAGGATGTTTGGAGAAATAACTTGAGTCATCTTTTCAACAAGCCGAGCACATAATGATTAAACTTGAAAACAAAAATCACAGATTGTCAGACGCCCGTGTGTTGTTCTGGGGAAATGTTGTGGATGCACCAAGCACAGTTACGTCAATGAGAGGAAAAACAACTAAGCAGTATCTACGTAACAGTGAAACTGAGAAGATAGATCTCCAGTTCTACTATACTGGCTTAGATGATAACATAGAAGTCCTTAAAAGAAAAGTTATTCTTCACACGTTGAACCTATAGTTTTCATGGAGGACCCAGAAAGAATAATTCTGTAAAGGTTAAAAGAAAAATACAGGAGAGAATTGAAGCTCTCCAATCAGCTTAATTATTGGGGCAGCAAGGGTGGGGAAGACACAGGAACTTACATATTCCAGGAGTGAGGCCCACTTCAGTACTAAGCTGACAGAAGGAGGTTATTTCAGAAAGCAACAGCCATACCAAAAGAACAGGAAGGATGAGCCTAGCATACCAATGCTTCCAGGTTACGTTTCCTCTCGTCCCATCCTAGTGCACTTTGTAAATCAGAAATTATTACACTGGGCATATTTTTGCACCAGTCTTTTTATCAGTACATTTCTGACTGATGTTCACAGGATGCTGCTAGACACTTCTCCACTGCCAAAATTAATTCTGCAGAGCCTGGCTCCCATGTCACTCCCTCCTCCCATCAGCTCCAAAATCCTACAAATCCTTTCATGGTCTCCTTTTCCCTGGCTACAAGGACTCCTTGTCCTGCTGGTCTCATTATTCCTTAAGTTCTCCGTACTGCAGCAAAAGTAATGCAGACACAGGCAGCACTCTCTCTTTCTTGGGAGCTGGACTTGATGCCATGCAGGTCTCTCCCTTTACCATATGTGACCTTCCCAACTTTTGCCCCTTCCCCTAGTAACTCTGGTTGCACTTCCAGTGAGGTTGCTAGACAGTCCCTGAAGATAGGACCATGGAGGTCAAGTATCCAGCCTGTAGAGCAGAGTCAGCCCAGGCTCAGAAGCCAAATCTCTGCCTAAACCTTGAGATCATGCAGAAAAGCCTCCAGAATTGGTCTCAGAATTAAATCCAAGCTGTCAACAAGGAATTTGCCTACAAGGCACAGATGTTCTGTACTAAAGAGAGTTTGGCAACAGGACCTTGAAGCTATGAGAGGGCTGAAGTTCTCCTGAAAGTAATGAGTTGAAAGTGCAGCTGAGAAGGTTCTACAAACAATCATTCTAATCCACAATTCGGCACCTAAAATAGCTAAACTAAATGAACCAACAATATTCCTGAAAATTAAAAGATTTCACTAATATGAGAAAGGGCCCATCAGTAAAAAAAACAGATACAGTAATATAAAGGGAAACTGTTCTCCTTCTCCTTTGGGAAGAAAACTTGGAATAATCTTCACATTGTATAGTAGAACTATTGAACGAAGTGCAGCAAAAAAAATGAATGGAGTGATTTTCCAAATCACTGAGCATAGACAAGGAGGAAAAGACACAGTAACGGCTCACACAACATTTCTACTTACTGTTTCTTTGCCTCTTCAAATTTATGCAGCTTTTTCCGCAAGCCACCTGATTTAAAGCCTTGACAATGAGCTGCTGGTGCTCCTATGGTGACTATGTCGTAGTTCTGATCTGGGATGGACAGAAAGGACTTACAAATGAAAGCTTGTCATTCTTATCATGGACATACAATTGTGGAAATTAAAAAACTTTTCTGAATGCAATTTTTCTAAAACTTTTGCAAGTGTTTTGAAGGACACGGAAAACTATCATTTTAGAGGCCCTGAAAATCCATGAAGTACTTTTGAGGTGAAAGAACTATACTTGAATGCAGGTCCTCTGTTTCTTAATCTAGAAGACTGGCAGTAAAAAAGAAGCCTGAAATATTGGTCTTTACGCAAAACCTGTCATTACAGGAATCCCTCACATGGATACATGGGACAAGCGTTTGTCCATGGTTTGTGGATATTACTGTTAAAAGAAGGGAAAACCTAGGTCACTTATAAAGAAACAAGCTTGATGTGAACAAACCGGCATAATTTTGCATAACTGTAAATCATGGTTCCAGAGAAAAAGTGCACAAGCTTAAAAAAAAAACCAACAGGCAAAACCTTTGCTATTCTGTTACAATCCAAAAATGACTGGAAGGGATACAGCAGCTTAACCCTACATTACAAATGCTGACTTATTTCACTCAAGGTACAGTTAACTCCAGAACCTAGTTCTGCCACCTGTAGAAGAGGTATAATTATATTTACACCTCTTCTTTTGCTAAGAGATTCGGAACCTGAGGACAGAAGGCGCTAAAATAATGCCTATAGTATTAATAGTACTAGTACTTCAAAGCAGTAGTTTGTAGAAAATTGACTACATGGTTGAGGATGGAAATTAAAATTGGAGAGAAAAATAACAGAATAATGTGAAGAAAGAGAGAATCAACCAAATACCTGATCCTCCATCATCCTGGACTCTCATTCTCTGTATATGTAAATTCGTAGGAACAAATTCCAATTTTTTATCAGCTTTCAAGCTACTGGCTTTAAACGAAGGACCTGAGAAATACAGGAGAAAATTAATCATAAAAGCCCTCTGCTTATGCTTCTGCTAAAATATTCAAGGAGATTCTTCTATCATTAGCTACATGCTGAAAGTAAAGCAGAGGGAAAAAAAAATCTCTCTCTCTGTTACTATTCATAATTATTTTTCACTTTCTGAGAATGAATAAAGCGGACAAATATTCCCAGACCATAAGCAAACTCAAAATAAATGTCAGTAAAGAAAACAAATCTAAAAATAGTATTATTTTATACATCAAACTAAAACCTTCTGAGTTCCCAATTTCAGAGAAGCATGAGCAACCATGGCTGAGAAGTATCATGTTATTATGAAAAAGAAATCACCTTTATACTGGTGCAGGTCAGTCAGATTTTCCTGATAAGTTAAAATAATTGTTTGGTACTGAGTAACTATTTGTCGACGAAGGCTTTCCCAACAAGGAGACAGTTCACCCAGTTCTTCTAGTTCACAAACCCTAGTGAAAAAGACAAAAAGAAAAGGAAAAAGAGAGGTGTTTAGCTCCATTGTTGATTTGACCAAGACCAGGTTTCACATTGTATCACTCCAGCACCATCTTCAGCTGACATATTCTCAATTCACTCTGCTTGAACCTTGTCACCAGATTGGAAATACTTCCAAACACACATCCCAAAGCACAACTGTTGAGCTCCACCCCAAGGTACATGGGTTCCTCACAGGCAGAATACACCGTGTTTCCTTCGGCAGTCTCAGGTGTTGGTCAAAAACAAAGCTTCCCATCTCTCTGAAGGAGCTCTCAAACTAAACAATGATTTGCAAATGATGAGTGCTGTCATGGTGTCAGGTGACTTGGGACAATGAGGACCTTTTCAGGCCACTCCAACTGAACTTCAGTGGTTCTCAAATTAAA
This sequence comes from Tapera naevia, assembly GCA_033556795.1. Taxonomy (NCBI): domain Eukaryota; kingdom Metazoa; phylum Chordata; class Aves; order Cuculiformes; family Neomorphidae; genus Tapera; species Tapera naevia. The sequence continues at coordinate 20,051,142 of JAUMJJ010000029.1, forward strand.
TCAGAACTGTGAGACAGAGGTTGGGCAGGAGATTAGTAGCTATCTGACATTAGGTACAAAGAGTATGTGCACTGGCCAGGTATCTAACACAACAACTATCAAGGTCAGGCAGGGAAGGACTAAGAAGTGTAAGCATTAATAAGGGTTTGAAGAGACAAAAGATGAGTCAACAAAATCTTCATCTGAGATTCCAGATTTTAGGCCCTCAGCCTTCACTGTAGGTGGAACAAAGGACAACTGGATACCCCTAGATAAGAACAGCAAAACTCCCGGCTTTCCCATTGCACACTGACTGCTAGGTTTTCAGTAACAAATGGCAATCGTGTTATTACACACTGTTTCTCAACAGTGCTGCTGAGAAAATATTCAGTGTGTTTCGTCATGCTTCTGTTACTGCCTTCTTGGCTTAAGCCATTATTCAGAATAGAGGAAGAAGCGAAAATTAAACAAGTCAACACCAGACACAATTCAACAGCAGATTACCCCAGAAAATGTAGAACAATCAGCTGTCAAAAAGATCCAGCAGTCCCTTTTGTAGTTCTCTCAATGTCCTTAATCCATAGCTTTAATCAATTGTCTGTATATGCAGTAATTTAAGACAGCATTTCAAAGAACAACTCCCAATCCATGATATTTAAAGTATTATCAAAAGGAAGCAAATTCCCAAGAAAAACACCAGATTAATCTGCCAATAGCCAACAGCGTAAACTATATTTATCAGTGACTTGCAAAAAGACACTGATTTCAGTTTCACCTTGTAAACTGCTTCTGTATCAGATCCTATTATGATCACTTTGTCAAGCTCCCTGTTCAAAACAAGCCACTGCATTTGAGCTCAGGTCTGCCTGATGTAATTTCAGTGCCTAACATTTCAAGTTTACTTGGTTGTCACATGCAGGGGATGCACATGCCGTAAATAATTAGGCAGTTAAAATTCCCCTGGTTAGATATTTCCTTTCAAAGAGTTCTGGCCCAAAAGGGCTTTATGTAAGAGACAGCAGTTGTGATTATCCAAGGACATTTTAAAAGTCACCAGGACGTTATGACAGAAGCAGCTGTGCTTGTCTAGGTGGCTGGCATTCCTCTGGGCTGCTGCATAGAAAACGGAGAAAAGAGCCCTTGGCCAAATCTGAGAGATCCTAGGAATACAAAGTGTGATTGTACTATTTCCCACACTGTGACAAAGTAGGACACTAAGTCAAAATGAACACGACAGTAATCCATGTTAAATAAAAATAATTCATAAGAAATATAAAAGCACTAACAGAAATGAATTCTGCATGTCATTAATGTTCATCTCAGCTGAGCAGAGAGAAGGGAATCTTTCTTGTTAATTCAAAAAAAAAGGTGTATTTATCTTTAAGCCCAGGTTTGCCCAGGGAGGCTGTGGATGCTCCCTCCCTGGAGGTGTTCAAGGCCAGGTTGGATGGAGTCTTGAGCAGGCTGGTCTGGTGGAAGGTGCTCCTGCCCATGGCAGGGCAGTTGGAACTGGATGTTCTTTAAGGTCCATTCCAACCCAAACCATACTATGATTCTATGATTAAGTCATTCAGAGTATATAAAGTTAGATTAAGGTCAGACTTTATTAGGCCTCTAGAAGTGAACTCAAACGCAGTCAAAATAAAAACCTGATAATCAGAAATACAGTTAAAAGTCTTCTATCAATTTTGGCTTTTATGAAAGACTGCAAACTGTTATGTTTGCAAATCAAAGCCTACAAATATAGGGAAGTAAAAGTCATAAATGGCTATGTTGCCTGAAACAGTTAATTACTTAAAAAAGAAGAAAATTAAGAATAAAACTACAAAATGCTTAACATTTCCTTCTCCTGCTCACCTCCTAAAATACAAAGAAGTCATTACTGTCCTATAATGTGTCATCGTACTTGCTTTTATTCCATTTGTTTTCCATTCAAAACTACCCTTCTGTTTCTCAAAGTTATCTCTTAACTCACTGAGAGCAATAGTGCTCCTGTTATCTACCTCTGCTTTGCATTCACAGAATAGAAGTCAACTGACTTTTTCAAAGTTCACCTTCAAAGTGATTCTGATGTTTCTGCCCTGTCTGGTCTCTAATTACTCATTTGTCCTGAGCTAGGTTCCGTGTTGTCTCTGTTCCTTTCTCAAAATTAGTTATTACTCTTTCATTTATGCTGTCTCATCTATCCAGACCTCCCCCCACCTATGAAACACTGAGATAGTTTTATTTTTAATTCAACTTCATTTTTCTCTTTGTATTAAAAATAAACCATGTTTTAAAAAAAGTGTATTGAAATATATAAATTATGATATCTATATATCTCAAAGCACGAACTCTATACTCTGACATGAAATCTTTTTCATTGTAACTGTACAGTCAGCAAGTTGTTGCTTTTATGATCTTTTCTTCAGTGCCTCAATGTATTAACAGATATATGAGGTCTGACACAAAAAAAATGAAACTGCGCCTGTAACTCTTTTATTTAACAAATTAAGAAAATCAGCTACGATCACCTTCAACATAGTTCCCTTCTGAGCTGATACACATCTGCATACGATGCTGCCAACATTCAAAGCAGATCTGAAAGGCTGTTGAGGATCTCCATCATTTTTGCATTCACATCTTCTACTGACAAAAAGAATAGGTCCCTGTAAGCACTAATTTGATCTTTGTGATCTCTTCACCATAATCCTCAGTCAATAATTGAAAAGTTTCCATCACTGATTTCTTCACTTGAACAAGAAAATTAATGTCAACTTGCTGTTCACTCCTGCATACCAACATTTCCCGACCAAGGGTAAGAAAATGTCTATATTTAAGCATGCGTCCACTCATACTGAGTGAAGTGTTCGAGCTGAGCCTTGTCTCACTGTGACAGATTAGAAGATGTTCTAGAACCATCTCTTTGTCTCTCCCTTCCCACTCTTAGTTCCTGAGCTATAGGATTAGTCTCGGATTTTTCTGTTGGACCTTGTATTCCATGGTAACTCAGTAGCAGCCACATCACCACTGTTTTACTGCACGTGCAGTCCACTCCAAACCCACCTTGCTGCGTCTTCTTCTAGAAGCAGCTTTACAAATTGCCTAGGGATGTGTAGCGACAGGACGCTCTCAGCCATCTGCTCCAAGATTCTCAGGTGGTTTCCGTCAGTGGTTGGGAAGCGGTACATTCGGCAAATGGCACCACCAAACACTAAAGAATCAAAATAACATTATTTTAGCGTAAGTGTTTGAGTTAAAAGTGCACAGATTATCTCCCTTTTCTAAAGTAAATGGCTTCAATTCACTAATGTGCAGTCATACACTGCTGTAAATATCTGGTTTAACCGGGCATCGGTCTAGCGCTTCCAGGAATGGTTATTCTGCAATGACCATTCTTCCAGCATTTGCAGGAAAAAGCCTCCAAATGACTTAAAACACTGGTAAGAAAAATACACATATTCAACTTGTGGACTAATTTTTTTTTTAGTACTGTGTATTTTCCTCTCATGCAATAATTTGCCAGAAAACTAATCTTTCTTCAAGGAATTTTTTTAAAGTCACTGCTTTCTTCTGTCCTTCTCCTCACCCCCAATGAGTTTTGGAATAGACTAGCAAATTGCATGGAAAACTTTATACTACAGTCAACTTACCGTCAAAGTTCACTTCTGTTGCTTTTGCTATACAGATGATAAAATAAAATATGCAGTTGACAAAATAATTTCTTGTATGACCCTCAGAGGGCAGCTCAATCAGCAGCCTGTTCCTATTCAAATGAAACATCTGCTTAAACGCTCTGGGGCCACAGGCAGACAGGAAGAGATGAGCTTTTACTGATGCCTAAAGCTCACTTGTGACAGCCCACAGCAGCTTACCAGATTTCAGTAGCGCGTCTTTCCGTAATGAAGCATATTTGGATCGGATTCCTAAAGACTCTGTTAAACTTTCATCAACTGGCAACACAGTCTAAACAAGAAGAAAACTCACAAATAGTAAAGAACAAAAGTTCAGTGCCAGGGCAACATACAGCGATGACCCTCTTGTACAGACATGAAAGGAATACTCAATAAAATGCACTTTTAAAGTAAATATTTCAAATATGTTTACTGTGGACAAAAAATACTGCAGGCTGAAATAACAAATCCACTTTAACTCTCCAATCTAAGCATTCCTATTTACTTCTAACACACAGTTCAGAATGCTGGAAAGATTTACATCTAGACCTTCAAGTACTTTATGTTAGCACAGCTCCAGATCTCTTATAGGTACCGCAGCCATATGTGCAAACTACAGGTCTGGCTGTATACAAAGTGATGCTAATTCACATTGTGACTGTGATGCACGGATATGAGAGCAATTATCCCCAGGATATTCAGAACACGAGGTTTACAGAATTAGACATATAGCACTATAAATATCTGCTTTCAGACAAATACTTGGGGATCACAAAAAAAGAATAATAATCCACTATTCAAGTAAGCTGCTCAGTTTTATTAAAATCTTTTAAGGTATTTTCTTTTTAAAAATTGCCTGTGAAAATTCTAGAAATTCCCTGAGCGTCCCCATCAAAGCTTTGCTTCATGCCACCTTCCAGTTCAGAGGTGTTCATGTGAAGCTGGTTATCAATGCATCAAGTGCACCAATGCGCAGTGCCCCAAACTTATTCCGACGAAGGGCACGAGCAGCACTTGAAGATAAAGCTTAATCATTGTAAACTAAAATTTTCCCCAAGACTCGTAACCCCAAACATGAATTAGTACCACGAGCTCTGCAAAATACAAAGCTGCTTAATCACCATCAGGCTGCTTTTTACAGTATTTTGAAATTGTGAAGCACTTGGTCAATACGATCCCCTGGGAAACTGCCCTTGGGGCAAAAGTGCAGAACGGAGCTGGCAGATATTTAAGGATGCTTCCCATAGAGTGCAAGGGCACTGGATTCCCAGGTGTAAGAAATCTGAAAAGGGAGGCAAGATACCAGCATGGCTGACTGTCAAACTAAAGGGCAAGAAGGAAACGCACAGGCTGTGGAAGCAGGGCAGTGTTAGGTTTACTGTTGGACTCCATCATCTTAAAGGTCTTTTCCAATTTAAACGATTTTGTGGTTCTATTAAATACCAAGGTGGACAGGAAAGTTGACAGCAGATCTCAACTTATTTCAATACTACCAATCAACCTGCATCTTCTGAAGCTGATAAAATGCTTATACTCACCCTTCCATTAATAGTGTCAGGTGACCTTGTCACCGGAGGCCTTTGGTCAGTTTTTTCCTCCATTTGCCATCCAATAACTGTAATGTTACCTACACGGTCACTTTCAGCCGACCTGCAACAAACACTCTGCGTTGAGATTTTTTTGGAGGTGGACCTGTTTATCAACAAGGGAACACTTATAAAAGGCTATTAATCTTCAAACTTAATGAACATTTTATATAGGAAGCTTTTCAACTTCATTTCATGTATTTTTATCATACAATATTCCAACAAGAAAATGTTCCCCTCATTCTGCAGGGAACACTGTAAAGACCTCCTAACTGAAGGCAACAGAAAACCATGCATATATTTTAATACTTTTGTAAAACCAGAAGAAGTTCAGATTTTACAATTAGCCTGTTGTAGGCAAAAGCATCTTAAATTCTGAACATTAACAGGGAGCAGATAATTGGATGTATGTGCACTTGTGAGTGTGTATATGTGTGTGAATGTCTGAAACTGCACTTTTTAACTCTCAATCAGAAGCCTGCTACTTGCAAATTGCAACTGACACAGCTGCATTTGGTAAATTTTCATAAATGTGGACACATTAACAGAAGTAGCACATCCTGAATCTTCCACTTAACAGAAGTCAGTCAAAGCCATCAGTTAAGAAGCTGATCGCATCTTGTGCTTCTGCAGATAGGCTATTTAGATTTGGAAAACTGGGGGCCTGACGTTGCAGAAAGAAAAAACTGATGCTAAAAAGGATCCTGAAAATAAGTGCTCTATGCATAAAAAAGGTGAAGGTTCTCAATGGAGGAAAGATCCCTGAGGTGGTGGAAGATCCTGGAGATCAGAGTTGTGTGGAAGCAAATGCCAGAGATCCCCAGGAACCTGGTTGCTAACAGCTGAGGAGCTGCATAGCACAAACTGACACAACTTTCTGTCCCATGTTCCCAGCCCAGCCCAGCCATCATCTCCTTGTTGGGGAGGGAAGCTGAGACCATATGAAAATATGACTGAGAATAGAGTGAGTGAGTGAGTGAGTGAGTGAGTGAGTGAGTGAGTGAGTGAGTGAGTGAGTGAGTGAGTGAGTGAGTGAGTGAGTTAGTTAGTTCTAATCTGGCTGGGGTTTTAATACCAGTACCCAGATTTACCATGGAGGTCAATTATTCTGTCTCATTCATAACACACAGTAATTTTGGCAAAGGCTTTATGTTATTGTTTTAAGATAGATTCTAAATAGTATTTTAGGATTGTTGTTTACATGTGAAAATAAGCTGGAACAACTAAAACAAAAAAAGCCTCTGGAACTGATAATACTAGGGAGGGAAAAGAAACAAGCACACAAGTGAACAACAAGATAAGATTTAAGTATCCAAATCCTGCAGCATGTTTATGACATTGCTCAGCCTCCAACTGACACATCTGAAGGGTAATGTGACAATGAAAAGATATGTATGTATTCGCACACTTTGATAATCAGAATACACTTGATATCAAAACAAGGTAAGGTCAATTTTCAACTCAGTCAAGACAGATAAAACCTTACCAAATAACATCTAACATACAACTGTAAAACTCCTGTCAACATATTCTTCCTCTTTTTTACCTCCTTAAAAACACTCTCACCTTCAGTTTTATTAAAATCTTTTAAGGTATTTCCTTTTAAAAAGTTGCCTGTGAAAATTCTGGAAACTCCTTGAGCACCCCCATCATAGCTTTGCTTCACCTATGATAACTCAGACCATTTTACCCACCATCAATGTCATAGTTTTGGTGCCTTTTTTGACTCATTTCTCTCATCTGCTTCCCTCAGTTAAATCATGTCAGTTTTCTCTTTACAACACATTGTGGAAAAGCTGAAAGCTTTACTCATCTCTTCTCTTAGCACAAAAAGCTTTTTTCATGTTTTGTTTGTTGTGTCTGGGCTAAGAAATAGCTGGAAGTTTAGTGCAGTCACTGTTTCTTATGCTCATTATGCTGATACTACCAACACCACCTTCCTCAGTCTCTCTGATTATGCTTTTCCCCTTCAACTGACTTCTCCTTGCCTTCTCTGACAGAGATGACTGTCCTGCTTTTAACACATACTACTACAATGTGCATTTACACATCAGAGCTCTCTTTTCTCAATCTGACTTTGCTTTCTTTGTTGCTCCCCAACCCCTTACTTAACTTTGTCCCACACTGGCTTTCAGGAATGTGGTTAGATTCCTGTGTTTAGAATTACTACCTTAAGGACTGGTATTAGACTCATACCCTCTTTTTAATTTCCTCCTGAGTCACCTTTCTTCTTTAACTAGAAAACCACATCAATAAATGTTGCTGTAATGTGATTCCTCCTATTCTTAGTGTATAATATTGATAAATACAATATTTAGCAAAAAAATGCACAATGTAATAACAGGTAGGTGTTGAAATAGTAAATAGAACTTAGATTTATCTAAGCCGAAGTATTCCAAAGATAAGCCTCTGTTTCAATGGGTTTCATTCTCCTTATTACAGTTAAAAATAATCTATTTTGCCACTCTCCACAGACATGTACAGTGAGGTGATAGGATGAAATTGGTTTTGACAATACTGGAAACAATGTCTAACATCATTCACCACATTTGAAAGGTCTTGTTCTATATGTTTTAATTATCATGCAATAGAAAATAGTTTTCTTCCTTAATAGTGGCCTGGAACTAAAAAACTGACCACATAACCACGTGTTTTCATCACATTTCACAGAAAGTTTTTACCACATCTTAAACATGCTTTCAAGAATTAAGAACTAATTCCTAAATGGAGGAGAATATTACAAACCTTAGTGTTAAGTGCAACCTGTGATTCTTCTCTTGAAGAAGTTCTTTTACAGTGAACATCCCAGAACCCAACAAATACATCTGAAAGAAGATGAGTACCAGAATTGTAATTATTTACCTTTACAATGAACAAAGGCTTTATGCAAAGTACTAAAGTTCAAACCAAAAATACTACGCACGAAAATGAGAAAAATATAATTACATATGGCAACACATAACTAATAAAAACTCTTTAAAATTTGGTAATGTATCAAAAATTCTTTTTCTACTGCAGTATAATAAGCATTTTTCTTTTTCTAGGATTTGAGTGGAAGCATCTCAATATATACAAGCTTAGGGCCAGAAATACAGGAAATGCTGAAAGCAATGACTGAATGGGACTCAGACTGAGTAGGTCAACACTTCATTGTCCTGCCCTGACCTAAACTTGGCTCCTTCTGAAGAACTTACTTCCTCCAGAGGTATTCCTTTTTCCTCAGGGCCTCCCCATAAATCACTGTACAGAGAGGGACAGCCCTGTTGCTCCTGAGGAAGCCATGGAAAAGCAGACAAGGCAGGGCAACAGTCTGAGAATAAACAGCCCAGGCTGCCCACAGATCCAAGGAGACACATGGGAGGGCTGGCACTTAAAACCTTTTTCAGTAAGGGAATAAATCTGACACCTGTACAAAATCACTAAGGGTTCAGGGCAGGGCAATTTCTAGAATTCAGCAGATCTGTTCAAAAGGAAGTAGATTAGAAGCCTCAGGTAGGGATGCTGGATCGCAGTCACTGTCTAGATCAGTGAAGAAGTCCACAATATATGAGAACAAGAGATGGGACTGCTTAATTTAAATAAGTGGTTTCCAAACTTGTTGCAGGCAAGACTTATTTGAGAAAACTGGTAATGCTCCCCACTCTGCCAAGTCCATCTCAAGGCATTTGTCCCTCCTTCCCCTACCCATCTTGCTTTCTCTAGGATCAACACTGCTGCCTCTTTGCTTTTTTCCGCAAAAGTTACCAGCTTTATCTCCTTGACTCTCACTTCCTTGCTCCACAGTGGCTGAGGAGGTAACATAATAAAGAAAACTTACTGTTCCCTGAGATCTATCCTTGACGTCATACACGGAGAGTTTGATTTGGGTCATTTGATTGATAAGAGAGTCTTGGAAAAAGGCAATGCTGCTTAGAAAGATAGGATTACTTGTTCCCTGTAATCAGAAACAAAAAAAGGAAAAAATTAATGCAAGGTGATACTTGTTAGGAAGAAATATCTTAATTTTAAATCTAGTCCAGGAGGACCTCATCACTTACCTCAATAATTTCTGTCTGTGCATGCTTTGTCCAGAACGCCTGAGGAGGTGTAGTTACACTCACAGCTACAAAACTATTTGGTTTTCGATCTAGCGACGGAGTCAGCAGCTCACTGCAAGCTTTTGGCATGGAACAGATAAATCAATTTAAATTCAGGATCTTTTTCATATTGCTGTAAGACTTTACATTTTTAGAAAAGCATATTACAAACCCTGAGCAATAAAGTCATGAAGGTTCTAATACTCATTCTATCGCCACACTGTAAGGGCAGACAAACAGGACTTGCCAACAGTAAACGTGCAATCAGATCAGCCTGGCTCCAAGCTGTAGAGTTGTAATTTAAACTTGTTCTCTTCTAACCATCTGCCCATCCACCCCTCTGGCACAGCTCATTAGAACAGCATACATGCATAGGTTTCCCTCTGGGAATCTCACAAGTATGGTTGCATTTGATTTGAAGTCACACTCCATTAAGCCCATTACCAAACAGCATTTTGCCATGGAGAACCAACAGAAGTGCTTGAATGTTGATCAAGCAGCACTACTATGAGGAGAACTAGCTTGTAAAAGGACAGTAATTTATTTCCTCTAAAATGTTATTGTAGTTTAACTGCTGGGAAGGGACTATGGTGAATAGGAAACAATGATCAAAAATTATATTAAACTTTAGAGCCAAATTCTGTTTAGCTAGATACAGGTAATTACTGTGTGGTCTGATTCTGCTTCAGAAAGTTAATTCTAAAATTTACCTGGGCAAGGAAAATGTTCAACTGTACACTAAACAGTTTTGTAGTTCCAGACATTTTTATTTTATCTGAAAATATTTGAAATATTTTATACAGCTCTAACGGGATCAGATTATTATGAATAACATAATTACAAACATCTGAGAAAATTTTCTGATTTTTTCATTTAAAATGTACTGTTAAGAGCATAACCTTCCCAACAACAGTTCGCTATTAATCTAAGAAAATGATGCTGCAGTTGAAAATGTAGACTGAACTTTTATGAAGAAGATGTTTTGCACTTATTCTTCAAGTGAAGTCACACACTTCTTGTCCAAATTTAACACTCCCAGAAATTAGGTCACTTCTGCATCTCACATTATAACTTGACAGTAAAGACCACAGGAAAGAAGGCACGTGTAATAGTTGGTAACTCTTAGAAAACATCCTGTCCTAAAATGCTGTTTCCAGCAAATCTTGAGTTTGTTCAAAGACCTTAACTGTTGTTATACTCAGATTGAAGACAGTTTCCTGTACCTTTACATAATCAAATAAACATTTAAAAATACCATTCACACAGTAAACATTTAAAATTTTGTAGGACAGATGTTTTTATTACAGACTTTTAAAAACATCACTGCCACATCACTGCTGGCTGCTTATCAAAAAAATACTGTACAGGCAGCAAGAAAACTGTACCACATACATGTCCATAAAAATCAAAATTTCAACCCTTACCATATGAAAGGCCAAAATGAATAATTAAAAACCTGCACACATACGTTATAGCACATATCATCAAAATTAGCACACTAAACCTACCTAAACTGAACTCTAAAATCGGCTCATCTGGATCCTGAATGTTTCCTGTAAATCAGAAAAATTTACACAAGATTAGCCAAACATTGCTGTCATGTGAGACCTTCCCTGAAGTTAGAGTCATATAGAGAAAGTAACTAAATTTTATCAGAAAAAATAATGTTTTTAGTTTAATGAGCCCTGACCGGTATTTAAAATATTTGTTAGCTAATCTTTGGTATCTAAAAATAATTTGAAAAGCTTGAGATGATCTCATTTTACAAAATGTGTTAAAACATGTAAAACTATGCAAATTATATGGAACAAGAGAATACCAAATGTTCAATCTCAGTAAAAAAAAAACCAAGATTAACTCCAAATTATTAAACTAGATACGTCTCCTCAGTGATCAGTGAATAGAGAGAAGTTTGAAAATACCTGTCTCTTTCACTAATCAAAGGAAGACTCTGGGGATTACAATCCTAATTTACTCACCATAAAAAATGAGGGACATAATTCTCAGATCCCTGAACTCCTTGAAAATTTCATGCAATGTCAAACAAGGAGATTGCCAAGATTCTTCCTAGACCTTGACATTCTTTTATCTCCCTGTTGCTTATTTTTGACTGATAAACATAACTGTACAAAATTTAGTTTAATTTCTTTTTTTCCCCTTCCCTTTCCTCTCCAGTTTTAATGTTTGGTCTGTTTAAACAATGGAAAGTTCAAGGTTTTTAATTTTTTTAGTATAATTCTTTATTTAGTATAATTCTTTTATCTCACCAGGCAGGTAACCAGACACATCTAAATCTTGTAGCAATTAAAAGAAAAAAAAATGCTAGTACAAGATTCCGGAATTAGCAAGACAGCAATAGCTGACGTGAAGGTACATACCTGCCAGAGAAAGGCCTAGCATGTCAGAGGTGACATCGATGGTGGAGGCCCGTTGCACGGTGCGGGATTTTGCACCATGGCGGGGACTGTGTTCTCTTGCTGTCATTTTGTCATGAAGAACCCTTCTTTTCTTGCTGCTTGGCTTTAGTGATGGTTGTCTTATGGAGTAGAAGAACGCAGCAGGTTGTCTCCAATTGCTATTCCTCTAACATTACATTACATTACATGCTAAGGAATAAAGAGAGAAAACAAAACAAACAACAAAATTTCAGGCTACTGTCAGATACTGTTCTTTGTAGCAGCAGCAAAACTCCTGCCATAGAACTGCCCCAGGTCACCCAAATAAAATGCTTAAGGCAGATCCAATGCACAGTAAATCAATTTGCATGAACAGTACATCACTGCAAATTGTTGAAGACTGTACGACATGTAAGAAAGGCTCTTCTGTCAGAGAATGGGGGTTGAGACAGACTCGTTAACGGACCAGCTGCTCTTCTCTTTTGTCTAAGTTATTAAACTATCCTTAATGAAGTTTCCTGATTTTCATAAACCCTGGGGAGCACAAGTAAATTTGTCAGATGGGGCCTCTGTCTGCAGAGGTAGGACAAGGGATAAGGACAAAGGGACAACAGATTGGCAGAACGTAGAACGAAAGGGCAGGAAATGTTGTTAGTGTCAGCACACTGTGTTGTTCCAGGCCCTACTGCCGTAAGAAAGGGATATTCAAAACTATAAATAAAACCTAGTGGGCCACAGTGGTGTTGAAATTATGCGATGGTGATAGAAAGAAAAAGCAAAAGGGGATGCTTGCTGACATGGCACATGGCAGTGTTTGTGCTTTTCCTATGCCCCACAATTTACAGGTGTACAGACATCCATGACGGTTGTTCTTGCCCTCACAATGCCTGTAAAGTGAAATGTTACAATAGTAAAGAAACACACAGCCTACAGAAAATGTAATTATGTTGTTAAACGTGGTTTGGCTGATAAATTTGGATGTACCTTACGTGTTAGCACTTCTGTATTCATTTCATACTATTTCATACTATTATGACAAAACTCCATTCATTTAGGAAGTGAGATTAGAAGTAAAATCTCATAAACCTGGAAGGCAGTAAAAAAGTGATTATTATATCTTCACAGCAACCCCTCATTCATTTCACAAAACGTTTGAACTACTTTGCATAATGGGAGAAAATTTTTTTTCCTTTTATGTTGACAGACCTAACAATGGACAAGATGTATTCTAATTAAATAAAACATGTATCTTTTACTAGCGTTTTAAATAGGCATTTTAAAACTGTCTGAAGGCCTCCAAAGGAGCATTCAACCTGCCTAACAAGTCTCCAAATTTAACTAGTCGGCATCTCCCTCTGGAGGATTTCAAAAGAACCTTCCCTCCCTTCACTCAAGCATTTTCCTAACTAGCACTTATTCACTGGACACCTAAAATTCAGATACAAGGTAAGCATCTAAGACAACTCAATTGAACACAACCCCAGCCATCCAGATGAGCTTAGGAATGAGATTTTAAATGGAGAGCTCATTCTAGGGTGGAAGAAATCTGGGCCATGTCCAGCAGATGAGCCAGTCTGTTGCCACTCAGAATAATTTGCCTTGGTGATTCAACTCAGGTTTATACAATATACCGTCATAAGCCAATTCTAAATAGCAAAAAAAGGGAATTCTTGAGTGGAAGAAGTAGAAATTGAGAGCTCTGAATATGCCATCCCCAAAAGCTTTGAAATTCAGTGAGAGCATACAACACAGCACTCTGCTTATCGATATAATTTATGACAACCAAAAATTTAAGCAGTTAGTTTTCCAATTCATACAGAATCACAGAATAGTTGAGGTTGGAAGGGATCTCTGGAATTCATCCAATCCACTCCCCCTGCTTGTAAGCGGATCACCTAGAACAAGATGTTCAGGACTGTGTCCAGTTGGTTTTGGACAAGAATGGACCTCTCTGGCAAACTTGGTTGTTTTAACATTGATCACTCACAGTAAAAAAGTTTTTTCTCTATTTGTTTTTGTTTCTTTTTTCAATCAGTGTTTAAGTGGTTCAGTGGCTAGTGAACCATCAGACTTTTATTTCAGTGCAATAGTACTGAACGTCCTAAGATTTGGTCGAACACCACTTCCATCAAAATTCTCTGCCAGTTTCCAAGTCTTTCCCATTCTCCTATTTTTCCCCCCTTCTTTCAGCAATAGGTTTTCCTTGGTTTGTTCTTTATGTAACGTGACATTTAATGTTTTTTAAGTCCATTAAACCTAACAACCTAACGACACAGAACACCTACAAAATGTATTTCCAGAGGCTTAGACAAGATGTCATAACCCCTTCCCAAGAATCCTACAAATTACCTTCTTAGAGAATAACTAACAAGTTCATATAGGTACAGGTCAGACAGCAGCTAGGTTAACGAGTCCAGCTGTTTCTCAGCTAAAATCTCTGTAGTTGCTGACATCCTTAAAAAGGGTCAATCCTTGAGATGACAAAATAGGGTCAGGTGTTTCCTTTAGTTTTGAAACTATTTATATTTAAATATCCCTAAGCATAATAATTTTCCAAGGCCAAGTCCTCAATAATTTATTCAAATTGAAATATTAATTTCTCATCTAATGATACACTTTTAATTTACTTACTGATCATACTTACAGAAGGCTCTTTTCCTCATGTGTGGAGGGATATTGCATATCATAACATTGGTTAAGTCCACATCTAAAAAATTAACACAATAATCAGCATAAAAAAAGCAATCTTTTTATACAGCATAAACCACATTCAATGGGCAGATGATATATTCTCAGATTAACCATAATTTTAAGTTTATCTCATTCCCTCCAGATAACCAGACACATCTAAATCTTCTAGCAATTGAAAGAGGAGGCTGAGGGGAGACCTTATTCCTCCCTACAGCTACCTGAAAGGAGGTTGTAGTGAGGAGGGTGCTGGTCTCTTCTCCCAAGTGACAAGTGATGGGAGGAGAGGAAATGGCCTCAAGCTGTTGCACCAGGGGAGGTTTAGGTTGGATATCAGGAAAAATTTCTTTACTGAAAGAGTGGTGAAGCACTGGAACAGCTGCCCAGGGAAGTGGTGAAATCACCATCCCTGGAGGCATTCAAAAAGTGTGCTGACGTGGCACTTTGTGACATGGTTTAGTAGGCACAGTGGTGTTGGGCTGATGGTTGGACTTAATCTTTTCTAACCTTAACTATTCTATGATTCTATGTTTCTCTCACATTAAAGTTTTCTGAAAATAGAAAAAGAGTATGATCCGCTCCTCTTCTCCCAGCACCAGTCATAGCAATCGCCAGTCAGAGCAGGAGGACAAAGAACTAAACTTATGCTGAAAAAGACTGATTTCAGATCAGCATTTGGTGAGTGGGTAGAATAGCTGTAAGAAACATATGGTAACATGTTCACTGAAAGGCTTGATGCTATTAAGAAAAAGGGATGTATGTGATATGTTGAGTATGACACAGCATTTGTTACTATGCTTGATTTTGTATAGTTTAACTTTCAAATGTTGCTGTTTGGAAGACACAAACACCACTGAGGTTGAAAAGATCCTGTGTCAAAACACAGAAGTTCAAAAGATCAGGATGTAGGGTTTTTTCTCCATTGGGTGAAATTACTATGTAAGGTAGGCTTCCATGAACAGCTAACAATAAACATATAGGAAAAGTGAACTGTTTTTTAATGCTACAGGTTAACTGAGGTTTTATATTTATACCACCTCATTCAAGCACATTTGCATTAATAAAGTACGTCTTTTAAGACCTCCCATGTAGGCCAAAACACATTGACTGAGATGGGGAAGTCCATTCAGCTTTTTGATTTAATCACTGGCCTTACCAATTACCCAAGACTGCTTAAGAACACAGGTATGCGCTCTTATGACTTATGGAAAGGGTTTTATCTCACCTAAACTGCAGAGGAGGCAGGTATCTGATCTCAGCTCACTGCCCAGGTTCTCTCTCAGTCAACAGTGAGACACAGGCACTTCCAGAGAATGAGTCACCATTTTCCAAGGTAGGTGGAATGAATCACCCCATGAAGACACCTCTCTCTCTCTCTATTTATAGAAAGAATTTAGATGACTATCTTAGGCCTGATGCTGCAAGCTGGGCAAACTGGATCCTTCCCACAGTTATGCTAACTCCAGCAGGGATGACTTCCCTCTGTTCACTGTGCAGCCTGACAGACCCAAACGACGGGGGCTCTGATCACTCTCGAATTACAACCATTTCAACAATTACAACTTTATCATCATATTTTTGATAAAAATCAATGGAGGTAGGATTCTTATCAAATTAAAGGTAATATTAACATGCCAGATAGTTTCCTAAGATGGTACCAAAGACTGTTACCACTTCTGGAGCCAGTAATCCCAAAGGATGATGTAATTCATGTCCAGGCAAACCTTAGCCTGAAGATGGCATGACACCTGCACTTACTCTTTGCCTTTGCCCTTACCAATACTGCAGACAGAATGTTGTTAATATGTGCGGCTTTGCACTTCACGAAGTTTCGCTGCAAGCCCACCTCTGCTACGGCTTCAACAGAATTATGAAAAGCTGTTGTTGAACCTCAATTCCAGTAATGATAATTTCCTACGTGCAAAAAAGGTTTCTGAACAAGTCTCCCTCCCGTTACGTGAAAATTTATTTGGAGCTCTATTAGCAAAAAAAGCACACAATCAGAAGAAAAGACTTTCATCAGATGCCACTTCTGGCCTGCTACCTTCAATCCTGCCAATTGGCTGTGGGAAGCACATGCCATTCTGTTCTTCTGCATGGCCTCACATCCTGTGGGCTTGAAACTTTCAGACGTATGGTCTCACTCTGACTGCTCGCAAGATCGCAAGCAAAACAAGGATCATCTCAGCTCCAAATTGCTAACTTGATGATTAGCTTGTACACTACAAGGTAATACTCTCCTTATCTCCATAACTGCTTTGGTAAAGTGTTCTCTTCTTGAAAAATACCAAACTGCCCCTTGAAACAAAGGTGTCAGGTGAGATCAAACCTTTCACCTTAACACTTAATTTTTTGACACTCATTACACACCTGTAAGAAACAAGATTCTTCCAGTTCACACATCAATAAACAGGAGAAAGAGGATACATCAACTGTAAACTGAATCAAAGTCTACTTTGAGACTCTACTTTTCTACAGTCACAGTGCTCTAGGATTCTGACATTTGAGGGCACGCCAAAGCAGAAAATGCAACAGCAGTGGAAGCAGAAATTTTACTGATACATCTATAGGAAGAGAACAACATAGAAAGGGAAAGTATGACAGACTCCTTAATGCTTTAAAAAAATGAAGATGCAACCCTATTGAAAGTTTCGATCATCTCCAAGAGGGAATGAAAAAGTAGTCGTGGGGTATTTACTGAATTGCAATTAGTTTTACCACTCTGGACTGCAAGGTGCACTCGCTGAACCTTACAAATTGGAGTAGCTGTTCCTGAACAACCCATTTCAAAATATCAAGAGGGCTCCACCAGCCAACTGCATTCTTCAGACAACATTTTAGTAAAAAGTTTCTCTGGTTGAAAATCATTTAGCAATATACAAAAAAACGTGGAAATGAGTACTACCTGAAACTGTATTTTGCATCTGCAACATGGCCACGTTTCCAACTAACATCCTATTAAGTGTATAGTTATGGAAAGAATAATGGAAAAGATGAAATGTTAGACTAAGCTAAGTTAGGACTATGTTGCCTTCCATGTAAGAGTATCACCTCTAGCATAACTAGCATACAGGTTTTGGATTCTTCCTACATCCAACCATAGCAACACTTGGTAGTGAAACAAGACTGGCCATGTTGGCTCATGACTAATCCTCTAGCAATTCCAACATCCCATCTCCAACAACTGTTTCACAAGAAACTTTATTAACCATGCTCCAGGGTCTAAAGTGAAAGTTTGGGTCAACCCTATAACTCACGGCTGCAGAAACAGCCCAAGAGCAGAACATCAGCTCAAAGGACAGCAGCTCCCAGCAAAAGCCTGCTAAGACTGACACCTATTAAGAGCTGGGTTATTTACAGTATTACAAGCACTTTGCTCTTCTGTCTCATTTAATGACAGACTCAATGTCCTGAATCTCACACAAATCACAATAAGAGGAAAAGTCAGAGACATGAGCTTGACACCTTCAGTCAGTATTCCTTCCATCCAAATTTGGGGGGATGGGGAGGTGGACACAGACTATGTCTACTGCAGATCCATAAGCTGATAATACAGTTTTATTCTGCCCTCTCCATGATCCCCCTCTATCACACCTCTTGGGAAGGCAAAAAAAAAGGAAGCAGTGCCAGCATCCAATATGGATCTTTCCTCCCACTGAAATTTCTTCCCCATCAAAAACATCTACCACATGTGCTGGTCTGCTAGCTCCATAACGAGGCTGTATTTCATACTCTCAGTCTACTGCTTAAGTTTAGGCTCCCCTCACAAGTTGTTTCAATGTCCCCGTCTCCCACTGACCAGAATCTTGACTACCAACAACAAAAAAAATATTTGTCTTCTTGTCACTCTGAGAGGCCCTCCTGAGGATTCTGAGCAAGTAGATGACCTCAGCAAAAACAGAGAAAAGTCTTCCACAATCAAATGAAACAAACTACTGCAAGACACAATGAATGTATTTGTGCAGCACAGAAATCCCCAAATGTAACCTTTTAGTGATATTTAGATAAAAGGTCATTTCAGTAGCAGAAAGTAGCTCTCTTTCTCTTTGCCTTCCTGCCCACCCTCTCCCACTTACAGACAAATCTGTAAGTGACAAACCTTCTTCTTGATCCTTCCCTGCTATGAACTTCATCAAACTCAATTAATCTAAAAACCTAATTTTACCTCTAATATATTTGAATATTTTTAATAGAAAACTGCAATTTAGGCCACTTAGTTCTTCGTGTAAATTAAGACTATTAGTCTATATTCACAACTGAAATACTATTAGTATTCTTCTTAATTTAATGAGATATCATTTTAATTTCACTTATCATGACAGCACTTCTATTTCTTCAGTACTCCTTCTATAAGCACAAAAATACGCACACCCACAGGTGGAAGCGAGCACTTGATATACACACATTCGCTAACTAAAATGGAAAAAAAGTACATCTCTCTTTCATTTTGCAGAACAGCTTTTATCAAGTTGAGCACCACACAATGTCCTGGAAAACGATGAATCTTGCTACAGAGCAGTTTGAAGTCCAACCCCCTCAGCCTCCTCCATTGTTTTACCAACAGAAACTGAAACAGCTTACAAATGGTCTTTAGCCTAAATCAATCTTTACCTTCTTCATAAGAAATGTGTTGCGTACATTGTGGTGAAGCTTCCTGTGCATGAGACGACTTCTCATGACCCAGGGTTCTCACTCTACCTAAACAGATGTGGAAAAGCCTATGAGAACAGGGGACATATTTTCTGTTGATGAGTTTGCACTGGAAACACATTTGTGAATTTGATGGTCTTTCGGACACCCTCCTAAAGTCTGCCTCTTCTAAAGCAGCCTTTCATCACTATTATGATGCTCGCAATCCAGAAACAGCATTTCTCTAATTGGAAAAAACGAAGACCTTAACACCCTCTCTGAGCTCCTCCTACAGGAAAGGCTAGGGGAGGGGAAAAAAAGGCTAAATCTCTCCCCACCCCGACCCTCCCACAGTTTATGACCTGAAATGAAAGAGACACTCCTTCACTCCTATTCCTGTTGATTCCAGATGGATGGCAGTGAAATATCCTCCAACATGCAATGAGAGAGAGGGACTACAGAAAAAAGAGAGGGACAAAAGCACTGAAACTTGAGCTGTCATCAGAAGTTTTTTGGTCAAGCTGGGACAACAACAAATGGTCCAGGAACTATCTATCTGATCTGCCTACAACACTCATCCACTTCACAGACCAAAGTAGCACTAATGAAAGTTAGTCTATTCTGGTCAAAGCAACCCAGGAAACACAGGCTACTGTCAGCACTGTCCTCTGCGTGTTTGATGGGATCTCACATTCTGTTCTGAAACCACTGAGCTTCACCTGTGCAATGGGATTGCACTCTGGGATCACAGCCTAAACATTCGTTTACTTTCCTGAAACTACATTTTCCTACAAGGACACAATGCTCCATTAGGTCACAGGCACACCATAAAAATGCCCCAAGCACTCTTCATTTTTTCATGGCATTGCTCTGACTTTCTGTGATTCCTATGCTTACTGTTTAAAATGTTTCTATAAATTAAAAATACAAAGCAGCATCCAAGGACAATCCAGAAATGCATGAATGCTTTCTCTAGCATATATGTTTTCAATAGGAAAGCACCAATTCAATCAGGAAACAGAAAAGTATCATTTAATTAGAGAATTTTAAATGAATGTTAGTGTGGGAGTAATATTCCACAAAGGTTATTATCAGAATTTGGGCATTGCAAAACTGGAGTCTTACACTATTAAAACAAATCTGCTGATGCATATTTCTCCATTAACAGTTGTTTTGTACTCCTGAACTGTGTTTTGTGTGTGTACTTCTGATCCACATAACTTTTCTTCTTAGACAGCACATGCCTAGACTATGCCTAATGGCCACGATACTGGATGATTTTTCAAATGAAACAATTATTTTTTGGTTCCAGATATCTGATTGCTTTGTGTTGCTTTCATTTCTTCGTCTTAGAAAATAAAATGATTTATTTGTTTACCCTGATCTGTTGAAATCAATGGGAGACAGAGTTGTTGAGGGCCAAGATGCTGACTTTTTCCTGCATTCCTTTCTGGAGTCATGTAAACAAGTGGTGGGATGCTGGCAGTTTTGAAGCCTTAAGCACTCAACTCCACACAGGCTGACAACAGTCTAGGCTTTCCACCACTGCTCCCATTCCACATCTTGGTAGGACAGCTGTGCCAGTGAAAGAAACCCTTTTTCATGCTAAACCTACACCGTGAGTTAACAGTAAGATCACCCTGTAAGATATAATGGACATGCGTGTGTTTATGTGTGCGCTGCTTTGCTTTCAGTTCCTGAAACTATTTTCCTTGACAATCTATTTAGACAGCTTGCAGATCCCACTTCAAATTCATCCAGAAATTCTGGTCCAGATTCCTAGGATCTGGGCCAAAGACCCCCCACATTCGCTTTGCTTTCTTGCACACAGGGTTCTCCATCAGCCAGATAAAGGCAGATGTGAGCCAACAGCCCAAAAACAGTAGGCCTGGTAGGTTTGAGGAAAGGTGGATTGCTGACCTGTTTCTCAAGAAGTAGTAGGACTCAGAACTAAATGGAGCAAAAGATCCTGCTTGTCACCTGTCAGCCATTAGCTATGCCTCTAGACAGACACTGAAAGTAGAAATAAACTGTTTGTGAGTCGGTCTTCAGCAAGATGTAGCCTTTACGTGCTCAAAGATGTTTATGCATTCAAAAATCATTCACGAGCACACAAGTACCGGGAAGAAGCAAGAGGAGACTCAGGGATGACTAAAGGGACTGTGTTACCCTCTGTTTGGATGCACTCTGGGTCAGCAGATGCACGTGTGCTGACCCAGTTCCTCCCTGTACCCCACATACGTTCCTCCCACATGCACACACAAACCTATACACATCCTCCCTGCCCTCCACAATGCGGTTACAGCAGTTGTGTTCTGGTCCAGGCCAAAAAGAAGGGGAAGTGGGAAATGAAGCAGCAGGGTCCGATACACACTAATTCGTCCAACCTTTTGTACTATAAGCAAGCAACTGCTGCAGACACTTCTCTTTCAGAAAAGGAACCCACAATTTCATTTCCCAGCAAAACCAGAAAACTTTAAAACAAAATTTTTCAGAGGTCTCACAATGTCACCTATATGCCCATTGCAGGTCACAAGGAAAGACATCACTGATGCTCTTCAGAAAATACAGGTTAAGATTGTAACTTGAGAGAAACCAACATTTCTACACTTCAACATCAAGAACAGTAGTTCCATTTTAGTGATTGTGCTGCTGAGAACTGCCAGCAGCAGTGAGTCTAGAAGTGAGGAAAGAAAAAAAGAAATAGGAAGATGTAAGCAAGGCCAGTGAAGTAGTTCATAGAAAGCTGTAATTCTACTGTAATTATTTTTACCATAATGAAACTTTTCTGACTAACATATTTGCTTATGTATTTTTAACATAGATTAAACTGCACCTGCATTTTCAGAGAAGCAAAAAGCCAATTCCATGTTAAGTAAAAACTGAACTGTTGCAAATGGGATCTGACATTACCATTTACTAAATGGATTCTTAACTTGTAACAGAGCTACTGAAACACAATTGTGTGGGAAAGATTACACGTATTAACAGACATGGGTCATTTCAAAATATACTGGAAAAATGTTTGGAATGTATTGAAACTTGCCATATTTGGTTGCTGAATTTAAAAGGCCTAGATCAGTAACAAAATCTGGAATAAAGTATGTGACCTACAAAAAAAACAGACCATAAGTGGTTTGTGTGTCTTTGAAGTGACCTCATAAAAGGAAACAAGACGAAATATCACTGAAATACTTCTATGAATTTCATTATAAATCGTACTCCAATATAAGATCAGTGGCTTTCTATTAGAACTTCAACACCTGTCCCCTACTTAGGAAAATTTCCATGAGGTTTCCAAGCTTTAACTATCAGGTTCACTGAAATACTATATTCTTTGTTTAGGAATGATCGAAAAAAGGAGCTGTTATTCATAGAATCATAGAATGGTTTAGGTCAGAAGGGACGTTAAATATCATTCAGTTCCAGCTCCCCTGCCATGGACAGGGACACGTTCCACTACCTCAGGTTGCTCAAAGCCTCATCCCACCTGGCCTTGAACACCTCTAGGGAGGGAGCCATCCATGACTTCTCTGGGCAACCTGTGCCAGTGCCTCACCACCCTCACAGTAGGAGATTTCTTCCTAATGTCTATCTAAATCTCCCCTCTTTCAGCTTAAAGCCATTCTCCCTTGTCCTATCATTACACACCCTTGTAAAAAGTCCCTCCTCATCATTCCTGTAGGCCTCCTGGAAGGCCGGAAGGCTGCTATAGTGTCTCCATGGAGCCTTCTGTTTTCTAGGCTGAACCACCACAACTCTCTCAGCCTCTCTCAAAAAGGAGCTGCTCCATCCCTCTGATCATCTTCATGATACTCCTCTGGACTCGCTCTAACAGATCCATGCCCTTCCTGTGCTGAGGACTTCAGAACTGAACACAGCACTCCCGATGAGGTCTCACCAGAGCAGAGTAGAGGGGGAGAATCACCTTCCTTGACCTGCTGGTCACACTTACTTAAAATAAGTGTTTTGTAGTGGATATTATGATGCCAGCTCTAAGACAGAAAAGACAAAAATAAAATAATGTTTGCAAAGAGTAACTAAAGGTATTTCTACTACTTTGATTGTTTAACGGGTAAAATGAGCAAATGTGAACAAATCAAAACTTTGTAGGTTCATGTCTTCTCACTCCAACATATCTCAGATTAAAGCTGTCTTTTGAGACAGAGAAGGTAGCAAGTATTTGCAGAGCTGTGGTGTGTTGTGCAATATTTTATTCTGCTATGACTATGTTATTTACTTTTACTCTCTTCCACTAACAGATCAAATGTAACAAATATTTCAGTACAAAATTCAGAGAAAAAATAGGAGTCCTGTAGGCTTTGGCCACAGATTTTACATTTCTAGAGTCCAGAGCTTTCAAAAAATTTTTTAAAATAATTGTAAACACAATCTGCTGGGGTTTTTTTTTAAGCAACTAGTACTGATCAATCTTAGTGGTTTAGTGGGCTTCAAAAGTGTATTTCTAAAAATAGCTACTGCAACAGGATGGTAGCAACAGCCACAAAAAGATACAAACTCTATGCAAGGGCAAAGGGCATGTATTAGTGCAGAATTCCTTGCAGCACTCAGTGCTCAAAAACATGAGCTTGAATGTCAGAGTTTTGTCAATTCTCCAAGTACTAACATGCCTTATAAAACTGGTGTGTTATTACTGGCCAAGTTTATCTGAATCTCACTGTTTAAAAAAGCAAATTTCACATGGATACAGAAAATGCTGAAAATGCATCCCAAATGACTTTCCTTTCTTAAAGTTCATGACTCACTCTTACGCCTGAAATATTTGACTTTCAATTTTTGCGTGCTGAAGGCAAGCAACGGTGACACTAGCTCCTCCTGCTAATTCCTGGTGCCTCCCCACACACTTTCTCAGAAATTAATAAGTATGCTGCCTACCTCAGCAGTCAAATATAAAATGCAAGGCAGCAAGTTTCTGCCCACAGTTACCTGTCTTGCTCTTCTGGCCCAGATGGGAACAGGCACCTGCATTTCAGCCACACAAGGTTACAGTCCATCATCTTGTCAAAGCCACTTCGAGCAACAGGTTAAACAAAGGTACTGAACTGCAACTCAGTTTGGGCACATGTTCCTACATCCGCTATCTCTGCTAGAGAGGCAGTTAGCTTCTGGCCAAAGGGCAGGACCAAAAGCTGAACATAAAGACTTGGTCAGAGCAAAAGGTTAATCAAGACTGCAGTCCCCTCTCAGAGCAGGGAGTGCTAGAGACTGAGAAAAACAGTGTAAAAAATGAGCAGTACTGGTATTTTGTGATGCATCTCCAGGTTTGCACTTCCAGAGTCAGATGACAAGCACCCTAGCAACTTTCTGAACTGGGCATTACACCCAGGCCTTCGTATTTAACAGTTGGTGGTAACACGACAGTTAATGTGTTGGTAGAGTTCATCATTGCAGCACTGTTACCCCGTAGCCCTGCAATACCAGATTGCCATCATAAGTGATTGGCCACAAGCTTTGTAGAAGGGCATGCAAACCCTGTGGACTTCAGCTTTTTGGGCTTGCTTTGTCTGAACTTTTCTTGACTGGCCTGCAACTTTGTTTTTAGCCTGCAATTAAACTCGGTTTAGTTGTAAGAGCAATTTTTCCAGCTGCTCAGATCTCTCTGGCTACTTTGGTTTTATCTTTGTTTATCTTTGCACAGTACCATCATCATTTTAGAACTCCAACACAATGATGTAGTGTAGAAAAATACAGGCCTGGTATGATAGCAGAGAAATGGAGACACAGGATGGAGAGGAGTACAAGCATGGGATAAAAAGAGATAGGGTACCAAGCTGGCATTAGGAGATACTGTGACTATAGACAGCTCATCCATGGTCACTTAGAGAACTGCAGACTTGAGGATGAACAAAACTGGTTTTAGGGGCAATAAACAGGAAAAAACCTCAGTATATACTGTATGTAAGGTAACACATATAGTAACTTCAGATGTGACATGGAGCTGCAGACCAATGAATAAAGAGCCAAGTTTAAAAGCTAGCTAGTAAACATAAAATCCCAAGCGGATCCTAGAGTGAAGCAGAAACAATCAACACGAACATCAAATTCTCCCTCTCTGCACCTGAAGGACTGTTCAAACACCTTCACATCCCCACCACCAGAATAAAACACCCTATGACCCAGGGGAACAAGAGAAGGGTGAGAATTACAGTAGGATAGAGAGGAATCATTGATACTTTCCCCTGTACTGAAGCATTCTTTCTTTTACCATAACTATTAGATCTGAACAAGTAATGATTCCTGGATTATGCTGTAAAGACTTATATTATAGTAACAACAACAACCGTCTTGCCTTTAGATATAAGATGTGTTTCATCTTTGCAGATAAACATTTTGCCTATAACAGCACAGATGTGGAATTCAGTGCCATTCTTCACTGTTTACTTGTACCAGCAGATGCGACTGGCATTCAGTTTCATTTCAGAGAAATTTTTGAACAGTTAAGAGTACTGGGTTTACTGTTTCCAGCTTTTTAAGGTCATGCAGATCTCATCCTACAGCGTCATTTAGAGAGTTTTTATAGACTAAAGAGGCAAGAATGAGAGCTAGACACAACATTGTCAGGACAGTTTGTGACCACTGGGATAAGATCAATGCTCCAAGCACAATTTATTTGCTTTCACTGAAAACAAAACGATTATCTGCCCACAGCAACTCTGTGAATCACAGACACTGGTGTAATGCATCTTTGTCAAATCTTTTAAAACAGTCAATATCACACAACTGAATTTTGTAACTGTTTGGCGTGAAACAAGCTTGAACAATCAACTTTCAATCTTCTGATTTGAAAACTCCCTGACGAGTTTCCAGTGGAAGAACCCTTTGGCACAAGCTAATTTAAAGTTACTTCCCACTAACTTATTTGCATAGTTCATGGACAATTTAAAACCATCAACTTAAACATTATAAGAACCAAAGTAGCTATGATTATCAAGACTACATTGTTTTCATCTGTTCAGAATTACACAAATTATTCACCTAACATTCTAAATTTTTCCATGTTTGGTCTCATTTTAGAAGTAAATTTGTATTTGGAAAGTGTGAGCTAAAGCCTTTCTGGGTATTTTCCAGTTCTGAAAAGGGAAAGTCTAATAATAACTTCTTTATCCAATTAAGAAAAAAAAAAAGAGAGGGTAATCTTTTTAAGCAAAGAAAATAAAAACAAACTGTAACTGAAACCCTACATGGCAAAAAAAGTTCTTTATGAGGTATACACAAAAAAAAAAAAACCCAACAAACAATTTATTAACCTCAATAAAAGTGAGTTAAAAAAATATCAGAGTCTGGCATCACCTACAGGGTCAGGGTCAAGGTCAGATCACCTACAGTGGCCAGGGACCATTGGTTGAAATGCAGGAGATTAGAACTCGCAGATCTTTTAATGCCGAAGAAACAACAGTGTCAAATCCCTATGAAAATTCAGGCTCCTAAAGGATGATGCAGAAACTGTGGTGTTAGTGTGCAATCAACAACCACTTTGGTAAGCCTTCTATTTGTTCAGCTCTGTGTCCAAGGATCCAACAAATGGCTTTGTGGTAATACAGACACAGATTTTAAGGAGAACTTCACATGTAGTGAGCTTCGGAATCACATCCTAGTCTTGGCTATGAAATATTACTGGAGTACTAGACAACCACAGCTATGCAGCCTCAATTCACAATAAAGACTGTGGAAGCCACAAAAATACCATTCTCTACACTTTTGCCGTACAAGTTGTTAAATGATCTAAGCCTCACAAGCAGTTTAGCTAATTTAAATGATTGGTAATGTAAACTCCAATCTTAACAAATTCATGAGTGTTCTCAGAGATTCAGAGGAGGTGAGAATGTATGTAAGTCAGGTAGAAGATGCAAAAGTTAATACATTTACTAATGTTTCCATTTTTAAAATATGGCCACTACACACATGGGTCATTTTGCCTGCAGTTACAATGGCATAAGAAACTGCAGCTATATCTGCCTTTTACAACTGTGGATAAAATTCCATTGCCTAGGAGTGGACAACGGTGGCATTCAAATAACTGGTGTTAAAACATATTCTGTTTTTCTCTGCAGTGACATCCCCAGGTCACTCCTGCATAAGTGAGAATAGAGTTTGCAAACACCCAAATGGATTTTCCTAATGTGATCTGTCATATTATAAAAGGACCAGTTGATTACAAATCTGACTGCAGGAGTCAACAGTCTAAAATATATCATTAATTTCTTCTCAGTTCTGGGAAAGCCATGACCCTGCAATAATTGCTGTGTCTGTTTTTCACCATTACAACCACCATCTTTTCAGCAGAAATGTTCAGATTTTCCCTTTTGATCACTGATATGGAAACTAACCTCAGCATAACAAGACAGCCAAGCTCTCAACTACAGACAGACAATTTGGAGTACCACCAAGTGCATTTCTCCATGAAGTTGAATAAATATCAACAAACGTATATGGTAAAAGACAGTCACTTGAGACCAGTCATTCCCAATGCTCTGAGCATCTGTTCTGTCCATGGGGATCCATAACCACTGCTCCTTGAGACGCTTTTGCTCCTAGCTGTGCCTTCTTGAAAAATCAGTCCTCAAGAACATTTTCTTTCTGCATCAAATTATGTCTGAAAGCATTGCTCTCCCAACTTTCCTTCTCAAAGAAATAAAAGACTGTGTGGCAGGGTTATTTGACTTTATAACTATTACTTAACCTATCAAAACAAATAGGTTAACACATAATAACCCATTGTTTGTCTGAGGATAAAATGCACCAACAAGCACCACACAAAACAAAGCCAATTTGTCATACTTATGAATCCAAAACAGAAAAGGCTTTTCTTCCTGTTATAGTATATGGATTTCAAGCTGATTCATAGAAGTATCAGGGAAATAAAACAGAAAATATTTAAGTTTTCAATTCAGAAACAGAATGCTACCTTTCAAGCTACTACTAACTGCTACATATGTACGAAATGTTTACAAAAGACATTTTTTCAGCATTTATCTTCAACAGCCATTTAAGTACACTGTTAGAGTTCACCCTTGATCTAGCAAAGAATTCATCTGTTTAACAGTGCATTAATCTAGAATATATGTTATTATTTCCTACCTCATTGTTCAAGACATTAAAAATCCCATGAAATACTAATTTCTCTTTTTACTTAGTTCCTATTTATATAGCCTATGAACTATAAGACAACAACAAAAGCAGCAATATTTTTTCACTTTGATAAATAACTATATGCCAAGTTTAAACCTTCATAGACTAGCATGTGAAAATACTCATAGCTCTCCTTCTAAAACATTCAAAAAAACTTCACAAAAAAATTCCAGATATAAACTAAACTGAACTGTTTTTATATACATATACATATAATTAGAAAGCAATAAACTTGTCTCCCAGTAACAACGAACAGAAGGAGGATAACATTAAAAAATAGCTTTTGCTGCAGAATATGACATTAAGCCAAAAAGAATGGAGTCTGATGGTTTATCATATTTCCTCTATTCCCATAACCAACAGATTATTACCATGACATTCCAATCGCTAATTTGACACGCTTTCAACTTGTTTTTACCAGCCTTCTTTCCTAAAAGTGTTAACTTTATTTCTGTAAGGAAGGTGTTAATTTTTTTTATTTCCTGAAGATTACTCATTTTTTTCATAGTAAAATCATGGAGTTCCTGTATTAACTTGGGCTCATACATGCATTAAAATAAACAGAATACTGGGAATCCCAGTTAAGTAATAAAGGTGTTGAAAATATTTCAGGAGTGTTTTCCTATAGTTTCTGTGGCAGTTTAGCTAGAGAAAAAGTTTACCCTCTACCTAGACTGAAAATAAACTCTTTACCCCACACCTTAAAGCCCAAAGAGGACCTTTAAAAAAGGAAAATCAACAAAAGATAGCTCACAGTGGCTGCTTTCCCCCCACAATGCCCATAAAAATCATAGTTAGTGCCTTGGCTCAAACAGGTTTAGCTTCTAAAGTCAGGGCCTGTTCATCTAGTGCCAAGACTTCACCGAAGACTAAGTTAGCTGTCTGAATTGTTAAATGGAGTCTGGCTCCCTTACAGGATAGGATTAACAAAGATGAGAGTGCCAGCTGAATAACAAAAAAACCCCACAACAACCCAGCATCTCAAGGTGGGGATCTCCAAGTCTGTGGAAAGAAGCTCCCAATCAAAGTGGTGGAAACCTCAGTATCCAAGATGTTTCCAGGAAACAACATCAACCCTGCAGGTTTACACAGCTGGAGGTGCCTCCACACAATCATTTTTCTCTGCACCTCCACTTTGAATGTTTCAGAATATTCAGCAGCTGCCTGGGACAGTTCCAGAAGTCACTTTATACCACAAATCACAGCACATTTGCCTAAAGGAAAGTCACCTACCTGAACATGCGCAACAGTAAAAACACTGCCTTTCAAAAACACAAGATCGACATTCAAATATCCCACTAAAAACAGCTCAGTGTTAATAGTTGAGTAGCACTTCTTTATTCTTTTTCTTTGTTCTCTCATATTAACATGGGCAAAAAGTCAATGATAAGGTACAATTTCACAAAGCGCATTTTTTAAATGCTTTCAAGGACAGTATTCCAAATTCTCACAACGGCCTGAGCCACAATACATCTTTAAGACCATCTCACAGAGTCATAGAATGGTTTGGGTCAGAAGGGACGTTAAAGATCATCCAGTTCCAACCCCCCTGCCATGGGCAAGGACACCTCCCATCAGCTCAGGCTGCTCAAGGCCCTGTCCAACCTGGCCTTGAACACTTCCAGGGAGGAGCACTCACAACTTCCTTGGGCAACCTCTGCCATTGTCTCGCCACCCTCATCGTGAAGAATTTCTTCCTAACATCTATCCTAAATCTCCCCTCTTTCAGCTAAAAACCATTACACCTCGTTCTATCACTGCACTCGCTGATAAAGAGCCCCTCTCCAGCTTTCCTGTAGCCCCCTTTAAGTAATGGAAGGCTGCTGTAAGGTCTCCACAGAGCCTTCTCTGCTCGAGGCTGAACAACCCCAACTTTTTCAGTCTGTCCTCATATGGGAGGTGCTCCAGTCCATCTTTGTGGCCCTACCCTGGACTCTGTATTGCAGGCATTTCTGAGGCTAAAGTCTAGCAGAAGCTGCACAAAGATATATATACACATGGAAATTACAGAACAATCTTGAACATATTGCCAAATGGATATATTTTTGCTTCAAAGCAAAATTAGCATAAACATTTGAAGAAAAAATTTATATTCTGTCATACTTGCCCACAAACCCCCCAAATATCTTGGCTCATTATATTTTTAGCTCTTATAGAATATAATATATCCACAAATTTCATTTTTTATTATGGTTTAAGAATCTGTGTGAACTAACCATGAGGACAACGTGTACCTTGACCATGCTATGATAAGGTTAAGCAAGTTATATACTCTTTGGATGGGAACTGAACTATATTGAAGTTACACAAAACAGGCAACTAGTTAGAACTGAGTAGAGAGAGACAGGATCCTTCAAAATGTAATTCTTTCTGACATTTAAACAGCTATCTTAAAAGACTATGAAACAGGATTAAATTTGCACTCCAACACTCATGTCCAATAACAGTTCTTGGTCAGAGCAGAGAAGTATTCCAAACCTGGCAATACTCTTGTTTGTCTCTTCATTGATGCTTATTTCACCTATCCCCCACTCAAAAGGATTGTGATGGGAAGGAATGGTTTGCTAGTAATTCCTCTATTTATTTTTCTTCCTCAACAGGAGTGGTAGATGCCTTTTTCCTGAAAGAGGCAGAAGACCCTCAGACTTCATCATCTTTTCTCCTCCAGAAACCTCTTCAAGGGATGATCTTCCAGATTTTCTGGATATGCTTGTAAGTGAGAGCCATGCAGACCTGAGATGCTTTAAGAATTGTCTCTCAGGAAGAGGCTAAGACAGATATTCAAATTAAACCCCCAGTTTAGCAGCCAAAAAGACCCATGACTTGGAGCCAAATAAAACCTAGAATATAGAAAAAAAGACCAAACTGAGACAGATCCTGAACAGAAAGGAGCTGACCATCACTCTAATAAATAATAAACCTGAAAAAGCACTCACACATTGTCACTCTTCTCAGTCCTCCCTCCTTGTTATCCATCCTTTTGGACTGCCAATTCAAAGCACTGGGTTTCCAACAGAACACTCCCCTTCCAAACTATTGACAATTCAGTCCATAAACAGTGTTTTTTTTCTTTACTGTGGCAATTTGCCAAGTAAGGACTGTGAGACCGTCACACAATTGTTTTTACCACAGAACAATAACAACTTAGTACTGCTATGGGACGATTAATTAGGAAGCAAGAGGAAAAAAAAAGAGAAGTCACACTATTTGCTCCTGATATTCTTCTAGGTACTTAAAACACTCAGAAACACAGACTAATCACTTATTAATAAACGACTAGAGAACCAAATATAGCATTGCCAGAAGTACATTAAGAAGGTTTCTTGCTGTTGCACTTTCCTCCTGTTATTTTACGGATAATTGTGCTAAAGAATGACCTGATCAATGTCTTAATAGCTGGTAAAGCCACTTAGAGTAACTCAGGATTTGCAGCAGAGCAGAAAGCACCTTAACCCTTGCTCAAGGAATTCAGCTCCTGCTTGATCTTGGTGTTGAGACAAACCAGCATCTAGGCAAAGGGCAGTTCTCCATCAACATCCAGCTACAAGTTCAAAATTTGTCAAACTAGGGAGGTATCTGGGGCAATGGCTGTCACCAACTGTTAAGTACTGCACTCATCATTTGTCACTACAGGCACATCAGGGATCTTCAACCACAATTTTCACTTCAGAGCAAGCTTTTCTCTCACTGGTTAAGGGTTTTCAGCCCAGCAAACTTAACACACCTTTTCCAACCCCACAAATTCACTCGATGCTTGATCTTTCCTCTGCAGGGCAACTGCAGGGCAATACAGTAGAGACAGCAAGTATCACACTGCATAGGAATGATCAAATACCAAACAGCCTAAATCCAAATAATGCAAGCAATTATTGCCCTTCATAAATATTTAAGCTCTCCCTTTAATGTACATCAAGCATCCTCCTACTGGTTACTGTCATATACGATGGGATTATCACTATGCACTTCTATGTTGGTTAAATATTTTATCCATATGCTAGGTACACACACAAACTCCAATCACTATGGAGTGTCTCATGTTCAGTTCACATCACCCCTAAATTATACATCTGGACACCTCTGTCTCTATCATAGTCTTCCTACAATACCATACTGTTAGGCGTAGACATTCAATAGTCTTCTGATAGACCACAGACACTGTGCTTGTTAGCTATCACCTAGC
Source organism: Tapera naevia (assembly GCA_033556795.1). Taxonomy (NCBI): domain Eukaryota; kingdom Metazoa; phylum Chordata; class Aves; order Cuculiformes; family Neomorphidae; genus Tapera; species Tapera naevia. Next base: position 20,083,479 of record JAUMJJ010000029.1, read on the forward strand.
TGACATCAGCCACATTCCAAAGCTCCCCGTGACTCCAGCAGCACAGCTGCAGCAGTTATATTTCCCATTTTGCTAGTCTTCCTGACATAGCCAATACAGCTGTTTCAGACTTGTCTTGTAATATCAGGCCTTTGATCATCCCTGCAGATTTCCTCTGCATCTGTCATGTACTGAGCTGAGGTTTCTTGGATATTGCATGAAGTGTTGCACACTTATTCCAGATCATGTCCCAGCCCAAATGCACCTAGCTGAAGTGCCCTCCCTCAACTGGAAATACCTCTCCTGACACTTCCCTGGATCCCATCCATCATTTCCATGATGGTATCAAATTGAAAGACTAGAGACAAAGTTGAGCCCGCTAACCCTCACACAGGCTTTTATCCTTCAAAGTCATCCACTGTTGAACACTCTGTTCACAGGAAAACTTGTGGCATCACTTCCTAAGCTGAGGCTGTAGCACCATCCAATTTAAGGCATTCAGTACAGATGCCAAACTGAGGTGCCTATATTAACAGGCAAGAGAGCCTAATTAAAAACCTCACTCTTTCCACTGATTATATGCGAGCTTAGGCTGCTAATTTTGACATCAAGGTTAAAATCAGTAAATTAATTCCTTCCAGTGTGTGACATGATACTTTCACAGAATCATAGAATTGTTTACGTTAGAAAAGACCTTTAAGATCATCGACTCCAACCATAAACCTAACACTGCCAAGTCTAGCACTAAACCATATCCCTAAGTGCCATATCTACATGTCTTTCAAATACCTCCCAGGATGGCAACTCAACCACTTCCCTGGACAGCCTGTTCCAATGCTTGACAACCCTTTCAATGAAGAATTTTTTCCTAATATCCAGTCTAATCCACAGGCCTTGGTGCAATTTGAGGCCATTTTCTCTCATTCTATCACCTGTCACTTAGGAGAAGGGACCAACACCCACCTCACTCAACCTCCTTTCAGGGAGCTCTGGAGAGCAGTAAGGTCTCCTCTCAAACTCCTTTTCTCCAGACTAAACAACCCGAGTTCCCTCAGCCGCTCTTCATAAAACGCTTATGCTCCATACACTTCACCAGCTTCATTGCTTTTATTTGCACACACTCCAGCACTTCAATGTCCTTTTTGTAGTGAGTGGTCTAAAACTGAACACAGTATTTGCTGTGTTGATTTCCATCCCTTTAATATTACCTAATTGTACAACAAATTGTACAATCACTCCATTCAAAACCGTGTAAAGTAAATTAATGTCCTTCTCCCATTAGGAAGTTTCAACAGTCTGCTTTCAATGCAACACAACAAGAAAATCAACTCAAAAACCTCTTTGCCTGCATTTACAGTTCTTACACTAACATAACGTTCCTCCACCGTGAACAGTAATTTTGATGCAGCACCACGTTAAATGGTTCAGTTGAATCCACAGAGATCAGATCTAGCACATTTTTCTTTTTCTAGAAAACCTACTTTCTTATGAATAAACGATACTAGGTCAGTCTGACATGACCTACCTTAGCAAAACAGATTGTGTTTCATCCCCTTTCCACTCAACTCCCGTGTCTTTAATTATTCATTCCTTAAAAAAAACTTCTAAGGTTATTAAAGTCAAATTAACAAGCCTGAAGTTGCCTAGGTAACATTTTCCATTTCCTTAGAGATATATATATATATAACATTTGATAGTATCAAGCAACAAAAACACTTTAAAAAAATCTTAATAACGGACCTATATTTTAATTACACAGAAAAAAATAGTACCTTTAAGAAATTCCCAATTCAGGAACTACTTATACAGCAACATAAAAAGGCACTCTGACAGCCACTCTGCTTTTAAAATACCAGATATGCAAAAACTGGATGCTACTTCTGAGATTACAAAAAGCTATGTGAAATGATGAGAAAAATACTTAAGTCTTCCTGAAAGCTCCCAAGACCCCAAAATCAGAAGATCATAGAATCACTTGGTTGGAAAAGGCCTTTGAGATCATCGAGTCCAACCACACCTGTCCATTACTAAACCACATCCCTGAGCACCTCATCTACCCGTCTTTTGAACACCTCCAGGGATGGTGACTCAACCAGCTCCGTGGGCAGCTGTGCTAGTGCCTAGATATATAGAAAGAAATAGCTAGAACCCTTGTTAAACTTGATACGGAAAATCCTAGTGTCAATCTGAGATGCTTTCAGGCTCTGCGTTACAGAAGCCTCTTTAAAAGTTGCACAGTATCTTAAATTCCCATCATTCAGTACCATTTCTCATATTCACAAATGTTGAACGTGTTCATGGTTCTTTCCAAATCATTGGGTCACTCAGGCATGCTACATCTGGAAACATTTTTGTTCTGAGGCATGATATTCTTGATAAAATTTAAAGGCTTTTTAAAAGGATAACTATGTTCTCCAGTTCAAGAAAACTGTTTGATCAGATGCAAGAACCCTTTTTTTCTTTTTTTCCTTTTCTTATTGTTTTAGCACTTCTGTGCCTCTATCCACTTACCATAAACATGCAAAAATATGCAAAAAAGGCCCTTGAAAGCATACAAAATTTTCACTTAGTCTGCAATTTTAAGCTCTGTTTTTGACTCAAAATTGGCATTTCTATGCCTTGAGTTGAAGGCAATCATCTTGCTAAAAGCTGATATTTGTGTATGTTGCTTCCTTCAGACAAACGGGGCCTGAATTTTAAGACACCTAACTTATTGATTCATTCTTCAAACAGTAGAAGTATGAGTTGTGCATCCTGGTGCTTTAGAATTATATTTGTAGCTATCACACAATGTCCAAAACAGGCAGACAGTTAAGATTCCTTCTGAATTTCTTGGTTAAAAACTTTCACTTGGGCTCTGCCTAAATTAACACTTTCAGGGCACCTCAATAAACTCTAGTTCAGCAAGTAATGCATCTTAGGGAAAGACATGACCACATGTATATGCTATAAGTTTCAGTTCTACTGAAACGAGCAGAAAAGTTAAGATTTCTCCTGATGTAAATTTTGAGAATGACCTCACTTCCTGGGAGACCTTCGATCAGTGCTCCTGACTGCTCCTGACTACACCAAGGGCTGCAGATGCTCAGTGTCTACAAAGGACTTTCACTGAGATGTCCAAGTTCAGATTAAAGATACGTATTTGAAAATGTGACCTCTGGTATTTAAAGCCCATCTGCCTCTCCCAAAGGGTAAGAAAATCATGCACTAAAGTTAAAAGCAACTAGGAGCCTTTTCTGCTATTTATTCTGCAGAGACCAGCGTGCCAGCAGCGTCCCAGTCTGAGGTGTACTACCTCTGCAGGTTTTTGTCTTTCACTACAGACAGTGCTTCAAGCTTTTGCATTCCACCTAGCCTTAGAAGCTAAACAGGGAGTTAGCAAGCATCACAGAATCGTAGAATCATTATGGCTGGAAAGGACCTTTAAAATCATCCAGTCACACCCTCAGCCCAACACCATCATGCCTACTAACCCATGTCCCAAAATACTACATCTACACTACTTTATCACCTCCAGGGAAAGATACTTCATCACTTCCCTGGGCAGCCTGTTCCAATGCTTGGCCACTCTTTCAGTTGAGAAATTTTTTCTAATATCCAATCTAAACCTCCCCTGGTGCAACCAGAGGCCATTTCCTCTCAACCTATCACTAGTTACTTCGGAGAAGAGAGCAGAACCCACCTCACTATAACTTCCTTTCAGGTAGTTGTAGAAAGCGATACAGTACTGCATCCTTTTGATGTATGGAGATCTGGATTTGAGGACCCGCATGGTTACTTCCTTTCTTATTCTCCTAGCTATACGGAAAATACCACTGCAAGTAGGAAATGATCCATATGCAAAGTTTCCATGAATGAAAGTAATAAGGTAGGCAGCTGTTTTTGAGGGTTGGTTTAGATGGTTCAGATTAAGCATTAATCCTCTCAGTACATTTCAGTGAAACAATTATTCCTGAAATCTTCCTAAAGACTCCATGGTAGTTCATCTATGTATCTTCCAAGGATAATGCTGAGATTACTAGCAATTAGGTACTAGACATTTTGTAATTTAAACACTAATAGCCTTATAATTAAAATGCAAACACAGCAGTAAAATGAATATGTTTTGAATTGAATGTAAGCTTGGATAGGATAATGTTCAAAACACTTTAAATTCCTTGATGCAAGAGCAGCATTTAATTCCAGGAAACCCTTAATTTCTTTTTGTGTTTGCGCAGAACATAATGTAGGTTAAATGCTTGTAAAGAGAGACAGAAGTCATCGTAATAAAGAAACAAAGTAATAACCCACAGATCACTGCAGTCTCAAGACACTTAAAACATCTGACATTCTGCTGCCTTCTTCTCCCTGTCTCTGTGCACTCTACAGCCATTCTCATTAGCTATGTATAATCATGCTCTCTTACCCTTCTTTCTGTCCCTCTCCCTACATTCAGGCTCACTCAATCTGATTATACCTTCATTTAAGGTATAATTCAAACTCGGTCCTTCACCTCTGTCTTCACTGCTAAAGTCATGGTTAACTGCACATTAGAATCAATATAGTCAGAAAGACACCTAATGTAATACACAACCTTATTGAAAGGCCAAGTGCATCACATTATGCAGTAACTGCCAAGTGGTTATTGCAATCATGCACACCAATCCCACACGGTGCATGCAATCAATCTAGCACTAACAAGAAGATGATGAACATGATGGTCTAAGAAGCAAGCTCACTGCACATTTAACACAGCTGTGCATTTACACATGGCCTGCTCTGCATTTTTGTATACTTTACAAACTGGCAAGAAGGGAAAAGCAGGATCATAGAATCATAAAGGTTGGAGAAGACCTTTAAGATCATCAAGTCCAACTGTCAGTCAACACCACCACACCCACTAAACTATGTCCCAAAGTGCCACATGTACATGTTTTTTGAGCACCTTCAGGGACAGGAAGGCAAAAACTAGCAAATGTTGGGTTTTGTTAAGAAAACAAACTGTAAAAGCAGATAGTAAATTCGTAGCAAAAGCCAACAGTCATAAAGCAGCTTGCCACACTAGTAACAATTACCTCATCTTAGTCAGTTGCTCACACGGTTGGCCCGTTCGTCACCTACCCGAGTGAGTGCTTTGGCTGAGCATATTTTCTGGAGATGTCAATCAGAGAAATGACTAAAGAGAAAGCAGGGACTGCTATAAGAAGTCTGCTATAAGACTACTTATATAGTATATATAAGTACATATACTATGTATACTTTTAGACTGCTATAAGGGTGCTGCTGGTGATAAACTCTGTTTATACACACGTATTAAGGAGCCTCAATCAAAAAAGCTATATGGAGCTTTACATATTCAACACTGAGTTCGACTCAATGAAAAAGTCACTAAATCCAAATGAATGGAAAGAAAATATGCACCAAAACGCGAAGTAAGCAGGCAAACCAAAGTGGGTGGCATTCTCCTCCCTATTTTTCCTATTTTCTCTCCAGATCTGCTCTAACATAAAGCTTTGAATGCATAGTAGGATCTGTCTATATGGAGTTGATGGCACAGCAAGGGCCATATTTGAGGAACACTTAATTAGGATGATATACTGTCCCTGTAGGGAAGCCTCAAATGCTGGTTTTTTCCTCTGTTGTAATAGATTTCTTTGCAAGTGTGGAGACAGACTCGACTGGGGAGAAGGCATAGCTGTCTTGAGAAAGAATATAAATTCTTTTTTTACTTTTTTCCATAAGAAGCAGCACTGAACTGCATGGAGATGCAGGACGGCCCCAGGCACATCTTTTCAATGCAGACAATGATTACTAGAAGAAATAAAGATTATATGAATGACTAGTACTACTGCATTTCCTTTTAAGTCACAATAAAGCTAGCTACAGGGTTTAGCAAAGCTAATTTGCTGCTGGCAAATTCATCCCCGCCTTCATGGGATCGAGAAAGATCTGTGAGTGCATGCCTGACTCTGAAGTTATTTTTCACTGAATGGTTCAAGATGGTGAAAGGAAAAAACTACACATAAGCCCCTGGAGCATCCCTTGTGCACTGCATTCTATTATGCCCCACTTAAATAACCCAGTCCGTGGTATCGACTGCTTGCTTTAATTCCAGATGTAGGTAAAATTATGGTAGGACACCTCTCTAGACTCTTCAGTAATTGATCCTCAGTCTGCATTAAGACACACGTCTGATGCCAGGAAAGCAATGCTCCATGAGAAAGTGCATTTGCTGACTGTCTGCCTGATCTTAGAAATGAATTTCTCCATTAGCAGGAGTTGCGGAAAAACATCTCTTGAGAAGTTCACCACTGACTCTACTCCAAAATCCATTCTTTGCTGATAAGGGCAGTGAGGGCATGACATCAGAGATGAGGGGGTTAAGGATTCCCTCTCAATTTTTGTACATAATTACCCACACGACTGTGATCATCACATTTACGCACAAGCCTCTCACTACCTCCTATTTCCAGATGAGCAAAACCTCCTGCCTCTACCAGAAGACTCACTTGATTGGCATCTGCTTCACAATGCCTTGCAGTTAAGGCCATATCCCACACATCACCAGCATGCGTGCCACAACTTCTCTTATTTTCTGAAATCCCAGAAGCCAGGTGCAGGTCAACTCAACAGCTGCTCTGGCCCACAGGAAGCAAGAGGGGTCCTATGACTGAAATTTGCTTGGAGAGAAGTTGGCAAGAACCTTCTCGCAAGAGTCTTCCACTAACAGGAACCCCACCAGGACACACATTCACCTCTCAGTGCCTACTAATGTGACTTATCAGCCTCCGCTCCCTGCCACATCACAGGACATCAAGTAGCTCTTTTACTGCGGAGAACTAAATACTTGACAAATGTATGTGAAAGGTCCAACAGGATTCAGTTCCCATCCTGAGGGATATTGCTCTATGTTACAACAATATTCCATGACAATAAAGGCAGATCTGCCTTCTTCCAACTCAGTTTACCCAGGATGTTCAAGGAGGAAAATTAAAGAACCACTAGTTTGTTCTTATGGTGGAAATAGGTGACAAATATTGGCGTTTCAGCACAGGTTGTACTTTAAATCTCACAAATTTCAAGAAGCACTTCACTTGTCTAAAGATCAGCAAATCATACTGTCACTAGATCATAGAATCACAGAATCATAGAATCTTCCGGTTGGAAAAGACCTTTGAGGTCATTGAGTCCAACTGCACCCGTCATCCGCTAAACCATGTCCCTCAAAAACTCAGCTACCCATTTTTTAAACACCTCCAGGGATGGTGACTCAAGCACCTCCCTGGGCAGCTGTGCCAGTGCCTGACCACCCTTTCGGTAATGAAATTCTTCCTAATATCCATATTATATAATATCCATTATCCATAGTGACCTACCTGAGCTTCTGTGGACAACACGCCCAATGATGACAGAAAACCTCTAGCCAATACCACAAATTAACCACAGTACAAAATATAGAGTAAACTGGTCACTGATACCACAATGTAGGATCCTGTCAGCACCTCATTATTTCTGACGCTGAAGTTCCTTTTGCTCTGTCTACCTCTAATTTAGTTCACGTTTGAATCTTTGCATTCATTGTCCACAGATCATCACACATAATAGTAACAATCAGTAAAATTACATTACCTTACTCCACCTTTCACAGATGAAATCCTACATATGAATCCAGTACTCTTTTAATAAAGCCTGAAAGACACAAAAAGAACAAACTGTTTCTGATTGAATGGATCCAAATAAACAGGCTAGTAGTCTGCAAAAATAATTTTGGGGAAAGCAATAAATATAGGAACAATTCAGAAAAAGTCGCTAAAAATTTGTAAAAAAACGCAGCATTAACATTTTATAACATAGGTCCTTTATAATTTGAAACAGAATCTGGACTATGAATCAGCCCTGAAGAAAGAGAACATAAGAATAAAGCTGAAAGAGAAATTTCATTATTAGGTACCGTTACTGTAACATTTTACACTTTAGGACTCTGACGTACACCTGCCTTCTTCTGTATTAAAGAAATTATATTATATTATATTATATTATATTATATTATATTATATTATATTATATTATATTATATTATATTATATTATATTATATTATATTATATTATATTATATTATATTATATTATATTATATTATATTATATTATATTATATTATATTATATTATATTATATTATATTATATTATATTATATTTATAATATAAGTTATATTATAAAATAACTTCTCTATTAAGTCTATAAAAGCCTCAAAGCAGTTAAAGAAGCTCAATAGAGTAGCTACTTCATGTCACCAAGAACAATCGAGATGCCTCAGCACAGCTTCTCAACTCAGCTACCTTGTTCCCTCTGCTCATTCCAGCTGCAGTGTCGGGGCCACCACAAGGCACTGCAACTCTTTCTCCAAGAGGATGTTCCGCAAAACAGAAACGTTAACAGTTGAACTCACTGCCCCCCTCCAAGCAATTTCTACGTCCTGTGGGTCCGTGCTGAATTCAGATGCTACTGGCAGAGAGATTCAAGAGTTTCATTTCTTGCTGCCAACACCCAGAGCTCTTCCACGGTGACAAGGAACATACTGTCCTTGGTCATACCAACATTACTCACCACACCTAATCAAGAGGAATCAATGCTTTTTTTCCCCCTTCCACAAGCATAATCAAGACATTTCGTAGTATATTTTATCCCCTAAATCAATCAATTCAGAATCCTTATATAAGTTCAGGGTCAAACAGATACACAATTCACATGACAGGAAAGTAAGGCAGCTAAACATGAAGGTTAACTTTAACCTGAGAAAGCCACAGCCTTCTAGGTCCCCCTGTAGCCAGCCAAACCATACAAATTGCTTAATCCAACGTGTTCAGCACATTTTGCTGAATGATTACTCCACTGCACATCTCTTTCCAAGAGGGAACCTGTTTCTCAGCAAGACGTAGTGGAATCTGCTTTTACAGAATAATTCAAGCTGGAAAGGATAGTCCAGCTTTCTGCTCCAAGTAGGGTCACCTCTTAGCTCAGACAAGGCTGCGCAGGGGTTTATCCAGTTGTGTCTTAAAAACCTCCAAGGACAGAGACTGTTCAGCCTCCCTCGGCAAACTGTTCCTGTGCAGGACTACGTGTTGTTACAGGTGCCACTGGAACTAGCAGTACAGTTATTTCACATTTCTGACAGCGTTATAGAAGGAAAACAATAATTTATAAGCAATTCCTTACTGCACAACTGATGCACAGCACAAATTGATCTTTCAATTTCATATCTTAACCTCTCTATTTACACTCAGAATTATACAACAAAGCCATTAACTGTGTACCTGGGTGTTACCAAATAACTCTACAGATCATTTTTTTAATCTTAAGGTCAAAATGAAAGCTTTTTAAATAATAAGCTTTCCAGGTCAAGAACAAGCATGATTTTTATAATAAGCTGAAATGTCTGTCATTTTGCTACAGCAGTGCACATTAGAAATATTTGGCAATGGTATCGCAAAAGTTTGGCAAGAAAACAGGTCCCTATGTTGAGAAGATAATTCTCTAGTAAAATATATAGATGGACCAAACATATAAATATATACAGTAGGATTAAGAAAGTTAAAGCTTTAATTCACAGAAAGATATAATGAGTAGCCATGAGCAAAACACTCCTTAAAACACTTAATTCAGGGAAGATATATACATAAAGCAAACCGTGTTCAGACTGTGATGCAGTAATGAAGATGCAATTCATGCATTTAAAACGCTGTGTGCAAATATCAGGAAAATCAAAACCATCTAAAAAGAACCAAGACTGAAGTAAAATAAATAAGAGGAAGTTAAAAAGCACTAAGACAAAATGACACGTTACAGACTAACAAGAAGAACTTTGACTACAAATTTGAAGTTTATCAGTTTAGGAAAAAAAACAGCAAGAAGAAGGAAGACCTCAGGGTCAGTCAGTGCAGCCATTAAAAGGGGAGATAGTGCATTAGGGTGTACCAGCCAAGGTGCTCTTGTCCCTGCAAAAAGCAACAACGGCACTGAGTCAGGAACACTGTCTGACCACATAAGCTGACCACTACCAACCTCAGTCTGTAACACTGAGAGAGTAAAGAAAGGCTTATGATGACAATGGAGAGTTAGCCTGCCTAGAGCAGACCAAAAAATTAAGGTCAGCAGTGAAGGGGAAGCTGAGATGAGTTACAATTTGCTCCCCAGAAAGACTTGACAAGGGCTAAACACCAGAGAGGTAAAAAAAGCGTTAAGATAAATAGGATATTAACAAAATAATAATAGCAATATGGAATAGTAAAATGGAATAATAGCAACCAAGGAAGACACAGAAAACTTGGTTTCCATATAAAAGGAGCATTAGGCCACAGTAAGACTAGACTCAACAACTCTGCAGACTCCATTCAGCCCTGTGCCTTTATGCACACATCAGCAAAGCATTTAAGATTTCCTATAAATTAAATCTCTTCACAGAAGTGGCCTATAAGGTAGATCAAGTTTTCTTCTCTTTTCACTGTTGAAGATGAAGGCAGAACAAACTTGAGGTTCACTTCTATGACTGTCACTTCAGATGAGATGTTACAAAGTATTTTATTTACCCTGGCTTTTAGAGAGTTCCTCAATGAGGACCAAGATATCTGCCATTATGTGGATCTTTTTTTCAGCATTAAATGAGATATGCAATGATTTTTGGCAAACACATCTACTATTTTATAACATTTTTATTTTGGTAAATTCAGTGCAGATTAAAAAGTTCCTATGTGGTATCGTTTATAAATTCAACTGTATTTATTTAGTATATTTTTTTTTCCATTCTAAAAGCAGGGCACGTACTGTGAAAGCTCCCACATGCCATAGCAGCTACTCACAAAGCAAGTCACAGTCAGCCACAGTCACAGGATCAAGGGCTGACAAAATGGACCTGCTGTATTATAACCCTGTAATATGCTGTAACCCCATTCACCTTCAGTAAAGTCTTACTCATTTCACTTAAAATGAAGAAATGAAAAAGGCAGAGATAATACAGGAATCTAAAAATTCTGTATAGTACACTGTAACAAAAAATTAACAGTTCTGTGGCCACAGGCAAATACCTTTCATCTCTGAGGCTTAGCTCACACATCTATAAAACAAGAGAAAATACAACCCAGTAACTACATTGAGTTTACCTGCTGGCAAGTTGTATTGGTACCTTGCTCACTACCATCAGGAAGTCACACCCATTTTGCAGAGCAACGTTAGAAATCACACATTCTAGAGGGCTGTGTTTTAAAATCTGCCTGTCAGTGAGATTTCAGAAAAGTATTGCAAATTCTGTGGTGAAGGCTGCCTACTGATCTCCAAGAAAGTTATGACCTCGCATAGGTGCCTTCCTCCTCTGTACCCAACCCTACATGGGGTTCTTCCAACTAAGTTTCATAGAATCATAGAATGACCTGAGCTGGAAAGGACCAACAGTGATCACCCAGTCCAACTCCGGTCCCTGCACAGGACAATCCCAACATTCACACCGTGTATCTGAGGGCATTGTCCAAATGCTTCTTGAATATTGTCAGACTTGGCATCATGACTGCTTCCCTGGGGAGCTGTTCCAGTGCTCCACCACCCTCTGGGTGAAGACCCTTTTTCTAATACTCAAAACTAACCCTCCCTGGCATATCTTCCTGCCATTCCCTCGGGTCATGTCATTGGTCACCAGAGAGAAGAGATCAGCACTTGCTCCTCCTCCTTCCCTTACGAGGAAGCAGTGAAGGCTATGAGGTCCTGTCTCAGTCCTCTCTTCTCCAGGCTGAACAGACCAAGTGACTTTAGCTGTTCCTCATACGGCTTCGCCTCTGTGGTCTTTTTTTTGTTTCTGGAGTCTGACTGTAAGTTCTCTTCTCTGACACAGTCACATTTTTTTTAATTGCATCCCGGTTCTGCTGTGCTTCGGTACCTGATTAAGACCAACTCAAATGCTAGTTTTTGCCATAAGGACTGAATAGAACATCAGTAGTACATGCCCAAGTAGTAAGCTCAGAGAGTCGAATGTCATTTGCAAATGGAAGATTCTAACTGGGCACCAACTCAAACCCCTCTTTTTCACCCTACTTTGTACATTTTTAAAATTACATTGCCGTGTAACAGCAGTAAGACCACGACAGAGTGTGGTGATGCACTACAGCAGACCACACCAAAGCACCAGTTTCTTGCCTTGTTCTGCCTCTGACCTTCTCCATTAAGAAATGATAGAAAAAAAGATTCTTCAAAGACTGCAGCGTGGTTTTGCTTAATTGAAACCATACAGAAACTGTTTTGCAATGGACTGAAGATGGCAGTTCTAGCCTTAATGCTTGCTGCCAGATTCAGATCCTTCATTGTAAGGAAATGATATATAGCAAGATTTTTTTTTTCCCCTAATTGCTTGTCTTTGCAATAAGGGCTACCACACAAACGGAGGAGAACACCAGTTCTCAATTAAATCTGCTACACCTTTATTCCTAAATACTGCAGAAAAAGTGATGCGCATGACACCATTGCCTGCAGAGAAACCTGGAAGGGCAATGCAAAACAAACAGAAAACCGACACAGAGTGTACATGGCCTATTGAAAATCCCTCATTTTCTCCTCCCCCTCCTTTCCTCTTTCACACCCATTGGAGAGCAGTTATACCACTTTAGGGAGGCATGTGCAATTAACCCTTTTCCTTTGCACTTAAATGTGCTGTCAACATCTCCATGACACCAAGTATGATTTTGTCCATTAGCTAAGCAGAGAAAAACAGAGCTACTTTGCCTGGAGGCCAACTTTGATAACTTTTATCCAGGTACAGTCCAACAGATGTGCTATTCCCATTGGAGTTGAGCAAATCTAACTTACTGCCTCCTGTTGCTTGTACTTGCTTTTTCCCTCCTCCTTTAGCAAAACTGCACATGCTAGTACAACCTGAACTTTCTCTATTTAAAAAAAAAAAAAATTAATTTGGGCATTAAATAATGAGCAAAACAGAACAGTTTGCAAAAGGTACAAAGTAAATGAAAGAACTTTGGCAAGACCAAGTTGGAGAATAACTATATTTGCTGTTTATGCTGGCAAATTTGAGGAGCAGTAACCTCTGCAGCAGACGAGCAGCTGAGGATGAACTGCTTGGCAGCAGAGCTACAAAGAAATGCTCATTCAAAGCAAGTTGTCAGACCCAGCGCAGCTCAGAAGACATTTCCCGTAAACATATTTTAAAGGCTTAAGTTTCCAATAATCAGCCTACAAACCCAGGCAGCACATTCTTTTTCTAGGTCAAGATAGTTATGACCCCTGCTACAAACCTCAGGCAGCCAGAAGGTATAATACACTGTGTGTCTTGCTGTGTTCTGTCTGATCGTCACCTTTGCCTTGTGCAAAATAAAATGCAGTGCTCTTTAAAATCTTTTATAAACTATGTACGACTTCCTTCAGTTCCTCGTTGTGAAATACCAGTCCTCAGGATTTAGAAGAATATCAACTCTCTTCTTTCTGAGCAAGTTATTATTGTGATCAATGTGGCAGCTCTTTCTGTAGTGCCTTCTTGTGCAAGATGCTATCACTATCACACCAAAATATGCCTTACAGAAAAATAAGACACCTGCCTCATCTTGATATGACTTCCCCAGGAGTATTTCAGATTTGCTTGCACTATGTATGCAACCTGTACTTTTACAACATTAAAATTTCAGCTATTTTTAGTTCCCAGTTGGGAAGAAATAAAACACACATCTGTGACTGTATCTATATTACTGTTTGCAGCAGTGCTTTAGCATTCCTCACGCTAGGCAGAAACAGTCACAATTTACCTTGCTCTGTACCTGTTTCTCATGGAAAGAAAGTCGTAGTACATGCCAATACCTCCCCAGGATGAACAAACATAGAGCCACAACGTACAGCACACCCTGATGCTAGGTCTGTTCCTCAACACTGTCACACAGACACCTCCACAAGTCGGTCTAGCTAAAGAGTGCTGTTCCGTAAAATGGGAAACAAGGAGAAGATTACAAAACACAGTCTTAAGGTCAAACTGGTTTGCACAAGTGGATCCTGTATTTCACACTCTCTTTTAAATATTGAGAAGCCCTGGTTTTCTATTAAAAGCATGATCAATCCAACTACTTACTACACGCTTATGTAGAAGAGATGAGTTGTGTCAAGAACACCCAGTGTATGAAGAACACACAAGTAATATTGTTGATAGAAAATTACTGGTGTCCAGTACCTAAAATTCTCACTCTCTTCTATCATTTATATTAGTATCACAGAAAGACATAACTACTGAAACACCCACATGCCCATGTCTTTTTTTTATCATAGGAGACTATGATTTCAGGCTAAACAATATTCCATTGTAAAAGTCAACATCCAAGCAGTAACAGGTGGAAATTATCTTCAAGCAGTGTAAATAAATGAAAATTTTCTGAGTTTCTTCAGCTTTACATAAATCTCTGAAATTAGTCATAGAATCCTAGAACAGTTTGGGCTGGAAAGCACCTTAAAGATCATCCACTTCCACCCCCCCGACGTGGGCAGGGACACCTGCCACCAGACCAGGCTGCTCAAGGCCCCATCCAACCTGGCTTTGAACACTTCCAGGGAGGGGGTATCCACAGCTTCCCTGGGCAACCTCTACCAGCGTCTCACCACCCTCATTGTGAAGAATTTCTTCCTAATGTCTTTCTTGTTAATGTCCTTCTAGACTAATCCATTGCACTGACCTTGTCATCTGGATGTATTTTATGAACCTCTAAATTGAACTTGAGATCTGATGGAAACTAAAACATTGAGCATTCCAGCCAGGAAATGTGCAGCACAACATGGGGAAATCTAGGCTGCATCATTAATTTTTGTATATGAACAATCACATGTTTACTTGTGAAGACATTATTTTCTTGGTTCCCACAAATATGAAGCACAGAGGAATGAAGGAAAAAAAGTGTAAGTTGTAGGGAAGTTGTGAAAGTTGTAGAGAAGTTGGGAAAGATGGCATATTTTAAAAAAACTAAATGCTGCAAAGTATCACACTCTCCCCACCTACTACAGCTCTCCCAATTAAACCTCACTTCTTTCTCTTAGAAGCATTTTAGACATTTGAAAAAGTTGTTAGTGACAAGTAAGCACTGTGCTAGAAAGAAACTACTCTTCCCATTTATCCCAGCTGTCTTGCTCATGACAGGAAGGAGTGTCAAATCTTCACACAAATCGAGTCAAATTACTAGCAAGTTCCTGTCTGATACTTATCAGAAATACCATCAGCTAAGCAGATCTTTACATTGATAACTGTTCTTTCCTCCACTGTTTGTTTTTTTATGTCTTTATGTTCATGTCTTTATGCCTTATGTTTTTTATTGGTCTGCTAAATTTTATTTAAAATTGGTATTTAAAGACACCCTCAGGTTTTAAAGAGATAATCGTTACGTGTGCCAAATTGTTTCTAGTCCTCAATAAAATCTTACCAGCGTCTCCTTATGACATTTTTTTATTTTCCATGAAATTATGCATAGATGTTTATATATCAGAAATATAAATGAGCATGGAAAAGACCGTTCAGTTCTTCTTGAGCTATTAGGAAATACCTGCACCCCACAGAAAAGGCAAAGCATCAACAAGGTAGTCAAAATTCAGACACCACAGGTGTTGAAGCAAAGCCCCTCCCTTCTTCAGTTCACACACAGAGGTTGGCAGCCTGCCATCACTTCCAAGCACAAATTAAGCGCTGATTCCTTCAAGCGCTCCCTATGCAAGTAGAAGTTTATCCTTCCACATGTCCAACCAGGTCCCCTCTCTCACTGCTCTCTGTACCCTGAAGGTGCTCAACCTCTTCCACTACCCTCATGCACTGAAATGACGTGGTGTCTTCAAAAGGTTCCTGTGAGAGAGCTCTTCTTCAAAACAGGCCACCTGCCCCATCTAGTCCAACCATAAACCTAATACTGCCAGCTCCAGGACTAAACCATGTTGCTAGGCACACATCTTTTAAACACCTCCAGGGATGGTGACTCGGCCACCTCCCTGGGCAGCTGTGCCAGTGCCTGACAGCCCTTTCAGTGAAGAAATTTTTCCTAATGTCTAGTGTGAACCCGCCCTGGCACAACTGTGGCCATTACCTCTTGTCCTATCGTCTGTCACTTTGGAGAAGAGACCAACATCCACCTCACTACAGCCTCCTTTCAGGCAGTTGTGGAGAGTGATGAGGTCTCCTGTCAGTCTCCTTTTCTCTAGAGTAAACAGCCCCGGTTCCCTCAGCAGCCTCTTGTAAGACTTGTTCTCCAGCCCCTTCACCAGCTTCATTGCCCTTCTCTGGATGCACTCCAGCAACTCAGTGTCCTTCTTGTAGTGAGGGGCCCAGAACTGAACACAGGATTTGCAGTGTGGCCTCACCAGAGCCAAGGACAGGGAAATGATCACCTCTCTACTCCTGCTGGCCACACCATTTCTGATACAGGCCAGGATGCCATTGGCCTTCTTGGCCACCTGCGCACACTGCTGGCTCATGTTCAGCTGGCTGTCAACCAACATCAGCAGGTCCTTCTCCACCAAGCAGCTTTCCAGCTACTCTTCCCCAAGCCTGGAGCATTGCACAGAGTTGTTCTGGCCCAAGTGTAGGATCCAACATTTAGCCTTGCTGAAACCATACAGTTGGCCTTGGCCCATCGATCCAGCCTGTCCAGATCCCTCTGAAAAGCACTCCTGCCCTCAAGCAGATCAACATGCCTGCCCAGCTTGATGCTGTCTGCCAACTTACTGAAGGAACACTCAATCCCCTCACCCAGATGATTGATAAAGACATTAAACACCTACATCTCCCTCTCTGGGGCAAAGAGCAGCTGGCAGAAATGTGGCTTTCATGGCAGAAGAGGAGGAGAAGGCAGCTGATGGCAGGAGCCAGCAGGACAGTTGCTGCCCTGCCTTCCTGCATCTCTGCCCTTCACAATCCAGCCTGCCCACGGGCAGCAAAGCCACATCTCTCTGTGCCCACTTAGACCTGAAGCAGACTCCTGGGCAGCATTTGCAGTTTCACTATGGAGGAACCTCAGGTAACCGATTCAGTCTCTCTCAGATCGTATCAGTTGAAAGGGCAATAATACTTGTGTGCATTGAATTGCAAAAGATGCTAGTAAAAGGGAGGCAACAATAAGGATATAATTTCACCATATAGAAATAAATGTGATAAATTAAGGTCATTGCATGGGACTGTTTTTCACTCTGATCCCTCCAGCCACGGCTTTGTGGAGCTCAATAAAACAAGCCTCTTGAGCACCTCTAGCAATGGTGGTCATGGCTCTCCTCCGGAAACCACAGGTCTGGATCCTTGAAGCAAGGATTAAACATTGTCAAACACAATTCCATTCAATTCAACTCTCATTTCTTATTTTACCCATACCCTTAAGGGGTTACTCCCTTTCACTGTGCATTTTAGTGAAAGCGCTACAGAAAAACATTGTACGAACTGTTCATGAACATTCAGTAAGGATGGCAAAGCCATCCTCATAGGATGCTCTATATGACACCACATCGTTTCAAGACAAATTTAGGACTAAAGCTTCATTTAATTTGCTTCAGTGCAGTAACAAGCAATACCTAGTGTTACAAAAAAAAATCAAATTACATGACAGTGTGAATGCTTACTCACACACATTATGTTAACTCTAAAAATGGCCAACTTGCAAACATAAACACTCTCGACTTACTTTCTGAGATAAGATCATAAGCAATTTCTCCAAAATTCATAAATTTGAGACCAAACTTGTCCTAATTCCCTTCTATTTCCCAGCTGAACTGCAGACTTCATAGGAGGGCAGCCAAAAAGAAGTATCCCCTCTGATTTCCCATTAGTCTTTCTTTCCAAAGTCCGTTTCTGGTCCGATTTGCAATTCTGCCTCACTGCACATCTACTGACAAAACAGTACTCACTTTTCCACGCAATTATTATGTGTAAAATCATTGACCTGTAGAAGTATCAGTGGGTTTAGTATCATGTTCTTACCAATGAGTTTACAAAGCTATGGGATAATAACCAGAAATCTTTCCTATGTAGGCAAAACCACAAAGGCCACATTCTTCCTATTACTCACTACCTCCTATTTACCAAAACACAATTGAAAGTCATCCACTTATCTCAGGAACAGAGCATAATTTAATGTTCCCAGGCCCCCCCTTAAGAGAGAGAGGTTATCACAGAAAGACCTCATTCTAGTCAGCTCAGATGCATGCATTTTTATGTCATGTATGCACAGCCACTGTACTAATATTTAGTGATAGAAATACTCATGATGCAAATCCTCTATATTAACATACACAGCTCAAAAGAGCTCTTCTTGCAAGCTTTCCTGAAACAAAGGACACTGTCACCATGGTATTGTTTTTTCACATCCTTCCATGTGCATTAAAGAAATCAACATTTTACCATGTTGATCCACATGTCCTCAGAAGAAGCCCTCCCAGTAGCCCAACAGAAGTAACATCAATGCCAGGGAAAAAAAAAAATTTCTGCTTTGAAATCAGACCACCAGTGTCTGTTTCTCAAATGATACAGAAGAAATTATTCATAGCAGCTTGTATTTCAGGAATCTAGGCTTAAAATACACTGAACTATCACATACAGGAAACCTGATGAAGCTACTGGCTTTTCAGTGCAATCTAGAATATTGCAGCATCGTATTTTTTTTTTTTCCCCTTAAAAAAGTAGATTTGCTACCCAACCAACCTGCAGCAAAGGACATGCTCTGTTATTCACCTCTGCCTGTAGCAGCTCTGCCATCTGGCACTTGCAAGTATTTATCTAAAAAGCAAATCTGAATTAAGGATCATGAACCCATTGCTTTTTACCTGTGTTTCACCTGAACACAGAAGGTCAGTTCACAGTCACGTGAGACATCAAACCTACCAATTTGCCACCATTTGCTTAAGCCTCCACGGCAAACGCAGAGGTACTCATGGCTTAAAAAAATGAAGCATCAAACTGAAATGAAAACTGAGCTAATCCCAGATTTCCACGTCCCTACGAAATACAAGGAGAATTCAGTATAGAAATAACACATCATCATAATCCAGGTCATAATCTCATTTAACCAGAGCAAAATGAACTACACTGATCCTCATGCTGGCTCCAGCTCCACAGTCATGAAGGTCTACAGTGGAAACTCAGACCCTGAAGGCTAATGACAGGACCATCATTGCTGTAGTCACAGTACAGGCTGCATCCTTCATTCTATTTAAACCTGCACACGCTCAAGAATCAACAAAGTTTTCAACAGACAAAAGTTGAGACTGTGACTTTTTCTGCGTGATACAGAACCTCAGGCAATGCAGTGAGGTGGGAGCCCCTCTGACAGTTTAGGCCTTCCAAAGCAAGTAGGATGGTGTGCTCACCACCTACTTCCCTCTGTGTTCCCTGCTTGAACTGCTCCAGGATTAAGGGAAGAGCTTTTCAGTACACTGTATAAACAAAGATTTAACCGTTCTTTCCCCTCCTCTTCAAAAGTAGGCAACAAATTTAATCCAAAAAAGAAGATTTAGAAAACAGGAAAAGGGACAAAGCAGATGCCCCCTAGGTGTATACGCATAAACGAATAAGACTACCAAAACAACTCATGTAAAAATTGTCATTTCCAAAAATGACACAAACAAAAAGATGAGTTCTCCAACAAACAAGAAGGTTCAGTATTGAAACAATGCTATTCATACTGCCCACATGCAAAGATTTTATCCCAATATAACTCCATTTTCTAGGGGCTTATTTCTAACATGCAAAAAAAAAAGAAACAAAAATTTGTAAAGAAAAAGTACAAAGCAAACTTTTTCCGTCCTCCTTTTTGAAATTTAGAGTCAAAAACAGAAATATCATGTTGTTCCATGACACAAGGATGCACTACATAAACACCACTATACTGCTGCTTTCTCATATACTACAGAGTCCTCTCTCAGAAAGTCTAATGTCAGAGAGCAAATCACCACCGAAAATAAGGCAACCACTTTTTGCGAAAAATATCAACAGTCAGTGCATGGACCACCTTCTGCTCTGTGTAAAACTCAGCACCTGATACAATAGGGCTCCAGTCTGCGTTGGTCAGTGGAAACTCAGACCCTGAAGGCTAATGAAAGGAACATCATTGCTGTAGTCACAGTACAGGCTGCATCCTTCACTCTACTTAAACTAGCGCATGCTCAAGAACCGACAAAGTAAGGTAAAACTGGAGGTAAACTTATTAGGTACAACTGTAACACAATCAAAAAATCAGCCATATAAAAGATGAGTCACATAAATTCATTTTGATAATAAGGCTGGATTTCCCTTAAGTACTTCACTAGTCATTTAGTAAAGCAATAAATCATTGCTGATGTCACTTTTGTGTAAAATAAGAGTAGGTGCTTCCTCCCACTGAAGGTCTCAGAGCTTCAAGAATTTTGGAGAAATGCTTTATTTTCTCCATGCTGCTCATTTCTCCACTTACTCCCCACAGCAACAGCTGTGCTTCCTGCATAGTCATTTCCCCCTGCCCCAGCAGGGAGATGCAGAACAGCACGTGCAAGGGCGATGCCACTGCCTGTTTCACAACTTCTGCTCAAGGACTGAGGAAGTAGAACATATAAGAGATCAGAGCGAATCCAGTGGCATTGCTTCCCATGTGCCATGAAGGCAGACAAAAGGCTCAGCATAACACAGTTGAGGCACGGCCACAAAGGAAGCCACAGAAAAAAGCAGTGGGTTTTATGAAGGAAGAAATAAATAAAAAGACAGATGAATTCTCCACTTGTCTTAGAATCATAGAATGCTTTGGGTTGGAAGAAACCTTTACAGGTCATCTAGTCCAATCCCCTGCAGGAGCAGGGACATCTTTAACTCAATCAGGTTGCTCAGAGCCCCATCCAACTTGACCTTGAATGTTTCCAAGGATAGGGCCTCCATTATGTCCCTGGGAAACCTGTTCCAGCTTTCCCGTAGGCCCCCTTTAAGTTCTGTAATGCCACTATAAGATCTCCCCAGAGCCTTCTCTTCTCAGGCTGAACAACTCCAACTCTCTCACCCTGTCCTCCTAGGTGAGGTGCTCCAGCCCTCGGACCATTTTCATGGCCCTGTTGTCTTGCGCAACACAAGGAGCACCTGTAGCAAAGGGAAGAGCTGAATTACATAAAATTTGCACCACTTAAGGCTTGCCTATGTAGAAAACTTAAAAACGGGAGAGAATCATTAAACAGGTTACAGTAGAGCAGCTGAAATGGGAATGGAAAAAATGGGCTTAAATTTCAGCAGGAAGTTCGCAAAAGGCTTCTGTGAGGGCCAAGATAAAAAAACATGACTCTGGATTAACGCAGAATGAAGAAAAAACAGCCGTGCAAGCACCAGTGATGTCCTGTAGATTAGGAACACAAGGGAAGGACAGTGAGCTGGGATCTTCCGCTTGGATTCAGTGGAAATTACAACCAGTTACCAGTTCACCACAGAAAAGAAAAGCCAAGGAGATCATCAACTCTCACACTTCACGTTCTGCCAATAATACAGGTGAAATGGTCCCAAACAGCTTCTGCCATTTGTTGCCTTCACAGTCTGACACAAAGCCAACTTAGGGCAACAAAAACTGTCAGGGTGCCAAGAGGGCAGATTTTGACAAGCTGTATTACACTTCTTACAAAATCCCTGCATAGGTTCAAATGCAGCTGCTTCCTTTGCACTTAGCACAAAGTTAAGTTCATTTCTCTGCCTAAATCTCTTCTACCTTGGATATTTATGTTTTTCTTGTGATTACTAATGTATCCAAAAGAAGGCATGTAATTATCAAGATAATATCACAACAAATCACCACTAAAACTGCCATAGCTCTTCCCAGAAGCTTTACAACTCACATAAAGCAAACTGTCTAGCTATTCTGTGAGGCTGGCCTTTCTGTTCTTGTTCTCAGCTGATGCTCTTTTTCACTTAGCAGCATTCCAGCGGCAAACAGAAGGATACAGCAGGCAGCATAAGAACAAGATGAATCAGAGGAAGTTCTCTCTGGAGGTCGGCACTTGCACAAAGAGCTTATGGACAAGCAGGACCGAGAGGCTGTGTTGACTCAGGGGCTGTCATCCTGTTCTTTAGACATTAAGCATGTTCTTGCAATTTCTTTTTAAAACGTTAACTGTAAATTATTTAAACTGTACCCACAATGCATTAATAAAGCAATTATGTAAACTCAATTGAAGATAATTGAGTTTTATTATCATAAATTATTTGTTCGGGTTTGACAAAACACATAGTCTAAATGCACACATACTTAAAGGCAAACATGAAGGCAAACACAATTCTGACACACAATCTCAGAAAACAACAATTCAGATAGCAATCAGTGGAACAATTAAGACTGCAAACTTTTATTTAAACTTGTTTTGATTTGGGAGGGGAAGGAAAGATTGCCATGTGCGAGAACTCTGCTAGTGAGCAGTCCTAAACCCAACGCTGATATTATCTAAACTAGCTTGCCTTTATGACGCTGTAAAATCAGAAATATTTCATATCAGAAACACAAATCATTAAAACTAGTCACTGCAATTTTATTCTGGGAGACAGGTGTCCATGAGTGACATCGTTTTAGAACTTTCTCTCACACTATAGTTTTCTAAGTTTAATAACACAAGAAATTTCATAAAGATAATACAAATGTGCCAACAAACCTTAGTATTTTATTAAGAAACCTAATCTTTTTTAAAGAGAAAGAAACATCAAATCTATTAAATTTGTAGCAACGAAAACACTGTGCATGAGCAAAAGCCATAAATTAGCAAACAGAATAAGAACATGAAGCATGCTGTTATATTTAAATGACCTTACTAGAACACCATATTTCTTTGAGAGGAGAAGACAGTGGTCATTTTTGTGCAAATTCTGCAAGGGAAAGAGTGGTAGTTTCAAGAGGCTGAATGTAAGATAGTAAAAGATCAATTTTTTAAAATATCCTCATTCTCTCATTCTGAAAATAATACACAGGAGTGACCAGGCTCCCTTGTTATTAAAAGCAGATGCCAAACTCACTGTAAGATGAACCTTAAAAGGACACTGCCTTGCAAATACAAAATAAATGGGAAAAAAATTAAGATAAATTAATTATTGCAGTTCAAAACCAAAGACTCCCTAACTTACAAAATCCCTTGCAGAGAGTACAGCAAAGGCTCAAGACGCAGAGTTCTCCACATGAGGATACCAGTCTAGAATACTTTAAAATTATAGCACCAAAGTGAATAAAATAGCAGTAAAGCCACTACTCAAAACTGTGTTACCCCTGCTGGGTATGTCAACACTGACTAGAATATGTCCCAGTTTTTACATACAACAAATTATAAGAACAGGACATATATACACACACACACATAAACATACACACACACACACACACACACACATATATATATAGGCTTTTAGTGGCACAAAAAGAAAACCACCCAATATCTAGAAGTATCATTTAAAAGCATTTGAAGAAACTGTTTACATCCAGGCACCGCACAGATCACAGTGTATGCACGCTCCCACCCTGAATGCTGAAGGCAAAACACCACTGTGATTCTAAATGTAAACAACTATTTTGCTATTCCTAATGCCACTGTTTTTTCATTTTATTAACACAGAAATTCAGGAGTCAGTAAATTCAGATTTAAGCAAGAACGACAGAACTGCAGCACTCTCCAAAGAACAGAGGGCTGCTTAAAAACTAGTTGTTTTCCTTGCCCTCCCCTCTGGCATCTCTGTTGCTTCGAAAGAGGTCTTCTGTCCTTAACATGGCTGCCATGCCTTACATAACATCAATGAATGAGAACATAGTTATTTCCTAGGACGTGCACTGCCCATTAGCTATGTGATTTCTCCATATGGCACTGCAAACAGGGGAGACAAAGCTTTGTGGCAATGCAGCTCCAAAGATCAGCATCCTCTGAGAATAAGCAGCAGCAAAAAGAGTCTCAGCCTTCACAAGCTTCCCTTTCACATCTTTCCCTAGTAAATAACAAGCATTCTTACCTTAAGAAAACAATAATCATAGTAACAACAGTTCTCAGTAAAGCCTCCTCTGTTTCATCTGTGCTGGTAAGAAAAAATCTTGGTGCAACTGCCTGCTGCAGCAGGTAATCAATAATCTAACCTGCTTCTTCTGCTGCCAGAGCTGCTCCATCTGAACGCTAGCAAACGTGAACACTGTCAGTGTGAGTCATACAGTGACTCAGAGCAGATGCAGAGCTGCAGGAGGAGTTTAAGTTTCAAGGCTTCCTCTTGCTCGCTCCCGCTCTGTGTTGCCCAGGCACACACGCACTCACTGCCCGGGTATCTGTGTAGGCTCGCAGACTGCCCCAGCTTTTTCTTTCAGCAGCAAGTTTGATTTCATCCTCTACATAACACTGTTTGTTTGGTTTGGTTTTTTTTTTTTTCCAGAATGGGAATTCTAGTGCTTTCTTCCCTGTAAATATATTTATTTTGAATGTAAAAGCTTGCTCTGCCAGCCAGGTCAGTACTGTGGTACACCAGACAGTGTGCTACTACCACAGCCTATCTGCAGACTCACACCTCTTGCCAAGAGTAGGGGAAGAACTCAAATACCCTCAAACAAAAGTATTGAGTTAGGGCAATATCCACGTATTCACACAAGTCTATAGCAAAGTGCCTCTGATTTCATTACGTGCTCTGGGGAGGACAAATTTGGTCTCGAAGCAAGATAAAGAACTGGAGGAAAGACTATGGGATGCATGCAAGCAGAAATCCTATGTGCCCGACACCAGTTTAGCAGGGAGAAGTGTCTATAGAAAAAGAGCACAGCTGCATTATAGACAGGGGAAGCGGGTTTAGGGTTGAATTTGGACAGCTTCCCCCAAAGCTATGCATCTCGCTAGGCACCCATCACCACAGTCTAAGAAGCAATTTGATCACCTATTTATTTCTCAGGCCTGCCAGACTCCCTACTGCATACAACTGAGAGCACACATCATGAAGCCAGTTAGGCACTTAATGCTAGACAGTGTTGATATGCACTGCTGTACTGATTACACTTTATTTCTGAAAGGCACATTACACTAAGCAGTTGCAGTGTTGAGCACATCCAGCCTGCACATGAAGGCAGGTGAAGCCCTGTTGTATTGAGCCAGCAAGTCAACCACATGGAAACAAATCATGGTGGGATGACTCAAGAGAGTATTGTCAAAAGGAGCTGCTGGCCCAAGGAACAAAATCATATGTAGACCTGCTTACAGTCATTCATGTAAACATCCCAGACAGTCTGGGGAAAAAGCACTTGGTTCATGCCAAAGCATTTACAGCAGAACATCTTTCTCATACTTAGCAAATGTCCAGCTGGCCATCACCACAGATAAACAGATTTGCGTTCAGATTTCTCATGGAAAAGCCAATACCAATGCATGACTTTCATGATTCTGCAGTTTTTGTCTTTTTAAAGAATTCCTTCTTTTGCAAAACCCACCCATCCAATCCACGTATGAGCACAACACTGTTCAGTGCTATATTGGGTTGTTAGTAAAGCCAAACACACTTCATACAATTGATGGAGAATGTTTACTCTCTCCATGTGTCTCAAAGCAGCCCAGAACACTGGCTTGGCAAGGATCAAGAGATGAGAAAGAATCAAGCTGAGCAAAACAATCCTTGAAGCACAGTCATGGAGATAAGATAAACAAGGGGATAAAGAATAGCTGCTGTCCATGAAGATACACTGAACTACTCTTTCCCCTAAAGCCACTAGTGTTCTATCACTTGGAAAAGCTTCTCTTGAATCCCATCCTTTCTCCCAATTTACTAATGGCAGGGAATCTTTACCCCTGTCAAACTTCCAAGGCTTTATTTTCATATCTTAAATGGTTGAATAGGCAAAAGAATGCTAAAATCCACAGCACATCTGGGGAGGGTTTGGGGAGAAGAGGGTGGGGAGTGACAGAACAGCAGCAACAAAAAACCTAGAACAAGACCCTTGAGATTTTAAATAAGAAAACTAACAGCAAGGCCACAATTCAAATGTGCGGGGGCTTTGAGAGTTTTTGGGGGTATGTTTTGTTTTTTGTTTGTCTCATTTTAAATGCATGTCACACAATTGTATACCCACATTTAATTTAATGCCACTGTCACAGTATCACAGTATCACAGTATCATAAGGTTGGAAAGGACCTCCGAGATCATCGAGTCCAACCTATAACCTAACACTAACACCAACACTAACACCATCATCTAAACCATGGCACTCAGTGCCTCATCCAGTCTCCCCTTAAACACCTCCAGGGTCGGCGACTCCAACACCTCCCTGGGCAGCCCATTCCAATGGCCAATCACCCTTCCAGTGAAGAACTTTTTCCTAACATCAAGTCTAAACTTTCCCTGACAAAGCTTGAGTCCATGCCCTCTAGTTCTGTCACTGGTCACCTGAGAGAAGAGATCAACCCCTGCCCGACTACAACCTCCTGTCCACCTACAAAAGCACAGATCTGGATCAAAGATGACTCAAAGAAAAGAGCTGCTAAAGGCCTCAAAGAGATAAAATGCACCAAGATGGAAAATGCACTATATTATACACCCATACTTGTCCCAGCTGCAAATGACCTCATCTACATATCAGAAGAGAACTAGATGTTCTAGGCAGCAGTTCTGTGTTACCTAATTTATCAGACTCCTTAGCTGGACCTTCTGCAGCAGAAAGGGTTTAGCTCCTGGGGCTAGAAGTGGGAAAACCTGAAGCTTTGTACCCCAGCAGAGGTAAACCCCAAAAACTTACACTGATGTGGATGAAATCTTGATCAGGGATTTGATACAGCCTGCAAAGCTACACACTGCTGCAAGAGGTTCTGCATTAAAAGGCAGCGTAGACTATTACACACTCTCTAAGGACTAGAGAGAATATTTTTTCCTTCTTCTCCTTTAGAAAACAAGCAAGCAAAAGCTTTTCTATAGTACCTATCCAACATGGTACCCCAGAATATTCTAGGCTAAAGAATCCTGCTCTTCCTCACCATCTCCCTATCTCCGAGAATATTTGTTTGGGACTTTTTTTTTAAAGCCATCATTATGCAAACAATGGTGGAAATGGTTTCCTATAGCCTCTTCCAGGTTGTCAGATTCCATAGTAACCTGCTTTCTCATGAAAGCTGTTTACAGTCAGTTTGTCCTTACTGAGAACACTGAACACCGATCCCCACTCCTGTTCTTGCGCCTTTTTTCTTCTTAGCTATTCCGCTCCATTAAAGAAAAGCATCCATTTTCCTGAAGGACAGAACTGGCTCCAAAGCAACAGAGTAACAGAAGCAGTCTGAGGACCACTGCCAGAATCCCCAGAGATGTCTTCCTTCTCCCTTCCCCTCTCACCCTCCTAGTCTTCTAGTCATCTTTCCATAAGCTG
Source organism: Tapera naevia (assembly GCA_033556795.1). NCBI lineage: Eukaryota > Metazoa > Chordata > Aves > Cuculiformes > Neomorphidae > Tapera > Tapera naevia. The sequence continues at coordinate 20,110,779 of JAUMJJ010000029.1, forward strand.
CAAACTCTTCAGCATCCTCAGGTTTTGTATCCTTGTTTTTCTAAGCCCTGTGGAAAGGTAGAAGTTTAGAGATACTCATCTTTGAGAAGCACTGTTGTATGTTTTCAAGAAGAAAAGCAAAGCATGTTTTCTGTACAGGCTTACACTTCCTTTATCATTGTTACAGGCATTACAGCACTTTCCAAAGGCCTTCACCAGTGAGCTGCCACACATGGAGGTGAGCGCTATGCACGTGTCCAGTAGAAGAGACCCACTGCAGAAGGAACACGTATTTTGAAAAGACATATTGGCAAAAAGTTGAGAATGGAAATGTTTTTCATCATCTTGCAAAGGACAGCAAAGTGACTCGACCAGGGCTGCTCCACATGTCCACAGCAAAGCCAAATGCAGAAACTAAATTTCAGCGTGTTGCTCACCAGACCATCAGACTTCCCTTATCAGTACATCTTTTTGAAGAATAGGTAGGTTCATTTTTTCCAGCTATTTACCTTTCGTGGGTATTTTGATATGCTTATGACAAAAGCACTGTTTGCTTCTCAGGAAAAGTAAAACTCCTGCTTAGGTAAAGCATCAGCAGCAGAACTTTCATCCTGAACAGACAATGAACAGAGGAAGCCACGTGTGAATGCAGAGCTTTAGCAATTGAGTATGGGAGGAGGTAAGAGGATGCACTTATTCATGACATTTATCTCCAGGCTTCTGAAGATAAATAACAGGACGCACTACGGTGGTTGAACTTTTTACCGTCACTACATCATCCATCAATGTCTCAGTAGCATCTTAAACTCATCCCTACAAACGCAGTTAGCAAAGCAACCCACAAGAGGCTGTAGGAAACCATTTCCACCACGCGAGTACATCTCTTCACTGAGACCACCTCCTCAAGTTGCTGCTAGAGCTTTCACCCAAGTAAAATATATTTTTTATTTTGCTCATAAGAATCCAAAGATACACATCCTACACTGGAAAGAGACTAAAAAGCTGGAAGTTGCCTGTAACATACCACATGCAGACCTCAGAGGGAAGCACTTCTGCACATCTAGTGAAAATGCACAAGACGATCTAAATGCCCATTTCCTCCTTATAGTCCATTCTCAGCAAATGAAAGGAGAGGCACTAAGAGACTAAAATCAGAGTAATTAGCCACAACAATATCTCTTAGCAACAAAGATGCACTGACCAGATGAGAGACTAGCTTACAGGCACTGCTGTGGCCCCTGTGTATACAGACATGTATATCTTTGCTGCACATGGAGGCTTGCTTGGATAAGAAGGACTCTCCAGATTGCACTTGATGTCAACATTGTGTCAGCTGATCCTTTGGCAGCTGGCCTGCTCATATCTATTCACTTCTGTTCTCTTTTTCTCTTTAATGACAACATCTGTCCGTGTTTTGCATTGACAGAAAAGGTCAGCAGGACCCTAATGATACATTAAACCTGATAATCAAGTGATGCACCATCTGCAATTACTGTGTGCTCGATCTCATTCCCCTTATACTCAGAGCTCTGCTTTTTCCAAAAAAAAAAAATATACAGTGCAAGTGCAGAAGCATCTGTAATCTCAGCTCTTATATAGATGCCACAGAGATCACTTTGGATACCAGAGTAAGCATGTCAGAAAACATCTGGTCTCTCCAGGCTTCCAAGAATATTAATTTTTTTAAAAGCAAGATAGACACAAATTTCTGATTCCAAACAACCTTTATTTTTCTCTACAATGCACAACTACCTCTCTGTTTCAGACCACCATGCCCCCTCTTCTGCGCTCATACAATAATTCCAATTGAATAATGATCTGTGAATCTTAACAAAAGAGATACCCAAGCCCAGGCGTGAATTCATTTTGAGGGCAGCATATGTTACTTCATGACTTAAACACCATGGTTCCTTACACTGTTTAACAAAATGCAAACTGGTGGGAATTGTCTACATCCACTCGTTTTGCTCACTGAGTACACTCCATAAATTTCCTGAGTGAAGTTTTTCCTGCTGTTTTCACAATGCAGGACTCACAGATCTCACGCTGGTCTTCGTGACCTATGATGGGTAGGTCCTTCAAATGCCTCAGAAAGAACAATTGTCAATGCTGGATAAAGTCCATGCAAAGACTTATTGTTTTCTCAGTACCATCTGCAGCACTGGGTAAATTAAATAAAAAATCACTAAACTGAATGTAAAGCTGGGTGATTTTAATGACTATTCTGCAACATTTCTTAGAATACTTACTCCTCCTCATCTGCATGAAGAAAGAGCAGCTGTAATGCAAGATTTCTGTGTTTGCACAACAGATTTCTAATGCTTTGTTTTGTCATCTCAGCTCATCTCTACTCCTTTGAAAGTTAACCAGCCCCTGTTTGTAGCAGGGAAACCACCTTCTAACATGCTCCTCATTAGTCAGGTCACGAGAAGACACTTCCTACAGAAAAGTCCTGTTCTTATAGCATAATACAGCACTTCACAGGAAGCTCAGAGGGTCCACAAATGTATATTGACCAGTAACAGACCTAATAAAAAGAAAAGCCATGGTTAAACCATTTTTCTTCTTTCTCTCTCAGAATTCTTTATTTCTTCTTTCAAAAAGTTCACAGATTTTAAGTTGCTATGTGTGAATCCAGCCTTTATTTGTGGTGCGCTGTAAATTGTTCCCTAGATCAATGCCATCAAATATCCACGGGGTCATTCCAATATCAGGGTAATGTACACGTTGGATTGTGTATCAGAATTCACATCACTGGGAGCAAGAAATGGAAAAGCTTATTAAAAGTGTTGCTAATAGAAGTGTCTCTTTCACAATTAATACAAATTTTGACATTCAGAACTTAATTGACTTCAGACGCATTGGGATTTTGCCTAAAATTAGGCCATGGAAAATGCTCACAAAAAGTAGCACCTCAGTGCTTTAATGTGGTTTCAAAAAATCTTAATGCCAAAGGCTATTATATACATGTGTCATTCTAAGAAGAGTCATATACAAAGCAGCAAATCTACACAGATAACAAGAGAAGACAAAAAAAACTTTTTTAAAAAAGTAAGATAGGTTCAGAATCTCCTTATTAAAGAAAATTTTCTTTTTCTTCAGGTAGATAAAAATGTAGACTGCCCCAAACAGACCCCTGTACACCATTTGTTGGCACTTCCACCCACTGTAGTGTCTTTTTCAGGGGGAGTATCAGTAGTGTGACTGGTTGCTTTGGGTTTTTTTAATCAGTTTCACTTTTTAAGAATAATCTAGAACGATGCATTGATATATTGCTACATATATTTCTAGATTATTTTCACTTCCTAGTATGATAAAAGGTCTCATTTCATGAGATACCTAGGGGCCTCAAGAGACAGTAGAAGTTACAAACGTTTGCATCATGTAGAGTTCTGGGAAAAGACTTTGTGTCCTTGAATTTATAGGGCTTTAGACTGGGCAGGTAATAACTGACAACACTGCATCATTTGATTTAATGTATTATTAGAGTCTCATTGACCTTCTCTAACAATGTTTGTGTATCTGTACTAAGGAAGCATGATTAGGAACTATGATTAAATGGAAAACATTGGTAACAGTGCTACTTAAAGGTAATTGTATGACAACTATATCCTATGATTCTACAAAGACTCCGTTCACACAGCTTCCCATGAAATGCATGTCATACATTCATTCATTTATTGAATAGATCCATCTAAGTCGCCAAACAACTCCAGCTTTATGATGTGCATAGCTCCACATATAACCCTTTGGTTACAGTTCAGTTTCACCAGCATAAACTGGTAAGATCAATGGCAACATCCTTTCATACTATAAAGGCAGTAAATCATATATTTTCTATTGCCCTGCCCCTTACCTATTTCCAACTTCTTCTAATGCTGTGAAGTATTTCAGCTGTCTGGAAGTGATGGCTACTCCTGCACTTGCCTGATCAGGCTTGCAGTCGTCACAAACCATGAATCCTGCTGCTCTGTACCACTGGGAGCTGCAGCTGCCCTTCCGAGCCCAATGTGGGCCACAGACCCAACCGTATCCTGGGCTGCATCAAAAGCAGTGTGACCAGCAGGTCACGGGAGGCAATGTTGCCCCTCTACTCTGCTCTCATGAGACCTCACCTGGAGTACTATGTTCAATTTTGGAGTCCTCAGCACAGGAAGGACATGGATCTGTTAGCTCAAGTTCAGAGGAGGGCCACAAAGATGATCAGAGGACTGGAGCGTGTTCCCTATGAAGAGAGGCTGAGAAAGTTGGGGTTATTCAGCCTAGAGCAGAGAAGGCTCCACAGAGACCTTATAGCAGCTTTCCAGTACTTAAAGGGGGCTACAGGAAAGCTGAGGAGGGGCTCTTTATCAGGGAGTGCAGGGATAGGATGAGGGATAATGGTTTTCAGCTGAAAGAGGAGAGATTTAGTTTAGATATTAGGAAGAAATTTTGTGATGAGGCACTGGAACAGATTGCCCAGAGAAGTCATGCATGCTCTAATCCAGAGGCGTTCAAGGCCAGGTTGGATGAGGCTTTGAGCAACCTGGCCTGGTGGGAGGTGTCTCTGTCCGTGGAAGGGGGGTTAGAGCTGGATGATCTTTAAGGTTTCCAATCCAAACCATTCTGTGATTCTATGATGATTCTATGGAGACAAGTTTGGTGAGAAGCACAGGTCTGTTGGCATGTGTTTTGCACCTGAGAAAGAGTCAGGATAGAGAAAAAGCATGCACCCAGAGGTCTGGGAAACAAGAGGTTACATTATCCTGATTACCTATTCTCCAGGTGTCTTCACGGTTTTTAACCCAAAACACAGGAATGCAAGGTTTTCCTTCCTCAGATCATCATTTTTGGGGTATTTTTGGAGGAATAAGAGTGGGTGGTTGTGTTTGGTTGTTTTGGTTTTTTGTCAAATGGAAGAATAAAGCAGATAAAAATCTGAGGTTCAAAGGCACAAGTTTCTAGGGCCCACCACACTTAGCTTGTCATGATTTTATCCATTACTTGCCTGACATTACCTAAAGAGTCTTGGGAACTGAATCTTAAACTCTGATTAGTGCACTAAATATTGGACAAGATTTCTTTCAAGGTCTTATTAAGTAATTTAGGGATAATGTTTATTTTGGAAGGAAAATACCCATTTATCTCCCATTCAAATCTTGTGAGGTTGATTCTAATCAATGTAGAACTGTTTAAAGAACTATTTAATAATAAGTCACATTCCTAGAAAGGTGAGCTTCAGAATACAACTACTTCTGCAAGATGAGGATTTCAAACACTTAGGAATTTATTTCAGAGATAAAGAAGACATACTGAAAAGAGCTGGCTATAAATACAAAATCATCAATACAAGCATAAGTCAGCAAGAGCCATAAAGACCGGTAGTGTAAAAATACCTTATTGACTGCTATAGTCCGAAATAGCATTAATTCTATGTTAATTTCTCTTGGGAAAAACAATTCTCTGTGAAAGGGCTTCCGAAATAGAGCACAGTCTATTCATCTTTGCCCATTATATCAAGATTGAATGGAGACACCAACCTGAGCAAAGAGAAAGAAGACAGAGCCTTTATCTGTGTCAGTTTCTCAACACAATCTGAGTAAGAAATTCTCTGCCTAGCAAAAGTAGTCATTTATAGATTCAGAGCCACCCATTTTGCTTGAGAAACACTGAATTATCTCCAGCTTGGTTAACTACTGCACAGTAGTTGGTGAGGACATCACAAGTAAGGGCAAATACCAGCACAGAGCTGCAGTTGCCTTGAACCAGGCACAGCAGAGTATGGAAAGTACATGATCCACACCCATAACTATGGAAGGACTCTTAAAATACACAGGCTGTAATTCAATGTAACAGCTGTAGTTAAGATGGAAAAGCAAACGGACACATCAAAATTAAAGGAAGACAAGTATAAGCTATCCTTACATCAAACCAGTTTAAAAAATATGGCTTTCTTTTACAGTGGGTCTAAAAAAAAGGTAAGATGCAAGCAGCACCTCTTAGGCAGTATTTCTAAATAGCCTGCCTTTTTTAGGAATTCATATAATAGGCTGAAACCACATTAATATTGGCGAAATGTTATTTCAAAAAGGACCTGATGCTTTGTCAGCTTCATATAAATGAGCTTAGAGTTTATTTTGATAGATTATAATTTAGATAGCAGCTAATCAGTACAAGCCTTTTTATGTGAAAAAAAATAAAGGTGCATATTTCCTCTACCCACTCTCCCCCCCCCCCCCACCCCCGCAGTTCTTCCTCCCAAAAAATAATTGATTGCAGGTTCAAAAAAATATCATGGAGAACTGCCTGAGCCTTTTTACAAATAGTAACAAACTTTGCATGAAACTGGTAGCAATTATAGCTTATATAAGAGAGTGAGAAAGAAATAATCATTTTTAACCTGCATAAAAAGCTTTCCACACAGGAAAGCAACATATTTTTGGTATCTTAATTGTGATCCTTTGGTTTGTTTGTTTTTAAGAGAAGCCTTTTCAGCTTTTAACTCCAATGTTCCACATGACTATCAGCTAAAAACCTGTAATTTAGGTATTAAAATGAGGAAATATATGGTGTGTAGAGTTAAGTTTATCATTGAAGCATCTCCTATTAAGACAAAAAAAAAGAAAGAGGAGGAAAAGTGAGAACTACAAAAATTATCTTAAAGAAACAAATTGGTTGATTCATCTCATAGATGCAGCCTAATAACCAGGAGTAAAGGAATATTTAAGAACGTCATAAATTAAAATTCATTGTTTAAAATTCTGTAATGCCGCTGATCTCTTTAATAGGTTGAAAACTACTACAATCCATTTATACCCCACATATGCAATGTGGAGGCTGAAGAGACTGCATTAACAAGAATGTTCAGGAGAGCCAGAAAATGAACTCTGTTTTCCCAGAAACAAGACAGGCAGAGTACAATTCAGAGCACTTAAGCTAAGCAGGAGCTAAGGTGCTAACTTAGGTGTCAGGAATCACCTCTCAGAAGGCACTCACTTCCTTCGAAAACTGCAGAGGGGATGAAGTCCAGAGATGCTAAAATGGCCCAATCAAGTCTACCAACAAATAATAATGATCTACAGAAGAGATGAAAAAAAACACTGCAGTGGCTTAAGTGCCAAAGTTAAACAGGGAGACTATCCAGTAAAAGCACAGCTCAAAATAGAACACGGATGGGAAGAATTTGGCTGTGAGGTACAAGACGTTTTTAGAAGATGACAGACAGAGAGAGAAGAAATGTCAGAGCTGGGACTTCAAGATTCTCAGCAAGGCAAAGATCGATGTTACCATCAAGAGGATACGAGTTGCAGTTAATATACTGACCTGAGAGCAGTTCCTAAGCATGTGGTCTTGAAAGGAGAGAAGTTAATGGCACTGTGGTGGCTTGCTAATGGGGCAAACTGGTTTAGAGAACAGGAAATGGAAAAGCGATGGCAAAACTGCACAGTAAGTCATCCTTGGGGAAAGCATGGCAGGGCAAGTAAACAAGCACAGTTAACAGCATGATGGAGAAATATCCCAGGAGATGGATTTAGGAGAGAAGCGATTCAACTTCCTTGGGCAACCTGTGCCACTGTCTCACCACTCTTATAGTGAAGAATTTCTTCCTAATGTATAAGAAGTCAGGAAAAGATCATCAGGAAAGCTTTATAAAGTATTATTTGGCAAGAAGAACAATATTTGTCAAGTCTCCGGGGAAAAAAAAAACACAACAATTTTTTTTCAGCTGTCTCTCCTAATTTGAATTTAGGCAGAAGAGTTTTAAGGCTGTTAAGACTTTCCTGTGCTTAACTACATTAATTCACAGTGGCAAGGCCTCCTCTACTGACACAGGTGTCTGAAGAGCTGTGCAGACCTCTGCAGGTTTCAGTCTGGAAAAAAAGGACTTAATCATATTTTAACCAAAGGCATTTTCCCGTGTGAACCCATCATTCCCTGAAAGTTCAAGTCTGACTGGCAGGAACCCGAGTAAGACAATAAACCATACAACTCTATTATCAGAGGCTTCAAAAGTCATTCCCTGAATCAAGTCTTTCTTGGTCAGTGGACTAACCATTTACTATCACGTAAAAAATTCTTCTACTTGCTGCTTAACACAATACAGGCAATAATGAACAAAGGAAAAACACTACCATACAAGTTCCCACCATTTCATGGATTACAGATAGTTGCCTTTCACTGTCCTCTTAAAGTCCACACACTGCTTTTCATACCATAAGGAGGCACTACCACGTACAGGGTCTTCTTGAGGAGATGGATGACAAATACAGAAGGAAGAGATAACTAACAGGACTGCGTCTTTACATCTTGGAAGTTTCAGGGGCTACTCATCTTCCTTTTTCCTTCAGAAATCTCTTACTCATTAGCTCTCATAGTACAAAAAGCAGTAGAGGAGGGTGAAGGAAAAGGAGACAGACAAAGAGCAGTATTACAGTATTCCAGTCTCAGCCTAGTATCCAACAAGTAAAGGCAATAACAGCTGAAGTAAAAGACAAATCTGGTTTAGATGTAGAACTGTGGAGAGTAAAATGCCAGTCATAATGAAAAACTGTCTTTAGCTCACATAACGCTCAACATACCCCAATCTGTGCACCACAGCAGACCAGCTCTAGTTTTTTCAAAATAGCCTAAAATTACTCGCAGCAAGACATGAGCCACCAGATAGCAATCTTAACATCCAATTTGGGAGAGCACTGAGAGCAGCTGGTGCAGAGCAGGATGTCTCTAAGATAATCTCTAGACTGCTATTAAGTCCTCAAGTGTTCCTACTATCATCTGCAAGCACAAAACCGAGACATTCAGGAAAAGACTCTTACACTTTTTCCCTCTCCTCAATCTCTTAAGCCAGAGAACTAACAATGCTAATAAGAAAGAAAAAGAAAAGACAGAAATATTATTTCGGAATCACAGAATGGTTTGGGTTGGAAGTGACCTCTAAAGGTCATCTAGTCCAACCTCTCTGCAGTGAGCAGGACACCTTCATCTCAATCCGGTTGCTCAGAGCCCCATCCAACTTGACCTTGAACATTTCCAGGGATGGGGCATCTACCACCTCTCTGAGCAACCTGTTCCAGTGTTTCACCACCCTCATCATGAAATTCCTCCCTTATATCTAGTCTGAATGTACCCTCTTTCAGTTTAAAATCATTACTCTTTGTCCTACCAAAAGAGGCCCTGCTAAAAAGTCATCTTGAAGGATGAATTTAACTGCTATGTCTCACATTAGACAGAGATTACATAGTTAAACATCCAAAGAGTATTCAATCTCCTGAAACAATTTTACCATGTTCCCAGTTCAAACAAACAGAATATAATCTATTTTTTCAACATACAGACTGGCATATGGGTGCTAAAGAAGGGTGAGACTTGCACGCTTGGGGCTGATTAAAGGTAAAGTCTCACTCATGCACACATGCACCACAACCAAGCACTTGCCATTCTTTGCAGGTGAAAACACAAAATCAACCAGCTAGTTTCTTAGTAATTTTTCTCTATTTTGCCAAGTCTATCTGCTTTGTCACCCTTCAAATGATTAAAACAGAGCTGCCATAAAATCAGAATTAATGACCTGCTTGAAAAAAAATGCTTATAGGTAGCTGCAACTTTTAAAAGTAAAGGAAGGAATGGTTTTATCCTGGTGTTCTTTTAGGCAATGTAAAATTCATGCCAAAGAAGTAAATCTTGTATTTACAAGAAATTCTCTAATATATTTTTTTTAAGAAATGTCACTTAGAACATGAAGCTTTAAAGACTATAAAACCTGAACTTCTTTAAATTAAGTTCAGCAAACACAGTGACTACATTAAGATGACAGTACAGAGGTACAGAACTTCCTATCTTATGCACAGGTACATATTCTTCCATATCCGGCTTAATGCTGCACTGAGAGGTTGAATATCAAACCAAGGAAAGAAATGTTTGCAAAGAATATTAAGGAAGAAAAATGTATTAGGATGAAACTACTGGGAGAAGGATTACATTGAAAAGACATACCCTCTGTCAGTGTGCTGTCTTGAGCATGGGGCAAGGTAATAAGTTTCAAAGCAGTTGTGGACCTATAAAGTATATCAGGAGTTAGACACTGTGTGATATTCAATGCTATCCTTAATTGCACAATTACTAACATTATAAGACTAGGCAAAAATCTCAGGTCTGATTTGTGAAACTAAGTAACCTTCAGTGCAAGTCTCTGTTCTTTCATGATTTAGCAGATGAAAGTCTGAAGATATGAACCACAAAAGTGCATGTGCTGTAACTCCACCTTAGGATTATTTAAAATTTGATCAATATTTAAACCTAGCTTGAATAGTGAGTTTTAACTACTGGCAGCAAGACTGCTGCACCCAAATCAGCTTCCAGTTGCTTGGACCAGAATACTGCAGAACCATTTAGCCCAGGTTCAGAGTCAGAAAGGATAATCCATGTTGCCACAAAACAAAACCAAATATTTTGTTTCTTTTGAAGGGAAAGGGAGAGCGTATGCTAAAGAGCAGACACAGAGTAGCTGCCACAGGTAGCTTCTAGCCATCCTTCATGAACTGATAGGAGATGCAGGAAACCTGCAGTCAGCATTTTGGCCACAAGAAGAATCAACTAGTCCAGTGAAAGACTATGACATACTTGTCTGTTGTGAATCCCTTCAACAGGGCCATCACATCTGAAACATGATGCATAGAATGGCTTGGGTTGGAAGGGACCTTTAAAGGCCAACTAGTCCAATTCCCCTGCAGGAGCAGCAAGGTCTTTACCTTGATCAGATTGCTCAGAGCCCAGTCCAACCTGACCTTGAAATGTTTCCAGAAATGGGGCCTCTGATACCTCGCTGTGCAACCTATTCCAGTATTTCACCACTCCCGTTGTAAAAAAATTCTTTCTTGAATCCAGTCTAAACCTACCTGCCCTTAGTTTAAAACCATTAGTCCTTGTCCTGTGATAACAGGCCTTGCTAATATGTCTGTCCCCATCTTTCCTATAGGCTCTCGTTAAGTACCGGAAGGCTGCTACAAGGTCTCTCTGAAGCTTTCTCTTCTCCAGACTGAACAACCCCATCTGTCTCAACCTCTCAACCTGCATCCTGAGACATGAAAAAGTGAAGAACTCCTAACCCTTGCTCTTCATATAAAGAGCTTGCTCTTCATATGAACATGCATGTGTTAATTGAAACAGGCATATAAACACTTGCTCCTGCAGCTTGTCAGACTAGAGCCTAAGCACAGAAATACATTCTCTTTTTTTTTAAAGCCAGCAACCAAACAAAATTAAGGCTTAGTTCAGTGTAGTAACATTGTAGTACTAACCTGTGTATGAGGCAGGGTGAATTACAGCTTCTTTTTTCTAAAATATGTGATGACTTTTAGAAGACTAGTAAGGTTAATGGACTGATCAAGAATAGCAAATATCAAAGAGCAGACATAGCATGTGCTTTCAACCCAATACAAATGTTGTTCTACAAAAACAAGACTTTTAAAACAGTTGAGGGTTTGGTTGGTTGTTTTTTTTTAAAGGAATATTGGTTAGAATCAAAACAGCATAACACAATCTTAGACACACAAGAAATGCTGACACAAAAGACAGAAATGCCTTTCTTGGGCTCAGGAGACCTGCCTGTCACCATCAGATATTCTACATTTATGGCTATAAAGATAAAAGCTCAGGATCAAAGTACAGAAGTTCAACAAGCTATAACACTATAACACATGAGCTGAACCAGAGCAAACACAAAGCAAAGTCATTCAGCATAACCTCACTCCACTGTGAACTATACAGACAAACAACCTTAGATCTGCAGTGAGCTAAGAATATGCCTGCATAAGATTACTACTACACGCTGACCTCCTAAACATCAGTAACAGGATTAGGAGTCTGGTCGTGAAGTCACTGACCTGAATAGACAAAATCGGCCCAAACACATCTTTGACAAGCTAGATTGTCAAGGGCTGCTGAAGCCATGAAGGAAGAACACCCTTTGACATCTCAGAACATCCCTATGAGAGACTGTTGCAGCGTGAACATAACAGTAATACGCTCAAAGAAGAAAGGCAGGAGAGAGGTGAGTCAAGGATAAAAATCAAGACTTATTACTCGGAGGTTTTCTTACGAAAATGATGACTGTTGTTCACTTCCACTAATCCACTACTAACATTAAAGATCAGAGAGTTATCAAGATGACAGTATATAAATAAGGTCAAAATTTTCCCAATTAGTACTTCTGCAGACATATCAGAGATTCTTTGGGATTCTCAAGTGGATACATTAAGTACAATTCCTAGGACAAACTTCCTATGCTAAAAGTCAGTAGGTGCTGTAATAAAAATCAGAGGAGCACTGTGCTAACTTTTAACTTTATTTTAGGCAGTCTATACTGGATACCACCCTAAATTTTCCTGTATGTCATACATTCTAGTAATGGTTTTATTGGCTCTTGGCAATAAACTTTTGCTTCTTATTTCCCACAGCCATGGAAAAAAAGTGAACTGGTTCCCCTCATAAGGACAATGCTTTCTCTGAGCAGGACAGCACCAATGTGACACTTCTCCCTAAAATGGCACAGGCATGTGCACTCCTGTGCATTGCTACATTGCAGGGTGCTCTCTACTCAGTTACCCCTGCTCTCTGACTCTACAGCCATACGTCCATAAGCAAAGCCAGCTCCCCTTCTCCCTCTAGTCACTCATTTCAATTTGTTTTTGGAAAATGCTCAAGGACAAACTGGTTTTCCCTATGGTTGTAGGTAATTTCTTTAACAGTAGTTATTTAAAACACTGACTCCAGTCAGACAACGCCTTATTCTGCAAGTAACTTCACCGATATCAGTAAAACTTAATCAGCACACAAAAAGCATCAGTGCTTGACCTTAAAGCATTTTCAATAACGTAGGATTGGGTGACACCCAGAAGAATCCAGTTTCCCAAAGTGGAAGTTTTGTGCCTTTCAGCACAGCTGCCAAATGAAGAGGAAAAATCCAATACACCTTATCAACCACGAGTGTCCCAAACACCTTATGCAAATTGGATGCCCTTACAAAATGGCTAGGAAGCACTAATCAATAACTGTACACAACTCTGAATTGCTTCACTTTAGGTATGGCTGAAATCTTCCATTTGTCAATGAAAAAAAAAAAAAAAAGCCAGAGAATCTGGGGGGACACAACACACATCAAAAGGAGAGGTTAGCAAAGCCTGACACCTCTGTGCTCCACGTTACACTGACAGGTATAAACAAAAGTGACAGCAAAACTAGAGAACCTTTGTTGTAAAATGTAGACTGCTGAAGAAATTGTTCATAGCAACTGTGTCCTTGTTTCATGCTTAATACAGCAAAAGAACCTTAAATATTTCAGTGACACAAAATAAAAGCACTAAGAAAACAAAAAGTATTTAACTTTGCAGAGGCCTCAGGTTCTTCTGACTACATCTGCTGCCTTCAAATAGCAGTCCCCAAGTCCTCTTTCAAATCCATCAGTAATTTAGACTTCAATTTGCTTCTGGCTTGCACCTGTTACTCCCATAACAATGGAAAGAACTGATGCCACTAATAGGTCATAGAATTTTTTACCTCTTTGCTACAAGACTTTCTGATGTGCCTACCTGTAGAGGCCCAAGCAAGTTGGTTCAAACCAGACTGGTGCTGGTTTCATCAATAAAACCTGCAGAAAAAAAAGCAATCTTGAGGCTGTCCTTCACTCCCATCCTACTTCCAACAGCAGGCTCATGTCCCTCAGAGTGCAGACGATGAGGCTGAAGGCCAGACAAACACGAGCGCACTTACAGCCTTTGCAGACACAGTAATACTGATGTAAACAAGTACATCCTGTTTCAGCTGGTTTCCAAGTCACCCAAAAAACTCTTAACTTTGCCTAAACTCTGTTTAACTATCAACCTTCTATTTTGCCTTCTAATTAGTCATTTCTCAGTTCCAAAGATCTGCAATCTGAAAGGAGACAAGGAAGCTAAAGCAGGGCTTTTCTATTCCCCAAAGAAGCAACACGCAGCCACCCCAACTGTCACTTCCAAGACCTAAACCTTTCAGATTTTGCTGGTGAACCAGGACATGATGCCACTTTTTCATCATTTTTAGATGAAAAAAGAAATAACTTTTTTCATCTAAAATCAAAGAGCTACAAGTTCTAGTAGTATTTCTGTTCTCTCTGCAAGGCTTGTTATCTTTCCTCATGTTTCATTTTCCCATCTCAAACTCCTTTGGATTTACATTCCCAGAGGGAATGTGAAAATTACTTTCAGTGGTCCATTGGAATTTTTTTTTTCATTTATGAACACTGTAAGAGAGAAAAACATATTTTTAATAATTGTGAACAATATGCCCTCGGTTTGTGCACATGATCAATTACAAATTATTTCCCTCCTCTTCAGTCTGTTTCACTTTGAAGTTCTACCTTTACAGGAGCAGTTATTACAGAGTAAAATAATTTAGAAGAGAAATTCAGGTAAAATGCAAATACTGCAAGAAAACACTGTACTTAAAATAAGCAGCAAAATGGGTATAAGCAAGCACTTTGACTTTTCATCATCAACAGTCATGGAGGTCTAAATCCACAAACCAAGGGTCAGACGTTCACTGTATATTTTTGTTAGATTACACAGTTTTAGAGGTAGAAATATAAGTCTACAGGACTTTGACTTAATGCAAGAAGGTGGCCTTTTCCTGTACAACAGCTGGCATTTTCCTGCACCTAAAACTTCAACGAATGTCGATGATGAGACTTTCTGGTTTAATTGCCTCTAACCACAAGCAGTACAAACCACAGTAGGAAGTCAGTTAATGAACTTGCAACAAATGTAACAATCGCTACCAAGACCAAATTATAAGGCTGTTTTAAATAACAGTGCTCTTTCCTTCCTTCCTGCGTGACTTACATTTTCTCTGCTACAAAAAATCACAGATGCTTTTTTCATCTCCTGTCCCCATGATTTTCACAGAAGTAAAGGTTTGATCCAACACTCACTGATGTCAGAGGAAGAGATAAATCAGACCATAAAGAGAAGAAAATATCCAGGTTATAAAAGGTCTGTTCCAACCAACTTAGTGTCTGGCTTTAGCAATTTTTTATGACACCAAGAAGAGGCAAGACAAAGACTCCCTGAGCTGGAGTCTTGGCAGGTATCATAAGCAAAGACAAGGATGGGTTTTGTATAGTCCTCGTTCTCTGTGTACTTCTCATAAAATCCCAGAATGGGTTGGGTTGTAAAGGATCTAAAAGATTATGCAGTTCCAGATACCCTGCCATGGGCACCTCCCACCACAGCAGGCTGCTTAAGACCCCATTTAACCTGGCCTTGAACAGTTCCAGGAATGGGGCATCCACAGCCTCCCTGGGCAACCTGTGCCGGTGCCTCACCACCCTCACAAGAAAAATATTCTTCCTAATACCTAATCAAAGTCTCCTCTCTTTCAGCCTAAACCCATTACCTCTCACTGCAACCTGTTTATGCTCCTGCAACAAAACAGAATTTGAAATTCTTTTTTAAAAACAGAAAAAAAAAAGAAAAAAGAAAATAACACATCTCTTCGTTCTGTCTTCTGTTACCTACAAAAGTTCCTAGTTTATTGTCCCTACTTACTTGAGTATGCGCTCTGTACAGCCATAAAGCCAAATTTAGGCATTCATCTGTATATGCATATGTAATGTACATGCATATTTACTCACAGATGTGTATACAAACACCTATTTATAAGCAGAAAATCATCTACAGATGTCTCATTCATTTGCTCTCTCTGTGCCTACAGCCAAAAAATAATAAATTAAGGTTCCCAGAACATTATCTTAAGTAAATCTGTCATTATTAGGTCAAGCTCAAAGAGGAAAGCAGCCAACAGGTCAAAAGAAAAAAAAAAACAATAATATTTTGATTGGCCTTTTCATTGCTTTTGGAGAGCTCCCGAATAACACACTGTTCAAGAGACAGCTACCAATTGTTTTTTGTTTCACTGAAATTAAAACCCACTGCCAAGGGTAGCAACATTTCTGTCCAGCAAATAAACTATCATATTTTTCTGCCACTAATTGTGTCCTTTTTTATACTTAATATTCCTTGAGTGATAAGAAAGCACTCATTTTAATTTCTCATGCACGAACAAAATTCTGTCTTAAAGTCTACATTCACACTGCATGCGAAAGGATGCAGACTTTTTCCAGAAAAAGATTATTACTGATTGCGTTGTAACAATCAGTAACTTCCACAAACTTCATATCCTTTTGTGAAACCCAAATTACATTTCAAATACACCTACCAAATTCAGGACCCTAGCCTTATTTTAATGTCCAGAAAGAGACAGCTGACTAAAAAAAAAAGCACGTGGCATAACGATCCACAAAACCCAGAGTCCATAGGCAGCACAAGTTCAAACACGTGTGCCACACATGTTAGGAACCAGAACTAAGGGAAATGCTGAACACACAGCCCAGTAACACAGCATTTCTTTTGATGAGGGTGGCACGTCTCCTGTCACACTTTGGGGCATCCCAGACTGGGTTCTGTCCACCCACAGCTGCTCCCTCTGCAGTCAGCAATCACTTTGGACAAAAACAGAAGTAGTAAAGGAGAGGAAAGCCTTCCGATTCTAGTACAGGTGGTGACTTATACCAAAAAAGTTAGCAAAACCTATATAACTAATACAATATTTGCGCTCATACTTTTTCTCGGGATATTCTAAAAGGACTGGAACTCTTTCTCACCAGTCAACAGCTGCGTATGTCACCCTCCTAAGAGCAGTGTTGCATTCTTCCTCCATGATGCAAGCAGCTGCAAATAGACGTGGGAATCCAAAAATATTAAATTAGTTTTGTGCGATTTGTTTTCTTTACTTAAAAAGGGAGGAAGGATAGAAGAAATGAAAAAAGAGGAAATCATACAGTGCAATACATTTAATTACATTTAGAACCGTCTGGGAAAAAAAAAAGAGAGAATTATCTGAACAAATTTAGCATCTGAAACAAAGTTTGGAGTTCTACAGAACACCAAAATAAACCCACACAGAAATACAAAACTGTCCCAAAGCCACAGTACAGGACGTGTGTTTACTTTATGTAGACACCATCATTGCACACAGTAGATACCAATATCCAGGGAATATTTAGATATTGGGAAGAAAATTTTCCTGTGACGGTGGTGAGGCACTGGCATAGGTTGCCCATGGAAGCTGTGGATGACCCATCCCTAGAGGTGTTCAAGGTCAGGTTGCATGAGGCTTTGAGCAAACCAGTCAAGTAGAAGGTGACCCTGCCCATGGCAGGGGCTTGGAACTGGATGATCTTTAAGGCCCCTTCCAACCCAAACCATTCTATGATTCTATAGTTTTTGCCTTCTATTACATCTACAGTCACTCAGAACAAAACAACAAGGAATCTGACTAGCTTATATATGTTGTTGCTTCATGCTTCGTCTGAAATGGTTTGTTTCTCCTGCATCAATAAAACATCCCAAACTCAAATATATCTCACTAATGCGTATTTTTATTAAAACTCCAGAAGCTAACTGTTTTTCTTAACTATTTTGGTTTTCACTAACAATGAAGTCAAAGAAAACCTGATACAACAATATGAAAAAAAAGTCGAGGAAATTTCTAAAGAAATCTGTGAAAATGGAAACTTAAATCATGAAAAGAAGCCTCTCGAGGCAAATATTTTCTTCACAAAATAGAAATAAGCATATTGCCATATTTACTGTTGATTTGTTTGTTTAATAATTATTAATCTGAGCACTGAAAACAAAAAGAAATCACAAAGCTTCCTACATCTGCTTCATGAAGAAAGCCCGAGAGAAAGACCCTTTCCATCCTGAGATAACTAAGTATTTCTAATGTTCAAAACACTATACTTTAATCTATCAATTGGTATTTGACAGAGTTTTACCAAATAGCTGATTTTTACTACTGTAACACAGGCAAAAATAGTATTGAACTTCCATTTGCTTTGGCACAGAAATATAAAATTCTGTTTATAAAAAGACTGCTCATTATCAGAAGAGTGAAATAGTAGACGAAAATCCTAGAAAATACATGTCTGCACATATAAATGTGATCACTATTTAAAGTTTCCAGACAAAATGTAAGGTGAAAAGTAAGTGATGCATCATTGCTGCTAGAAGTAAAGCCTACAATATCCTTTCTCTTACAACAACAACAACAAAAAAGTATGACTTTTTTCATGCAAATGTTTTCAGGTAGGATTAAACACTGCACAACACTTCGCTTTCTTGTTTCATGAGCAGAATTAGACTGCTTTAAAAGTAGAAGCATACAATGCAAGGAGAAAACAAGTGCTCCATGTTCTTCAAACAAAGCCCTTAGTCAGAATGAAGGAAAAAGTTTAATCACTTTGCTTGGTTAAGCCCAAACATTTAAGAAATATTTCTGGACAGGAGTCTGAAAATGATCTTTTTAATGTTTGTATGAAACCAAGGTGATCTAAACAAAGAGGCCTTTTTTCTCTGTAGGTGCCTCTTTTCATAAAAAACAGGCCTTCCAGTTCAAGACCTGCAGCATGAAGGAAAATATGCTGCTGTTGCTCAAACTTCAGACACTATTTGTTTAAGACTTAAATCCTTTGAACTGTCAAAACACCAAGTTTCAGCAGTTCAAACCTTCAAACAAAAAAAAAGACATTCACAAACACCTTCAGCCTCACAAGGGGACCTGGTTTGCATCAGAGCTGGTGCAAAAGCATTTTGCAATAGATAATTCTCTTACATAGTTAATAGCCAGCCTAAAAACAACAACAATGTCCCCCAGGATACTCATTACAGAAACAACACTGCAAATTTGAAAGTCACTACGGATGAGCATTTTTATTTTGGTTTAGAATCATAGATTTGTAGAATGGTTTGGGTTGGAAGAGGCCTTAAAGATCATCCAGTTTCAAGCCCCTGCCATGGGCAGGGACACCTTCCACTGGATCAGGTTGCTCAAAGCCCCATCAAACCTGCCCTTGAACACCTCTACGGAGGGAGCTTCCACAACTTCTCTGGGCAACCTGTTCCAGTGCCTCATCACCCCCACAGCTAAAAATTTCTTCCTAATTTCTAATCTAAATCTCCCCTCTTTCAGCTTCCAATCATTACCACTTGTTCTATCACCTCCCTCCCTGATAAAGAGCCCCTCCCCAGCTTTCCTGTAGGCAGTTTAATTTAGTACCAAACGTTTCTGCTGCACACTCTGCCCACCGCTGCCTTAGTACCTGTTCCCACTGTGAGTGGCAGAGATGGGCTCTCCACTCAGAGCAGGAGCACCCTGCATTGCCTCAAAGCACAAATAGCCCTTGTCCTCCTATTCTCAGCAGAGCAGATGAAGGTCTCCAGTAGTGACCCCCACAACTAAACCCTATGAACAGACACAACCCAGGCACACCCCCACCCTGCCAGACTGGTTGCCTTGTCCAGCCAGCGTCAGCAGGACCCTACACTTGTGCAGCTACTGCCTCACTGAGATGCTGGGCTAAGTCACATTTCTCCACTCAACTCTAGTCTCACAGCTCAAGGAGCTGATGCAATAGAAAAACAGCACCTGCACTGAGTTAGAAATTGTTTTCAGCGAAGAGCATAGCATTCTAGGTCCCGGCTACAAATTACTATGCCGGGCAAATTAGGTGAGAAGCTTCTTCTCATACTTGCCCAAGAACCTGAAAACAACTCTACCTAAGCTATACCATAGCAGTTCTCTACCTGCCCCGCAGTGGCCCCTTTGTGTCTGTAAAAAAGTGTTTTTTACAGTCAGTTCTAGACAACCACTGTGAAGGCCTCACTGAAGCACCATTACTAATCTGGGATTTATGCCATCATTTTTCAGTCAACGCTGATTAAAGAGATTTGGCACTACTGCAAACATAATTCAGCATCTCTGGCACTGTTTAGAAAACTGTGCATCACAGTTTCACATGTATTAAGACTGGTGGCCATCTGCATCCAAAGAACATATAATTAGCCAGCCATTGGAACTGTGGGTGAAAAAGATGGATCGAAAAGGAAGAAGAAAAGATCCAACAGAATATGATTAAGCCAAACCCCTGCTCTAGAGAGGCTAAACCTCCAGCATTAAACATAGGACTTCATGGAGTGCTGTCTTCAAGTGCTGCATACACATTTTATAATACCAAAATACTTTTATATTAACCACAAATTAACACCCAAGACTTTTATTAAAAATACAGACAACTGATTTGAATACATCATACCTTAAACCAATAATCATTTAAGTGTTTTATCAAACTGCAGCACTGTTTCTCCCCTCACACTTCCTTTTACCTTTCTGACTTTGCCAGAAATCAGTACTCCAATGACATGAACAAACTCACACTGCTTCAAGCATTCTTCTGGCACTGAGAAATGCCATTCTTCTTCTGGTACGTGATATTAAAAGCTGTGGTATCAGCAAAGCAAAGGGGCAGACAGCAGCAGATTTTCTGTGACTCTTTACTAAAGAACTTGTCTCTGCTGCCATCTGAAAGTCAACATCTAGTGCTCTGAATATGGAAATACAGCTAAAGCCTGGGGGTCAAACTGCTGCCAGTAATGAGTTTCAGAGTCAAGCAGATGGAAGACAGGAACTCCAGCTCCAACAGGTAGGGACTACTGCCGCTATAAGGGGATAAGCCTTCATCTGGGAAGTTTTTACACAGTTGTTAGCAAATCCTTTTCAGAGGAAAAGTAGGCCAGTCAGCCTCACACTGCAAACAAATTACCATATCACACTTCCAAAGCCTGCCAACATGTTGCATGTCCTTCTCATCTCCACCGCCCCCCCCCCCCCCCCCATTTTATCCAGTAAAAATAATCTTCATGGGGACATCACAGAGCTCCCACTTCAGCTTTACACCCCTCATGTTCCTGAGAGAGAAGACCAGTCTCTCACTACTCATCTTACAAACTTTACTCAACATGTGGGCAATATCAAGGATTTCCACACCAGCCATTATTGCCAGGAACACTTCTCTTCTTCGGCCTAAACTCTGCCTTCATTTCCACCCCTGTTAGCATCAAATGCTGAATGCTGCAGAAGTACAAAGCATCTGATAAATGCAATGTCATCCACACACATCACTACCACAGTATTGCTTTCAAATGTGTATGTGACAGAAGAGGAGGTCTCTGGGAAATAACTTTTTTGAGCATCTGAAGCACACAGAGCCAGAACATCAGGTCTGAACAGTAAATGGCTGAGTTTCTCAGTGTGAATTCAGAGGGTAAACAACAGGAAATGTGCCTGAAAGGAAACACAGAAAATGGCTTTAGCTGGGCTGCTGTAACAGCAGAAGGATTATAAACTGTTCTGGTATTTTGGTGAATACGGTCACATGCTATATACACATGCAGGCACACTTTCTTTTTCTCACACAAATCTCCACTAGATGTTATTTAAGAATATTCAAATGAATGCCCAAAACCATGCAAACCCCCACAAAACAAACCTACCCAGATATAAAAAGGAAACATGTAGCCTTATCTTCCTTTCCAGCCTTCAATTACCTGCCCATTATCATACTCACAGTGCTTGCTCACAGACCTGTGCAACATGTCATTTAGTAGAAAAACAGGTCTACACCCAGATTACTTTCAACTACACGTATCACAACAGGAAAGCACAAATATATCCTGAATCATTATATCATCTCATCCCTGTCTGCAAACAGTAACCTTAGATAAATGCAACTCTATTACAAAGTAGTTCCACTAAACAAGGAAACAAAAAACACACCCTTTTCCCTATGGTTACCCACCTGTACGATGCATTTAAATGCTATGAACCAAATCCTTCCTCAACACACACCCACTCACCTTGTAAAGGGATGCAACAGCTGTTCAAAAGAAAACAGGGAGGCAGGAGACTGGAAGGAGAAAGGGGCTGACTTCCAACCAATAGCCTGGAAAGGCTTACACTTCAGGAAGGATGGGAAGCAGCTTTTCAGAAGCAGAGGCTGTTCCTCTGACCAGAACCAACCCTCATCTGCCTAGTCTGGGAAAGGTTAGAGTTGTTTCTTACTCACAGCATGTTAGCCTCTTGTTTTGGTTCAGTAGGAAACAAAAAGCCCTTTACATCCAATATGCTGTGGTACTCAGAGCTACTTGACAGAAAGGATTGCAAGCCAACATTTTAGCAATGCATCAAAGTTCCAGCTTCAATACACAAAAGCCACAAGACTCTCACCTTAAAAAATAACCTAGCCAGGCGTCCAGTCAGAAATAAAAAGCTGTTCATCTGGGCAAAGAGAGAAGAAATTGTGTGTCTCTAGGAGCTGATGGAAACAGGAAAGATGAGATCATGACTGTGGATTACCAACGACAGGATAACAAACCATTTCCTTGGTGTCAACAGCTTGTTGAAGACATAGTCAATTGGGCAATGGTGGTTTTATTTTTAAGTAACCTTTCTTCCTCTCTGGAAATTAACCATATTTGCATATTTCTTTTTACCCACAGGGTAACCATTAAAGAAGTTTTTATATTACTAATCATGGCCACTGAAATCAAAGCATCCGAGACACAGTATTTTAGGATAACCATGCAAAGTGAAATATTATTTCCATATACATTGACTGCAATTAATAGTTTTGATTTAGGTATCTGTAGTAGTCAACGTGGGAACCTCAGGTTTCACTTTTGGGTTTTCTTTTTTCCTGTTATGTTTTAGGAGGCTGATTTTGAAAATACAGCAAATTCTTGTCTCCTTAAAATACTACACGGTCTCTGTACTGAACCTTCTAACTCATGCAGTGCCTTGAAGGTGCTCCTTTCTAGTATTAGTTCAATATTTTGAAAATTTATTGTGCAGAAGGCTGCTTCTCCCTTCACTTTCTTTCTGAGAAATACAAATCTCCTAGTTTTTAGACTTTTGGCTGCTTTCACTTTCCAACTGCTAGTTCTGTTAATTCAGTGGGACCAAAGTTCCCTCAGAAGTCACAGTTTCCCTTTCTCATTTTTTTTCTTGGTTTGTTTTTTTTCTTTTTTTTTTCAAGTCTTATTCCTTGCAGTTCTTTAAGTTCTGCACTCATCATCTTTGATCATTATTCTGGACGGTCTTTCATTATCTCCTTCCCACCAACTACATCACCAAAATAAGGACACAAATTATATTTTCCCTATCTTCCCCATAAACTAATGTTAAGGTCTTTCAATGTCTGTTTGCCTAGAACTCATTCACATAGCATCTCCTAGTTCTGTCAAACAGACAGCCCATGCCTCCACTTGTGCTCTGCCAAGTACCTTTTACAGTTCAGGTATATCTCTTGCCACCTTCATGGCTTCCCTGTTTCAAATGATCTTAATTCCAGTCTGATCCTAATCCGCAACCATAAACTGCAGCAATGAGGAAAAAAGGGTCATAAAAAAAAATCCCCATCTCATTTTACTTCTGGAACTAACACTTACATATATTTTTTTTTTATTCCTCAAGCTCGTAACATTTTTTTAGGTAAACTGAAACTCTTCTCCTTCCAGCACCACACAACATTACCTTCCCTAAAGGCATATTTCTTCATGGGCTCCCCAGCCTAGCTGCTCAACAATAAACTAAAAATGGGCAAGAATACAGATGGATTGTTACCTCTTCTTACCTCCTCTAATCCTGAGACATCACAGTTTAAATTAGATCAACTTTTCACAAGCTCTTATCTATAACAAGGCCCAAATGGAAATTACCAGGGTACACTGTGCTCTCAGAACCTCAGACTGCCTCTGGGAGGGCATTCGTCATGAGAGGAAGCGCCAAAGCACTGGCTACAGGCACGGCCTGAAATTAAACGTTTCCCACAAAGCACCTAGCTCAAAACCTCCAATTCAGAGACTGCCTAGCTCCTGATATCACTCTGCTGCAGAAGCACCACAAACTGGACTAGTTTGCCTTTCATTAATTCTTCACTTTCTGAAAGCTCCAGGTAGATGCAATACAAGGTTGGATGAGGCTTTAAGCAATCTGATCTAGTGGGAGGAGTCTCTGCCCATAGCAGGGGGGTGGAACTGGATTATCTTCAAGGTCCCTTCCAATCCAAATCATTCCATGATTCTATTCTACAGATATTGATATCAGCATCAAACTGGCATCCTGCACATAATTTTGCACCATGAATCCCTAAGACAACAAACCATAAACAATTACAGAAACCCAGACATACTTAGAAGCCCATATATAAGTGGGGTTTGGCTATCCTCATAACCACTGTCAAGGGCCTCAGAGAAAATGAGAAACACAGAGATTTTGTAGAACCTCCAACAATTTTTCCATCAGGAACCACTGTTCCTTCTGACTGATTTACCCAAGTCTCTCAATAATTCAGCCTGTTCCTGAAAGTCTAAGGTCCTTGAAGCATGTATCACACATAAGACCGTTCACCTTATCATTATCAGAACAGAGCTTGCAAACATGCTTTACAAGCCTTCTCATAAAGAGGGCAGGGCATGTATTAGTTCTTCAACACCATTCACAGGCATGAAATATCTAAAGACATAAGGATTTTCAGAAAGAGTGGAATATGAGGCGACCACACAGCATGTTGGTTTACTGAATGTTGTCGAATGGGGGCCATCAAGATTGGGAACTATCCTAAATGCTCCCAAAACTGGGAAACACATATGAAGTCTATGGCAAGGACTATTTCAATGACCCTCATTATTTTGAAGGCTTCCTGTGATTTCCAGACACCCAAGGCTAATAATACTACTGCCACATGCATACTCTGACATGCTTTTTCAACTTGCAAGTAAAAGTTAGGCCTCCCAGCCTACTCTGTTCAAGAACTTACTTTATATAAGTATTTTACACTACCATGGTTTCTCCTGAAAGAATCTTCAACTGGATTCTCACAACCAGTTTCAAAGAACTATTTCCCTTCCCTCTCCTATGAACCTTGCCTGTACGGCTCACCAGGCGTCTGTCCCAAATGTAGGAAACGGGAGTGGGGAAAAGGTGTACTGAGAGCAAAATAAATTTTCACCCTCAGACTGATAGCACTCAGGAGCATCCTTGCAGAAAAACTACTGTGCCACAGTGTCCCTCTCCACCCCCTACCTGTCAGATGTTGCATGGAAGG
Source organism: Tapera naevia (assembly GCA_033556795.1). Classification (NCBI taxonomy): domain Eukaryota; kingdom Metazoa; phylum Chordata; class Aves; order Cuculiformes; family Neomorphidae; genus Tapera; species Tapera naevia. Next base: position 20,135,770 of record JAUMJJ010000029.1, read on the forward strand.
GAAGACAGGTTTCAATAACTGCTGAGGTGAATTAGCCCACTCATGTCAGTGGAGGGGTCTATGTTCACCTTCTTTTTTTCACACAGCTGCAAATATTCCAGCAGCAAATACAATCTGGGGATTTTAACACTCCAAAGCTCTAGCTTTGAACATCTAGGAGATGTTACAGCAATGGTAATACAACAGCACTCTGCTATTCCAAGAGTAAGATCTAAGCATATTACTTTCCAAGCCACAGTACCCCGACTTAACTCTGAGGTAAGGGAAATCATGGGGGGGGGGCAAACATGCTCTTGTCCCTTCAGAGCAACAGGAGGGAAAGGGAACAAGGAGGCAACATGAGAGCACCACAGAAATAAAGAATTTTTATTCCTTCACTAGGTCTTTAGTCCCTGAAACATCTAAGTGAGACATGACATTTACATAATAAAACACTAGAAGTTTCCACCACTCTTCCTGAGAGGGGAAACCTCACTAGAAAAAACACTGAGCCTCACAACTCCTTCCCCACTAATTGTCTCCCTATGTACCTCCTTTCTGCTAGGACTGGAGAACAGTGGGGTTGCTTAGCAGCTAGTCTAATTGCTGAGTTGCTTCTACACAGCAGAGGAGAAGCCTCCACTCCACCAGCGTCGTTTCTCCCAGGGCATTACTACCCTGCTGAGAAGTAACAGGCATTACGCACCCATTGAAAGGCAGCACGGTACCTATGTAAAGAGCCAAAAGTGAGTCTGTGATGACTTCTAATGGCTTTACTTACACCACCAGTCCATTTTTAGCACCATGAGATTTCCACACAACTGCTCAGTTCGCATCCAAGCCTGTAGGGTGCTGAAGCTCCCAGTTTCGGACAGCACCTTGATACTTATCACTGTACAGTAGCTGGGCTACTTATGCTACACAACAGAACTGCTAAATATTTTATGTAGGCATGTTCATTCAATATAATAATTAGCATTTAATCTGAAATTACGTTGAATATGTTGAATAGAGTACACACATCCAAAATTCTCCTTGCAGATTCAAAATAAGAGCTCTCACATAGATTTCTTGACTGACTGTATTTTACTGTGCTCTCTTTTTATAGAGTATATAACCCTCTGGTCATAACAGATTGCTTGCTCCCAGCTGAAAAGCCTCTTGGGAACACAGAACTGTAACCTACCATTAATATATTAAGTACAGAACATTTCAGACACTATGACGCAGAAATCACAAAAAAAAGATAGAAAGCTCTGTGAGAACCTGATGCAGAACTAACAAGGCTTGCTCCATATCCTTCACTAGCTCAAGTAAAGCAGTAAATCTACAGCTTACGTTGGATGCCTGTGTCTCAGGCACTGCTACCATAGTCATGAGTACTTCTAGCAGAAATATAGTTTTTACCAAAATTTCTTGGAAAGGGTGATTTTACTAAAATATAGATTGGGTCCACTAACAGGAAAAAATAACTATTTTTGGGTAATTTGTTCTTGTCAAAAGAAACATATTGTAGAAAAGGTTCAATCAGAGCATATGTAGTTTCCTTGTCTTATAAACTTGGTAAGATGAACTCTGGCCATTACTTGTAGAAAAAAACCCTATGTAATGAAGGTAGCTTAGATGGCAGCATCCATACATTTTGAGTTAATGCTCAACAAATGCTTCCTCAAAGTTATTTGGAAAATGTACACTGCCTGGGGAGAGGAAGAGTTTTGGCATACACCAAAGCAAAGACGTACTTCTATATCTCTACCATTCTTACCAAAAGGGGAAGAGCAGGAAAGTCTCTGTTTACATTGAAAGCAGTTCCTTGCTACACAGGATTTCCCCATTTTCTTATGGACAAGTCATTTACTTGCCATCCCTAGTCTCACAGTGTTTCAAACACCTCTTACATGACACTGCATGCCAAACATAATGTTGTGGTGTCACTGCACAACAGCTGAGAAACACAGCTTCACATGAAGGTAATGAACAGTTTGTAAAGCACTTTCTAATCCTTCAGCAAGAGAGGAACAATCAGAATATGGGACCAACAGCATCACTTCCCATAACTATGGCTGCTCAACATCACTTCTTAAAAGACTGCTGATTTCAGTTGCTTATATTTTCCCCGAAGTGTGTGCCCAGAAATTTTTCATGCTGGTTGTTTGCCTCAGACTGATTTTTAAAGAATAATCATTAGTTTCAGCCAAAGCTGTTCACCTACTGCAAAGAATAAGGGAAATGGAAATAAAGGAAAAATGGTTTGCATAAATTAAAAAAAAACAAACAAACCCAACAAAACTGGCAGTCTTTCCTCTCTATCCTAACGCTTTAAAAAGCCACAATAAGCATAGATCCACTAGAGATTCACTAACAACTAAAATCTTCAAAGATGCCAAAAACCTGACTACGCTTGCTTTCCACAGGTGACCTAACTACACATGCACTGCCCTACAGGCAGATTCACTGTTCCAACCCAAGAGGTTTGCAAAACAGATACTTCTTATAATCATTCAAAATCAGTCTGGCTGAACACTAAACTAGGCCAACAAAATCTGTATCTCTAGGACAGGCCTTCAGACATAAGAAAGGAATAACAAATTCAAAAGCACGGAGAAAAAATGGCCAAACTGGAAGAGTAAGAGAAGAAGTAATAGACTTGAAGAGCAATACTGGAAAGGTTGTGTTAAAAAAAATAAAGTTTCAGAAGACCAGGACTTGGGGTTGGGTGTAGAAATAAGGTCAGAAGTTACCTGGCTGAGAGGAATCATTGCAATAAAGAGCTGGGGAGCAGACAGGTGTGGCAGGCCAAAGAGACCAGACAAGGAGCATAAGTAAGAAAACCAAGTTGGGCAGCCTAAACTGCTGCAAGTAGGCTGGGAACCAGCTGTGAGAACATGAGAGATACTGGACACAGACTTCAAGGAAGAGTCAGTCTTCTTTGTCAGAAGCAATAATATACCGAATAGCTTGGGTGTCCATCTCAAAACGTCCATGATTCAACTTTGAAGTATGCAGTCTTTTACATAATATATGCAGAAATAGTTGGGAGAGCTTAGCAGTTCTGTAAAACTGAAACTAGGCCACAAATCAGGCACCCAAAACCTGAGAAATATTGTACAACCAATGGCAAAAGGAAAATTTTTGCACCACACAGGAACGGTGGGGAGTGGTAGGGTTGCGTCCCAGGCCTCTGGAAGGATGCAGCTCTCAATTACAAAACAACTTTGTTCTCCTCTTCCTTCAGTCCCCTGTTTTGACCACTATACAACTTCCAATTTCTGCAACAAATAAAGCTATTGCACTCACTGATGTCCTTTACTGCACAGTTCAGCCCCAAATTAGGCCACTCTTGTGTATTAAATACAACACAGAAAAGTAGTTAGAAAATCTAAAGATTTTGCATAATTGGAATCCATGAGGCCAAACTGTGGTTACACAGATTGCTCTTTTAAGACAGCTGTGTTCTAAGCAGGTCATTTGTAGTTTACAATATTGTCGTCGTGCCTATAACTGTTTTCTTGCACGAGGCAGCACCACCTTCCACTCACCATGGAACCAACAGCACCAAACACTTCCCCCAATCCCAGAAATGAGGATGTATGATCCACCCACGTATAACAAAAAGTTAAGATCACTACAAAACCTCAAGGACTGCATTCATCCATGTTTCTAGAAGTATACGACTGAACAGCAGAACAAGTTCACAAGTCCACGGAATTACGTATCACACATTAGATACAGTTGCGACACTGACTTGCAAACATGGGTAGACATACACCAATTTTCTAGTAATATTATGTATCTACTGGTCTCATATTAATTGTTGCTTTTTCTGTGTTATACTGTACAATTCTGATCTTAAAAAAGTGACCCATAAGAACTGGAAGGGATAAGATACTCATGATACAATTGTTTTGTGCACACCATGTCCATACTCACAAAGCACCTAAGAAATGCTCTACAGACTTCTGGACCTGGACAGGAAGACTTATCCCAGATATTATATTTTATATGTCCCATCTTCCACAAGACAACACACAAGCATCTTTTTCTTATACAAATGTTGTAATATTCAATAAATTTTGATATTTACAGAACTGCTCTCAGAACGAACAATGCACTAATACTTATCACTTTATGGAAAAAACATAGCAGAAAAAACAGCACCCAGAGCTGGGCGAGTAGCTGTGGTTGCTGAAAATATTACCACACTGCTGCTCAAGTTCACAGTCTCGCAAGCAAAGTCAATGGACCAGATCAAGTGAACACTCTTCAGAAATGTCAAACCAACAGTTTAAATTAAGCCACTGAACTTTGCACTAAAGTTGCTGAAGCACAGGCACACATTTCATTCTACCTGCCCTGCTGTGGGAGGCAGTAATTTCCAGCCTAGTGAATGTAAAAAGTAGCTATAGCATGAAAAGAACTCTTAGTGGCAAGAAAAAAATGCAGCAAGATGTACAGAGAAATCCAGGTGAGTAAGGAAAAAAATTAAAATAATAACAATATTTAGAGCATCTGTCAATAACTATTACTCTTTATTCATACAAGTTGTTGTTTTTTAAAAAAGCACTAGGAAAAATTAGACGTTTAGCAAATTATGAAGAATTACTTCCTTTACATGGGTCATTATACAGAAAATGTAGAAAAAGAGCTGGGAAAACAAACAGAGGCTACTCCAAGAAATCAAGATTTTTTAAGACATCTTATAGAAAGCAGTTTATTTCTGAAATCTTACTATAACTCTCAAAGACTGGACAATTCTTGAAAAATTTTCTAAAGCCTGAACACAAGCTTCAGACTGCCAAGGGTCAAGTCTTGAAATAAACACAAACTGGAATTACAGAAAGACACAATGTCTAACCCTAGCAGTAAGACTAGCACGGCACTTTCCACAGGAATATCGATTTAACAACAAAGAATGAGTGGAAGAACAAATTCTCAGCAAATCTAGTATCCAAATCTAGTATGCCTCCATTGTCAGCCTAATTTCTACCTCAGAGCCTTGTCCTACTCATCACAAAGAGAAATTCCAGGCACCAAATTCTTTCTAAGCACAGTCCATTTTTCTCGTGTGTGCTTCTGCAGCTGGAAGGAAGTTACAGAAAACTGAGTGGCACAGTAGTGTACCACCAGGTAAAGAAGCTATTCAAGCACAAAATTAATCTGGCCTTCCTAGCCTTGTAAAAAAGGGAGGACCTGAGCACGTGCAGAGGCATTCCCAGGCACTGGTTTTACTTGTAGAATTCTGTACAGTTTGCTACACTGCTGTAAGGGTACCTTAGCTATAAACAGCTCCGAGGAACCAAACTGTGTTGCTTCCAAAGACGTGTAACATCCATACACGTATGCTTCCTGTAATTAGTCTTATGGTGGAAAGAATAATTGTTCTTATAAAAGTTTAGATGAGTGGTAAAATATATTATTTTCCTCAGCAGGATGAAAACAGCCATGCTTGTGAGAGCAGCCGACACCAACTGCTTTAAAGCATCTTATCTAGCAATGGAAGTCAGCACCCTGCAAAGCCTGTAGCAAGTCTTTGTCTGCACGTTCTCATTCAGAGTGGCACGGCTCCGCTCACTTCCCATATGCTTCGGTTCAGGACACATCTGCCAGAGAAGCCCAGCCTAGCCCCTGCTTTTGTATCCTCACCTAAGGTCAAGTTCTCAACTTACCTGGAGATTGGAGGGAAACTATGTTACTCCCTCATATTTCACTAAGATAGTTTTAGCTAAGTTAGGACGTACCTTGGAACTTCCATTTCCCTGTTTACTATTTATTATGTATTTCGTAAAAATATAAGTTTGAGAAACTCATGCTTGGTGGAAGGATACATGGCCAGGGACAGCTTTGTTCCCAACTGAATACCCTCTATTGCAGCTTTCAAATGTTGTGGTCAAGAAGTGCCAACATATCTCTACAGCACTGGCATCTCCCTTTCCTCTACGAAAAACAGAAAAGTGTCTGGCTGGCTCAGTCTGGCTGACAGAAGCAGAAGCACAATATCCACCTGTGCTGGCTGATGCAACACCATTAACTCCAGTTTCTGAAACAGGGAAAACACAGCAGTAACCGCCAGGGATGCCTGGGGAGTTTGCCTTCCATTATCTCGTGCACACTTCCCTTACTGTATGCCATACAAACCACAGAAGCTGGTTATGACCTTACCACTCCCCTGTGGAGCCAGACGTACGCCCTCCTCTCAGTCATGTCCTTAATTTACAAACAACTCTGCTATCTTGCTTACTACACTTGGTCCACACTTCATTCTCAATTTGCAACATCCTAGTTGTTCTTTGGTTTTGCCTAACACCCTGCTAATCTCTGGAGATGCTTCCCTTACAGCCAGCAGACCACTAGAGAGAATGGAATGTGGGAATGTCATGGTTCAGCCTCAACCTGGTTAAATTCGGCAGCTAAAACTGTGCAGCTGGCCTCCCAAATTCCCTTCCCACCACCCTCAGAGAAAGGGGGAAAGAAAAAGGGAGAGGAAAAAGGATTGTGGATTGGAAACTAAAACTACAGCTCTAATGAAATGATGATGATGAAAATAATAATAATGTAATGAAACATGTACAAATACGTGAGCTCGCATCCCCACCCCTCAATGACAGTATTTTAGCACAAACAGATACAGTAGACCTCAGGGAAAGGGTCCACAGCTAGGTGGGAGCTGAACTCCGGAACTGGATTCAGGAACACACAGATCCGGAATTAGGAGCAATCACAGGCACTGTCTATTGGCCATCACAGAAGAGAGCAAGACCTTCATGATCTCTCAGTTTTACACCAAGTATCATGTATATGGGATGGAACACTCTGTTGGTCGGTTTGGGGTCACCTGTCCTGTCCACCCCTCCCTGAAGGTGCGGCCTTTTTCGGCAGCTCGAGGATGGCCTTGGTTACTAGAGGAATAAGTATAAACACTGGCCTTTCTGCATACCAGTATCCCATGTTATCACTTCTAGAGAGAAACTGTCTGAGAAATACACAGTTAGCTTTCAGAAAATGAAGTTACTTTAGACTGGACTGAGTTAGACTTAGCTCAAACCACAACAGGGAAGCAAAGGAAGGAAAGCAGAGGTAGCAGGAAGTGACTGTGAAGTGCGAAAGGGAAAATCCTCCTTGTATCTGAAAGCCAGAAGAATCAACTTTATCTATAGTAAAGAGCTTATCCTATTAGGTTAAGGAACAATCCATGCGATTTAAACATATTTGAGGTTATGCCAAACTGCCTGAAAGATGTGGATGAGGCAGATACACCCCAAAGCTTTCTTCTTCCAAGGTCAATATCTTCCAACAATGTTTTTGCAAAGGATGTCTGTTTAAGATTTAGGTAGATAATCCAACAATAGGGAGGAAATTCAGTTTGGCAAACAAGAAACAGGAAGGGAAGTGACAAGCAGAAGTAAAGAGCACATGAGACAGAGCTCTGAGCTGTGCTGCCGGAGTTATTTGATGTCCTGTCTCTCTTTAAGGACAACAGGTAGAGGTTTCAAACTTTGTCTCTGAGCAAGGTAATTGCTCTTCTCATCCAGGGAAGAAACGGAAAAGTTTTTCCAACACAATCATCTACAAGGAGAGTCACTTAACAAAGAGGTATTCTCATATTCTAAAGGTGCATCTGATGTGGCAACGAGATAATTGAATTTTAATGTAGCAAAGCACATGTCAGAAGCCAGAGTTAAATCTTAACAAGGAAACATTCAAAAGGGGATCCATGGCCTTCTTATTGTCCTTCCTAGTTCCAGTACAATAATAAAGAGATTAAGAAGCCCAGAATGTATAGGAAACAGAGCAGTCACTTCACTCCACAGGGAAAACTTCTTCCATTTAACACAGCACCTGTGCAACGAGACTGGACTTGAACAAGTCTAAGAGATGGCTGAGGATGTCCAATCCCCAATATATCCGAGACCTTAAGACCAAATCATTCCATTTCAGTTGACAGAAAACAAGACAGAAGTAACTAAGTTTCTGCAGAGGTTTGATCACTGTCTTCAGCAACAGAGCCAAACACTCTCTGAAGATCATGTGGCTCCTTTGGCAAGGTTCTTTGTTCCTGTGTGGGTCCCTACAAGCAAAGTTGTCATATAACAAGAAAAAAAATGCATAAAGCCTAGATACAGATACTTGAAAACAGCACTGAAATAATGACTTGCTAACAACTGGGTAATGTCTGCAGGGAGCAGTGAATAAAACAAGCCACACTCACCTCGAAGTTTGGAAAGTGCCAGAACTTCTAAAAGAAGTATTCTAAAAGAATACTGAATTTCAAGTTCTTGCCAAAAATACATATGTTTCCCACCCTGCCCCCCCCGACTTTGTTTTCATCTAACATTTGCACTGACACACTTGTGAAAAATATTGTCAAGATATTGCACTCCCTGTGAGGGCCCTCTTGAGTTCCTAGAAGAAAGCGAGCCCACTGAATTAAAACCTTCAGAAGCAGTAAAAACCTTAATAAAAGTTTTTAAATTAAGAGGTTCTGAAAAAAAAATTAGCAAACAGTGGTTCCTCAAGGGGAAACAAATAATCCTGTTTCCAGACTAGTATTCTGCTAGCTTATCTCCGTTGCTTTAGGGCTGGAGGGCACGCAAACACAGAAAAAGCTCTGCTTTGATAGCTTAAAAAGTAACCCAGTAAGATCTTCCCAGATAGCTTTCTCATCCCAATGTAGGCAAGCCCAGTACTAAAGAATTCTGCAGAAAGGATGATATCAGCCTGCAGATGGAGAGTGACTTGACAGCAGAGGTAAAAGCCCCTCTACTGTGCATGAAGTCCCTGCTGAACTTTGATCAGCACATACTGATTCTGATCATTGTATGGGGGGAAATTAATCAAGTTACAACTTCACTCTTAGACCACTCCATCAAAGCCAGTTGAAATGGATGAGGGTGCATCAATACTGCAAAGCCATTTCTACTATATTTCATGACCATATTCCAGCTTAACAAATGGACAAAACCTGTAATAGGCATGAAACTAAACATACAATCTGTTCCCTTTTAAGGATTCTCTACATGGGAAAGGAGTCACAAAAGCTGGTCTGGAATAAATTAAGGGAGATTAAATGTTTTTAAACATCCTATTGCTTTCCACAGGGCACTCTGCTCGCTAAGTTGTGCTCTTCAAGTCCTATTCCCTGAACAATGGTATCATTGCTGAAAAAGCAGAACTCATGGAAGAGCAGGGATGCCACCACGCGACATCGGACAGTGATCACCAACAGACCCTCTGATCTTCACTTTCTCAAACTCCCACTAGCAACCCTGAATGGACAATCCCACCTCAGGACGAGGCCTCCTTCACACCCAAGTGTTTCCATGACTCTTTCTGAGCACAGGCATGGAGGGGGCATTGCTGTACGGTCCCACCTTGCTTTGGAATCATACCACCACCACAACACCAAACACAGAAGGTCAGGAATTTCTCAGGGACACGGGGCCTGCCAGCCCACCATTCTTCAAACCCTCGCCACAGCACAAAACTGTAAAACTGCCCCTGCCTATGGCAGGGGGTTGGAACTGGGATGATCCCTTCCAAACCAAACCATTCTGTGATTCTATGAAAACAAGCATCCGAGCTGACAAGAAAAAGCACAGATCTCATAAAAAATACCTGGAAATAAGAATGCAGAGGAGCTTTCAGGCACCTGCTTAAATAACAGATTAAAAGCAACATCATCCTTCCTTTTTGTGATGTGTCCCCCATCTGTTCCCGATACAGCAGTTCGTACGCCCTTATTTACACACAGCAGCCCGGCACGGCTCGGGACGCGCCTCAATGACAGCTGAACCCGCACCAACGCGCCTAGTGGCGCCGCCAAAGCCGGCTCCGCGCGGCAGGTGACAACAGTGATCGCAGAAACCGCGACGCGGCACGGATCCACGCCCGGCTGCCAGCGCCTCCGGGAGACCGGGAAGCAGCCGCGGCGCTCCCAGCAGCGGCGCTGCAACAACCCGCCAGCCCCGCACCAACCCCGGAGCTGACAGCGGCGCCCAGTGCGAGCTCCCCCCGCATCCCGGAGCCGCGCATTCTCCCTGCCACCCTTGGCGGGGCAGCTCCTCGGCTGCCTTCAGAGCCCGGTAGACACCTTTTCCTCAACCCCCGCAGCCCGGGAAGTGCCCCTTCCCTCATTCGGCGCATCCCGATAGGCGCCCCTTGCTCACCTCCACATCCCGGCAGGCGTTCCCCGCCCCCCCCATCCCAATCCCGGGAAGCGCCCCTTTCTCACGCCCCGCATCCTGGCAGACGCCCCTTCCTCACCCCCCTATCCCGACAGGCACCCCTTCGTCACCCCCCACCTCGCATCCGAGCAGACTCCCCTTCCTCACCCCCCTCCCCCCCATCCCGGCAAGCCCTCCCCCCCGCTTACCGCCGCGGCAGCTGCCGATACCGCTCCCCCCGTGGCTCCGGGCGCCGCCGCTCGTGACGGCACCGGTAGCGGCAGCCCCGCCCCGCGCTGGCCCGGCCCCTGCGGCCCCGCCGGGGAGGCGGGCAGGTGTGGGGGCGCAGCCGCGGCCGGGCTGGCGTCGGCCTCCGCCGGGGCTGGAATAAACCTGCTTGCACCAAGCCTCCCATCAGCCCGGGAGCGCCCGCCGGCTTCCCAGGCAGCTGCTTGCTTTTCCGCGCTCCGTGCGGCCGGGGAGGTCAAGCCGAATCATCGCATAATCATGGAATGATTTGAGTTGGAAGGCAGTTTAAAGACCATCCATCTTCAACCTCCCTGCCGTGGGCAGGGACACTTCCCACCAGACCAGGCTGCTTAAGGCCCCATCCAACTTGGCCTTGAACGACTCCAAGGACACCATCCACAGCTTCCCTGGGCAACCTGTTCTAGTGCCTCACCATCCCCACATAAAAAAAAAATTATTCCTAACATATAATCTAAATCTTCCCTCTTTCAGCTGAAAACCATTCCCCCTCATCTTATCCCTGCAGTCCCTGATAAAGTGCCACCCCCAGATTTCCTGTAGCCCCCTTTAAGTACTGGACGGCTGCTGTAAAGTCTCCCCAGAGCCTTCACTTCTCCAGTCTACCTCTCAGTCTGTCCTCATATGGGAGGTGCTCCAGCCCTCTGATCACCTTCATGGCCCTCCTCCGGACTGCTTCAACAGATCCATGTCCTTCCTGTGCTGAGGACCCCAGAACCGCAATGTAGTACTACAGGTGAGGCCTCACGAGAGCAGAGGAGAAGAATCACCTTCCTAACCTGGCCAGTCACACTTCTTTTGATGTCACACTTCTTTTCCTGAGATAATAATCCAGATTTTTTTTTCTACTGAAAACACTAATATTGTTCTCCATTCATCCTTACTTATTGTCCACATTCTAACTTGCTCCACAGAGGTTTCACCAGCCACATTTGTGGAGACTGCTGTGTAGCTGGAGTCTGGGCTTCATTTCTCCACCAATTTCTACACCACACTGTTGTCATGGAGGGAATTAACTCACTCAGTGGTCTAAGTGTAATTTGAAGGAAAGTGAGAAGAGGTCACAGTCCAGCTCCAGCTCCTTCTATTATTTTTACACGGTGCACAGGTGCCACTGCACATGAGTAACTCACAAACCATCCTGTGGGAACTCCCAGGAGGTTCACAAGGGGCTCCTGCATGCAGGAAACAGGCTGAAGTGGAGAATTAGTGAAACACACAGGCACAGTTGTCTGGATGCCTCCAGCCAACTGTGCATGGTCTGCAGAGGACTGCTGCCAAGTACCAGCTGAGTCAGCCCCAACACCATTCTAGTGTAAGAATTCCAATTTGCCTGTTGCAGTTCCCCGGTGCTGGAAAGCTGCCAGCTCAAGTCCTCAATATGATCCAAATTTGGATGGAGAACACAGGATATGCAGCTTGAATTTTCTATTCTCCTTTCCCCTTGTCAGTTCTGAAATTCCATTTTTAGCTGTTTCAGCTTGGACTGATCCAAGCACTTCCGTTTCAAAAACTCCAATGGGACTTACACAGGAGAGCTTATCTTCAACACCTAGGCAAATGTGATTTATAACATTTTCTTTTGGTCATAGTTTAGCACAGAGCTAATGAACCATGCCATGTTTTTAAACAAAAGAAGACAGAAAATAGGAGTTCCACTGAATACCACGCAAGCTTAAAGCCATACTCTCATAAAAATATTAAATCTACTTGGCTGGAACAGGCTAGAAAGCAAGTAGACACTGTCAGTTATCACCCTTCAGTTTGAATAGGGAGTTCAATAGGGTTAAGAAGAAACATTGTAGTTTACTTGTAGCTGATAACAAATTTTAATCACCATCAACCAAAATATGACCTTTTAGAAGAAGCAGACTTGGACAACTTCCTGCCAAGGATCCTGGAAGAATGGTGTTTACTACTGATGTTCACGTAGCATCAGTAAATCAAAACAGCACTGAAACCCAAAAGACCAGAGAGGTGCTTATGTTGCACCAGCACTGAAGGAGGATGTGGAGAACCACCATGCTATTTACAGGCAGAGAAGTTCCAGCCTACCCAGAGCCAGCACAGTAGGAATGGATAAGGTCAGCAGGTCTTTCATTTACCTCATCTTTTTGTAAGATTATAGATTGTTTTAAGAAACCTAAGTAACAAACCTCAAACACTAATTGTCAGAGGTGAGTTGCATTTAAACAGAGGTACTTGGAAAGCTGCCCTGGGACCACTACCAGGCTTATGACTATTCAACATTTTCCTCAAAGATGTGAAAGCACAAAAGAATAAAGAACTGGGCCATCATCTAAGAGTTTCGTAACAGCTGACAAAGCATATTCTTGAAAACTTTTTTTTTTTCTTGTTGCTTCAGGCAAATCCCAGGTTATACATCCAGGAAAAGAATACAGAACCATACCTTGAACAATGGGAAAACAGCAGATGTAAAAACTATTGACTCTGAAAAAGGCATCAGGGTCATAATGGACAAGGAACTGAACACGAGATCCAAACTTAACATTGTGACAAAATGTGATATATATCTTGGAAGCACAATTCATAGCGTACAAAGAAAGAAGAGGGGATTTTATCTATGTATAGATCACTGGAAAAAAAAATAATAGGGAGTTATCTGCTCCTTAAAAGACTACAAATTTGCAAGGGGACTAAGGAAGACAGGCACAGCACAAGATTTTAGGATGTCAATCCATGCATTTCATTAAAAAATATGGAGTGTTTTCTTAGTTTTAAATGCATTCCCAGAAGGAAAAAAAACAATACTAATGACCTCTTTGCAGAGCCATCTCCTTCCCTTTTTCCATAGCTGGAAGCTGAAATCGAATTCTCATCACAAGAAAGCCATGTGCTTTAACAGAGGGATTAGTAGCTAGAAATATATTATCAAAAGAAGACATACATTACATTTTATGCCTTTTTCAAGACTCAATGCCTTTCTCTAGAATAAAAACTTAACCTTCACAGGAGGTCAGACTAGATGAAGGGTGTTAAACTCTTACCTTGACTGCTAATATAAAGAAAGGAACACTTCACTGGACACCAAGTCTCAGTTGATAAAAGACTTTATGGAGCCTCTGTCTTTAAATTAAGCAATGCCAAACTTTAATTGGTTTTTATTTACCCTCGTCTTCCTCAGTATGTCAGCAATCCAATGACCTGTAACAGACTTGATCTCATCCAGATTTCCAGAAATCATCTCACTAGAGCCAACAGAGAGGTATGGCTCATACAGAATGAAAGGCCTGAGACAAGCAATATCTAACAAATACTAACCTGCCGTGATGTATTTACCAGAAAGACTTAAAAGTTTTTCCCACCAAAAAAGCCTTAAAAATTCCTGCCATAAATTAACAGAAAAGTTCTATATTCCTCATCCTTCATTATGAAGGACAACAGAATACAATTTTAAAGTAGCACAATTTAGCACTGGAACTTCTGAATTACAAACTAATTTCTATATTCACTATTTTTTCCCTAGCTCCTTTTAAAGCATAGTAGCAACATTGCAGAAATAATTTTGGATATGTTGTTCTAAGTCATGGAGATTCACCTGTATCATTTCCCCTGTTACTAAAAATCTTTAAAAAACTATTCCCTTCCATTTCACTGCAGCCCATTAGTAGCCACACGCAAAGAAAGAAATACAGCACACGAAAGCTTTCACTGGGACAAACAAACCTCAGCTTGACATAAAAAAATATTTTCGATGTTTAGCTACTAAAATACATTCTTTTGAAGCATATTGCCTGCTACTGACATCATTAAGCAGCTATTAAAATGCTGATCTTGTTGCATCTCCTTTCCATGTTTAAGGACCTCATTAATCAACCTACTATAAATCCTGACAATAAAGCACAGTCCCCTTCAAGAAGCTGCTCTCTATGTTTACAGAATTTTCTTTCCAAGGAGAGCCAATAAAGTCATTGTGGCATTCCTAATTTTATAAAGATATCTGCAGCAAAACCATGACAGAGACAGCATACACATTTGGAAAAAGGAGAATTGACCTTAAGGTTTCTGGTTCTGTCAAATACAGTTTATGATGGAAATCACACTGTCAGGCTTTTCAGCATTTGACAATGAGATAAACATTTAGAATAAACACATATATTCTAAAAGACCAGATAGCAAGTGCTAAGGCAGCATGAGTACTTCTGAAATTCCTCATGTGAACAAAGCTGCCACAGTTCTGTATTTCCAAGTTTCCCAACCACAGCCTTGAACAACAGATACTGCTCACCATCTCCTACATTCTCTTGCTGCGTTTTTAGAAGATGATTTCACTTACTGCCCTTCTTAGGAGCAGAGGGTGTCAGTCTAGTTTGTTCTGGGCTTCCATTGAAATAATAATATTTAAAATGTTTGCTTTGAAAAAAAGCCTATTATCCAACCTGCTACTTCTCAGAAACTTGAAAGTGAAGAGGGAATACACAATGAAATTTCTTATGCCAACCAGTGAATAATGAAGCTCTTTGTAATACCAATGCACATATACTGGAAGCAGAAAAGCTTTCAAAAGTGATTTTGTGAAAAAAACACACTTTGTCTTTGCCTTTAGGCATAACTGAAATACTAAACGCATCCATACTTCTTAAATGCCAATTCCTCTCCCTTTTCAATATATGTACACATAGGCCTTCATTAAACAGATTCTGCTTAAACAATATGCTTATCACTTCATACAATCTTGAAAGAACAGAGTTAATGACAGTAAATGACTATGGCCAGTTATTTACTGTAATAAATATGTGTGACTAGTTCTGCAGTATGTGTTTACACCTATGTAAATACAAACGTCTTTGCAGGACTGGACCACAGAGATAACTCCTTAACTGATGAAACTAGGTGTAGTGACAATACAGACAGGTCCCAAAACAGGTGAGCCACAATCTACGACGTGAATCTCAACAGCATTCAGTACCCTTTGACTGTGCCACCATGTAAAACAAGTGGGAGAAATCAGAGCAGCAGTGAAAAGCTTTTTCAAACTGTCCTTATTCAATATAAACTATTGGAACTGAAAATATATGTAGTGCTAAAACCAGTAAAAGCCTTTTGGCATCATTTCAACCTTTTGTCCTCAGTAGCTCAGTCTCACAGATTCAAATACGTTATATGTTCAATCTTGCAAAATCTACCACAGATGAGAAATGTGTATGTTTTAATAAAAGCCAGTGGTGTAGCACAAGGCATGAGATTTATAAATATCACAGTATCACAGTATCACAAGGTTGGAAAGGACCTCTGAGATCATCAAGTCCAACCTATAACCTAACACTAACACCAACACTAACACCAACCATCATCTAAACCATGGCACTCAGTGCCTCATCCAGTCTCCCTTTAAACACCTCCAGGGTTGGTGACTCCACCACCTCCCTGGGCAGCCCATTCCAATGGCCAATCACCCTTTCAGTGAAGAATTTTTTCCTCATATCAAGTCTAAACTTTCCCTGACGAAGCTTAAGTCCATGCCCTCTGGTTCAATACATTCAAATAAAAACATAGTGTGTACTAGGAAAAAAGATGGAATCATACACAAATCTATAGTATTTAGGCTTCTCAGTAATGAAACAGATTATTTTTCACACAAGAAACATTAATAGCTCTCAACCGGGACAGTGCTCAGAGTCCCAAGGCAATTATATAATCATATAGTCATTTTTAGAGAGACTATTATGTTACACAATATTGGAATTGAAAAATGATAGTCTCACAAGCAAGTCAATATTTAGATACATGTAATATACATTTTTAGACTGTCCTTGCTAGCCTAGCAAACCATTCAGAAGTTTTAATAATAAGATACTATTGGAGCAAATAATACACTTACCCTGTTAAACTCATTATTAAATTCTTGCATGTCCAATAGCAAACACTGTATTTAATTTTAACACTTGATCTCCACTGGATCAAGGCAATTACTAAAAGTAACTTTAACTAGTTATCTATGATCTGCTGTCTGCGTCCTCCTTTCCAAAGGAGCTGCTGCTTCACCATGAGGTGAGGGTCAGTGATGACAGCTGAGAAAGGGACAGATCACCTCAAATATCTATCAAGCTTATAGTCCCCACCCACAGAGCTGTCATGGAAAAGTCCTTGACTACCAAAACCAGATACCAGTCCCACTCTTCTCTCTAACTAACATTTAAATTTAAAGCCACTTGGCTTGGAGAAGTATGGTGAGTAATATTCTGAAATTAAGAGTGCTAAGCTAAGAATACTCTTATAGACATCACATCAATTTATCATTTTACTATACGTAAAGAGACAATGTGATAACCAGCTTGTGGAAAGCAAGGGATGTTTCTGGCACTTCAACAAATGAGCTTGCTTTCACATAATCAAAAAGAACATGTAAATGTGAAATTGGTGTTTTGATTGCAAAAATAAAACCCTACATATGCAAAGAATATAAATACACTTTGAATGATCCCAGAGCAGTTGCTTGAGGCAGACAGAACTAAATCATCAACACGCACTCATTCACCAAAGTCATCATTTTTACAAACCATAAGTGTTGCATGCATCTGTTCTGACTAAATGTAAATCAGTCACATGACTATAAGCTTTAGCCAAGAAAAGAAGTTATTGTGATTCTCTCTCCTCTCAGTTTTTCCTAATCTTGTTTCTAATCAGCTTGTTTGAAGTTATTTCAGTTTCCACATGCAAGAGTTACACTACCATTTATTTCTTAAAGGCCTCAAAGTGCAGGGAAGGAGGCAGAGACGCTGAAGGAAAGAATAAGAAATACTCTTCAGAAACAAGCCCTTAAACAGAACCAGTAAGCACTGACCACAGTCATGGTTTAAGCACTATTTAATGCTTGTTACCCCCATAAATCCCACTTCCTTACCAGGGTTGGGCAACAGGGACTAATGAGACAGGTGTTATTTATGTCTCAAGAACACTGTCATATTGCAGGCAGATCTGCACCAGTCATCCTTGATCAAAGGAAAGCAAAATATTTCCCTCTATTAATTTATTTGCTTTTTTACTGCAGCTGTTTTGTAACTTATGGAACTATATAAAATCTGATTAAGCACAAAAACTTTGCTCTTCCTTTAGAACTTTTAAGTACATAACAGAAACCAGTTACAATTTAAATGCATACAGATGGCGACTTAAACATTTTACACCCATAAATGTGAACCAAAGAATCCAGAAAGAAGTGACAAAATAAGAAGAGGAAAAATTCTCACAAAATAAATTTGTGGAACACAACTTCCTATAAACCAAATAAAGCCCAGATCATCATCCTTTGTTTGTATATATGCTTGCATTTACACACCTGCTTGGAAAATAATGCAGAAAGGCCATTCAGGGTCATCTCAGAGGATTTAAATACTGTTATAAATACTCCAAGAACACAGTAATAGCAGTCGTGGTCTCCATAACTGTTGGCCTGAGGAATCTTCTCCACCCTCATCCAAAGATGTATAATTAGCTACATCCTGCCATACAGCTTTCAAGTAATTGACTAGAATAATGCTATAGTTCTCTTGTACTTATGATAATAAATGAGAACACTGAAAGATAAATCAGACATCCTTAATTTACACTAACCAAATCTTAATCTAGTTGTTCAACAAGACAAGATTATGCCAATGATCATGTGCATCAGCCGTCATATTAAGAGGAATCTGTAGCAAGAGATGCCATCCTTGCATATGTGGCACTGAAAAAACATGGCCACTCCTATCTATTAGTGCAGGTTTATTGGGTAACAAATCCACTGGGGAGGAAGCAGCTAGCACATACGTTTCACAGCCTTGGTCAACCCATCATGTCTGTAAACAGTTCTGTGCAAAGGTATCCCCCAGCGACACCAGTCAAGTGAACTTCCAGTTCCGTATCTTGTAGTATTTGTAATAGTAAAACATGATCAGAATTGGGAAAACCACAAAAGACAGCTTCATTTCAGAACAGAATGATGACTTCTGCAGCTTATTCTGGATTTCACATATTTTATTGCGAGAGCACAAGTACCATTTTGGCCAAAATTTCCAGTTTCAGGCTTGCCTTATTTTAACATGTAAATGCACATCCAGGTCAAGCTTTCAGAATAGGCAGGAGCAGAAACCTTCCACAAAACATTGCGTGAAAGGATGCAGCACATACAATCATCTTACTTTAGTCTCTGTTTTGCTTAAAGGGCTGATGAACGCCGGATGTTCCACAGCTGGGTCTTTTCACAACGAGTTCAGTATCCCTTCCTTCCTCTGAATCTTGCCCTGGTATCCAACTGAAAATTGAAATCAATACGTTAAAAACATACATTTTGCAGAAGAAATACTTTACAGCACTTGTGCTAACTTGGCACTTCGTAACATCAGAAGAAAGCACAGAATAGAGTGGAATTTACTGTAAAGAAAATTAATGATGTAATCAATAAATGATAGGGTTCACAGTATCACAGTATCATAAGGTTGGAAAGGACCTCTGAGATCATCAAGTCCAACCTATAACCTAACACTAACACCAACCATCATCTAGACCATGGCACTCAGTGCCTCATCCAGTCTCCCTTTAAACACCTCCAGGGTAGGTGACTCCACCACCTTCCTGGGCAGCCCATTCCAATGGCCAATCACCCTTTCAGTGAAGAATTTTTTCCTCACATCAAGTCTAAACTTTCCCTGACGAAGCTTAAGTCCATGCCCTCTGGTTCTACCACTGGTCACCTGAGAGAAGAGACCAACCCCTGCCTGACTACAACCTCCTTTTAGGTAGTTGTAGAGAGCAATGAGGTCTCCCCTGAGCCTCCTCTTCTCCAGGCTAAACAGCCCCAATTCCCTCAGTCGCTCCTCATAGGGCTTGTGCTCCAGCCCCCTCACCATCTTCGTTGCCCTCCTCTGAACACATTCCAGTATCCTAACATCTTTCCCATACTGAGGGGCCCAGAACTGGACACAATATTCAAGGTGAGGCCTGACCAGGGTTCTTCCAAGGAAACAGATGTTATATTATCTTATATCCCCCACAAAATTAAAATTATTTGAAAAGCATCCTGTGTGTTTCTGAAATAAACAGCACAACAAGACAAATGACAGAACAGCATAGCTGGATGGCAAGGAACATGAGGAAAGCGTGTAGTGTAGATCTGCTTGGCTCTGGTTTTCCAAAGTTGCTGATAAGCTGAAGGAGGAAAATTCAGTCACTGCAAATGTCAGTGAGGACAAGAATAACTTAAATACAAGAAGTGTCGGAAAAACAGTATCAGTAAAAACTGAAATAATATTCAGCTTCTAAAATCTGCAAGTTTCTCATTGGCTGCTACTAAAAGGCATTTAACAGAAGGCAAAAAATGGCAGTAAAGCTAAAATAACATCTAAACTGCAGCACTCACTGAAGCAAATTCTTTAGCAGTGTAGCAGAAAATATAATTTCATCTTGAGAGAATTCTTCTGAATTACAATAGTCAGTCTTGAAGATGGCAGTTGATTGCAATTCAGTCACACTCGGAGTTTCGATCAAGGATGTATCTTTTTATCTCCTTTAAGTAACCCCCTTTCAGAACTCAGAACTGCAGCACAATCTGTGAAAAGCTAAATGGCAAAATGGTACAGGCTATCCAAGAACCAGCAGCTTCCACTTCAAACCTTGTTCTAACCCTAATTTCTAAAGTGTACTAAAGTTTAATCCTCTGATAAGAGATTATATTTCCTTACAAACAAAATAGCATCTAGGCCAGGGGTATTAAACTCACAGTTCCTGCCATTCTCCTGCTCCTGCAGCGTAACACGCGTCACATACTGCACACGTGACCAGTGTTGGCAGGAGTGTAAGGACAAGGAGCCCGGCACTGCCACCAGGTAGAAACAAGGTGCTGGGCTGGATAAAACAAAGTGGAGGGCTGGATTTGGCGCATGAGTCATGAGTGTGACACCCCTGGTATACAACATCCATATTTTAAATGGAATTCAAAGGCAAGACCTGTTCTGCTTAATGGCATCAGTTTTACCAAAGTAAAGTGGTTTTCTCCAGAAAACAGGGAAAAGGGACAGAAAACAACAAGGCCATCAGCAGTAGAAAATTCACAACAGCCACTTACCATGGATCTTTTGCATGCAAAAAATGTCACTTGCAAACTCCTACAGTGTCCTTCCCTCAAGCATTGTTTGGGGCTTTTGTTTTCCTGTTAGATGAAAAATAGAAGATTAAAAATTCAATGGATTTCTGCTGCTCCTCAAAGAGCTCTCAAAATACTTCAGGCAAGGTTTATTTTACTAAGGTACGGTGACTTGCAGCATCTTATGAAGTTCTAATTCCTTAATTTGCTTAAAACACAATTTAACAGCCTCAAAGGCACGAAATAAAAAGGTTTAACCCTCAGGGTTTCATCAGAGAGAGGTGAATGCAGGACCAGTACCACCACCTAGAGCAGCACCAGCACTGATCATCACCACCACCACAACCACCACAAGCATTACCTCTAGCACCACCACCAATCACCCTAACCACCTCCACCACTACCACCCCCAGAAGTACCAGAAGTACCAGAACTACCACCAACAACAACCACTACTGCTGCTGCCACCAACAATCACCACCAACACCAATCACCACCACTGCTGCCAACGATCACCACCATCACCTACAGCACTACCTCCAGCACCAGCACAAATCACCCTCACCAATTCCAGCAGCAGCACCATCACCACAAGTACTAGAACTACCCCTACCCCTACCCCTACCACCACTCACCACCACCACCAACAGCCAGCACCACCAAAACCTGCCACCACCACCACCCACCAACAATAGCCACCACCACCAACAGCCGCCACTGCCAACAGCCACCACCGCCAACAAGTGCCGCCAACAAGTGGCGCCAACAGCCGCCGCCGCCAACAATTGCCACTAATAGCAGCCACCGCCGCCCACCACAAATCACAACTACCACCAGCAAACACCACTAACAACAACCATCACCACCAACAACCACCAACAAAAACAACCAACCACCACCAACAACCACCACCACCAAAAACCGCCGCCACCAAAAACCGCTGCCACCAAAAACCGCTGCCACCCACAAGCGCCACCCACCACCGTCAACAACAGCTGCCACCAACAAACAACCACTAACCACCACCAATCACCAACAACAACCAACAACCACCACAACCAACCATCACCACCACCACCCACCACCAAACACCGCCACCAAACACCAACAACCGCCGCCACCACCAAGTGCGACCAACAACAACCAGCAACCACTGCCACCAACCACCACCACCAGCAGCCATCACCAGCAGCCACCAACAACCTCCAACAACAACCAACAACAACTACGACCAATTGTGACCAACAAGAACCAACAACAACCACCAACAACCAACAACGACCACCACCACCAACCACCACCACCAACCACCACCACCAACCACTACCAACCAAAAACAACCACTACCGACAACCACCACCAAGCACAACCAACAACCACCACCTAACCGCCAACAAACGCCACCAACCACCGCCGCCACCCACTGTCGCCACCAATTGCTGCCAACAACCAACAACCGCTGCCACCGCCAACCACCACCAACCCCCAACAACAAACAACCACAACAAACAACCACAACCACCAGCAACAACAACAACCGCGACCAACAACAACAACCGGCAACAACCAACAACGATCGCAACCAACAACAACAACCGGCAACAACCAACAACCACAACCAAACAACAACCACCACCACCACCCACAACAACCACCGCCCAAAACCAACAACAACAACCACCACCCACCACCAAAAACCACCACCAACCTCCACCAACACCAACAGCAAACAACGACCAACTGCCGCACCAACCACCACTGCTGCCAACAACCGCCACTCACCACCACCCGCCGCCAACCAACAACCACCGCCGCCACCCACCACCGCCTACAACCGCCAACAACCAACTGCCGCCACCACCAACTACCAACAACAGCCACCATCAACAACAACCACCAAGAACAACCACCACCAACAGCCAACAACCACCACTACCACCAACCACCACCGCCAACCAACAACAAAACCACCACCACCCATCAGCACCACCCAACAACCAACAACAACCATTGCCACAAACCGCTGCCACCGACAACCACCAGTACCAACAACTGCCACCAACAACAAACAACAACTGCCACCAATAACCACCACCAATCGCCACCGCCAACAACCACCAACCACAACCACCACCCAGTACCACCACCAACCAAAAACAACCACCCACCACAAACCACAAACCACCAACAACAACCACCACCCACCAACAACCACCACCCACCACCACCAAACAACGACCAACTGCCGCACCAACAACCACTGCCGCCAACAACCGCCACTCACCACCACCTGCCAACAACCACTGCCAACCAACAACAACCACTGCCAACCAACAACCACCACTGCCAACCAACAACCACCGCCGCCACCCACCACCGCCTACAGCCGCCAACAACTGCCGCCACCACCACCAACTGCCACCAACAACCAACAGCCGCCATCAACAACCACCACCAACAGCCGCCATCAACAACCACCAACAACAGCCGCCATCAACAACCACCAACAAGAGCCGCCATCAACAACCACCAACAAGAGCCGCCATCAACAACCACCAACAACAGCCGCCATCAACAACCACCAACAAGAACAACCACCACCACCCATCAGCACCACCCAACAACCAACAACAACCATTGCCACAAAACGCTGCCAGCAACAACCACCAGTACCAACAACTGCCACCAACAACAAACAACAACTGCCACCAATAACCACCACCAATCGCCACCGCCAACAACCAACCACAACCACCAACCGCCAACCACAACCACCACCCAGCACCACCAACAACAACCATCAACAACAACCACTCACAACCAACCACAACCCACAACCACCAACAACCACCAGTCACCACCACCAACGGCCAACAACCACCAACAACCTCCGTCAAAAACCACCACTCACCAACCGCCGCCAACAACAACCAACAACTGCCACCACCAACCAAGAGCCACCACCAACGGCCATCACCAACAACCACCACCAACTGCCGCCAACAACCGCCACTCACCACCTCACCCAACCACCGCCACCAACCACCGCCGCCAACAACAGCCAACAACAACCAACAACTGCCGCCACCACCAACTACCAACAACAGCCACCAACAAGAACAACCACCAATAACCACCAACACCCACCGCCAACAACAACCGCGACCAACAACAAAAAACAACCACCAACAGCAATCAACAACCAACAACAACCACTAGCACTAACTGCCGCCACCTCCAACAACCACCACCAACAGCCACTACCAACAACCACCACCACCAACCAAAACCAACAACCACCCACCATGAACCACAACCCACCACCACCCACCACAAACCACCACCCCTACCAACAGCAAACAACCAGCAACAACTGCCGCCACCAACAACTGCCACTAACCACTGCCTCCAACAACTGCCACTCACCACTACCTGCCAACAACCACCAACAACCACCGCCGCCAACAACAACCAACAACTGCCGCCACCACCAACTGCCGCCACCACCAACCGCCAAGAACAACAACCGCCAACAACCACCAATAGCCAACAACAACCAACCGCCACCACCACCAACCAACAACCAACAACCACCACTCACCACCACCCCCCTCACCACCACCCAACAACCACCAACAGCAATCAACAACCAACAATAACGAGCATTGCCACAAACTGCTGCCACCAACAACCGCTAGTACAAACAACTGCCGCCACCAACGAAGAACAACCGCCAACAACCACGAACCGCCAACAACCACCCACCACCACCAACCACAACCACCACCGAGCACCACCACCAACCGTCAACAACCACCCACCACAACCCACAACCACCAACTACCATCACCACCAACCAACAACACCCACCACCAGCACCACCGCCAACACCCACCACCACCACCCACCATCACCCACCACCACCAAACATCAAACACCAAAAACAAACACCATCCACCACGTCCAACAAAAACCACCACCACCCACCACCCACCACAACAGCCGCCAACAACAACCACCACTAACCACCACCACCAAACACTATCAGCCCCGCCACCACCACCAGCGATCAGCAGTAACAACCACCAATAACAACCACCACCAGCAATCACCATCGCCACCACCGGTCACCGCCACCATCACCTACAGCACTACCTCCAGCAGGGATTGCCCTCACCAACTCCAGCACCACCACCAGAAGTACCAGATCTACCACCACTAACGCCACCACCTCCAGCACCATGGGGCTGGGGGCTGCGGGAGGCTGGGGGCGGGGCCAGGGGCTGCCGAAGTCCGTCTGTCCGTCCCTGCCCAGCACTCACCCGCAGGACGCAGGGGCTCTCGAGCAGGCAGTGCCGCAGGTCCTCCCTAACGCCGTCGCAGGCCCGCCCGTCCTCCTCCTTCTCCTCGTAGTACTTGGGCATGGCGCCCCTCCCGGCCTTACGCCTCGCTGTGGCCGGCACGGGCACCCACACGCGCGGCCGCCGCCATCTTGACGCACCGAGCCTTCCCTCCGCTTCCGGCTCGGGGCGGGGAGGGAAGAGGTCTGTCACGTGAGGGGAGCCGGAGCGCCGACGTTACCGGAAGGAACCGAGGGCGCGTGCGCGCCGGGCGCTGCCGGAAGAGCTGGGCGAGGCGGCGGCGGCGGCAGCAGTGGGGGTCGCGCCGCGAGCCGCGGCAGCAGGTGAGGCTCCCTTCCCCCCCCCCCCAGACCCCACGCCCTCCTCGTGCAGCGCGAGCCCGGCCGTTGGCGGGGCGCGGCCGCTGCGGGGCCGGGGAGGTGAATGCGAAGCAGCGCGGCCAGTAGGGCCAGGGAAGGGATTGGGCTTGCATTGGTGAGGCCGCAGCAGGAAATCTGTGCTCGGTTCTGGGCTCCTCACTAGAAGAAGGACGTGGAGCGCGTCCAGAGAAGGGTGACGAGGCTGGTGAAGGGGCTGGAGCACAAGTCCTACGAGGAGCGACTGAGGTTGTGTAGCCTGGAGAAGAGGAGGCTGAGGGGAGACCTCATCACTGCCTACAGCTCCCTGAAAGGAGGTTGTAGCGAGCTGCACGCTGTTCTCTTCTACCAAGTGACAGGCTACGAGACAAGAGGAAATGGCCTCAGCTTGCGCCAGGGGAGGTTCACATTACACGTGTGGAAATATTTCTTCTACAGAAGCGTTGTCAGGCACTGGCACAGCTGCCCAGGGAGGTGGTTGAGTCACCATCCCTGGAGGCGTTCAAAAAATGGGTAGATGAAATGCCCAGGGATCTGGTTTAGTAGTGAACAGGTACGGTCGGGCTCCGTGAGCTCAAAGCGATTCCGTGGTTCCATGAATTCAACGCTTCCCGCCCCGGCGCTGAGGCGCGGGGGACGCTCCGGGCGCGGGGCTGAGCCGGGAGCCCTGCCCTGCCCCTGCCTGTGCGCTCCCGCCCGGCCCGCCCCGACCTGCGCTTGCCGCTGCGGGGTGTCACGATGCCGGGAAGGAGCCGGGCTGCTTCCCGGGCTGAGGGAATGGGGTCACGCTGCCTGTGTGACGCAGTTTAGGCGTTGAAGGGAAGGGAAGGGATGCCGTCCAGAGGGATGTGGACAGGCTGGAGAGCTGGGCCTGTGTGAACCTCATGAAGTTCAACAAGGCCAACTGCAAGGTTCTGCAGCTGGGTCAGGGCAATCCCAAGCGCAAATACAGGCTGGGTGGAGAATGGATTGAGAGCAGCCCTGTAGAGAAAGGCTTGAGGGTGCTGTTGGGCGAGAAGCTCAACATGACCGAGCAATGTGTGCTTGCAGTTAACCATATCCTGAGCTGCATCAAAAGCAGTGTGACCAGCAGGTCAAGAGAGATGATTCTGCCCCTCTGCTCTTGTGAGAACCCAGGTGGATCACTGTATTCAGTTCTAGAGTCCTCAGCTTGGTAGGGACAGTTGGAATGGGTCCAGAGGACGGCTATGAAGATGATCAGAGAGCTGGAGCACCTCCCATACGAGGACAGGCTGAGAGAGTTTGGCTTGTTCAGCCTGGAGAAGAGAAGGCTCTGGGGAGAGCTCATAGCAGCCTTCCAATACTTAAAGAGGGCGTACAGGAAAGCTGAGGAGGGGCTTTTTATCAGGGATTGGATGAGGAGGAACAGTTTTAAGCTGAAACAGGGGAGATCTAGACTAGACATTAGGAGGAATTGATTTGCTATGAGAGTGGTGAGACACTGGAACAGGTTGCCCAGAGAAGTCATGGATGCCCGGTCCCTGGAGGTATTCTAGACCAGGTTGGGTGGGGCTTTGAGCAACCTGATGTAGTGGGAGGTGTCCCTGCCCATGGCAAGGCATTGGAACTTGTTGATCTTTAATGTCCTTTCTGACCCAAACCATTCTATGATTCTATGACAGGTAGTGCTGAAAGTAGTTGCCTGCTTCAAATTTCCCACTTGCCAACTCCCCAGCATTCAATAAAAATTCAAAAAGCTGCTGGGGCATAGCAGAATTGCCTGTAAATCACAGAATCATACAGTGGTTGGGGTTGGAAGGGACCTCTGGAGATCATCTGGCCCAACCTCCCTGCTAAAGCAAGTTCACCTGCAGCAGGGTGCCCAGGAACATTTCCAAGTGGGTTTTGAGTATCTCCAGAGAAGGAGAATCTGCATCCTCTCTGGGCAGCCTGTTCCATTGTTCCGTCATCCTCACAGTATGTAAGTTTTTGTCATGTTCAGATCGAACTTCCTGTGTTCCACTTCATGCCCGTTGGCCCTTGTCCTGTTGCTGGGGACCATTGAGAAAAGTCTGACTCCATCCACTTGACACCTGCCCTTTAAATATTTGTAAGAATTGATGAGTTACCCTCTTAGTCTTATCCAGGCTAAAACAAACGACACTCAGCCTCTCGTCATGGAAAAGATGTTCCAAATGTCTTCGTTTATCCTTATGCGTTATTTTTGTAACTTTGGTATTGCTGATGTGACCCACATCATGTGGTTTTCTTTCCAATCTTCTTTATATGCAAAACCAAATGCATCTTTTCAAATTCCTCTCTCAGCAAAATGCTGCCAACAACTTCAGTGAATTCTCGGAGCCACAGCAATGGCTCACTGAGCCCAAGAGATGCTGCCAGGCACACAGCTGGAGCGAAACGCTACAAGTACCTTCGGAGGCTCTTCCACTTCCGACAGATGGACTTTGAGTTTGCTCTTTGGCAAATGCTTTACCTGTTCACTTCACCACAGAGAGTTTATAGGAACTTTCACTACAGAAAACAGACAAAGGACCAATGGGCGAGAGATGATCCTGCATTCTTGGTGCTTCTCAGTATCTGGCTCTGCGGTGAGTGCAGGAGAGTTCAGGGGTGAACGTTTTTTGCCTTGCTAGTAACAGACAAAAGAAAAGGGACCAATCCATAAGGGATAATCTTTTAATCAAAGTAGAACATAAGAAAGTGGCCTAACTTTTTGGAAGTTAAGGTGGGAATTAGAAAAGAGGAATTGTAACAAATACTACATAGTCTTGCAATTAGTCTCTCTATTGCAAGTCATTTTCTATTATATTTCAAACTATGTAGTTTCCTGTAACTTTACACAGACAGTAATAAAACCCCATGCCACACAGTAATGCTTTAGTTAAAAAAAATACTGAACATTTGGTTTATTTGAGTATTCCATATAGAATACTGGCTTTGCAATAAATACCCCAGTGCAATTCTGCAGAATTAAGCTATAAATAAAGTGTCTCGTGTAATTTTTAGACTGAATTGCAAATGCAAGAAGTATCATCGTACTCATCTTCTGTTATATAGCACATTCTGTTAGTAATATCAAAAGTGTTCATTCTGAAATAAAAGTGAGTATCAACACACACAGTTTGGGTTAACAAGAAGCTTTTGTGAAACAAGGAATGTTCTATTGTAGTATTGTGTGCATTTTTTTTTTTAATTTTTTTTTCTGGGGAAATAAAATATGCTGTTCCATTGTTAAGCCCAAGTACAAATACATGTTCTGCAATCTGTGGAAAGGATTATATTATGAGTAAATTGCATTATACTTAGTATTTGGTGAAAAAAATGACCTATTGGATTGAAAATCTTGGGGAGAAAAATAAGGAAACTGGAGATTTTTGTAACAGTATACTCAAAACCCCTATCAGTTTAAAATCTGATGCTTTCTTTTTCATAGCTAACTTTAATAATACTTTTCTCCTTTCAGTGTCTACTGTGGGGTTTGGATTTGTGCTTGACATGGGTTTTTTTGAAACAATTAAGCTGCTGCTCTGGGTTGTTTTCATAGACTGTGTTGGTGTTGGCCTCCTGATTGCAACCCTAATGTGGTAAGTAGCAAGGTCTGAAACTGAGCTTGGTGTTACTGTCAGGACACCAATAGCCTCTGCTGCTTGTGAGACTCTTGGTTCTCTGTTTAGTTACAAAGTATGTATTGACTATAAAGTTTGTTCTGTTGTGGCAATTGTCTCAGAATGTTGCTTTAAAAAAGAACACATCTTTTTCTTTACTGTTTACTGAAAAAGATGAATGTTCAGAAAGTCTCTATTATGATGAATGTTTCAGCTTGTTTTCTCTCTTCTTGAGCAGGTTAATCTTCAGGAATAATGCCAAGCAAAAAATGTGGTGACGAAAAAAATGTCATTTATTATTTTGGTTGAACAGCTTAAGTAACTTAAACTTGGAAATTATGTTTAAGTAGGGCAATAGACAATTGGCCCATGCTTCTTGCTGAAGGTTTTAGGTATTTCCACTACAAGCGATGTCTGTTCTATTTCCTGCATGTTGGCTTTGTTGCCTTGGTGGTAGTTGCTGCCAGTTTCATCCAGTAATGTCCAGAGATTTACAGAAGGGGAGAGACAATAGGGAGTTAGTTTGTAACCCCTTCACCTTGCACCTAGGCTCTGCCTTTCTCAACAAAGACTGTGTGGGGGGAAGGCTACCATGAAAGCTCTGTTCTCTTAACTTCTTATTTCAGGGCTTATGTTGACTTCTTGTTTCTCTAAATAGGATACATTTTCTGATGTCAGCAGAACTTCAGCTGAAGAAAACAAAGTCTCAAGGCTTGTTTTATGGTCAATACTAGGCAGTGCACATTCTTTTCACTAACAAGAATGAGCTCATCTCTGAGAGCGCTGGCCTGTCCTCTTTCTATCCTTGCAGTGCGCCACTTCTGTAGAGATGAAATAAACCATCTCTGTGTGCTGTGTACTGATCACGTACAAGCACTGTTCTGCCGTCATCTCTCTGTATACAAACTGAAGTGTCCCCTGCCTGAGAAATTGTACCTGCAGTGAGAAATTGTAGCACTGATTTATTTAAAAAGTTACATTGCTGTATTTCAGCTGCCTGTCAAATGCAGGGGATGCAATTACAGTTGTAACAAAAACTTTCTGAGGACTGTCTGGTCTGCATAGTTCTTGCTGACTTTTCTCCCAGGTAGCAGAAACCTTGTTGGGTTAGGGAGTCAGGATCTCATGTGGTTTAATGTCTTAAGTCAGCCTTCTGTCAGTCAGCGTTATGGATTCGC
The DNA here is from genome assembly GCA_033556795.1 of Tapera naevia. Taxonomy (NCBI): domain Eukaryota; kingdom Metazoa; phylum Chordata; class Aves; order Cuculiformes; family Neomorphidae; genus Tapera; species Tapera naevia. The sequence goes on from JAUMJJ010000029.1 coordinate 20,165,739, forward strand.
ATTCACAACATTCTCTTTTTATGCAGGTTCATTTCTAATAAATACTTGGTGAAGCAGCAGAACAGAGACTATGATGTGGAGTGGGGATACGCCTTCGATGTTCATCTCAATGCTTTCTATCCACTTCTTGTCATTTTGCATTTTATCCAGCTGTTTTTCATCAACTGTAAGTAGAATACTTTGTGCTCTCTGCTTTGAAATCATGCTCCATCAAAACAGCTGAGAGCAGCTGTCTCTTTCAGATGTCATCATATCCGATTCCGTCATTGGGTATTTTGTTGGGAATACATTATGGCTGATTGCAATTGGCTATTACATCTATGTGACATTCCTAGGATACAGTGGTAAGTGGCAGTAATTTTTCTCTTTGACTAAAAACAAGAGCATAATTTAAGTCTATTAACTTGATCTTCGTCTATTAATTAGCAAAGCAGAGGCTCAGCTGGGGGTTGAAGTACCCCTTTCTTTGTGGTAGTGAAAGTTTGCTAGAAACTCACCCATCCATGTTTCCTGCTGGGTAGACACCTTAACCAAAGAATTCATATTCTTCACCATACAGCTTCCCTTCTTGTATTAGACCCGTAGCATCACAACTCGCTCCTCTTGTTCCTCTGTGAATCCATTTACAAAATGTTTACATTGGATAAAAATTCTGTAGTGAGTTTAAGACTGTAGTTTTAGGTAAAATTTTCCTAGGGCATTACCTGTACCAACTAACTCAAGCACTCTTTAGTCTGTGACAATGATAGGATGAGTAGGGTGGAGATGACAAGACCATCCCTCCTAAGAAAGCCGCCAGAGCAGGACTAGTTTTCCTTGCTATCTTCCCCTCAGGACGTTCTCCATGAAGCACCTTTTTGAAAGAGCACCACTTCATCCTTGCTTCATTGTTGCTTCTGTTTCAGCACTGCCCTTCTTGAAGAACACAGCTATTCTTTTGTATCCATTTGCACTTCTCATCCTGCTCTATTTGATCTCCTTAGCATGCGGATGGAACTTCACCAAGATGCTTTGTTCCTTCTATAAATACAGAGTGAAATAAAACGAGGACTTCATGTATCTTATATTTTTTTTTTTGTTTTATCTTGGCTGTCTTGCCAGTAAAGAAAAAACTAAGAACATTTTGTAAATGGTTGTAAATTGCTCTTTATTGTAGATAATTGTGTAAAAAAGTTTGAAGTGTCCTTTTTTTATTAAAATATTTACAACAGTAAACATGTTAGCAATTTTGTTCAAATATTTTTGCAGTACATTCCTAAAAACAAGTTACTTGTATATCTCTGTAGCTCAAATTTGACTGCAACAAGTCTATTTAGCATAATTCTTACTGCAGATATTTTGCACATACTGGTATAAGCTCTACATTATGAGGGATTTCAGTGACACCAAAAAGCAGTTTTATTTAAGAATAATATTGGAATATCTTGCCTTGGGACTGTGTGGAAGTAGGGATCTTCATGGTTGCAATGGTAAAGCAACAGCATTTTGTCTCTAGATACAGAACTGTACCCTCCTTTCATGAAAACTTGAGAACAGATTTATTTTAATGACTACTTCAAATATACACAGACAACTCTGGCACCCAGAAGAAACAGTGACAAAAGGCACAATTAACATGACTCATATCAGATGTAGCAGCAAGTTTTTAAACCCAGTCTCTAGCAGTCCAGTGGGTATTACTGCATTCAGCGTTAGGAGTGGCAGGTCGATGGACACAGAAGGAAAGTACAAGTCTAGTTTGGCTACAAGGGAGGGCTCGTGGCACTGCCTGCAGCTGTAACGTCCACAAGACAAGAGGATAAACTGACCATCACAGACAATACCTTCTGGAAAATGAAGATGACGACTTTCTGAAGCAGTGTTCAGTAGGAGACATGAGCACTAGGATTCAGTTTCCAAAGCAACACAAGAGTAAACTCATTACAGGAAGATGTAATATTTCAATACTAGAATCTGATCTCTAAGGAAGAACTATATTTACCTTAAAATACCAAATATGCTGGCAGTGCATCTTACAGTACTGAGTGTTTCAGCCACTGTTAAGGCTTGAAGAGAATCTGTGTTCCCCTCTCAGCAGACACTGAGCAAAGTTCACCTTTTAACAAGGAAAGTACTGAACTACTGATCCACATTTCAGAAGGATTCCAGTCGGGACCTGCTCCCACGCTGGCTAACAGCACAAGCTCCTGTCCTGCAGGGAGCTGCAGCCTAACCATGCGCCTCTTCCCTAACAGGAATTCCAGCACTGGTGATCAGCCACTTCAGTTCAACAGTTAAAAATACTTCATATTTAGTGCCCTGGAGTGCGGTACATTGAAATCAGTGATGGACTCAGGGCCTGTGTACCTTCCCTTTAGCAATATCCAAGTTTGTCCCCTTGAAAGAAGGCTTCATCATTCTCAAAATTAAGCTACAATAAGTTCCAGCGGTTCACGGTTTATGGCAGAAATCAGCAAACCCCTTAAGAGACCACTAAGGTCAGAAAAACGATCCTTTCAAAGACAACTTCATCAGCCCTGTGTGGGGTGTGGTTTTCAAATCAGCAACCAACACTAGACTGAAAACACCAGTTGTTCCATAGCCTTTCAGTGTTATGCTGGTGATTGGAAAGATTATTTTAAAAGCACTAGAGTTTTTTCCCTTTCTACTACAGTTACTTTCTTTAGCTTTTTCAGAATACATCCATCCTAGTAAGAACAAATATAGAACCTACTGTTAACTTATTTAAGGTGAAAATGCAGGGATGGGAGTTGGACTCGATGATTCTAGTGGGTCCCTTCCAATTCAGGTCATTCTATGATTCTATTTCATGGGAGCAAGGTTTAAAGAGATTTAATTTCTTTTTTTTCCCCACACAAGACTAATATGATATTTTCCAAGTTGGAAACAAACTACAAATTACTACAACACTTCATCTGGAGAAAATATTTCCAACAAAAACCAAGAGATTAATGAAGTGCTAATATACTTGGGGGGAGTGTGTGGAAATGAAGCAAAAAATGTTGTTCACTTTTGCCAAAGGGTAAGCACACTCCAGCCCATTCAAGGAATCGTGTATTACATGGGCAAGGTATAAATTGCTTTGCTCTAAACCAGGGGTGTCAAACTCATGGTTCCTACCTACCATTCTCCTGCTCCTGAAGCATAAGACGTGTCAACACGCTGCACACATGACCAGTGCTGGCAGGAGCGCAAGGGCAAGGAGCTCAGTGCTGCCACCGGGTAGAAACAAGGTACTGGGCTGGATAAAACAAGGCGGAGGGCTGGATTCGGCCCATAAATGTGACACCCCTGCTCTAAACTGACCCAGGAAATTCAAAAATTGCCTTTGAAATAGCTAGACAGGCAGTGATAATGACAGAAGCGTTCAGTCTCTTATTGGTCCACAAACCATACATTTATCTATTTGAATTCTCCTAAGCCATTTTTCAGACAAGAAAAAAAAAAAACATATATACAGGAATATTCTCAATGCAAAAAAAATGGTTGAGATGCCTGCAAAAGTGCAAAGCCTTATACAGTGCTTTAGAAACTGTCTTTAATTAAAAAAATAAAAGGTGCTAATTTGGAATCGCATCCTGTTCACTTTATTTATAAAGTTTGCGATAGGACTGCCCACCAAAACAGCGAAGCAAGATTATACTGACGGTCTCATATTTCCCTAGTCCAGGGCAATCCTGATCAGCTCAGGAAAGCCAGTACTCGTATGAGCCGGTCTGTTTGGCATCCAGTATAGGAAGTTAAGAATAATTTTCCCAGATAATGAAGGTTTCTGGTAATGCCTTTGGATTCATAAAAGTTCCCTTTTCTGAAGCTTTACCAGCATCAGAAGTCAACAGGATAATAGGATAATTCAATTTATTTTGAAACACTTCCCATTATTTGATTACTCTAAGATTCAGTGGCCTAGAAGTGATTTCTAAGGCCACAATAAAAATAAGTTAGAATTAAATAAATGTAGGAAAAAACTCCCCAAAATCAGGTCTAAGATGCTGAGGAACTCTTGTGGTAACATTGCAACTTATGACTGAGAGGTGTAAGAGACACCAGCCCCTCAGGAGCACATCCAGTCATAAACAGTGCCCAAGGTACTGCCAAACAGCCAAAGCCCTTTTTATTCCACCATAATTAAGGGAAGGATGTTTGCATCACTTTAGCCTAACTTTGGGGTTGGAATTTTAAAGGTAGAAAGCCCAAAATTGCTGTCTGCAGAAATAATTAGAAAATATTTTCCCTGTTTTTTCTGTTTCTCAGCAAATTTTCCAAACAACTTGCAGAACTGTCTGATTACACCCAGTATGAATTTACCCGAATCTACAAAACCTTATTTCGATTAATGTGGCACATTTATTTACAGAGCAAATAAGCTCAGGAACATTTGAAATGTTAAAGCAGCCCAGAGTATTTCCAACTCCTGCTGGTACAACATAATAAAAATGGAACAATCTTTAGAAAAAAAACCCACATATTTTACCAAGCACTTGTTAACTCATCGTCTTTGATGAATTTCACGTCAACACTTCTGAAAACTAAATATATTGGTAACACCAGAGTCCTGCAATCAACATGGCAAAGGTTCTATAGATTTAGACGTATTAGCAATAATTCATCTCAACTACTGTGAAACATCAGGAACAGTGATGCTTTGGGAATTAAGCACACAGCTTTCTTTTAAATAAGTGGTACCAATCAACATTTGAACTCATGGAAAAAGCCAAAAGTCACTGTCAGCAAAACTACTTATATTAGGAAATGGCAATATCTACCATATTTCTGCCATCTAAATTGTAATAAATAACTATAGTTTAAATTACCTGCATCACTTATGCACAGGCACAGCTGGGAAGCAAACCTAGACTTTCTTAGACTTTTGCAAGCTGTCATGTGATAAAAAGCCACTGCATGGCAAGAATTTGATGGCACAGCGTTATACGTATAATGAAACAGGCTGCAGCACCACAATAGGTTATATTCACACGGGATTGTGAGCCTACTAACCCACATTCCTAACCCAAAGAACAAACTCCATTTATGAGGCCAGTGCTTTGCTTATGCCCACAGTCTCTATGGGCAAGAGGAGCTTTCCAAGTAACATTTTGTTTACACCATCTGATGCAATCAGAAAAAAAAGTAAAAAAGGCCTGCCTGGTAGCTTTCTGGTTTTCTCTAACTTTCACCAGTCAGTCTAAACCAGAATGTCTTACTTCTGAGTACCAATGTTGTCTTCCCTGTGCCCCCAGACAATATAGCTAAATCAAAACGACTATGGTTGTAAAAGTAGTTATGCTCTTAAACTTGAATACTGCTGAACTGCTAAAGCTACAACTCCATTTTCAAACAAGGCAGAAGAAAAGATATGTTGACTCTGTATCGCAGTGGTGATGGCTTGCAGTGCTGGTGAATCAGGTTTAGGCTCCTGCTCTTTATAGGTATGCCATGAAAAAGAGGCCAAATCTGTTAGTCCGCCTTTGATACTGGAGATAACAACTCAAGACTCTCACTCTACATCAGGGATCCAACAACAGGTTTTGCGCATATGTGCCCCGACCACAAAGGTGTTGGGGATAATAGAGGTTTTTTTCACAGGGAAAACTTGGCCAGCTTTCAGGATGTCAGTTCCAGGAGATCAGTTCACAGCACATCTGAGAATTCCCAAGCCAGGGTATATGCCTCCCTCCAGTGTCAATCAGGGACTTCATTCCTGTTAAAGAGAGGAATTTCTGCCTCTCTTCTTCCTGACATTTTTCTGACTGGGTAACTTAAATCTTCCTGTGTCTTTACACATAAGCACTTAAGCCAAAGGACTCTTACTGCAACAATTCTGCTGTGGATTTAATCCAAACCACTTTCTGTTCCTGACTGCGCTTCTGATTCATTTAAGATGACTGTTGTTTCCCTTGAAACAAAAAGGCAGGGTACTAACTTGAGGCCAAATCCAGTTCCTATTAAAAGTCAGTGCAAGCTACTACACTGATCAATAAACGGGTCAAACTGAAACCTGGTTCTTGACCAATGGAATAAAAATAAACCCTAGCTACTCACTGCAACGTATCTAAAATAAGAGCTACAATAACAGAACTTTTGAAAAGGAGACCTCTTAAATCAAATGTACCCAATTACTATTAATTCTTTTGATAAAAGGTAATTTCTGTCACTCCAAAGCAAAGCTGGAGAATGAGTTTTTTCAGTACAGAAAATTGAATTTGTCCAGGCTAGGAAATGTCTACAAAGAGTTTTAGAAAGCACTATTTGGAATCGAAAAAATTCTTCTAAAATGCAATGGATTCAATCTAAAATCACTGCTGATTTAGTACATAATATGAAACAAGACATTTCAGCATGCTTTGTATGTGGCTACAAACTGTACACAGTGGAATTTCATAGCCCCAAAGAACAATGCTCTTCAGAACTCTGTTAATGCCTCTGAACATCATTCAGATTCCATGTACAAAACTACGTAATTTAGAAACTTAATCTAGGGTTTTTTTAAACATGGCAGTATATTTGAAATATGGTATTAATTTATGTTTGCATCTCCAAAGAAAAATGTAGAAAGATAACTTAAACTAGAGAATTCATAAAAAAAACTGTATCAATTTATAATTTTACTGCATAAAAATATGTACTTTTCAAATTACTTTAATAAATTAAATATCCCTAACATTTTTAATATATATCCCTGACAGTCTATAAAAGAGGGTTCTTGTTATAGAAAATAAATGGAACTCCGAAAGTACCCCCTTCATAAAACATTTAACAATAATTATATTTTTCTCTTTTTCAAGGAATGTAACAATATGTACAACTTCTCTATATTACTATACTATCAAAACAGTACAGATTAAGTATAGCAGGGTTCTGTAACCATACCATGGTAAAGTCACATTTAAGTGGAGGACAACTTAGGCCTCAGACGAACGTTATCAGTGTGGAGCATCAGTTTCTGGATGGATCAGACAAGAAGGGGTAAATACAATCTTCTCATCTACAGTAGATTTCACAAGAGGTAGAGTTCAAGTGAAAGAAAGAAATTTGGAATAAGGTGCATGCTCAGTATTTTCAATTCGTGACTTGCTAAGGATTTCAGATTTTACAGGAAAAGTTTTGAAGGACTGATTCTTTCTTCCTCTAAAACAGATCTCCAAGATCAGTTGGTAATCTTTTTAATATGAATCTGAAATAGAAAATAGGGAAAAAAAAAAAAGAGGTCAATGTTTTAGGGTATTGCATTTCCCAGTAATAAGAGGTAACTTTTTTCATTATTAGCCAAAATTTAGAGCTTCAACACACTGACAAAACGAAGAAATCTCACATTTCTTGGTTTTATTTTATAGCACCTCTCACCTCATTCAGAATTGCCCAAACTGCTGAATTTTGTATCACTGAAAGACGGAATGATGCAATAGGGTTTAGGCTGGGGTCAACTGTTCCTTCAGCTACACCGTTTTCAAATTTCCCTGCAAAAGAAGCAAAAGTATAGCCTCAATTAACTCCTGTTTAACAAACTAAAGTAAAAAAAAAAAAAATCTGTGTCCAGAAAAATGTATCTGTAGTACCACAATTCACAGGTGATACCTACTGCTCATGGCTGTACGGTTAACTGGTGTCATTCCTGAAACAAAAGACAGCCAGTGATTTTTTGATACCAGATTCAGCTTTGCAGCAGCAAACATGATGGGGCATATTACCAGAGTACACCAATCTGAACAAGATTATATGTAAAAAAAAAAAAAAAACAACCACTTTGGAACTGTCTAATGGTATAAGCACTTCAAACTCGGGGGGGATTTTGGCACAGATTTTCATTTAATATTATTATGGAACTAAACACGGAGTTCCCTGGCTTATGTGTTTTCAAGAAGGATTAAGGACAAGGGGTGGCATTCATGCTTAATATATTAGGACCTTCAATCATATTATGATGAATAAGAATCTAATTCAAAAGCCCAGTTAGACTTTACACTTAAAACATATACACAGCAACTACAATTCATTGAGATGAAAAACTTTGCTTTCATTATAACAGGGACACCCAACCTATGTCCAGCAAGCTAAATATAATCCATCAGTAAAATTTCTCTTTCCTTGACAGCAGGTAAACTGGCACCTTCCCCAACAGCCACTTGGCTATGGAAATGCCACTCTCACCCATGACAAGACAGCTGATTGTCTGCAGGATGGGTTCAAATCCAGGCCAAGCACAACAGCTCACACACAGGCACTTATGCAGTCACAGGAGAGGTGACCTCATACAACCTGGAAATTCCTCTACAATAATCCAGGCAGTCAGTCCTGGCAAAGAGTTGCATGTAGCTGCACTACAACTAAGAGTCAAGCTAGATCTTTGTTTAGTACATCAGTCTCATAAAACAAATATTGAAAACAATATTAAGTAATTATACTTACTCATAATTTATAATTACTTCATATTAATTAATTATATTTAAGTAATCGTCACATACTCAAAAATGAATGATCCAACCTAAACCTGGGGTTTCCAGAGGAGAAATCACACGAGGAGAGGCTGAAGTCACTTGGTCTGTTCAGACTGGAGAAGACTGAGGGGGGACTTCATAGCCATCTACTGTTTCCTCACAAGAAGAGGAGAAGAGCAGGTGCTGATCTCTTCTCTCTGGTGACCAGTGACAGGACCCAAGGGAATGGCAGCAAGATGTGCCAAGGGAGTGTTACATTGGGTATTAGGAAGAGGTTCTTCACCCAGAGGATGGTGGAGCACTGGAACAGTTCCCCAGGGAAGCAGTCGTGGCACCAAGCCGGACAAAACTCAAGAAGTATTTGGACACATTGTGAATGTTGTGTTTGTCCTATGCAGGGATAGGAGTTGGACTGGATGATCCTTACCAGTCCCTTCCAATTCAGGTCATTCATTCTATGATTCTATGATTCTATAAATGCTGCAACAGTAACAATACATAATTTCTTTCCACTGTGACATACCTATCCTGAAGTAACCATCCTCTAAGCGTCTGTCTTTGGTTTCTTTGCTTAATACCAGTTCTTCATTCTAGAACAACAAAGCATAAATGAGAACATTTATTTTGACATAGGACTTTACCAGGGAAAGACAAATGTGTGTGCACTCTTGTGATATACTCAGCATCCATCTTTTCTAAATAATTACAAAGCAGCCTAGGATAGTTATTTATAGCCTTAGACAAGCCAATTAAAAAAAAAAAAAAAAAAACAAATAGCAGCAGTGTTACAGAATTGAATGGTACTTGGCTTCAAAGTAGAAAAAGAGGAAAAAGAGAAGAACTTCAAGTGCCCCATGTAACTCACGTGGTAACTGCCACGTGAACAGAATACATAGCAAATACTGGCATAAACAGTGGAAGAAAAGCCAAGGCAGGATCTTGCCTTCTTTTATGGATGAACCAGAGATTTCTCTCAGGAGAAGTGAAACTTACAGCTTACTTTTTGATGTAAGAATTTGAGCTGGATGAAAAGCCATCAGACCAGCAAGGGAAGCCTTGCAATTATCACTGCCTCAATAAAAAGGATGGGTATCAATAAGCTGCTTTAATAAGCACGGAAAAATGAGATTGTAGACCAGAGCATCAAAAATGGCTGGAAAATTACAACCAAAATCACATGAGCCAATATCCACTGTAAGAAAGTCCTAGGAATCAATTAAAAATGCTTGACAATGGAGATTAAAATGGAGATTAAATTCATCAGCTTTCTTTTTTTCCTTCTTTTAAGGGAGGCTGCTGAAGAATTGGTGGGGGTTTTAGTTTCAGGGAGCTTAGGGAGGGGTTGCCTTTTTGTTTTTTTTGAGTGGGTTTTAATGATCGTTGGTTTGTTGAGGTATTTCAATGTGTTGCTTGAGTCCCAGACAAATCCAGGCTGGAGGCACTTTAGCTTCTAAGGGTTAGTGTTTGTTTTTTCCTAATTCTGCTTAGGGAGGATCAGGGTTGAAGTGCCTGAATGAGCTTCCAGCTCTACTGAAGTCAATGGTGGAAAAAGAGTTCTCTCAGGACAATACCTATCGTTCTGCAGCTGCTGTCCTCATAGTGATGACATTTTCTGCTGACTCCAATAGCTTAGGAATGGGCCAGACGCAGAATTTCATGTTTGCTTTTTGGCATATTGTGTCAGTAGGAATGGAAGCTCGGAAGCGTTACTTCAATAAGTAAGGGATACTCCAGTTTAAGGGTTATTTCATAGCTGAATGCAGCAAAAAGAAGGGATGTTTGATGCATATTTTTTCTTATTATCCTGTGCATTCTTGTGGTACCTTGGACCCAGACAAAGTGAGGGCTGTTGCTGTTTTTGTGGTTGAATATATTTCCAAAGGTCTTGAGAAACAAACCCTATAAATCTTATTATATGATACAATATGCGCGCTCGCAGCCTAGAAAGCCAACTGTATACTCGGCTGCATCAAAAGAAGCATCGCCAAGAGGTTGAGGGAGGTGATTCTCACCCTCTACTCTGCTCCACCTGAAGGACTGTGTCCAGTTCTGGCATTCCCAACATAAGGAGGAGATGGGACAGTTGGAATGGGTCCAGAGGAGGGCTATGAAGATGATCTTAGGGCTGGAGAACCTCTGCTATGAGGACAGGCTGAGGGAGTTGGGGTTGTTCAGCCTGGAGAAGAGAAGGCACAGGGAGACCTTATAGCAGCCTTCCAGAACCTGAAGGGTCTACGGGAAAGCCGAGGAGGAGCTTTTTTACAAGGGCAAGTAGTTGACAGGATGAGAGGGAATGGCTTTAAACTGGAAGTGGGAAGATTTAGATTAGAAATTGAGAGAAATTCTTCACAATGAGGGTGGTGAGGCACTGGCACAGGTTGCCCAGGGAAGTTATGGATGCCCCCGCCCTGGAAATGTTCGAGGCGCCTGAGCAGCCTGGTCTGGTGGGAGGTGTCACTGCCTATTGCAGTGGGGTTGGAACTGGATAACCTTTAAGGTCCCTTCCAACTCAAACCATTCTATGATGCTATGATATTGTGTTGTATAATTAGAATCAAAATGACAAGCTTCTTTTTAGGGGTGGGGGTGGTCAGAATTTCCTAATTTTTGGTCACTCTATCATAGAACCATAGGATCTTCCGTTTGGAAAAGACCTTTGAGATCATCAAGCCCAATCGCACCCATCATCTGCTAAACCATGTCCCTCATACACTCATCTACCCATTTTTTAAACACCTCCAGGGATGGTGACTCAAGCATCTCCCTGGGCAGCTATGCCAGTGTCTGAAAGCCCTTTCGGTAAAGAAATTCTTCCTAATAGCCAGTCTAAACCTCCCCTGGCAGAACTTATGGCCATTTCCTCTTGTCCTGTCACTTGCGAGAAGAGATCAACACTTGCTCTGCCACAGCCTCCTTTCAGGCAGCCATAGACAGTGATGAGGTCTCCCCTCAGCCTCCTCTTCTCCAGGCTAAACAACCCCAGTTCCCTCAGCTGCTCCTCTAAGGACTTGCTTTCCAGCCCCTTCACTAGCCCTGATACCCTTCTCTGGATGCCCTCCAACACCTCAATGCCCAGACCTGAACACAATACTCGAGGTGTGGCCTCATCAGGGCTGAGTACAGGGGTACAATCACCTCCCTTGTCCTGCTGGCAGACTGAAGGCAGACTGCGAGAATGGAGAGTGAACTCCTCCTTGCTCATTTTTATTTAAAAAAAAAAGAAAATTAAAAAAGGATATCCAATATATCGTAATTTAGGTACAGATTTTAAGATACCAGGTGTATGGGAGAAGAAAGTAATACTTTGCTATTTTAATACTAAATTACTTTTACGAAGTAATATCTTAATCCTCTCATGGAGTTTTGCAATATAAATTGTTAGCTGTAATATCTAGTTGAAGAAAAAGAATGCATACCATCTGGCTTCAAGAAAGAATATGCTTTAGACAGTGTGGTGCCTCCCTGAGATAAAACTCAGGCTGATCTATGGGAAAAAATAATCAATAATCAGAAGAAACAAACACCTTTGGTTTAAGGGTCAAGGTATTTCACTATCTAGTAAAGTTTGGATGTGTGTCAGTTTCTGAAGCAAGACTTTTTTAGTAAGTCAAAAAGCAGTCTAACTTCGCTTCCGCATTTTCCAAAATATACAGGAAAGGGAGGATTAACTTTTTTTGTTTTAAATAGTAGCAACCAATTCGTTTAAAGAAAATAAGCTTGTTCATATCCAAATTACCAACAGCACTTGTATCAGATTGCACTCTGAATGAATATCTGAGCAGTTGAAATAGTTTTCTGTGCATATATCCAATTAAAATAAAAAAATAGTATGAGATCACCAGAGCATCAAGATCCTATAGTTAAGAAAAGAAGCTTTCAGTTCTCTCTCACCTGGTTAAAGTCAATAAAATTAGGAGGTTTTACTTTTATCCTATAAAGGAGCAGACACAAATCAATAAATTCATACCTGAAAAGGCAAAACTTCCACAGTTGTGTTTAGAAGTATGTCTCCTGGATGCTCTGGATTGCCACTGTGAAACAAGTACCTATAAGTGAAAAGGGAAAAACAAAACAGTACACACATCAGTCAGAATTTGCTAAGTTTCTATCTTACATGTTAATAGTCACATTAAAGATGCTACAATGATAAATGTAACTTTTATATTACAACTACATCAGCTGGCGATAAGAAATGAAAGATGGTTTCACCAACCACTGTGATTGAAAGAGCTGAAGTTTTTAAACTTTTTTAAAGACTAGTTGGGCAATACTTCGCTTAGAAAGGTAGTTTCCATAACCTGACCTTGACGGATTACTTTGTATAAAGTGACCAACTCCACAATCACTATTGCCAGGCATGTACTGGGATCACCTCCAGAAGAAGCAGCCCTGCCTTCCTTCAGCCTCTCCCCATGGCTCCCCACCACGCACCCTCCCCTCCTTGTGCCCACAGTATGAACTCTCAAGATCCATTCTGAACCAGTTCTGGGAAGCCATCCAAGTCAGTATTTTGCCAAGCCAGTTTTCCCCAAGACCAGCTCTCCATTCTGGTTCATTGCAAAGTCTCTTAGAGACTGTGCCAGGAAGTCCAAACCCATATTCATACCCTTAATGTTACCTGAATACAAACTTCTGTCCCAAAGATTTATTTTTTTTTTTTTAAACAAAACATTATGTTTTGATGTGTACATACACAAAAGAAATCACATAGGTTTTTTTATATCTGTAAGAAGTATCCGTTACTCTCGTTCAGTTGCACATTTAATGAAATTTCTTTTTAAAGGGACAGAGTAACTATTTAAAGCTATCAAAATCACCCCTATACATACCAAACTATGAAGTATGAGCATTCAGATTTTATCTGCCCACTCTCAAACAGCTTTTGCAGTACTACACATGCTACAAAAGACACAGATTAATTCCCCTTATGTTAAATACAGCACAGACTTCATATTCTTTTGAATACCTATTATGTAAACAAGTAACTATTTCTTACCACTAGGTGGTATCAACGATTGAGAAATTGTTCATTTCTTACTATTTTTTCTTGTGGACCACCGAATTTATTCAGATTACTGTCAAAAATATCTAGATATTACACCTACTCAGATGCCACTTTTAACAAGCCTATTTTACTTCTAATACATCTGAATGAATATGTAAAAATCTATCAACACATTTCAAATTAGAACTTCGAAAAATTAACATTAAGCACCATCTTCAACATTAAATACATCACCAGCAAGGGACAAAATTAGTTCAGAAATTATCACTTGATTAAAATTACAAACACGAGCTCAATTTGCAATTTATTAAGACATAATTTGAGATGTAAATTCCAGTTTGTCTTTACCCAGTACATCTGAAGCCAGGTAAGTATTTGCAATTAATCCGTACTCCATAGCTACAAGACAAGAAGTAGAAGAAAACAGAGCACTCTGATGCTGACTTAGAAATGTCTGTGGTCCCAAAATGATAATTTAAAAAAATATACACAGGTATGTATAATATTTCTTTTATCAAGGAGTAAAACACACACTGTGATACAAGAATGCTACACTGCTTTCTGTTGCACTGGTTTCAGCAGTGATGCACAGATTGAACTGCAAAACAGAACTGGATTTTGTAAACTTCAGGATTGTATGCGTTTCAAGAAAAATAACTTCCCCATGGTTGTTTAATGTAAAGGTTAATTTTAAAGTACATAAGCTTCCTAAAACATCCACAGTTCTTCCAAGAAGGACAACTTTTTCTAAATGTTAGTGACATCCAAAAACCCCCGAAGACTTAATTACCGTTCTATGTTTGTATGTAATGAGCAAAGCAAAACTCCTGGCAAAGCTGCCCAACCAACTTAAAACTATTTCCCAGCAGATCTAACTTGCCATCCTTTGGTCTGTCAGATATCCTAACCCTTACTGGGAATTTTTCCCTTGAAAACACTGAAAATTCTAAGGAGTCTTATTTTAATATGCAAGTGATCAAACACTAACATCTAAGGTGCTGCCATCAAATGCTCCAACCAAACCACAGACACTGTGCTTTTCCTCAGCACTTTCTAGTTCACAAATCTTATTTCTGAGAAGACACACCTAAAAAGCCACAAAGAAGCTCCTTGTGATCTGTGATCGCCGTGTTCTGAATGAATAATGTGTTTGGGATGTTTAGGTGGGTTTTGGGGGAAGATGAGCAGGGGACAAGTGGTGGTGGTGGGTTATTTTTTTCAGGAGGGAGAAGGGGAGTGGTGTGGGAAGGAGTGTTATTTATTTATTTGGGAGTTTTTGATTGATTTTTAAAATCAACCCTACAACCACAGCTAAACATTTCTCCTACTGCGTTATGAAATTATGAAACTGAAGTGTAGTTGCATCCCCCGAACAGTTATCATTCCATAAGGGCAAAGGACTCAAAAGTTTGCACTACGCCAAAAAAAAATCACAAACATAATTAATAAAACTTAATTTCCAGATTTCCATGCAATCAAACCCACATTTTAGTATGTTTTCTATAACTATCTGTCTACCCATATGCATGTGCATATGTAACAGATGCATATGTCATATTTTATTTAAAGTTATGTTTAGAAAGGAAGGGATATTTATATCTGAGCCTTGCTTGAACACTTGACAGAGAACACCTACTTCAACATAAAAAGTTACAAAGATTAAAAACAGAAGTATGAATACACATAACACAGTCAGTTCACATCTATGATTAATAGTTTGCTTAGAAATAAAATTTACAAATTAGAAAAGTTAATTTGAAATAAAATTTAATTTATGAACAAACAGATACTTTACAGCTCCTACAAGTGTCACCAGCTACTCTTTTGTAAAACTTGCCTTCCTGACATATTGATAAATTACAGGCTTTCAGGGTTTTCAAACCATGACAAGTATTTCTCAATACAGATACCGAAAGGCTTCAAAGTAGCTGTGCTTCCAGCTGCTAAGTTATTCTGACATCTGTCCTGAGATTTACAGATGACAGTCCATGTAAACAGTACAAGCATGCTATTTTCTTTTAGTTAATTGATATTTTTCTTAGGATGGAATCACTAAAATAGTAAACGTAACACCTCTTGAAGTTAAAATTCTGAAAGCCATAGATGTCTAAATACAACAATCCCAAATAAGCAAAAATTCATCTAATGTTAACAAAAAATACTATTACCTATTGGCTTACGGAATATTAGTTCACAGGGGTTTTTTATTACAAAATACAAACATGGACTCATTTGAACATTCCTCATGGAGGTCATCAGAAAAAAGTAAGTACCTTGAATGAAATCCTAATGTATCTGAATTGTAGAAAACCTTTTCCTTTGGCAGTGCTTTTTTTTAAGGAGTCACAGGTCAAAGATAATAACTAGCTACTGTAGATATTCCAGAACAGAGACAACTTCCTGGACTACTGGGAGGTGTCCCTGCCCATGGCAGGGGTATTGGAACTGGATGATCTCTAAGGTCCCTTCCAACACAAACCATTCTGTGACTCTATGATTCCTCTCTGTCAGAGGTTACTAAATGTATGAAGTAACTTACATTCTGCTCAGAACTTCAATGTAGTATGAGAGTAACACAGGACACTGAACTGCAACACCTTTCTAACACAAAAGTCAAGAGCACTGAAGATTAAAAAAAAAAAAAACTCAAAGAAAATGGACCAAAGTCAAAGCTGAAAAAAACCCTTCATTTTTTGATGTTAAGTGACTTGAGTTACCCAAGCTGTTAGACTTATTGCCATGGAGCTAGATACACCTACAAAATCAGGCCAATTTGCAGTGATGGGGGAAACCCAATAAGCTGCAGAAATATTCATACACATCCTAACACACCAAGGGAGGGGAGCGCAGAAGCACAATTATCGATAATACTCTGGCAAAAGATACCATTAGCTTGCCAAGGCAGTTAACTGCTCCAGTACTTTAAAAGCCTAGCCCTCAGATTCAGAACTCCCCCAGAAGTGAGCACCTAGAGTAGTGAGCACATCTTTTGTAACGTCTCCCAGAAGATGTGTATAAATTAATATAAATATTACTAATATGCACTGATAGCTTTAATAATCTTCTTTGAGTAGTTAAACTTTTCCATCACCTATACTTTAAAAAAAAAAATCCCAACTACACACAAGTCTTTAGGCTTCTCCTATTTTGCTTACAAAGGGAACGTATCTCTCTTCCTTCCCTCACATGAAATCATATTTAGGCCCAGAAAATTGTAATTTCTCTCTATTAACTAATTTGCTTTATTTTAGGCATTAAAAGAAATCTGTCTTATTCTCTTTTACATAATATGTAAATAAGTAGAAGAACCAATGATATTTTTTCAGATATAGGAAGTGTGATCCCACGCATTTTCTATTTTGTTGAACAACTAAAAATTAGAAGAGAACACACAGTAACTTTATCAGTAAATTACAGTAGCTTTATAAAAGGAAATAATATACAAAAAATATTTTAAAAACACAGTTCACATTCACTGTCAATATATCAGGGTTTGTTTTGAGGGAAACAAAGACATCTCACTTGATGCCAAACACAAATGTTCTAAGAATCTATTTATGAACACAGGCCGCTGTGCTCTGAAAACATTAGGAATGAATTTTTTTCCTCTACATACCCTCCTTATGTCTCTTTTTAGCAATCTGCTGTATTTTAGTATATCCTACTTTCAGAAAAGGAAAAGAGGTAGGAAGGCAGAGAGGAAATGTTTCCTTCCATGTTTGAGCAAATTATCCATAGCAACATGCAGCATAAACAGTTTTTTTAATTCTGCACAATATGAATTTCCATAAAAGCAATATTCAGTCAGCAAATTTCTGGCTCTCTACAGATGCCGTCATCCACTGCAAGAGTAATTATTCACCAGTTCTATCCCATATTTTCAATCACTGGATGCAAATGTGGTAAAAGAAATCTAATCCACCTCCTTACTCTCATTCTCCCAGAGTCCTCATTAGGAAATGTTATTCTACTGTCACTGTAAACCAGCATTAACCATGCATTATTTCCTTGTGCAAAATGCAAGCTGAAAATGAGTAATTTCTATTCCCTCTCTCAAACTCGATTTCTTCTACTATCCTTTCTGCCTCTTACCCACTCTTATGCAAAAATTGCTTCTACTTCCAAAAAAAGCTTCATTTCTAAAGTCTATACATACACCCACCAAGCACTCACAATAGGTAAGTAATCCAATGGGAGCTTTTCTATCTTCTTGTTACAGTTTCCGATTGGGGGTCAGGGGTGAAAACTACTCCAAAAATAAAGGAATCTTTACCACCCATTACCTTCTATGCAAAATGCCTGGTAAGATTTCATTATCTCTGTTGACACCAGTCAGTCGAACTGTCTGTATATAGACTGGGCTGCATGTTTGAGAGCTGTAAGGGATGAATTCCCCATTTTTACAGAACTGCCGAACCAGCACACCAGATACAGATGTTTGTCAAAGGACCACAAAGTCACCTGACTGACGAGGAGATAGGGGGGATTTTAGAGAGCAGTCTGCATCTTTTTTATCTGACATATCTAAGAAATTTTATTTTCTCACATCACTTTAAAAGTCAATCTAAATCTTTTGATAAGGTTACCCATACCATTTCCTAATGTTCTTCAACTGAGCAACATGTGTAGAAGGCATTTAGCTGTGTAAGCAAATTTCCTCATTCCCAGGTCTACTCTTGCCTTCCGTAGCCAAGTGAGGGCTACAACAGCAGCCTTCCAAACCTGCACTGTGCTTTCTGAAGCATACACACATCAACTGTACCAGAAAAAAGTTAAATTCATGTTAACTATTTTTAATTTTTAGTTTTGAAAGTGGTTTGGTTTTTTTGGTGTTTCATAGTTGGTGTTTTTAATTTGCTTGGGGTTTTTTGTTGTTGTTTTTTAAGGGAGAGGCTGTTTTCAGCCCTGAAATGTCTGCTTTTCTCTTTAAGGAATTCACTTATTTTTCTACATCAATATTAGTTAAGAGGCCCTTATGTCTTTTTGCAAGGTTACTTCTGCTGAATTTTTAATCCAGTGAAATGCAGAAAGGCTCTGGAGTTTGGGGGCAGCAAGGGTGTATTTAATATGTGTGTGCACATGCACATGAACATTTTTTTTTCCCTTAGCTTATTTCTTCAGAAGCACAGAAAACAAGTCCATCCACTTTGCTTAAACATAGGCTTTTGCCACCATTTGAGAAGCACCTGGGTTTGAGACCTCATCACAGGCTAGCAAGATGCATTTACACCATCTCAAAGACTCAAGTCTGGCTGAAAATGAGGTGAAGTATTTCAGGGTATTTCAAGTGGCATTAGATACCAACGTTTAGGCAACAGCATTAAGCCTCTAAGATTTCTGACTAAGAACTGTAAAACCAGAAACGCTGTCAAATACATAAATCTTTAATATTAGTGCTATTAAGGAGGATGCAGCATGTCCTTGGTTCAGGCAGCTCTTCTCTTCTGTCTCTGATCCATACTTTGAGGGTTTTTTCCCCCTTTTCATATGAAGTTCTTGCCTCATTGTTATGGGCAGAGTTCCATGCCTGGAGCAAACAGCATCAGTGGCTGGGAGCCTGCCTGCCAAATCCTCACTGTCAGGGCATCCATTTGAGGATGTTCTACTCATTAGTACAGAAGCTTATGTAAACACAGAAACTAAAGTGCTCAAATTCCCTTTTGTATATATGCTAAAAATATTATCCCACCTGAAATATACTGGCAAATACAAAAACACACAAAAACATTTAAAATAGATACTTTCTAATATTTCCTATCAACCAACACCATCATTAAAGCTTAATACATGAAGATGATAAACTTCAATAACCTATATTATATATTTAGAATCAGAACAAAGATCATTTCTAAATCATACACTGTGTGCACATGTGCATTACTTCAGCTAAAATTGCCCAACAAAGGTTGAATGCATTGCTTTGCGCTAAAGGAGAGTTTCTACACTGAACAGTGACTATGAACAAAGAACAGATTCTACATCAGTCAAGTTACAACTGTATTAATCTAAAACCCAAATAATTTTGCAGTTCCTTAGGTTTTAAGAGGTGGATACTGCAAAGCAAACAATGAGAAAGTTCCACTTCACTGCCAGTTTTGGAAAGCTGTTAGAAAGTCTTTTTCCCCTTTGTAATGCATTAGAAAGTCTTTTTTTCCTTTGTAATGCATTTGAACTTTTATCACTCTGGCACAGGAGGACTTACATCCCATAGGATGGATAATTAACCTCGTTCTAGAAGCACTCATGACCAACTAACTACTATTGTAGGTTTTTTTGTAACTTGGGTCTACTTTTAAAAAAATCCTTTTAAGTTTTCACTGATAGAGAACCTGTTTTAAAAGCTGTGTTTATCTCCTTTACAATGAAGGAGTAGTAATTACAAGCAATCAACTGCCACTTCTTATGCTAGTATTTTTTAGCACTGTCACAATAATTTCAAAGCAGATGAATGTATATGTTTAGTTACCAGGAGCCCAACAAGATGCTCTTCACACTCAATACATTGATTTTCTAGCTCAAATAGTCAAATATGTATTTCTTGCATGAGTGGGAATTCTATGTCATGGGAAGATGCCAGAGGAAATATATGTGAGGTTAACATCACATGTTCCATGGGATTCTAGGGTCAACAACACGGAAAAGAAGATGATCAGTCTCAAATTTGCACGTTCAGTATCTAGGTCAATATCAGAACACAAAGAAGTAAATGTAATCTACAAGTTGGTTTGTCCAAGTATTAAGATTTCAATTTAAAGCTGAAATTGCAGACTGCAAGTTCTACCTCATAAAATCATATTATTAATAACCAATGTCACATTAGGAAGACTAATTTTCTAAAAGAAGAACACAACAATAGGGCAACTACAGAGTTAAAAGCAGTGCTAGAAGGGAAGGAAAACACCAAACCAAAAAAAAACCAACCCAAACCCCTAAAACCCAGCCCCCCTCTCCACAATAAACTCTCCTGCCCTTTGAAAATATTCAAACACTAACAAACAGTTATATACAAGAAAGAATGAGACATTTTAAAAATATAAAGGCAAGTTAGATATATAAACTGAAGAGATCTGGGCAGGTTTTTGGTTTTGGTGGGGTATTTTTCCTTTCCACAGAATAAAAAAAATCCTTATCTTTTCCTGCAGCTTTTTTTTTAATAAAGATCAGCATTTGAAAGTAATGTATACTGAGGCCCTTTTTTTATAAATATCCATTCTGAATTCCTATTGCAGAAAAGCTGGCAAGTGTAAACATAATGTAATCAAAACAGAAACACGTTATGCGCTTCCAAAGGCTAGCTCAACGTAATTAGAGCACATGTTCTTTGAAAACAATATCTGAATTGTGTCAGCCACATCTATACGGAAGACTCTGAAACTTATGCAATCACAAAAGAGATGGTTATGGTGATAATGATGATGATGGATACCAGTATCAATTAAGTGATGCAATGGAATGTCTTTCTGGGATGTGCTTGCTTATTCTTTTTTTAAAACAGTATCACATTCAAAATTTATTACCTCTGGCTCAAGGTTCACTACTCATCCACCAATATTTCAGAGCTTCCTATATACACAAACCCCTCAAATAAAGCAACATCCAAAGTCAAAAGCTCTTCACAATGAGCTGCTCAGGTGCAACATTGCTCACTGACATCTTGGAAAAAAAAGAGTAACTACTAAAGAAAAGTAGTATCTTGAATCCATTATTCATAGTAAGAAAAATTATTTTACATTCAGTATTAGCATTAAAGTAGCAATAATGGATGCTTCACAAAGTATTTAAGATACTCTTAAATACAACTGTCAGTTTTAATATTTAAATGTGTGCTTGGAACAAGAGTTTACATACCAAGATATGAAACTGGATTTCAATAATTATGTAATAACCTGAGGGAATGAAATTCAGTATTTCTTATCTTTAGAATGTAGGCTGTTTGGAACATTTAGAGAATGATCCATCCACTTATTTAAAAAAACAAACCAAGACCTTCAACCGTGCTGTGCAATATGCTTTTAAGAGGAAAATCGGTGGATCTACACTCTCAAGGATATGCTACTGAAAGAGGAATGTATCTTATTGCAAAAATGAGAACGATATCCCAGGTTCTTTTTAAGGGACTTCAGTGTTGTGGTTGGAGATCTTTTGCTTGGAAAAAAACACTACAAATATTCAGTACAAAGGCTGTTACTAAAATGAGCATTAGACAATTTTAATTTGCACATCCCTGTTCCCCTGGTGTGGTTTAGAACAAGCACGATCTGACTGTTCAATATTTATCAAGGATCTGCCAAGCAGGTCTTCCACAAAATAGCCATAAATGTTACTTCCTGCTCAGCAAAGTGAGCTCAGTTCTCACTTTAAACCAGCTGACAATATTCTCAGATCTCAAAAAATGAAATATTTAAAGGCTTACTGAAAGCTAATTGCTGAACTGCTATACTCCGTAGAAAAACTCAGTTCAGCAAAACATTTGACACAGAAAAATAAACCAAGATAGTGTGCAGTCACAGTGTAACAGACCTGCCTTTCATTCAGTCAGAGTTGTGGTCAATACTTCCACTAAAAGACTTGTTTATCAAGAATTTATTATGGCAGTTATTAAGCAGCTACACCTCAAACTGACTTGGCAGACAATTTTTTCTGTACATTCAAAGAGCTTTTCTATTACTTAAAAAGGGGGGCGGGGGGGGCGGAAAGAAAAAAAAAAAGGAAAAAGCTGTTGCATCCATTCACAAACACAAGATGGCTTGGTATTTTCTGCTCGTAATCCCTGCAGCCAAGAATACCTACCCACTAGGTAAGTGCTCCCAATGCTCAGGCCATTTTCCCTTTCCTGTGTTTCAATTCAGAAGACACATTTTTATTTTTGACTGCCTCAGCAAGCATCCTTGAAATATCAGGAAACATTATTGCTGCTTTGAACTTCACCTACCAAAATCTGCTACTGCTGAAGTTAAACAGGCAAACAAAACCAAGTCCCCAACACGTTGAAATTACACTACTTGTAGCCCTAGTCAGCCACTGACTTCAGAAAGGCAAAATACTGCATTGCCATTGTGCGTTTGACTCATTGTAATCCACTTAAGATCAACATTTGCTGCTTACAGCTGTCTCATTCATAATGTAGATGCATATAAGTCTTTAAAAAAGACACAAAATCAAACACACAAAGTGAACACTGCTTATTTCATAACTTTGGAAAGGAAAGTCTGATCAAGAAACCAATGAAATCACACATCTAGGTTGAAAACTATGCATTTTTAAAGCCATTGGCATAGGATAAAAGAGATTCTGCCTTTAATTCAATGAGGTATGCAGTCATATTCCTCAACACACGCACCCTGGAAAGCTAAGCAGGAAAGTCTTTTAAAGCATAGCAGTCAGAGAGTAACTCGACATCTCAAACAACAAACTTGAGCTTCATAGGTCAGACTAGTTTGTAACAACATAGGAACAAGGGAACTACTGATCCTCACTGTAGTGCTAAGCCAAGGTGAAGACTTGGCCTTTGATCACATACCAAGGCACAGAAGTTGACTAATTGGATTCAGTTCAAAATTCAACTGGACTGCAAAAGGGCAGTTTCACAAGAAAAGCATCCAGCCAAATTAATCCAAAGAAACTTTCCTCTACTGAATGATAGCTACTGGCCTCAAACAATCACATGGGATATACAAAGAAAGGAGAAAAGGAATCTGCTAACATAGCAACACTTAAATGGACACAAACTATTTATTTTATAAGTCTTGGACTACTATGTTGACGAGACAGTAAAAAGCAAAGTAAATGAGTCTCAATAAAACACTACAGTCTAAAGGGCAAACTCTATTACTCTTACTTAACCTGACTAGTAGCTAAAAAGAAGTCACCTCTAGTTCTCTAACAAATCTCTGATTATACTTCAAGAGAACCTTTTTTTTTTTTTTAAATAAGTCAACTTGGAGTTCTAACACAGTGACTTTTTTCAAGATCTAAAACTACATCTAATAAAAATTACCCTTCCAAGTTCCCAGCTTTCACGTCTGGGAACACCATGATATGCTCCAGCAAGATTTCTGATCTGGACAATCAAGGGACCAGGGCTGCAGGGCACAACATACTGTACCAGACACCAAGCTATACAATTGCTCTGTAATTAGAAGCAGACCAACCAAATACAAATAGAATCAAATTGACTTCTTCTAAATTCCCTTATGAACTGCCACCAAAGCACTGGTTTGGAATTGCATTTATCAAAAAGGCTCCAGATTAAATTAAAGAAAAATAAAAAAGAGTAAAACAAAATTTAGGGCAGTAAAAGAATTAGAGACACTAATGATCATAGTTCAGTTGAACGCTAATGACCCTACATCTTTTCACTCTAGTTTATAATGACAGCCCTGAACTCCATCTTACAATAATTCTTGGTGAGTAAGCAGCTTTACTTATGAGACCAAAGGCAAATGATTACTAACCTTTCTACATTGACTGGCTTGTCAAATTTAAATAGAATATAATCCCCAGCAACTGGTGTGACAGCCCAGAAAAAATCTTCCCCTACGTAGGTTTTTTCTAGGGTGTGCCCTTGGTAGACTTTTAAAGATGTTGAAACCTCTGCAGGTGGATTCACGTGGATTTTATGCAGCAATGGTTTCAGGAAGTCTTTATCCTAATTGAAAGAAAGACAAACATCATGTTGGTCAGATAACCTGCTTTATTATGTGAATTTTCCAAGTGATTACACTTAAAACAAACACTTGGATAAAAAGGAAAATGAATGCATTACTCATTTTTGGGTGTATCAGATCTTATACTAATTAAGAAGATGAACATGCCATTAAAGCAAAAGAAAAAATCAGAAATAATATCCCTTAGTAAAAGTCCACAAAATGAGATTGGTACTTCTTATACTTGATAGCAATGAGTTTAAATCCGATTTCATTCCAATTGAAGTAATACGTATCACGCTTGAAAATGCCAGACCCAACAAAGCCTTTTCTCAAAGGCTGCAATGTTTTTCATTTCATCACCCTGCTCTGTAAAGAAAAGGAATTTAGCTACTAACTGTGAGTTTCTGGATCTTTCCTGCTAGAGAGGAGTGGAGGCCAACATGCTGGAAAAGAGAAGGCCTGAAGCGTATCCGTAGGTTAGACTTCTGTCGATCACAATGTTTCTGAAAAAAAAAATCCCATTAGTAAAACCATCACAAGGTTACTGAGCTTTTATTCAATGTATGCTACATGAACCAAACAGACTCAGCAAGAACCCAGATCTAGTCATCCAGTTGTTTGTGATTTTACTCCAGAAATCTATCAAGACTGCTGTGCAAATATAATACTACTCAATGAAAGGAGAAATCTAAATCTTTCCCTTCTTGCACAGAACCGGTTTATTCAGTATTTCAGCAAAGGTGTTACTTAAGAAACAAAGGACCAAAATCTAAAGTTTATTCCCCATTTGGAACTTTCTCTGTGACCAAGCAGTGGTGTTCTGCAGAGCCTTAGGGGGTGCTACGTGAACTACCTTATTTTACAACTGTTACGCACAGAAACTAAATGGACCTTTGCTTTCCATCCTACTACAACCATCTCCAAAATCCAAAACAATAACAGCTATAAGTGCCTCTCAGAACTGTGTCTCAAGGGTTTTTTTTATATTAAAATCTTGGCAGAAAGAGAGACTCTTACAGGACATGCAGTATACTAGCCTCCACCTCATCCAAACCAACTCACCCACCATCACGAAAACATTTTAGAAGCTTCATGGTAAGAACAAACTTACAGCATCTTTTTCAGGGTTACACACTTTCACCCAGAGGATATGGTCCAGGAGCCAATCAATGGGTTTCTCCTTATAAAACATAAATATGAACTCTACAATAAGAGTGATATCTGGAGACTGGAACATTTTACCTGTGACGACATTAAGAACAACTGGAGTTACTTTTGATTAAAGATAACACCGTATTTTTAAATCAGTGAGATAATAGATAGGTTTGTACCATGACAAGAAGTGTTGTGATGAACAACTTGAAATCTCAATGTTATTAAAAGCTCCATACCTTTCAGCTATGCAAAACTAAATAAAATAACTATTCAAACAAGAACACATTGTAATATATGTTGGCGCTACCAAAATATTCAATGTATACTACAACAGAGTCTCCTTAAGAATAGAAATGGTCAGTCTGCAAAAATAAAGTTATGGATTCATGTCTATTATTCTCCATGCTGTGTGTAAGCTCGAAGCATCCGAGACAAGGAGCTGCAAGTGTTACTGCCCAGTCACACAATTTTAGCTTTTCCAGAGACAGAACACCTACTACTAACTCCAGAGTCTCCTCTGTAGAAAATAAAAGAGAAAGAAAAAAGCTACTAGAATATAACCAGAGACAAAGCAATTTAATAAAAAAAAAAAAAAAAAAAGAGAGATGCATCACACAGCAGTGGCCACATTTTTTTCTGAAAAGCACAGGCCATCAGCAAACTCATCCTGAGGCCATTTCCAAGTAGCCACACTCAAAGCACTCAGTTGCCTAGCAGAAAGTATAAGTACCTCCCACAAAAAAAAAAACACCTGCAGAACTTCTTCATCAAGACAGTATCACAGTATCACAAGGTTGGAAAGGACCTCTGAGATCATCAAGTCCAACCTATAACCTAACACTAACACCAACACTAACACCAACCATCATCTAAACCATGGCACTCAGTGCCTCATCCAGTCTCCCCTTAAACACCTCCAGGGTCGGTGACTCCACCACCTCCCTGGGCAGCCCATTCCAATGGCCAATCACCCTTTCAGTGAAGAATTTTTTCCTCACATCAAGTCTAAACTTTCCCTGACGAAGCTTAAGTCCATGCCCTCTGGTTCTGCCACTGGTCACCTGAGAGAAGAGACCAACCCCTGCCCAACTACAACCTCCTTTTAGGTAGTTATAGAGAGCAATGAGGTCTCCCCTGAGCCTCCTCTTCTCCAGACTAAACAGCCCCAACTCCCTCAGTCGCTCCTCATAGGGCTTGTGCTCCAGCCCCCTCATCATCTTTGTTGCCCTCCTCTGAACACATTCCAGTATCCTAACATCCTTCCAAACTGGGGGGCCCAGAACTGTACACAGTATTCAAGGTGAGGCCTGACCAGTGCCGAGTACAGGGGGACGATAACTTCTCTGGTCCTGCTCACTGCACTATTCCTGATGCAGGCCAGAATGCCATTGGCCTTCTTGGCCACCAGGGCACACTGCTGGCTCATGTTGAGCTTCCTGTCAACCAGCACTCCCAGGTCCTTTTCTGCCTGACTACTCTCCAGCCACTCTGTCCCCAGTCTGTAGCTCTGCATGGGATTGTCGTGTCCAAAATGAAGTACCCGACATTTGGACTTATTAAACATCATCCCATTAGAATCAGCCCAGCTCTCCAATCTGTCCAGGTCCCTCTGTAGGGCCATCCTACCCTCTAACACATCAACCCTTCCTCCCGGCTTGGTATCATCTGCAAATTTGAATATATAATGCTTAGTCAAGTACAGATGGAGTTCAGGGTGGCACTGTGCTACAGGATTCTTGTGAATCATGCAAACTCTGAGGCTTAAAGGAGGCCTTAGCAAAAGAAGGAAACCTAGCTGTTTCTATATACTATCAACAAGAGCAACTTTTTACATGGCTGTGGAATACACTTCGCTGCCAGTATAGGTGTCTGAAGAGAAAGATGGCCAATACACTGGGCTAGTCTGTTGAACTGAATGCTGCACTTTTCTTAAGTGCCTTGTATGAAGCCACTGCTAGCAGAAGCAACATGTAGTTGGGAGTGGGGCAGCCCAAGGCTGAAGACAGACTTTGACAACAAGTACTTGTACCAGAGACTGAGTGCCAACTAAACTCCCAAAGGAAGTTCCAGATTTGAGGGCAGATTGAGAAAACATCATGAGGTCTGCAGTCGAAGTCTGCCTCTGCTTTGCTAGGCTACAATGGAGGAGGCAAGGGAGAAAGGCATTACATGACAATAATTTTCTTAGAAGGACACAGGCTGAATTGATTCAGTTCTGCAGACGGTGCCGACATGCAGACAGTGCTGACTTAGACAGGCACGGGCTCTTGGGGACATATGCATTAAGGGATCAGAGTACACTGGATAAGAACTTCTGTTGCAAGTCTTCTGTCCACCCTGTCCCACAAATTAACATTCAGCACCTAGGCATGCAAAACGGTTTTTTTTCTCCGAATTGTAATCTATAAGAGGACAAAATTATTATGAAAGGTCACTAAGGAGTCGCACAGGCTAGCCTAGATGACAAATAAATAGGGAAAAATGTTTTGCACAAAGCTTAACAACTGTCAGCAGTGCAGCACTCCACTTGAGCAGGTGGCTGAGTGGAAACAAAGAAATGGTGCAAGCAGTCTATCTTATTTAGCCATTAAGGAAGATTTTCGTATTTACATAAATGGAAGAGATTATTTACCCTGAACCAGTACTACAGAAAATGTAGAAAGTTATCTAAGCGATGAGGAACACACATTTCCACTGTGAATGTATATGTGGACTATCACTTAGAGCCAGAAGTTCAGTTACTTCTCTTTCTTTGGAAGTCTGTAATTCACAGAACAAAACAAAAACAACAAGGTCCGAGGAGCTAAAGTCCAAATCCCTGTGGTAACAGAGAGGGAAAATTTCTCTGCTGAAACAGATGACTGAGTCTGGCATATTATACAATAACTCAGAGAAGATATTGTTAGCTTACACCAGAAGGACGGGATGTCATACAGAGGGACCTGGACAAGCTGGAGCTGTGGGCTTCTGTGAACTTCATGAGGCTCAACAAGGCCAAGTGCAAGTCCCTACACCTGGGTCGGGGCAACCCCCACTATCAATACAGGATGAAAGATGACGTGATTGAGAGCAGCCCTGCAGAGAAGGACTTGGGGGTGCTAACTGATGAGAGCTCGACATCAGCAGGCAACGTGCGCTCACAGCCCAGAAGGCAACCGTGTCCTGGGCTGCATCAAAAGCAGCGTGGCCAGCAGGGTCAGAGAGGGGGTTCTCCCCCTCTGCTCTGCTCTCGTGAGACCCCACCTGGACTACTGCATCTAGAATATCCAGCATAAGAAGGATATGGAACTGCTGGAATGGGTCCAGAGGAGGGCTATGAACATGATCAAAGGGCTGGAGCTCCTCTGCTGTGAGGACAGGCTGAGAGAGTTGGGGTTGTTCAGCCTGGAGAAGAGAAGGCTCCAGTGGAACCTCATAATGGCCTTCCAGTACCTGAAGGGGCTACAGGAAAGCTGGGAAGGGGGATGATTTAGATTAGAAATTGGGAAGAAATTCTTCACAATGAGGGTGGTGAAGCACTGGCACAGATTGCCCAGGGAAGTTGTGGATGCCCCCTCCCTGCAAGTGTTGAAGACCAGGTTGGATGGGGTCTTGAGCAGCCTGGTCTGGTGGGAGGTGTCCCTGCCCATGGCAGGGCAGTTGGAAATGGATGATCTTAAATCTCCCTTCCAACCCAAACCATTCTATGGCTCTATGACACATATATTAGAAATACAGACATTTTGAAGGGAAAGCATCAAAGCTGCAGGAGCCCTCTTATGTGTACTCTGTTGCTTCAGGCATCAGATTCTTACGTCTGGAGATTTACTTTGAGAATGCCAGGATCTGGGATAGCAAGATCCTTTATTTTCTCAAAAAGAGGATACATACTTAGGAGATCACCTAAAAGGGCTTATCCTTTCCAAAAAACAGATGCAATTTCATTCATCATCTGATGCAATTTCATTCCCTTATGAAATTGGGTAAGAAAATAGCTAATTAAATAATACATTTTTTGAATTCTGAGATGAATTTGGAGTGGTCTGAGGCTACATCATGATGTAGTGTAATAAATACAGAAGAAGTATCTGACAAAAATCAACTGTTTCATCTGCCAGAATGATGCTATATCCATAAAGCAGACCATTCACTCAGTGTGGTGGAGAAGTAAATGTGGTAAGACACTAACTGGCCTGACATTGCCAAATCAAAGCTATCCCTTAGAAAAACCTTGAATTTGCCTGTTGAGAAAGCAAAAACACTGACATTATGTCTAAGAGCCTGTTGCAATGAACTCCTCAAACAGGCATCTCCACTTAATGTTCTGTAACCAAAATCTGAAGCTCCCACTCAACAAGGGACAACTCCTACTAAATAAGTGACAACTGCAAAGCTTTCTTCTCTAAAGACATACGAAAGATGTTATGATTTTTATTAGTTTATTGTTGCTATTTACACACTATATTGTCATCATATTGTTTAACATTACGTGTGGAAGTAAATATTTTAAAATAAGTAGGAAATAATCATATGATTTGTACAATGTTGTGTAAAATATTCATGCAGAATAACAGTTCTTTCAGCTTGTCACACTTCCAGCTAAGTGGGCTCCCAATTTTCCTGGTGACTCATCTCTGCCTACTGTTTTCAATAGCATGGGGCAGAAAAGAAAAATATGAGAAACCCTAACCAAACACCAGCTGAAAAATGGGACTAATCAGATGTTTCTGGGATGTCTATGGGACTGCAACCATCATCTCTAGATGACACCTGCTGAGGTAGTCTGTCAGCACACCTGCTTCCATAGGAAACAGATCTTTCCAATTGTGTCAGAGAGATGCACAATACCATGAGACAGCGAAGACGTAAGCATCCCCAACATTATTGCTCCAATCTCAATGGAAGCAGACTGACAGAAGAGACAGTTCATACTGTTCCAGGAGGTATACACAGTCATGGTGCTCTGGAATGTTCTGCTGCTTCTACCCAAGGACAGAATAAAAGAACCACACTGTACATTTTTTTGACTAGCTCATCTTCTGAAGAGAACAAGGATTACAGTCTTTGGTTGTCACCTACGGTGAAAAGACACCCACAGATCATGTCACTGGTAACCTGAATGTTAAGGTATAGGATTCGCACCTACAATCCTTCCTCCCACCTGGTCTGGTAGGAGGTGTTTCTGCCCATGGCAGAGGGGTTGGAACTGGATGATCTTTAAGGTCTCTCCCAACCCAAACCATTCTATGATTCTATGATTAAATAAGCAGAGAACAAGCCTGAAGGTTAAGACTAGGAATTTACTCTTTTCTCTAACTTAAGCTATTATAATTTTACCAAAATAGAAACAGGATATCAAGAGACAAATTATTTACTTTCATATGGCAAACTGACCTAGGCCCAAAGGTGCTTTCTTCTGGGCCTAGACTGGCATACTACTGTCAGTCATTCAGTCAACCACTCAGGGAACAATCCAACTAAAATGGTGATGTCAGATGATAATGCATTGGGGGGGGGGGGGGCAACAACAACAAAAAAATAACCAAAACAAAAAAAAAAACAAAGCAAAATCAACCAAACAAAAAACATCCTTATACATCCAACTGCATCAGCTGGACGTACCTGCGCTAGCATCTGCAGTTCCACCTGGCCTCTCTACATTACACTGCCCAGGCAGCATGGAAGGGTTCAACAGTGCACGTAAAGTCTTCTCACTTTAATTTGTTAAAACCACTGAAGCGAGGATGAAGAGGCAACACCCTGCTCCTCAGAAAAGCCCTCATCTCCCTTCAGCAACCAAGGACAAACATCCCCACGCTACTTGCTGAAATGCTGTCACCACCTTCCACACCCAGCTTGGCACAGCCCTCCCTCCAGGTCCTTGTCCCTCCATGTAACATAGCATCCGTCATCTGTCATTTCTGTCTCAGGATTCCACCAGTACAGCACAGCAGTACTGCCATGGATCAGTGATCCCCTTTTCTCCCCTAGAACATTCTTCCCACACCAGCTCAAAAACAAATCTTTTCAGTGAAGTCCCTGGTCTTCAAAGCTCTGTATCTCTGCCTGTTCACAGCTACTCTTTCTGATGGGGAGCAGCCTATTACAACTCCTACTCCACAGATACAATACCCAGCTCCTCTGAATTCAAACCACCCAAGCCTTTGCCTAGCCTCATCTGAGAAAGAGTAGTGGCAGCAGCCTGGTTTCTCTAGGGCACACTCAGTCCAAGAATGAGAAGCAGCATTTGCCAAGGTCCTGCGGTCCTGTGGCTCCTCATGTAGCTGCAGGTGAAGAAAGTGCTGTGAGCCATGGAGCCATGCCATGCAAATCTAGCCTACAGATTGCCCTCTGGCCATCTCCAATAAACAGTCAAAAATCATCAAGCCAAAGAGATCTAACCAAAGCCTGCAGTCAACACACATTGCCTCAAAACAAAGACAATGTGAAAGAATTGAAGCAATGGCTCACCTTGTACTGTATTTGTGCACTTGGCACAATGTAAGAGAAAAGACATAAATCAAGGAGACTCTGCTGACAATATTTTAGAGGTTTCAGAATCTGGGTACATGCAACCTTCCCTTGGAAAGAAACACTAAAATTCAAAAGAATCAAAACACAAAGGTAATATCATTCTCCATAAATCTCTAGAGATTTACCAAATGTGGAAGACTTTCTCCATATTATTTATCTACATTGATAAAAGTGATATTCAAGACTGAAAAAATACATATTGTGGAACATCACCTGCTATTTATTGTCCTCTGCTAAGATTTCTATATGATTTTCAGTCCATTTAAATTATGAACTTTTCTGTCCCTCTCAATATTTTGTTGGCAAGTACAACAAATACAAAATTTAAAACTTTGTTTTCCACAGTTCTTTGAACTGCAAATATCTAAAACATTAATTTGCATTCTTCCACATAAGCACCACATTAAATGGATTCAGTCTACACCAACAACAACTTTATATCTTGCAAGCACATATTCTAACTATAGTTGAAGTCTTTCGATGTTTTCCCTTTTAATGATATGTAAATTAGTGGCATTAAAACCAGAACTTCTTTGAAGTTATTTAAATCTCAAATATTTGACTTGATCTACTCTTCCCCAAACTTCAACTATATGGACAGCTTGAGCAAAACTGGAAGCAGAACAACTTAAAATGATCAGAACAAGGTGCCTTAAAACAGCAGGGCACAGTAAGCGCCAGAGGAACTGTATGAGATAATCAAAAGGCTGATTTCACATGTTAAAAGTTTGTGACAGCTGACATTACAGCTACAGCACAGAGTACTGCATATCCTCTGGAAAATATATCAGCTCACAGGCAGCTGGAGGACAAATCAAAAATCATAAAAAGCTAGTAGGACTTCCCCATGCTGTGTCAGGAATCCAGTGCAAACCAGAATCCAGAAGAGCAAGAGATTTGTCTCCTTCCACAGAGCTTCTCAGGGAATCAGCACACATCTCACACATTATTTATTAGATACTCGACAGCATTTAAGACTGTGCTTTCAGTATCAAAAAAAACACCAAAGAAAGCAACTTCTGCTCTGTGGCAGAGGTGACAAAGTTGTATAATCTTGCTGTCAGTCTAAATAGCTGCATTTGCCACTTCCTCATGCGGTACTTGCATAAATTAGATTTTCAGTTCAGAAATACGTTATGACAAAAAACATTTTAACCTAGCAGAACTTGCAAGCTGATCAAGGTTTCCAGAAGCTTACATCTTCCTTTTTTAAAGAGATTATTTGTAAATCAGTAGAATCTAGACAATGCAGTGCTCTACCTACTCTCAGACATTTACACATAAAGTTCATCCCCAGTCACAAACAACCCTTTTTGTTCTTCTCCATAGCTATCTGCATTACCAAATTACCCTAGAACCAGTCTGCATCAAGATCCATAAAGGGACAGTAGAGATGAGGCAAATCTACATTACTTACATAAAATTTCTACACAATATATGGTTATAGCACAGCAATGTGCCTCAAAGCCAGAAGTTTTAGTCACTTTCATGAATGCTAATTTTTCTCTCAAAACTTAAAAGCAGGCTAAGTAGTTAAATTAGGAGTGAAAAAAAAAATCTAATTTAATTTTCTAGGTAGAAAAAAAGATATGTGGCCATAGCTTAAATGCATCTGAAATTCTACTGGTATCATCTAATTAAAAGGAAGCAAGCAAATATTATACAAGGAACAAAGAACAGGGATACAAGCAGCAGTAGCTAACAACTGCACTGAAAAAAGTATACAGACAGTACAGAAAAACAACTATAAAATATTTTAAAGAGTTGTGCTGGTGATTAAGCCAAATCTCGATATTAAGAACTATTATCTGCCCCTTCTGGCTTAGACACGCTGCCCTCTGTAGTAGTACTAAGAACATAAAATGTGAAACACACAGATATACAAATAATAAGTGATCTGAAATGCATCTGCATGGGGTAGACAGTGCATATCCTAAACTGTAAGTTGTTTTTATGCACATTTGGACATGCCAGTCTTACAAAACTGCACTGTGTAAGTGAGTACACTCTACCACTTCATTACACAAATGCAGAATGAGCATACAGCCTAGGCACTTCAGACCGAATTTACATTTGAAATGCAAGTAGGACTGGAGCTAAAACTCTAACTCCAACTAAACACACAATATAAGTTTAACTGTTCAAAATAGAAACAAAGCCTAATCAGATGCTGGTATTCAATGAGTCTCCGCAGCCACAGAACACACAGTGTGTTGCAAGGGGCTCCCCAACAGAAGAGACAAGTCCATTTAGGGCAAAAGCTCCAGTAAATTATTAAAATGTTTATTTCTCCATAATAGGCAGCTCTGTTTCCTGTTTCTCCCTGCCATCTTCAAGGCCACAAAACAAGTCCCATAACTATTTCAGCTAATCATGCATCTCTGTCGACAGCCCAAGGCAACCATGGAGATTATGGGGTAGCCAGATAGATAAGGAGACTTTCCTCTGCCCATTTCCTCTCCTCTCCATTGCTTCTGTAGGTTAGATTGACAGGCAAATGTATGAAGTACCATTTTTATAACCTACCATAGCATATTTAGGAGATAACTACTATTTTCTTTTATACTTAGTGAATCTCTGAGACTCTGAAAGTCAGGGAACTATTGCCTTGGCAGCACACTTGACGTTGAGCTGGAAACAGGATAGTACTTGCCATTCACACACTGCCAGCCTTCTCAGTTCCACATCTAGGTCTATGTCCACTGTTTGCAACCATTATGGGTCACTGAGCTAAAAATAAAGCCATTTTCTGGAAAGTAGATCCAACACAAAAACGAGAGAACAGCAACAATTTCCAGGAGAATGACAGAACTCGGGACTGTGCTTTATCTATTACAGGTAAGATTTTCTTCTTGTTACAGCATTTGCACTGGAATCGTTTGTGTTGACTACATACAGGAATCTCCACAATCTGGCTTAGCTTTTCATTTTTCCTCATGTATCTCCCGCTTAGTGTTTTTAAACAGATCATGACACATCCCTGCAGTAATGAAATAACCTTTTGATTTCTAAAATCCCTTCAAAACTTTTTTCATTCCTTTTCTGTTAAGTCTAGTACCTATCATTAAAAACATAACAGCGTAAGAGCAAATAGCCATAAAGTAAGTTCAACAACACCCTGAGAGTCAATTCACAACAGCCTGAAATGCTGCATTAGCTTCTCTCATTGTTGATCAATCCAAATGACAGACGGACTCTCAGTATACCTAAGGAGCAGACTGTCATAACTTCTCCTTGGTGGAGACAGAACAGGCTTTGCAATCAAGACAAACCAGTACCTGCCAGTTCCTGTAAATTTTGGCACAAACAACAATTAAGTTGTTTTATATGGAGTTACTTTTCACGCTTTTTTCTTCTACTTCAGTCAGTTGTGTTTTAATGACATTTTTGTTTAAACAGCAGCTAAAGTCAAAATAAGTCAATCCTTGCAGTTCAACTGCTAGTACTTTTATAAATTAATTAACTTTTGGTTATAAAAATGCCACTTTGAACTTGCCTCAGTCATGCAGAAGTATATAAAATAACTGAAAAAATCACCATGAGTTAGTCCAGAGTTCCTAAAAAAAGCCAATTAATTTCTACTTCTTGGTCTATTTTCAGTACAAAGAAGATAGCTTTGAAGTCAGATCACTATTAATTCACAGAGTGAGTCTGAGGATGAATGTGTTCTTTCAAAGTACTAAAGTCAACATTTTCTTACCAATGAAACCCAGCTGAGAAAATTCTAGAATCATCCAATCTTCAGAAGCGAGCTGAAGTGCAAAATTTTTTATTGTGCTGAAATAATTCTGCTTGACAACGATGTCATCTTCGAGCTAGAGGAAGGCAGCAGTGATATCAACATAAATAAAAATAAAAAGCCAGCAAAGCAATTGGAAAAAGTAGTGCTAGGAAATACTAATTTATAGTATACTGCTAACATTTAGCGATATAGTTCTAATGCAAGCGCTGCTACTAAACCTAGACGCTATAGTCAAGAATAACTACTGCAGGGATCATAGTCTATCTATTTGTGGAGAACTAACTCAGAATCTTTCTGTAGTAAGAATCCACAAATGTATATCAATCTTACTTCAGAAGATGGCTTTTCTAGCTTCTTGCTTCAGGCAAAAATTGTCCATGAAATAACGTAAGACTAACTGACATCAGCAATAGAACGAGTAGAATATCAGTATGATGTGTACACAAATGTGACTCTGTTTACTCATACACCTAACAGCATTGAAAGAACTTATCCCCCAAGACAAGAAGCTAAGAGACATGTTGTCTAGAGAGGTGGGATTCATTTCACCTGGTTTTGGCTGTCCAACAGAATAGCAGGTGTATAGCCCAAAATAATCATCCAGCCCAGGCAGCAGAACTGCCAAGGTGTGGTGATACAATCCCTTTAATTCATAGTAAGTGCAGGCCACCGCTTTAAGGATCGTCATTCTCCTGTCCTTTCTCCCAGTGCATTCATGTTCTCCCCCTTGCGCTGTAACTAATATTTGTGCAACTGTTTAGTTTCAAAAAGACTGTTCATGCCATTGGCTCTGCAGCTTCCAGAAAAGCCAAGTCTCAAACAGCTCTCAGAGAGTAGTCAGCATAGCTTCGTAAAAATTATGAGTGGGACTGTATACCCAGTCCCAAAATCTAAATAAAGGTAGTTGCAGTTACTTGCTAAATCTGCAATACCTGTAAGGTAAGGTTTCTACTTTAAAGCAGCAAGACATGATACACACAAGTCTGATCTAAATTAAATTTAAGAAGAATTGCTTAGCTCCACCCTTGCAAACCTCTTTAAAAAAAGGAAAAAGAAAACAAGTTCAGCAACACATTAAAATGTATCTATACACAACAGCCATAGTAAAGTGATGCTGCACTTGCCTTCAAAAGAAAGGAAAAATGGATTTTAGCTTGGCTTCCACTCAAAACTACACTGGCTTTTTTTGCCTAGGCTACTCATTTGGAGGACAGGTTAAAAACAGTCGTTAAACTGTCTACATTCCTTCACTTTTTTTACTAAGTATCATAAGATAAAACAAGTTACACAGAACAAATTGCTTTCTAGTTCAGTGTCCTCCACAAATTACTTCCTCATATACCATAGCTTCCATACTTAATGCCCTCCTTCAACTATGGAATCAAGTTATCTCCATTCTGTGAATGTCCTTCTGATGCATCTAAGAGCATAATTTCTGTAGACTCATTTGTAAACTTGTCTCAAAATGAAGAAAAGAAATTTACCTGAATGTAGTAAACTCCCTTTTTCTGGGCATACATCATGAGAAAGCAGTAATCCAAGTTTTGTTTCGTTCTCCATCTGAAATTAGATTAAAAGGATAAGTATTATGAAAAATGTTATTTCAATACACAATGGCAATGCAAAGTAAATCACACTATGAAGAATGACACATATTAGTGAAATGTTAGGACAGCTGCTTTTGGCATTGCTCCCTCAGGAAATCCTCTGTCTTAAAAAAAAAAAGGAACAAAGTTTTCATCTTATGCTTTAACACAGACATGAAATTTGTTTACTTTGAATCTGATTTCGTAAAAACTACCTGACATCTCACTGAAAAATAGATGTGCATTTAAAATGGTAATTTAGCAGGAATTACTGGGGTTTACACAATATTTAGGCAGAAAAACAAAAACAGTAAACAAAAAGGTCTACTTACAGCAAAAGAAGTACATTAAACCTCAGGTTTCCTCAAAATTTAACACTAAATTAATTCAATCAAGCATAGCATTAGGTTCTGGTCATGCATAGAACAGCATGCAGACAGGAATAAAACTGATTCACAGAGCACTTTTAGCATCCCCACACTTTCAAGAATTACAGTAAGAAAACATTTCAAGAATTCACATCCCACTTGCCATTTCGTAAACAAGAAAAGTCTGGGTGTGGGAGGAGATGGGAAAAGATCTAGGGGAATAAACTAACCTCACTCTCTCTTTTGAGTCTCCAAATGTTTCTTTCAAGTTTGTCAAGTCAGGATAGTAAGATGCAGGAGGAGCTATTACTTCCACCAAGCCAGAATTGATCTCTGTAGAAAATCTATCAAGAGAAACATCCTGAAGTCATGTGAGAGATTCTGAGTTCTATAGATTAAATGCTTTTTTCTGTAGGTACAGTTATTATGTCTGGTTACAACAATGACTTAAGTCAAATGAGGCACGTAAAATAACAGTATAAAAAAAAGTTTTCCTTAGCATCTTCTTCAGAGCAGTACAGCCTCTTGCCCAATAATCAAAATTCTAACTAGATTTTAAACATACCTTTTACCTTTCCTTCTTCAGAATCTATTGATTTTTTTCAAGTTCTCTTTGAACATATGGAATACAAAGCCCTAACACAGATGTCACAAATTTCCATTCAAGTTAAACCAATCCCATCTGTTTATGTTGCACCAAATAATTTAATCTCATTTATTGTTTTACAATTTAACTGACTGAATCACTGCCCCTTAATTTGTCATCTATTACTTTTTTGTTCTGAAATCCAAAACCCTAAGAAACAAAAAAATGCATGACCTCATACTTCCAGAATACTTTTTATTACTTACCACAAGGCAAATCCACTAAGAAGCTCCCCCCCCCCCCCCCCATTAAAACTAAAACTTACTCTTTTTCCAGGCTTGCAACAACACTGTTAACGTAATCAAGATCAGTCTGAAAAAAACACATACACAAAAAACAATTAGTATACTTAACAATTTGGAGCTACAGTTTAAAAGAACCCAGTAACATAAAAACATTGGAGGTAGTTGTACTTGAAAAATCCATTTCAGCATGTAAGATATTTGAGTAATACAGGAACACACCTACATGTAACCATGTCTTAAGTCTAAGGGGAGATGAAACAATTTTCTTTTTTTTAAACAGAAGGGAAAAATATTTGCTTCATCTCTGCTTTTATCAGACAGTTTTAATCCAACTGTTGATATTTTCTTGCAAACTCTCATGCTCTTAATGACAAAACTATCACTGAGCATTTGTGTAGGAAGAACCTCACATTATTGTTATATAATAATAATAGATATTAAAACACTACAAAGGAAAGCATGGCATCAAATACACATTCTTCTTTCAAAAGTACAGCTCCTAAATTTTGAATTTTAAGTGTAGTGCCCCAACTACAGACAGCAATGAACATGCTGTTTTCCTAATTAGGGTCTCTCTTTTGCACAAGCCTATATTTGAGGGACTATGAAACCTATCAATCACCCAGTTCTTAAAGATGTACAGATTCTAAAAATTACTTGGTTAAAATAAAAATGGTGACATTCTGGAAAAGTCTAGATCATCTAACTTGCCAGAACTGGCCAATTATTCAACTTGTTTACTTAGTCATACACCTGCATTCCAGGAAAACAGTTTGTGAGATCATAAATATGACTGGAAAACCCTAATCTCTGTTATACTTGCTAATCTAATAATTTGACATACTACTAATCAGTTTTCAAAAGAAAATTTACAGCCTATAAATCAACCCAGATTCTGGTGGCTCACGAGGATTCAGGACAAATAGCTGCCTTTGAAATGCTGGAAACAAGGGAACAGTTCATACTTTTTCTGATAAATTTGTAATGCAGATTATCATTAAAGGATTATACACATAGAGAATAAATCCCTTCCAAGCATTTCTACAGAACCGCTAATCTTGTTTGATAAAGGTGCTTACCCTTTGATCTTAAAAATCACCATTTCTATTTTTAAAGTTTTATTTTTATAAAATCCAACCTAATGCCAGTGACGCATGCTTTTCCAAAAAGGACAACAATGGGTTTCTTCCAAGAGCAGGTTCTAAATACTACCAGAACATGTGAATAGAAAGCATTTGCCATACATTTTTCACACCTATTTTCTCCCATAAGGGCTATGCGTAGTTCTGGACTGAACTTATAACATGCAGATAAGGTGTTCAAAATATAAAAAGCATGCTGCAGGGTGTTCCACAGAAGCAGATTTCCAAGTCCATATGGATCTTGATTTATCTCTAAGTCTTTAAACACACATACGGATTGTTCACACACAGTTCATTACTGGAATGGAGTTTATGTGTTTAACAGTTGCAAATCAGTGACCTAATGACTACCTAAAAATAATTTTAGTACAGCCATCTTTAACTGAAACATTTCTTTTTTTCT
Source organism: Tapera naevia (assembly GCA_033556795.1). Classification (NCBI taxonomy): domain Eukaryota; kingdom Metazoa; phylum Chordata; class Aves; order Cuculiformes; family Neomorphidae; genus Tapera; species Tapera naevia. The sequence goes on from JAUMJJ010000029.1 coordinate 20,205,628, forward strand.
TTTTTTTTTTTAAGCTTTTAAACATTAGAAATGCAGAAATTCTTGTTTAGTCAACATAGGAAAAAAACAAAAAAAATCTGAGTTTCCAGTTCGCATGCCAAACTTCAAATAAGCAGTTTAGCATTAATAACTCAAATACTTGTTAAACAGGCCATACTGTAACTGCATAGAAAAATGTAAGACTTTTATATATATAAAATATATATATACATTTACACAGAGACAGAAACACACTAGTTTCTGTACAGTATTCCAGAGATTAAAATAAATACCAAACTTCATCCCAACTGGAAACATACATCTGCTCACAAGTTTGTACCTTAGTGTAAGTTTCCTTAGAGCGAATATAGCTTTGACACCTATTTTGCGGACACACGATGAAGCCTTTTAAAACCGTACACACTTATACAGAATGCACCACAACCAGGGATAAAAGAAGTCTGAAATCAGAGGTTCTTTTCTATGCTTTTGCTTATTTGCTTGTGACCTTCACGCAAAAGGTTGGCAGTTTCCCAGTCAGAGCTGCAGTCAAAATAAGGTCATGTGAGAGAGAGGTAGCCTGTAACCTTCCAGCCTCATACTGTAATTTGTGCTGCTGTCACACAAAGTCAAAATGGTCTGGTCTAGCACTACTGAACACAACACAGCAAATACTACTGCTGGTTTAGTAAGTAACTTTCCTTTGGAAATAACAATCACTGTATCAGCACAGCACAAAAGGAGATGTCACTTTTAGGATGAAAAAGAACATTGAGATTAAGAGTTGACGTCATTTTTCACATGAGCAAATGCATTTAAAAGTTGATAACCTGCCACTATTTCTAAATAAGCAGTTCTATTTTTATCTACCAGGAGCAACTGAGATTCAGAACTAGGATTTTAACACCAAACTCTTCCCTTCAGGACAGCAGGTTGGCTTGTCATCTCTACCACCTCAGAACTTCCAGAGTCAACCAACTCCTCCTGTTACTCAGCCTACCATTAAGCGGGATCTTTGCCAACACCCTTCAGCAGTAGATTTGTTCCAGGAAGGTGGCACTTGTAAATTGTTTCACATGACCTCATGACATAAATATGAGAACATGCAATAAATTTGACTAAGCTGTGACTGTACCCAAGGGAAGAGTTAACTACATAAAAGACTTTGCAGGGTTGCAACAGAAGGAAATGTGGAACAGCCAGATAATTGCTCTAACCTAAGGATCTTCTAAGCAGTATCAATAAATTCAGTTAATTTCGGAAGAGTGACAGAAAAAAATCTATTCTTGACCAAAATCTATTCCCCATTTGCGAGGAAGAAAGCATTTACTGCCTTGACAAAATAAGACTTAAGGTCCTCTTTATCAACCTGCAGGATACAAGACTGCTCAAATTCATTACGAACTATATATAACATGAAGGAGTAATGCCCTTGTCTTCTCCAAGAACTTTAAACAGGACAAGACAAATCCAGATTAATCAAAAGGAAGTCATCCATGGAAAACAAAAAGTAACTGTTCTTCAGGTTTCCAGTGAAGACCACCTTGTAGATATCAGGTCATCTTGGGAGTAGCTATGATGAACTTTAAATTCTGTTTCATGGCATCAGTGCTGCTTGCAACTACTAAAATAAAATGTTGCTGGTGATCCTAATCAAAGAAACACAAACTTAAAGACTACAGCTATGAATGTTTTTGTCTACCAGATCAGAGGCAATAACACCACTAGAACTTTTCCTTAGTAAAACCTTTAGGGTGAAGATTAAATAATACCTAGGAGTTTGGAACCCAAGAAAAAGAAGCAAAAATTAATATTTTAAGAACCAATATCTTTAAAGAGATTAAATGCAAAATTGTGATAGGCCACAATCAAAGAGTTAACAGTGACAGCTACAAAGATGCACCTTATCAATGAATCACACTGAGCCTTACAAACAAGTTTGTCCTGTTAGGTGGATCTCTGGGAACTAATGAAAGGCATAAGTAGGCATGGTTATTTCAATATCAGCAGTTCACATCTTTCTGCTTATTCTTTCTTCGTAGTCATGTGAAAGCACTAATCTCCGAGAAAAAGCAAGAACACATGCTGCGAGAGACATCCTCCTTTTTTCATTCATACCAGATCAGACCAAAGACTACTGCAGCTCAGCATCTTGCTCCCAGCAGTGGCAGCCATGAACAGATACATAGCAAAAAATAAGAACAGGACAAGCATACACAATACTCCCTCCTGCTACCATCCACACTCCAACTACATTCAATTCATGTTAATTACCAGGAAAAGTGTGATTTTGTGTATTTAACATTCCTCAGTAGACTCCTCTTCAAGGTATCTCACCAGTATCCCCTTGATATCAATAAATTCAGCTAATCAAGATTTTCAGAAAAAAAAAAGATGATTTTAGCTTATGAGGTCTGAGTTTCATAAGCCTGTGAACACAGCAACATAGTGTCACTGAGTCATAGAATGGTTTGGGTTGGAAGGGACCTTAAAGATCATCCAGTTCCAACCTCCCTGCATCTAAGGTTTAACTCTCTGAATCAGCAATTTTGATGAGATACATTTGATGAATCTCTCTAAAAGAAAACTCAGATGATTGTCAGTGAAACAAGATTTTTAATTTCCTCAGTTTTTCTAGATGCAAAAAACTATCTCAAGTACCTTCTCCAGTTTAGGTGAGGCTGCATTTCAAATTTGCAATTATTTTAAGATTTTTCTGAACAAACATTATTAACCATACAAATATACATTTTTATTTTTAAAACTGAGCATGTGCATAGCAAAGCAGTAGAATATATTAGCTAGCAGAGAACAAGAACTTAGAAAATTCTGCTAGCCAACTGCCAGACAAAACCAAGATTACTAGTTTTAAGAATTAACCTTTTCATACTGTTAAATTCTACTTACTTCAAATCTTTGAATGACAGAAGGTGGGCTGTTTCTCAAAATGTAAGAAAACCACAGCAGTTTATACCAAAAGTCTACCTACTGTCTTAGCCAGTAGCAGATGTATAGGAAAATAAAGATGTAATCATAGAATCACAGAATATCTCGAGTTGGAAGCAACCTATTAGGATCATCAGGTTCAACTCCCTGCTCCTCGCAGGCCCACCTAAAACTAAACCACATGAGTAAGAGCATTGTCCAGATGCTCCTTGAACTCTGATGGGTTTGGTGTTTTGACTACTTCCGTAGGAAGCCTGTTCTAGTGATCAACCACCCTCTTTGGGAAGAACCTTTTCCTAATAGTCAGTCCGAATTTCCTCTAATGCAGCTTCATTCCATTTCCTGGTGTCACCAGAGGTGAGAGATCATCACCTCCCCCTTCACTGCGCTTCTTGAGGAAGCTGTAGACAGCGATGAGGTCACCCCTCATCCTTCTCTTTTCCAAGCTGGTTTAGGCGACCTCAGCTGCTCCTCATAGGTCTTGCCCTCAAAGCCTTTCACCATCTTTGCTGCCCTCCTCAGGACACACTCCAATAGTCTAATGTCCTTCTTACATCGAGGCACCTAAAGCTGCACAGGATTCTTGAGGTAGGGCTGCACCAGTGCAGTGCAGAGTGCTACAAACAGAGTAAGTACAGAACGAACCTTCCTGTACCTCCCACTTCTCAGTAATAAACAGTTTATAATTCTTAGGTCTGACCGGTATCCATACTATTAGATTCAATAGCTCCTCATGGATCTGGTCTTTGTGAATTTGCCCAATTCATTCCAGAACCCATTTACTTACTCGTATTTCACAATATCAAGTAGCAACAAGCATCACAATTTAGCCACATCCCAGGTGAAAAATACTGTCTTTGGTTTAGTTTTTGCCTCTTAACTTCATTTAGCAGCACCTAGATTGCACCTGTACCACCATATCAAACTAAGAATCACTTCTAATCCACATATATAAAATCTAACCAAGGAAAACAGTGATTCCAAACAGGCCTGGAGCCAGGCTGGCACACCGGCAGAGCAAGTGCACAAACACTCCAGGTCATACAAGACATGGTCTTGTACTCTACCAGTACCAAGACAGAATACTGCCAGAAGAAACAAAATAGCCTTGAAGTTCAAACATCTACATTACATTGTAAAGTGTGGGATTCCTGCAGTTGCTTTTATTTTGGGTCTCGCCTCTCCTGCAACAATTTTACAAATTAAGTTTTCCTTAGTTTGTCACTAAGCTCTGCTGTTACTCTAATGCCCGTGACTTGTCCACCCAGTGAGATCAGAATTGCCAAATACTGGACATGGCAATATGAAGTGCCACAGAATGGCAGCTGCCAGGAAAAATTAAATTGCATGTATCAACACTGGCACATTGCTTTCACATTAGGTTCTGCAAATGGAGTGAAAATAAAACAACCCCCAAAATCACAAAAAAATTAAGTAAAACATGATGGAATGCCACAATACATATAGTCTAAGTGTAGTATTTTCTTGTTCTGGAGGTTTGACTTGCAACTTTAGCTTTTTTTAAAGCTATAATTTTCAAGATGCATATTGAAATGTTCTGCAAAATGTACAAGTTTTCAGCAGCTGACTCTGCTTTGAGCAGGGATGTTGGACTAGATGATCTTCTAGAGATCCTTTCCAATTTCGGTGGTTCTCTGAATCTCAGATCTTGCCTCAACAGACCAAACCTCTGTTTGGACTAAATTTCTATTTCAGTTGTCAAAGGAGTCAGTTTTAGGAAGAGAATTGCAAATAGAAGCAAATATAGTACTAAAACTCCAAAGATTTTTTTTTTTTCACAAGCCACCAGGAAAGCAAATTAAGATGCAGAATATCAAAATACTCCAAATTACAGAAGAGAACCTACAGGGAAAGAAGGGGAAAAATCAAACATTAACTGTACAATACATTCTAAACAACGTGTTTCATCTAGGTTGTTAGATTATCCAGATCTTAATTCTTAACTGAAATCCATTATAAGTAAGTCTTAATGTATTCAGAACACCTTCCAAAAAAAGAAAAAATCCCTGAGAAACAATCATGCTAATCTTCAAAGTGTGGTCATTTCATTGCTTACCAATTTCTAAAACTCTATTTGACCTTTCAGCATCCCTGCAGAATAGGGGTGAAATGATTTTACAATTTATTTTAAATAATAACAAGCAACACAAAACTGAACAGCCTCCAGAAAAGGCAAAACAAACAAATGTTTGCCTTGAAATGGTGAAAATGCATATGAATTACCTATATTCAACGCATTAAAATTCACATAGGAAAAAGCAGCCACTAAAGTGGCATTTGGACCTATTTTTGGATATTTATGCAATGAAAAAAAAAGCCCTAAGGAATAAAAGCACAGTAGCAGTTCCCAGTGGTTGCAATAGTATACGAATATAAATAAAGCCTGTGTAAAAGGTAATGATATCTGTCAGAGTTCAACAAATGCAGCTGAAAAACAATTGTTTTCAGGAATACAGTGTCTGCTTTCACATCTGAAGCAAGATCAGGGAAATACCTATATAAATACAGGGAACAGGAGAACAAGATGCAAAGCAAAAAATAGGAATGTAGAATACTGTCATAACATAGCCCTCTAATGTTACATAAGCAAAATGTAGCCTCTGTGTCCTATATGAGCTACTGACTTCATCCTTCCCTTACCAGAAGTCCCCACTCTCCCAAAGAGGTAAGAAATATCTTTATCCCTGCAGTCATTTCTGTGATTAACCCAATTCAATTCAGAACAGGGTTTCACAATGCAAAGCCTCTGCCAGCAACAGCAGGAATACAAGTACACTCTCATATTACTCCACTCTTGTTTCTCCCTACTCGTGCCCTGAATTTCAGCTTCTCAATCATGAAGGCATACATCCATACGGATTGTGCTGTGAACCACAGCATCGTATTAAAGAACAAGTTCAGCTTTTAAGAAGACCAGACAGAACAAAATTATCAAGGGACAGTTCAAAATAGGACATTCAGATTAAAGTTAGGTTTGCATCATATAGCTTTCTACTACTTTTGTGCATATTACAGACGAAGCCTGGCTTGTAGCATCTGAAATAAAGCAGAATACATGGCCTGGCAACCTAAGGAAACTTTGACCTGTCTTGGGTGAGCCAGTAAATCACTGAAAATGTCTAGATGGTTTGTTTTCCAGTAGAGGGATCCCCCTTCTATGACATGTGTTCTTTAGTTGGAGGACAGAAGGAATTTGTTCTCATTATTTTTAGGACAAAGCAGACCACAGAAGCAAAATCTGATAGTGTTGTCCAAATAAGCGTCAATTCAGTCACTCATCCAGGTATGAAGTCACCTGCTGCAATGCATATGAAATAAGATTATTATTGTTACATTCCATCTGACAAATACAAGTAGACATTACTGAAGAGATGAGACATAATTCTGTCTATTAACAGTAATGTTCCCTCACCAGAAGCAACAGATAGTTACTATGGCCCAGGTGCATCTCAGAAAGTATCACAGATAAATAAGTATCTCAGTCATTGCAGTCTAGGACTTGAGAAAATAGCAGAATCCTGAATATTATCTCTGTGCTGAGATACCAGATTTGTCCCAGGTACCTGGAAGTTTTCAAATTTTGTCAAGAATCTTTTCTGAGATCTAATAAAGATTTTTATGACTAGTTTAATCCCATATAAAAACTTTGCTAGTCACTGCCATGAAAGAAAGAGCATTAAATGCTATGATGGTCTCCAGTATCAGCAGCCCATACTCTGGATACCAAAGCTTTGGTATCAAAGAAGTGAGGATTGCAACAGCAACCTAAATATTTCAAATTCTCACTGACAGGCCAAGCTACCCTTCCAGATATAAGAGTTGGCAGTGTATCTAGAAGCTGTGTTCTTCCTGATCAATTTTGACTGACACGTCCAAAACAAAGGCCATCATCGGCATAGGTTTTTAAAATGACCTGGTGAAAGTAATTATAGAACCTTCCAATTGGAAAAGACCTCTGAGATCATCGAGTCCAACCACATCCCTCAACTGCTAAACCATGTCCCTTTGGCATAACAGCCTTGTTTAGCTTTGATTTTTTAAAAAATTACATTCCATACATACATATGTATGTATATGGTAATATCTATTGGTCTTTCTTCAACTGGAGATGTCCAGTCAGATCATTTGAGGACTAGGAATACACTCACCAGGGCAGCTGCAGGAAGGGACAGCTCTCAAGTTTTCAGCAGTTAGGAGAATGAACGGAGTATCTCTGTACAAATACATGTGGTTGAGAGTAAGAGAGACAAAATACTCTTTTGTTTTCTACCACGAGATTTGTTGATCAGAGAGATCTATAATTCAGGCCCAGAGCAAGAAGAGATGATGTTTATTTTGCTGGAGAAGTCTTCCATGTTGCACTGCAATGTTAATACATACAAAAGAGGCTCAGCAAGGTCTGACCCTGTATGTGCACTCAGTGCTTACTCTGCGGAGGCTTTGTTCATGCCAGCATACAGGATGGCACCCTGTTGGGTGCTTCTGTCACATTGACCCAACCAGTACAGAAACTTTACCAAAAAAAAAAAAAAATCAAGAAAAAAAGATTCTCCACAAAAGCGTGACAGATAAAACACTACCAAAGTTCAATGTCTTCTAATTTAGCAGCCACTAAAGAGATGACAGGGCGACAGTAAAAGACATTTAAGATATACAAGTGAATTATATACACATGAAACAACGAAATCAGATTTGAATAAGCAATATGCAAGAAGGTGTAACATGTGGACTAGTGCTCCAAGAACAAATGGCTCGCCAATTATTGCCTACTCAGATGTAATCAGTAGTATACAGAATTATCAATAGGCTTTTGCATACCTGTAGTGTCTTCTGATTCTTCCTGAAATGATTTGTCTTTCCGATTTTTTTTGGTCAAATCAAGGGCTAATAGTCTTTCCAAGATACACTGATTGCTGTTTGTACAAAAGACTGTGCTAAGTGCAGTCACTGATTAATGAAGTGGACTGACAATAATTTGTGATATATTTAGAACAAGTCTAAGATGTATTTTCTTCATGGTAAATGAGATCTCCCCACTGGTTTAGATACCAGGAAAGTATTTTAATTTCTCTCATACTCAGTAATATGTGTGTGTGTGCATATACACATATATATGTCTTGTTGTTACACTGTGATGATGTAAAATACTTCAAAATCATGTTTCCCATGTTAATTACAAACCCTATTAAATAAATAGTTTATTCTGAAAGCAAGTTCTCATATAGAGCAGCTTCATGAGATTTGAATAACTTGTTTCAAGTCATCTGATGAGCCTATGAACTAGCTACCAAGTGAAGGAGAATAAAAAGATCTAAGTACAGAGGTATAATGAATCATGCCTATTTATTAGTCATCCTAATGAATACCTACAAATTATTCTGCAATAAAGTTATTTTAACAAATTGGAGAACACAGACATACGTCAGTTACTGGGAAAAAATGCAAAGTTTACTGTCAAGCAACTCTAGTAATTATTTAAATTGGTGATTAGTTATTGAATCAGCTATTTTAGAAATCCTTGAGTTTCCAGTATGAAAATTTACTGTGTATAATTACATTACTGAGCTATCTATATAGTAAATGAATATGCAGATCCCTTTATTTAGCAACCATAATGCATCTATATTTACTAGCTCATCTGTTTACACTGCTCATGCTGTTTGCAGAAGGCCAATAGCCTTAATTTTTAACTTGTTTTCCAGTAAAAAAGTCAAATCTACAAGAAAGCAGCAAACGAGGAATTGCTAAAAAAAACCCAGCAGGACTGAAAGAGAGTGCTTAGCACAAAGCGATCACCGTCCATGACTATGCCTCCCAGAAATGCTTCTTAAACACTGTCAATTCGATTTCTCAAATGAAGTCACCAAGAAAATACTGAAATGCTTTTAAAAGATCATTTTTCACATAATTCATAAAAACTTTTTTTTAAGTCTTGCACTTTTTTTTGATGGTACAAGCTACAGGCAAAGCAGAGATAGTAATTTTAAACTTATTAGCGAAATTATCTAACCTCAAACAATGACCATTTTTTGATGTACTTAAACTGCACAGATGTTCATCAGAGGCCATGCCTTTTTTTCCCAGAAACTTTTGCTATCATTTTAAAAACAAGCATAGATGGTCAAAGTTCAAATGTATTTTTAAATAAGCCTTCATTAATGCACACACATCATTGAGAGTAACAGTCAAACACATTTTAGGCTAGGAAATCTTACAGACAAAGGTATTTTAAAAGCTGAAGCCCTTCCTCCTTTCATATAAAGAGGAATCGAAGTCCACCAGGGGAATAGGCCCTTTCTTCATACACCCAGAGAAAATGCTTAATAAACCTACAATTCTTACCTTGCAAAAGGAAGTTGAAATACACAGCATTAACTCAGAAAAAGATACCATGTATCTCAGAATGAAGTATTTGTTGTATCACACTACTGAAAGAGTTCCCTGCAGCAATTACAAAACAAACTATAAGATATTAAGAAAATATAAAACACGAACAAAGAAATAGTAAAGCAGGGAAAACATAAAATTGGATGGAATAAAGAAAGGAAAGGAAATACAAGAAATGGTTCTAACCGGGCAAGAATTTAAGAGCTTAGGCTCTTCAAATTTTCCCCGACTTTCATGGCTTGTAATGCCCATAGCAGTTATGTGAGTAAGCACATATAGCACTGCTCTCAGAGACAGAGTAACGTTATCCCACTGCAGAGCAAACTGCACAATTCTCATTGGGTACAGAAGCAATAGTTCCTGTCTTAAAATGTCCAGTTCCTTTACAGTCACTTTTGTAGAATCATTCCTAACATGAAAGAGAATTTCACACCTTCTCAAAGGAAGAAAGATATTTAGCTATGGAAAACTCAGGTATAGCAATAGGGCTTGTCTAAGGCAACAAGAGAAACTTGTGCAGCTGCAGACATAGAGTGTATTCTCTTCACTCCTACTCTAAGTTTTGCAGAAGACAGAGAATCCAATGATAAAACAGTCTTCATAGCTCAGACCTCTTTAAGCAAAACAAAATGAAATTTGAGTTTTAAACCTTGAGAAGAAACCACACCAAAAAGCAATAAAACTACTCCAACTAACACAGTGAAGAAAAACCCAGAGTTCCAGTAATCTATAATGAATCCTGTCCTCTTGATATTCTCAACCAATGGACATTTTAAGAGTATTTTCTGCACAGAAGCAGTTATCTATCCTGACAGATTTTTTTTGACTGACTGTCAAGAAAAAGAAACACAGCAATTTCTATGAGAAAATCACAAGAATCAGTTATCAGGTACAGGTAAACAGCTTAAAAAACTTTTCAAGAAAAGCTTTAAAATGTGCTAATAATAGAACTAGACATATTAAACTGCCAATCTGATTTTCCACTGATTCTTCCCTGAATGGACACTGGCTCACAGAATTAAAAACATTTTGACTGATATAACTAGAGGAATCAAATTTTCATCTGTGGGATTCATAAAACAGTTTCAGTAAAGCACTATATGGTTAGATAGAGGAAGATCAAACATATGTATAAATTTCCGACTGTCCAAGTCAGACTTTTGAGAAAAGCATACAGATCAAAATAAGTAAATGCAACACCCAGCAGCCAACAGATTTATTTCTGAAAGGATTCTATAATTTCCCTAAATTTGATTTCCACTAAATCAGAGCCAAACTGACCAAACTGTCCAACTGAACACTGTTCGAATGAATCCATTAAGAAGGCCTGTGCTTAACAATACCCACTATCCAGAAAATAGAATCAATAACAATCTGTGCCTAACATCTCAAACTGTAGCACTCATTTGAGAAAGTACTAAATAGTAGCATGAAGAGAATGGGAAGACTCCTCCCTACACCACCAGAGTACAGTAAACATTACTTTGATGTTGAAGGAATAAGTTAATTAGCACATCTCTGTCACTAGGTATAAGCAACAGAAGATTTGCAAAATAATGAGTCCACTGAATCTGTGTCCACTATTCCCTTGATAAACAGACAAAGCTGGGTTCTTCAGGATCATTTCTCTCTGAAACACAAGATTGATGCTGTCTCCTTTTCATGGAAGGAGAAGACAGTCATCTGTCTACATATTGAATTAAAAATAGATCCTCACCAATTCCTGAAAGGAGTGATACTTGTAATTAAAGGTGGGTTAGAAATTGCATAAAGAATATTTAAGTGATTACCTCTCCTATAAAGACAACCATAACACAATCCAGTTTTTCTTCAGGGGATAGCTTATCAATGAGGGAGTGGAGAGTTTCTGTAAGGTAAGACTTGACTTTTCTTTTCACTGTAGGTATTCCCATTACAATGGAAACTGAAATCAAAGAAACCAGAAATGTACTTTCAGTAATTTCATACAGAAAACAAAAGCCTTATCTCATATTAAAACATTGCTTAAGAAACACAAAGAGTTAAAATATGGAAATAACAGTAATCAGCAATAGTTTATATCATCCATCATGAGAAGCATGATTAACATAATCACCACCAACATCCAGAGTAAACACTGCAAACAAAAAAAAAGTAATCCTAGATTACCTATGTCAAAGTATTGCATAGATAATAATCAACAATCATGGTATCAATCAGATAAGGTGCACCAAGACTTAAAGAGGGATTAAACTCCCCAAGTTAGCTTTATTTTCAAACTGGCACAACCATTCTTCACAACTGAATTATTTAACTTCTCAGAAGTCATCTTTTAAAATGACACTGCTGAAAAAAAAACCCTTACTACTTCCCTTGCACTTGATTTGGGTTCTTCTAGAAAACCAAGCTCATGTCATCATCATTGCCCAGAAATTCCTCACTGAAATCTCTTACTCCTGTTAAAAGCATTTCAAATGGAAGCAGTCTGGCCCCAGCTACAATGCTATCAACACCACCTTTCTGCTGGCTGCCTGACTCCAGCGTTCCTTGACTTTCCTGTAGTCTTCCTTCTGCACCACGCCCTGTACCCAGGGGCTGGCTCCCCACTAGGAAAACAGCAGGTACCAGTGGGAACACAGTAAAAGGATAAAGCAGGCTTCATGAAGTCGCCACCAGCATGCTAAGCCATCTATGTGAAATCATTTACCACATCATAAATACATAAAATCAAAGAAATATTAAAAAAATTTTGTTTACCCTTCCTTATAGAGCATGCTTTGCCTGACAACTACACATTAACAAGCTCTGAATTTTTAAAACAAAACACTCAAATTCACAGTGACCAGGAAAGGGGAAGACAGGAAAATAATTTTAAGTCTGAATTTCCTCCCTCTTTTTAATTAAATAAACCTGATTCCAATTTCTATTTTGTAATTTCAAACTTCTGTTATATATTCCCAGTGTGATATAATACAGGCTTCACTTGAAACAATAAAGGAATACAAGCCTTTTCCTTCCTGAATAACAACATTGAAATAAATGTTTAGTCAGAAAAACAGGCCTATGGCTCAAGCCTGCACATTTGTCACATAAGCAAGCCTTCTGTTAGAAGAAGGAGCAATCAAACTTACTTGAGTAATGAAAAAACACAGGCCAGGATTAACTAATGCTTCTTTCAAGAGCAAGGAAGGGGAGATAATTAAAAAAGGAAAGGCCTTTTGGACAATAAAATGAGATATTCAAGTCAGATGGCACACAGAGAAACAACGATTCACCGGTGGCGCCTTCAAGCTTAGAGACAACACACACACACAAACACACATATGCTTTGAGGTACACGAGCTTGGTTGGATTTCATGCCATTTATTTTCTAGAACTCCAAGAGTAGGATTCTATGGAGTTATCCTAATGACCAAAGCTCAGAATTTGTGAGGGTTAGAAAAAATGGGGAACAGTATTGCAGCAGAACATTGATTTTTTTTCCTTCCAATGAATGTTCATATTTTACTGATGCAATTCTATCTGATTACCCTGGTTTTCCCAGATCTAAGTTATACATTGAAATACACTGTTCAAAAAAAAACAGAAATATCAAATCCAAAATAATTATATACATGCACGGTTTCCCCACCAATCTGAAAAAACAAACAGATATGTACATTAGCAGTTCAGATTGTGTAACACTTGAGTTTTGTTCCCTTTTACTTAGTTACAAAAAACATCACTCAAACTAAATGCTTCTTAATGTGTACCTTAACATCAGGATAGGGCATGACTGAGATTATGCAGAAAAGAACATAGCTGAAGTTAAACTCCTTTCATCTTGGATTCAGTGCAAATTCTAAGAGATATCAATATCACACAAGTTAAATGAGATGTCCTTGATCCACCAAGAAATGCAGTAAATTATATTACGAAAACTAGAAAGCCCTCTAGATATAAATCATAAAATAAATTCCGTATCAGCCTACCTCCTGTCCTTCCAAGGCCAACCTGTACAGAAGGTTGAAGGCTTCCTTCATTTTTCAACAAATGAGGCAAATGGTAATAGATATTTGGCACTTGAAGAGATTTTTTACTTGTTAGCTCTTTTAACAATTTCAGCGTCTCATCTGCAAACATAGATGAAATCAGTAACAGAGGAAACAAACACTATGAAGTTTTATGCATCGGTAAATAAAAGAAAATTCTAAACTTGGTCCTACCTGAAAAACAGAACAAATATTGCATTTTACTGAGCCATTATATCTTGCGCACAAAGGACATCTTTTCTCGTTTTGATTTTTTTTTTAAATAAACTATGGCCAAGATTTATTTTCCACTTTAACCTTGCAAAAGATATAGTTAATATTTACCTAATCATACAAGACTTAGTGTGTAACCACAGAAGTAAAGAATGCTCTATTTATTTAGGTTGTGGGTTTCCCAAAGAATCAAAATGGGAGGCTTATTTATTGCTCACGCTTACACATCTTATCACCATGTAGTGATGTTACTACAAATAACTTTTCAAAGCTACAAATACACATTGGAATACACCGCACATACAGATCCAAAACAAAACCAGCATTAAATACTCAATTAAAATTTTGAGTATTTCTGTAATAAAATAAACGCTAACACGAATTCAACTTAGTCCTTAAAATAATTCCTGCTCTTTGTAGAATAACTGCTTCTCAGGATGTCCAGGTGGTTCTCAAAATTGCAAATAACAGTTTTTAAATTCCCCTGCTGTGAATGTTGATTTTCTTACATCAAGTGTGAAAACAACTCTTATTTCAAACAACAAATATGATAACATATGGACCTTTGAAAATTTATGAGCTTTACAATATCAAGTTAAGTAACAAAGTGTACTCATGGTTTCTGAGAAAAAACTGAATTGTGCATAAGTGAGAAAAGTAATGCCATAAATGTCATTCTGCTTAGTTTCTGAGTATAGCTTCTATAAAGCTAGAACAGTTTTATTGTGGGTTTGGTTTGGGTTTTGGGTGGTTTTTTTTTGCTAGGGTTTTTTTAAAAATATTTATTTTTGGGTGAAACTAAATTCCTAACCACTCACAATCTTAAAAAAATCTCTATACAGATAGCATTTCCTTTAGCTTCAACTGCAAAAATCCTCTCAAAATATGACAGTTCTTTGTATGAGTGAGTAATGATTTACATGAAACAAGCTGGAATTCTTTCAGCTTCAAAGACAAATACTTCAAAGCAAACATAGTATTACATATACTTAAGTACATTAAACTTAATAAAATCTAATACTAAGTTCTGAGCACAAAAGCTGAATTCAGACTTCAGCTGGCTCCATATGGAAAAAAAGAGAATGTCTCAGTTGGGATCCAGATATTACGAAGTTTAAAATGTGAGTCAGTAACTTCAACTGCATCAGAAGGGAATAACTCCGTATGACTACATTGTCTACAAGCAGGCTGTCTCATTTTCAGAAATAAATGTGGTAATAACCATAAATCCAGTATCAAACATATATGACTTCCTCTCATGTTGTTTGTTTTAAGAGCAAAAACATATACACAGAAAAGGAAGACGAGCCACATGCTATGTTAAATGTCACCTTTCTTGGAGATGCAGGGAACTACGGGGATACAGTTGGAAATGTCATTACTGTCAAACAGAACAGGGTCAATAATTATAACCCTGCACCTAAAAAGAAATTCTATAGAAAATAGTAACCCACAGCACAAATGCAAGCAGATGAGAGACTCAAAAAGCTTGATTCATTTTTTTCTTTGAAAAACTCCTTGGGTATAAATTCCTCATTAGGCCAATACAGTGAAATTTCTACAACTTAACAAATCAGACCTCTCACCAGATTCTACAACTTAACAAATCAGACCTCTCACCAGATTCTACAACTTAACAAATCAGACCTCTCACCAGAAAGTTTATATTCATTGGCTATGCATTTTCCATCTAGAATAGTAAGAGCAACTAAAGCACTAATAGTGTGATTTAAAAAGTTAACTTCAAAACTGGTGAGCACTGCAAAAGCATTCTCTAATATTGTCAAGAACAGCTCTCGGTAAAATTCAGCATCAGCCTCCAAAATAAGTAAAAAATTATGCGAGACTTTACCAGTTCAACATTTAATCGCTAATTATTAAAAAGAACATCATCTGTACCTTTTACAAGTCAGAACCAATACCTAAGATGGCCTTTACGTTTTCACATGTTCCAGTTGACTTTTAAATATATTTTAATTGCTTCAAGTTCATTCATTTCTTAAACAATGTTTACTCATCGCTCTCCTCAAGCTCTATTTAAAAGTGATATAAATTACTGTCAAAATTTATTCAGTATGTTAAATAACTAGAAGTTCCAAACTTCTGGAGCTAGGCTTGGAATAAGTATTCAGTCCCTGAAGTAATAAGAATGAAGAGTGGGTGGATCATTGAGAACAGAAATTGGAAAAAAAAAAATCCCCAGCAGATATAATGTATTAAATGTTTACTTGCACTGCTGAACAGTTTCATTCAGTTTTCTTCGCAGCAATTTCTTATTCTACAGTAATAAGAAGAGATATTAGTAGAGCAGAGTTATAAAAAAATAATCAGAGTATGTACCTGAAAAATTATTCATTGCATTCTTACTCCCATTTGTTTCTGCTACTGCACGCCTGAACTGCTCCAAGATAGCATTCAGCTCAGAAGAGCGCTGCAGAGTGCGATGTTCAGCTATACGAAGACGCTCCTTCAAAGCATGAAATTCCCGTTGATAGGCAATCAACTTTTCTAGAGATAAAAAAAAGATTATTTTGGTTATTTTTGGAAACTAACACCTACAGACAGATTCAACAAGGGTCAGGGACTGTTCAGCTACGCAGGACCTGAAATACAACAAAGGGCGGCACAGTTCAGCACAATCCCACCTGAGTTAGGCACCTTAGCATTTACACAGCACAAAGAGGGAAGAGTGAGCTGCACCAGACAGGGATGCAATGTAGGCACTGAGGGGGGTATGACCCTCACCATAGCCGCAGAAACAGACAACCTTTGAACCCTTTCTTAGAACCGATGCACACAAGGAGCAGAATAGGAGTGGTGCCTTACAAAAGCACAGATTATGCCTTTTGAAAGACTCCTCTGTATAAATACTTTGTAAGAATGAGTGGCATTTGGCAATATTTCAGATATAACAATTTCAACAAATTTTTAATTAAAAATTTTGATAATGTAGATTTAACACTTATTCTTTGAAAGGAGACCAAGACGGAGAGGGAATCATCAAAATTCATTCGCTGGTATGTTGCCTATGCCATTGCCACTCAGCAAAATAACTATTTCTGGTTTCTGTGTTTTTCCTTTTTCCTATAGGTTATTTCCCCAAATCTCCTGCTCAACATCATCACTCTCCTTCAGCCACTCTACAGATATGGACCAGGGTATCTTAAGTGATTTTATACCTTGTAATCATTATTCCAACCACAAAGACAACATCCATAAAAATATCTTTTCTATTATTTACCTATACATTTCCAGTCTTTTAGTATTGCAATGATAGGGAAGCAAAAGTTTTGCAAGCAATTTGAATATCTTTTGTTGCTACATAACAATAAAACATGAAGTAAAAAAGGAATTGCAGTCAACCTTCCCTTGCTAATAATGTTGTATTTCCTCTAACTTCTTCCAATTTACAATTATTTTCATTTTCTTTAGTTGAGATGTACTGTTCTGATTATGTTTAGAAAACATAATTAGCTAAAATGCCCTCTGTTTTGAAGATAGAAAAACAAATACATAGTTCACTACCTCTTAAAAATGTTTCCCTTGCCAGCCTTATCTTCCTTCTTTCATTAAAACCAAATGGTTATTGCTTTTGTGCCAACAAACCCAGAACACAGATGCTGGCCCACAATACAGTGCTAGGCACACTATACACTGATGACTGAATCCAGACTGCTATTTCAAACAGGACTTGGTGCTTTAGTCAGCAGTATTAAGAAGGCCAGGAAAATTTTCTGAAGTTTCTGGAAGGAAGGACATCCTTACTTGCCAATGATAACCCCTAAAAAAATCAAAGACTGCTTGGAAACACGTCTACCTAGTTACAGTAAGGTTACAAAAGATTTGAACAGCTAAATGAACGTAGAATTGTATTAATGTAGATGCCACACAAGAATGCGAACGATATCTCCTCGCCAAGGCAAACAGATGATGGTAAATTATATAGATCTTTGCTAGTTTCTGTCAAAAACAGGGAAGAACAGGTGAGCCACCAAAGGACATGCAAGGTTTTACTGGGTGGCTTCTGTAGCAGTGGATAGCCTCAGAAGCAGCCTGTCACATCAGGTCTTCCTTTTTGTCTTTCTTCATGATACAAGATAGCAGACAAACTTTGGTATTACTGTTCTTCCCACTTCAAAAAGGCTAAACTTGTCTGCAGCAGAGTCTGTATTTCTCCTCAGAAAATGGTGAGAACCCTATGGAATTTATGGTTCAGACTTCGATACCTCAAGTAGAATGAATTCAAGTCTTCCTCTCTTGACTTAGACAAATTCCTGGCAAAGACTATTTCTCTTCCTACACTTACTAGAAAATTCCAGCACACCACGCAATGTGCTCTGATAATTCTGATGCTCTAAGGAAGAGCAGAAACCTAGAGGGAACAATTTACTTAAGAATATCTCAAACAGTGAAGAACCACAATAGTTTACCTGCCACATCCACCTAGCGAACTCCATAATGAACCTAAACTCAGTTGGCAAACAAGTTTAATATATTTCTGCCTTCTCTAATTCAAACAGGTAGAACATAAACTGGAATTACAGGACCCTGCAATTCCACAGCAAATTAAAACTCTGCCATAAAACCACAAGAAACTTAGAGGTCAACTCAAAAAGCAGTTTCATCACGTGAAGAAATGAAAAGTGTAGTTTCACATTAAGAACCACCAACTAAAGTCCCTTAATGAGGAGATGATACTTTCAAAGGAGGAGGTTGTTACAACACCTTTAATTTACAATTAATATAGTATGTCAAAAAATAAAGAAGGTAACTAGTTAATTTATTTTTAAAGAAATTTAAAATTGTATACATAGAAGTAAACTTTTCTTTCCATAACTTATCACAGCAGTTTTTGAGCAAAGAACATAGGATCCCAACTGTGACACTGAGACTCATAGAATCAGCCCTGTCTACAAGGAGGACTTCAAGGGGGATCCATGAAATCTCAGACTCATCAGTCTCACTTCATTCCCCAGGAAAGTCATGGAGTGAATCCTCCTGGGGACCATCACAAGTCCAATAAAGCACATGACTAGAAAAATCCAGCATGGATCCACCAAAAGCAAATCGAGCCTTCTATGACAAAGTAACCTGCGCCGTCATGGTGAGCAGTGGATACGGCTAATTCCCACAGCGTCCTCCTAGAGAAAATGATGCGTTCCAGTCTAGATAGGTGGTAGGTGGGGAACTGACAGGCCGCACCCAGAGAGTGCTAGTAAACAGCTCCTTTTCAAACCGGCAACCATTTAATCTGGAGTGCCCTGGGGTGCCCCACAGGGAAGAATACTGATCCCAGGCTGGGATATACCCAGCTGGAGAGCAGCTCCATGGAAAGGGAGCTGGTGGACAACCTCCTCAAATTAGAGTGAACAGTGTGCTGCTGCAGCAAAGCAAGTCAACAGGATGCTGGGCTGCATCAAAAAAGGCATCAGCAGCAGAGATAAAGAAGTCATTATCCCACTCTATTCAGCGCTTATCAGGCCACATCTGGTAAACTGTGTTCAGTTTTAGTCCCTGCTATGCAAAAAAGATGTGGACAGGCTGGAGAGTGTCCAGAGAAGGGTAAAAAAGATGATCAAAGCCTGCTGTATGAGGAAAGGTTTAGAGGGGTGGATTTGTTCAGCCTTGAGAAAAGAAGGCTTAAGTAGAGAACATATCAACCTTTTTCCAGTGTTCGAAGAGTGGCTATAGAGGAGTAGCCTTCAACAAGTAGTCACGTGAAAAAGACAAGGGCTAATAGGTACAAGCTACTCCTGGGCAGATTCCAATTAGACACAACAGGAAAAGCTTTCAGAACAAGATCAACCAGCCTTTGGAGTAATCTCCTCAGGGAAGTGATTCCTTAACACTGGACACTTAAAATACAGCTGGACAGGGTACTAAGACATTTTGATTAGACCGTGCTGTTGCCAAGATAAACTGGACCTTTCAGTACTGGTATTGCATTTATGGTACTTCAGACCTCAAAAACATTAATTACTCTTAAGAAATAATAGTTAATTGGTTCAATGTAGTCAACTTCTTACAATTGCTTTAAGCAGACATATTTCGGTTAAGATAGCTGCTCTAAAAGATATGTAAACTCCTGATACCCATCCTTCAAAAATGTATATCCGATTTTTTTGTTACAATATTATTGAGCCAAATAAAACCATAAGACACTAACATTTATATCTCTAACACTAGCAGAGCTAGCACTCTCCATATATTTGGAGATTAATGCATAATTTGATATTTTTGGTACTTGTTTTATAATATGAATGCACATACTTTGAAATAAAACCAAATTTCATTAAAATTTCTAACACATATCATTGGCGTACTTGCAGTACTTCAAAGAATTGATCAACTACTCAGATGCTTAGTACTTAAAAACTAACAAAACCCCAAAACAGCAGCAACATCAAATTTCAACTCATACTGCAAGGCTCTTGCAAAGGATAAAATAATTCTTAGGTACTTACAGCACCACCAATAATGGTCACCACCTATCCTATACTTTAGAAAAGTAAGCGTCCTTTAAGGTAACAACTTTATAAATACTTCAATTTGATTTTTCAGAGTTCCTTGAGTAATAGGGATGAAGTTACAGTGGAAGCAGTCAATATTTTTTTTTTTTGCCTCCATCTTTAATAATACTGATAGACCTTGGGTTGCCCAGTCCTCCGAGTTGGAGGACCATGAGTGCAGGAACAGTGACTTTCCATTTGTGGATACTGAAATTGTAAGGCATCAGCTGAATGTTCACAAGTCCACAGGGCTCGATGGGATTCATCTCAGAGTAATGAAGGAGCTAGCAAGACCCTTCTACATCATCTACCAAAGTTCTTGGGACTCAGGACAGGTCCCTGCTGACTGAAAGCCGGCAAATGTTACTCCCATTTACAAAAAGGGCATGAGGGAAGACCCAGGAAAACTACAGACCTGTGAGTCTAACTTCCATTCCTGCAAAAAAACAAGAAGATCATCCTGGGTGCTGCTGAAAAGCATTTAAAGAGTAATACAATCATCAGGCACAGTAACCACAATGGGAAAATCCTCTTTAACTAATTTGATATCCTTTTTTGATAAGGTCATCTGCCTAGTGGATGAAGGGAATGCACTGCTGCCACTCTTGAGGGACAAGAGGCCTTGCAGAGGGATCTCAATAGATTAGAGCACTGGGAAATCATCAATGGCATGAAATTTAACAAGTCCAAATGTTGGATTTTGTACCTGGATGGGGCAATGCCAGGCACAAGTATAAACTGGGAGAGGAACTGCTGGACAGCAGCCCTGCAGAAAGAGATCTGTGGGTGCTGGTCGATAACAGGCTTAACAAGAGTCAGCAGTTGGCCCTGGCAGCCAGGAGGGCAAAGCGCACACTTGAGAGCATCAAACACAGCATAAACAGTCAAGAGAAGTGATCATACCACTGTATTCACTGTTAATGTGGACTTGCCTTGAGCACTGCGCACAGTTCTGGGCCCCATCATTTAAGAAGGGCACTAAAAGTACTTGAATGTGTCCAGAGAAGAACCACAAAGCTGGTTATAGGGGTAGAAGCAATGTCCTGTAAGGAGCAGCTAAGGACTTTGGGCTGGGCCGGTTTGGAGAGAAGGAGCCTGAGGGGGCACCCCCATTACTCCCTACAGTTTCCCGAGGAGGGGAGGTGCTGGCCTCTTCTCCCTGGCATCAGCAATAGGATGTGTGGGAACAGCTGCAAGCCGTGCCAGAGCAGGTTTAGACTTTGCATTAGGAAGCATTTCTTTACAAAGAGGGTGGACAAACACTGGAACAGGCTTCCTAGAGAGGTGGTCAACGCCCCAAGCCTGTCAGTGTTCAACAGGCATTTTGGCAATGCTCTTAATAATGTTTTAACTTCTGGTCAGCACAGAAATGGACAGGCAGGTGGAAAAGATGATTGTTGTAGGTTCCTTCCAACTGAAATATTCTATTCTATGACAAGTTGACTTCTAAGCATTGTATACACAAAGAAGTCAGTAGTGTAGCCAATATTTTCAAAACACATTTCATCATTTAGTGTTTTATTGTTCAAACATTTCTCTAAAACCTAAAGAAATTGAATTGATTTCTTGTCAAGGAGTATCAAACCACTTTTTTCATTGCTGTTAGAGTAAGAAGAAAAATACTGAGCCTAAAACCACAGTCATAGATCAGTGGTCACCATCACAAAAAAAAGTTTCTGTTTCTACAATATTAGAAGTTACTTTTCTTCTTCTTATGCTGGAACCTAGAGTAATTTAAGAAAACAGAGGAAGGAATTCAGACAGTAAGTTATTAGCCTTAGACAGCTTATGGAAGAACCCCAAAAATATCTGTTCTCTGACAATAAAATACCCCTGTAACAGCAGCTGTAGCCAATACCAAACACATTCGGTCTCCAATAGTTTCCACATCCAGTCATTTTTATTTAAGAATAATATACTATTTTACACTGAAATGAGAAAGTGATGCTTTTCCGTATTTTGCTATGGAAGCCAAAAAGGTCAAATAAAAATAAGTAGCCTTCATACTTCAAATGAACTTTTCTTGTTAAGGAATTGCTTGAGAACTGAACACATTAATTCTTCATCATTTTCTTTTAAACTCCTAGTAGTTTCAGCAAAACTCCAGAAGCTAAAGCCTAAATACTTTAGCTGGCTTGATGCTATGCACTTCCTGGAAAGTTAACACTATGTCAACTCACTCAGTAGTTTGTTTTCTCAACATTTTTTTCCATTGTTGCAAGATGTTCCCCTAAATATGAAGATTTTAGGCAAGGAGTTGATGCACTATTTTGAAAATTAAAAATTCAAATCAACTGTGAAGGTTTGCAAGTTTTTAACCAGAGATGGAATCTCAGGTCTCAGCCTACACTTCCTTCTCTGCGTTATTTATGGTTTTCCAACTAAACGACTGTTAAAGAAAAAAAAAAAAAAAGTAATTCCAAAAAGAGACCATTAGCCTAAGATACAAACTCAGTCCATTCTCCTCTTAGCCACAGACAGTCTTGAGTATGTAATTTGATTTTTGCTGCAAATTTACACAGCTCATAAGCAAAGTTTTAAACTAGGTGCCGATTTCCTAAGCTCAACATGGAGCCTCTAAACATCTTAGAATGCATCTAGTTTCTTAGTTTTAAGGTTTTGTACTACTAATCTGTTTATATAATTCAACCCATAATTTTTAAGAGCAAAGAGCCTTACCTTGAGCTAAAAAAAAGCTATTAAAGGAACAGGAAAATACACTGTAGTTTGAATTTATAAAAGCATTTTGCAGATTATCTCAGCTCAACTAAAATAGCAAAAGGAAGCTGAACTACAGGTAAATTACCTGCACCAGAAGAACGCTCACTGTATCATAATTGCAAATGAAACATGCTGAACAACAAAATGGCAAAAATACCCTTGAAACACAAACAAAGCAATTCTGTCTATTGAGCTTCAGTGCCATTAAAAGTCATAAATAGCTCTTAGCTCTTTTGTTCATGTTACTTTTTTAGCAAAACAAAATTTTTAATGCCCCAAGCCTGTCAGTACTTCAGAGGCATTTCAACAATGCCCTTAACAACATGCTTTAACTTCTGGTTAGCCCTGAAGTTGTCAGGCAGTTGCTCTAGATGATGGTTTTAGGTCCCTTCCAACTGAAAAAGTCTGTTCTGTTCTACTATGAAAACTGTATGAGGAAACTACTTTGGGCGCACTTTTAAATTGAGGTGAGTACAGACATCTATAGAATCAGAAAACGCTGCTGCCTCTAACAACTTGAAGTTTCACCATAAACCACCCACAAAGGAGACAGAGATGTGTCAGTATTGAAGAAAGAACCTAGGCATCTAACATTCAACCACAATGCATTTCTGAAACTTGTAAACATGTATTTGTGTTGCCATTATCTTAAAAGACAGAAGTACAACTGAACAGGATTCCTGGTCAAGATACTTTTATTATTAAAGCAACAATTATCAGAAAATACTCAATTCACTATTTAGAAGAATGAAGAACTAATTAGATCCACCAGTGAGGCTGCATGTGCAAGTAAATATTACTGAGACCATGTAAGTACACAACAGTCTTGGTCAAAGCTGTATGTACATTGATATATGAGAATCTTGAAGATTTTATCTACATATCTCAGGCAGTAGCAGAAGATGAACATAAAGAAGGACGTATTTAGATGCTATACATACATATCCATCTTTGTTAACATTGCACCAGAGAAAAGAAGCACAGGCACTAAAGAATCAGAGATGTTTGGTGGCCCTCTAGAGATACCTTTCTCAAGACATGGACTAAAGAGTGGACAAACAAAAAGGACCAGAAATTATCTAAAAAGGGAACATACTATGCAACAGCCATACTATTACAGCCTGGTACTCCAGTTGAAACCTGCCACTCTCTACAAGAAAAAGAAAAGATCTGTGGCTGCTGTATAACATACCCTACCTCACCCTGTCCCCTAGAGTTGGTTCTGGGGGAAGGTAGAGGAAAACAGAATTGCATGAATACCCTTACAATTCCCAAGAACGTTTTGCAATTCTCAGTTAGCACTGCCATTCTCCCTCATGGAAAAGTCTTTACTGTCTACTAAAACAAGCACCATCTACAACCATAAAAAGCAGTATGAAAGCTTTGCAAGCCGTTATTTATTTTATCAATCAGGTTCACAAATATGTTAAACCACAGGCCATTTCCACAACTGGAAATAGAACACACTGAACTAAGCTATCTTTTTTTTTTGGAAAAAAATAAAGACAAGCTATAATTTACTCAAGAGCTCTATGGTGGTATGGCTGGTTGTCTCCAAAGACAGATGCATCAGACAACAACATCAGAAAAAGCTATTTGACTTTCCCATATCAACTGCAGGCAGCTGAGTCTTCCTTCAAACAGCAAATCAGCTAAATACCCGAAGTGATGGATCTGCCACACAGAGAAAAAGGTAACCAGCCACAGACTTGGCACTCATAAAAGGCAGAAAGACAAGTACAGAGGGCTTAGCTTTACCGCATTGTAGGCCTGATTTATATTTCCTGCTCTTACCCAACTGAACCCTTGAAACCTCTCACCCTCTTTGTTCATTAAATAGGGAGAAGAAGAATTGACTGCCATCTGACACATAGACAAAGGCTTCGGTTGGCAACGAAGCATTGCACACAAATATTCAATTAGTAAAACTGGTAAGAGCAGGAACAGATACCTGATATGGCAGGACCTTTCCCCTCTCCAAGAGGGTGATATTCAAACCATTATTCAAATGAACAGCGTCTCACTGGCAACAGTACTAAATGCACCAATCTAACAGTTACATTTATGGTTTACCTTGTGACAGCCCTTCAGTTCTCTCCTTCCAACACTACGACTCCAACTCCTTAGACCCTCACTCGAAACCAGCATAGCCTAAGCCTTCTCCAAAAACAGGAAAACAAAGCAGGCTTCAGCAGAAGCAGATTGTGCTACAAGTTAAACGTTCCACAGCAAATGTCTCATTTTTGTGTATACTCTGTTGAACAGTTACTAAAATGCCATTAAGTGTTTGAAACTGTGAGAATCCACTGTAATAATTCAGATACTTTTGTGATTAGCTATTCCACAACTCATATACTCCCGTTACAAAAACTCCACAGCAGTTGCCATCACGTCACAAGGTCAGCAACAGTAACAAGCTTCATGTATTACCCACCTTACTTGGATCAAAGAGGTTGATCGAGTTATGGGTTGATACAAAACAGAGGTCTTAATGAACAGAGAGCCTCCACACCGAGCTTGGTGTGGAGTCAGTGGCCGTAGCAAGAGCAGGTTACTCTTCAGTGAATTTGAGATTCGTCAAGATGCCAGCCAATCTAATCTGGCAGAGCTTTTACAGGAACATTTCTTTGTTTCAGCTACATAAGGTGAAAAATAAGTTCTGTACTTCCCCTAAAATCAGTTCAGATGCTTTATGTGATCCATGAAATCATGGTATAAAGTACATCAGTATCCAGTAAGTCATGAGAACACCTGCACTGACCTGCACTCCACTCCCAGAAATGTACACAATGTGTATTCTTTAGACTATGCTTGATCTGTAACACTTAAGTACCTTGCAAGCTATCACATTTGTAGTATCATCTGATTAAACAGTCATCTTTGCCCCTCACACACAGAGATCCTTTAAAATCAAAATCTTGCTACGCTAATATGTGGCGGACTAAATTACTTCCAATGTCAGTCAAAAAAGAGAGACTGAATTTCCCTAGTAAATGAAAAGAAATTATTATTACGCTAGTACTTAAGTAATTTTCAACTTCATCTTAAATTGACACTTTTTGACAAGGGCTATATTTCCTATTTTGTGGGGGGTTGCAAAATGTACAATAAATACAATCACCCATTACTGTGTTGCAAAATCCTGCTCTCACTGTACTGTACAGTCATCCAGAATCCACATAGTGACGCAGAGACAAGAAATACAGAGTGGCATGTACTGAAGAAATGCAAACATTGTTTCTATTGCCCTTTGGAAGTGACTCCAGAGCTCAGAAGATATTCACAAGGCATAAATCAAGCATTACATTCTCAAATGTCTAACTGAGGAGATGCAAGCAGAAGAATTGTCAAACCAATCAAACAGGCATAGCCAAAATGCTACATCCACACAAGAGAGAGATATTAAAGATGTTCCAGCATCTATCTGTGACACTCAGGCTTACAAAATCAGCAAAATGTGATAATTACCTCAGCTTGTTATATAGTGTCAAAACCTGTACACAGGCACAAATCATATTTATAACCAGCAATGTCAAACATGGAAGAGTAAAGAACATCTTAACAAAATTTGCACCAATATTGAATTCCAAATGTGTTTACAAATCAGATTCTGGTTTTGTCTTGAAAGCATATAAACTGATATTTGGTGTCCTTGAAGTGTTACAATATATTACCATGGATGATTCCCTATGAGCTAATTAGCTTCTTCGCTTTTAAGTGAAATTAAAACCTTTTATAAGCAAGGTATGATGAGTTATGAAAACTGAAGTGGAAAAGTAATCAACCATGCAAATACAGAACAGAGTAGTATAGTGTAAATGCTAACAATGCTATAAATAAAAGCTCTTAAGAAAACTGCTCAAGGTCAAATTTTATCAGTCCTCTTTGAACACTTGGTACTGGGGGCCTTTTTAGTTACAGAGTTTGTAGACACACCAATTCATCAAGCTATTTTATTTTTTTTGAATGGATTAGAGAATATGTGATTGTATTATAAGTATATGATTTTGTGGAATTAAAGACAGTGAAGTAAGGTACATGATTTACATTAAAATTATACATTCTATTAATAATAACAAAACATTTTCTGCTTCATGAAACAAATAAAAAAGGTCTTGTACCAAGATTTAGGAAAACAAGTGGGCAAGTCATTCTTTTATGCCTAATCTTGTTACTCAAATTGACAGGTCATTTCAGCAATCCGGTATTTAAATCTACCAAAACAACCAGGTAGAATTACTGTTTATTGCCCTCATTTTCCACATAGAAATGTATTTATTAGGACTAGACGTATTTAAAAAAAAAAAAATTTAAGTAGCTTTCACTGTGAAGAACAGCTTATTTTTCAGGTTTATTTTTAAAAAATAACTCCAGAATTATAAATACTTAATTTTTCATTGCAACTTATTCACAGTTTGCACTGCAAGGATCTGTATAAGCAAGCAATGTTTTTTTTGTTCTCTGCAATTTTAATGCACTAGCACAAGTCTGAAGTGTTTGCTTTGCAACTTTCAGGGCTGATTCAATCTCAGTCCAGATACTTTTGTTTAAACATTCCTTTGCAGCAGGAGCTAAAGTTGTTTTCACTAAAATTTTTAAAGCAATATGAACATGATCCTCTGTAATATCAACTGCCAAAACCTTCCTATTTTGAAATGTAAATTTCAGAATCAATTTACTTGGAAACATTCTTTTGAAAAAGTAAAACCCCCTGCTTTCCCAGAGACTCCATATATCAACAAAGCAGAAAAATGAGTAC
Organism: Tapera naevia; assembly: GCA_033556795.1. Lineage (NCBI taxonomy): Eukaryota > Metazoa > Chordata > Aves > Cuculiformes > Neomorphidae > Tapera > Tapera naevia. Next base: position 20,233,173 of record JAUMJJ010000029.1, read on the forward strand.
AAAACAGATCAGAATGAGGACCTACACCTCTCCTCATTTTTTAGATCTTCAGTATAAATACACTAGAAATGCTGCAGCTTACCAATCAAAATGGAAGCATGAAGTAGTACCCCAGACAGGTACGTTTGTTTGTTTTCTAAAAAGCTACAGAATAAAACATTCTCCTAGAGGAAAAACAATCCTAAGCAATCAAAAAGCCAAAAAAAGCCAAACTAGAATTGTGACAACAGATGATTGATTTTCTTAAGAGATATTTTAACAGCTGGACAGAGCAACTAGGAACAGTTTTAAATGCCTCCAGATGCAACTGCTCATCGTTGACTCTATATACAAACTGTTCAATACAGAAAGTTCACAATTTAGAAAATTTCCTATTCAACTCTGAAATCCACTGCGACGCCACTCTCAAATCTCCACTGATGAGGGCTAACAGAGGGTCTGAATGTTCCTTTGGACACAAGGAAAAGAATAATATTTCAGAAAATCCAGACACCCACGACTAAAGAGGTCAAATCAACAGAAGCATATGGTGTTCTGTCTGTGCATTGGCTTCAGACAAAAAGGATAATTAAACACATGATTTGTTTGGGAAGAGTTATTGGCAGCACTTGAGCTGGAGGTCTTTTAGAACAAAGAAAAGCAAGCTACAGCGATGAAAAAAAAAAAATCTCACATTTGCAATTTATTTGTCCTGATCTGACTGTTAACTAGCATTCACATTTCCTTGCCTAATAAACAACACTGCCCAGGACTCTATGGATGAATACAATCTTCAGGACTTTTTAGATTCCAGCTATTTGGTTTTCATTTCATTTCTGGAGCTAAGAAGCACCTTCAACTCTGCTGGAATTTCTTCTTTAAAGGGAAAGTGATACAAAAAGGTCACTGAAATCATACGCTAAATCAGTTCCACAATAAGCTATCAGTATTTAACACATCTCTAACCACAAATAGAAACACTAAGGAATAAATAAAAGCTCCATAGATTCTATTCCCTAAGAGAAAAGCTGTATAAGGAAAATTATTGCAACTTCTGTTGCAGACACACATAGTATAGAGACTTCAATTTCAAAAATTAATAAAAGAGCTCAGCTGAGTATGCCATCCATTGAATTCATGTAATTTGGGCATTAATTCTTCACAATGTCAGAAAAAATTACCTTCAAACAACCTTCCCCAAAACCCTCTACTTTAATATTTCTTACTCAGCCTGCACAAGATTGAGCACAACAATGTAAAAGAAACTAGGAAACAGTCAATACTAACATAACAGTGCAGTATTACCACAAAACAAGGAACACAATATCCAGTGGCAGCTTTTACAAAGATCATTATGTCATGATTATTTTTTCAAGCTAACTGCCAATTAAAAAGCCATGCTACAACTCTGATTAAAATCTTACGTAGAAGATCAACTGCTCAAGCAAGCATGAAGCTCCAGTTTAGGCACGCATTACAATTATAGCACTGAAACACACTTTACTTTTATGATACAGGATAGGTCGATATCCTGTCTGCATTCTTGGCAACACTGAAAGACTGAAGCACATCAGTTGAAAGCAAGCATTACCATTGCACCTTTTAACATATTAAAATAAAACAATCCATTGTACATTTCTGCAGAACTGTATATTAATACATGGATGTAACTTACGTTTGCTTCCACCATACAGTTTATCTGTGTGTAAATATCTATAGACACTTTATTGCTTCCAATAAACAAGAATATCTTCTTAAAACCGCATAATAGCTAATTATGCTCATTTCTAACAAGACATATGAAAGAAGTTATAACTGCTTATGCTTATCCTACTAGAGTGTGGCTTTATAACGTAACAATCAGCATCTCTGGGAGATATTTTAATTTCAGCATGAAAAATAATACCAAAATCTAACCTTGGTAAAACATAATTCTTTCACATCTGTTAAAAGACAAGACACAAGCCCTTCACCTGAAACATTTGCAAGTGTGCTGACAGTGTAAACAAATGTAATTACTCTTTAGGTAACTCAACTTCTTATAGTCAGTTTGATAACAAGTCATCTGTGCGATCTTGTGTTTCTCCTCAGACCTCAATCACATAGTATTTTCAGTTAATTTCTACAAGGAAGCACATATATCTATATTAAGATATCAAATCAAAATATACATGCTACCTAGTGGTTTCAAATTCCTGGAGGGTTTTTTGGTTGGGTTGTTGGGGGTTTTTTAAATGAAAAATATTTCCTTGCATACTACCTTTTTATAAGCTACTACTGAATTTCTAATTCAAAATACTAAAACAGTGTTCTCCGTCATAACACAATTCCTGAAAGTAGGGTCTTCGATTCTCCTTGCTACTGACTTGATAAGTTAAAATTGGAAAAGGGATTTGAAAGAGAACACAAGTTTCTATGAAAGCTCACAGTAAAATCTTTTTTTGTTGAAAACGTTTATTATCTGAGTCAGGGCACACAAAGAGTAAATCAATTTTCCAAATCAGCATGGTAATCATTCAACCTTCCTCTAATCCTATCATTTGCCTCTTGCAAACAGCCAGTGATCAACTGAACCTGTATTCTACATTTTAAAAAAATCCTCAACATATCTGATTTTCCCACACCAACCTCATGCTTTAGCAGCTACTGCTGCAGCTATATTTTAATTTCAAAGAAAGAAAGTTTTAGTCAAATGTTGCACATGTTATTCCTTGTATTCTTGATGTACTACACATAGAAAAATGCAAAAAAATAATGGATCCAAAATCAATTACTTTCTCACTCCAGCACTTCTTAAACCAGTAAACTGTGTTAACATAACAAAGTTAACTATACAGCTGGAAACAAGGCCAGCCAGTGCCCTCCATAGTGCCCAGTATTGAGGGATCTTCTATTCAAAGCATAAAATAAAAACTCTTGGTTAAAATTTGAGAATAAGATGCATTTTAGTCCTTTATGTTCTGGAAGCACCTGAAAGTCTTCAATAAAAACCATAATGCAGGAATATTGATGACAGACTCAAATTCTACCTAAGAGGAGCACTATAATACACACAGATAGGTCTGTATTTGAATAAAAAACACAGAATTGGGTATGGTTTAGAGATGACAATCATGCTAATCAATATGCAATTGACAGCACTGGTGAAGATCATTCCCATAATCATGGTATTAACCCTGTTCATGGTATTAACCCAAATTCAACCCTGTTTGGGCACCTGAAACTAGTTTAATCTCAACTCTAACATATCTCCCTATGTATCATATCTGTTTTGTCATCATTTCACAGACAACTTTGATATGAATAAAAAGAAAATGAATAAAAGGTTAAAAAAATCAAGTGGGGGGACAGGATGAACTTATATGTTTGTGCCATATGCAAATGACAGAAGAAATAATATGCTTTAACAGATCAGAATGACAACCATGGCAAACAAAGCTGTAAACAGGAAAAGAAGGTTCTAGAAGCAGCAACAAACATGTTTTCACAAGGACAGAAAAGGCACTACATGGTTTCTAGTTAGACTTGTCTAAGCCCATCGGAATACATCATATGGCATAAGCAGTTGATTTTGTGTTTGTGTGTGAAGTACAGATTCTCCAAAATACTCAGTGCAGAAAAATAATTATTTTGGTTTAATTTTACCAAGTCACCATGTTATTACATATCTTTAATTATTTTCCCATTACACTACTCTTCAATATTATTGAACATTAGTTTGTGTTGCCACAGGGAAATGTGGTTCCATTTGTGCTTCAAATGGGTTAAAGTTTCTGAGTAGAATTATAACTTTCATATTGATCCTTCCTATAACAAAGGAAGACATTTGTAGAACTAGCACAGTGCAGGAATTAGCGCCACAGAAGAGATCCAAGCAGCATCATGTGGCTATAAAACACATTATAATAAAGATGAATTGAAATAAAGTATATTTTGATTTTCCTTTACAGGAAAGACTTTGGGTTTGGCTGAAGATTTGTTAAAAGAAACTTTTTGCATTACAAAAATCATGGTTTTACATACAATTGTATGTTTTTCCATTCTTACTTTTGAAAGATGCAAATCCATACAGCCATAGGAGAGAAGCTTCTACTAAGTGTTCCATTACGTTACTGTCATTACTGCAGTATATAAATCAATCTGCTTTAAAGCTTTTTTTTTGAGAATGAATGATAGAGTTAGCTGCATCAGTCACCAACTCTACAGTTTCACTTAACTACCACAAATGGCAACATCCTCTTTGGCTTAACAATCTGCCTCCTAAATTTAATTTTCATTTGAAAAACACATCTATAACATCTCAACAAACAACATAGCAAAGTAGCCATGAATGCCCTTTTCTTCTATGGCACACTTAATGACAAACATGTATAAACGATAAGAGGCACCATAAGACCAGATACAGATAAATGCAAACAGCTGAAGCACAGATTCTTGCCAGATCCAGGCAGCTATTCATCACTAATTCAAAAGAGGACCAAGCACAAAAATACACCTGCAAAACACAATCACAAGCAGTTTGTCCTACACTTTGAAGTACGATCAAATCAGGAGTATCATGAACATTCAAAAACGAATACATACAACTTATGTGTAAAAGTCTGCTTGAGTTTTATTTAAAACAGCTCTCTCACCTTGTGCTCTGGTGATTTTGTGTGCTTAGTGACAGCCAAGACTCTTGGGAGTGGAAGGAACACCCAAACCCATTAATACTGTATCCACAGAAGATTCATGGATCTGTTTTCCTACAGCCATTTCCACTCTTCACTTACAGGGACTTCTATCCCAGTCGTCCCAGCTCTTCCTAAGACTCCTGTCCACACCCCAGGATGCTTCATTCCTCTGCCACTATAATCCCAGTCAGTAGAACCAGGACTCAGCCCTTGGCACACAACTCCTCATGTTGCTCCCCATTTATGTCTTCCCATATACATACTTCTTCTGTGCATTAACAGCACCTGCCTTTAACCACTAGCAAAAAAGACAGCAGCAGAAGAGCTCGGCATCCATTGCACGGGCAGCGGGAATGTGAGCAGCAACTGCCCAGCTAGCAAAGCCCAACACCATTGCTGAGCTCCAGCCCTTCCCTCCAGGGGGCAAAGTGGAGACTCTGTCCCGGTCCTAACAACCTGTTTCCTCCAAATTTATAGGAATACAGCCTTACTGAGAACACCAAATTTGAACCAAGTGAGGAGGACAGACTAAAAAAGTATTATGAAGGACAGAGGGAAAAAGAGGATACAGGGGCATATCTTAAGGCGAAAGAAGCTGTGGTGACATTTCAACTTTTTTCAGAAGTTAACCACAGCCATCCCACATTCTTCATCTGAGTCATTAGTTTATCATTATGATTGCACCAAAGAACAACTTAAAGCCATTAGTACTGTATATACAAATATACTGTCAATGTTTTAAGCCTCTATTTTTCCCCTGCATGAAGACAAATTCTTAACTTCACTCAATTCAAATCTTTGGTCACTGCAAACTACACATAGCTAAAATACCACAAACGTGATGAAACTCATCTTCAAAGTACAAGAGGAAGAAATGTCTTCCATTCAGTTACAGTCTGTTTCAAGTTAAAAAACCTTCTCAAACTGAGTTAAATATTTAGGATTAAAGCAACATATTACAAATACAGGCCAGCGTACTAGTATTTCTTTCAGTGCCTTCATATAATACAAAAATGCACCTTTATTGTACACAACTGCCTTCTCAGTAGATTATTGCTGGAGGAAAGGCGAAGGTAAATGAGCCCTGAATTGAAAAGGTCATCTCTACCTATGAATGCATATGTCGCATTTACATCAGAAAACAGTCATTCTACCCTCACATGTCTACACAAAGGAGTTTCAGAAAGGTCTGTATTTCTATCTAGAGACCCCCTGATCAACAGATATATTTGTGCAAAACAAAAATGTTTAACCCTGACGCTTCCATGCAAACAAACTCTACAACACATGCACCTCTATATATCCTCCAGATGTAGCATATAAATCAACCAACTGGGTAGTAACTTAGCAGCTAATCGCTCTCAGGCATCTCAAAAGCATGTGGACCATTGTGTAATTGCTCAGCAACTGCATACCACAAATATGCACTTACATAAAACTTCTCAAAGGTGTCACTTACTGTGCATACTCAATCAATCTCTGTGTACACAATTGGGATTTCTAGTCATGCAGTAACCTGGTCAGCAACATGATGCCAGTGCAGCAGCATCCACCCATCTGGATTTGTGCCCAGGCAAATGTCCATGAAAAATAGATGTCCCTGAAAACTCAGGTTTATGTATGGCAAACCTTCTCCAAGAACCATTACATTCTACGCTTACGCACTGTTGAACATTCAGGGCTCAGATTCTGAGAGTTAAAATGCTGTATATTCTCAGGCAGATTAGCTCAGCTACAGACCAATGTGGCAAGGAAACAAAACATACAAGAAAGTAGAACCTTGACACAAAGAAAAAGTAACCATTCAGTTCTGACAACCTGAAAGCTTCTGAATACTTTTAACATGATTTGTTTCTACTACAGAACTGTCAATAAATCTGTTTTTGTACACATAAATCAAGACACTCTTACTTCAAATCTTTCTTTCCCTCCTCTCAGAGAAAATCAAAATATACACATACAAGCCAAGAACTACAGCAAGAAAAGCTAGCTTCTTAAATTAAAATGAGATTAGTAATGGTAGATCTACAGCCAAATGTTTAAAATTTTAATATATTAGAAGAAAACTCATCTATCAAAACATAATTGTGAGACGGTGGCCTTCTTCTGACCAGTTAAAGCTGAAACTTTTAGAAATTCTTATTAGTTTGGGTACAAAATTGAAGCAATTGCAGAAGTCTATTGTTCTACACATGCTAGCGAGTTGAGGCTGCTGACGCTCCTAGTTGCTTTGTGCCTTGACAACTGCGTTGAACAAGCCCTGTTTCTCAGAACATATTCTTTCTAACTTGTCCTCCTTGCAAACAACTCAGGATCAAAGCTTCAGCATGCTTCCACACTGCTGCAAATTAACAACCTTGTATGTCAAATGTGATCCCATCACATTTGTTTTATTCAAATCTCTCTCCAACAGTAGTACCTCTACAGTTTGTCTCTAGGGGATCTGCACCTAAGTATGACGGCTGTTTATTGCATAACAACTTTACTAGTAATTTGCAAGGGAAAAAATATTTAGACCAGTCCAACTCTGAACTGTCTGAGGAAACTTAAGTATCCGCACCATGAGGATCTAAGACTGATGTATCTGTGGGCTACAATAGCAACATCTATGCATGATAACCATAGGAAACATTTAAATTATTTTTTAGCATAAGACAGTAATATTATATACTGCCACAAGCAAAAACAGGGTTTCTGTTGTTTACTGGTAGATAGATGGGTGGCACATTTGTGGGAAACATCCACAGGAACAGACAGAAAGCTGTGCAAAAGACAAAGGAGACAACCAGAAGAGCAGCTCGAAGCACAGCTCTACCATTTAGAGTTATAGCTTTTTAAGCAGAGACAAACTGGAATAAAAGCTTTTGCACTAGGAGCAAGGAAACCACTTTCTATTCACTTTCTGCCATGTTCAGGAAATAAAAACATAGTGCATTATAAACAAAACTAAATCATAGACTGTGTCTCATCCTAAAAAGAAACAACTTACAGAATTCGAATCCTAAAGATTGTATCAATAACGGAAAAAGCTTTTTTGTTACCCAGTCAGCAAATAAAGGCACGATTACACAGCAGGAATAAGTCTACTGAATAAGGATACTACTCTAAACAGTGGAGGTGAGAGGGGGAAAAAAAAGGAAGAAGAAAAAAACACACTAAAAAATAAAAACAAGATACTTTTCGAGATGTTTCTAACACAATACATACATGGTTCCCAGCTATAGAAAGTACTGTAGATATTGACAATAAAAGGTTAAGTGATTCTGCCAATATACAAGCAAATATTTTATGTATTTAAGGGATCAAATGTTACAATAATAAAGTGCAACTTTCGCATATCTCATGCAAACAATATTATTTAGTAATGAAACACATTGGCATGCTACTCTTGGCACAAGATGAGATGAACTTTACAAAGGTCAGGAATTCCTGGTGTAATTCCAGTAAGAAGGGACTATCCGATCTATTCCGATCCCCCACTCAAAACTAATTTCAGTAAGATAGCTAGCTCAAAGTTGGATAACTCCTGCCAATTGTAGATCTTCCCTACCCAAGACATTTATTTTAGAAGTTTCACATTGACTTTAAAGAAACAGTCAATTCACTCTTTTTGCACTAGCCCAAATCTCTATTGGTATCAAAGATGGTACTGGTGTCTTTTTACTCATCACCTCTGGTTTAACTTGTTCTTGAAAATGCTTACATGGAAATTCTTCACCCCTCCCAACAATCTACTCCAGTATGGAACTGTACTTGCCTTTACAAAAAAACCTTTTTCCACCATCCAGCCTTGCTCTCCCTTTCATCTCCTTGCTCTCCCTTTCCCTTGCATCTCCATTATCACTTTTCTTTTTTTCCAATAACTTTAAAAATATTTGCAAATTATCTTCCTGTCTCTCTTCTCACACCTCTCCATTAAGCTAAGCAGTGTAAGGGTACTGACCCTTCCCTTACAGTGCAGATTTTGCAGATCTTTGATCACTCGTTGCTCTTTCAAATCTCCCACTAGTCAATCTATTTCCTTTGCAGTGCACCATCCAGAAGTGGACAGTACCAAGAAGAGCAGAAAAGAAGACTTCTTGTGCCCAGCTGGAGAAGTAGACTTTATACTATTTTACTTCCTTAACATCCTTTTTCTGTTCAATTTCTTCTATTTTCTGCAATAATGTGATGAAGCATGCTTAGCATGCAATTTACATTAAACTGCCATTCCTAACCAGAATCCTAACACAAAATTTATTCACCATTCTTCATGTACACATTTGGGTTTTGTCTGTGTTACTGCACCCCACATTTTGTATGGGGCAGTTCCACACTCCATCCTGACTAGGTCTCCAATTTGCATAAGTTATTTTAAACTTCAGTCTCACTCTTTGAAGTTTAGTAAGAAACTGCTCTCTCTCATCACCCAGATTCACTACAGAAAATATCAACCACCACAAAAACCAGGACAGATCATTGCAAAAGCCCTCTAACTCACTGTTGCAAATGTGACTATGTATCTATTCTAACTACTCTAGGAAGACAGTTACTAGCAAGAATATAAATACATCCTGGTTTACAGTCCATTGCAAAGGCTTCTTTGTAGATACATCTCTTACAATAGAGCTGTGAGGGTATGAGCAGCTCTGTCAGGTGCAACTCTCTTTCGTGGGCTGGCTAAATTATTTGAATGACATTCTCAGCACAGGAGCATCACCAATAGAAGACTTGGGCTGAAGAATTAAGTCACACAAAGCAAAAGCACTGCCTTTCCCCAACTCTAACAGCTGGGCCACAATCAAGAGCAGTACCTCAAGATGTTGGCTGAGTCTGGTCACATTAAATGGTCTGGTAGCAATCACGTTTTAGAATCCCATAAGCTGTCGAGCTATCCTAGCTAGCAGGTTACAAAGAAAGTAAGGGGACAGGGCAGTTCTCCTCTTTGGTTCTGAACCTCTCCACTGCAGCTCACCAAAATCACTGGCTTCAGAAATTCTGCTGCAACAGGCACCAGATAGACACAAAGATGCTGCAGACCTAAACACTGCCTACCTGAACATCTGGGATATACATCTCTTCCGCTTGATTCATCTGGAACCGCGCATTCACTACCTGCACAGCGCTCTCAGTAACCATTCTAAAACTACATTCCTGATTAGACTTAATGAAAGTCAACTCTATTTTTAATATCAATAAGAAACACACCAGTTTGTCAGTTTTGGAAAACATGTTTGATGTGCAACTTAAATAAAAAACAGAGTAAAGTCCCTATGCTAGTATTAAAAAGAAAAAGGAAACTCATATTTCCTTTAATTTCAGTGCCCGGAAGATACACAACAGAATTTACAAAGGAAACCAAAGCTTCCCTTCTATTTATTAGAAAAGACGACCTCTTTTCTCACCAAACAAACAAGCTAGCCTAAACTGTGATGTGCACATTCTACGTTAGTACCCCATCTCGTCCCATTCCATCCCTTCCCTTTCCCTGCCTCCACTCTTCTCAGTTCATAATACAACTTTTTCAGTTGATTTGTCTTAATTCACATCAGTGGGAAATCACCACATAACTCTGAAAATCAGAATGTGCAGCCAGAAGACTGTAATCAGCATTTACTCAAACAACAGCTTCTCTCAGGATCAAAGCATAAACTAAGGTGGGTTATGGTTACAAAATACTAACATGTAAGTCTTAGATTTTGGATCTATTTTTAAAGAGAATATTTGCATAAACACTGCTGTGAAAAAGAAATATGTCTCCTGTCCTCTTTGTCCTTTTCCCTCCATGGTTCTGTAAGACTCCTCTCCCTCCTGGTTCTTACTCCAAAATTTTCCACCATTGGCTGAGTCCTTTTGCTCTAGTCTCAGTTAAGTTTTTCTTATGCTTGTTGTTAAGTTTAGATCTTTTTCAGCACTTAAAATTATCATGGCTGAAAAACAGTGTAGTAATTCTAATTTTATGAAAACAGCTAGAGGAAAAACATGACAACAGCTTTATTACACAGCCCAGGCCATTTTCTCTCCAAATGAGAGAAAACATCAAGGCTTAAAACAAGTAACTCCAACCATCATTACTCAAGTATGAGTGAATACTCAGCAAACTAGGAAGCTAGATCTCTCAGAAGTGAAAATCCTCTTGGAGGTTTTCCCATGTGAATTCAAACCAGTGTACCAAAATAAGCCATTCTCAGGCAGGGAAGAGATCTTACAGTTATGACAACACACTTGGATGAACTGAAAAACCGGAGCTTTCTCAACTAACTTCTCATTTTTGAAGACCATGCTTTATATGGGGAAAAGATGACATACATTACTAGTTTGATTGGTCTGAAAATGACATAGTTCAGACAATCCTGAAGAATTACATTGCATCAGGTTTTCACAATACATATTCCATGCATGTCCTCACCACTTCAAGTGGCCAAATGCCTTCCAAAAGTGACTCAAAACACTGCCAACTACTGTCTTTCACCAAGAACAAAGCAGGTGTATTTTAAATAAAAAAAATCTGCCTTTTTTTTTTTTTACTGAAAGGCAGCAGGATCAGAGCAGGACTTACACATGGAAAACAAAGTGATGAGGCTGATGAATGTTTTGCTGAGGAATTTCAACCTATCCCACCTGCGTTAATTCCATAAAGTTATTTACCTTCCTTACCAATTTCCATGCTGTTGACAGGTATCAGGAAGTTTGCTGAACCCAGGAAGAGGAGGTTCTTGAGCATTATGGAGCATAACATTCTTCCTGGAACATTATGTACTCAGACCACTAGTCCTGTTAAAGATCAAAGTGTAAAGACCACACACTCTACATTGCACCCAACAGCTTTGATGTAATTTTTGTGATTGATATAATAGGTATGAAGCACAATTTTGTACTGGTTAGATTTTCTGAAGAGCAGTGCCTTTAGGACAAAAGTAATACTGTGTTTCTGTAGCTCACAAATGAGGTGGTAACGATCTGTTACCCTGGGGCGGTCAGGAGTACCAGAAAGCATGACTCAGTCAACTTTATGCTTAACACAATCTCTTTTATCACTTGCATAAGAGCTCAGTCTTAGGAGGAATTCCAAGGACATCTTACACTGAACTGACTGTGAAGTGATGGTGGGTCCTTTAGAAGCGCTCCTTCTGTGCACCAAAGTAATCAGTATTTTGGCAAGATTTTATTTCCAATATCTACTACATTTCTGCTAACCATAACACATTATTAACTCCTAGAAAGCAGCCTTACAACTCCTGTTCATGAACCCCACTGGAGAGGTCTTTTCCAGGTGTATTCAGGGCTTGTACTGTTTCTACACATTGCATGGGGTCCAGCAAGCATCAAAGACCTTGGCCTGATTTTGAAGACTCTCTCCAATAACCAGAAGTACTTCACTCAAACCTCTTCAAAACACATTAACTTTAGAAGCAAAACCATGCAATTGGCCATTGCATCCAAAGAGCAGTATCTGCCCCATGAAAGGTTATTTACATAATCAGACCACTGGGTAAGCTAGAGCCATGCTGTTTCCAGTGATGGCACTTCAGACAGAGTATTTCCTTCATCTCCCGACAACTTTTCAGCAGATCCTTACAGTTTGTAAAGCACCTGTAAAGACATTTTTTTTGCACTTTAAATTAGTACAAGTCTGTATCACTTTTCAATGTCTAAATTTTATCCTGCACAGACTGAGACTAGGTACATTTACCAGAGGAAGACATGACTAGAAAAGTATCACATCATCTCAGTCTTATTGCTATTCTACAAATGGTTCTGCATGTTAAGTGACAATTATCCAAGATCTTAGTTCCTCAATTAAAATTAAACACTTGAAGACTGGATTAGGGTTGTTATAAACAAGGCTCTGTGATTCTGCTTTTAAAAAACAAAATTTCTTTTAGTTATCACTGAGAAGCTACCAATTTGGGGCTTTGCTTTTTCTTGTAAAAAATGTAAATATTCTTTCCAAGTTCATATTTTCTGTGCTGTTCAATGACTGGCAAATACCTACAAGAATCTAGGCCATGCCATATAAATGTAATGAACAACAAAATACAATCAGAGTATAAGACACTATATAGCCTTTCAGTGAATGGGAACAGTAAGCACTATATTTGCTTCTAATTGAGCCACTCAATAATTTGTAATGAAAATACTATTGGTGAATTAAGATACCATTCTGCAAGGCTTACTAAGTAAACATAAAATGATATCAAGCTAGAAAAAAAAATTTTAGTAACTATGTATCCTTATTTGATGAACCTTTTCCATAGGCACAGAAATGTCTCTGACCAAAAATGTGGTACTAAATTAACTCAAAGATGTATTGGTGTTAGAAAACTTGTGCTAAAATACTAAATGTAAGTTAAAAAGTAAAACAAAATTTTTAAAAACAATATTCTATCTATAAATTTCTCTTGAAACAACACCTTAAGAAGAACTTATCTAGGATGTACTTTTATAACTGTGATTTACAATTAATTAACACATTACTGATGTCTTGTTATACTGCCTTTTATTTAACAAATTAGCATCTCGATGCTCAACAGCAAGATCTGGAAGAAGATAAATGCAGAACTTCTATGCTAGCATTAAGAAAGTAATGATTTTAAGCTTTCATATGGAAAAAAAGTATTAAAAAAATAAAGCAGTCTGATCAACAAAAGCTTAAATTGTCGCCAAGTGTCATTTATACTACAAACAGCACATTTTTGCTGATTTCTTTTAACAGGGACTTTTCTTTGTGTTACACTTTGACAAAAGAAAACAAGACTTGTAAATCACATGTCAAGTAAGAAATAAAAAAAGCATGAGAAAGAATTTCGTCTTTGCTGACGTGAAAGCAAAATTCTCGTGAGGTTCTTCGTCAAGAAATAAATCAGTAACAAAATCTAACCAGAGAACGTGGTGTTAGTCAAAAAGAAGAAAATACCACTTACAGTGGTTATTCATATATCCTTTTCTCATCAGTCTTTGACATGCCTACACTTTTGTTATCCAATTAAAAGATCTATATATTACCACAACGTTGCAAACCTGACATTTTTACTGCTGCTTACATTCAGAAGGCTAGCCTAGAGACCAACTGCAACAGCAGAGATCGCACCACAAAGCATCTGCTTCTCCTACAAGTGCCCAATGGGAATAAAAAAACCTCAATATGCCACAGAACTCATCTGCTTCTTTTACGTTAAATAAGGGTTACAAGTTGGCAGTGCTACAACAGACAGTATTCCTAGAAAACCTCAGCTTCCTCTTACTAGACCTGAGGAGGCACAACTGAATATAATATTCTCAGCAGAACAGTCTGAACAAACCATGTAGCATTCTCACTTAAGACAGAATATGCGTTTTAAAATTACTTGATCCTTGAAGGACATAGTTTACTATTTTTCAAGAGATCAGATGTTTATAAAGGAAAAAAAACCAAACACATTACTGAACAAGTTTACTTGCTTTACTTAAGGACAAAGCTGAAATACCTTACTTGCAGTAAACAGTCCTGACCCTCAAAAACTGACTTTTTCGAAGGTTCACACGAAGTGCAATAAGATCAACGAAGATATATAAAAAGGTAGAAGTCCATTACACACAATAGTTACTTCACTATTTCATGAGATTGCTCACTTTATTATAATAATGCATTTCCCATTACCTGGTTAATTTGCTCATATTACTTATTTCTTACATCATACTCTTACATTTCATTCAAAGAAAGCAAGAAAAGTCTGTCAACATTATTGATGAGCATTTTGCCACTGCTGTCACTGAATCATCAGGGAAGACAGAAAGCAGCACCAAAAATAACATTCTCCAGCCGGGTCCATTGGCCATATGTTACACAGGGGAAAAAAAAAAACAGCACAACAAAAAAACCTCAACCAGAAACCATATGTTTTTCCAACAACTATAAACCAGTAAAAAAATCCAAAATGCAGCTATTCAGCCTGAACCAACCCCTTCCTCAAACAGCAGCATTTCTTTTTCTTCAGGTGCATTTTTTTTTTCTTTTTAAATCAGGATCACTCCAAGTTAATTTTCTACTAGCAGGTGTTTATTTCTCACCAAGGGAATACCTTCTGGAGCAAAGCTAGTCAACAAGCAATTTACAGATTGCTAACATATAGCAGACGTGCACATGCCTGTACTAATCATTCCTCTACCACACAGCCACATGAAGGTCAACTTGGTTTCAGAGCCTTTCACTTACCTTTCCCATTTTGCCATGCAGTATACCAGGACAAACTGAGGAATGTAGTGATGAAAACTAACACGGTGGCCACAGTTCCATTTCGGAGCCTCATCTCATTTCAGCATCACACTTGTTTACGTTCTATTAGCGATGAGGACCAATGTGCTGGGCTCGCTGCAATTAAGTCAGCTGAAGTCCACCAGCAGCAGCTGGCCAACAGCAACAAAAAACGTAGCTCTCACATATCAGAGGTATCATTAATCAATCCATTGCAAACTGGTGTAAGCTTCCTTATAGTTCTCATAAATTAAACTTCTCTTTTTTTCTTCTAGTCCTGTTTAAAGAAAACAAAATTTGAATGCATTATGCCAAAAATATTTACTGGAGTCCTTTACGTACCAACACAAAGTAAAGAAATACTACTAGAAGCTCATTGCTGTGGCTGACATGCATCCCCCTCACACTGCCTCACTCCTGACCCAGGGAGCAGAACTTTTCCTGTTAAGACTGTTTGTACCTGAAGGAGCTGTATTTCACATGAATTTGGTCATCAAAGGATAAACATACACATTACCATCATTACAATTTTATCATAAACTGAAGGCAAGATCACATGTCACTCTGGCAGGTGATGAACTGAAACAGTAGCTATTTTCAGGAAGGCAGCAACTCCAGACCCCACTTCCAAGTACTTACTTGAACAAAACTCTTAAATTACCGGGGCCTAATGTAACTGCAGAACTACCCCCCACGAACCAAAACCCCAGAGCTTTTAACAGCATTTACAAACCTACATCACTCATCTTTCTTTGCTCAGCACCAGAGTATTTGATCCATCCACAACCGCTTTTTCCCTAGCTTTGTTGCAGGTGAAGCAGACTACAGTCACACGTGCACAGACTGCTCAACCTGTATCAGCTGGCAACAACCAAGAAGCCCCACAAAGTGCCATTATACGACCATAACACTCCTACTTCCACCACAGGGGCACAAGGACAAAACGCAAAAATTACCTACAGTTCAGTTTTATCTTACACGAAGGTTCCATACCCTGGGATCAGAAATCTTCAGCTAACCAAACACAGCCAGCATCTAACCACACAATCCTAACTGACCAAGACAAAGAGAACACGGAAATAAATTACCCAACTTTCAAGGACTGCAGGGGCAGATTTGTTTTTAAAGCACTAAATCACCCTTTACAGTAGCTCAAACAATAATATTTGACATTCTTTTAAGGCACTGCCAGTTTTTCCCCACTATGAACCACATCTGATACAAGTATGCTACTCAGCAATATATAACTTACTTTGAATTTTTCTTGGAAGCAATCTCTGTCACTTTTTCGCCTGGGTGCATTTAGAACAACAGGGCAAAAATACTTTTTATCTCTCAGGTAGCAAGATATTCCAGTCAAATCTGAACTACTCTGCTCAAGCCTGTATCACAGCGCACACTGCCTTTACCGAAGAGCTTGCGAAACAAGACAACCAAGAGGCATGGTTAAAAAATGAATGGAAAATAACAATGAAGTTGCAGAACTACATGTTCTTGCCTCCAAATCTTGGTCTTAACACCAAGATTACAGAAAGTGCTTACCTTCAGACTATAATTATTTCACATACAACGCTATTAATGTGCTTTGTTTTCAGCAACTTTACGCACAGGTAGGTTGTGGCTTTAAACGTTAATTCAGAAACCACAGAAATAGTACCTAAGAGGAAGGGGAACAAATACAACCACATGGAAGCAGACAAAGCGGACAGTAAAATTCAGCAAGAAACAAAATAACGATCAGGAACAGAAATGAAAGGCCTTACGATATTATAAACCCGAATAAAACACAATGAAAGATAAAGACAACCAAGAGACCTATAGAAAGCTAACATAGAGAGCATGGCATGCCAGAAAATATCATCAGCACCAGCACTTTGAATAGGAGATTGACATAACAGGAGATGGACATAATAAAAGCCAGAAGGGTAGACAATAATAATCAGGCGAGAAGATAAAAGACTAGGTAAACTTTAATAGCAAGAAGAGGCAAAGATCTCGTAAGTCCAAGGTTTTGTAACACTCATCTACATGAATTAATAGTTTAAAGTGGCTTAAGTGGCTCTGAAGCAAGGATGCCTAAAACTGTAATCTACCTTTATCATTATTTTAGCAGCAGTCAGATCTCTCTGGAGCCACTCACGTGTGCACAAAGGACCAGGCAGCAAGCTACAGGAATTATCCCACTGGGCACAAGATACAGCTGGTCCAACACGCAACCAAGAGAGGCCAGGCAGGAAAGTAAAATCATCATTTAATAATGCAAGGAAAGTGAACTGCCTTGCCAGAAAAAGTGGGCATCTTTTTAAAACAAAGGTATTGTGATCAAGGTTTCTCACTGTGTTACTTGAATCCACAGAAAAAAATACAGTCTGAAAGAATTCGGAAAAAAAACCAAAATAAACAAAAAAACCCAGTAGCAACATCATTCAATTAGCAGTGAGCATGCACAAAATTGTGTCAAATTAATAACTATTGTGCTTTTGAGTTGGCTTTTTCTGCGTTTATCCCTCTTTTCTGGTGTTGTACCCACTCCTCTTAGCACAGGCACCAGCAGCTCAGCAGTATTTAGATGACTATCCAAGCATTTCACTATATCAAAATGTATACAACAAGGCCATGCACGAACCATGTGCATTCCAGCCCTTAAAAATATATAGAGTTAAACCAGCAGAGACCCATGTGTAAACATACATGAATTATTTAACCCTCAGGTGGTCACTTCAGGTTTGTTCAATGACTTAGAACACAAACTAGACAAATTTAGCTGATGGGGAATCCAGTTCAAGCTGATGCTATGACAGGGTATAACTAGATAGATGAAGTCTGTGCACTCTTCCAGCACCATTATAACCTGAACCTTTCCCACTGCAAACTGATGGGAATGACCATGCTAGATGCTGAAGGCCACGGGTACTGAAGGAACATAGCATCTCTCGGGTGCTGAGCAGCACCCTACTGAATCACGTCTTAAATAAACCAAGAAGTTTCTGTGTGTATCCAGACACTTCCCAAAATACATAGGAAGCTTATTTCCACTGCAAAGCATAAGAACTGATGCACCTTAACACCGCTGCAAAGGCTCTTTTGGTAGTTGCAAAAGCGTTAGATGGTGCAGGATTAAAGACTTCTGAGAAGACAAGTCCAGACCCCATCCTGCCGGGAGGTGCAAAACCACCTACCGCGGCACCGGTGCTGCACGTAAAAGGTTGTTCTTCAACAACAGCCCACGATTCAAAGGCTAAGAAGAAAGGAAGGATGCTGGAGATTTGCCACGCAGGGGCTTTTCCACCTTGCTTCTCGGCAAACCTCAGGCTGGCGGGCGCCCTGCCACTGCGCAGCCCGGAGCCCTCCAGCCCTGCGAAGGTGGATTTGCTGCCTCCCTGGAAATCCCGAGTCACTCAGGACATTCCCCGATCGCTCTCTCCGTCCCGGCCGTAGCTATTTCAGTCGGGGAAGGGAAGCAAAATCAGGCGGGGAGATGCGGGCGGCAGAGGGCGAGAGCTGACGGGGATGGAGGGGAGCTGCGCGGCGCTCGGTTGCAGGGGAAGGAACGAAGACAGGAAACTTCCAACTCTGCCGACCCCACCACCTCGGGCAGGGAGGGTGGACAGAAGGAGAACGGGCAGCGGCTGCAGCAGCGCTCCCTCAGGCGCTCCATAGGGCGGAAGCGAGGAGCAGAGCCAGCTCTGCCTCGGACACCAGCGCCGCTGCCCTGCGCACCCCCAGCACGGGGCGAAGGGGGCAGCAAGTCCTGCAAGCGCTGCCTCACACCGCCACGCAGGTGCATGTGAGCGCGGAAGGGTACCTGCACGCACACGGGGGGTACATGTACACAGACAGGGGGTGCCTACATGCAGACAGGGGAGAGTGCACGCAGATAGGGGCTGTTTGCAGGCAGAGGAAAGTGCACCCAGATAAGGGGTGCATGCACGCAGATAGGGGGTGCATGCACGCAGATAGATAAGGGGTGCATGCAGACGAGGTGCAGGACACCGCTCGTTCCCCTCCCTCCATCCTTCCCTCCCGCCGAAGACACCGCGGAGCCCCGCAGCGCTAGAAAGCGAAGCTCCTTCACTGCCCACCCGCACTCCAGAGGGCGCGGACAAGGAGGGACGTCCGGTCCCAGCCTCCCCAAAAAAAGAAGCCGAGCCGGCTGCAGGTGCCAGCGCGAAGCAAGGGGCTCCCGCTGCCCGTCCTCACCTGTGCGCGGCGCTCCGGCAGGGGGAGCCGCGGGAACGGTGGGACCGGCGGGAGCAGCGCCCAGAACCGACTGTGCCGGCTCGCGCCGGGGCTCGCGCTCCCCTAGCCCGCCCCCCGCCCCGCCCCTCGGCAGCGGCGCGCCCGGCGCGCGCAACCGTGCCAACTCCCCCCCCCCCCTCCTCCTTCCTTACCCCTGCCTAGGGGATCCGCACCGAGCGCCGCTCCGCCCCGCCCACTCGACGCAGAAACCCCGCCCACCGCCAGGCGCAGTCCCAGCCGGCAGCCAATGGGAGAGCAGCGACAGAGGATCTCGGTCATTGGCTGAGAAGCCTGTCGCTCTCTCCAGAAAGGGTATAAATAGCTCACTCTCGCGAGGTTTCCTGCAGTGGCCGAGGCGGGAGGTGGGTGCGTGGGTCGTTTGGGCGCACCACTTTCGCGCTTTCTTTACTTTTCTCTTTCTTTGTCTACTCTTTTTCGTTTCTTCCTTCCCTTTTCCACTGTGTGCCCCCTTCTTAGGCTGTGTCTCTTGGGTTTGTTGTTCTTAGCTGTCCTAGCACTTGGTTACTCATTGCCCCATGGTCAGCTGCCAGAGGTTCATCCTGAACTTGTCTCTCTCTGGTCACTTCAGAGTCGAGTGCCTGGCCTCCTGTGTGAGGATGAGCTCACTAGAAGAATTCTCGCACTGTGTGTCAGGGCCAAGTGAATCATGCATGGAGCCCTGTGTGATGTGCTTGTTCACCGCTGGCAAGAAGCCACCATCGGGTCCGTATTACTACTGAGTTTGTGTTGTGCTAATTGTCTGCTAGAGCTGGTCAAGAGCTGTTTGACTTGGAGCAGCTTGTTGCTTCACACCAGTTAAATGAAACCTCTGTCCTTTGTACCGTTCACAAGTGTGGCTCTGAGGAAGGCATTCATGGTGCAATGTGCTGCCCAACAAGCTGTTAAACAGGCATGGCTTTGGAGGTGTGAACATGAGCTCACTTTCCTCCAGAGAGTCGTTACTGCTTCCTTACGCAACTGCTGAAAGAAAGTCAATGGCAGCTTTACTCGCTGGGTTTGTTATTCAGGGCTGTGTTGTTTCTATTCTGTCAATAACCCTCTGTCTTTTGTGGTTCCTTTCATATATGCCAGGAATTTCTTGGGCATTTTGGGGTCTGAAGACTCCCATTAAAATCAAGTAGCACCCACAGGTTAAGGGTTGGATCCTGTTCACCTCACAAGACCCATGTTCTTACTGTGTAGTGCTGACTGATTAGCGTTTTTCAATCCTTTTGATTGAATGGATTGTTTTCTCCTTTTTTTCTCATCTTCCACCTAATTTAGATAAAATTTACAGTGCATCAGTTAAGGCTTTTATGCTAGATATAGTGGGATAGTGCCCCATTAGAACTTTATAAACTGTGCAAAAACCTTAGAAGTTATTCTGCCTGAAGAGTAACATTTAACGATTTTCCATAGTTATTTTTTTTAACCAATGCTCAGAGACATCAAGGTATTTTTTCACATACACAGTAGCCCTCAGTGCTTTTGCTGGCTTTCTCAAAGCTTGCAAAGAGTGGCTGGTGGCAACTCAGAGTGCAAAAAAGAAGTCAGAAGTAGTTTGCAAGGTCTTGAAACTCAGGCTGTTCTGTGATTTTATTGGTTAAGTGGTGAGAATTTATTATGTAAACATGTGCTTCAGTCCTCCCTTTTATAAAGAAATGGAATGAAGTGGATTTTTAATTGAAAATCAAACTCAGTACAGTAACTTTCAAACAAAAACCTGAGCGTGCACATCCACACGCACACATCTAGGGCAGAATTTTCTGTGGAGATCCTAGCAAGCTAAAAACATTAGAGACACCATTGTTTGCCTCTAATAGATTAGTGTTGCTTAGGGATATGAATTTTTGCATTTCTGTGCCGGAAAACAAAACCTGGTAGAGAAATTTTCACATAAAAGTCCTTTTGTCAGGAGCATTTAGTCTGCTGAATAAAAGACTGTTACAAGATGAGTTTAATGACAATTATTTCATGAGCACTCTCTGAGCCTTCCTACTTTTTGTTCTTTTACTGATTGAACTTTGCATGAGGAAAGCTTACTGACTGGACCTTGACAATATCCAATTAACTTCCCCAGACAATAAAATAAGTGTAATGTGGTTGTTTCTCTGTTCCTCTGACATTTTACCCTGAAGTTAGTTTCCTGAGAAGGAAGGCAAAGTTCAAGACAGGAAAAAAAAGATTGGCATTGCCCTCATCAGACCTAATACGGCAATAATCAAATGACTTTTGGCATATTCCACTACTTGATACGTGCAAAAGAAGTGCACAGTGAAGAAGAATGCTATAGCTGCCAAAGGCAAGCAGTTGGAGCTGTTGGGCTTACATGCTAAAATGCTGCTTACTTCTGGTGAGGGTGGCAGTTCCCTTTAGACCTGAACAATGTTTAATGCTGGCAAATTTCCCAGTTCCTACTTTTTACAGAGTTATTCCTTCATCCTGCAGCCACTGCTGTTCAACTGGAGTATCAGTTAGAAATTGGAGAAGATTAAGCCCTTTCAAACACTTTTTGCTTAAATGGAAGTGTTAAGGTGCAAATGCTATAACGATCATAATGGGGGAGAAAGTTTTAAAAAATGGGGAGTTTAAATCCTTAGCATTCCAGCTTTGGCTGCTGAATAAAAAGACCAAGGAATTTGCTATTTTGTACCAGCAGGAAAAAAAAAAAAAAACACGAGAGAAATGTATAATCATATTTAGACAGAGGGAAGATTTCATGCTGGGAAATATTTGCTAAGTTATTACCTACATGTCAAAGTAAAGACAAAGTGGCAAAAGTTACTCCAGACCTGACATAATTGCACATATGCTGTAGTGACTGTTTCTGGCACACCTGAGCTGCCAACTTTTATAGGGCTGCACAGTTATTGCCATTCATCAGATCTGGAACTTGTCTTATCCAGGCACTTTTCCTGACTCATTCAGAAGAACAATAACATTGTTATCCTTGCATTTCACTGTGCATATGTTCTGGGTTTCCTGGACGCTAGGGAAGATGCAGAAAATATGGCAGTGGCAGCAAAAGTCTTAAGGGTTGCTTGGCTGAAAAATGGCCATCTGAAAATTGTCACTGTCTCCTGACTGACAGTTGAATCCTGTCTCTAAGACAGGATTTATTCCCAGCCTGACACTAACCTTGTTTTTAACAGAGCAAACACCTTGGGACTCTCAGTGCTTCTACTTCCATTTCATCCCAGTTTTGCCTTTTTCAACCGTAAGCCTTTCGTGACTGAATCCTTTTAATATATACTAGCTGAGCACCTCACTAAGTGTAACTGCATTTCTGGAACTTTGCTGCGGTCCATATCAACATTAAAAATAGAGAGGCACAAATACACCCGGCATGTATCAGGGAAGAACTGGCAACAGTTGCTCACTGTCCCTGAAATCTGCCTGTGCCCCAGGCTGTCCCCTTGGTAACGTCACTTGCCATCGCTTCAGCACATGGCTGGTGAAAGGAAAAGCAAACTCCCCTTCAACCAACTTCTTAAGCCTGGTGTGTAGGAGCTTTAAGTACTAGTGCAGCCTGGAGAAGATGTAAGACACTCACCTGGCACTATGGCAGGACAGCAGGAGATGAGCTTAATAGAGAAGGGAGGAGAAGGGAAGAGAAAGGAGGGGCAGAGCAGAGAGGCAAAGCTATCCCATCCCAATGACTAGGTAGAATGGTGCGTACATAACAATACAGAAGATTTCCCCATCTCAAAGACAGGTCTGATGCTCATACAAATTCAGATTTCATTGTGGATTTATAGGCAGAACTCGAAACAAATGAATGCTTCAGTGGCTGAGCTCGTTTGCAAAAGAGTTTTCATTTCATAGTACTGTAAACTTTTTTTACACACAAAGCTGCTAGATGTACAATTCACGTATTAATAGGTGGCTTGTGGAGAACATACTATAATGCTAATACTCTGCAAAGAGAGACATGCAGATAATTACATTAAATATGATTGTAGATACAATTGTTTAGTAGTCAAAAAAATGTCACTTTTAGGTAAACTTTATTCTGCCTTTTCTATGACTACATTATCTCCTGTTATATGTTGTGGTGCTTCTTTTCCACACATAGCTGGGTCTTACTCAGATGTCAGGTGTTACGGTGCCATCCTTTCCAGTAGGTAAGTTGTTGGTGGAAAGAGCAACTAATCTGTCCAAGAAGTCTCCTGGGGAGGTGGGAACAGAGCTCTATCTCCAAACTCATGTTTCTCTACCCTCACTCTCACATCACTGTCATTTCATTCACTGTGGAGGTTCTGTCTGAGCCGCAAATACCTCTGCCATATGCTCAGAGGTGATGAGCGTTTACATTTATTCATCTCCTTCTAAAGGCAGAGGCTTTTAAATGCATTCCTACTGTTACACAAACATAAACCTGTAAACTGTGAAATTCATGTTGTGCCTATATTGCTGACAGTAGCTGAGGTCCAGTGCCTCGGTGAAGAACAGTCAGATATATTTACTGGTGAAGAGATGGTCCAAGCAAAAAGAAAACATGTTAAGAACTAAGGCTTTTGATTGCCAGCTCGTTTTCTATGGATCTGCTTCATAGTACTCTCGCTTCTGATTTTAAAAGACAAAATTTTTCAAGGAAATTTTGTGAAATAGACTTTGTGAACTGGACATCTTCATTGTAAGCAAAACACACTCGAGAATATGTCTCCTGTCATTTACCTTGGGGTAACATGGTGGTTGGTTCACTGACGGCAGGAAACGTACAGTCAAAGGGAAGTCTGAATCAGGTGCTCAGAGAGTATAGAGTAGCAAAAATAAGTACAGGACCAGACAGCACAGAGCAAGAATCCAAGTCAACTTACATAGGCAAATATTAAGATGTTTTAGAAGGAAGGGTCTCTCAAAATCTGGTACCTTGTCTCACTGGCAGATGAAGCTTTGAGAAAGACTTTTGATTCCTGTATAACTTGTAAATTGTTTTCTGCAGAATTGTTACAAACTATAAAGATTTTTTTAGCTCCACTCACTACAAATACCCCAACACCGCCTGAAATAATGTGCAGTTTGGACTCTACCATATTCTCGAAAGACATAGAGATCTGTAAAACCTGAGCTAAAATCTGAAAAAACAATGCAAATCTAAATTTCTGACTGCCAAGAAACACAGACTAAAACTTTATACCTCAGATTTCTGGCACAGACTCCCCTGCCAGAGAGTGAGTTGGTCACACATTCGGTTTTGCATCATTTTCTTTGTCCCATTTCTCTTTTCGTCTAGCCCCTCCTGGCTGTTCTTCAACAATCCTCCTTCCCACAGGAAGGCAGAATTGTACAGGGCATGGTTGAATCAATTTTGTTAGTAACCAGATGTTAAGAGTCAACACCAGGCACCAAACTGTTGGATAAAACCCGTCTCTGAGGCAAGTAGCTCCTTCCTACTCTTCTCCCATCACTCAGGAGAGCGTTTAGTGGGTGTCTCTTTGTTTCACCAAAGGGCAGATCTGGACACCTTGTGTAGAACAAACTGGAATAAAATGATTGCTGCCACATCCCTTCACCTTATGCTCAGTTTCTGATAGCAGTCGGTAGCCTGCACAGAGCTATGCTATGGCAAGAGCTTGGCAGATGGAGAAGCAGGTGGAAAGCTTCCTGTGCTTTGGAGCACATTTTCTGCCACTAGAGACAGTACGGGGCAGGAGATGAAAATTCCTCTTGCAGCAAAAGAGAACAGGGGTTTAGTAGCAACAGGTTAAAGATGGGGTTGTTTACAAGGATGGAATTGGCTGCCTCTCCATGAGTGACACTAGCTTTATGACCCTCTGCATTCATTCTTGGCAGCATAATTTCCAGCCAAAACTGTCTATGTGTACCCTGATGCTCAAAGCAGTGGCTGGTTGAGAACTGTGATTATCACCTGTGGCCTACCAACACTGGAGCCAGCATTGCCTCGCTCTTGTACCTTCCCTACCCCAGCACCTCCTGCTCTGATGTTCTACCATTCTCCTGTCTTCCCCAACTGCTTTGCCTTCATAATCCTTCACACTAAAAGTGTGAAGAATAATCAGAAATTGTTAAACCAGCTCACACTGGGCTGAAGGGAAAAAGAGACAAATACATGAGTGCCTTGACAAAGCATGACTGCCAACCAATCAATCAGCCTCACCTTCATGCCTGGAAAGGTGATGGAACAGCTCATTCTGGATGTCATCTCTAAGCATCTGGGAGATTAAGTTATCAGGAGTATTCTACATGGATTCATCAGGGGGAAATCATGCTTGACAAATCTGATAGCCTTCTATGATGACACAACTGGCTGGCTAGATGAGGCGTGAGAAGTGGAAGCTCTGCAGAGAAAGACCTGGGAGTCCTGGTGGACAACAAGAAAACCGTGAGCCAGCAATGTGTTCTCGTGGCCAAGAAAGCCAATTTTATTGTGGGGTACACAAGTGTGTACAAGAGTACAAGAGTGTGGCTAGCAGGCTGGGGAGGATATCCACCCCCTCTACTTTGCCCTAGTGAAGTCACATCTGGAGTATTGTGTCCAGTCCTGGACTCCCCAGTTCAAGAAAGACAAGGAACTACTGGAGAGAGCCCAGCACAGGTACACAAAGATGATTAAGGCACTGGAGCAACTCTCTTATGAGGAGAGGCTCAGAGACCTGGGTCTGTTTAATCTGGAGAAGAGAAGACTGAAAGGGGATCTTATCAATGCTTATAAATATATAAAGGGCGAATGTCAGGAGGATGGTGCCAGACTGTCTTTGGTGGTGCCCAGCAACAGGACAAGGGAAAATGAGCACAAACTGGAACACAGGAAGTTCCACCTGAACATGCAGAAAAAAAATCTTTACTGTGAGGGTGACAGAGCACTGGAACAGGCTGCCCAGGGAAGTTACGGAGTCTCCTTCTCTGGAGATACTCAAAACCCACTTGGACACATTCCTGTGCAACCTGCTGTAGGTGAACCTTCTTTAGCAGAAGGGATGGACCAGATGATCTCCAGAGGTCCCTTTCAACACCGACAATTCTGGGATTCTCTCAACTTGTGTCCTTCCAATCATGTTCAGCCACATCATATCAGATACGGGTAGAAAGTTCAAATCCTAGATGCATCCCTAATCATTGGTAAGTGGTTTTGGTCTCCCCATAACCTGCCCTTCTAAACTTTACCATGAGAAGCATATTCACTGTGCATATTATTCCTCACCACAGCAAGACCATGGACAAGCAGGCAGAAAACTGCTCCACGGAGGATGAGAGCTGTCATTTGAACCCAAGCTATGTGCCAAAGTGATACTGTCAGTAGCTGATTTGGGGCAGGGGGGAAGAGAGAAGGAGTAAGAGAATGATATCTTTAGACCCCCTTACTCAGACTACCTATAGTACATATCATTATCCTTAACTTGTATCCCTCTGAGACACAGCAAGTGTCAAGACATCCTGTGAGCGTGTGAACTCTGACGCACTGAAAATAATTATCAAAGCCAATCCTCCGTTTAAGCTAGCAGAGCTATTGCTCTGCTCTAATGAAAAGATCTCATGCTTTGCCCTATCGCAGCAGGGATCCAGGCTGTATTAAGTCATCCTGATCAGCCTTAAAGGGTTTAGTGATGTTTCTTTCATTTGAGCGTTATCTTTCTGCCAACTTAGAGTCCCATCTCCTCCCCACAAAGCAAACCCATAGTTATCCAAGCAGCAGTGGGAGGATTGTAGATGGCAAGGAAAACATACATAGGACAGGAGCATTCTTCATGGCATTTAGAAATAATGAGTGCAATTTCCCGCATCTTAGGACGTTTTAGACCGATGTTTTAGGAAAAAGAGAAATGAACCTCAGTCAGACATGAGCCCTACCTGTTTATCTGGAACAACAAGTAAACAACAACAAGCTAGGCACTGCTGCATCTCCAAGAGGCAGCAAAAACGACAGTAATAACAGTAGAGCTTTGGGAATATCAGGCAACTCCATTCCCCAGGAAGGACACGGAGGACACACATTTTTAAATGAAGTGGTGTGTTCCTTTCTTCACAGATTCAAAAGAAGATTGATTAGATTCCCATCTCTACACACAAACTAAATGTTCAGCCTCCTCTCAGTTACATTCCAATTACTTTGCTGGCACACAAAAGGAAACCAGCAGTTTAGGAGCAATATGGTGATATTGTATTTTATTCCCAAAAAGTGCTTTTCAGACTGACAGCTCCCAGTGTGATCCCACATGCTGTGCAACTGTATGGGCAAATGCTAATTCCACCCATCAAACGCGCAGGTAATGAGAGTGAATGGGACAGGGGTCAGGAGCAGACACCAATAAAATCTGTAAGTAACACTGGTAGCAGGAGCACACTGAGCAATTAATAAACTCTTTCTGAAGTTTGTAATATGTCAGCAATGAAGAGTTTAATAACTACACTCAGTGTATCACTGGCATACTGCAGGCATGCATACCATTACTGTTATTCCTGTCCTGAGAGGAAAAGGGCTGTAAGAAATTACAAGGCTGGCACAGGCAGAGTCCTTTCATTGTTAACTTAAGTACATTTTAACCCTAGGTTACAGAGTTACAGCACATGTGTACTGACATGTTCAAAGTCAGGCCTCAGGATGACTCGTCTCAAGGTGAGTGTGTTTATGGATAATTAAAC
Organism: Tapera naevia; assembly: GCA_033556795.1. Taxonomy (NCBI): domain Eukaryota; kingdom Metazoa; phylum Chordata; class Aves; order Cuculiformes; family Neomorphidae; genus Tapera; species Tapera naevia. The sequence continues at coordinate 20,260,881 of JAUMJJ010000029.1, forward strand.
CCTAAAACCATCAAGGGCCGACTTTTGTCCCTGACCGCCAGAGGGGAAAACACAAGGACAAGGTGGAGAGCATCATGCTGGGCACAGGTGAAGTGAGCTTGTATGAAAAGCAATGGTATTCTTCCCTGACTCCTGGCTGTGCCGCATCCCACAGCCCTACCTCTTCCCTCTGCATTTAGCTGAGGTTGCCAGCTGCAGGACAGTGAGCCCAGGGCTGGCCTTACTCCCCAGGGAGAACAACTGGGATGGAAGTGATTCTTGCAGGAAAACGTCCCATCTTCTTTGCGGCGCATGGCTGCAACCTGGCTCTCAGCTTTACCCTCGTGCTAGTCCTGTTTCATTAGAACCTGTTTGTATTTTTAAATCACAATAATACCATATCTGCTGCTAATTACAGCCCAACAATACTAACACAGTGTGCAAACACAGCCATCATCCAAGTATTGTTTTGCATAACCAGTATGCTGGGGTTGTGAACATTTGCATAATGTTTAATTATTTAGTCAGAACATAAAATTTGTCTTCCTCTCAAAAACATTTTTATGAAATGTCTCAATAATTAAACGCCACTGTGTTTATTAACAGCAGGGAAGATTCATAAAATGTATTAGTCAGAAACAAGCAAGTAACTCCATCTCACTACAGCAGTCAAAATACACTGCTCCAAAGTAGGTCCCCAAGCACGGCAAACACCTGCACGAACTCCTACATGCAACCAAGAAGAATATGAATAAAAGTGTAACAGTTCAATGGCTGTACCTTGGAGGCATTAGGGAGCCAAAATTCAATAGCTTAATTCACTCATTAATCTATATATATCATTTTGAGAAGACCAGTTCAATTATATTGAGTCAGTTGAAGTGAGCTCTGTGTCTATGAAAGGTAAAAGTTAGGGTCAGCTGGAGGCTTGTGCATGAAGTTGCTAAATGTGTTGGGGATGTCTCCAAGACCAGGCAAGACTTAGAGGTTCTTTTAAGCAAGTAGAACTGACAGGCGGCAGAGGAGGAGACGGACACTGGTTGTCACACGCCAGACTACAGTTTGTTCATAACAAAGCTCTGAATTGTGCTAAGTCACTTGAAGGAAAGGTAGAATTCAGGACCAGAAATTAGAGTAATCACCCACTAAATTAAGAGGAAGAATGTCTTGTGTCCTGGGAGCAAGCATTTGCCTCTACAATAAAATATTTTAATAATTGAACTTATTAGTTTATATAGAAGAGAATAATAAAATTCAAAGGTTATTTTACTTAGGCAAGATGGAGATTTTTATTCTGCCTTTTAAATTCAACTTTAGACTTCGGTTGTACTTCCATAACTTTATGCAATAAATTAATCTTGTGTCCTTCTGCCCTCTATGAAACTCGTCTGTTACTTGCTAGCAAGGATTCCAAATGATTCAAGCCAATTTCTGAGACATGCATATAGTTAAGAGGCTCCCTTTTTGTCCACCAATTATGTAAAAGCAGCCAAGGAAACCACCTCTTCTCCTCCCATATCCTTGCTGTAACTTCTAAGATTCAATCTGATTGTAACTATTTTGCAGCACTGTGCCACAGGTTGTGTCAAATGGGAGCTGTTGAGGGCAGGGATTACTTTCGTAGCTACATTTGAGGAGGTCATTGTGCAATGAGGTAAAACAAATGGGAAAACCAGCACAAGTCTACCTGTTCAAATAAACCACCCTCTGCTTTCCCTGCATGAAACATAAGCCCACATAAACAGGCTCTGACAGTGAATGCTGCTGTTTTCCTAAGCCAAAGCAAAACCCTCCTTCCCATCCCGCTTTAGGAAAGTAGGTCACAGTAAAATCTGCCTCCCCCATTCTCCAGTCCACGATCACGAGGTAAGATAACTTATATCCTCACATTAATGGGGGGAACTGTGGCGTGAAAAGGCAATTCAAAAGCCCAGTGTCTCTCTGGAGAGCAGCTGACAGCACAATCCACCATCAAAAGCGCCTTGCAACCCGCTGCCCCAGGCTGCTTGTGCCCTGCTCTCCAGGGATGACCCAAGCTCAGCAGCTGGTTCGGATGTCGAAGAAATGCAGCCACCCTTCAGTGGCAGGCAGCCCACTGTGGGCTGCTTCGGAGCACCGGGAAACACATGGAAAATCACAGAGGAAGAGGGATCAGCAAAGAAACCAAGCAGTAAGAATTCTTTGCTGAGCAGGAAAGGTTGCCTCTGTTATCTCCAGCTCCAGCTTCTTTTCTTCGCATTGCTTTTCTTCCTTCCGAGACCATCACACTGCAGTGCACAAACAGTGCCCACCACAGGACTGTGCTGCACTAAAGCACGTGCAGCACATCCAGTCCACGGTGGACGCACGTTGATGTGCATGTTGCACAGCGTTAGTAAATGTGAAATGCTCACCTTTTACTTCTACACCAGCTTTATGCTGAGGCTTGGTAACACGTTGTCCAGCTGGAGTTCATGCAGAATCATGCGGTACGCAGTTTACTGTTGGCCCTTGTTTTTCCCAGTAGTTCCTGTGAGTGCTGGAGCTGGATTTACTGCGTCATGGAACCACCACATAGCCTGGGGGCTTGAAAGAGCATACAGGCGAACTTAGCAATGCCACGAGGTCTGATGCAGGGGATGACTTGCTCCACTGCTCCTCTTGCTTGGGACTTTTTTTTATGTGGTTCAGAATAAGGCATGAACCAATCAAAAGGCTTCATTAGGCAAAAAGCAATGCCTTTTGCATACTCGAGGTGAGTGGTGCAGAAGAGGCAAAGGAGTTAAAAGAAATCAACCTTTGTTTAAAGGAGTGGCCGGATGGCAAAAATGATGTCTTTTGCCTGGACAGGCTCAGGGCCTTGTTCTTCTGTCTTGTCTTCAGGCAGCATGCCCATCAAAATTATCTCCTGTGCTGAGTGCAGAGAGGATGAGCCAAGAGGTTATTAAGGAGTCTCTGTTGGTTTTGCTGAGAAAGGTGGCTTTTTTTTTCCTGAAGGGTTATTAACTGAATTCTCCTCTTGTCATGACTCTGGATGTTTTCCTCTGCTCTTTCCAGACAGTTTTCCTTGGTTCTTCGATGTAGGCAATGATTTGGAGTGGTTTACTGATAGCCTTATTAAATTCAGGGGAGAGTGAAAGGAATGCAAATAACATGGTAATAGGATTTCTTTGGGAGACACGATCACCAGAACACGACGTGGGCCAAACTTGACTCTGCAGTTCAGTAACTTTCAGTTTCCGATATGATGTTGAAATCTTTACAGCACATTGGGCTGTCACTCAAACAAACAGACCTGTGAGTAGAGTTGGAGCCCAGAGACCGGTCAATACTGTTGCCTCACCTCAATTCAGTCTGATACCAACTGCTTGTTGGGGAAGGCGGTATGGGTGGTGGTCAGCAATAGGAGGATCTGACTGGATTCCTCTTCTTCCTCGTAATTTCTGATGGGGCCATGCTTTTTTTTTTTTTTTTCCATTAAAACATTTCTCAGGCAGACCTAACTTTCAAAGGCAGGGTAATAAATAACATGTCAATTCAAAAATTCTGAAATCAAACCATATTTGGGAAAAAAAAATTGGGTCTACTTGCTACAGTGAGTTAAGAGGCTCTTGGCTACCATGATACCTGGCTCAGCATCCTTGAATAGGCTTCAGTGGAATTAGAAACATGCAACATATACCATTTCACATGCAAATATGTAAATAAACGAATCAAAAAAAAATCAACAATGAAAATACTCAGTGTGAAGGTGTACGAGATGGAAGGAAGGAAGGAAGGAAGGAAAATGGTCCTCCATCACTTTGCTTCAGTGAAATCTCATGAAGTCTTAGCTGCATACCTAACCATTTTTAAAAGTGTGATTTTGGATCCTAGAGATGGAAGTAGTCCAACATTTTCCTGAATTACCTCCATTTAAACTGCCTTAGGTGAGCTAGAGAGGTTTTCTAGGAATGCAACCGATCTACATAGAGAATTAGAATCTGAGGGTAAAGCAAAGGTGCTGCAAGATACTACAAATGAAGAAGATCTGAATGGACTATGTGAATACATGTCACGTCAGTCTCCAGCCTCAAAGTGTGACATGATACAGAGAATTATATAGGAGAAATAATCCATAAAAATCTTCACACGGTATTTATTTTGCAAAGCCAGGCAATAACAAATCCCATGCTATAAAAGCTAAATGGTTCCTGTTGCTTGTTGAGTAGCTTGGCAAATATCAGGAACGTATGAGCCTGAGACCTGTGCCCACTTGGAACAAAAATGCCTTCTCCTACAAGAATTAATCTCATGCAGCCACTCCGTGCTGGATTACACAGAGTTACAATATCCCCTGAGGTTTTATGAGACAGGCAGCACTGCCCAGTGTTCACAAATGGATTTTTTTTTTTTGACTCTGTAACAGTACAAAATTTATCTTCTAACTGCAAACACAAAATCCTGTAATTAAACCTTTGTTACCCACAGCAGAGTGCTCATCATGTATACAAAGCAAACATTTTGGCAAGTTTATTATGCTCCTCGAGACTAAGAGGGAATTAATGGCATTGCAAAATTACAGCAAGTTGCTTGCTACGCTGCTGCTTGCTATTTTCTCTGGCAACAATATTCTATAATTCCTTTTCATCTTGGAAAAAATGTAATAGACGTAGTAAACGTGTTTACTGTCAAAAGCAATGCAGAGCAAAACACCATATCAAGGTAAAGGCTATTTTAGGTATTTTGGCCTTAAAAAATTATTGCACTTTGCTGTATGTTAAAAATAATTTAGTCGTATTTTTTTTGAGTTACTGAACATTAATAAGTAGCTAACCAGCATAAGCCAACTTGTAAACCATTTAAGACATCAAACGCAGAGTTTTTTGCGCTGAAAGGTGCGTGATACAGAATTTCATTTGCATTATGCATGGTCCTTTACTGCTGGGAGGGACAACTGTGTGCAGATTGTCACCTTGCTCATTAAATGGAAAGCTGAAGATGTATCGTGCAGCACTTCTGGGAGAAACTTCTCTTTTTCAAGTCCATTTGTTGTTGTTCTTTGACTGTAGTTCAAACAACTAGTTTATGTGCATGAGTCACCAACAAAGGGTGAATTTTTTACATTTTATTTCACTCCTAGATGTTATACACCAACAGTATATATTGCAGCTGCCCGAGCAAAATGGATCAGCCTGAGCCAGTCATAGCACTTCTCAGCTGGAAAACTGCAATGATGTCCTCATGAAGAGTGATCAGATCTGAAAGGCTTTTCTAGTGGTATGGAGCGTGAAACATAAATCACTGTTTATATAGAAGAGAAAAATATATTTGTATTTGCATCTTTCCATTGCCACAGACGAGCCATTTGAACAAAGAAGAATACTTATTTTCTGCCTGCCTACCCACTGACAACACAGCTACAACAAGACCTACTTGCATGACCCTTTGACTTACAATGAAGAAATCTGGGTACAGACCAATGCCATGAGAAAGTAAAAATTGCCCTTGCCACTCAGTTCAGAGGTTCAAGTAGCAAAGTATCCTCTCTTGCAGAAAGGCAAGGACCATCGACAGCGGTAGGAGTATGAGAAGAAGACAAGTCTGCCAGTCACACCACCTCCCAAAGACTTTCACAGTCTCCCAAGTCAAGGCCCTGGCTTTTGTGGTGAGTGGCACTTGATGGATTTTGGTCTTCTACTGATTTGTCTAGCTGGTTTTTGAAGTCAGCTAAAACTTTGGTGTTGACAACCTCCTGTGGCAATCATTTCAAGTATAATTATGCATTGCATGTAAAGAACATTAGGTTACCACTTCTCTGAAACATACATTGAGGTATTTAAAATTCCTCCATAATTATGGCAGAATTCATCAAGATCCTGAGCTCATTTCACATAGTCATGAACAGCCTGCGGGGCTGCAGCCCCCTTTCCCTTGGAGGTCTGGTGCAAGTTGCTGACAAGACTTGTAAGGATCCACAAAGCTGACTGTCACTGCTCATGGCAGTCATCCATACTCAGTCAGTGCTAAAACCCAAAGTGAGTCCAGCCAGCAGAAACCCTAACGCAACAATTCCTGGACCACATCGCAGTCAATGGCAAAGTGCAGCTTGATATCCTATGCTTCCCACCTCAGCACACTCCCAAATTCCAATCCCAAATGCTGCATAAGAAGTAGGGCTATACTCCATGAAGAGCTGGTACCCCCTCACTGCTTCTTGTTGACACAGATGTGTGGATGGAGAGGGACACAGGGCTTGTTCTCCTTGAGACTGTGCAGGTCCTGCCATGACCTTCACCTTTTGTCTCCATTATTCCTGAGCATCCGTCTATGAAAACAGGAGATAGTCCAAGAGATTTGTACTCTTCCCCATACAGCTGCACAGGTCATGCTCCAGGAACTCAGTCATGATTCAACACAGTTTTAATCATTTTAAGCAGGTAGAGAATTGTAAGAATACAGACCAAACCTTTAACTACAGTTCCTGTAAGCACTGTACCCTTGCATGGAGTAGCAATAATAATGGAATAAAAATCTGGTGGTTTTTTTATATATTGTATTTAATACAAAAACTGTTTTTTTTCTGAAGATTGCTAGAAAAGGTAATAGCATATCTTAAAATTACACTTTATGCTAATTATTTATTACATAAAGGGTGTTTTGGAGAGAGTGGGAGTTAAGATGCTTTTTACTGTATCTGAAAAAAATCTACCTATTTCTACTGTAGGTCCTAGGGTATGATCTGAATACCAAAAAAATCACTTGAGATTAAGGACTGTTCATGCGTACTCATGGGAACAACACTCAAGTTGTTTTCACAACCAGCCTTCAGGCAACTGAGCCCAAGGTTGCATGTCCTGTAATTAAGTTACTATTTCTGTTTAAGAGAGATATCTTCCCACTACTGATTTCAGTGGGTGTGCCCACATTGCCTTTTGTGATGCACATAAATGATAAAACCCTGGGACAGCTGGCAGAAACCTGTTTGTGTTGGGACCAGTGGCAGCGGCTGTGATGGGCTGGAGCATGTCCAGTGGCAGCATCAGGCCTTCAGCAGTGATGTGGCTGACCAGCTTTATCCAAAGGCTCTGACAATCATATACAACTTGTTTTTCCTCTTCCTAGTTTTGAACATGAAAGATGACCTGTCTGAAAACTGTTATCAGTATCTTGGATATTTATCACTTATCCCAAGGTCCTGTTGCTTTACAAAATGCAGTTGTCGTTACTGAGGGAGATCAGTATTTCTTCCCCATCTTTTTAAAGAAGACAGGATTTTGAAACTGCAAATGCAGGTGTTAGGAAATCCTAGGTTTCCTAAAGTACCCCCATATTTTTCTCAAAAGAATGTTGATGTGACAAGAAAAACAAAATCACAAATATAAAGAGAGTGCAGTGCTGAGGGAGTCCTTCACACACACCTACACACACACAGTGAAATGCTGCCTTAGCAATGGGGCATTTAGTTTCCAAAAAATTTCCTAACGGGATTTGTCATTTACTTCTTTAACTCACAGGGAGGTTTTAAAAATATATTCATAGTCATTTCAGTCAATCAGCAGCCATGATATCTCTTTTCTGTCTTGTTAAATAGGTGAAAGTGAAGAGCATAGGAGACTTCATGAGTGGGAGTCCCAAAGTGGTGCCGGAGACTCAGACCAATGAGCATGAGAATTTTATGTAAAGTACAAATATGCTATAAGCTAGCATTTTTTTTTAATGAGAATAATTAAGATTATGAAGGGGGTGATATGTGAAGCTGACATCACCACATTTTTACCCAGCAATGCAGTGTGGACTGTAGTTGAAGGCTTTTCAGTTCTTATTTTTTAACTAAATTCATATTTTCCGTTGCTATTAACACTCCTCTTAACAGAGAATAATGATTTTGCATAAAGGATAACGAGTTGCAACCAGATAAATTCAGGTAGGAAAGTAACTGTGAATGCATTGATCAGCTTCCAACTGCACTTCAGTTTTCTTGCAAACATTGCGCAATCAAACCAGCTCACAGAAGGGGCTGAGGAATTTTTATTCACAGTCATGCATAAATGTGTGTATTTATGCCTCATGAAATGTAACCTAAGCCCAGAAACCAGACCACTTGGCTCAGCTTGGCAAACACGCAGCTCATGCAACACATTTTAATGGAGTACTGACTAGCAGCTATTCACAAACACCTCCACGGTCCAAACAGCTTTGATGGAAAGAGTGTCAGGCGATTCCAGTGAAACACAGCAACAGCATCAGGATGTTAGAGCATAATTTATAAATGTAAACAGAGAAAACCATAACAAATAGAAGTTTCCAGCAACAACAGAAGTTCAGCAAAGTTTAGCAAAGACCATGTTTCGATGCAAACGTCATTAAAAGCAAAAAACACAGGAAAAACGCAAGGCAAGAGTTTTATTTTCCAAAGTGTAAGTACGTCCTTAGCATAATTTAAGTAATTCATTGCCATTGCAATCCTCATTGCTACAAGGTTGAAGGTAAACTTTTTGACTGCACCTATTGCACACATTCCTCCACAGCTATATAATAAACCCCTTCTCCTGTATCGAGAAATTCTTCATTGCGATTTGCTGGTCTTTAGAAGTTCAGTTAAGTAGTTGACTTAATTCTGAAAGATGTTATCTATTTGCATTGTTCTATTTTATAATCTGTGGCATATCACTCCAAGCTTGCGATTTCTTTTTGGCCAGTTCCATCCATGATGGCTGAACGGCAACAGCATTTCTGGCTTTCTTAAAGTGGCTTATTTCCTCTTTATCCACCAGTGCTGGTGACGCAACCACTGTGAATAAAACACATGGACATTTTATGTCTGCTTACTCCACAGCTATACACCCTAGCTCTTTCATTAAAAACTTCCTGTCCCTTGCCCTACAGTAGAAAATCTTTACATTTCACATGGAAGGTGCTTCTGCAATATCTAACTGAGGCAATAACAATTCCGTGCTCGAAAGAATACAGTGCTTTTCTCATGAGTAATATCTTTTGGTCCCCCAAACTTACCAAAACCAATATGATGACTTAGATTCCTTGCCATGCCCTCTGCTAACACCCAGCCCAAAGAAAAGTCTTTTCATTAGCAAGAACATTCATTTGCGAATTCCTCCTTTACCCAGCTCCCAGGAAATTTATTACCTTCCAAACTTCTGCCTTTCTTTCAAATTTTAATTTAACAAAGAGATTCAAAGTTATTGTTGGAAGACTGATGGGCAGACAGTTTGTGATCACATCATTCCACCTTCCCGAGGAAACAACATTAAAATGGAAGGCTATTGAAAATAATTCTCTGTGCATTTTACTTTTTACATTCACCCCGTGAAATGGCCTGGCGCTCTCAATTTACATTTCTTTCAACAAGAGTTTTGACTACTGTGTAATCAAGGTGGTAGAAGGAAGATGCCGCCAAATAAAACCCCAGGTGTTAGTGCTGAGAAAAGAGCTTGCCAACATGGGGCTAGGGAAGAGATTAGGATCTAGCCTCTACTCCTTTTCCAGCACACTCAAGCAGGGTTTCTTCTGGCAAGGTTGTGAGGTAAAAGCCTACATTTTAAGCATTTTATTTCCTACCAGAAACATAATGTGAAAGTGAATTGGCTCTCGGCAGTGGCTCCTTCACTTCAGACTTCATTTCATTCCAGTGTTCTTCAGAAGGGGCTTTAGGTGGCAAGTGTGGTTTGCTCCGTTGCTGCTTCATTGACCCCTAGGCACAGAGAGGGATAAAATCTAAGTAATGCAGAGAGAATGAGACCAGTTTGGAAGAACTTGAGCAAACGGAGCAGAGGTGGTGTCCAAACACCACACACATTTATCACACATTGTTCCCAAATCTCTCACTTGAGCTGGTACCTGTTCAGAAAGCTCCAGTGGTTTCACGTTATCATCCATGATACTCAACTTTATAAATTAAAACTATCTTTATGTATCTCTTATTCATAATCGTAACTATGAGTAGATTATTATAGTCTCCAAGGCAAAATGTATCCCAATCCCTTTGCACATCTCTACTAACATGTACAGGATTTGGAAACAGTCTTGATCTCTCCTATTTTCCTTCCATATCCCAAAATTAGTGTGTTAGAGCACTGTATTTTTGGAGGGCTGATGGTAAAAGGATTTTCATAAAAAAGAAATGGAACACATCCTCCTATGGATTTTCTTGCCAGTATCAAAAACCTGAAGTGGCAGTGCCTGGTGCCATGTGGGAGAAAGAGAAAGTGGGAGTAGTACACTGGCACCAAGACTCACGCGCTGCAGTCAGGAGCTTCTTGGCATGTTTCTGTTAGCTGATACAGGGAAATAAGATGCATGGCATGAATTTTAGGGAACACTGTCAGCTAAAATCTGGCGTTTCCTATTCTGACACATAAACTTCATTTTGGGATCATTTAAACCCTTGGTGTTTTAAGTGCTATGACCATGTTGAGCACTATTGCAGGTGATAATCTTGCCTGGACCTCTGATTAGGTATTATTTCTTGTTACTCTGACTACTGCTATTATTCATCATCTAGAAATCTTCTCTTATTCCAGGATATAATACAGCTATCTGGGTTTCTAACTGAACCATCTGAAGCAAGAAAGTAGGCCATTTGCACTGGAAATGCTGTACTGGTGTAGGACACACCCGCTTCTGCACCAGTGCAGGGTTCCTACTGTGTGGGAGGTGAAACAGGGAGCACTCACACACTGCTGCCTCCGTGAGCTATCCCAGTACCAGGGAAGCCTTGTTAGTGTTCTGAATTAATGCCAAGCACTTCTGCTGGCACAGCTTTGTCATGTGGGTAGATGACTTGCTACAGTTATCACCCTCTTTTGCACGGGTTCTTTGGAGAGGCAGCGTCAGCCCATATCCCATGACACCACATGGCCGTTCGAATTATCCATACACAGAGAAGCAGAATTTATATCTTGGCACTATCTGCAAGTGTAAAAGTTATTTTTACCCTATTTCACTTCTTAAGGCTCTAAAAATTGTTACATAGGAGCTTCTGGGACCCAGCTGTTCATTCAGTGTTAAATCAGTCAGGAGGTACAGAAGGTTCAATGAAATGCTTAGAACGATAGTAAAAGAGAATGTGTTCCCTTTGTGTTGTGAGAGATCTGAGACTGTACAATTTGGCACCTGATTTGGGGTATTTTAGCAGGCAATACGCACATCAGAACTAATAAGTATATATATATTGGGCACCCAAGAAATTTTACACACATCATGTAGTTCCAGAATTTCTTGGAGATATAAAATTACTTATCTGAACAATCAGGGGACTCAGAATCTGTAACACATTTCTGAGAGCAGTGTCTTTGTTACTTATAATTATACTCATTAATTATCCGTAATCATTATGGCATGACTGGCAATATAGCAGCAGATCCAAAGAATACTACAGGAAGGTGATACAAAAGCACAAATTTGTACTGTGAGTACCTCTGTTTGTTCCTTCTCTTTATTCTGTTTCTCTGTATCTGACTTAACATCCGGAGCCACAAGTTTTCCTCTGTCAAGTTCCTGCTCTTGCTGCATGCCCCTCTGCTTTTGCCTCGCAATGGAAATCCACACCGGCTCTGAGGGACTATCAGGCTCTCTTCCAGAGTCTCCAGCAGCCACAGGGGAAGGCACGCTTCTCTCTGTTGATAGATTATTCGCGTATGTGGTTATTTGAAAGAGAGTTGTAATTAGCTCACACTTGCTCAATACGCAGATTGGTCCCAGAACGTGTGAACAGCCTGGGTAAATAGGAATTCTGTTTGGTTTGGTCTCCAGAGAGCAATCTTCCTGGGGTTACTGTTTTAAGTTACCGTTCTACTAGTGAAAAATCTTTGCATCTTTATTCAGCTACAGATCCAGTGTCACTGACCTCCCCTGAGGGAGAGGCAGAAGCATCAATCAAGGTTCATTAATCTACCCATTTTCCAAGGTCTTCCCTTCACATAGAATCACTAAATCATTAAGGTTGGAAAAGACCTCCAAGATTATTCATCAAGTCTAGCCATCAGCCCAACACCACAGTGCCTACTAAACCATGTCCCAAAGTGCCACATCTACATGGTTTTTGAACACCTCCAGGGACAGTGACCTCACCACTTCCCTGGGCAGCCTGTGCCAGTGTTTCACCACATTTTTCCTCACAACCAATCTTAACTTCCCCTGGTGCAATCTGAGTCTATTTCCACTCGTCCTATCACTTGTCACTTGGGAGAAGACCTTGCTACAACCTCCTTTCAGGTAGCTGTAGAGAGCAATAAGGTCTTCCCTCAGCCTCCCCTTTTCCAGGCTAAATAGCTCCAGTTCTTTCAGCTGTTCCTTGTAAGACTTGTGCTCCAGCTCCTTCATCTTACACTGGACAGTCCAGCACCTCAATATCCTTCTTGTGGACCATTTTTCCATGCCAACGGCTGTTGCTTCCATAATCTTCTTCCCATCATTCACTAGCTGCCCTCGCTTCATTTGAGTCTCGTTTTACAGGATGAAAGAGTATAAGACTGAGAGATATCTCAAGATGTCATATAGTCTTCAGCTGCAAGGCAGGATCAGTTGCAAGATCAAGTTTACGTAACTGTTTCCTGACAAATACGCATCAGGTAACATGTTCTTAAAGTCCTCCAAAGATAGGATAGACCTCAGTCTCCCTAGGCTTGGCTCTTCTATGAGATTTCTCCTCTATTGAGAAAGTCAAACCTTCCTTGCTCTAATTTAAATCCTGAACTAATTCCCTTATACACTGTGGACACATGCAGGTTACTCATAGCCTCCTTGCAGCAGCCTTTTATGCATTTGAAGACTTAGATCATATTTTCCCTTTTTTTTAATTTTTCTGATAAGTCATATTCTCTAGACCACCCTTACTTTCATAGGAATTTTTCTAATTTGGTCCAAATCTTCTTCAAAATACGATGCTCAAAACTGGCACATAGGACTTGCGATAGAATGATGCTAGCACCAGCTAAAGTGGCACGACTACCCCACTTCACTTTAGGCAGTCTCCTGTCAGTATGATGAATTTCAGACTTACGTTACTCCTGTTTTTGTATTTAGTTTGTGGGCTCTGGATCATGTTACTTCCCCTCTTCCATTCCCTATTTGTATCTGTGCATCAGATTATTGTTGCACACACACATAACAGAACTTTCTACTAGTCTGTAATGAAAATACTGTTTTCACTCTGTTTCCATTTTCTCAAGATAACCCTGATTTCTGTTACCTGTCCTCCCGTGTGCCCACAGGCTTTCCAGCTTAGTATTATTTGCAAATGTAGCAAGCACATATTTAGTTCTGTCCTTAAACATACTGAATAGTGTCAGACCTTAGATGACCACCATCTAATATGACAGAGACTCATTAGTTGGTACACTCAGTAGCTTTGCATCTACATAATGAATAACTTCAGCAAGATTGCATTTATTTATAGGAATGCCCTATGATAGCAGTTATCATTTGATTTGACTGCCCTCGACCAAGCCACGGTGACTGGAACTTCTCTCTGTTATCTTGAGGGCATTTAGAAACACCTCTGTTATTCCTTTCAGTATTTCATATGAAGGGATATTTAACATCCTTTCTCCCTCTTTTGCTTCTCCATGTCACCTCCCTTTTCAAGATGTGCCACCTTCTGGAGTGACCTTTACCTTTCACAGTTCACCAAGATAACCACTAGCAGCTCAAGGACTGTTAGCCCATCTGAGTATCTTAGGATAAACTTCACTAGGATCTTCACAAGTAAAGACACACTGTCAAATTGATGTGATGCCTGCTAATGCATCTGCCATCACAGTCCCTCCTTTGCTTGTAGGCCATACCCTTGAATCCATCTGCACCCTTTTTTAGGTTGTAAGCAATTTGGGCAGGACTATTAGTCCTTTGCCCAGCAAAACCAGGTGCCACGCTTCATCAGTTGCAATGCACTACTGTGGTACACAGATCGACTGCCACTTCTGAAGGTGATGGTGATGTCTAATGTTCGTCAGAGTTGAGGATCCCCCACTGAGTACATAAAGTAGCTTTTCACTTTAAGTTACTTTCTATCCAAATCAGTGAACTAATTTCCTAACATCCTGTAGTGAATTCACATTCAACAGTTATGCTCAGTATTATGAAGGTGTTTCCCCAATGAAAACTCCATGTACCCAGTTGGACTCATCCTGTAGCTCTATCCCATCGAACAGGGGTGGCTTCTTTGACTGCACAGCTACAGACACACCACCACGCACATCCTTTTCCACCACCTTTATGCCTGCCTTCAGTGTCTGTAATGTCTCAGAGCTCAAAAGCACCAACGTCTACCCTGAAGGCCCTTTTCAATCCACCACCAACTTTCCAAAGATACTGGGAACCTGGCTTCTGCCTTGATGCTGCTAGTGATGTATATCTTAGCCTCTGTGATTCAAAATCACCCTTCGTGTTTTGTCCCATTTTTCCCTGTCACACCACAGGAGCTTTCTGTAAACACCAACTGAACTGCATGTTGTTCCTCCTCTGCTCCCACCACACGATCAATAATGACAAAATGACTGCTATGCCCGGGCTCTATTTCCTCTGCTACATATAATGGTCTTGTTGCTACCTGTGCTCCTATTTCTCTGTCTTCCTCATGGATTTAAGATTCTTGCCTCTGTTATCTCAACGTGTGTTGCCTAGGTGCAACAGGATTCTCAGTCCCACAGTGATATGTCTGGAGGCCGCTTTTATAACAATGTTTTTCATAAGGCAGATGCTTTGAATGAAGGCATCAAGCACTTTGGCTCTTCAGACAATTCTCCATAAAGAGACGCCAGACATCCTGGTCATGCCAATTAGAAGGCAACCAAATGAGTATCATCCCGTAAGAGATGATATCAGAATACCCCTGTGACAGTAGGGAACAAAAGCTCTTTATCATCATCTTAAAAATTTCAGATGTATCTCTACAGGCCTGACTTAGGACAGCAGACTGGTATCACCTACGCAAGATGAAGAACTGATCTGCTTCTGGGAGGGGCTTTTTTGTTTCTTTAAAGCAATTATGTTCTGCCCTTGTTTCTGTGAGGGTCTTTGCTGCAGAATGCCAGGCAGGCAAGGCAGAGGAAATGTTTTCTCTTCAGCAAAAAAATATCAGATGCAACACATGCAGGATTTTCTACATCTGCCAGCCAGAATTACTGTAAGAGATAGAAGAGGTGTATCCACTATTTATTATCCTTCCCATTACCCAGAGGTCCTTTACATCCTCACATCTCCAACTAGAGAAGTTTTCTTGGCACTATGCATGCACCATTGTTCCAGACAGAAGGATGAAAGGAGGTGAGGTAATCAAGGAGATAGTACGGTGAAGTAAGTTGGCAGGTTAAGGTCATCTGAGACTCTCCTATGAAGCTCTTGGTACACTGAGGGGCACCAAGAGGCCAAAAGCTTTCTCACAAAGTGACTACTGACAAAAGAAGATGCTTGCACATCCTCTTCTTCAATTCAGTGGCTGGCTGATCACCTTAAACAAGCCCTCCCTATCTTATCTCATCTAGTCATGAGGTAGTCTGTGTGCTTTTATGGTCCACCACGTGGCAAAGCACAATTTATAAGGAACTGGATAGCCAGAGTTGAACAACCTAATTCCTGCTTCTGCTGCATGTCATGTGCACAGCTGCTAGCACAAGAGTTCCTGACTGGTAAATGTCACTTTTAGGGAGACAGCATAGTATGAAATGCAAGCTGTGGCATCCTCTATCAGAAGGTGTGCAAGGCTGACAGCTGCCACAAAGACCCCGTTTCACTTCTCCTTTGGTGAGGCAGGGTTGAGGCTCTTGCTTCTGCATTACACTTGGGAGATTTTATGAATAAAACTAAAATCTGAATCATACTCTTCTGTTCTTATTACGACATGTTATTTTAAACAATATGCTATTCAACTCTTTACTTAATAACTTCATAAGCTAATAAAGGATGTTGCCGGCAGCAATTTGTCTCTTGTTCACTCAGTTTTAACCTCATGATTGCATCTTTCCCTGGTTTCCTTGGAGCTGACTTGGCCTCAGGCTTTCTGAAAGATAAGCAAGCCCCTTCTTTCCCTTGGGATAAGTCACTAACAATGGGAAGATACCAAGACAGAACTTGTCAAGCCGCTCTGTGCATAATGTCACCAGGTATTAAAACTAGCATTTAAAGTATGCTGCTGAGGTCTTCCACTGCCACTTGAAACCACACACAGAGGCTGTGGAAGCCCTCCCTTCACCTCTTTTCCGCAGTCACCAGACACACACGGACAGGCGCAAGACCAGCTGCTCTGTCTGCTTTCTTCACCACTTCCGCAGCTTCCAGACTGACCACCAACGATAAGCCCGGAAGCCAAGTGAACCATAGACGCCTTCTCAATTCCTTCTCACAGATCAGAATTATCTGATCTCTTCTCAGCTGGGTCTGACAGCATCAGGGCTGGCTGCCTCAGTGGTCCCTGAGGGGAGTGAAAATCCCCTGCCACAGCCCCATTATGTGCAGGTTTCTCCTTCCTTCAGTATCTGACTACAGCAACTTTTTTTTTCCCCTCAGAGACTAATGCTCTGATCTGATAGATGAAATTTCTTCTGCCTAAATATTGTGGAAATTAATGTGTACATTTTCCAGTGATAGTTGGATATTATTCTTTAATGCACGTCAGGCTGGTTGTGTGAACAATAAGATGAAGATAAAACATTAATCTTAATGTATGAAAGGAGGTCTGTGATGGACTTCTTATTGTGCATTGGTTTGTACACACACACGGAAAGTGAAAGAGAAATACAGACCTATTTCTGTCTGTTGACAGACAGATATACTCTGTGTATCTGGGGGTGTGTGTGCTGCTTATATGGATAAACACAGCAAAGACATTTAAACATTACCCTGAGATTTAGGGACTTTTTTTTTAACAGATGGCATCAGATATTGTACCCATTTTCTTTAAAATTAAAAGCCTTTGTGTGCACAAAGTACAGCAGAGGCTCTTTACAACATTTAAATCTCATACCTGAAAATGAATATCTTATGCCTGCAAGGACTGCAAAGAGTGGTTGCTCTTCACATACGTCTGTGCAGGCAAAAGGTCAGAGGCAGAATATTAGAGCCTTTTGAAAGTCATACCTCTCGCAGCAAGGAAAACTAACTTGTGGTTTCCCTGCTTATTTTAAAAGCAAAGACACTCAAAACTAATCCAAACAACTTTACACAGGGAGATAACATCCCCTGTATACAACAGTGTCGTTGTTTTATAACACTGCTTATGCATGCGTACTTAATTCCACACTTTTGTATCTTTGCTCATTTATAAAACACCAGTTATTTTAAGAAGAGCTTTACAAATGCACATGGCATGTAGTATATCCTGGCCTACATATTTCCCTTTGTTTATTAAAGCACTACATGCATTTGTGTCAGTGTACACACCCAATTCCTTAATTTCAGACAAAGCTATTCTAAAAGATTTGGCCAAGTATTTCTGATATTTCTTTCTTCTCTGAGCTGCTCTGTGAGGTACTTAACTTCTGGTTGGATCTATCTCACCAATGCCAGGGGAGCCTTTTTTTTACACAAGAAACTGCTATGTTTGCATCAAAGTCTGCTGGAAAACAGCCATATTGCAAAATAACCTGACACAACTGAAAAAGCAACTTCTTTTGGAAGAGCGGGAAAAAAAAAAAGCTTTCTTTTCAGCTGTAGCCAGAACAGCATTAAAGCAATGTCTTTTTTATATAGACAGAAATATTTCTCTTGTCATTTCAGAGCCAAACAATACACACCAATTTCCTTCACTGTTATGTTCACTGTCCCTCCCTGAGCTCTTTTTTCTGTTAGAGCATGTCTCCTCACTACAGCTTCTCAGCTGCTGATTTTTATATATCCTAATGTGCACATTCACACAGGTATTGCTTATGGTTTTGCTCTTGTAATAGCCTGTCAGCATATGTTAATTGTTTCTGCCCTTTACAGGATTTATAGCAAAGTGTATCAACCCCAAACAACACAGCTTAACCTTTAAATTCTTGCACAGAGTTGTGCCTTCATCTCCACAAACTTAAAAATTACTCCTCCTGGGTTTCACTAAATCACAGTCATTGAAGAGCCACCTTGCAGTCCAACAGAGGTCAAACAATCCCCCATTAGTTCCTCAGAAAACTCTGGAGAGCAGGGGTGCTGTTTCCACCTGGTGTGCTAAGCTAGCACCCCATTTCCCATTGCATTTTGTACCAGGAGTGCTGAAAAGCTAAGAACTGAATAGAATGAAATAAATTGCTCCCATCACCTCAAAACACAGCAAACTTTTTTGAGATGACTATACATGAGAAGGGAACTGCACCCCCTTACATCACCATCTCACAGCTTGTCTTCTTGTTCAGTGCAGGGATTTCTTAACATGCACTGGGAAGTAACTCCTTGTCAGTACAAAGTGTCTCCTGATAGTGACCACAGCTATTCAAAAGGGCTGCTGAACTAAAAGTCTAGGAGAGGGCTGGGTGACAGCATTAAGGGCAGTTGGATGAAAAAAAGACATGGGTCTCCTGGCAGATCAGGAGGCCATGTGATCAGTCTGAGAGTTGGGTTTGTTTAGCCTAGAGAAGAGAAGGCTCCAGGGAGACCTTAGAGCAGCCTTCCAGTACTTGAAGAGGGCTACAGGAAAGCTGGGGAGGGGCTTTTTGTCAGGGAATGCTGGGATAGGATAAAGGGGAATGCTTTTAAGCTGAAAGAGGGAAAACTTAAACTAGATATTAGGAAGAATTTTTTCCCCACGAGGGTGGTGAGACACTGGCAGAGGTTGCCCAGAGAGGCTGTGGAAGCCCAGTCCCTGGAGGTGTTCATGGCCAGGTTGGATGGGGCTTTGAGCAACCTTATCTTGTGGAAGGTGTCCCTGCATATAGCGTGGGGGTTGGAAGTGGATGATCTTTAAGATCACTTCCAACGCAAACAATTCCATGGTTCACAAAGGGCTGTGCTGATTGCACTTGTCAGGTTTCTGCTCCATGCAGTTACAAAGACACACTCCCGACTCACTGGGCAGTGCCAAATGTTTCAAGAACTTAAAATGATATCTGGGCAGGAGTATTGCCCTGCTAAGCCCTCATTGCATCCTACGTCTTTCCTGCATTCCCCCACCAAGGCCAGTGCGGTGCCAGGACAACCAGAGGAGGCAAACGCACCTCATTCTCCTGTCAGCCTCTGGTGGTCCAGCTCAGGCTGATGTCACAACTTAGCACAAGGATGTGCTTGATCAGATGTCTAACAAGAAAGGTCTGCAGTGGGGTATAAAGGACTCCAGGTCAGTTTGGAGAAGACTGCTTTGTATTTAGAAAAGTCTTTCCAAGTGCTGGCATGTCTACGTATCAGAACACGTTACCAAGTGACTCAAAGCTGGAAATAGGAGGAAAATTGTAGCAGCCTTGCTTAAGGCGACACAACTAGATCAGTGGGGCAGTAGATAACGAAGAATAATTGTCATCACAGAACAATCTGAACCACTGTGTTAAACAATCCCAGGCCATACAGATTTGGTGTACTACTGTCAGGTGGAGAGGGAATGTCTGAAACAGGACTCCTCAACCTGCAATCCCAGGTTCAAATTCCAGGTGTGTGCCTCCCTCCCAGTAGGACCAGGGCATGGCTCTCACCCACAGACTCTATTTTGTAGTAGATAGACCCAGTTCGGGAGCAGGAGTCTCCTTCACCACAGGGCTGAGGAGCCAGAGGAGAAGCCTGGAGGAGAAATGTACTCCCCAGCTCCATTTCTTCCCTTTCTCCCTCCTCCAGCACTCACTGGCTCCCACCGCACCCCTGCTGCAGGCACCCTGGGACTCAGCAAGAGGGATATGAAAAAGGCTGTGTGAGGAGCGCTGGTATCTCCACCGCTTTCCTTTTTCCTCTGCCAGACCAACCCTACTGTGCTGGATTTCTTCCTCACGTGTTTCTGGTATGACCATCCCCAAAATCTCAATTGATCAGAGATTTGGGTGTCACTACAAATAATCCAACTACTCAGGACAGGGCAGAAGGGAAAATGCCTTTAAGAGAGTGCTGGGATTGTACGAAGGGAGAGTGCTTTGCCTGCAGGGTGTGGGGAGGCTCTGGCTGAATGGCTGTGTATGCCTCTTCCAGCTGTGGATGCAATGAATCCGCTCCTTTATGGCCGCTGGGAGAGCAGAAAACTGTAAATGTGGCCAAAGCTCTACAAAAATATCTGCAGTGCTGCAGCACTGGAATATGTTGTCACTCAGGACCTCAGCAAGTTGCCTCTGGGGCCAGGAATAGGCTTTCATCACTCTACAGGACAAGTGGCCTGCTGTGTCCTGAGGTTTTCTTTTGGCTTATTGTTCTCCAACTCTGAAGCTCAAAGACTTGAGCCCAACTGGAGAAGAGCAACCATGGAGGGGAGCTCTGCAAAGGCACAAAGAAATCTTTCTTGGCCAACAGCTCCTTCCATTTTTAACATCAAACTCATGAACAGACAAATTCAGGGCAGGGAGGAAGTTGCTCAGAAGACCTAAAGATATTTTCCCCCTTTTGGCTGCTCTCTGAAGAGCAGAGGTGTCTTCCTAGAATTGCTTGAGCGTACTTCACCTAACTTATTTACTGTTGTTGCAAAGACCTCAGACAGTGGTGCCACTTCCAGTCTTTTCTGTTCTCTGCCTGTAAAACACACTATACTAGTCTCCAGAGGACTGATTTTTTTTGTAACTCTAGCCTAATTATATAATACAGACAACAGGGTGAAATGTAAGAATCTGCAGTAGACACAGTCTTACGGTCTCTCCTGGCCTTAAACTCCAGGAAGCTGCAGGGTAGTTAATTTTTGTTTTTAGACAAGGAATGAGTAATGATAAAGACAGAGAAATGAATAAGCAAAGCTCACAGGAGACAATAAATAAATGGCACGTTGAGCATGCCATGCAGTTACTAGTATTTCTGCCTCAATGCTATGGTGAAAAAGAAGGTCTAGAGGTCTGAGTCACTCATCGCATGCAGGGCACTGCACTGAATATGTGCTCCTGGCTTCTGAATTGCCACATAGCAGCTCTAAATGGGGACACTTACTGGCCTGATATTTCTGTTTCACAATACTTTCTAATGGACTTTATTTTTTGAGTGTCATTTTAAACATCCTTTAAACAATGCCCTGAAATGCAAAAATTGCAGGCAAAAATATCTTATTCAGTCTTCCTTCTTCCCTACTGTCTTTCTGATAATCTTTCCAGCAAGCAAGAAGCAGGCAGCAACATGACTGAAGACAGAGCCAGCAGCTCATCAGTGTTGTGACTGACACAACAGGGCTGTCTCACACTCTCTCACAGATAAGGTCATTCCCTGTGAGTTAAGGTAACCTAATAAAGTATTAGGAATCTTACCAGGCACTTTACAAGGATTTGACTTTCTCTCCAAGTCTCTATCTTCATTTCTGGATTCAGGAGAGTGAATGACTTTGTCCTGCTTCTCCTTTTTTGCAGTAGCATTTGGTGTGGTTATGTTTTGCAAGGTTGGCTTTTTAGGCAACGGCGGTTTGCTACTAAGCTGCTCAGAGGACTTCGCTTTGGGTTTGACCTTCTCATTTAAAGAATCACCAATATTTGTATCTGCTGGTTTTTTGATCTGTGCTTTGTCACCTTTTAGAAAGGAGGTAAATCCCTCATTTTCTAAGTTAAATTCTGCACTGTATCTTTTAATTTCTTTTGGTTCTGGTGATGAGTTTTCTCTGTATTTCAAGGACAGTGAGGTGGATCTAAGTTTCACTTGAAAAGGACTTCTGTCTTCACAACTTGGCTGATTCTGAGATACCATCAAATAATCGCTTGGCACCGGCACCACATCGACAGTCGGAGAAATGCAGCCAGTCAAAATTTCTGTAGATTGGCCTGTGTTCTCAGAGTCAGACTCTGGCAGCAAAGTCTGCTTCTTATTGCTACTTTTTTCATCCTCCAGATCTGATTCCTTCTGCAAGTCTTTTTTCCATTTCTCATTTCTAGAGGAAACTTTAGCTTTGGACAGGAAGAATCCAGTTTTTAATGAGCTTTCCAACTCTGATCTTTCTGGAAAGTGTAGGCTTCTGGTCCTTGGTCTCTCCCGTGCAGAGGAAACAGAAAACTTTCTCAAGGCATTGAGTTCATTAGCTGCTTTTTCAACTTTTTTCCCCAAAAGTTCCTCCTTATGGATCAGTGACTGACTGTTCTCTTTAACAGAAGCAACTGCCTCTTGTGCAGTCTTTGTTTTCTCTAGAGAACAGGAAGCAGAAGATCCCATCTGCTTTGAGGAAGAAGGATATGAAACATGGAATGAGTCTGTGGGCTGGAAAAAACTTATGGAAAATTGCTTGCCGGATTCTGACAACAGAGCAACCTCTTTCTTTGTCTCTTTATTACAGGGCATTTCCACAGGTGACTGATCATCTTTCTGCATATTTTCTTCTGATCCTCCCAAGTGAACAGTACTATTCTCACTAATTGAAATACCTTCTTCGGATGGTACTTTATTTACTGAAAACCCACTGGGAAGTTCCTTATTTCCCTGATTTAAAATATTGAGTGACACTCTACTCACACCTTCAGACAACAGAACCGGTGTTTCTGAGCAATCTTCTTGCTTTTGTACTTCTCTGTTTGGACTGGAGTAGGAAGAAGCTGTGAAGTCTTTGCCTCCTAGCAGCAATGAGGACTCTGACTTCACACACGTTGTTTCCAGCATTGGCTGGCAGCCCTCTGGTTTATTCTCTGGTAGCAGGGCTTCCTGTACAACAAGGGACTCAGATGTGTGCTGAGTCATTGTTGGTCTCAAAGCAGGGGGAAGGTCCTCAGGCATTCTGGGCTTTGGCCAGGAAGCCACATCCTGCGCTGCAGCTGTGTCACACAGCAGTTCTTGATTGCTGGGTTTGAATACAGCATCTGGCAAGTCTGTCTGCATCTCCTTTTCATCTTCTTCTTCTTCTTCTGGGGTACAGCTCAAATCAGTCAGAGATTCAGACTGGGTCCTCTGCAAAAAAGAAATTCAGAAAGCCCCATCACCACCTACAGATTCTTTTTTTTTCTTATTCATCATTACACTTACAACCAAGATCTTAGAGAGGAAGGCAATACTTGCTGCCTATGCTGAGCTTTCTGTTTACTTAACCTACATACTGGATGCTTTTTTATCTAAGCAGATCATGGAATAACGCATCTAACCAATATAAACGCAATGAGTGACACTTCCTCCTGCAGAGCCAATGCTTTCATGCCTTTGTAGATGGGAAGTTCATCAAAACAATGGCCATTGGACTGTCCTTGGCACTTGGTTCCCGGGAGCATACTGGCTATGTTGTGTTGCTGTTAGGCAAAAAGCAGCACTTGAAAGAGAAAAATCTGTCCCTTTGTATTTTGCTACTCCGTAATAACATTAAAAATAAAACAACCCATTCTTCCTACAGCATGATTCTGAAGAGGGAAGGGTACGTAGGAGGAAGAGCAAAAGCCTAACAAGTCCATCCAGTTATGACACTCTACTCCAGCTGAGTATCTCCCCACATATGGCAGTCTTCTGTCCAATCCCACTGCTGTACGGCATTACAGCCTTGCTTCCTTTGCATAAGAGTCTTCTTTTTCTTTCAAGAGTTAGTATATTTGATACAAGTTTATAAAGCATCTGTAGTTATATGTGAGGTCTTGTGATTAAGCTTCAGGTAAGGACTGGTTAAATGTACAGGATTATATGAAATCACATTATTATGCTTTTTCATATGGGGCCCATATCAGCTCACTAATTCACTGGAGTTTGTTGGGTAAATACATATTTTGGATGCAAGCCCTAATCCTAAGAACAAAAAACTTGCACACGGTAGATACTCTTAGGGTTAATCCAGCTTCTTGTTTTGCAAGTGCAATTGCAAAGACAGAGCTGCAATGCCACCTGCATTGACAATCCATATGCACAGGAACATAAAAGCAGAAGATATCGGTTAGCCAGAAGCAAGTGCACAGGCAGAGTCGGGCAGAAAAATATTAAAAATTGTATTATCAAAAGATGTGAACACTCTCCATGGGAAATCAGGAGAACTCAGTCATCTGGCTTCTTATAGGCAGACTGGACAATTCAATTATATTTTGGTAACAACGTTACAATGGAAGAGGAGGTTTGATCAGTGAGTTATTGCTTCTGTGCTTTTTTAAATAACTGGCCTCATCATTGTGTTGCTCACAGCTGTCCTCTACTGAGCCTGAAGATCACTCACAGGTTTTGGAAAATACAGGATATCAGCTAAGTAACATTTAGACACTGAGGGAATAATATTTCCAGTGACAAGCAATCCAATTTAATGGCTTTAATGTATTTAAAACATTGAAAGAAACCACATAAATAAAGTGCAAATACTGTAGCAAGAGCTGCAAACTTTAATTCTAAGAAGAGGAGAGACAAAAGAAAGATTAAGATATGCCCTTCATAAGATATGACAAAGAATCAGTTAAATGTCTTTTTTTTTAGTAGTATATATCTTTTTTCCTGTGGAGACTTATATTGTTTCCCTAGTGCACATAAAGGGTTTGCAAGTTTTGGCACAGGGAGAGGTTTGAAGTCAGAACAGTCCTAATGTACAGCATTTGGCTCGAGCTAATAGTTCACAACTTATTCTTCCCGCATTTTTCAAAAATATAAGCCAAATTATGTTTTGGAACTTAAAACAGCTCCTTCATCAATAGCCTCTCAAAGACTCGAGAATATACAGGATCTTTCAGACTACAAAAAGTAAACGAGTTGATCATAACACTTTCATAAAATGTTTTTTTAAGAAGAAACACAACCATTAGCCCCAACTTCTGCATCACAAACAAGATACTAAATTGTATGGCATGGTAAATTTAAGAAGAGATTGTTACATAAACTGCTGCATAAAGAGTTAATAATAATATTTAAATAATATTTAAACTGTTCCCAGTGTCTAGTCCAGATATGTATCCTCATCAAATAACAGCTATTAAAACCCAATGAAATATCCATGTTGCAATCTGACTTCCCTTATCACATATGAATTTGCAATGAACAGTCCAGCAAAAACTTCCTGGGTTTGCGTGAAAGGTGACACTGTTTATTTTCACAAGTACCTGAGAAAATCTTCTCATTTTACTGGATCTCTGGTTCCGGGGCTTTATTAAAAGCTTATGTTTAGCAGCAGAATTATCCAAGCAAGAAGAAAGCTCAGGTGGAGTGTCAAAATCTGCTGCAGGTGGGATGATACTGTCAGATATCTGGGGAGCTCTAATTTTGGCACTTCCATGCCTAGGGAACAGCTGACTGTCTGTAGAGTGAGATCTTGAAGAAGGACTCAATGTAACCTAGGGAAAAAAATTCCACAAACAGAGAATATAACAAAGAAACAAAGACATGAAAATAACGATTCTACAAATAAGTGACTATGTTTATTTGCATTTTAAGGTTGCTTCTTTTACTTTTTGACATCTCTTTAAAATACATTGCATTTCCTAATGTTGTACGTGGAGTACTGGAGTTAGTAGTTCTGTATTTTTAGCTGCTTGAGTATCATGGCATTCTGTCCAGTGGGAATTACTGAGTCATGTTTAACTAGAAGACCTAAAGCACACAAACACATAGCAGGCATTTTTAGAAAACATATTTATGAAGAGTACTTAGTTATGGAACCTAAAGGGCCAGTCTTTTTCTGGAGTCTGTCCTCCAGCATTTGTCTCTAGGCTCCTACCTACAGTTATGCTGGACTGGAGCATCTCCAGCTTCCTATATGTCATGAGGTCCCTTCCAACTCTATAACACCCTCCTAAAGACAAAAGAATCAAACATCAGTGGCCTTGACACTTAAGTCAGACTGCATTTTTTTCTCAGGTACTTATATCTGCAACATAACCAGGGAGTTTCCCTGAAATGTAAAATTTCATTTGTAGACTGTTCTGGGGAAGGAAACCATGGACAATTCCTACTAGAGACCATTAACACATGCAGAAACAACTCCTGAATTCTCCAAGGGTTAGAGTACTTCCATAAATCTGGAATCCAGCTTGCCTGTGCACTTAACCAAAAACTACTCCAGTCCCAGGGCTGATGCA
Source organism: Tapera naevia (assembly GCA_033556795.1). Taxonomy (NCBI): domain Eukaryota; kingdom Metazoa; phylum Chordata; class Aves; order Cuculiformes; family Neomorphidae; genus Tapera; species Tapera naevia. Next base: position 20,286,854 of record JAUMJJ010000029.1, read on the forward strand.
AAAAGGAGACTATAAAATTCATAAAAATTTATTTTAAAATGAGTTCTTCCCTTTTTTAGGACTCAGTTTTTGCAAACAGGCAAATTGATATTTCCAAGCTATCTGTCACGGCATTAACATGACTTGTGACAGCACTGCCTTTGAAGGCTTGAAATTCTGGTCCATTAGAGGAACTTTCCTCCTTTGTCATGTTTTCTTCTGCGGGCTTTCTTTTTTTATTCTTCTTTCTTCTTTCTCTACAAGCGGTGTTTTACTGATGGGAGAAGGGGAGAGCAGGATAGAGTTCCTTTCACCCAGGGAGGGAAGAAGCATCAGTGCTTTCTGCAAGTAGAATTCTGTATTGTGCGCTGCAGCCAAAAGATAACTAGTAGTGTAGCAAGGGGCTGCTATATCTTCCTCAATGACCAGGGGAAAACTCCCATTGATTTTAACAGAGGTTGGATTCACAGCTTCCAACAATGATTTTTATTTAAAACAAACCCCAAACGTAGCTCAGCCATGCTGAATAATGGATGCTCTCATTAGTTTTCACTCTACAATATCTGCAGTCTAGTACTCAAACATGACTAATGTACAACAAACGATAGGTGGCTGCATTATATGTTAGTACCGAACAGTGAATACATTGACATTTCAGCTCCATGATAAAGACACAGCACATGTTCTCTTTCAAAGCATGTCGTCATTTTCCTGCCTTTCTTCTGGCTTCTGCTTTTCCTCAAGAACTTCACGTGTCTTCTCATTGGCAGTGTTTAGTGTTGGCCTTTACGCTGGAAAATGGAGAATTTGGTTTGTTGCTTAACTTTCAGCAGCCTGGGTGAATGCCAGCTCTGAGCCAGCTGCAGAAGTCGCTTGTCCCAGGAAACCTGGTTCCAGTGAAGCCTGCTTAAAGAAGGGATGGCAGGCAGACCCCTTTCTCCAAAGCCCATGTGCACATGGCTCAGTTGTCCTTCAGCTGGTCGTGCTGGGTGGCACAAGATGGGAAGCCATGAGGGAGCCCCATTCCCAAAGCCAGGGTGGGATGGTCACAATCCTTTTCTCCTTTCTTCAAGTCAGGAAAGCTTCCAAGACACAGCAATGTGCCACTGCTGCCCAAACCCTCAGGGCTGCATTGTGCAAAACTTCTTAGCCCTGCGAGCTGATCTCCTCTGACTTCTAGAAGCAGGGCTAATCTCTCCAAAATGCCAGCTGGTAGATGCAGTGGTCTGGGAGGGAAATCTTCAGATGAGGCTACTTTCTGGAGGTGCTCTGAAACTGGAATGGGATGAAGAGAGCTCTGAGCTAAATGATGCAGCACATCAGCTGAGCAGTTGTCACCGCATCTCAGGAGTCAGAGAGTGATGTTGATGGAACAACGGGGAGACATAAATCCTCCTTTAGCAAATGGGTATCTGGGCTGGGCAAATTTACAGTGAGTTTGTACCAGTTTTCAAGAAATATTTTCTTCAAATGTTCTGTTGTTTTTCTTTAAAAAATAAAATTTCACTGTATATAAACAATTTTTCAAACAGATTCATGCAGAATCTAACAAGTATGGCCAGAAAACTTCACCAAGCCCTGCTGCAGCTGGCCTCAAAATACATTTTGCATAATTACCAAGAAATACTTCACTCAGGGTTAGCTTCTCTGTTTCCTTACTGCAATTCCCCTCCACCCCTCCTCTTATTTCTAGAAAACACTTTTCCCTTTATTCCCTGCCATGTTGTTTCCACGATGACTCCAGCTGCAGATAACTAAAAGCAACTCCTCAGAGCCTTTAAAAACCACCCTTTAATCAGCCAGAACGACTGGCTGCTGATTGAAGAAAGACATCTATTTGTCTGCACTCAAGTTCTGAAAACATCACTTCAGCAAAATTCACAGCTCGCACTGGGCTCACGTGGCCAGAATCTGACTGAAGGCTGAACCTCAGACTCTTAAGCAGCAATGTCTCTCTCTATCAGTACGAGGTAACCTTGTACTTAAAGCAAGAGGATGGGCAGAGTTCAGAGGATCCAGATTTTGGTCACAGCTCCTCAACAAGCTTCCTCCCTTTATCCCATGCATGTAACTCAAGCAGCCCTTCCTGCAATTTTCCATCTTCAAAAAAAGGGATACTGTTTTAGTATCTTAAATCTTGTTCATCATGTCTGGAGATAAAATCTTGTCTATAAAGTTTGCTAAAAGATATGCACTATTCCATAGGGCTTAATTATTATCAACGGGAGATTACTTGGTGTCAGAATTATGTTTGATAAATAAACATAACTTTTATGTTAGAAGGACAGGCATTAAAAAAGCACATCAAACAGACAGGCATGCAATTACATACATACAAGGTGTTTTTTGCAGCAGACGGGCAACAAAGTAATATTTACGCCTTACATTTCTTTAAAAGACTACTATACATAATTGCTTGGCCCTTAATACATTTGGCAGAAGTTACCTGTTCCTCTTCTTCACTGCCTGTTCCAGCTAAACTCAAAGAGCTAAGGTGCTTGTGAGAGTCAGAGAACTGTGGGATGGAATGAGGAAGAGATTCAGTAAAAGATGACAAACGAGGTGGATATACTCACAGAAACCATCTAGACAAAGTGCACACAGATAATGACAATGGAAGTCATTTTTCTCTATAGTCTTAAGGATTAGCAAGGACACTGCGACCATAAAGTGTAAGACATGCAGATAAAGAATGAAATAACATATAACAAAACTATCATTTAAACAGCAAAAAACAGTTTCAAATTCCTTTATGTTACTTTTTCTGATGACAGCCTAGAAAAACATTAAAGAAGACAGCTCTCATATCAACACATTCAAGGGGGAATACAGATTTTTCAGCCTCTTTTTATGCCTGGCAGCTCTTTGTAGTCCCCCAAAAAAACCCCAGCATCCCCATGCATGCACACAAACACATCCCCTCCTTCCTAGTTCTGCATTTTCTGACATGATATTTATATTTTTACAGAAATAGAGATTCTAAGTCGCTTTTTACACAGAGAGATAGCATTTTCCCATTTTGAGTAAGGTATTTCTGAATTGTTCAGAGATAAAGTAGTGATACATAAAGCATACAAATTATTTATTCTGCCTTCCACACATAGGTAAGACAAATCATTAAACACTGATCTTGTCAACACTAGAACTACTCACTCTTGTTGTTGTTGTGCCTGAATTTAGGTTTTCGTGGAGCAAAGACATTTCTGGAGGGCTCCTGGGTAATCCATCATCTTCAGAACTGGTCCCAGCATCCTCTGTTCGCTTTGCATGAAGTCTAAGTGGAGGCGGAGGTCCCAATTTCATAGTAGGCTGGAGTTTCAACTTCAGCATGGCATAAAACGCATTAGCATGTGATAGTGATGGAGTCTTCCCTAGTACATGTTTTTAGCTCAGGTCAATGAGTTATCTTTATTTTAACTTCACATTTGAATGATCCAGAGAACAGGACATCTCACTTAAGGTTTTTTCTTAGGGAGCCAAAACCCAGTACATTTTGCAACTATCATTTAAGGGGAACCCATATGTGATACCGCTGTCTAATTAACAAATGCAATATTTAATGTAAGCTGCAGACAGCTCTTACTTACTAATCAAATGTTTAACCACACATATCATCCCAAAAAATCAAGCCTGGAAAGACATTCCACCTCTTGCATTTGAAAAAAAATTACGTTGTGTACATTACCTGTAAAGCTCTGATCCGGTCAGAAATGTTTTCTTGAGAAAAAACTCTTACTGGCCTAACAGGCTCTTGACCAGTCTCAGGGATGAAAATGCTATCATGTGACAGTGCTCTGCTTCCCATAATGCCTTTATGTGTCCTACAATAATAGAAAAAATGAGTGAAATCCTACAAACTTTTTTTGTCAGTCTTCTTACTCTTAACTCAGGTCATCTGTTTAACGTCAAGGGGGAGACAGGTGTACATCACACACGAGATTCCAGACTTCTTCATGAATACAGTACAGTTATTCAGGCTAATCTAGGTAACACCTTTAAAAACCAAACAAAATTTTGCAAATTATGTAGTCTGTCACATTTACAAACTGCATCAAGTTTAAAGACAGTTTAACCCCAGCAACTGAGTCCTATCTTATGGAAAAGCTACTGCCCCTTGGCTGGAAGCCAGCAGCTGGGTGGTGTGACAGTGCTGCAGGCAAGCCCAGGAGCAAAACAAAGGCAGTTCACACAAACGAGCCTGTATCTGAAATGGACAAACTTCTTGCTTCTCAGTGTAAGAAGGTGTCTTGCAAATGACTGACCATTACCATAGGAAGAATAAGTACCTTTTACTATGTAAGTGTGGTACAGCATTTAATGTATCTCTGCCATACAGGTCATTAACAAAAATATTTCAGGCAATGCAGTCCCCACATAGAATCATTTGCATAAATCCTTACAAGATGCTTACAAGGTCCTGTGTTCTATATCCCTGAGATTTTTTCTTAAGAGCTTGAGGGACACAATTTTTCATGGACACTCTTCATGGGCTAGGGAAAGGAAGCAGGAGATGTTTTGTGGATAGTTTCTCTCATATTCTGTTTCCTACTTTTGATGCACGCAGTAAGTAATTACATTTCCAAGTGGTATATTCCTTGTGTCCTCATGGGAATGGTAAAAGAGGCCCACAGACAGGCAGCTAGCTACTAGGAGGTCTCTTAGTTCATAGCCTAACTGAGCAGGGACTAGAAATGTATGCACATGGCATTTCTTCGAGGACTCCCTTTTTTAAATTTTTGAAATAAGACAGCTATGAAGCGACAAACTAGAGTACAGAATACAGAGAGGATTGGGTTCCTGTAATTATCAAGTTAATTGAGCAGACATTCTAGAGAAAAAAAAAAGGAGAACTGTGTATTTTTGGATCTTAGATACTGTCACATGGACATTCAGGAACACAAACAAACATGGCAGAAAGTAACATTTTCCTTGCAATGACTGCTATAAATATACTTGATAAAACAATAGCAGGAAAAAGTTGATCTGTATTCCTGCTGCAGAAGGAAGGCAAGCCTGCTGCTTCTGCTTAACGCGTTAGAGACATGAGAAGAACAATTTATCTAAGTGAAAATGTGATCCCTGCAATGCATCCAAGGTCAGAAAGACCTATAGCAATTTGCAAAGTAAGTGCCAGTCAGGGCTGCTCGGGCTGCTCAACGAACTGACATTTTACAAAGACTACAACAGCAGCCAGACAAGCAGTGTTGTTGCATGTGCACATTCATCCCAGCATGCTACCTTTGCTTTCTCTTTTTAGCAGATGCACACCTCCCGGATGCATGCAGGAGGTACCCTAGATGTCTCCTCAAATTATGAGTGCTCCAATTATTTTTCCTTCCTTTCAAGGAATTTCCTGGTCTTTGTCTGTCTGAACAGATATTAAGAAACAATAATGTAACAACCTTGCATATGAACAGGCCAAAACAGCCAAAGATTGTACCCACTTGGACATGACCTTGTCGAGTCAAACGTGAGGGAGAGAAAATCTGACCATTCATTTCTTAAAAATATGTTGTCAATCAACAGTGCTAGAGCCCACTGCTAGACCTGGTGGTGCTACTATCCTGGAACTCCTGGGGCTTCAGGCTGGACTTAGATCACTGCTGCCAATGCCACGAAAGACACACACAAATAATTGTTAATAATTTCTTTTGGTTGTTTGGCGCTGCCTGGTGGCCGCGTTGTATAAATGTCGTTTTAAATGGTCGGGATGGTTTGTCGTTCACATCCCTGGGCGTAGCAGCACCTCTCACCTGAGGCCCAGGAGGCTTGTTCTGAGAGGCATAATACCCGCCAACGCCAGGACTTGATTTTTAGGCAGCCAATGGCTCTTCAGTCCATCTTTCCATCCAAGAATACACTTGAACTTTAGACCAGGTTTCTCATGGTTACCTTTCAGTACTGGGTAACACTTTTGGCAATGCCCGTATAAAGACAGGATTTTCAGAGGCAGACAGATACACAGGCTGGGATTTATCTGGTCTAACTTCACATTAAACCAAAGGTATCTACATCAGAGCTGCTCACCTCTGGCTCACGTTTACATTCAGTGGGGAGAAACAGGCATTCCCAGAGCATAGTCCATCTGAACACCTTCAGAACCAATGCAAGAACGATACAAGCTTTCTCAGTAATCTTGACCTCTCTCTGCTGATTATGAAAGGCAGCTGGTGACTAACTCAGGTGCAGACATTTATCCTTTGTTCACATGAATCCCATGTGTACAGAGGAAACAAAGGCTTCACAGCCTCTGGTTCCTGCTGATTTCAGTTGCAGTCATCCCCTTATCCCTTTCTTGCTTTCAAAACCTGGTGTAAATGGTTAGGCATATAAATTTCTTTGACAATCCTTAGGAGTTACCTCTTAGGGGCATAAGACAATCCTGTTTAGATATAAGCTGTGTACCTTATTAATTTTTGAAGACGAGAATTACATCGTTTTGAAACGATAACCCAAGGCTCATTTATGATTAAATGAAATCTTTTTTTAGTTATTATTTCTTGCTGTACCTCATCTAATTCCCTTGTGATTTGTTTTGCATTAGCCATTTTAATTTGTACTTTCCTGAAAAAGGCAACTTTTTGAGAACACGGCATTCTGAACTTGAGGAGGAGGGAACTTCGGGGTGTCTTTAATCTACAAAAAACATTCTGTATTTGTTTACCAGCTAGAATCCAAAGACTTACTCAAGGTCATCTTCAGAATCATAATTAATGTGAATGTCATGAGAGGCCACAACATCACTTGTTGACTGGAATAACTTCAGACTGCTGCTCCCAGAAGACGTCGTCTCTTTCCTTTTCTTTTTACCGAAAAACTTTTTGAAAGATTTGAACTTTGATTTTTTCTTTCCTAAGTGAAGAAACACAAAGATGCAACGAGAAGCATGTACAAGTTCTTGGAACAATAATAATTCTTTTATAACTTCTGCATAAGTGGATTTTTTTTTTCCTGGATAATGCAATACAGTCCACTCTTGCTTTAATGTCTTTCGAGACTGTACTGATAGCATGAAATTACTGTTATCTTAGAGAATGGACTGCAATGTTCATGACACATAAGAAATAACCTGCAGAGTAGAATCTTTCCTAATAGCATTTCTACTTACCTCTTGAGATAATTAGACTGTGAAGAAAAACTTTGGTATTAACAACCTGGGATATAGAGAAGAAATTACAACATGTAAACCCACTGCCTTTGTTAAGCAAGCTAAATAATGAAGATAAGGACTATGTTACCAAAACCAATTTAAACACAGAAAAGGCTTACATAGGTGCAATGTGCAGTGTCAGAAGGTTAATGTTTGTAAAATGTCAGTTTTATAACACATCCCAGAATATTCTAAATGATAATTAAGAGACTCAATGTATCACAAAGTATTAAAATAGAAATCAAGCAATAATCTTGAAAAGCAATGCTAAGTCTGCTCAGTGAGGAAAGACCCGAATTAGGATCAGTTGTAAGCTCTGTGAAGGAAACTACTTAAAATGAAATCAGCATTTTGCACAAGACATTCCAACAACTTGTGCCTGTCCCAAATAAGCAGGCATGATAAGCGTTTCACTTATCATTGGATTTTGTTGGGTAAAAAAGTTAACTTGGTCACAAGATGCTATAAAAATCTTATTTCAAGCCTCTGAAAATGTCAAAAATATAACAGCTTGGAGACAGGGGAGAGAAAGGGAGAATGCCTTCTCTAACCAAACAGATTCACTTCTATGGCAGATCTAAGGCATTGAAACTCAAGAATTTACAGCACTTTTCATTCAGAGAGGAAGGGAGCAATTCTACCTGAACTGTCCTCTCCATCTCCTTCAGTCTCTCGCATCTTAGCGTCCATTATCCTTGAGGAACTCATGTGAGAGTCACTAAAGGAGGTAGAAAAAGTGTCAGTCGTATCAACAAAATAACAGTACTTCCCTATACATGTACGTACACATACAGAGAAGGAACTAAAATACAAAAATATAATGTATTATATATATAAATACATAGACAATGTATGTCTAATAAATGTACTATATCTCTGTATAAATATACATAAAATATAAAAATATTGCATATGATAAAGCTTAAAAGACTACGGTATAATAAATTACACAGAATATTTCCACTTTCGTAAGACCATAGTACATTATGGTTCAGTTAACCAGCCAGCCTCTCTTGACTGAAAATTGAGTTTGATGAGATCTTAAATGCTTCTAAAAGCATGCATCAAAGCAGGTAGACTTCTTCGACTCTCCCTCTCTGCATCTATTCAGGACCATGGACAACATGTCTTAGCAACAATTACAGCATTCAGGTAACAGGTACAAGTAATGATAGTGAAGAACCACACATATTTTTCCTTCATTTATATCTAATTTGTTGCCCAGGGAAGCCGTGGATGCCCCCTCACTGGAAGTTCAAGGCCAAGTTGGATGGGGCCATGAGTAGCCTGATCTAGTGGGAGGTGTCCCAGCCCACAGCAGGGGGTTGGAACTGGATGATTTTTAAGCTCCCTTTCAACCCAAACCATTCTATGATTCTAATTTTAAGTATTGTGCAGATTCTGTTTTTTCTTCTTTTTGAAGCAACTTGTGAAAAGTTAACAGCTCTTCTTATTCCTTTGTTTGTATAGACAACAGAAAAATACAAGTAAAAATTAAACAAGTGATTTTCTTCTTCTCTCTTCTTTGCTTTTGGAAGCAAAATATCACATTGCTTATTAAAGTTCCTAAATTAAAAAATATTTCCAAAATTGTGCATGTCCCAAGCCTGAGGACAAAATACCTACAATTTAAAATGCATTTCCAGAGCAGCAGTGTGCTCGTGGTCTCTTTTCTTTATCTGGAAAGCCTGAAGTTCATGGTCATGGAAAAGTCATGGATGCCTTCATTGACTGGATGGTGATTTAAATGCTGCGAAGTAACCTTTTGGGCTGTAATGGTGACAGAAGCTCACGCCATAGCCTGGATGGGAGGTATGGTTATTTTGATTCACTGAAGAACAATCAGACTTAAGTAAGAAGGCCCATAAATTCAAAGAGTTAGCAAAATGGAAATGAAACTTGTATTATTCAAGTCTAAAACACGACGCATTTCCTGAACCACCAGCAACTGCTTGAGCCAGGCTGTGATGAAGGGCTCAAAGGCACCTCTGCTCTAGGAGTCCCTTGCCATCCAAAACACGCCCTGCCACCACCCATCTGGAAACCAAATCAGAGTTAAACACAAATGCAAGGGTGAGCAACTTTTGGTCAAGGGCGGCTCCCTTCCATAATGAGAATTAATATGGAACCATCACTAAAAAAGAACAGACATGGATGATACATATATTTTTAAACTAAGTGCCTGCTGGGAGATGACAGATAAATGCATATTGTGGGTTGTGGCATATCGAGCCAATTATTAAACAGGCTTAGGCTGTCTCGGATTCACGCTGTCATGTTAGAATAGCAATGATAGGAGGGCAAATCAATACCTCTAAAGCTTCAGCTGTTATATGCATGCCCTGTAGCATCTATAAGGTACATGCATCCAGAGGTAGGATGCTAGAGTCTCTATATAAATTATGGATGCCATAATTGAGACCCCCAGCTGTGGCCCACTGGCACAGCTCCACTGCATCCAGCTGCTCTCAGGTAAGGGTGTATTTTTTTAATCCGCATATTTATCTGCCATACTTCACTAGTTCTAAATAGCAAAGCCACCTGGGGATGAATGCCCACATAATAGAAATGTTTGTTTGAAACATGCAGGCAAGTATAAACATGTTCCCTCTGCCAAAATGCAAGCAGATAATGCATTATGTTTCTGACAAACTAGAAATGTGATGTTGTCTCATCCCAAATTCTAGCAGCCAATTCTCTAGAGAATAAAAATCAGCTTAAAAAGTTAGCTCCATCATAACATCAGAGAAGACCTGTGTGACTGATTTGTGACATCTGAGCTCATGAAGACTGTTTCCACTGTGTGCAACAAACCTTAAGGGACAGTAATACATAACCAGAGGTGCAGTATCCATCTCCTCACTTAGGGGAAACAGAAGGACACCGAACCCCAATGAATTCTCTCCTTGTCAGATGTGTGTCTTGAAGCAAGGTCTTTGCTCCCCTTCTGAACTCACATGGCCATTCTTCAGGTCTGCCATGTTTTTGCTATTTTCTGAAGTTATTTTAAGAATTAGTGAGTCTTTCCAAAAAGTGCCCAAGACCTGGGGAAAGTAGCCTGCCATCACTGTGCTTTTGGCAATGTCTCTTTCAAAGGGTGCAGGGCTGGAGCGCCGGCTTGTGAGAAGGAGCCAGGTCCCACCTCAGAAGTCTGAGTGGGTTGGAATGCCACCTCTGAAAGGTGCTCTAGATAATTTGGGTCCGCATAGGTTCAAGTCCCACCTCGAAAGCACTCTAGAAGACTCTAGAAGAAGTGTGTATGGCCTGATCAGCGACAGGCAGACAGATTTAGCATACAGATGTGGGAAAAGGTAGCATAGAGAAAGAGATGCCCTCAGACCAGGTACTAGAAAATTGGAGGAAAACAGATGTCTCTGCAGGTCTACCAAAAAACCTGAACAATAGCATTGTGTAGTAAGGAAGACTGGGCAGCACTCAGAGGAGCAGGGGTATGACCCCACAAAGGATCCTTTGGATTTAAAGAACTGGCTATGCTTCAGAAAATTTTGGAAAATGAAAACCTCAGCAAATAGATTATTGGTGTGAATAGGATAACTGGGCATATGCCCATAAAGAGGATGGTCAAAAAATGAGCACAAAATCCTCAAGGAAAAACTTCAGCTGCAGCAATTGTAAGTAATATAACCAAGACACCTGCAGAGTCGGTCTCTGCACCACCCTATACCCCTCCCTCTGCATCACCTGTTTATCCCCCCAGTTGCCTTTGCTGTCCCCACTGCTTTTGCTGGGCTTTACCCTGTGGTTTGTGCTGCTATCCCTAATCCTCTTACAACACAGCCAGCAGTGGGGATGTGTGTATCTGTGTGTGACGTGCTCCTCCTTGAATTCCGGTGTTACATGTATGCAACCCATCACCCTCTGGAATGCCAGGGATTCGGTTATGTGGGGAAATCAAATGTCTAGGTTGAGGGAAGATGCAGGTCAATGAGGATCATTATTTTATATTATTTGTTAGCTTTATGATCCATCCCGGGCCAATGTTGACCTGTTGTTGAGGGAGTTGTGTTGTCCAGATGAGCGGGATAAGATAGTTGAAAATAATGTGGAGTTGCCCCTACAGGCAGGGGGAAGTCAGACTGCCTGGCCTCAGGCTGAGCCTAGTTGGGACTGTTATAATCCAAAAGACAGAGATAATTGCTGAACAGTGGCTGGAGATCTGATAAATGTGACTAGAGCTTTTGAGCATACAAAAGTAAATTGAACTGAAAAACAGGAATGTAGACAGAGGCCAGAGGAACACCCTAGCAACTACTGAGGAAGATCACAACAAGCTTTGTTGACATACGGGGAAATGAGTCTCCAGAATCTTAACAATGAATTTGCAGCAAGTGTGTTTGTGGACCAAGCCGCCTCTGACATCTGCAACTATTTTCAGGATCATATACCAGGGTGGCAAGCAGAAAATTTGAAAGGTATTATGTTACCTGGAGCTTCTAGACTTGTAGAATATGTAAATGATTTGTTATTTGCCAGCAAGATGCACAAAGATAGTTAGAAAGATACTATTTGCCTATGTACTGCTTTAGCAGAGTAAAGGTCACTGTGCACCTCTTTCTAAGCCTCAGCTGTGTCATCAGTAAGTAAAATATTTAGGGTTTTTATTAACAAAAGGACAAAGAGAGTAGAATCAGAATAGGACCAGGCTAAGATAGAAATACCTTGACTGGTAACAAAGGAAACAACAGTAAGGATTTTTTTAGGTGCAATAGGATACTGCAGACCGTGGATACCAGGGCTAGGGGAGTTAAGTAAATCATTGACAGAAGTACCAAGGTAAAGGAAGTGGAGCCTACATGTTGGGGACCAGAGAAAGAAAAGACTTTCCAAGCTGTAAAAGGAGTTTTAGCTTCTGCTACAGCACTGGGATTGTCAGATTACTCCAAGTCCCTTGAATTATTTGTGCATGAGAACAAAGAAGTAGCCAGCAGAGTCCTTTCTCAAAAGCTAGGTCTACACTGCTTCCCTGTGGCTTATTATCCAACTCAACTGGATCCAGTAGTGGCAAAGGAATAACTCCTGTTGCAACAGAAACTACCACAAAAAAAAGAGCAGATCATCAGTTCTGGCTCACCCAACAACTGCGTGTTTCCTGCATGAGGTAGAACTGATTCTTAAACAACACGCTACACAATGTCCCCAGAAAGAGCACTTCATTATTAAAGATTTTAAATGCAGATAATATTACTTTGAAAATATGTAATGTTTAGAATTCAGCAAGATTACTGCCTGTTCTATCTGATGGTGAGCTGCATCATGATGATGCTGAGGTTCTAGTGAACTCGGATCTAACCGTTTTCACTAATGGATCTTCGTACTATGTGAATGGAAAATGACACACAGGCTATGCAGTGGTAAAAAGACTTAAGAAGTACTTGAAACAGAACCTCTACAACATTCGTTGAATGCTCAAGAGGCTGAATTAACTGAATTAGCCAGAGCAGCCTTGTGGAGACATAATCAGCAAGTGACTACTTATGCTGATTCTAAAGACATTTTTGGAGTGTGTCATATGACAACTAAGCTGTAGAAAGAGCAAAAGTTCCTTATCTCATTGGAAAAGAATATTTCTAATGGATGTGAAATCCAGGTGTTTTTGGAAGCTATTAAGCTTCTAAGGGAAATCACTGTAGTACACTGTCCAGCTCATACCAAAGGCTCCAATGAAATTGATAGAAATAATAAAATTACTTGAACTAATAATCAGATAGGTTTAAAATGACCTGAAGTGTTAGGAATACTACTATGGGATACTGGGATATTGGAAATAACCCTTGACAGCCTCTAGGGTTGGAATTAGCATCAACAGGAACAGCGTTTGGCAAACACTTCAGCTATACATGGGGACCTTTGTCCACCCTAGGACCAACCTCTTAGATGGAGATGAACAAGTTACCAAATATGTATTGGGAATACAAAAACATCTACAAAAATATAGGACACGAGTGCAACAGTTTCAACTAGTACCAGCAGGATGCAAGTACATCGGGATGCAAGTACATCAGGTCCCAACACTGCTGCCAGAGTTGTCCACGGATGGCTCCCCAGAGAAGCCCTGGTTGCTTCGCTGCGGGAAAGATGCCAAAGAGATCCAGGTGGTGTGCAGGGTGGAAGATCACCTGGGTAATATGACTTTGGAGTAAAGCAGAAAATGACCCGAGGTGCAGGTTAGAGGCATGCGGGGTGGAGGAGATGCTGGGCGCAAGCACCCGTGGCCTCTGCCTCCTTTGCTGGAGCCCAGAGGCTCTGATGGTAATTTGTGGTAAATTACGGTAAATAAATCCTAGAAGTTTGGGTCAGATGGACAATATTGTTTTTTCAGTGCAGGGACAGTAAGGCTTTTATAAAAACTACATCTCAACTCGGTATGCAATTACAAGGATTGGGGAACTGTATAGACCTTTCACTGCCCTGAGCCTGCGAGTCGACTTACCTCAGGTTTTCAGTTCAAAAGGCAAGTTTCCAGCCCAAACCCAGGGTTTGATGTTACTGTACAAGGTCTGCACTGGCTGACATGCAGGAGAAGGAGGAGGTGGCAGTGGCAGCCCTTGCCACAGTCACTATGTTGTGCAAACAAGCACTGTGATGAGGGCTGTGAGGCACAGCCACCTGCCAGCACCAAGGACGCAGAAGGAGTTTTATGGCTGCTATTAACAAGGGAGATTTGTTTGCGTCAATGGATGAATGGACACCCGTTTCCTTCACCTGAGGGTGACTTGAAAGCAGATAGTTTTTTAGCAAACCTCAATTTTAAGCAAATACTGAAGATGAGACAGCCTCTTGCTGGAGTGTTTTGCTGAGTGATGGTTTACATTGGAGCAATATCCCAACACAGCATAAAGAGATCCTGGCGCCGGCTGAGTATCCAACTTCTGCCAATATCCTCTGTGCCACTCTGAAAACAGGGCACTGCCTGACTTAGGAACTCACCAAACCTACCTGTAGGCAATCATGTTCACTTCTACCTTAAAATTTATGATGATATTTTTATTGACCTGGGGAACTTGTTTTTCCCTCTAAATGCTTCTTTTGCTGGTTTTCACCTGCTCACCATCAACCATGAAATAACTCTATTTTCTTTCCCAAATATATGAACTCAGAGAACTGTTCTACATATCTCTCCCCCTTTTTCCTTCAGTATAACCTATTTAACAATATCTTTAGGCATGTTTTCAATATTTCAAGCTTTTTCCTCAGCATCTGCAACAAACCCACCAATATCAATACATTCATCATACAAAAGATTTGATTAAAAAACATAAGAGGAGAAAAAATAAAAAACAGAGGCCAAAGTTTACCCCTGCTATGACTGTAACTGCTTGTCACTCCCCTGACGTAAACAGATTTGATCGTTTTCTCTGAAGCAAAATTTTCTCTTCCTCAAAGCTCTGACTGAAATCTATGACGACTTGCAAGTTTAATAGTTGAGCAAAGAAATGCTGACAAAACCAGCAGCTTTGAATCATCACGCACCAGCACAGTGGGTGCATTTTTACTTGGATCTGGAGGTTCAGCATCGGAGCCAGGCTGATGATCTTTCTCATTTCCAGTTTCCCCAAGGATTTGCTGAAGTCCATCACTAAGTTAAATCACCCTGTGATCTGATGACTCGGCAGGATTTGTATCCTGGAGGAGCAGTCTGCATCACTTCTTCTCTGTTAGCAAGGGCAAGATTTACCACACTGCTGGCAGTCATACTCTTTTCCTTTTCTTGTTTGTTTTTTACTTCCTTTGCATTTTATGTGTGGCTCTTGTCACAGTGGAATAATAGAGGTACCTGGTTTATCGATTTATTATCAGATTTTAGAAGCCAAAAATGTCTGATGATAAATTGATAAATATTACCCAAGCTTATGACAGTAGTTTTTCTACACATGACTTTTCCCAGCTGAGGCTTTTTCCACTTTCCTTCTTCCTTCCCATGTCCTTTCTGGATGAAGTAAGATATAAGAAATACATTTGCAACTATGTAAGAGCAGTGAACAGAGAGGGAATATGGCAACACGATGAGTGTTTATTCCCCTTCCTATCCCTCCAAAATGTCAATGCATTCAAAACTGCATTTCAAAAAAATCACAGCGGAACTGAATGACAGCAATTTATATCTTTTATTCCTATGTTGTATAAGAATATTTCTAGTAGGCAAAGAACATCAAGAATTATAGTGATTTTAAAAAAAACTGAATTTATTGAAATTAATTCACACGAGAGGAAGACCTGCCCTTTTCTCTCTCCCCATATCACGCAATGCACTAAAATTCCTACTGGTATTACACAACCTTGTGAATGTGACAGATGGACCACTTGATAGACAAGGAATTGGCTGCATGGTCACACTCAAAGAGTTGCATTCAGTGGCTTGATATCCAAGTGGACACTAGTGACTAGTGACATTCCTTAGGGGTCGGTATTGGGAATGGCGGTGTTGACATCTTTGCTGGTGACATGGGCAGTGGGATTGAGTGCACCCTCAGCAAGTTTGCTGATGACACCAAGCTGTGTGGTGTGGTTGACACACTGGAGGAAGGGATGCCATCCAGAGGGACTTGGACAGGCTCGAGAGCTGGGCCTATGCAAACCTCATGAAGTTCATCAAGGCCAAGTGCAAGGTCCTACACCTGGGTCAGGACAATCCCAAGCACAAATATAGGCTGGGTGGAGAATGGATTGAGAGCAGCCCTGAGGAGAAGGACCTGGGGGTGCTGGTGGATGGGAAGTTCAACATGACCCAGCAATGTGAGCCGGCAGACCAGAAAGTCAACTGTATCCTGGGCTGCATCAAAAGCAGTGTGACCAGCAGGTTGAGGGAGGTGATTCTGCCCCTCCACTCCTCTCTCATGAGGTCCACCTGGAATACTGCATCCAGCTCTGGGACAGCCAGTACAAGAGGCTCTCTCCAGAGGAGAACCACACGAATGATCAGAGGGCTGGGTCACCTCTCCTATGAAGACAGGCTGAGAGAATTGAAGTTAAGTCTGGAGAAGAGAAGGCTCCAGTGTGACCTTATAGAAGCCTTCCAGTACTTAAAGGGGGCCTACAGGAAAGTTAGGCAGGGAATTTTTACAATGGCATGTAATAATAGGACAAGAGGTAATGAGTTCAAACCAAAGGAGGGCAGATTTAGATTTGGTACAAGGAATAAAGTCTACTCTATGAGGGTGGTGAGGCATTGGAACAGGTTGCCCAGAGAAACTGTAGATGCCTCATCCCTGGAAGTGTTCAGGGCCAGGCTGGATGGGGCTACATCTAGTGGAAAGTGTGCCTGCCCATGGCAAGGGTGAAACTAGGTGATTTTTAAGGTTCATTCCAACCCAAACCGTTCCATTAATCTATTCTACGATTCTATTTGAGAAAGAAAAGGTAGGCATTCTGGGGATATAAAGGAAACCCAAATACTCAGAAAGACTCCTCTAGCTGACACAGTAATTGAACCAAAAGTATCCTAAATATCACAGGTCAATACTGAGGCAGTTTTTCCTCACCCATCCCTCTCTGAGGGCTCAGATCTGAAATGAAGACATCATCCATTGGCCATACAGCCCCTTCTCCTGTCACACGTACCACAAAAAAGGGACAGATCAAAGTTTCCTGAGAGAGCAAGCCCAGGGTGCCGTCCACAATCCCCTGCCAGCAGCAGGTGCATCTGCAGAGCCTTCACCCCTCTGGAGATGCTCCAGCTCTCTGGCATGTGCATTGGTGAAAGCACCATCTGGACACAGTCCCAGGATACCACTCCTTGGCATAGCACAGGTCCAAAAGTGTGCCGTTATCATCTGCCTCCCAAGCAAAGGTTTATCTCTGCAGCTAGGGGAGACCATGTGCTGAAACACTATGAGACAACAGGGTGTGGTAGAAGGAAGTGTAGGAGAGCAGGGCAATGAGTTTGTGACGGGGTGGTACTCACACAGCACAAGAAACCCTGCTGTTCAACATGCCTGTTTGCTCAGACTTTCTCCTACTAGCAGAGATCCCAACATCACCACCCCTTTTAAGCTCTCAAACCATTTTCAGTGTTCCCAAGTGATAACGCTTAAGCCTAGCCAAAACTAAATCTCTCTCAGCATGCCCAATTATAAAACCCTTTCCAGGAGTCATCCATCATCTTGAGCTTAGGTTACTAAGATAAACCTCTTCTCTCTACCCATCTTCTGCAAGAGGATATCTAGGAAGCACAGCTAAGTGCTTCCCCTGAGCTAGCACAGCACATACGAGGCCAGGTATTAGGACTGCCCACAAGCGAGATGCAGGTATCTGGGAATCCAATTAGTTTGTATAAACACATCTGAAAAGCTCACACAAAAGGGACAGAAGAATTTGATAACTACAACACCCTTTCCAAAGCCATACATCTTCCTGCTCCAGACCTGTCTTTATGGCAAAGGAGCACAGATTTCACTTTTAATTTGCCTCCTATTTTTAAATGAAATGAACAAAAGCACCTGAGTGCATGCGTACATACACATAGCTATTGCAGGAGCTTTACCCAGAGTCCTAACATTGTGACTGAAGGGCCACCCTGCCTTTCTATGATACCGTATGTCACACCTATACAAGATCTGTACATATTCTAGCTGCATCCCCATCCTTTTTGAAATATTAAAAAGAATTTACCCAGAGAAGACATATTTTCTGAGAAAACTGCACAGTTTTCCTCTATCAAATCTATATAAAATGTCAAAGATAAACTCCATGCCAAACCAAGAAGGAAAACACTGTCACTTTTTATATAACCTTGCCTTTTGTTTTCAGAGTTGGGTAGATCATCACCTCCTTCCATTTTTCTCAAATGAGTTGAATCAGTAAACTAAAAGTATTACTTTGCAAAGTCTCTGACTTCATGTGTTCACTCTTTGTTTTAATAATTCAGAATGGATGCTGTTAGTACCTACTCATTTATGGTGAGTGATATCATCTTTGAAATGCGGTATTTTCACAAATAGTTTGCTTTCTAAAGCATAGTAGTTCATTATCCATCTTCCTCAGTCTCACACTGAACCTGGTATACATTCAGCATCTTTTCTTATCTGAATTATTGGTTAAGAAAATTTTGTTTCTTTGCTTGTGGCTGACATTTTCTCTAGCTATTCCTACCTTTTTATCATGCTCTCCTGTTATTAGAATACATACATTGTGCAGCCACAATGGTGTGATGAGAGCCTGTGTGCCACCCGTGCTCAGAGCAAGGCTGGCTATGAGTAGCTTTGCTATCATCATCCTGTCCCTGTGCAGGTCACAGGCTGGCATCCAGGTGAATGCACCCACCCTGAATGCAAAGGCAATGCCCTCCTCTTTAATATTCTGCCTTTTAGGGATCCTTTCATCCTCTTCCCAGTTGCTGTCAAAACGAATAGAGTTAGCTGTGAGTGATTTCTCCTTTCTCTTAGAAATGACTAACAAATGTTAGTTGCAACAATACATAATCTCTTCCAATGCTGCTCCTTGTGCCAGAGTTTGCTATTCCTCCACCTCCAGTGGTGCTGGAGGTGGAGGAGTGGCAAGCTGTGCACAGGGACCAGATATATGTAACTACTGACAAGCTACTATCTCTCAGCACCAGCCCCTTCCTTTGCAGTACTCACATCTATTACTCAAATCCCCCATTGCTGTGTAAACATAAAGTGGTGCCTGACACCCCTATAATCACTGATAGAAGAGAAATTAAGGGATGCCAAGTAATAAAATACCTCCTAAAAGGAAGATGGGAGAGGGGAGATAGGATATAGCTCACTGAATGGGCTCCTGTTCCGAGGGTTTGTGCAAACAGGGCGAGACCTGCCATGAGCAGCCTGTTGGACTTCACAGGCGATGACAGGAAAAACAGAAGAGGCAGCAGGTGCATCTTCCTAAGATTTTCAACGAGTTTTTTGGGTGTTCAGTTGTTTTCTCTTGCTTCTTTCCCTGCTTCTTTTACTCACACACAGTGTGTGTTTTCCTTTGCCTAACAAAACCAAACTCCCCTCTGGTGTGTCTGCCCCTGTTATTCCAAAGGCTGTGTAGATTCTCATGTCAGATCCTCATCAGCCCTTCCACCATGCCCCTGGCAACAGCACATTCCTTTCTCTATTACAAACATAACGCAGAGGGGAAACCCTGCTCTCTCTACCTGTTTTTTTTTCTGAGAATTGATAGACCTTCCTCCCCACAGCGTTTCTGAGAGAAGTGACAAACACTCCATAAAATAAACTTTCCTCCTAAGCAGCTTTTAAGGAGTGAGCTTTTTGTTTTTAAAGAGGTGCATTTCAACAAAACACACAAACATAAGAGGTCAGAAGGCACGACTGCGATTGCTCAGTCTGATATCCTGGACAGTACTGGGAATAGGCTGCCTCCCAGAAGGGTGAAGGGAACTCTGCCCAGTAACTCGAGGGCATACACCTTGTCAAAGGTCATATTTTGCTCATGGGAAAAACCTTAGCCTGCATGCTTTCTTTAACCCAACAACAAAGCAAACCAAACAACTATATAAAAGAATTGAAAGGAGGAGCGGGGGAGTTTGCAGTGGCAAAATAATAAAGCAAACTCATGTGAAAAGCCTTATTCCTATGGAGTAACCCTTTCCTTCTGGCTTTCCAGTCTCCATTTTTTTTGTGATTTAACAGAGACACCAGGAGATCTATTCTACCAACATGGAAAGCATTATTATTATTATTAAAAGACTTGCTAGAATAATAAAGCCACACTGGCTTTCCTCCTTCTTTCTCAGCACACAGGCATAATAAAGGCATAGCTGTTTTACACAAAGACCTCCCCTGGCCGGCTCCCTACTAGAGATCCTCTGCTATATTTAGGAGCACAAACAGCTCAACATACAACCAGTGGTTTAGGTTTGTAACAGTCGTCTCTACTGATAGAAGCACAATCTGTATTTTTAACTTAAACAAGTGCTTTGGCTAATAATGCTCTGGAGAAGTTAATCTTTTTTGTACAGTAGCAGGCTAACGTCACTCAGAGTCAAGGGTCAGTAAAGTATTAAAAATTCACTGTGCCTCTCCTTGAAAAGTGGTAGAAAAGTAAAATGTCTTGCGTTAGAACAAAATTACATTTGATTCTACATGTTGCAATTGCAATTATTCTTGAATTCCGTGCTGGGAACACTCCTGAAGTTATTTTACAAAGATAATTATACCAGGTCTTTTCGTATTCAGCATGAGTAGAAATATGAATGTTGTTATAAAGTCTCAGTGCCTTTAAATTCAAGGAAACATAACAGGGCATTCATGGATCCTTCTTTTCTTCTTGGAAAACCACGAATACCATAAATTGTCTATACACCTATGTACACCCACACCCACTTATTTTGTAGCAAATGAAAGAATAAGTGTCCCCTGGAACCACAGCAAGCCCTGAGGAATGGTGCCCTTAGACTTGCTGCTGCATCAATTAGCCTCATGTAAGCGTGTTCTTGTACAGTGCAAAGGTTAATGGGAGTTTAAGATCAGAAATCATTTAGCAATACCCAGAATGAGATCCCTATTCCATTTTACCTGCTATTCTGAAGAAAACTCAGTGGACCACACTAACCAGAAGATGAAGGCAATTGTTAACATCAGAGCAGAATGTGGCCCAATCTTCATGCTTTCTGAGCCTATCTATAATGCATAGAGTATTCACTCTCAGCTCCTTCATGGGTAGTGTAGACAACAGTGGCATTTTAGCAGTTTTAATAAGTTTCTTTAAAAGCTAATGACAAATGTTTACAATAGTCAGGTTCATGTGAACACAGAATATAGCTATATCCTGGGCCTACTTCAAATATTTTGCCATTAATGTGATGAAAAATACAATCCAGTTTAACCAAACACAAGTGATGAGGAAAGCGAATGAAATAAAGAGACTAGACTGTGCTTTACCGAGTTCCTTTGCAATTCCTATGCTGGAAGGATGAAATAATCATTGGGAACTGCCAAATCGGCTGCAGTCGTGTGCTAACCTGGAGTCGTCTCGGACGCAGGGATAACAAGAAGCCATATCTCCAGCCCAAGGACAGGTTCACCCTCCTGGGTCATCCTAGCATGAAGGAGCAGCAAGGATGGAGTGAGATCCAACTAGAGCTGCAGGAGGACAGCGAGCAATGACGGGGAAGGGGAGCATCTTCCCCTGAATTCCCTCTGTAGGGCTCTGCCTGCAGACTCAGAGGCCAGTTTCTTCCCCAAAATCCACACAGACTGTTCAAGAGGTACAGCCGCAGTCAGCGCAATCTCAATGCTCTGAAATTTCCCCAGGCAACACACATTTCAGCAATAACTGCTACCTTGTAAACACATTCCGCATTCCTGTTATGTTAAACCCCACAGGCCAAATGCAAAGCTGAGTGGCCTCCTGTAACTGTTGTACAAGACTTGCTCTGAAGCGGTACATGTGGCAGGCTTTCAATGGAGAAGGACCCTCTTTTGACCCTTATTAATTTACTCCCTCTCGGCTTCCAATTGAGAATTGTTTTCTTGAGCCAAGATGGAAGAGAAGTGAGCCATGGGCTCCTTTTTGTTTCTTCCACCCTAAGTAAAACTCAAACCACTTCCAGAAAAAAAAGAGCATGAGATTTTTAATGCCAGGTCACAGCAATACATGACTACTGCAGGGGGTTCTGGAAGGAGTCCAATTAAGTTGGACAGTCTTCCTAACCCAAATAATTTCTTATGTGAACAATCTGGAAGGTTGCTTTCTCACCATACCACAATAAACACTGCCAAGTCCTTTCATCTTTGCTCGGAACCTTCCTCCACAACTTATAAAAAAAAGTTCCCAGCCAGGGAACAAATCTAAGAACCCTAATTTTCAGTCATTTACTCCCTCATGATATGTACTTGCAAACTTTTCATTCCCACTATCAATTCAGGATGCATTTTTATTTCATGTTTGAAAGAGAGGAGACATTTTCCTGCAGCTTTTCCCTCTCTGTATATTTGCAGGTCTGTGTTCCAAACCACACTCTATGCTTCAAAACAAGGATATCAGCAAACGGAAATAACTGCCACTTGCTCAGATTCTTGTTTTCCCCTTCGCTCCTTCACTGCAGCAATGACCTCAGCTAAAATAACCCCTGGTGAGTCACTCAGCATGTTTCATCTCCAGTTGCTGCTCCAGACTCGCAGACTTTTCAGAGTCTATACCCTAAATGCAGCTTAATGTTTTATACTGCTGCCTTGTCAGAAGTCTGTAGCCAAGTCTGTAGCGTGCCCTATGCCATCAGCACTGGAACTGGGAATCAGAAAGCATTTGCATGTGCTGATTTGTCCAGGAAAGTGATAGTGAGTATGTGTGCTCATATATTCAGAAAATTAAAGGTGAAAATGTTACATGTAAAACAAAATGAGGAGAGTGGACTGAAAAAAGTACAAGAAAGGACAGCACTGAGTAGCTCAAACATTCCCTGACAGCGTTTGTAACAGCAGTAAGGGACATAGTCACTCGGAGGGCTCTGCTCCTTATCTATCCAGAGCAGCAGCAGAAGAGGCTACCAGTCGCAGCGTCACACCGATTGTGCAGCTTCTCTCATCTGCAAAAGATCCAGCCCTGAAAGCGCTTTCATCTTAAACTGGTACAGGAGGACAGGTTAAAATCATCACTATATGATGCTGCTAATTCCTTAGGTTTCAGTTCCTAAGGAAACAACACCGACAAGACTGCACTGTTTATGCTGCTCCATTTTCCCATTTCCCCAGAACCTTTGAAGCCATTGGTCCTTTCCAGCTGAGTTTGATGGACAGATACATCTCAAAGCTATGAAGCTTCCACTAGTTTTGTGAAAATTAGCCAAAGAACCCACTCCAGGAAAGCTGACAGCAGGAGGAAAGCAGTTACTTGCTCTTCTTGCTAACCAGCTGAGCAGCCAGTACACCCATGGCCCAGGTGCAACCCTGGTGAGGCTTTAGGCTGACCCTTAGAGAATATGGACAATTCAAGTTATGGTGGAGAGTCAGGAAGAGAAGGAAGGGACCGAGAAGTGAAGTCCTGCAGAGAGCACATAGGGGCAATGCATATTACAGTAGGGGAGTGTTACTGCCTGGAGGAAGCCAGATGCTGTTTAGAGAAGATTCTGAAGTCATTATGATGATGCTGCTTTATTTGGAGGTGCAGAGAAGAAAAAAAGTGGAAGAGGCAGCCGCCAGCTCTCCCAGCTCTCTGAAAGACCTGAGATTCAGACCTGTCCCTGACCTCAAGCCATGTGGAACTTTCTGGAGAACATCACAGTGTTTCAAGAAACCGTAATAAAAAGGTACAGTTGTTCCCATTCTTACTACTACAAAATCTATCATGATGAATTTCTGCTGAACTACTTGGGATGCCAACCAGCCTACAAGCTGAAAAGGCTCTCCAAAGAGGGAAAAGAATTCTTGGTCCCTGCATTTTCCAGAGGTGTACAAAAGTATGGAGAGATTAAATGCTTTTCTTGATGTCCTTCAAGAAGCATCTCTCAGAGTATGGACCAGAGTGAGTCTGTCATGTGGAAGTGGCACTCAGCCCCAGGCCTTTCCCGTACTCCAGCTCTACTGGAGCCAATGGCGCAGACTGAGGTGCCCTCTCTAGTCCGGAGCGCAGCTCCCCATGATACCTCATGGTGTACTGGAAAGCAGGAGGCAAAGGGTTCCCATTCCCTAGATCTACACTTGGGAGGGGTCTCATGGACCATTTATTGGGAATACGCTGGGATAAATGTTCCCCCTTTCCCGCATCACCACTTCCCCTCAGTCTCTTCTCATTTCTGCCACTGGGGTAGAAATTCCACTTATCCTCCTTTCATCTGAGGAACACTTTCCTTGTGAAACCCCTTGCCGGTTTAAGATCCCTTTGGCATAAACCTCTAACATGCACATTTGTCCCTGGCTGCATCTCCCTCTAGGCAATGAAGAAAAGAAGACACTTCAGATATTAATAGTTCTAAATCACCTTTCCTCTGAGGAGATACCTCTCTGTGGAGGATAGAGAGAAGCCAATGTTACCTAGCAGCTCATCATTAGGTGCGCTGCATTTCCATCCACACCATCCTACACCTCATGTCAAGTAAGCCCCAAAGGCTAAAAGGGAACCTGAAAATGATCTCTAAAAGGAGAAGAAAGGAAAAGGCCTATTTGGAGACTTGCCCTATTTGTCCCCAGGCTCCCTTCTTCAAATACACTGGTGTTTTACTTCAATACTCAAAAGCCCAATGAGATGCAGGCTATTAATTTATGATTATGACAAGATTATTATGGTTAATTTAACATGTGCAGGCACTTCACTAACTACTGTTGGGAAATATTCAAAATCTCCTGCCTATAATTTGCCAGATATAGCGCAAGTGAGCTGCAGAAATTCAGCATGACTTGAAAGAGCTCTCATCTGCCATCACCTTTACACGTGACTGTACAATACTCGAGCTCTGCCTGATTTAAATGAGCACAACAAAATGTACTGCAGCATCCATAAATTAAATGCACTGGGATTCAGATGCTAGAAAAATCTAACTTAAGAGTATGCTCTTTCAGATGTAGGAAGAGGAGCAGAGAGGCCCATAACATCTCCACAGGGAGTGAAGGGGACACCATTGGAGAGAGGGGGGCAGAGCAGCATTCCTAATCAAAGCTCAGAAAGCAAAAAAATATGAGAGAAAAAGCCACTTGTGGTAGGCTTTCCTCCTACCTCCTGTGGGTCTGCCATGATCCCAACCGAGTCAGCTGGTGCAGAGTAAAACCACTGAAGTTGTTTCATTCAGTGGCAATCTGTCTCTCAGTCATGGCAGAGCCTTCAATTTCCATCTCACTGTTCCTGGGGAGGGAACTCCCTGCCTCAAACTGCTGTGTTTCGCTTGCTTTCCCCGGGAGACAGGCAAAAAATCTTTGTGTGCACAGCTAGATACAGCAACAAATCAAAACTCATGTTCAAAACTAGTCTTGTGGCACCTCTGAGGGGCCCCAGCACTTCTTGGCCTTTTGCTGATCTCCTAGGCAGGTCCAAAGTCACAAAAGAGATGGTCGGCACCCATCCAGTCTCCTACATATTTTAGTAATGAATTGTTTTGCCTGTGAAGGCTCTTTAGCTCTGTGTTTTTGTAAGACCTGTCAGTACCAGATGCATCCCACCTATCAGCCCCTTCCCAGCACAGGGGCTTTGCCCAGGCTGTTTCAGTTCTCTCATATGGTGAAGTCTCTAGAGGAACAGCATGTTTTGGTACATTTAAATCTCTGCGCTTCACATTGATGTGTCAGGATAAAACTTGGGAACATACTACCAGAGGGAACTTCCTGAGCATTCAGTCCCCTGTTGTTGCTGGCAAACACTCTGTATAATCCTCTCACAGGCTGATTAAAGTCTTATTTTGAAAAATACTCAATTTTCTCCCCTGCTTTGACTGAAATGCTATTCCAGAACCCTGTAACTCTAATGGTTAGAAACTCCCAGACTAAATGGCTGTTCTATATCTATTTATTTTTGTGTCAATATCATTTTTTTTCTTGAGGCAGCTTTTCTCTCCTGCCAGGAGTATTTAGAGAAGACAACCATCTCCCCTTTCATCCTTCAGCTGCAAAGCCAAACAAGCCACAGCACCTTAATTTCTTCACAGAGAAAAGCTCTTCATTCTCCTTTCTGCCTTACTAACCCTTTTCTGCACCTGCCCCACTCTGACCTCACTTCGTCTGGCAGTCAAATGCCCAAAACCAGACACTGGATCCCAGACAGCCTCTATAGCTAGAAGACACAAAGGTCACTCTTGGATTTAAGGTTCCCAGATCCCAGCTAGACTTGCATACATTGGCAAAACAGGCAAAAAGGAAAGCATTCACCATCCATCTCCAGCTCACTCTCTATCACACAGTCCAAGGACATCTGAACTTTTGCTATCAAGAAATGGTATTCTGTGCAAGTCATATGTTCCAATAACCTTCTGAGACTTGGCTCTTCCCTATGTCCAGCCACCAAGATCACTGATGCTGGCTGCCAATACCAGACTTGCAGGACCTGTTCCAGCTTTTTCTCAAACCCCAAAGCACTGGCATACGCTCCCTTGGCTGACTCGCCAGAGCCCAGCCATCTGTGTAGGTGTAACAGGAAAATATTTTTACATGCAGTTGGCAAATGTACTAGTTCAAGCTTGAGGAAAATCTGACCCTCTTTTCTTGAGAGCCTCCTTCCTTTTAACATTTTTTTTTTTTCAGACATTTTGAAAATATTTGTGAGCTATGGCAATGGGCAGGGAATGAGATATCTACCAGAGCTTCCAGCTCCAGTAGAAGAGCATTACTAATGGGACATTAGAAGGCTTTGCAAACAGAAGAAAGATCAGGGAGTGCTGGATAACTTAACCTCTCAGGTTCCATGCTATCCTCTGAGGGTGCTGCTTTACTAAAACAGCTAGATCAAAGTGACTTAAGAGGTTTTCTGCTGTTAACTATCTCCTGAAAGTTGTTGACCTTGAGACTGGAACAATTAAATGAAATGTGAAGCACCTCCTCAAACAGATATTTCTCCTCTGTCCTGCATTACCTAAACACACAGTAGTGTGAAGTTACACACTTGGGAGAGCCTTTTGTAATAAAGAACAGCCTGAACTGCATGAAGATCCTGCCCTGGTATAGATTTTTCCTCTCTTCTCAAGTGAACACATACACTGTGGGTCCTAGGACTGGAGGTATGAGCTCTCCCATATGTACAAGAGAGAGAAAAATCTTGAGATACTAGATCAGCTATGCACACTTTGAAAAGTGCCCGCTCTATCAGGTATGTAATGTGAGACTCTGGGAACTGTTTTTCTGAATAGTAAGTGTGGAAAATACCAATTGAAACTGCATTTACTCAGTATCTCTGAAGAAGTGAGCTCCTGAATGCCTTAGCATCAGTCTCAAATTTAACTGCTTCATATTAGAGATAATTAAATATATGGCTTTTAAAAATTATGGTCTTTTACAGAATACAGCACTACAGGCTCGTGTGCAAAAAGCTATGAATGTGCTTGCAGTGTACCTGTCCTAGAGATGTGCAGCCAGATCTTTGGCTGATAACACTTGGCAGGCCTCTGCTGAAGTTAACTGGAGCCGTACCAAATCATATCACTGAAGAGCTTGAATATACTGTTTGTACACTTCTGAAAAAGGCAAGTTAAATAGCCCTTGCAGACATTCATTTCCACACTTTTCAAAATATGAAAACTGTATTTTCTGTGAGGGGTCATCCTTCAGAAAACTATCTCTTCAGCCCTGTACCAGCATTTGATATGAACATACCCTGATACACCTTCCACCATCTCTATCTGTGAGAAGAGAAGCTACAGCACCAGGCAAGAAAAAATCTTTTGTTTAAAATCTGGGTTTTTGAACAGCACGTTGCTTTAATTTTTACATTTGTCAAAGGGTTTCTACTTGAAATCTATTAAAGGAAAACAAAAAGCAGTAACAAATAGCATTATGTTACCAACCAGTGGCTATGCTTGCCAACTTCTGCAAACAATACATGGTTAGAGGGACTTGCTGCTTTCCTTTTTGTAAATGTGCTACTAGGAGCCTCTTGCAGCAATAACGTAGCAACTGACAACTCTTAATCACTTAGAGATTTTTCATTAGCCAATTCTACAGTAAATTAACCACAGAAGTTTAAAGGTTGTTTTCAGCAATTTATAAACAGACACCACAAGCAACTAGGGCAGACAGTTCATCTCTCCACTTAACTTTTTTTACTTACCATCCGTTGAAACTTTAAGGCAGGTCAAAACTCCCACAACTGAATGTTGTGCATCTGTGTAACCAAGAAACGCATTACACCTGTAGGAAAACAACCTTTAAAGCGCCTCAGACACAAACTTTCTTCAGCTGCTTACCTGCGTACTTCCTGTTTGCCAGTTTCAAAGTAACAAAAAAGGTGATTCAAAAGGGATCTGTCACCTTGCCAGACATTTAAGTTGCAGCAAAAACAGCAGAGGCACTTTCAAATTTGCACAGAGGATTCTGTAAAGTCTCAATTTGATTCAACTTAGTGCACCCTACCACTCATCAGCTACAATCTGCCTGCCCAAAGCGTGAGTTATTAGCACTGCCCCGATCCCTTCACCAAGTGATCCCTGTATCTAGCGCTGAAGGAGTCAGAGGAGAAAGCACCAGTATCCCCCAGTTGCTAGGAAACAAGCAGGGAGATCCTGACCTGAATTCTTAGCGGAGGCTGATGTTGCTCAGGAAGCTTAGCTGCGTCCTTCCTAGAAAGGCAGGGACGTGCTGAAAAGTTACTCCTGGCTTTGCAAAGGCCACCGCGTACCAACACTCAGGACAAAAGAACAGCAGCTGAGTCATTTTTACAACAAAAAGACACCTGTTGTGCAAATGGGAAGCGCACGTGTAAAAATGGCGGGTGAATTTTCTGTTCTTCAAACCAATGAAACTACGAAGTTTTTAACCTTAAAACATGATCTTTGTATCTCAAATTTGGTCATCAGATAAAGAGGAAGAAACCACCTACCACGCATACAGCCTCGACATTAACAGATGCAATGACAGAATATTAAACACGAAAATCAAGAAATTAAGGTTATCTCAGACAAGCACATTATGAAGCACAATCTAAAGTCAAACTTGTAACACATAAAAGTGAAGAGAAGCAAATAAGGACAGTTAATGCAGACACAAGAACTCTGTAATTGTGATCTTTTACATATTTGAAGTTACTGCCATGCCATTGTATTAATTACTCTATTTAGCTCACAGCCTCCTCAGCATATATTTTCTAAAAGATAAACTAGACTTGAAGAGCTAAAGTGCCTCTGTGTCCCTTGGATGGGGTATACCTGACCCTAGTTATCCTGTATAGTGGAAGGAAATCATGACTCCTCAAATGTAGCACAATGTAAATGTCTCACACAGACGAAATTATCTGAAAAAAATATCCATTTGCTTTCTCCTGACTCCAACATCCACCCTCTTTGCAAAAAAGGCAAGAAAGGAATGCTGCACACACCACGCATTGCTTGGCCCCCGCAGGCTGGAGGGGCTGGCAAGCTTGGGCGAGATGTGGAATACCAGTGCAGAAACAAGTTCTTTCTCTCCAGCTGGACAATTTCCCATTGTTCAAGGTGTTCCCTGGGAACATTCTCACATCTGAGCAGCTCCCTCCTTCCTCAGGTGGATGCTGCCAGTCCTGGACAGGAATGTCTACAAGGATTCACAGCCCAGTCAGGACAGTAGCCCCGATATCAACTTTGTAAAGCACACTCCTTGCATGAGAGATTTGCAGTGAGTACACCTATGACCAAAAAGTCTCTCCTTTCCTTGTAACAGGTTCAGTGGCCCAATACAGCTACGTTCAACAAAGGTTCAGGATCATAGAATCATGAAGGCTGGAAAAGGCCTCTAAGATCATCCAGTCCAACCACCAGCCCAACACCACCATGCCTGATAAACTATGTCCCAAAGTGCCACGTCTACGTGCTTTTTGAACACCTCCAAGGGTGGTGACTCCACTACTTCCCTGGGCAGCCTGTTCCAATGCTTCATCACTCTTTCGGTAAAGAAACTATTCTAATAGCCAGTTTAACCCTACCATGGCACAACTTGAGGCCATTTCCTCTTGTCCCATCACTTGTTACTTGGGAAAAGAGACCAACACCCACCCCGCTACAACCTTCCTTCAGGCAGTTGTAGAGAGCGATAAGGTCACACCTCAGCCTCTTCTTCTCGAGATGAAACAACCACAGTTCCCTCAACTGCTCCTTATAAGACTTGTGCTCCAGACCCTTCACCAGCTTAATCAGACAACAGTCTCTTAGCCGCACTTGAAATGTCTCCCTTCCTGATAAATGTCTTTATTACCCAGTGAATCAGTCTATCCCTGCGACAATTATAACTGTCCAAAAGCAGGTGAGCATTATGGTGCTTTGAGCACCTTTTTGAACAAGGGGCAAAGCCCATCATGTTGATAAGAAAATTATAGTTCTTTCATTCATGTACCTCCTCTCTTTTTGCAGAAATAGGAAAAGCTCAGTGTTAAGTCCTATCCCAAAAGCACTTAAATTTCACACAGCATAGTTATGAATGTCATGAATGTCATGAGCACCAAAGCAGAACTTATCCAGGCTTTAAAGAGTCACAATTAAAAAGATATATAGTTAAACAAGTGACATTTGGAGGAAACAAGCTGAAAATTTAAGATGTTAAATATATACCCATCTGCTGCTAAAGAAAAGCTGTAAGTGTAAGCCAGAAATCATAGCCCTGTGCAGCGCAGCTGTGTTTTAAGCAGTGCAGGTATTCTGAAGTAATTTTCTTTATGAAAGGCCATCTTAAAGATACTGTCACCAGAAGGCAAAATGATGCAGAAAAGCTACTCATAGAAATATTTGTATTTTAGATAGTGCTAGATTCATTTTTTTTTTCCACATAGACTCTTTTTTTTTTTTCAAACCAAGTGACGGGAATAACACTTGAGGGTGTTTTCTTCCTACCAATTCTTCCAAATGACACTAATATTCAGCAACAGAACAGACACTAAATACCAGAAATTAGACAAAACAAAGGAGGCCTGGCAATATGAAAGGTGTGGCAAATATAAGCTTTTAATATTGAGGTCCTTAACAAAGGCAAAGTGAAATTTAAATATATAAATATGGAACATTTGAGAAGAAATGGACAGCTGATGAGTCTGAAAGAGAGAGGGAGAGGGAATGCCTTTCAGGGACAAGAATCTCAGATGCGAGAAGGGAGGAGGGCAATGAGAAAATCACTTGTGGATTTTTCTGTGTACAGACTGAAGGACATTTATGAGGACTATCATGTCAGCACAGAGAAAAGGGAGATACTTGGTGAAGATGACAGTGATTCAGGTAGGTGCCAGTATCCAGAGATCTCCTGGCCACAGATGAGCAAATAGCTCAGTCAGTGATTTGTCGTTGATGCTCTTGGCAAAGCTGCCAATTACTGTATGGCCATTATTTTTCTTTTAGATGCTTTCAAGCATAAAAACAATGCTGTGAAGGCTCACTTAAAATTTTAAACTTCTATGTGTGAAAGAGGGTGTGAATGGTAGATGGAGCAGAGCAATAACAGACAATAAAACAGTGAGAACTGCAAAACAATAAAGCATTTTTATATAAAAAAAAGTTAGAAAAAGGATATAGATGAGAACAATGCTGCTGGAAATGCTGATTCAATGAAAAGCCCAAACTGGATGATTTCCTCCCGTCATATCTTGAACAGCAGGCATGGGTGCATGGTAAAACGGATCCGGGTGGAGTACAGAAAAGCCACTCCATAGTGTTAAAAATAACCTGGCACATCTTCCTATTGTCTAAACTGGCATAACTCCACCAGCTTCATTTTTTTCCAACTTAAGATCCAGCCAAATGCACTGAGTAAGAGGAAGGTGGCAGTTCCTCTTACATGCTTCAGTTTGCACACAGGCAGGTTTCAGCAAGGCACGTGTCTATTCCAGGGTAAGATACTTAATGAAGGATTTCATCTTCCTGATCAATACAGAAGGATACTAAAGCACCAAACTTGTCAAACACACCATGCAACAAAATACATGGTTAAAAATTTGCATTATTCAGCTATGTATTTGTAAAGCCATGTAAAACAAACAGTTTGAAACTGCCTGACTTCAGCCACTGAAGTCAAATGCTGCTGTCCAAATCTCTCTGCAAAGAGATAGTTTTACAGTAATTGGTATAGTACAGAATCTGGTCACATCTCCACTCACATCAGTAATACACTACCAAGAAGTCTCCCGGTTGTTCAGGCACAGAAGGAGCCTCCTGAAGCGTTGATTCACGCTGATGAATTGTAACCAAGCAACACTGCCAGCATCCCTCCAGCCCATTGTTTGTCTGAGCTGGGGAGAATAGCAGCAGAACAGCACTGAAAACCTGCCAAACTTCAGCTTCCCCAGTTAAAGGATACCATCCCTCTAAAGCTCGCTAAAGCAAATCCTTTAACCCAAATTTAACAGAAATAAACTGTTGCTTCCCTCTCAGTAAAAAGATAATTGACATGCTTGAAGGCAACATATGAATTTCTGCACATCTGCAGCTGTCTTGTAAATAATCTTTACAAAAGAAAGAGTTCAAATTTTCTCTACACTAAAAGTGCAGGGCAATGAATTATTCATCTGAGCAGAGGGACAGAAATACTGCCTTTTTGTTAGTCTGGCTATTAGATGCGGAGGGAAACTAAAGACAACTTTTGCAGATACAATAACTAATCAGTAATGACACAGATGAAATGGCAAGGAAGCAGGTACTTGAAAAATTTGTTCAGCGAGAGCTGGCAATCATTTTCCACATACGTGTCAGAAATGAACAGTTAACACACAAAATATAGCTTCTACATCATAATCAACATGAACCTTATCAGCAGAGATGTTAAAATTTGCCATTACAATACTGAATTTTTCCCTTTTATTGCAGTTTAGTCTAAGCATTGGGATTACTTGTTCTGTTTAAAGCCACAGGTCTGGACAAAATCTGGACAAAATCTCAAAATTTTTGAGATCAAAATCCATTGTAAAATGATCCACTGTTGCTCCTCATGGGAATAAGAAGAATGCACAGTCTGCCAACAAAACTGTGGGTTACTGGAGAACCTGAATTTTCAAGATGTGCCACAGTCCCCCCAGTTTACCGGGGGGAAGGAGAGATTAAAAAAACCCACACATATGGGTTAAGAATAAGATACAAAATTGACTTGTTCTTGTTCTTATAATGTAAAAGACAGGCTAGCAACTGTGTGCATTTCTCAGAGTATAAAAAAAAACCAAAGCACTGACCTGTAAAACAGAAATAGTAATAACATCTGCTAGACTTCTGGGCTCTGAAATCACATTCCCTGAGAGCAAGTTTCCAAAAGAAAGGCTAGGCACTTATGTAAGGTATTGCTTCTCTTTTGAACGAATTGTGCTTCTCGTTTGAAACCTTACTTACAAGCCTGAGTACAAAACCACACATACGTGCCTCTTGTCTGGGAGTAAAAGCAGTAGGCAAAAGTAACAAACTGCCATGGCACTGGCATAAAACCAAATTCATTTATGTCTTTCAAAATTTGGGATATATTAGCCCGCCCTGTTTGCTTACTCCCTGCACTTCTTTTTAGCCCTTTTCTACAAGCCATGTTTCTAGATGTGGTCTTCTCAATCCCATTGTGTGGGATCAAGCAGTCCTGTTCTCACTATTCCACATGGAGTTTCTCTGGAAATTCACACAGGCAGAAATGCTGCTGCTGTTGCCTAAGTTCTCTCTGCTTGGCAATTTAGGATCTTTCTTCTAAGTCTTCAACATTGCCAAAGGTTTTGACGCTGCACAGAACTTCTTACAGGGTCAAAGTCTGCTCTCCCATGGCATGAGTCCCCAGTAACTTCCTCTCAGTTGTGAGCAGATACTTAAAGCAGAACTTGGTCTAATTTTTCTCTTTCACCTCATACATTTGCCAGATGGCTTTATTTAATGTCTATTCCCTGGATTGGCTCTTAGATTGATTTTTTTTCCTCTACATTTGCCATCTGCTTGTCCAAACAGCTAAACGATACACTTGCTTTTCAGTCTCATGGCATTGATTCATCCTTGCTGTCAACTTGGCATCCAAAATAGCATGGCAGGCAGACAGGGAGGTCTGGGTAAGACCTTGCTCGACCAACAGGAATCTTCTCCTCCTTGTGCCTTTGAGAACAGGAGCAAAGTTGTAAGAGGGAACAAGACCCAAAGTCAGAGCAAAACAAAAGCAGTGAGAGGAACTGAACTGTGTTGTCTTGATGATGGGAAGTGATGAGGGCTATTGGTTGGAAGCAGGATTTGCAGCCCTAGCAGTTGGCATTGTATGGCTTTGTACAAAGAGAAGACATCACACTGTGCAGTGGCTAATGGCAAAGAATTGCATATGCACTTCCAAAAGTAACAAATGCTGTGTAGAGAAAAAACTTGACTTAGATCCTCCAAATTGTTTTCCAGAGGCTTTTGCTAACATCTTGTTTTTTTCCAGTGACAATGTACAAGGACTCCAGTGAAATAACCGATGAGAATAAGGATACCATGCCCATGGCCTGCAGAGGACTGAGTCTGGGCAGCGCTCCAGAGAAGAGGGAAAGGCAAGTGACCACTGGTCAGCGCAGAGCTCTGGCAGCCAGGAGAGGGGCTTGTGAAACTGCAGCAGCAGCTGGCAGCAAAGGGTGAGGCAGCACAGAGGGAGGAAGGGAAAGGTTTGAAAAGGTCTTGCTGAAGACCCCACCTAAATGCCTAACAGCAAGGTGTCACTGAGCTGCCTGAATGTGCATGTTTTATCCATCTTGTTACTTTAAACTCAGAATTTTTTAGAGACGATTCCCTCTCCTCAGTGTTTGCACAGTTTCAAGTACAACAGCTCCTTGTGCTGGGTGAGTCCTTTGAACGCTACAAGAATACAATTAAATAATAAGAGCAGTAAAAAGCTTGGTGCTATTCATACTTGAGAAGACCTTGCATGGATCTGGACAAATTACAGCCACAGCAACACTGCAAGCAAAGACATTTTCTAATCTTCTCATTATTATTGTTGCTCTCTAATAAAAGGTATTTTGAAGATAGAAAAAAACACTCACACTCCTTTTATGGAAAAAATACTCATTTAATATCTGAATGCCACAAAAGACTAACAAATTATCCAAATAGTCTAAGTGAACAAAAGCTTTAGAACTCCTAGTTCAATGCTTAAATTTGCATGTACACTTGTCTTTTTCGGTTTCTTTTGTGGTTTTAGTGGCTCAGCTGACATCCAAACAGCCTGGCTGCTCTCGGATTTGCATCACGTGGTGAAGTTAAGTGGGGATAGTGTGAGGTCTGCACATCTAGACCTCTTAACATTCAGATAAATATCAGCACTACAGACCTGATCCTACTTTTCCAGAGATTTCCAGTTATGAAACTAATAAACCCATCCTGGCTGTTCAGTGTCCTTGGTCGCAGCAGCTCTGATCTCCAATGCCCACTGAGGCCAAAATAAAGATTCTCTAATTACCCAGCGAGTGCCAAATCAAGTGCAATTAGACTCAAGAACAACTGAAGAGCAAGATGTATAAATTATTCTGCGATGCAAATTCCTTTGCTACTGAACTGTATTGCACTGACCCACCTGCTCCAGGTCTTCGTGTAATCTGATACTTCACGTACACCACCCAGTGTTCAAGGGAGTGGCGCTGAGAAACAGATTTCTTGCAATTCCCAAGCTGCCTCATGTACTTCATGTTAGTAGTTCATAAAAACCCCACAATCGGATTTCTGGTTGCCACCATCATGAATGGAAGGATAAAAATTCAGCGACAAGTTACAAAGCGTTACATCTGCTCAAGGAGGTAGAGCCAAAACCAATGTGTCACAGGAATGTGCAAAGTGGCACCAGATGCAGCACAAGCCAGGTCTATATTTGAAAGCTGTACTGGTACAGATGTTAGTAGGTGTACTGAATAAATGACAGGAAGACTGTACCATCAGTCTGCATATCCATGGTAACCAAGAGAGGATCTCCTGGGGAAAGGAGTGCTGAGATAAGGAACAAAGAAGATTTATTCTTTTCCCCTTTTCATTAGGGCTAAGGAGCTTTCACACTATATGGTGAGATTATTTAGTTTGGTGCCACGTTCACCCCGGATAACAAGTGCAATGAGGAAAAACAACAATATGGGTTCATCAGAACCTCCCGTCCTCAGAGGGCTTGTCTTGCTTGCACTGTGGTCCATGTCTCTGCATGTTCACAGCTATTGTTCCACCCAGGCTGAAGTTGATTCAAACACACCCAGTCACGGTACAACCAACTATTATAACATACACAATGCAGCATCCAAGATACACACCGGTCAGTTGGGGCATGCAAATACCAGTGTACAGTGTTTAAGTATGAAGTACCGGTATAGCTCATTTCTCTTTGTGTATAAGAAAGAGTATATTCTATGTACATTTATGGTTATGCAATTGTACACGCTCTAGGCAAGGGCTGACAATCTTTAATGTCTTATAACTACTCACACAAGTTCTATTACTGTTAGAGGACAACGTCCAGAGAAAGAATGAGCTATTGCATAAGCAATGAAGTGACTGGGATCTCTGCACAATGCAGTGACACCAGGCTCCTCCCACATGTGCCTACTGCATTACTCTGATGATTCCCCTTGACCTCCTGCTCCTCTGTTTACTCCAAACGACCCTCGCAGGACTAGCATCTCTCTCCATTTCTTTCCAGCTATCACTGGGGCAAGAGGCGGAGCTGTGGCTAGCACAGAGCTGAGCCTATGTGGACTGACTTCTGGGCACCTGCCTGCGGAGCTGCCAGGCAGGAAGCTAAACAGAACAAAAGAAACAGGCACTGTCAGCCCTGTTGCTGAGTGTAACCTCTGAAGTAGCAGGATGAAAAGAATACTACAAATACAGTTACTTAGTTACTTTTCGTAATCTCCTTTTCTTATTCTCCTCCCCCACCAGGAGAATTTCAGTTTATTACATTTGTGAGGCTGGCAGCTCTCTGCACATGGTCCATTTCTCTAGCTCATTCCTGGTGCAGGTTCTCCCTGGGCTTCACTTAAGAAGTCACAGTGAAAGAGTGACA
This sequence comes from Tapera naevia, assembly GCA_033556795.1. Lineage (NCBI taxonomy): Eukaryota > Metazoa > Chordata > Aves > Cuculiformes > Neomorphidae > Tapera > Tapera naevia. Next base: position 20,323,514 of record JAUMJJ010000029.1, read on the forward strand.
TCAAAAAGAAACAAGGAAAGAAAGAAAACAGAGGAAAAAAAACCCTTAACATACTCAAAAAAACATACGAACATCCAAGTAGGAGCAGAAAAGCTCCTTCTTCTATTTAAGTATCTCTTCTGTTTCCATGCTATGTTATCTACAGGGTATATTTTTTAATAGTCTGTTCTAAAATAAATTGTGCATGGTCTTGTTACTAAATACTGTGTGGTTTAAGAATCATACAGCAAACTACTCTCCTAATCTGGAATAAATTCTTAAATTCTACTGTGCCTTTAAGAAGGTGGAGCTTAAGTACCTATTATTTCTCCAATCATACATGAACCCAGGAAAAAGTAATTTTCTCTCTTTTATTTGGTTTTGAAAGTCTTGGAATTGGCAGCTGTATGTAAACAATTTACACCTTCCTTTTTTTACAGCTACATGATTTATGCAGTACACAATGTCTTTATTTCTTGATTAACTTCCCTTCAGGCTTTCACGGTAAGTCAGTGATATTTTATTAGAGATGAGATATCAGAAATAACTGCATTAATTTTCTTCATTATATTCAGTAGCTTGTAACTTCAGGAGGTGGTGTAACATTTAGGTCTTCCGAGCGGGAGAGCAAAAGGATGAAGAGCTTGCAATAGTTTAATTGAAGTCTAACCCACATGCAAGAGGCAGGTTCTGGCTGCACAGCGAACCTTGGTTCTGACACAAGTAAAGTTCTGACTCAGCAAAGTAAATGCTCTTTACAAGCAAGCAGTCTGCATGAAGTCATCAGGGCATTCTGGTTTAAAACATAGCACATTATTACACTTTATACACACAACACAATGAATGAAAACACTTAAAACCTGAAGTGGTTTCTCCTGGTATTCAACAGTTTAATATTCCTAAGCAAAGTGACTGAGAGTTTAATAAGAAACGTCAGGAAGACTAGTTAAAATTTTAAGCTCCTTGTCATTAAGGATCTTCTCATGTAAATAGATCACCTATCACAGAATCATAGAATGGTTTGGGTTGGAAGGGACCTTAAAGATCACACAGTTTCAACCCCCCTGCTATGGGCAGGGACATCTCCTTCTTGATCAAAGCCTCGTCAAACATGGTCTTGAACATCTCCAGGGAGGGAGCATCCACAGCTTCCCTAGACAACCTGTTCCAGTGCCCCCTCTTACCCCGTCACTGCACTCCCTGATAAAAAGCCCCTCCCTAGTTTTCCTGTAGCCCCCTTCAGGTAGTGGAAGGCTGCTGTAAGGTCTCCCCAGAGCCTTCTCTTCTCCAGATTTGCACATTCCTGTGGCAGCAGCTCTCTCACCTACACTAGCAAACAGCTTTTATTTCCTTACCCTAACCAATTAAAGTAGATATTGTCTCCAGATCATTACATGCTGCACAGACCTGTTGTGGAATATAATATTGCAATGACATCACAGCAAACACTTAGGCTGAGCTAATATGAGTTTTCAGCCTTAGTCCAAATTTGATAGCAAAGAAAGCTGAGTTAGGAAGATGCTGAGTGCTACTGTAAATTCCAGCTCAATTCCATCCTGAAGAGTGGATGAAGAAAATAAAATGGTACAATCATTTAAAAGTATTATGTAAAAAACTTGTACGATGGTCAGTTTTATTTTGCCTTATGCTTCGGAAATAGAGGCTATTAAATTAACGACTGGTCAGTTAAGAAAAGCTAAAAGGAAATGAGGCTTTATATTGTGGAGATACAACTTACAAAATTTACTGCTGCAGGGGGCAGATGTGGTTGAAAAAAGCATTTCCAAGTTCATTTTGTGGAGATGGAGTCAGCCTCTGCTGGAGGCTCCCACCATCATCACCCACAGACCCAGAGTCCCCGTAAGTCCAACAAGAAGGTTCATACTAAGAGGTACCTATTTGTTCACATGCTCCTCTGGTTTAGCCCAAATTATTGTTGTGATAGAGCTAAATCTTGCTGCTTTCATTCAGAATAAGACTGCAAAGCAGCTGAGTAGGTTATTAAACCAGATAGTTGAAGGAAAGTGAATAAAAATTACAGATTTGACCTACAGGTTACAATCTAATTGCCCATAATCCCATTTACTTATTTTTCTTTGACTGGAGACACCTGCTACACAAAGATCATTGCAAGTATTGAAGGGAAAAATTCTGCCATTTCAGGAAAACTGACCAAAAATCCTTCGTGCACACACGACAAAAAAATTACTGTGCTCTCTGCCCACAGAGTCATTTGGCATCAGATTCACAGCACCAGCTTTTACTAAAAAAATCCTCTCGCCGTGAGAAAGGTTACAGAATCGACCTCTTTACTCTAGAGCAGAGAGCATTTCCTTAAAGCACTCCACTGGAGTCCAAATACAAACCCTCAAATGCTTGTGCTAACAGTGCTGAGTTACACAAGAGATGGTAACCTGCTGAAAGAGCATAATTTTGTCAAAACAGCTGGTCTGCTAGCACTATCCTTACGTATACTACACACTCACTGCAAATGTCAGAGAGGAGCCTGACCATTTACTCGGTTCAGATATGTCCGAAAGGGACCAACCTACAACCCCACAAAAGCTTTGAACTTTGCTTGTCCAAGGGTTGAAGCTCACTTAGGGATCCTGGAATATCCTATATGCAGTATTAAATTATTATACACCTATATGATTTCAACTTTCTTCTAGGAAAGAAATATATCTCTTTTTTTCTCCCATCATCTTCCACAGTTAAATTCCAAGCTAAAAAGCCAAAAGGGAAATTTATTAACCCAAGTTATTTTTGTGACTGAGTTAAGCGCTACTGAAGCAATGGCTATAATTCAGAGCAAGTGTAAAATGCAACAAAGTTTTGTTAACCAAAAAGATAAGGAGAGCAATAGAACCATCATCTATAGTTGCATGCCAAGTCCAAAGAAGCAACTGATGATGTGGGCCAAAAGAGACGTTCCTTAAGATTGCTATCACAAACACAAACATCTGTATGGCAGAATTTTTCTGTGAGAAAGAGAGAAAAGAAGAAAGGAAGGAGAAGCTCTGTAGGAAACAAAAATACAGGAAAGGCAGAAGAAGTCTAAGAGAGCAAGAACAGTTGTTGGGAAAACTTCCCTGAAAAGGAATAAAGTAGGGAGTGATGCTCAGAGAAGTCTCCCTCCTCTTAGTCGAATTCTACTTCACCCACAGAATCAAGGTTCGTGTCTTTTTTTTTTGAAGTATCAGGACTGGATATGGTTTTATCACCAGATTAATATTAGCTAAAACTTGTTAAAAATTGCCTGGCTTTGACCTAAATTTTGATAGCCTGAAATCAAGTGAATCCAGAGTCACAACCCCAATCCTGACCTTGTTCCTCATTCTGTCTTGCCCAAGTATGGTTTTATTTGCACACACTACTCTGTGTATTCAGCATTCAGCATTCTGCTGATTTATTTCACAGCTGTGACAAGAATCAATAATGATAAACCTGTCAAAAGAATGTAGTGAGCCTGCTCTGGAGCCATGAGGTCACAGACAGGAGAATGGCTACACAGCACACCAACCAGTGGGACCCAACACTCACAGGAACTGTGCTAGAAGGCCCCTTCTACTGTGCTCAACTCCAACAGCCTTTCAAAGAAGCCAGTAATGCTCCTCACTGTAGTCCAGCTTATCAGACACGTTACCTTCACAACCATCACAGCACCCAACATAGCGCTCCTTTGGACACATGTACATGGGAAGAAGGTACCTGTGAAATTCTGTCCAGCAGGCAGAAGAGCAGGTTTCCTCAAGTCCCTTAAGTTTCTCAGCTGGTTGCAGCGTGTGCCATGGCTTCTACAAACTAATCAGTTGTTTCAGAGAAACGTGAAACTTAAGAGAAGAATGTGTCAATTCATTCACAATATATGCTCCCCCAGAAAAACATAACACAGATTGGAACTGACATTTAAGATGACCCACACCCTATATAAGCTTCACAAATACTGCCTAGTTATTCACTTTTCCCACTTGGCAAACTAAGCCTCCATACTCAGTGTCAAGCTAAAACATTTGTTAAAATAATTCTTGGCTTTCTTCCACTCCAAACCAAATCATCAGGCAGATATTTCAACTCAGTTTTGACTCAAGAAAGCAGAAGTAGGGAGGTACAAAAGTAGACGTATAAAAGCCTTAATAAGCTAGAATATGATTTTTTTCTACACCTTTTTCTTCCTCATAAGAATAATGGAAGTTTTTGGCTATTTTTGAGGTCACTGTCTCCAATTAAGAGTAATGCATGAGCTTTAAACAAATCAGACAACCGTGGAACAATTTTAATCCCTGAATGAATAAATCCCTTGGGGGACCTGGCTGCAGAAAAATCAATGGGCAATTCTATTAAGCCTTAACAGCAAATAAGGCACAATCTGGCTTCTACAATGAACCTCAGAGCCACAAATCCTGTCATAAGAATTTATCAGATTCGTGTGATCTGTCATCAGTGCACAGAGCATGATTATAACCACAATGTCTTCTGCTTACAGCAGCTGTTGGAACAGCATTGTGCTAGATCATCTTTGCATTAGGGGGTATAATCTTAAGGGGGAAAATAAGACAGTAATAAGCATTAACTGGATAAATACCTCATTTGTTCCAGTGAACTCCTACCCTTATCAGCACCTTGCTGCCCACTGACCTTACCTCTAGCTTAGAAGTGTTAAGAGAAGTGTCAGCTGTGACTGTGAGTAGCTCAGCATTTGCTCCCACAGCCTTTCACAGTGATGTATAAATGACCTCTCCTGCCCTACAGGCTGAAAATGCTCTCTCTTACACTGTGGGATCAAACACAAATCATTCATAGTGTGCTACAAAGATACACCACAAGCTGGTACAGAAATACAACCATGCTTTTAAAAAAATGATCAAAACAGAAGAGGTAATCTCCCCGCCCCTCCAATATAACCAAAGCCTCACCTACTCAAATCTCTCAGGGTATGGACAAAATCACTTTGCTTAGTATGGCTGAAACACCCTAGCCCATATCTCTGCATTATGCCTAGGGCTGTGTCTGCTCTTATAAATGAAATGGCCTCAGGACTGATCCATGGCACCAATGCCAATAGTTTGAAACACCTAAACTATCACAATCCTCACAAGAGGGTGACTATCTCTGTGCTGCTTGTTGAAAACCACCACTAACCTAACCAGGACCACATCCAGGACTGCTCTAAGAACCCAAGAGGACAGGTCATCAGCAACAGCCTGACTTAGGAACATTCCCTCTGCTGCTCAATGGTATAAACATATCCAGCTACTTCAACTGTTCAGAGAGGGGCAAGTCCCAGGAGCATGAGAATTGCCTCTTTGCTCATGGAACCAAATTTCCCTTCCTTGAAGGCAAGGCATGTGAACAAAGAAAGAGGGTAACACACGTACAGCTACTATCCAGAAGAGCTACGATACAGACACAGCACACTCATTACTCAGAAGTACTCACTCCAAGCACCCGCTGTTTAGGTAGATAATTCCAGAGAGTCAAGTTTTCAGAGCCATTAAATGCTTAAAGAGAAAGTTGGGAGTCATCGCCTCTTGCAATGAATAGGAATCATTAGCTGATAAGATGTACGGTGGGGTTGTTAGGTGCCTCAATCTTATAGCAGTTGACTGGACTTATATCCCTGAAGATGTTAAAAGCCTCTGAGTTAACATAGATACCTCTGTTATCCCTCGGCACCAAAGTACAATATCTCTAATCCATTTTGCTGGCTTATGAAAGAAAGAAATACAGAGGCAATACCACAAGCGTTTTCTTCCTACTCCTGGGTAAATAAAAACCATCACCTGCAATATTACAGCTTTGAGATCTTGCTTCAAGTCTCTCTCTGAGCAAATAAATCGAAGTTCCGTGAATGCTGCTGAGATAAATTTCAATATTGCCTGGTAGCACGAGACAGAAGACAACAGAACAAGTTAAGCAGATAAATTCACACTGGTTTGGCATTCTGTCAAAGGATTTCTGCAGAAGTAATTAAAAAAAGGGAACTCAAAGCCATTAGAAAGAACAAATAATTTCCACAGTGACACAGTACTTTTTTTATCCCCAGCATCCTTTCACCAATGTGTGTTATTCAAGAACTCTGCAATGTGCACAATCATTTTAAACACCAATATATAGCTATCCCCTCGCTTTAAAAAAACTAAACTAGTAAAGAATAAGAGCATTCTTCATCCGTTCAGTGGCAATTAGATAAGCTGGTTTTACAGGCTACAGCGTACTTTCTGCCAACTTTCATCTCACAGAAAGATGACAAAAAGAGCTAGGCTAGAGCTATGATAAAAAAATTCATACATATTGTCTACCATATCTTCCATTATTTTGAACCAAACAAATTTTGAGATAAGTATATATTCATAGTATTGAAAGCAGTAAATTGGATAGTATAAAGCAAGTCGGTGAGGAACAAGAAATCCATGGATGAGTGACTTCACTTTCATAATTTGGGGCTGAGTGATTTTAGGGTGATGCAAAGAAAGTGGATCTGTGCCTTGCCAAATGGTCTGAAAGTTTCTCCCCTGGATGTGGGGAAAAAAAAAAGGTACTCAATTCTGCTATAAAGCAATTAACACACTAGGAGAAAACAACAGCACACACTGAACAAGATAATACGCCACATTAACTGTTCCCATAAACCTTAATGGTAAGCAGGAAGGACAGCAGTAAAAAATGTTATCTTATTGTAACAAGGGCTGTCTTTTTTCCAAATTAACTTGGATGTATTCATGTTTGGAAGCAAAATTTAAAATACCTGAAATAGGCTTCATTTTCATAAACTTCTGGTACTTCTCTCTGAAAAAAAAATCAGTGTTTAGGGTTCATCTACCTTCAGTGTCCCAAAGACACTGACCACCTATCAAACATTAGAATGCCTCCGTGAAATACACTCATTTGTCTTTCTTCAAAAGCTCCTTTTCAAAATTCTGGGAGAACAGTGCTGATGAGGATTGCATTTTCTTTTTCATGCTTGGATTTTGTGCCGCTGTAGTAAAATCTAGCTACCACTGCTGGCCTGAATGGACCAAGCAAGATACAGAGGAGGATCTCTGCAAATCTGCATGTTCGTTCATGCTTAGAAAACTGAGAACACACAGATTTAAAAGATTGACCTATTTGCTCAAACAGTGATTAATTCCAACAAGTTTCTCATCTACTCTTTTTGATTCGCACTCGTGTATATTTACACATGACAGGCTGTTAAAGGAACTAACGTCTGATCTCTGGCTACATACATCCAGTGAATTCTATTTTATTATGATGCTGCCACCTATAGTCTTTCTGAATGACACACTACTCCCGCACAGCTTTTATTTTCATTTAAATTTACAAAAATTACTTTGTTTATCCTTTCATAAAACCCTCAATGTACTCCTTCCTCTCCAAGAGAAACATGAAATAAAAAGGTTGTGGGGACAACATTTTGTCATCTTTCCTCTTTAATTTCCAGCCCCAAAGATCTTCCCAGTTTTGCCTGCTCTGACATCTCTGATGGAGACTTTTCTGCCAGTGGCTCTGAGAAAACCAAAGGCGAATGCTTACCACACTAGCACGAGTAGCTACTTCCAAATAACAGAGAGCACGTCTGTGCATATTACAAGACCAGCCTACAGTGCAGAAGACAGGCATGGAAACCAAAACTAAAGCTTCCTTGATGCCAAACAGAGAACTCTCACCAGTTACCCCTATACATACTTCATTTGTGCTCTCTCTCTGCACACTAACTACCACTAAGAAGCGACAATAATTTTCTTCCTCTCCCAATGTTTCTCTGTACAATAGACTTCTTTAAGCTAACATACTATTAAGTAAAAAATCGGATCATGATGAGACCAGGCTTGTATGTCTTTTTGCTGCAGAGTGGCACACAACATCATGTAAATTTAGAACCTCTTACAAAGAGACACTGAAGCCACATGGAAGTTTTGCACAGCCTTTCCAGCTATGAAACAGTAAACTCAGTGGTGATGCATTAAACACTATAACAACTCAGGAGGCACACAGCTACAGAAATTAGCTGTTCATTCTTCCAGATGTGGAAGTGGTTAAAAGGACAGACAGCACCTCTGTACTTCCTTAACCTCCATTTTGTCCAAGTACCTATATCTCTCCTGTTTTTCCATGGTCAGCTGATGCAGTGAGGCCCCTACTTTTGCCCAAACCCCTAATGCCTCGCATAAAGCTTTGTGATACCTATTCCAGTATCAAGGAAAGAACACCACAACTCTAAGATTTCAGGAGTTACTAATTTTGATGATATACAGTCCCCTTTTATCTACACAGCTGAGTCCTTCTTTAAATTCCTGTTACACATATTATATTTACAGCTTGTTTCTTCAGTTTTAGAATATCTTCCATTAAGAAGGAAAGAAATCTAATCAAGTGCAGAATCAAATAAAACCCGTAATTCTAAAATACAGGCAGCTGATAGTATTGTATTAGACAATGAGTTGGAAGATGAAGCTGTTCCTTTGTTATTCTATTTTTCTTTAAATAGCAGAGCTGCCAAAGCTGATGCGATAAAGGACGAATGATATGGAAAAAGAGAAACTGGATAATCTTTCCATCTCATTTATCACTTTTCAATACGAAGGAGTAAAAATGCAGCTTGCTTTCCCTGCCCTGTACCTTCATGAGCTACAGGTTAAAAAAAAAAAAAAAAAGCACACCAAGTTTTTAGCTCTTCAGGGAGTCAATATTGAACAACGCCATTCAAAATAAATTCATTTTCAAAAAACCAAAATCCCCAACTCTTTCGTTGTTCAGAAAAGCAGAGCTATTGTGTATTTTTATCCATGGATTATAATAAACTGTTTATGGAACTTCAGCTTAGCAGTGCTTGCTGAAGCACTTTTTATAACTGTGTACTCTGAAGAGTGCGTCTCCCTTGTAAACTCAGACTTGTACAACATACCTAAAACTGTAAGCGTAGCCATAAAAGAAAAAGCTCTGCTTCAGTATAGCTAAGATGTATTCCTTGGAGGTTTCTTTTTAAAGCTACTTCTGTCTTAGCTTAGCAATAGACTTCATCAGAGAACCAGCCAGTAGAGGACACCACCAAAGCTAAGTAGCACCTCATACAAATGTGGGTTTCCTGTACTCCTGGGGCTGACCCGACAGAGTCTGCTCTGAAGAAGCTGAGAGCAGAAAATCATGAGCCTGAGAATTCTGGGAAACAAAACATACTGGAAGAAATACCAAAGCAATCAGTGTCCTGTTTTATCTCATTGTCTTTGAACATCAACAGACAGGCTAAACTATTTGCCCTAAGTAAATACTCTTACACTTCGCTAGACTCTTTCAATGTCACAAAGAGTCAACGAGGACAAATTGCTAAATCATCCTACTGACTCGCTTATACCTGTTCTGATGCATTTTTCTCCAAGTCATTGATTCAATCTTCCTCTTCAATTATTTCAAAATTTGTCAGAATTTAAGGCATCACGAATGCACACAGTAAAACTTGCTCTACAAAGGTAGATACACCATCTGCTGTTTAAAGGGCTCTAAGACAGTTTTCTTTTAGTTAAATTCCTACAGCTACTGGATAAGCTACTGCTGCCAAGAAGAATTTTGGCAACTCCAGCTGAGGCTATACATAACACGGGCACCAGGAGTAGTGAGACTTGCAAGACCTATGAAAATAATAAAATGTTACCCTTGAAATCAAGACAATTTAGCTTCAGCTTCATTAAAAACATCACTGCTGATTGGTTTTGCAGAAACTTCTACTAATATAATTGTGCTATATTCCCAAACAGCTGTCTGTATTTTCCCAGGTGCTGACAGACCCAATGGTTTGGGTTTGAACTGCCAAGATTTTTAGTTTCACCCTGTTATAACTCAAACATATGTACATATTTTACAATGCACAATGCTCACACTTTATAGACACCAAAAATTAAAGTACTCCAGAATTACTGTACTGATTGCATTGTTCACTTTCATATTTAATTTTAAAACCTTCAATTTTAAACATATTTCAGAACATCAAGAGACTGCCTTGCCTTTTACACTGCTCTTCGTTTAATGCACATCTACCTGCAAAATGTTAACCTAATTCGACATCAAATTAAAAAGATCTTTCCATTAATGACTATATGAGATCACACATGTTTAATGAGCATATCTTAGCTTAGCCCCCTTCCATGGGGTAATGGAGTGAGAGAGGCTGCAGTACTACACCAATAAGGCGCTGGGGAGGGACTGGTACCAGTATTAGCCCATTCAAAAACATCAACTGAGAGAATCCGACCTTACCAAACCCAAAGCAGAGGGATGCAGAAACATAGTTTTGAGGGAGTTCTGCTGACTTTGGGACGAGTAGCAACCCACAGAAATACTCTGGTACAGATAAAGCCATCTCCCTTAAGGGACAATTTTGTCCATGACTCGATATTTCACTATAACAAAATGGGTAACTAAACAGTCTCCTTCACTGACTTATTTTTGCATAGCCTCTCTTTTCTCTTTAATAATACAGAACTATAAATGTCTCAGTAAGAGAAGACTGTATATTTAATAGCTTGGACATGTTACATTTTAGTGGTTTATGACTGAATTGCCATCTCTCCTGTGGTTGTTAACTCTCTTTGACAGTATGTAAAGCTGGGAAATGAAGTAGCATTTTCTGTAGAGGTGTATTACATGTACAACTTTCACTCTATTGCCCTCCTACAGAGATTTCCATGTTCAAATGGATGTCTTTTACTATGTTGGACCGATACAAACGAATCACGTCAGCACCTACGGTCTCAAAAAGCCACTTGTAAGCATCTGAAAACAAAGATAAATGAATTGTGTATTATTGGATATACACTACATTAACGAGTCAAAGCCAGTGCTTGCTGTTAAGAAACAAGACCTCAGAGGGTGAGAGAACTAATGCACTCCAATTGTGCAGGGTCCCAGACACAGAGACTTCTGACACCAGTAAAGACAGACTTGGAAGACACCTCCTCCTTCTACAAAGCGAGTGCTCTGCAGGGTCCCTATCCACAACATTTTGTGGTTACAGTGCCCCAGTCAGAGACTAGTTGTGCTGGCAAAGCACATCTGAAACCAAGAGCAGAACGGCCAGATGCTCTATGAGGAGATGTCCATTTATTACATATTCACACAAACACAGGGAGAACTTGTTTCTGTGTCTTTGGACATTGATGATTTCACTTCAGTCTGGCTGAATCTAAAATGTAGCTTTGCTACGGCAATAAATTTTTGCCTGAGACTTTCCCATAATTCAATCATATTTTCAGTTCCTAACGAACAGCTCAGTGCCAGTCCCTGCTATTACAGAGCTCATGCTTTCCTCCTTTTTTGGTACTCTTCCATCATGACTATAAATATGGAATCTGTCAGTCAAGTAACTTACAGCTGCTAATGTCTCACACAAAAGGACAGCAGAGAATGGCAGTACCGCCACAGGCCACATGTGAGCAGAGCCCTTTCTCTGGAGAGCCTAGAGTCAGGCAAAATGCACTTGTATTCCTACACAGTACTTTAGAAGCAACACTGATACAGGGGTTTTTTTATCCACAAGCATATTTATGCTAAAGACAGTATTTTTTATTAAAACCACAATAGAAGTGAAGTTTACAAGGTTATCATGAAAGCAAAGAAACAAGTCCTTTTACTGTCCATAAACTCTGACATCTATACATAGACAAATTAATCACTCATCGCTACAACCAACTGAAAGTTCCTGCTTCATCACTGAGCGAAGCTAAAGGCACCTGTTCCCCTTCCTTTAATGATAAGCCAACTCCTACCACAGAACTGCCTTCTTTCAATGATTAAAGAGCTACACGGCAAGTGCCAGTAATCATGTTACATTTTTTCCTTCTGTAATCTAATCTTTGTCCTGTAAAAACTGCTGATGAGAGCTCACTTCCACTTAAAATTTACATAAAAAGAATCCATATCGTGTTGCATGGAAAAGGAGCAGTGCCCCAGTGTTTATTGGCACTGTGATATGAGGAATGAGAAATGACTCCAATGCAAAAATGATATACAGCTTTGTATCGGCACCAAAAAGGCTTTGATGCATGGTTACTATTTTTGGAGGCTAATATCATTGGAGTGATAAAGCAAATGAACTGTTTAACGATGACAAATTCAGGATAATGTACAGCACCGAGCAGAGAACATGACATCCAACTGAAGAAAGATTAATGGCAGCTAATTATGGTATGTTAGATTCACAACAGAAAAAACAAGAGAAGACGAAAAACTTCTGAAAGATCTTGTATGTGTCAGCCTGGAATAACAATTTACTTTCAGACAAAGGATGTAATATATAGTCCACTGCAGGCTTCTAGCTGATATTTATATTGCTTTAGTGTTTATATGTGTATAAAGCCTAAGATGTGCATGATTTTGTGCAAATTAAACACAATTAAACTAGCTATAGAAAAAAGGCAGGTTCTTAACTAGTGTGAAAATATGCATACAATTAGTATTTATATTGGTATTAAATATACTCTTCTTTTTCCAGTTAATTGTATGGCAAAACTGCCAGGACTATGTCTTCACAACTAAAATAAATTTCATAGAATCATAGAATTATAGAATCACATAATGGTTTGGGTTGGAAGGGGCCTTAAAGATCATCCAGTTCCAACCCCTCCGCCATGGACCAGTACACCTCCCACCAGCCCACTCTTAAAGATTTTTCAATAGAAGAGAGTCCCATACAGCAATCTAAGGCCTATCAGTAGCAATTCAATGCACTAAATATCCTATCGACAGTAAAATTTGTTAATAATAGAAGCCAATATAATAATGAGAAAAACTGACTGGTGATATTTCAGGTCTCACATCCAAACATATATTACGGAGGGAAAGAAGTCACAACATCTGTGGGTCATTCCAGGCCACGGGAGCAGTTTGTATCTTGCAAGATGTGTAAGGAACGGGACAGGGAAAGAAGAGAACAGGCCCCAGAGCTACACCCGGCATCCTAAGTGGTGCTGAGCCGGTGGGAGCACAAGCGTGTCCACCCCCATCTCATTCACCCCTTGGGTAAACTCGGAAACGCTGATGGGGAGGGAGTCCTTTGTGTATACGGGAAACCGATACCCGTGCCTGCCTCCAGCCCGTTTGATTTAATTAAACGCCCGTTTTGATTCATATTTTTGATTGATTGTGCTCCCTGGAAAACAGCCTGAGGGGAGCACAGCGGGAAGAAGCGCCCCTCAGCCCCGCCGCGGCTGCCACCGCCACTGCCCCCCGCTCTCGACTGGGGGGGGGGGTCGAGAGAGGAGACGCGAGGGGGTGGTAAGGGAGTCCCCCGGGCGGAGGCGAGCGATAGGGTGAGCAGAGGCGAGGGGGTGGCTGAGAACCCCCTGGACGCGCGGGCAGCGGGGAGCCCCGCGGGCGGAGGCGAGGAGGCAGCGCGGAGCCCGGCCGGTGGGGTCGAGGTCCGGCAACGGGGCGAGGCAGCAGCGCGAAGCCCCCGCGCGCGGGCAGAGGCGAGGGGACGGCGCGCAGCTTCGCGGGCGGGCTGAGTCGGGAGGCGGCGGGGAGCCCCGCGGGAGACGGGGGCGAGGGATCCCCCGCCCGGGCGTGCGGGGTGCATCTGGGTGGGCGGGCGGAGGCGAGAGAGCGGTGAGGAGCCCAATTGGTGGCGTCGAGGGGGACTGGGCGGGCAACCGGGTGAGGGCGCAGCGCGGAAACCCCCGGGCTGAGTCGACGTGAGCCCAGCGGGATGGGGAGGAAGCCCCGCGGGGGAGCGAGTTAGTGCGAGGGGAGAGCCCCTCCAGACAAGCCGAGGCGAGGGGGTGGCAGGGAGCGCGGAGGCTGGTGTGCGGCGGAGAGCTCTGCGGGAGGCGGGTGCGAGGGGAGCTCCTGGGGAGCGGAGGAAGGCGAGAAGGCAGCGCAAAGCCCGCCCCCCCCCCATTCCCGGCGGGTTTCCTCGCTTCCCGATGGGACGGGGAGCGACCGAGCCCTCCCGCTGAGCCGTGCACCGGCGCTGCCCTTTGCTCACCTGGGTCCCGTGCGAGCAGCACCGGGGCGGGCGCCCCTCGCAGCCCAGGTCACCGGTACCCGCGGGCAGCAGCAGCGGAGCTGGGCGGCACCGGCCCATCCGAGCCTCTGACCTGCGGCCACCTGCCCGCAGCAGCCCTGCCTTCTTCCTCCACCTCCTCCCCGCCCGGCCCGGCAGCCACCTGTGAGCGCAGGGCCCGCCCGCAGCCGCGGGGCCAGGGGCGAGGCAGGGCGAGAGGCGCTGCCCGCGCAGCCGGGACACAGAAAATCCTGGCAAATAGACCCTCTGAGACTCGTTGTGGAGTTTTAGGAAGCAGCATGCTTTATTTCAGTGCTGGGTGCAAGAGGGGATGATTTCCATCAATCAGATGTAACGAGACAAGAGCTGGGGACAGAATGCGTTTCCCACCTGCATGCACATGTACAAATTTTCCCAGAAATCTTATGCATATTCTGTTACTTTCCAAGGACTAATTTTAATGTTATTATGAACTTCACAACAGCCAAATCTCTGCTAATCGGAGCTTTCGAGCCAGCTCTGTCTGACCTTGCATTTTACATAGGGAAAGACTGCAAACAGAGGTGATTATAGAAGCAGACAACCTATTCAGCACAGACCATACTTAACACAAGATGTTATCATTTCTCTCTGAACAGTGTCTGGAAAAACACTGTTTGACAAAAAAAAACATGCTATAAGAAAACACACTATCAGAGGGACATTCTGTCGGACTTTCAAAAGTACAGATACTTAGGTGAAACCACTTCAGCTTAAATCAAAATATTCTACTTTTTGTAATAGCAACTACTTCATGTGTCTGGTAGGGCAGCCCAGATCCCCTCACCCCCACCTCAGGCCAGCATAGACCATGGCCAGGCCCCCTGGTACCCGAAGCAGATGAGAAAGGAGCAGGGCAGACACTGTGAAAGGGCAGTTTTACTGCCAGTGCTTTCTGCCTTGGTTTTTCTTTCTCCTTCACCTACCTTTAGTGGTTTAAGGTAGCAATTGGCTATCTCCAGGTGCATCTCACCAGGGGGTGCTGGCTGACAGCCAGCTGAACATGAGCCAGCAGGGTGCCCAGGTGGCCAAGAAGGCCAATGGCATCCTGGCCTGCCAGCAGGACCAGGGAAGTGATTGTGCCACTATATTCAGTGCTGGTGAGGCCACACCTGGAATCCTGTGTTCGGTTTTGGGCCCCTCAGTACAGGAAGAACATTGAAGTGCTGGAGCCCATCCCGAGAACGGCAACAAGGCTGGTGAAGGGGCTGGGGCACAAGCCTAATGAGGAGCAGCTGAGGAAACTAGGATTGTTTAGCCTGGAGGAGACTGAGGGGAGACCTTACTGCTCTCTACAAGCTCCCTGAAAGGAGGTTGTAGTGAGGAGGGGGCTCCCAAGTGACAGGTGATAGGACGAGAAGAAATGGCCTCAAGTTGCGCCAGGGGAGGTTTAAACCGGATATTAGGAAAAATTTCATTACTGAAAGAGTGGTGAAGCATTGGCACAGGCTGCCCAGGGAAGCAGTGGAGTCTCCTGCCCTGGAGGCTTTCAAAATATGTGTGGATGTGGCACTTTTGGACATGGTTTAGTAGGCACAGTGATGTTGGGCTGATGGTTGGACTGGATGATCTTAGAGGTCTTTTCCAACATAATTGGTTTTATGATTCTATGATTTTCTTAAGTAAGCTGAAAACTGTTGGAGTTGACAGGGTAATTGCAGCGAGGAGCTGCAGTAGGTACATGTGCTAAAAGCAGATCAGACCTATATTAGAAATGAATTGAGATCCTTACAGTGGTATCAGAGTGAAAGCCTCCAGCTGACGTTGCTTGCAGTGTGAATAACAGTACATTTGGATATTCAAATAGTGTATTTGAAGCTTTGTTTCCTTCCAAGATGTGAGAAAGGAAGGCTGGAGGAACTGGCTGGAAGAATTGACTAAAGTAACATCAATGGAGTAGTTCCCTGCTTTGGCATCTATCTAGTTCAATAAATTTCCCTTGAATTTGTGAGTTTCATTTCAGCACAAGCACTTGTGTCTCTACAGAGTCTCTCTGGGTGTCCAGGCAGTGAGTCAGAGGATGCCAGCTTTGCATAAAAAATAGGGGTGTTGCCTGAAAAAAAGAACAAACACCACTCAGATTGCCTCACAGTCCAAGGTAAAAGTGTTGGAATGAAAAATGCTGTAGAGTTTGCTTGTTGCTTAGGACAGTGGTTAGGGGAGCAGAAATGAAAATGGAGAACTGGTGCACACTCGCTCATTCTTAGAATGCAAAATCATTTCACTATGTTACTTCTAGAGAAGCCACTGCAGGTCAAAAAAAGAATTTCAATTATAGGTTTTGTTTCTGTTAAGTAGCACTGTTTTTAAAATGTGTGTGCTATTCTGGCACCAGTGATTTTATAAGATATTACTGCATGCCAGAAAGACATACCCTCGTGTCAAGCAAATCTGAGAAGCACATTGTTCACCTGCTGGGTTGCACTGCAGCTCTGACAACAAAGAAGTTTTCTGCTTTGTGTACTCTGTAATTGCTTGGGTGTTGGCTGCATTCAAGATAAAAGAAAAAAGTGTTTGTTCTTCTCCCACCTCAGGAAACAAACTCACTGGAAATACAATGTAGATGAGAAGCACACCCTAGGAAACAAAACTTTTGCATCTGCTTAAATAAATGATTAAACTGCTTTAGGGATTTTTAATAAAAGTCAAATGTGGGACAGCCTAGAGAAAAAAACAAATTGCAATATATTAGGAAGTCAGGTCAAAAAAATCCATTAGACAGAAACATTGTTTCAGGCCATGTCTTATACATAATATTTTCATTATAAGCAAACTTTGTTTTTTAAAAGTTGTTAATAAAAATTCTGATCCTTTTCATGAAATAAAGATACATGTTTTGACATAGTCAATCCAAGTCAACTCACATGAAAGTTATATTCATCTTACCAAGCTATTTTTCCTCTGTGTGCGAAGTGTCCAGAAGTAAAATCAACTGTGAAATTTGTTTCCCCATGTTCAGATAACTGTGTATGTTAATACCACAACAGCTATGTATGATTCATTCAGCTTCATTTCACGTACTCCCTCTGCTGGAAACTGATGTGAAGGTTCAGTGGATCAGAGGAAAGACAGATTAAGAATGCAAGATACATTAAAAAAACCCTCTTGCTTCTTTTATGAAAAGATCACACATCTTTACAGACATTCAGGTCTGTATCAGTAGGACAAATTGTATTCCTTGTTGCAAGGCTATTCATACTGAAGTCACCAAGACATGGAAAAATGAGCTGATGCAAAAGAATTAACCAGTTAAATATTCCATATTAGGTCCAACAGACTTAATTCAGAGATGAGCAGAAGTGCAAATACCAAGATCGAGGCAAGAGGGAGGATTAGGATATGGAGTTTGGGTTCAAGAGTCAGTCTGAGCCCTAAATTAACACAGACTCTAAGAAGGAAGACCCAAAAATACCTTAAATAATAAAAAATAGCCTTTGAATTCTGATTATAAATTCCTTCATTTTATGTTATGGGGAGGGGCTTTTTATAAGGGCTTGTAGTAAGAGGATGAGGAGGAACAGCTTTAAACTGGAAGGGGCAAAATTTAGATTAGACATTAGGAAGAAATTCTTCACAATGAGGGTGGTGAGACACTGGCACAGGTTGCCCAGGGAAGCTGTGGATGCCCCCTCCCTGGAGTCGTTCAAGGCCAGGTTGGATGGGGCCTTGAGCAGCCTGGTCTGGTGGGAGGTGTCCCTGCCCATGGCAGGGGGGTGGAACTGAGTGATCTTTAAGGTCTCTTCCAACCCAAACCATTCTACGATTCTGTGATTTTATATTACTCCCACATTAGGAATAAACTTCATGTATTTCAACAGAAACCAAGAAGAGAATAATCTTACTTTCTTATTTCTAAACCTGCAGATCCATGAGCAGTTTCTGAATTTGCCTAAGGTCCAGTGTTGATAATGATAATGAAAGATAAGAAAATAATGAAAAATAAGATAATGAAAAGTACAACATGTATATATTGCCCTAGGTAAAGTACCAAACTGGAATATGGGAAAACTTTATATGCCTTCTATTGTATCATTTAAGATCTGCTAATATCAAATGCAGATTAAATACACAAAAGGAAGCGAGTTACAGAGTTGCTAAAGTGTATCTGATGCTGACAGCCATGTCCAATACTCCACAGCCTACACTGATACCAACTGGATTAGCTGCTCTCAGAAGAAAGAAGGGCATACAATTTTTTTAACAAATGTCCATTGTTTTTGTAACAAGACTAGGCCACACTGATCCAAGACTAAACCCACTTGCTTTAACACTGACAGCAGAATCTTAACTCCGGTTATGTGTTGCTAAAGTTCAAGCTTTATTGGTGACTGAACAGAAAAAATATATTTGGTTTTCTTTGAGTGGCAGCAGCAGGGTAAATCACAGAGATACATGGTTACAAATACTGCTAAAAATTTGCTTGCATAGAGTTTATAAAAAACAATGAAATACTTCCGCCCAGCAGCACACAATGAATTCTTCCTTCTTGGAGGGACTATATGGGTAATGGAGAGACTGTTCTGTATTCATCACAGTATCACAGTATCACAGTGTCATAGGGTTGGAAAGGACCTCTGAGATCATCAAGTCCAACCTATAACCCAACACTAACACCAACACCCACACTAACACCAACCATCATCTAAACCATGGCAGCTAAACCATGTCATGGTAGCTCCTGTTTCTTCTAGTATGAAGAAAAAGGGAGTAAAGAGGGAGGATACCAGAGGCACTGAATTCTTTCTTCTACAAACCCTGTAAACCAGTTATGCTCAAGTAAAATACCTTCTGCTGATTAATGGTGACAGTTCCCACTGCCATACGTAAGCAAACTCAGTTGGAGACAACTCCATAACCAGTGGCTAGAAATTAGAAAAACATTGCTGCAGAAGAACACGAATGCTTTTTGAAATAGTACAGGATTCTTTGTTATGCAAAACAGATAATTTTAGATCATCACAATGTGCCCGAGAACAAGTTTAACATGCTCTTACTTCATATAAAACCACAAATGGTTTGCCTATGTAAAAATATAGTGGTAAAAGGCAATTAAAAAATGTATAAAAATCAAGTATAACATTGTTCACAGTTGCAAATAAATGTCACAAATGCAAACAGATGCTAAACAGACTTTTTTGTTGTATGTTCCTAACCAAAATACTGTAATAAAGCAACCAGACAATCACCCTACCATGAGTAACCCACATTGTGAGGAAATGAATACTATAACCAAATGTATAACAGATTTCAGTTGGGGAACATTCAGTAGTAGTACTTCCTTCCTGGGTTTTGAAACAATTAAGGTGTGTTAAAGATTACAGAGTTTGAAACCAAAGGTAAAGCTTAAGCTCGTTATCTATCTTTGCTTAAGGGTGAAGCAAAGTTTCATATTCAGCAACAGTCTGAAGGTTTTTAGAACATAATCTTGGAGTAGTACATACAATTCCCAATCAACAAATGCTGTTCAGGGCCTTTTGGGCTATTACCAGGGACATTGCCAATAAGCAACTTTTTTATTAAACTAAAAGGTATTATTCACAAACTTCAGCAAATTCAATTAGTCCTTTCATTTCTTTCAGTTTCTGACTTTGCATTAGGTCAGATGTAGGGGGATTGCCTCTATAGTGATATTGCTCTCTGAATATACTCACTTGAATGATTTTTTTCTTTTAACCATCAATAATTACATAGCAATTAATTGCTGGCAGACATAATTTGAAGTCTATAACCCATCAACATTGAGAAAAGTTCCTTTAGTCCCATCCATGACCTAATGATTGCTCTGCAATTTGCCTTCAGAAAAATAAGGTTCTCATTTCTGTAATGTTTTCTAAACAAAGGCTAGCCCTAAGACTAAAGGCTCAAAGTACTCTACAAAAAAGCAAGTTTATTACTTCTTGATATTTATAATCTCATATTCCCTTAATCCTCTCTACTTAAGAATTTTTAAGTCCAAATTTTTAAGAATCTTGCCCTTTTACTTTGTCAGGGAGCACCTCATTATTGGCTTCTTATATGGAAATGCTATGACTGCAATTAAGGAATTACAGCCTAGGACATGGGCTTCTGCACAGTGTATCTGCACCCAAAAAGAACCCAGTTTTATAATTTTTTTTTTTCATTTAATCTCTCTTTCTCATCTTCTAAATGACAGGGTAGGAGTTTTATAGACTAAGATTGTGTTTCCAAAGGTTTTTTGTGATCATCTTCTAAAAAACATCAATGTGGACAAGAAGGCACTTTCTCATCTTCTGGGATGATGAGATGATCATCTTCTCTCATCTGGGAAAAGTGTACAATATGCCTTTAATAATTGCGCAATGCGGACATGGTTAATATCATTATGCCTGATCCTGCAGTCTTTATCACTTGCAAGTAGTTCCACTAACTCTGGTGATTGCTAAAATTACTTCTATGGCTGTCTGTCAAAGAAAGAATGAAGAATCAGGACCTAAAAATTAAAATCAAGTCACCTATACTGAAAAATTATTGTTACTCTTGGAGAAGATAAACCTAGAATTTATGTTACAGGGATATATTTATATTTTACTTTTCTTTTTTACATTATACCTCAAAATACCTTTGCAGCCTTTTTAAAGCTACCTGTTCCTAAAAAGCAACATAGAATCATATCTACAGCTCATATCAGCAGCTTTTAAAAGGAGCACTCATATGGGTTGTGCTGCCTTTAATCATTACTCAAATAGTAATGTTAATGTTTAATAGTCAGGTTCTCACAAACCAGATTCATACAAAGGAATATACATGCAAGATGTACGTTTGACCCATTACCATGATCAATGTTCCTCTGCTTTCAAAAATAAACTGGAGACCTTTTTAAAATTCTTGTGTGAAGATAGCAAGAAGGATGAATCTATTAAAAACCAGATAATTTAAATGAATTAAACGGGAATTACTTCTCTGTTTCCAAATACAGAGATGCAGATTTGCCAGATGATTTATAGGAGAGAATTTTACATTTTCTCTTGCATTTAAAGTGTAAGAATTACAGAACATAGACAAATGTTATGACATAAAGTACAGAAATTCTGAGGAAATTTAAGTGCCAGTAACTATCATCAAACAGTGCTCATTCATATTAAATAACTCTAAGTAGAAACTTTGGGCAGTTCCAATAAAATTGTTAGAAGCTGAATGCACCTCCAGTATGTATGGAAACATGACACTGACACAGGTTGCCCAGGGAAGCTGTGGATGCCCCCTCCCTGGAGGTGTTCAAGGCCAGGTTGGATGGGGCCTTGAGCAGCCTGGTCTAGTGGGAGGTGCCCCGCCCATGGCAGAAGCATTGGAAATGGATGATTTTTAAGGTCTCTTACAACTCAAACCATTCTATGCTTCTATGAAAAATACATATCTTCCTAGATGGATATCAAACCACTGGTATTTGCTCGCTTTACTGTCTTATTTATCCACATTAATATGTCTGTCAGCTTTGAAGGCAGGGGGGGAACCCAAACTCTTCCTGTCTTGAGATGGCACAGCATTCTCTCATGCATAAAACTCACACAGTTCAGCAAAAATTTATCCAAACTGTAACACCTGAATATAGACATTTTTCACTCTAAGTTTCATATTCTTATGTTTTTTTCCTTATTTTTCCAGTTGTATCAATAACCTTTTAAAATTATAGAATCATAGAATCACTTAGCTTGAAAAGACCTTTGAGGTCATCAAGTCCAACTGTACCTGTTCACTAAACCACATCCCTGAGCACTCCATCTACCCATCTTTTAAACACCTCCAGGGACGGTGACTCAGCGACTTCCCTGGGCAGCTGTGCCAGTGCCTGATAACTGTTTCAGTGAAGAAAAACTTTCCTGATATCTAATCCGAACCTCCCCTGGCACAACTTGAGGACATTTCCTCTCGTTCTATCACTTTGGAGAAGAGACTAACACTCACCTCACTACAACCTCCTTTCTGGTAGCAGTAGCCAGTGGTAAGCTTTCCCCTCAGCCTGCTTTTCTCCAGGCTAACAGCCCTAGTTCCCTCAGCTGCTCCTTGTAAGAGTTGTGCTCCAGTGCCTTCACCAGCCTTGTCACTTCCTCTCTGGACATGTGCCAGAACCTCAATGTCTTGTAGCAAGGGCCCAAAATTGAACACAGGATTCAAGATGCGGCCTCACCAATGTTGAGCAAGGGGCACAATCACTTCCCTGGCCCTGCTGGCCACACTAGTTCTGATACACAGTTTCTGATTATGTACAATTTAAAAATAAAAGCATGCGGTCAGTACAGTAGGTGGAACTTGCGGGGGTTTTATTTTTTATTCTGTTTACTGAGATGAGCCTGTCTCACACAATAATACAAGAGCTGGGAGAGGGGAAGGAGAGAAGGCTATCTAGATGGGATTTCTTCCCACTGAACATGAAGCATGATGTAAAACCTATGCATATATTTGTGAAATATTTCATGAATTTAGCATTCAGCAGGGAAAAATGATAATTAAATGAGTATTAAACTTGAATTCTTAACTCTTCAGGTGGTGTGCATAGACTTCATGAGCCATTGTGAATATAACATTACAAGTCCTTGAAACAAGAATTCCTAGAAAGGAAAAGAAAAGAAATCTCATTTTTTTTAATGTTCAAGGAATACAGAAATACATTCTGATGCTTCCATGTGCAAAATTTTAAGGCTTTGATTCTGAAAGCGCTTTGAGCAGGCTTCACAATCTCTTCCACATTCAATCCAGATCATCAGAAAGGCTAGATTTTACTCTACAGAAGTGCTACAATGCTCTTTGAAGTGAAAAGCAAGCTTTGGACTCCTGTGCCTTAAGAAAATCAGACAGAAAAAGTCTTTCCAATTAGGTCTGTAAGACAAACTTCAAGGCACAACCTTTTCACTTTACTGAAACAAGGAGTCTGGTGCAATAAAGACAGGATGAAAGATTGAAGAATAAGAAAAAGTTACACTCCAACTTACTTCTGATATCACATTCCCAATAAAATAAAAAGGTGACCATCAGCCCCATTTCCCATCAGTCTGTCTGCTAAAATAGCACCTAAACACCGGAGAGGAGAAAGGATATTAATGGTGACACCAGCACTGCCATCTCATGATAGCCTATGTACTGCAGCGTCAGGCATGAGCTGTGAAAGAAGCCTCTCTACCAACAGGTAGTTTTTTCTACAATATCTTTTTCAATCCCGGATAACTTGTCTTCAAGCAATTTAAAAATGAAATTTCACTTCCTGGAGGACTATTTCTAGAAGTATTCTGCTATAAATCCAACAGGAACTTAAATCTACGTCATGTTTCATCAATTCCCCATATATCTATTTTAAAAGTCTTAATTCTTTGATTCTGTTGATGATTACACCCAAATATTTGCATTAGTAGTCTTGCTTTTACTCTCAGGCCATATTTTACATTATTTCTTCTTTAGTTCTGATCTCAGTGAATTTTTCTGAATCTTTCTAGAGTTAGGGAGGGAAACTATTTCATCATTGATAAATATTTCAGATATAATCTCTCTTTTTCTTGATACAGACTCTAAGGTCTTCACATAAAATTTATCCAGACCTTTAGTATTCTGGACATTAGAGCATGTACCCAGACATAAGTAAATCAAATGTAAATCACTTCTACAAAGCAGATAGATCCAGATTCAGATCTCTGCTCTGTCTGAGGAGACCCTCATGAAACAGGCTATTTTATTCATCATCATATCACTACACTACACAAATCTGATAAATTCTTTCCAGCTAAGCTCTTAAAACATAGCACAGACTGCCAAAGTTTCAGTTTTTATTGCACAGGGTTTTTAATAAGAACAATCCCAAACCATTTAGTACAAATAAATAAAGTAAGTCTGGAGAAACCCTAGTTCTTCCCACTTAATCAGAAAAGTATAAGAAAGAGCTGGATGGTGAAAGAAGTCATGAATTATAGTAGTATTTTGAGCACTCAAAACCAGAAAATAATCAAGCAGAAAAAAAAACGGCATTCATTTGCAGTTGAAAGCTAAGTGGATGTAATTGAAAAAGATTTAGCTTAAACCAGCTGAAGATTTTAAGCGAAGTATTTATGCCTGGCTCACATATTTAATTTTCAGTCCTTACTTAAACTCATTGTTTCCTAGGAATGTGCAAAAGCAGATCACGCCACATAAGGTGAGCCAGGAGGAAAAAAACACAATCCAAACAAACTCTCTCCCCTCAAAACCCAGAAACCAAACAAGAAAGGAGTTGAATTCATAATCTGGTTTGTAGAAGATTAGTCTTGATTTGGTATTTAGCCAGAACTTTACCAATTAGAAAGGAATTCCATCACCCTGAAAAGGAAGGGATACAAATACAAAAAGCACCATAATCGTAAGTACCAGCGTGGTGACTACATGGATTGTTCCCTCTTTTCTTTATATGGTATAAAAAATAGAAGAATGTGTTACGCTAATTAAAAGTAAATTAATCAGTTCCAAATGATATGATGCTTATTTCAACAAATATAAGGGCTACGCTGTACTCAGACTAAGGAGGAGTAGACACGGTTCTGTCAGAGGAATGAAGACTCCCTGTGCTTGCTACCAAGGACTGGCAATAGCTGCAAAAAACTGTCTTGCGCAGCTGTGTTTTCCTACTAAGGGCACCAGCTCACTGACCCAAGGGAACCTGTCTCGTATTCTTAGGACCTAAGTACTCAGAGGAGCCTTTGATAGCAAAGATTAATCAAGTGTCAAAGGTG
The DNA here is from genome assembly GCA_033556795.1 of Tapera naevia. Classification (NCBI taxonomy): domain Eukaryota; kingdom Metazoa; phylum Chordata; class Aves; order Cuculiformes; family Neomorphidae; genus Tapera; species Tapera naevia. Next base: position 20,348,237 of record JAUMJJ010000029.1, read on the forward strand.
ATAATCTCAATTAACAAAGTATTAACAAAAATTCATCTTGGAAGAACACATCCATCTAAAAAGCAGAAATTATGTCCTGCAACTCATGAATTGAGAGTTGTCCCCTCCTCAAGTGGCAGGGTTTTTTAATGCATGCCACCATCCATCTACAAAAAAAATGTGATGCCACAAGCATGCAGCTACCAAGTATGAAACTAAGCTGAGACTGAAGCTGACAGGGAAGCAGCTGCATACCATGGTGGCTCCATTTCTGATTGTTAAAAGTGAAGCTGGGCTTGCTCCTCCCCAGGGTTACAAGTCTTTGAAGACTTTTAGAATACATTTATGTCTTGTAAAAAATATGCATGTACAGATTAAAAACTATTTTGAAAACTTCTAGAAGAAGAAAGGCTGGATAGTTAGGGATTTTTATGTAGGAAAGATGCAAATATTTACATCTACACCTGCACAGAATGTGGCAAGCCAAGTAGAGATTTTCCATAGCGTTATTTCTATTACTGTTTTAAGAACTTTTGACTGTAGCATCTCAGTGCAAGTCATTGTTATTAACCATATAGTAATGATACAGCTCAATAAAACAAAATAAAATATCTTCAAATGACTATGGCCCCGAATCTTCTTGTAACTTTTATTGGAGCAATGCAATTCCATGGCATTCAGCCAATATTTTAAGAGGAAATATCAGAGTTCATCCTTCTAATTTCCACGCCTCTACTTCTCAGAGTTTGGAATTCAAATGTTGTTGAACCACTTACTCTTTCAGAGACCAGTCCAGAGAGCAATCAGGAAGATGATGATGGCAATGTCCAGGTGATGATGATCTTAATGTAGAGCTTAGCTGATATGAGACTGTACAATTCTGGTGTCGAAGCTCCTGTTCCCTAAATAAACATTATGTTTCAAAATTCATCAAAATGAACTCATAGTCATCATCATAATTTTATTTCTCTTTAACATTGTGAGATTTTATTTTTTTTAAAAAGCAGATATGGTTTTCAATTGTATACATCTCTGAAAGACAGATTACTGAGTCTCTCTGTACTACTCCCTTACTCAGATTTATTTCCATGTAACCATTTTCTCTATTTTTCCTAAAACACAGAAACTGGCCATGGTTGCTGCAGGTTAAACTCTAAAAATTGCAAAAATCTCCAGGGACAAAAAGCTTCATTTTAAGGTTATTTGTTGCAACATAAGGACAATCAGTAATGATTTTAATGTAAGAACAGTGTTGCTTGTGGAATCCTTGTGCTGTTTGAGTTGGCAAGGCTGTGGACTAGACTCTACCTTAAGTGCCCTAAAACTCACAGATATTTAAGAGATGCTGCACTCCTCAATGGGAAAGTTGTAAAACAGTAGTCTCATCATTTTGACCTCAAGGGCTGGGGTCCAGATACTCAATCAATCTGTAACTCCTGCAGCTGAGTGTATGAGAAGAGATTACATGGGACTGAATAATACATTCAAAAATCTGAGGTGCACACTCACCTGGGATCGTGGTTTCAGGCTGCCAGTTGTTTATATGAGGAGAATCTAGTTCCACTGCTAGGAAAGGTGGCTAATAACAACCCCTGAGTTTCAGCAGAATCATAGAATCACAGAATGACCTGAGTTGGAAGGGACCACAAGGATTATCCAGTCCAACTCCCATCCCTGCACAGGACAACCCCAACACTCACACCATCTGTTTGAGAGTGTTGTCCAAATGCTTCTTGAATATTTTCAGGCTTGGTGCCATGACTGCTTCCCTGGGGAGCTGTTCCAGTGCTTCACCACTCTCTGGGTGAAAAACCTCTTCCTAATACCCAACCAAAATCACCCCAACACATCTTCCTGCCATTCCCTTGTGTCCTATAATTGGTCACCAAAGAGAAGAGGTCAGCGCCTGCTGCTTCTTCTTCCCTTGTGAGGAAACAGTGAAGTGCTATAAGGTCTTCCTTTAGTCTCCTCCTCTGCAGGCTGAAAAGACCAAGTGACTTCAGCCTCTCCTCATATGATTTCTCCTCTACACCCTTCACCAGCATTGTGGCCTCCTCTGGATATTCTCCAGTAGTTAACCCCAGTAAAACCTGGACAGTGGTTCATTATAAATGAATGGGTGCTTTAGGAGGACTGCAATAACCCAGGCTGGAGAAGACTCCAAGTTGCCCAAAATCTTGCAAATTAAGGTATAACAAGGACGGCCTGTATGGTATTGAACTGAGACTGACCCCATTGCGATTTAGCCATTACCACAGACCTACCTATGGAGTGGACCACTGAAGCAGATCAACATCTGCAAGAGAGAGATCAGATCCGGCCCAGTGAGACCTAACAGCCTTCCACCTAGATATCAATCAACATCCCTCAACCATGTGTCTGGGCAGGTCTCATATATGCTATAAAGACCACAGAATCAGACTTATCTACACTCACTGTGTGTCTTACAGGCATTATTGCTTTTAAGGGCTTTACTATACACATGCTGTATTGTCTTGAATGGTCAAGACAGTGTTGGCTATGGTGGGAAGTCATAGCGCAGCTCCTTGCACCTCTCACGGGTAACATCGTCCTGTAGAATCCCAAGTTTGGGTTTGAATGTAGCAAACCCATGATCAATGGAGAAAAGTAATTATAAGCAATATTTTTCTATTTGGGAGGAGATTGAGGCAGAAAAAAGGAGGTACAAGGGCAGCAAAAAGGAGGGTCAAGAAACACAAGTGGGTAAAAAGATATGCAAGTCATGTGAGTGGGGATGTCCAGGGCTATCTGACAGCACTCCTGTGCTTGGTCACTACAGCCAGAACAGGACAATAAATCAAACCTGCTGTGTCCATACAAGTCCAAATTGTTTCTACAGTCAGGAGAAAGGGAGGGATGGGGAGGTGCTTTTCCTGACTAGTAAAGAAAACCCCAAACAGATGGATTAAACCTCCTAGTATCACTGTGTTAGTTGTCATTCAAGGCCTGACAGCATTGGCACTTTCCACCTCCTAATTTCAGGCATTATTTCATGCTGCACCAAGGCAGTAAATCAATACAACTAGCTAGGTCAGTGTTAGAACAAGGATATCACCTACATGCTTCTTTAAATTGACAAAAAAAAACAGTCAGTGAAGTCTGCTGCTTCCATTATATGCTACTATGATAACTGGCTTTAATGATAGTAGTTTTCCTCTCCGGCTAATTTTCGCTTGCCAGTGCTAGAAAAACAGATTGGCTGTAAGAAGCCAACTTAAAGCTTTAATCTCTTTCCCTGCAAGCAAGAGAGAAAGATACCTGCTCTTGTAAAACATGACTTTCTGAGGAAAAAGAGAAAATAAATTGTATTCCTGTCACCTTTGCAGGATGTTAAAAGGAATTTGATTTTATGAAAAAGCCAAAAAAATTAAAAAACTCAAGCCTTCCAAGGATAGCTAAAGCTAATGTCAGCTTCAGATTGTGGTATGATGACATTTCAGTCTTTGCTATCTAAGATTCCTCTATATTGTTTTTGCACCTGACTTACAGACTGCATAATGGAACCTACTATTGCTCTTTCCCAAAAAAATCAGGTAATTATGCTTGTAGTTCTCTTAAAGTAGAAGAGAAATTCTCTTTAAGAATGAAAATCAGTGATCTTTGTTTCAGCATAGGCTCACTCTATTGTCTATTTTGGTAACCAGTTGTAAGCTAAGTTATAAACAGCCACGTGAATAACAAATTACCCTTAACAGGAAGAAGAGATCAAGTAGGGAGGCTGATTCAGCTTTCTGCCAATGAACACTTCAGGAAGAAATATTTGCAGTCCCTACCAGGGAGCACCCATACAGCATGAGTGGATGCACTCATAATAATAAGGGAAGTAGAGAAAGAACAGACTGAAGAAGACCAAGTTTCTTTTAAAACAAAGGTACTCCTGTATTAGCACACAGTCTGGTTTATTGTAGGCAGCTGAAGAAGCACAAACGCCACCTTTTAAACTGACTTGCCCTTAAGTTTTGCAGCTTTTGACATGATTTCAGGGTAAAGGAGAACACAATCCGAAACTGAAACATACACTAAGACATGTAAAAAATCCATCTATAAAAGGTAAGCCTCAGGTGTAGATGTCCTCCCTCCAAAACCTTCATCCTTACTTATTAGAGAACGGACTATCAATGAAGTAATTTACTGCAATTAAACAAGACACTGTATTCTCAAACCTGTGCTACAATCACTCTGCACATCTTCTTTTAACCATCTCTTTTACACATCCCAAATAATGCCTGACACTAATATTTTATCTTCAATACATCCATGAAATATAGAAGTACTGTTGGTTTACAGATAAGAAAACTATTAAAGACATAACAACTATGTAGATAAACTAATTCATGAAGCAAGTCAGGGACCATGCAGGAGAATGCAGGTTGGTATCAGCTAAAATCATTCCAGAGCACATAGTAACAATTAAAAGGTTTGGACAAGAATACAGTTATGTGGAACCCTCACGTCAATGCTCAGATCTGATTTAGTTCACCAGTACAGGTGTACCCAAAAGGCAGCCACTCATATCGCTGAACTTAGCAGTCTGTGAATTCCTTTTCTAGCCAACTAGACACCCAGACTCTCAGTATAGACAGGCAAGCACCTTCAGGGAATTGACCCATCCCATCCTAAAACAGGCAATTCAGAGGGCAGTTTATCCCACTGTCTCATTCCATTGGCTCTAAAGGAAACCTTAGCAACTGATTGAGACAGCATGTAAAACAGCTACACAGACTACATTCAGTGCTATGAAGAGCCTCTGAGCACAGCAGAGATGTACAGCCAACCAAACTTTGTTGTTTATCCCACTAATTAGTCTAAGCCTCAGCACTTTATAGCCTTTCACCCCAATTAGACGCAGGAAGTGCAATACACAACCATATACTTGCCTTTCAAAGCGCTCATTCCCCAGCTGTCTTTTGGTAATGTCCAGTTCTGATTCCAGCTCAGCTGCTCTGTTTCTGAGCTGAGTAAAATCTCGACTCTGCGCAGCACTGTAAAGTCCAAACACTTTAATTAGACAGCAACTATAATCCTCTGAGTATGCTACCAAATATAATTATCCAAAATAAAAAGGGCAGCTATTACATACAAACGAGATTAGGAACATTTTTTGGAGTAAATGTAACATTACACAGAAAGGCCTGTTAGGGTATAGCTGAGGAATCAGAAGCAGGTTTTTGGTATCTTCTGCTGTTCAGGTAACCGTGGTATATTAGGCATTTGAAAATGTAGCTAGATATAAAACGATCTGTGTGTAGACACACTTGGGAAGAATGAAAAAACCCCGTAGAATCCTCCTGCAATAGAGAATTTACTCACAGTTCATTTTCTGCTAAAGAAAGCTGTTCCTTGAGAAACTGAATTTCAGAGTCCTTTTCTTGCTTTGCTAGCTGTGACTGAAATTCTTTCTCATGACTGGACACAAACAAAAATTCCATTTTTTTCTTAGACGCTCTTTCATTTTCCAGTTGTTGTTTCAGCAGCTCTATTTCAGAATGAGATGATTCACATTTGGTCTGCAACTAAACAAAGATTTTAAAGTTTTAGATGTACATCTGTTAAGCTTACTGGCCATCTGTTGTGGTAAACTTTTTTTTAAAAAAGGGAGAAAAAAAAAAAAAGAAGTCTGGGATCAATGATCAAAAGTTGCTCTCACTCCAAGATGGATGTGTTATATTTGCCTTCAGTCAAACCCCTGTGTCAGAATTATAAATGTATATATCAGGATATAAATGTACTTGATGCAAATGACACAATCCTATGAAATATATGGATCATAGAATCATCAAACGTTTTGAGTTGGAAGCGACCTTAAAGATCATCCAGTTCTGACCCCCCTGCCATGGGCAGGGACACCTCCCACCAGACCAGGCTACTCAAGGTCTGTACATTTCCTTTTAAATTCTTCAGATTTTCATGTGGGAAGAGGATCTTTGGGACATCTAAAACGGTGGAAAGAAGGCTGAAAAGCTGGAAGCAAGAAAAGCAGGGACAGGAACATAACAGGTGACGAAGCACTAGGTACGTTTCAGGTATGTTGTATTGTGTGACGTTATGCCTCCAGTCATTCCAAACATGAGAGCATTTTATAATTTATAATATTTTCCTTCCTTGAAATATGCTATTATTTTTAAAGATTTTTTTTTTCCATCTGTGACTAGTGGAACCCTAGTCATGTTATAAAATAAAATCAAACTCCATACAGTTCATTGTAGCAAATATTTCTAAAATAGGAGAAGTGGCACTAAGCATAATTTTAAACAGTTACAGGCTTAAAATACCATTTCAAGGGTGAACAGTGGAAAGAATGATTCCAACTTACTTGCTTCACCTTTGTTTCAAGGGACTCAATTTTCTCTTTCAGACGCTGGTTCTCAGACTCCTCATTGATTAGTGCCAGTCTAACAGGGCTACAATCTGCTTCTGCTTGATGGTATCTTGCTTCCCAACTTTGTCCTTGTTCACGGGCTTTCTGGTAATTCTTCAAAAGCTCGCAGTTCTCTCTCTCCTAACACATAAAGCTTGTTTGCTTAATAATTTACAGTAAGCTCCACAAAACAGGGATATCTACAGATCTATAGGTATGACATGGTATTGGATGTTCTCTTTCCACTGAGAATTCTGCCATTTAGCCAAAACACTGAGAGACTTCTCAAGAACTGGCATTTTGTTCAAGATGGCCACATTTTACTTCTCAAAAGACATCTGTTTTAAATAACTCAGTTAACATTACAAATATAAGGTATAGCGATATATGGCAAGGTTTGGGTTTTTTTTACAATTAATTCCATATAGTAATAAAGACAAGGGATAAATTCACTGTCTGAATTTTTAAGTTTAATGAACAAACATGTATGTCTGTGTATGTGTATACCTGTGTGTTAATACATGTAAAAACACAAAATATAATTCATTACTTTGCACTGCAAAACCAGCTAAGAAAATATGTGCAAACTATTAAAAACATACCAGTAGAATATAAATTAGTTTCAGTTAGGAAGAAAGTTCTTCCAGAGAAACATGGTTAAAATTTCATTTTTAGTTAAAACAACAGCTTTTATTAACAGGTTTAATCCATATACTCACTTTCAAATTCAGTACACCCTTCAACCTGGTAATATCTGTGTTTAAATCCTGAGCTTTTAATGTCATATCATCAAGCTCATTTTGGTACTTTGCTATTTTTTTATGTAGTACCTATGAAGAAAGATTTGGTTTGTAAGGTTAAAGTATACTCGTTGTACCTTTATAAAAAAATAGAATTAGTGCATATCTAACATCTATGGCTTTATTAACTCTTCGATTAAAGACAATATAAAATCTAAACCAGGTATATTTCCATGAAAAAAAAATCACATTTCTCAAAAATATTTTGTTCCTTTGACTTACAAATAATGCTAAATCTGAAAAAGAAGAAAAATGTCAATAACAGAATACAGCAATTAAGAAGAATTAAGATGGTTTATTTAGCAGCTATATGGTCATAACAAAATAACCTGCCCCATTTGAGAAGAGCCCAGAGTCAGATCCCTCTTTTTAACATGTTACAGTCTCTTAAAAGCCCACCTTTGAAAAATCAGAAGACAGCTAAAAAATTGAATTATCTATTTAAGTGGTTATCTTCTAATCAGGAGAAATAATGCCACAAGCATTAGGAGAACACACACATATTTTCTGGCCAGTATTGCTTGAGAAAGAGAACAGAATGAGGAAAAAAAAATGCAAAAAAGGCTGTCTTGAACTGCCCTGTTCAAAACCTCTTCCCTCCTTACAAAATTACTATGAGAACACTCAGATGCAAGAACCAAGGAAAGGGGCGTGGGTGTGGAGAAGGCTAGGGAGAAACCCCTATTCCTGTTGTGAAAAGGCTGTGACTTGCTGAGAAAGGTGCTCTGGAAATCTGTGAACTTTCCCAGTAAGTTCAAGTGAAGAAATAAGAATGTTACTTTAAATTTAGAATATCACCTAAATTAATAGAAGAACCTAGAGGAACCAATACATGTTACAGAGGCAAACCAATTAAAAAGTAGTTGATCCTGAGGGGCTAAGACTTTGTTTCTACCTGCTTCTACAAGCAGCCAGGCATTGCAAAGAATACAATGAAGCTTTTGAAAATAGCTAGGAGCAACAGGAGGCTGTGTTTTGTACTGGCTGACCTCATCAGTATCAACTGTGGTGCTGAGAGAAGGTTCAGAACAGTGATTCCCTGGAATAATTTCTTTCAGTAATCCATGTTACTAGTGACACTCACTAGTGGTGGTTAAAGTTACTGTGGACCTTGATTTTTCTAAGATACTCAAAGACAATGCTAAAAATTAGTATGTTTGACAGAAGAGTTATTTAGACTGAGAGTTGTCTCACCCGATTTTGGCAGTGCAGAATTAGGCACCTGGCCTAAACTAGTTAGCTATGCTTCCGCTATAATGAAGTAAGAGAGGTAAAATGAAAGACTTTTAAAACTGGGATGGGATAAATCTCCTTCTGGAGAATGTTTCTGAAAGTAAAAGAGAGCCTTAATGTCTGAAAACTTTTATATAGCTAAAATCAGGTGACATTATCTGGGTAGTGCTTCTATAGGAAGAGGAAGCTAGGAGAGGAGAAAGTATTTTAAAAGACAAAGATATCCTAAGCAGCAGAATAAGCGCAGAGAAGAACAAGCATCAAAAAACCTAAATGTAGGCAAGAAGAAAAAAAACAGAATATTTCCCAGTCATGAACTATGACAGGTATTAAGCTTAATTTCTAGCTGCTCGGAAAACACACTGATGCATGAACGTGTGTGTGCATGAGATGACACTTTAAAGTATTTTAACTACTTTCATTAGTAATGGCACACAGACAAATAACACAGTAGATAATGTAATGTTGTACATTATTATTGTACTATAAACAATTATTTCAACATCTTTTACCCAAAGCCACTTTGAAGAACAGAAATATAATACTATTCATAAAGTTTTGAACCTTATAAAAACGTGTACTGTCTTAAATTATTACAAAGTCAAATTCATAAGCTTCTAAGTGCTCTAGGCCAGTCATGGCGCAGGATAAGAAATACTCACTGCCTCAGAGTCTGCAAAAAGCGTTTAAAAAATAGTTTGCAGATTTACTTCAGATAAGGACCCACCAATTCTATGCATTAGCTGAAAACCCCAAAATTTTTCTTTTTAGTAAAGGGTTCTCTGTACAAATATACCTGATTTTCTTGCTTAATATTAGAAAGATGCTCTTGCAACTTGTCATTCTCCCGAGTTAATGATTCTCTGTCCTTGTTAGCCTGTGCAAGTTCTTTGTTGGCATTTAGTAGCTGTGGATGCAAGCTGGCAATTTCCTTCTCATGGGTACACAGTGCTTCAGCAGATTTTCTATGCAGCAAGTAAGAAATACGTCAGGTATGACAATACTGCCCAACCTAACACAAATGACAACTAAGTTAAGTTTGCAAGTCATGAAACAAAGTTGTAACATTTTAATATTTAATAGAATAAAAATATATTTATATATTAGTACATCCTATGATTTAATTTTTGAGTTAATGTTATAAATTAATCAAAATTTGATAACAGAATAGACATTTCATCCTTACTTTGCGGAATGCTCCAGCTCAGAAATGAGAATCTTGAAATCTGAGATCGTTTTCTCCTTGAAAAGAAATACAAATTAATTTTTCACTACTTCTCAATACAAATGGAAAAAAATTTAATCATTTAGTTTTTTGTTTCATTCAGCTAGCTGATCAATTTTACTATTTAATGCAAAATGGATTGCTGTTTTCCAAGTTTCATCCTGTACTGTTTAGAGGTGAAAATTCTAATAATCTGATTTGGCAAAAAAAAAGGAACAAATATATATCTTCTGCAGAATACAATAATTTTAATTAATTTTTTTAATCCTTTGTCATAGGTAGCATTTGCCTCATGCTCCCAAAACTAAATTATGTCTTCTGCCTAATACTAAGTTATCACAGCTTTTCTATATTGAATAAACTACCAGAGTTCGGTAGATTGTGACTGATAAAAGAAGAATTCCATGACAATGTATATCCCTTTACTCCTTTGTCTTTGGATACAGATATTAAAAGAAACATAGATAGGCTAAGGAAATGTCTTCCACAAGATAGGCGAGGGACAACCATCGCCTCTAAAATGGACCCCTTTTTACAATTTACAGTTTTAAAAATCAGAAGTCAGTGCTTATGGCCAGATGACTTTAGACTGCCCTGCAATATCTTTTCTTTACGATTTTGTTAAAAATCAATGCAAATTCTTAAGTTAACAATCACAACAGTTAAAACATACCTTCTTTAGTTTATCTTAAATCAATATTCAGATGACTTAAGCTGAAGTGAAAAATAAAGTTTCAGAGCTAAGAACTAAGCAGCTTCATTATACAGTTTGAAATCATGCTGTGCAATATACCTTAAAGTGAAAAGAATGAGATGCTTCTTCGATGGCAACAAAGGCAATATTATTTGGCACCCTACATCTTTAACATCAGTGGACCCTAACAATGAATTTAGGCTAAATTTTATAATTAAAAAAATATTTTGTTGGCTAATTTACTCTTCTCCACTTCAGGAATGTACTTAGAGTCTCCTCTCTTAATAAGTATAAAATACACAAAACACCAAACATGAGATTCTCAACACTGCTCAAACCTAATGCTGTTGAAGTCAACATGAGCTGTACTGTTGCCCTGAACCTGGAGCAGAATGAGGTCAACACAGAGCACTGTAGTAGTCACCAATATAAGACAGGTGTGATGACCCAACAGATCTTTTCCCTATTTACCTTTTGTGACTATGTGACTATTTACATGTTAGAACATACTTTAATTGCCAGGCTTTCCTGAAAAGCAGCAATCTTCTCTCTTCCTTCTTCCAGATGGTCTTGCAAAGATGTCTTCTCTTTATCAAGTTGTGCAATTGCTTCTTTCAAAGCATAGGTCTTCTCTTGTTGTACAAGACTTTGTCTTGAAAAGTTATCTGGACACAATAAGAAAATACTCCATTCACTGACTCCCAATCTCACCGTTTCCTACTTAAAGTCTCCTCTGTAACTAGGAAATCCAATAGGAAATCCAAGTACTAATCCTCCTTGTCTAGCAAATCCTTGTCTAGCCGATATCCGTACTCTTCACCTGTCTCCTGGCTCTTTATTTACTTTACTTCTACCTATTTCACTTGGATTATGCTGCTTCATCCTAATTGTACTCTCAGTATCCTCTCCATATTGATCCTGCAGTTAAAACCTCTCAACTTACTTCTCTCACTACATTCTTTCCCCACACCTACAACGTAGTTCATCTCCTTCAGCATCTTCCACTGTTATCCCGGAGTCACTGGATATTAGCACAATACAGGCAGTCTCCATTAATTTCAAGATTCTCCACCTGTACTTGCATCACAGTATCGAAAAATGCTAATGAATCTAGATTGGAACATGCTTCAGTCAGATTATATGACACCTCAGATGCCAAATTCTGAAAAGTCTCTTTTCAGCTTCAATGAACCAATTTATTTTTTTTAGGCTTAAAATACACTTAGTTCAACACCTTCCCTGGGAATGATCAAAAGCATGCAGCAACACTGACATGCCTATCAAACATTAGGTCCTTACTTTACCATATCAGAAGTACAGTGTTTTTAAAACAAAATATGCAGACTTCAATGCAGGCAAACACCCTTTTCTCGAGCCTTCTCGGAAGAGGCTTATACTCCTTAGCCAAAATAGGAAAAAAAAAAATAAGTTTACTTGAAATGAAATGCTTATTCATTTGAATGAAAGGTGCATCTCAAATGAAATATTTAAATCCAAATAACTGGAGTTTGAAATTTGTCAATATCAGAAAAGAAGATATTGTTTGAGATTTGTCATTATCGGAAAAGAAAATATTTTAACAGCATTAGTCAGCTCTAATGTTAGATGCAATTAGCGATAGTTTAGCTTTATTTTTCCTTCACAAATTCAGTGCTGCATTTGTGAACAGATTATGTCAACTACATCTACTGAGCATAATAGCAATACAGTTGTAATTTTGGGAGTGAGAACATATCCCTTGGCACTACACAAATAATAATTTTTGTATTCACCTCCTTTACTTCCATAATATAGAAAAGGTGTAACACACAATACAGGATATATACTATAATGGATGTTTTCCTAATTTCATCATCATCTAATGGTGCTGAGAGGTGCCACCACCACCTTAGTGGATCATAAATACAACTGATATGCTCAGACACGGGACGTTAGTACCAACACTCTTTGTTCAGCTGAGGGTAGGTACCGTTACCGAAATTTTCCTACACAAGTTTAGTACGTACTTTTAAAATCCAAAAATTTTCGAAAGAAAACAAATGTTTTGCACTTGAAATGCTGAAACAGTCAAAAGCATATTTATTTGCATTCGCCATCTCTTTTTTTTCCTTATAGGTTGAAAGATACAAAGCAATATTGCAGCAATTATCCTACTGAATATTATTACAAAAATTGCATCTGTCACTCACCAATTTTTTCATCCAAAAGCGTAATTTTCTTTTGGGCAAGTTGTATTTCATAATTTTTCTCAGCAAGACTTTGCTGAGCTTCTGAAAGACTCTGTTTTGTCTTTTCATTCAATAAACTGCAAAAGCAGAAACATTAAATAGGAGAATTCAGATGTTCATATATTAATTTTTTTCCTTTTTTGAAATGTCACTAAAACTGCAGAAGTTAGGAAAAAGCAAGATTCTTCTGTATATTTTAGACTATTTGGGATATTTATTAATTTTAACCTTAATCTCTGGATATCAAATTCTGAATATTCCTGTAAAGTATCATAGAAAAGCAAGAATTCTTTAAAAAAAGTGGACATAAAAACTTCTCAAAAGTTGCTAAAATAAAAATCCTCCCTTGGGTCATGCATTAGAATGCCTGGCCTATTTCAAATTGTACCCAAATCATATGTTGAAATCATGTAGTAATAGTAAACCATTGAAGAAACTGAAAAGAGCTATCAGTCTGGAAAACAAGTAGCAGCAACTGAAATTCATCAACTCAATTTTTACAGTATTCATAAAACTGACAACTTATAAAGAAGCGATAACTCAGGACTGGATTTATAAAGGAGTTATTTTAGAAATCACAGTATCCTTAGAGAAGTGTTGTGGGCCAGCACAATATTGCATGCTAGGACCCAGCATTCCCAACAATCATAATGGAACAAAAAACCTACAATACCCATGTGTTGACTATACCAGTCACTTGTAAAGACACAGAAGTTTAGGACAGCATTGGCCTAACTGCATTATGTTTACGGAAATAAAAGCGGAAAAGTTGTAGCATCTTCTCTTGCAGTCTGTTCGCTCTGTACCTTGGTTCAGTGTGTGATCTAGTCCTCGTTCTGCACAAACTTCACACGTACTTGATCGTTCTCTCAAGTCAGTAAATTATCCTTTTTTTATCTTGCATACTCTGACCTAAGCTTTCTTCCCTAAAGTCTTCGACTGAGTCTAGTCCCATTACGTGCTTCTGAACATGGTTAGGAACTCCAGTTGAGAAGCAGGCCATAAACCCTATACAAGCTTCAGTTTTATTCCCTCTGAAAAAAAGCTCCAAGACTAAGAAAAGGATGTTTGAAACTAACTACACGTGACTCTATTTTATGTATATTTGCTTGCCTCTATAAAACCAATAAAAAATTAAAACATTTTTAAAATTCATACACAATTTACAAAAAACTATCAAACCCTGCAGCTTCTAAAAGAAAACTTCTAAGTCAGAGTGAATTTCCTGAAGGTGGTTTTCAGCACATCACAATGCCAACAAGCCAAGAACATTTACATATAAAAAAGCAATGACAAAAACAATTTAATTCCAAAAAGAATGTCTTACAAGACAGCAATCGTAAATTTCTTTCCCTTTGAGCTACATAACAGTTACAAAAAACAACAAACATAGGCTAATGTTACTCATCAAACTAATGCAATGACACACTTTTACTTACCTAAGTGAAGCATATTCAGCTTCCTGTCGGCTCAGCTCATTTTCAGTTTCCAGTGCTTTTCTTGCCAATCGTTTCATCTCAGTTCCAAGAGAATCAATGATGTCTTTCATGAGCGCCACTTTGGACATCTGTTCTAAATTTTCACTATCTAACTATAAATACAATCAAACATTAAAAGCCAAAAAGGCTGATTTATACACAGAATGTCTTCTATTAATTCAAATTCTACTGGTTTTATCACAAATCTTTTACTGAAGGAGAAATGTCCAAGTATCCCATTCACTGAGGGCCTGACTCCAAGTCTATTGAAGGTAGTTGGGAAAGAAACGAAATGTGATTTTCACTTCCTTTGAAGGATAATAAATTTCCTGTCTTTCAGATCTTTGGGAATATTTTCATTTATTAATGTAAATTTTAGGTTGGAAATTACGCTCAAGGGCAAAAATATTTGGCATTCATCAACATTAAAAGCTTTCAGTGCAAAATAACATAACAGAAAACATTATTACAAGTGTATGAAGAGAGAAATCCCAGTTTAGGATACAACACTACCAGTGATGGCTCTAGGACTCTGCTAAGTCGTATAGCTATGCTGATAACTGGATAGAGAAATCACTGTAAAACACTTGTATTAAGCACTACACGACAAAGTTGCCATCACAGGGCCTTTAGGCCTGTCCCTAGAACAAAGGACAGGTCCAAAATCTCTTGCACAGAATCCAGAAAAGCTAGTTTAAAATCTCTAGTTTAAAGAAAGATGCATTTCTTTATCAAAATGCTTACACTAAACTTTCAAAGAACCGTCCTTTCTAAATTATTTGAAACAGCTCTTTTAAAGTAAAAAATTCTCACCTCATCCCTCTCCTCATTTATCAATTCTTTCAGTACTGATTTCTGTGTCACTATAATCAAGGATCAGACCTCTAAGAGCAAGTCAATAAGCCCCTAGCATGCACTAAAATTTTCAATACTAGTGCCACAAATTTCTTATTGATGTATCACCCTCAAAGGGTACCAAATGAACTGAAGAAATAAGATCATGTACCTAAAACAGGACTATTTCCAATATTCACTACACATTATATATCAGGCGTGTGATTAAAGCTAATTTATTATTTGGCAGTACTCAGAGCTTTTTAAGCCTACAGTGCATTCATCACTGATGCACTCAGTTTAACATTATAATCCTTAGAACTATACTTATAAGCTTGGTAGGATTTAAAAAGCTGATGGGGAAAAAGAAAACTAACCAGAATTCATAACCACAAGAACCAGGAGAAAATACACTACAGAAATCAATGTCAATCTGTCTAAAACCCATGTTCGACCAAGAATCTAAATATATACCATTTTATTAATGTTTTCATTTTCTATTTTAGTGCCATATGTCAGCAAACAATTGCACACACCATATTAAATAGGGTTGCCAGAACGGTACAATTACATTTGGGTTTGGAGCATCAGCTCTTAATAATATACAGCCATGAGATAATTCACATTGGAATGGACTCCAGGAAGTCTCTAGTCTAAATTCCTACCCAAAGCAAGGCCAGCTCTGAGGTCAGGTTACTCAGAGCTTTATCCAGACCAATCTTGAAAATCTCCAAGGCTGGAGACTGCTCAGCTGTCCTCATGGGAAAGAAGTGTTTCCTTGTATACAGGCTGAACCCTTCTCCTTTCAACTGATGCCCACTGTTGATCATCCTTCCACCATGCACTGCTGTAAAAAGCCTGTTTGTGACTTCTTGATGAGTAGTGGGAGGCAGAACTTAAGTCCTCCTTAAGTCACTTCTGTTTCAGGTGGAACAAGCCCAGTTGCACTAGGTTCCTCTCATAGAGAGAGCGTTCCAGCCCCAAGTATTACGCACGTCCTCCATTAAACTCACTCCAGTTTGGCAAAGTCTTTCTTGGACCATGGTGGCAGAACTGGATGTGGTATTCCAGATGCAGTCAGTGAGTGCTCAGTAAAGCGGGACAATTGCTCCCCTTGAGCTACTGTCTGTGTCCCGTTTACACAGCCTAGCACACTCTTGATTGCCTTTGCCACCATGGCACACTGCAGGCTTATGTACAGCTTCCTGTACACCAGGGCCTCCAGGGCCTTTTCAGGAGAGCTGCTCCCAAGCCCACTGTTTCCCATCTTGTATTGGTGTCATCAGCTCTTCTTCCACAATTCAGGGCTTGGCATACATCCTTGTTGGACTGTTGTCCATTCTTCCTATCTGTCTTGGGCCTTGTGGATGATAGCCCTGCTCTTGGATATATTAACAGCCTCCCCTAATTTGGTGTCATTAGCAAACTTTAAGAGCATACATTCTGTTACTTCCTTTCAGGGCACTGATAAAGATGTTAAACAGGACAGGCCTCAAAACAAACACCGGCAGTGCTCCTTGTTAACATTCTCCAGGCCAACTATGACCCATTAACTGTTACCTGATGAGACTAACATCAATCAAACTTTCCTCCATCTAGCTGCCCACCCACCCAGATCAGAACATCCCAACCTGGATACCAGAACACTGTAACTGTCAAAAGCCTTGCTACAGTCTTGGTAAATGACATCCACTGCTCTCAGCCTGTTGTTTCCTGACAGAAAGCAGTCAGGTTGGTCCTGCAGGATGAACCGAGATCATCGCCTGTATTACATTTAAAATTCTATAAATAATTAATTTCTCTTACGTTTTGAATTGTAGTTTCTAGCTCTTCTATTCTCTGTTCCGAATGAGCCTTTTCATTAAATGCAGCCTCCTGGGAAATCTGTATCAAATAACAACAACAATACATAAACAACAAGTCTGAACTCCCCACAGACATGTAATGCAATTAACCCTCAGGATTAGAATATAATCTTTACCAACTTTAATTAAGTAATTTTCATGTTAAAATAACAGGGGGAGGGCAGGCAGAATCAAACCTTTAACTGTTCCCTGAGGCTATCACGTTCCGTAGCCATCCTTCGGAAATCTAACAGTGCTGTGTCCCTTTCTATCTCCACACGTCTTAATATAGTTTGCGCTTTCACACTACTTCTAGGAGTACTGGGATATTTCATAAGCTCCTGACGAAGTTGGGAAATCTCTTCCTTTGCCTGTTGTTAAAACCAGCAGCATTAACAGTGATTCAGAAGAGATAATGTAATATGGTACCAGCCAGTGGTACATGGCTGGTAAAGCAGAGCATCCAGAAACTGTGCAATATCAAAGATGAAGTAATAATTTGTACCTATATTCATTGATTCAGGAAAGCATTCTTAACTCAGGTCAGCACTTACAAACTTGTATTCAACTGACAGATTCAAATCATACAATTTCCGTAACTTTTTTCTATTTTTTGAACAAATACATTGCTTTATTTTTTCTTTTTTTTACACAAAAACAAAAGTAGCATTTTTTCCTTGCACATCACCTTAAGTTATTTCAAATAAACATATAAACAAAATTACCTGTTCATAAAGATTGACAATTCTGTCTCTCTCAGCTGTTAAAACTTTGAAGTTACCCTGAATTTCTGCCATATGGCGCTCATATCTTTTCAGCCTTGACTTAAATTCTTCATTTTCTCTCAAGACTTTCAAAACTTCTTGATCAGAACTCCCTCCCTTAAAGAATAAGGTGTTAGAAGACTAAAGTGGCGAAACAAAACTTGAAATGCTTTCTTATTATATCTGTTTTGGAAACTTCTGTAGAAGATTTAATAAGCCTGCAACCTGGGTTTGTTCAGCCTTGAGAAGAGAAGGCTTAGGGGAGACCTTATTACCATGTACCAGTACATAAAGGGTGTCAACCAAAAGGATGGAGACTGCCTTTTTATGAGGAGTCACATGGAAAAGACAAGGGGTAATGAGTATAAGTTGCTCCGCGGGAGATTCAGATTGGATTCCACAATAAATTTTTTCACCATGAGAACAACTAAATGTTGGAATAATCTCCCCAGGAAAGTGGTAGATTCCTCTACACTGGACACTTTTAAAGCTCAGCTTGAAAGGGTGCTGGGCCAGATCATTTAAACTATATATCACCTAAAAAGGTAGACGTGATCCCTGAGGTCCTTTCGGACCTGGCATTCTATGATTCTATCATTCTAGTAACCTCTAGCCAGTCAAGACTCTACACACATATTTCTTAGTATCAGAGATCAAATATACACACAATTTTCTAAAATACAGATTTATTTTGAGCACCAAATATCTATCACAAACGGTGCTGATGATCTTCTTAATAATTACTTAAAATAATACTTAAAAATTACTTAAAATGTAAGCAGTTGCTAGTAACCTTTTAAAGTGATATACATGCACACCGTGTAATGTGGCAGTTAAGTTCACATTAAGCCCATTTCTGTCTTACACATCACTTCATTAATAAACAATTTGCTTTTCTTCTTGGCAATTATAGCTTTCATAATTCAGCATAAGATAAACCAATTTTTTAAAAAATGCATTACTTCTTCTAAAGTGTTTCCCAGTCTTACCTGGATGGATGAAAAATCTTTTGACATCCTGCCACAGGTAGAGGTTCACTTTGGACCTGAAAATGCGTTTCTAAATACGTTCAGCAAATTCTCAGT
Organism: Tapera naevia; assembly: GCA_033556795.1. Classification (NCBI taxonomy): domain Eukaryota; kingdom Metazoa; phylum Chordata; class Aves; order Cuculiformes; family Neomorphidae; genus Tapera; species Tapera naevia. The sequence continues at coordinate 20,366,780 of JAUMJJ010000029.1, forward strand.
CTCAGTTTTATAGTAGTCTCTGTCCTTTTCTGAAGTCTTGATAAATGTATTAAGGTAACTTTCCCTGCTTTATTTCAGCTTCCATTTGTAAAATAACCTGCATATGCAAAATCAACAGAATTCATTCACTGAAATAGAATTTTTGCAAGGAATCATACTTCAATGTAAATTAGGTAAACAAACTCTTCAAATTGAAGATGAAAAGGATGCCTAAGTAAAATAAATATCCATTTCATACTTTAAAGTAATTTCTGAATATCTAAATTTTCTCATTTTGTTATACTGCAAAATATGTCTGAATGCCCTTCTAAAAGGTATCCAACAGGGCAGAAAAGGACATAAAAGCTAAATGTTAATTAACGTGAAACATATCTGTTCAAAACTAAGGAGGACAATTAAGTAGATTTGTACTGGACTATCTAATATTTTTTTTAATTTTACAGAAATTAGTCTACCTTGTTTACTTAAGACCTGTGAAAGGTGAATTTTGAAATGAAAATAAAGTAATACACAAATGAGTACAGTTGAAATTGAGGATATCATGTGGGGGCCCAAACCAGATTTTGAATATGAACTGCAATTCCAAATTTCAAAACTGCACATTAAATTCCTCTCTGTTATAATCTAGCTGTTGCAAGTAGCTGGAATCATAAAAGTTTAAGCACCTAAGGAATACTAATCTCTGCAAATTTACTATTTTTGTTAAGACTCATGCAAAAGTAGGTCTTTAAATCCAAGAAAATTATAAATTTATCACCTAAATCTCTCAGTGAATCTCTCAAATCACAAACTTTCTCGCTGAAAGATCGAAATCTTTCTGCAGTAATTCAGCAGTAAAGTCTAAGCAGTCAGAGTGTTGGAATTTTTTTCTGGCTGGGATTCTTTGCAGGATTGTAGCATAAGCTCAAATATAGGAAAGAAAAAAAACAACCCCACCCACCTTGACATTTGAGGCAAATGTTTAATTACAGTACGAAATTATCTTGAACACATAAAAAAAATCCCTATTAATTTATACTGGAAGCAAATGAACACTTCTGAGTGGAAGTGTCAATCTGCTTGAGGGTAGGGAGGCTCTACAGAGGGATCTGGATAGGCTGGATTGATGGACTGCAACCAACAGGATGACACAAAGCCAAGTGTCGGGTCCTGCACCTGGGATACAACCACCCCATGCAGCTTTACAGACATGGGGAAGAGCGGCTGGAGAGCTGCCTGGCAGAGAAGGACCTGGGGGTGTTGGTTGAGAGCCAGCTGAGCATGAGCCAGCAGAGTGCCCAGGTGGCCAAAAAGGGCAATGGCATCTTGTCTTGTATCAGAAACAGCGTGGCCAGCAGGACAAGTGAAGTGATTGTGTCGCTGTACTCAGCATTGGTGAGACTGCACCTTGAGTACTGCGTTCAGTTTTGGGCCCCTGACTACAAGGAGGACGTTGAGGTGCTGGAGCACATCCAGAGAAGCACAACAAAGCTGGTGAAGGAGCTGGAGCACAAGCCTTTCAAGGAGTAGCTGAGGGAGCTGGGGCTATTTAGCCTAGAGAAAAGGAAGCCGAGGGGTGACCTGAGCACTCTCTACAGCTGCCTGAAAGGAGGTTGTAGTGAGATGGGTGTTCGTCTCTTCTCTGAAGTGTAAGGCAATAGGATGACAGGAAATGGTCTCAAATTTTGCCAGGGGAGGTTCAGATTAGATATCAGGAAATTTTTTTTCACCGAAACAGTTATCAGGCACTGGCACAGCTGCCCAGGGAGGTGGCTGAGTCACCATCCCTGGAGGTGTTTAAAAGACGGGTAGATGAGGTGCTTAGGGATGTGATTCAGTAGTGGACAGGTATGGTTGGATTTAATGATCTCAAAGGTCTTTTCCAACCAAGTGATTCTATGATTCTATGAAAACCAGCGCCCGGCTGAGGACAGGTGGGCAGTCAGTCTTGCTGTCTGGGATGAAGCTGGGAAGGGAGGCAGGAAACCCAGCCCACAATAAATTTAAATATTGATTTAAGTTATATTTATCACAGGCAAATACTTCTACCATTACAATATTGCATAAATTTCAAAATATTCCAACAGTGTTTGTAACATCTTACAGAAGACAGAATATTAAGATAAAATTTTGAAGAAAAAATGATACTTCTTTCTGTTTTGCAGGTGATTTACAAGGTATTCTAAACAGATGTAAGCAACTTTGTAAAAAAGAACTATTAAGATTCTCAAAAGAAAAATCATTACAGGATAGCTGCAAAACATAAACAGATTCCCATCCAACTAGAGACAGAAAACTACTAATTAAAACAGATTAAAACAGTTTTTCCAGTCTGTAACTTGTCTGTAATCAATGAAAATAAACCAAGTGAAATTCACTTGTACAACTTAATTTCATGCAGGAATGACCTGATTTCATAGTGACATATACATTACGGATACATGTTTAGCTCACAGATTTTAGTGTTTTCACTGTGTGTCACCTTCTTTATCTTGGCCTGCTGGTGTTGAATTTGAATATACCATTAAAAAAAGGAGAACAAGAGTTGAATTATCTTTTTATATTCATTAGTGCAAATACAGCATTTTAGCTCAACTGTTCTAGTCCAAAAGGAGTATTTTGTAGGTTTTCTGGTTTGACTAGGTGGAAAACATATTGTTTAGTAAAACTTCACTTGATCTAGAAGGGAATCAGTTAAAAGTGTTATCTTCAGATGCAGTCCAGGATTAGGAAAAACAGTAACAGTTGAGTTATGTCAGGTGACTGAATGAAAAAGGAAGCATCAGATACCTTTCCCAGAACTATCTTACCAAGAAACTTTTTTAAAACAGGAACACATTGACTATACCTGTGAGCTAAAGAAATAAGTACATACTTACACTAATGGCAAAAAAAGAAAAAGAAAATGCTTTCTTCCATCTGAGCACTAGTACTAAATCACGTAACTGTGTGTGCATAGAATGCAATATTCCATTATCCTGTGAAATCAACGGCAATTTGCACTGAAATTACATTCTTTTCAACTGCAAGCGAAATTTCAATCCTGAAGCCATTCTACACTTGAAAAATAACACAGACAGAACCTATTCCTCCTTCATCCCAGCAAACGTATTTCAAAGCAGAGACAAAAGCTAGAAATTCAGCCCAAAAAGTCCAACCATTCAGTCCAAAAAGTCCATCCTTTCCCCCTCAAAACTATTCCCTATAATATTAGCAAGTAAATTAAAATATCACTGCACAATATTAATTCCGGTAAGTAGTTACACACAATATTAATTCCAATAAGCAGTTACCTTTGCTTCTTCAAGCTCCTTATCAGCAGTATTCAATAGCAATGTATTTCCCAGCTCCTCAGATAGTTTGCCAATTGCAGCGAGTTTTTTATGCAGATGATAATTTTTACAGGTGAACCTACCCACTTGACTTCCAATCACTTGCTTCTTATCATGCAGTTGTATGACACGTTGCCTTAGCTCATGGTTTATCTTCTTCAGATCTTCAATCTATGAGGACAAGGAGGAAGAAAGTATTTTACTTCATTTTTAAGGATTTGCAGAGAGTATTTCATGACAAGAAGTAATTTACCATTTTAAAAAAATCAGTATACATTATTCACAAATGATGAAAACATATAATATCAGCATCATTTTCAACAGAATAATTTTGAAAGGTTATGGACAATAGAGTACACAATCCTTAACGTTCATGCTAAAAACTGTATCAAGCTGGGCTGCCACTACTATTATTCTCTCATAGTACTGTAAGAGGAAATGTTTCTCCAGGACTGGTCTCAAGTTTCCAACTTTACTCACAATGGATCTGTTCAATCTTAGAAATGTCCTCCAGTCATCCTCTTTGAGTTGGCCCCATACTATTCACACATACTTCACAAAGGCCAGCAGAGATGTAGCCGATCAAATATTAATGTTAATTAATCAATTAATCATTTTCCTGAAACAATATTGTCTTTTAAAAAATATTGCATGGCATTTTTTTAAGAAACTGGAAGTTGCTAACTACTTTCATACTACGAACCTATGGTAACATCTCAGTCTGTAGGAGCATTACTGCCTCAACACAGCTTTTCAATTTTCTGAGTCCTCAGATTTCTAAAATGCCAACCTGATCAAGATATGGATACAACGCGATGCAGAAACTCTGTTGCTTTCACAGACTGAGTATGTAATGTAGGAGAAATCAGTATTGCTGAATACCGAATTCCACAAGGCTCACTTGATCCTAACAATTAGAGCGTTTTCTTCAGGTACTCCTAGCAGTGCACAGAAATACATTTTAAATTATTTAGGAAGACCCAAAAAGGTGCTTTATGACAAAAAGCTTTCCAGGTGGGCTCTATCCTGTGACATTCAGTGGTTTTTATTTTACCACTTCTTCTGTTCAAAGGGTATACAAATATACCAGGAGAGTCAGTGAAAACGCTATGAATTTATTCTCATTGTAATTTTATGTCTTCATCAAGCCTGATACAGTGAATGCTACTGAACTAATAATAAAGCGCAGTTATAAACCTGAAAATGTGATAATTATGGATTGGTCAAGTGGAAAAGTAGTTTAAAAGGAAAAAAAAAAAAAAAACAACAAAAAGCCACCACAGAAAGCATCCACAAAGGGCAGTAGAGACAGCATCTGTACCTCTATATTTCCGGATTCCCATATTTTTATTAAGTCATAAAATTGAGGGAAACTATAGTTGTACTGCTACTGGAGGAAGTTCACAACAATGGCTGCTTTACAGGGTGGGAATGGGAGTGCTAAGGAAGGGCATGGAAACCAAATCCTACTCTGCATCTGAATGCACACTTTTGCAGAATCTAAATCAGAGTCAGGTCTACACCCACGAGCTTCAAGTAACTATGTACACCAGATGTGGTTTTGTTGCTCCATACAACCAACCTGTATCATTATCTTAGGGGTCTTTTGCAACCTAAATAATTCTATGATTTTTCCCTCCTCATCTTCTCTTGAATGACCAAGAAAGTTTTGGCAAGCACTCAGAGAGGCCACATATAGACTACAAAATTAAGGGTTCCTAATGGAAAATATCATTTGAATTATTTACTCTGCTTTATACAGATAGAATTTACAATTTGAGCACCTTAATGAATTACAATTGTCCTCACAATGCTATATGATGAAAACGGTCTGTAAGCAGACAAAATTACCAATTTACTTAGGGCTTTAGACACTCAAAAAACACTCACAGCCATCAGAAATCATACAGACCAACCAACCCTCACTTCTGTCATGTCATTCTGCTCTAGCTCATGACAGCTTGTTGCAGCAATATAAACTGGGAAGGAGAATGGTACCATTTAACTTTCTAGGCAAAAAAGGAATCATAAAATCATCAAATGGTTTGAGTTGTAAGGGACCTTAAAGATCATCCAGTTCTAACCCCCCTTCCATGGGAAGGGACACCTCCCATCAGTTCAGGCAGCTCAAGGGCCCATCCAACCTGGCCTTGAACACTTCCAGGGAGGGGTATCCACAACTTCCTTGGGCAACCTGTGTCAGTGTCATGTTTCCATACATACTGGAGGTGCATTCAGCTTCTAACAATTTTATTGGATCTGCCCAAAGTTTCTACTTAGAGTTTTTTAATATGAATGAGCACTGTTTGGTGATAGTTACTGGCACTTAAATTTCCTCAGACTTTCTGTACTTAATGTCATAAAATTTGACTATGTTCTATAATTCTTACACTTTAAATGCAAAAGAAAATGTAAAATTCTCTCCTATTAATCATCTGACAAATCTGCACGTCTGTGTTTGGAAACACAGAAGTAATTCCCGTTTAATTCATTTAAATTACCCAATTTTTTAATAGATTCATCCTTCTTGCTATCTTCATAAAAGAATTTTAAAAAGGTCTCCAGTTTATTTTTGAAAGCAGACACACATTGATCATGGTAATGGGTCAAACGTATATCTTGCTCATATGTTGAGGTTGCTCAGAGCCCCATCCAACCTGAATACTTCCAGGGATGGGGCATCCACCACCTCTCTGGGCAACCTGTCCCAGTGTTTCACAGCCCTCAGTGTGAAAAATTTCTTCCTAACAACTAGCCCAAACCTGACCACTTTTAGTTTAAACCAGTACCCCTTGTCCTATATTAAAGAAAGACCTCTAAGATAATTATCAGCCCAAACATCAGCCCAACACTACCAGATCGGTTTTGATTTCCAAGTATTCCAGTGAGTGATTATCCCAAACACAAGGATATGCAACTGTTGGAACAGGTCTAGAGGAGGTCCATGAAGAAGATCAGAGAGCTGGAGCACCTCTGCTGTGAGGACAGGCTGAGAGAGTTGCGGAGTTGTTCAACCTGGAGAAGATTCTGGGGAGACCTTAGAGCAAAGTTCCGGTACCTGAAGTGGCTATAGGAAAGCTGGAGAGGGGCTCTTTACAAGGGCAAGTAGTGATAGGATGTGGGGCAATGGCTTTGAACTGGAAGGGGGAGATTTAGATCAGACATTGGGAAGAAATTCTTCACAATGAGGGTGGTGAGACACTGGCACAGGTTGCCCAGGGAAGCTGTGGATGCCTCCTCCCTGGAGGTGTTCAAGGCCAGGTTGGATGGGGTCTTGAGCAGCCTGGTCTGGTGGGAGGTGTCCCTGCCCATGGCAGGGGGGGTGGAACTGGATGATCTTTAACTTCCCTTCCAAACCAAACCAAACCAAACCAAACCAAACCAAACCAAACCAAACCATTCCATGATTAACTATTTACGACGCTCCCTTCCTCCTTGTTCTCCACGGGGAACGCAGCATCAGCACCTGTGCCAGCCCCGCCACCCTCCGCCCGGGGTCCCGCCGCTCTCTACCTTGGGTCGACCCGCCTCTCTCCCCTGCTGATTCCCTGCGGAGCTCCAAGGGCTCGTGGAGACTCCCGGGGCGGGCTGTGGCATCCGCGCCCACCGCCGCTCCCGCCCCTACGGCCGGGGAATGGCAAGGGAGAAGAGGGGGGTGGGGGGGTCGCCGCGTCCCAACGGCCGCGTGCCCGCGCGCGCCCTGGTAACGGCTGCCCGCGCGCCGCTGCCGGCCCCGCCGCGGGGTGAGGGAGGAGGCGGGGAGGGAGAGAGGTGGGCACAGAGCCACGGGATGACCTGAGTTCGAAAGGGCCCACAAGGATCATCGAATCCAGCTCCTGTCCCTGCACAGGTCAATCCCAACATTCACACCGTGTGTCTGAGGGCGATGCCCAAATGCTTCTTGGCTATTGTCAGGCTTGGCACCGTGACTGCTTCCCTTGGGAGCTGTTCCAGTGCTCCACCACCCTCTGGGTGAGGAACCTTTTCCTAATGTCTAACCCAACCCTCCCCTGGCACATCTTCCTGCCATTCTCTCGTTTAGGAAGTCCTGAAAGTGGAGGCACCAACTTCTGGCACAGCACCAGCACAATGGCTTTACCTAAGGAGGTCTGTGTAATGAGTACACAGTCCCTACACTTTTATTCTCTTTAATCTTGCTTTCAGAGATACCTGTTGTCCTCACAGGTTTGTAAGACTTAAGTGCTACAGGCAAACGCAAATGAGAGGCTAGAAATAAACTTAAAAAAATCACTAAAAAAACCCACCCAAATCAGAGGCCAAAAATGTAAGAACATATGCACTGTAAAATCCTGTACAAAACTACCAGTAAAATCCTTATTCTATTAATTTCAATATAAATATTTATGAGAACTGCCTTCATATAAATTTCAATTATTTCTCTGCTTGATTTCATCTTGGGAGGATTTTGAGTAACTCATGTATGAAAATTAAACTTTCAGATATTAGCTTTATGACTTATAGAATCATAGAATCATTGAGGTTAGAAAAGACCTCTAAGATCATCAAGTCCAACCATCAGCCCAACACAACCATACCTACTAAATCATGTCCTAAAGTGCCACATCTACACGTTTCTTGAACACTTCCAGGGATGGTGACTCCACCACTTCCCTGGGCAGCCTGTGCCAATGCTTCACCACTCTTTTGGAAAAGAAATTTCTTTCTAATATCCAGTCTAAACCTCCTCTTGCACAACTTGAGGCCATTTCCTCTCATCCTATCATTTGTTAGCGACTTGTTAGTAACAGACTTACAGCATAGTTCCTCAATAAACATTACTAAAGTCAAGAAAAGGTGCTCATATTTCTTTTTGCGGTTAAGTAGAAATGAATATTGAGTGACAGCTGCTATATCTTTTTGAATGGCCTTTTTAGTTGGGAGTGGGCTAAGCCAAATCTCTCCTCAAGTGACGTAATGTTCTCTGCAGACCTCATCAATAAAAAGATTACTTCCTTATTTAATTCAATTCTTCATAGTTATTTGGGGATGGAGACAGGGAGGTAAGTGAATATTACAGATTGGCATACTCTGACATATGCAATAATACCTCACATGGTTGGTTTAAGTGGAATTTTTTGGTTTTAAAGCACCCTTAACTACCTTTAATTCCAACCTTCCTGGGGCCATCTGCACATGTGCAGCATAGACCCACCCTGATTAATCCAAAAGCTTCAAAGAAAGACAGGGAAAGGCAGCACAAGCAACACTTACAGGTCAGACGATTTCAGGGACAAAGCCAAGCAGCCATGACTTGTCAGTCCAGCCCCAGCAGAGAAGACGAGCATTCCAAAACCGCCATAGCTGATCAGCTGGGACAGACAGGGAGTTCACGGAGCTCATTTGAACACCTGTACTCTAATTAGGTTCATCTCTTTCAGAAACTAACATCCAGGAGATAGCGTTACAGATGAAAACTCCAACAGTTGCCATACAATCTCTCTGGCTTGACAAGAACAAAACAAGTGTTAGGTAAGAAAGACTTAATCTTGTGAAAATAGCCTTCCTTATCTTCTGTCCAAAACCCGATCTAATTAATGTACGTAAGATGCATGTGCCAGTTGTATTGTCCAGAATAAACATTACCCTTAACATTACACTTGTTTCTTGACAGTGGCAAGCATTAGCTTCGCACATACAAAAAAACCCAGTCTGAACAAATTCCTGCTTTTTAATGCCAGGACTAACATATTAACTGGTTTGCAAACATTGTGAAGTTAAAACGTAAAGGTATTACAAGGCAAATTACATTTTTCTTTATTCCACTAACAAAATCATATTAAAGAAATTACTTATGATGTTTGCTAGTACCCCAGGACAGGAGTTCTTATTCACAAGCACCTCTAGCCGCACATCCCTTCTTGGAACAGCACAGACAAGGAGGAGAAGACTAGCACCCTTGAAGAAAGTGGTGTGAAATGGGTAAGGAGGCTCTGTGAGTCCTGTAACTCCTATTGCCTGCTCATGTTTAGGCATGAATATAAACAGTCTTTGAAAGAGGCTGCTTTAGGTAATCCCAAAGTCAAGATGAGAAATTGGAGAAAATGTACTTTCTTCCCTGTTAGGCATTAGCATAGATTTTATATTCCGGAGACAGTGCCTTGCGAATGACAGGGGGTTCATTTTCACGAACAGGGTTTTTTGGCAAGCTGCCACTATTGAGCACTCACGGATAGAGCTCACCTTTTTGGAGATCTGGAGCAAGTAATAACTCTAAAATATGATCCTCATCTAAAGAGAGAGAAGAAATTAGAACCTTTTAACCTCCAGGAAAAAAAAGAGCAAAAGAAACAAGTCTTTTTCTTTTTCTCTCTTCTTCCTGGATTTCTTATAAGTATTAATTTCTGATTTGGGTATAGTGGAAATCATCAGAGAAGACTATGCGCTATCATGTTTATCTCCAAAACAGTTGTGAAAAGATAGCATTCTGGGTTTTCCTAACTTTACCAAAACTAGTCTTCATGAAAAAAATCAATTTAAGAGTGCAATTATAAATATTTTAATTGGTTTTGTTCTGATATGTCTACGGATTTCTCTCAGTGATGTATGGTGAGTTCTCTCTTATATGTTAATGCTGGCTAATGTTGTGCAGAGCAGTTGCTTTTCGTGTCCCGAACAAAGATTTGTTGATCAAAGAAAGAATGAAACTCATAGGCAAGACTGTTTACAAAAGCAAAAATAATCACCACTGTATTTTGGAGATATATGATTTATACAATAGTAGTTGAGGTGGAAGAAATTTAAAAAGCCAGATACAGAAAAGTTAGTATTTAGGTCCACAGAGAAGACAGCATTAGTATAGTTTTGCCTTACCTCACATTCCACAACTCAGATTTTCCTAGATAGTGCAGTCCTTGCTAGCCTGAGTAAAGAAAGAAAGAAATCACGATGTGTATGCTTTATCCATTGGGAAAGTATCGGACACCATACCTGAAAATCTGGGACAAATTAGGCCAGATACTGAATATTACAGTTTGTTCCAAATTCCATGTACTGTTGGGGCTAGGACATGCATGAAGGATGTGCTTCTGTTTACAGAATGCCTGGCCTGTTTAAGAAGTCATAAGGACACTATCCCTGTTAGCCAAGATAACATGGCAGGAATGTTTCTTGTGTTGATGTTTATTTGATAGACTTGCCCCTTTCCTGTATTTCCAGCAAAGAAACCTCATTATTAGAGCAGTCACTGAGCTAGTTGATGGAAATTTCAAGCAGTTTACATTGATAGGGCTGTGAATACAGTAAAACATGAATGTAGTAGTCCTTCTTGAGGGAGTTGGTCCCTAAAATCTGAAACCACAGCAATGGCCTAAGTCTGGCTTATTTACTGGCCCTTGAAAAACAAAGACCTCCAGTGGTTACAGTGTTCTAAGGAAAAAAATCTCTAGAATGAGTTGGAAGAATCTTGTGTTCTGAAAGCTTTTAGAAGTTTGATATTTATGATTAAAACAGCAGACCTAAGGTGGCCAAGTTGGCAAACAGGACTTTTATGGCCAAGTATAGAGAGTTGTATTAGTCAGGTCCACAGGGAAGAAGATGGCATTGTTATGACTTGGTTCAACCTCTCTTCTGCTAACACAAGCCTTCTTCCCCTCTCCTGCCCCAGCTGCATTTCCATGTATAATTCAGCTCCTGCTAGAGCAAATGTAGAAAGTAATAAATCCTCTTACGGCTGCTGCCTGAGGGTCTGTGAAAATTAACATCAGCTATGCAGATGGACGTTAGCCTCAGACTTCCATCACAGGAGAGTGGCCCAATGCCTTTGGGATTCCTGTACACAGAGATTGAACACAGAGTTGCATTCCTGAGAGAAATGCTGCAATAAGTGTCACTAAGGTAGTTTTTGCTGGATTCTCCAATGGGATAATTTTATATTCTGAGATTTTATGTGTCCTCAAGATCTTCTGCTGTCTTATAATGTAACATCATTCTGTTTGTAAATTCATACTTTCTGCTTATTGCCAGGATATTTCTAATTATCTGGCCAGGTTTGTCTTCAACAGTAGCCACTTTTCAGGAAAGGTATTTATTGCTGCAACAGAAACAGACCCGCAGTGTTTTTACCTGTCCACTTCATATTCTGCTACTTCACATTTTCAGTAAATTCTAGTTCTGACTGAAGGAGCAGAGACTTACATTGGTTATGCCCACAGTTTTCAACCTGAAAAACACAGTGTAATGTCTCACAGTATGTTTTTACTGACACCACGTGGCAAAAATGAAGGAAAGGCACATTACAAATCTCTAAGTGCTGAAACAGAGACAAATGGTCCTGAATTTTGTTTGTTTTTTTACTAACACAAGATGTATATCACTTCCTCTGAGCCGTGTCACAGTGCCTGGGTTCACTTTTGAATTCTGCCAACTGCCTCAAAAGCTGATCTTCCAATATGTGGAACACAACATCAACACATTTGTATGGTCAAATTCCACATGCTTTTTACCCTATGCATTACAGAGCAGTTCACCCCAGTGAAAGGTTATCACTGGTCTGGTTAAGCAATGAGTTATGCCTGTTTCAAACTGTTTAAAATAATTACCAACTTATGTCTTTTTTTTTAATGTTCTAAAACACCCTGCCATGTGCTGGGATACACATCATGTCAGGCTCCTTTTAGTCTGTTCCACCCACGAAATACCACCAGCACGTGTGTGGTGATGCTTTGTTACTTTTTACTTGCCCTACTACACCCACGCATCCTTTTTAAGAGTTTGGTAAGGAACTGTCATGCTCTTAATGATCCAGTTCTTCAGTAGGAAACAGCCTTAAGCTCACATCTTTAATCTCTGAAGCCTTTCACCCATTATCCACCTTCTTTGCTCCTTCACCTTTCAGGGAATATAGCTATTCTAGTACTCTTTCTTCAATCAGAAGGTAAAGGCAATTCAGGCCTCACCATAAACAGTTTTCTTTATTGGGAAAGCAAACATATGAACATCCCATACCCAAGGGCAGATTGCTTCCTCAAATAATTTCACTGCTTCGCCTGAACGAGGATAGTGATTTGGCATTTCTTCCACAGCCACCCATTCCTAGAACTGGAAAGAAAAAAAATCACAGAATCACAGAATGGTTTCAGTTGGAAAAGACCTTAAGATTGTTGAGTCCAACCATCGATTCAGCCCTGCTAAGTCCACCACTAGACCAGGTCCCCATGTGACTGTTCCTCTTCAAGAGGAATAGTCTATGTGAATTATCAGAACCCACTAACCCACTGTCCCACCTTTTTTCTCTACAATGCTTTCATGTTCTGGGACTTCAATATTGAGGAGAAATGAGAAATAAAAGTATGCAATGTATCCTTTATGAATACACATACACCAGCAAGAGATAAATAGCACATGTTTGTCCATATAGATAAAAAAACTAGTAGTGCTGAGTGATGGCCCAAAGTGAAAATTTAAACACAGACAAGAGGTCCTGAAGAAGAGTTACAGCTAAGTTCTGGTAAATTTTAGGAATGGCTTAAATCAATGCAAGTCTGAAGACAACCTGCTCCAGGCAATATATCTTTAATTATCTAGTCTTTGTCCATTTCCAGCTTATCAATGAGTTATGCCATCAACATTTAGTTTCTGTATCTTCAGGAATGCCTCAGATAGATCGTTTCTATGTATTTGACAAACCTGTGTGCACTTCTGTTGATTTATTCAGCCTCTCTTTGAACTCATGAAAGCTTCTCACCTCCAGCTCTGGAACCCTCAGCACAAGAAGGACATGCAGTTGTTCGAGTGAGTCCAGAGGAGGGCTACTAAACTGATCCAAGGGCTGGAACACCTCTCCTGCGAGGAGAGGCTGAGAGAGTAAGAGTTGTTCAGCTTGGAGAAGAGAAGGCTCCAATGAGACCTTGTAGCTGCCTTCCAGTCTATAAAGGAGTTCTACAGGAAAGACATAGACAGACTTTTTAGTTTTGACTGTTGAGGTAAGACAAGGGGTAATGGCTTTAAACTAAGCAAGGGTAGATTTAGACTAGATATTAGGAAGAAATTTTTTACAATGAGGGTGGTGAACACTGGAACAAGTTGCCCAGGGAGGTAGTGGAGGCCCCCCCATCCATGGAAACATTCAAGGCCAGATTGGATGTGGCTCTGAGCAACCTGATTGAGTTGATATCCCTGCTCCTGCTGGGGGGGTAGACTAGATGACCTGTACAGGTCCCTTCCAACCCAAAGCATTCTATGACTCTATGATTCTTCTAGCATCCAGAACTTCCCGTGGCAAGAAATTCCATAGCTGGGTCTTGCCCACAGAATCATCCATTTTATCCATTGTGCATATTGCCTTTTGCTGGCATGACCAGATGCTTCATAGTTATTGCCCTGGGAGAGGCAGTAAAGGTCAACGTGGACCTACTTCCTTCAATGCCACATAACATTTTGCAATCACTTACCGTGGGAGGTTTTGTTTGTGGTTTTTAACTTTCAGCTGCTGTGCAGCTAAGTTAATTCTGGCCGCTCCCCAGCTCTCCTCACCCCACCACGTCCTGGCTGTGGGGTGAGAAGCACTGCCTGCCCTCTCTGCTCCCTGCCTGCTCTCCTCAGCTCTCACTCACTCAGCACAAGCCTCTGACAGCCTTCCACCGTCATCGGGGTGCTGGGTTCCCTGCCTCCCTTCCCAGCTTCATCCTGGGCAGCAAGGCTGCCTGCCTACCCTTCCAACCCTGCTTGGTTGGAAAAGACCTTAGAGATCATCGAGTCCAACCATACCTGTCCACTACTAAACCAGATCCCTGAGCACTTCATCTACCCGTCTTTTAAACACCTCCAGGGATGGTGACACAACCAACTCCCTGGGCAGCTGTGCCAGTGCCTGACAACGCTTTTGGTGCAGAAATTTTTCCTGATATCCAGTCTGAACCATGTCTGGCGCAACTTGAGACCATTTTCTCTCGTCCTATCACCTGTCACTTGGGAGAAGAGACCAACACCCATCTCGCTACAACCTCCTCTCAGGGAGCTGCGGAGAGTCTCCCTCAGCCTCCTCTCTTCCCGGCTAAACAGCCCCAGTTCCCTCAGCTGCTCCTTGAAAGACTTGTGCTCCAGCCCCTTCACCAGCTTCGTTGCCCTTCTCTGATCGCGCTCCAGCACCTCCACGTCCTTCTTCTAGGGAGGGACCCAAAATACAGTATTCACAGTGCAGCCTCACCGATGCTGAGTACAGGGGCACAATCGCATCCCTGGTTCTGCTGGCAACACCATTTCCGATACAGGCCAAGATGCCGTTGTCCTTCTTGGCCAGTTCGGCACACTGCTACCTCATGCTCTGCCGGCTGTCAGCCAGCACACCAGCTCCTTCTCTGCCAGGCAGTTTTCCAACCACTCTTCCCCAAGCCTATAAGGCTGTATGCTTCCCGGTTCCCTCCCTCCCCTCCCCGTCTTCATCCCGGGCAGCAGGGTTGGCAGTCTGCCCGTCCGCAGCGGGGCGCTGGATTTCCCTCCTCCCTCCCTCCGTCCTCTTTCCCCTTCGCCTTCTCGGTTTCTTCCAAGTGACAGGCGACAGGACGAAAGGGAATGGCGTCACATTGCGCCACGGGGGTTCCGATTAGACATCAGGAACAATTTCTTCACTGGAAGGGCTGTCAGGCACCGGCACAGCTGCCCAGGGAGGTGGTTGAGTCACCATCCCTGGAGGCGTTCAAAAGACGGGTAGATGAGGGATCTGGTTTAGTAGTGGACAGGTACGGTTGGACTCGACGATCTCAAAGGTGTTTTCCGTTCCAGGCAGCAGGGCTATCGCCCGCCCGTCCTGGGCAGGGCGCTGTGCTTGCCGCCTCCCTTCCCGGCTCCATCCCGGGCCGCCCGCCCCCAGCCCGTGTGACCGCGGGAAGCGGAAGGCGCGCTGAGCTCACGCGCCGCCGTGAGCAGTGACTGGTGCTGCGGGCGGGACGGGACGGGGCGGGGGAAGGGAAGGGAGGGGGTGTGGAGCCCCGCGGGGGAGCGGGGATGGCTGCCGTGCGGCGAGGGAGGGTCACTGCGTGTGACTGTCCGCTGTGAGGGCACTGTGGCACCGCCGGGAGGGAGGGTGCCCGCGTCCGTAGGGATGTGTCAGCGGGGGGACCGGCGCCCGTGGCTCCGCGGGGCTCGGCTTCCCTTTGGGAAGGGCGGTGCGGGCTCCAGGGCAGGGAGCCCCGCGCCTGGCTGGCTCTGCGCTGGCCCAGAGAGCTCCTGAGCGCGTTGGCTCTGTGTTTTCTTAGCATATCAATGCAAAAAAAATAACAGATAAAACTGGGCTGCTGAAATTAGAATAATGGAATCGCTTGGTTGGAAAAGATCTTTGGGATCATCGAGTCCAACCGTACCTGTCCACTACTAAACCACATCCATGAGCACCACATCTACCTGTCTTTTAAACACCTCCAGGGATGGTGACTCAGCCAGCTCCCTGGGCAGCTGTGCCAGTGCCTGACAACGCTTTCGGTGAAGAAACTTTTCCTGATGTCTAATCTGAACCTCCCCTGGCGCAACCTGAGACCATTTCCTCTTGTCACCTGTCACTTGGCAGAAGAGAGCAATACCCACCTTGCTACAACCTCCAATTAGCAAAATTAATTAAGCTTAACATGAGCTAGCAATGTGCTCTCACAGCCAAGAAAGCCAACCGTATCTTGGGCTGCATCAAAAGAAATGTGAGTAGCAGGTCCTAAGAGGGAATCCTGCTCCTCTACTCTGCTCTCCTGAGACCTCACCTCGAGTATTGTGTTGAGTTCTGGAGCCCTCATCGCAGGAAGGATATGGATGTGTTACAGCAAGTCTAGAGGAGGATCATGAAGATATTCAAATGGCTGGAGCACCTCCCGTGTGAGGACAGGCTGAGAGAGCTGGGGCTGTTCACCCTGGAGAAGACAAGGCTCTAGGGAGGCCTTATAGCAGCCTTCCATTACTTAAAGGGGGCTATAGGAAAGCCGGGAAGGGGCCCTTTATCAGGCAGTGCAGTGATAGGACAAGGGGAAATGGTTTTAAGCTGAAAGAGGGGAGATTTAGATTAGATGTTAGGAAGACATTTCTTACTGTGAAGGTGTTGAGGCACTGGAACAGGTCATGCATGCCCCATCCCTAGAGGTATTCAAGGATGGAGTGGATGAGGCTTTGAGCAAACTGGAACAGCTGAAGGTGTCCCTGCCCATGGCAGGCGGATTGGAACTGGATGATCTTTAAGGTCCCTTCCAACCCAGACCATTCAGTGATTCTATGAAAATACTCAAAGTATTAACAAGACTATATTGAGTGGGGGGAAAATGCATAGTTTAATTGCATTTCTTCCCGTCTTTTTTTAGGCACCTGAAGGACTGTTAGAAGGACTGAAGAGAAGCTACTCTGACAACCCCAGCCTTTATGTTCAGAACATACCAAGGTTTGAACAGCATAATCAACTTCAAGAGGAGAAACGTGCCTTGTACCTCATGTAAGTTCAGGAGCTACTTTGGGAGGAGCATGACTGCATCATGACAGCGACTGGCAGTCCATTTCTGTTGCAACACCAGGTTGTGCACTTGCCACATTCAGCTTTACCAGGGCAAGTATTCCTTCCATGTACTGTCCAGTTATTAGAAGCATGGTACTCCATACGTTACTAAAGAAGTGCCTTCCGCTATCCTGCATGCTCAGGACTCCAAAAGCTGGCTTCAGAAGCACAACTAGTGGAGGCCTCATTATTCAGTCTGCTTCTAATGATGTTTACCAAAATCTGGCTGTGGAAGACTGGATCCATGACCACATGGATTTACAGAACCAACAGGTTCTTTTCCTTTGGAGAAATTCCCCTGCTGTGGTAATTGGGAGACACCAGAATCCCTGGCAGGAATGCAACTTGAGGCTAATGAGGCAAAAAAATATAAAACTAGCCAGGAGGAGGAGTGGGGGAGGGACAGTTTATCATGACTTGGGCAATATCAATTTGACTTTTTTTACAACCAGAAAAAAATACGAACGAATGGCAAACCTGAAACTAATTGTGAAGGCGCTGAAGGCCTTGCGCCCCCAGTTAGAGGTACACGTCACTGACAGATACGACATCTTGCTAGGGGGGCAATACAAAATCTCAGGCACTGCTGCAAAGCTGGGAAGGGCAGCTGCTTATCACCACTGTACCTTACTCTGTAACGCAGATAAGGTTGTCTTATCTTCTGTGCTAAAGAGTCCTTACAAAGGACTAAAAAGCAATGCCACTCCTAGCGTGCCTGCCTCAGTGAAAAATCTCTTTGAAGAGGATCCTAGTTTAAATTGTGAGATGCTCCTAGATGCCATTGTGGAAGAATATGCTACACACCACCAAATAGATCATCATATCACTGTGATAAATCCATCTGATGAGACTGCGCTTCCTGGAATTAATCATAAAACTAAAGAACTACAAACCTGGGAATGGCTATATGGAAAGACACCAAAGTTCAGCGTTAGCACTTTCTTTAACATGGTCTATAAAGGTTCTGTCCTTGACGTGAAAGTCGATATGGATGTAAAGCATGGAAGGATTGAAGTCTGTAACATTGATCTGCCGGAGCAGTGGCTGCCACCAGCACTGTGCAGTGAACTAGTGAAGAGCCTTACTGGCAGTAAGCTTTGCCCAAACGAGATGACTACACTAATGACAGCATTACTAAGAGTGTGTCCACAAGATGATGAGTTACACAGCAGGTGGAATCTGCTATATGAGAACATGATAACGTTAATGTGACTTGGATTTTGAAAATGTAAGTTAAACTTCTGCTGCTTTTTTATTTATTGAAAGCAAAATTAAAACATTAATTTCTACAAGACGAATTTTTATTGTATTAGTCATAAAAGCTGTTTAATCTTTTTCTTTTGCTTAATACTACCTATTAGCAATTAGATTTCACACTGCCTGCAACGGAGCTTCCCAAACTGTAGGATGTAAGCCACTGTAAGGCTGTAGCCCTCTATCACTCCATGCTGACAGACATCATCACTGCTGAAACTAAGGAAAATGGTGAAGGCATCCCAAACTGGCTCTGTAGCAGAGAAGGCTGCAAATGTCTGACACGGATGAGATGGGGTACATGGAAAGCTTGCTGTTGCGTAGTCCACACGTGCAAAAGTGGAGGATGGATTAAGAAATTCAGTGTGGGGGATTTTGTGATGAGGGCAGGAGAGGCTAACTGGGATGGAGGTCATATGTGCCTTCTTTGTACCTGCACTGCCTGGCACAAAGGTGGGAGTCATCGTGGCCACAGGCACTGGTAGCTAAGCTAAAAGTAGGAACGTGTCTAAATTAGGAAATACAGATCCAGGAGAAATGGGTTCCTTATGTTACCACCCAGGAGAAAATTTGCTGCTGAAAGGCAATAGTGACCTGAAAATGTCAGTTTTCACATTAAATAAAATGAATAGCTCAATATAAAGTAAAATGAAAGAAAGAGTCAAGATATATTTCACTGTTATTGTTGAGTAAGCAGAATACAATTTTGATCAGGTCAGAACAGAAGCACTTTATTGCTGTAGCTGTAGGAGAGAACCCAATGCAGCAGTTACAGACTCCGCAGATGTGAACTCTGCCCAAATACGGCAGTTACAGAGTTCAGATTCCTTTATGTTAAACAAGTCTACCAAACTCCCCTTGAATAGTTCAGTTAGGTAAATTTGTAGTGGGATGTTCATCAAACAAAACAGCCATCAGTTCACCCTGTTGCAGTGTGAGCAAATCAAAGTAAATTCCATTCAAGGCTCAATATAAAGCACAACTGAATTTTCATGAGTCTTTTTCCCACAGGGTTAAATAGGGTGGTTGGACTTCAAAGGAAAGCATGGTATCCATAAATGAGGTGGACAGTTACAGACAAAGGGCTTGTTACTGGATGATACATGGGCAGTCCTGAAATACCAGCAGCATTTATTACTTGGGAAGATGAGTGAACTGCAGGAAAATCAAAGGCACATGAAGTGGATTGAGAAATCCATTAGGCAACAAACAATACTGCTGTTAATAGGACAAGATACATAAGGACCAGTCTGGTCTGAAGAAAGTAAAGAAGCAATGGTGTTTATGTCCCAGTCACATTTTCAAGGCTGTGGCATGAAGGAAGAGTTGGGTGAAAAATTAGGGTGACTGAATCCTGCTGGACTTAAAAGACTCAATTAGATCTATAAGGACATTTTGACTTCCAGTGTCCTTGTGTGTACAGACAACCCTCAGCTCCAGTAAGGATTTCAAAAGGTCCCTTACCCTTCTAAGTGCCACCAAGGGGGTTTTGCAGGGATCACTCTGCAGTCCTCCCAGGTGAAGTAGGACGTGTGAATCCAAGTCACAGCACCAAATTCTGTTGTGGAATAACTGGAATGCAATTTTGATCAAGTCAGAACATAAGCAGCAGCTTATTGCTATAATAGATAATGCGGAGCAGTAGAGAGACAGCCTCTACTGATATAAACTCTGCCTAAGCGAGGCAGCTACAGAGCATACACACTGCTAAGTTATACAGTTGATTCTTATCTGAACTGCCAGATAAGCAGCATATGGTACCAGCTGCGACTGAAGTTCTTCAAATAAGGAGGCTCTGGACAGATTAGGAAGCCCTAGGCAGTACATCTTTTAATGAAGATTTCCATTCTCTGTTAATTAAATCATGCTGACCAAATGAGACTGTTAACTGTATATTTCTTAACAAATGATGCCTGGAAAGGCCTGTGAGGTGTCACTATGTCACTTCCACACTGTCACCTGTAAAAGATGGCTGGTTGGCCAGCACTCAGCAGGAGGAAATTGCACAGCAGAAATGACCTACCTTTACTTAAAGCAGTCAATGGTGGTGAATCCAGCCCTCAGCTAAGACTGGCAGTCACTCTGTAGGACTGAATGGACAATCAGCTGACTCCACCTGGGAAGGTGGCTTAAGCTCATCTCCACAGATGATGCCATAGTCCTGGCTGCACAATCCAGGTGATTTCCTGACTATATACATGCAAATGGCAACACAGAAGAACATGGTCTGTGGTCAGTAAAATGTTTGTGGAACTGTATTCTTAAATCGCTCCAGTGTTTTTTCCCATTCATTGATGTCCATTCTTCATGCATGGTGTTCCTACTGACAGTGAAAGGAACAATTCAGAGATAAAGGGCTTATAGGTAACAATTGTGGTGAGTACCAACTCATATGTCACTGAAGGCTTAGTTGTACATATGTACAGATACTACACATCCATGAGATCTGCAAGGAAAGCCATAGCTTTAGCTACTGTTTTACAGTCTAATTAGAAAACAGAGAGAAAGTTCTAGCAATGAACAGGTAAGAGAAGGAAGACAATGCTTGTGGTATTGTAGAGGACTGCATCATAGGGGCTAACTACTAGAAGAGAGAGGTATATTGTATTACAAGATGCAGAAAGCATGAAGATTTTATTTTGATTTCCAATTAAATATTAAGATTTCAAGTTGATCTAAAACACGGTGGCTTTTTATTTTGCCCCTCTATGTTTGAAATCGCTGGACTAGGCTCAAAGATACAAAGCTTCACATTTGGGAAGCTTTCTGTACTTAAAATGAACCTTCTCCCAAACGTGGCTGATCCATAAGGCATGACCCAGCCTCCTTAAATGACCGTATGTAGTGCAGAGGAGAACTCAAACAGATGACTAAAACTACAAACAATAAAAAATAACCTTTATTTCCATTAAAAAATAGGCATATATTATACACAACTGAACAAAACTGATGACAGTGACCAGAAACCAAATAACAAAACAGCAAACCAGGGAATTCCTATGGAATGTTTTAAGGAGACCAACTAGCAGCATATAGCTTCTGTGGCACATACGTTATTCTTTTTGCTGACGTAACACTGAAAAGCCAAGACATTACTATGCAAAAGTATAAAGAAGGCAGACCACTGGCAAACTGTGACCCAGAGACAAAGACCCGCTCTGTTTCTTCTTGATAGTTTACAGAATAGATTTGTTGTGTTAGAGGCAAGACTAAAAGAACAGCAGCATTTGATGAAGGTGAAACAAGAAAAAAAACAAGTAAGAAGAATAAAGCAAGTAATAAAAGCAAAATAATTGAATACACCAGTTATCACAGAAAAGAAACACCGGAGAGAGAAAAAGACCTAGCAAATGGAGGCATAGTCTATTATAATATGCAGAAAGCATAAGGCACCTATGAGTCTTGAGGCTGAAAAAATTTGATGGGACCTGCAAAAGAGGCCACTGCCTGTTCTTCATGTTAAGAGTATATGACTTTGCCAGATTCCTGCTGGCAATGATCAAGAACTCTTGTATTAGGAGAAGTGATACCTTTTGCTTTCCAGAGGATAAAGGAAAGGCAAGAAGAGGTTTTGTCTTTTTTTTTTTTCCATTAGCATATTCCTTAGAATCATGATTAACAAGAAAGTTTCAGTGTATCCAACTTCTAGAGGAATTTAAAAATCACTTATTATTTTTTAGGGCACTATCTTAGCAGCAATGAAATAGCTTACTGCTGTTCAGTCTGGAATGACTACCTGGAAGAACATTAAACTTGCAAGTCATGGAAAAAAAATTAGGAGAGGCTCATAGAACATTTTCACTCCTAATGCAAAGCATAGAAATCAGGTGTATGACCATACATCATAGAATAAAAGAACATATAGGAATGACAGGGGAAAATAATACAGCTATTTGCATCCTTTCCAGCCCAAAGTCCATCACGCAGAAACACATAAGACAACCATAAAGTATCTGTATATGTATACTGAATGCTATAATGTTTTTACACAAGGAGCTTGGAAAATGGAATGTTAGATTTGGGTTTACTAGTAAAGTCTGTGAAATTGGGTATTATGGGATTGACCAAAATGCAGCAAAACAGTAGTCATGGCTATAATACGGCAATTAAAAGGAAATAAATAAGGCTGCTTATAAAAAGAGGACATGAGGCAGCCCAGCTTCAAGTGTCTGTGAGGTGGTCAGTTAAAAATATAAAGAAAAAACTCTGCTTAAGACACAGTTAATAGTAAAAATAGAAATGATAGCAAAGAGCCCTTTGAAAGACAGTACTGAGGGTCTGTTAGGAAATAAAGATCAAATTTAGACATTATTTGTATCAAGACTAAGGGAGCAATACAGTGGAGGAATTGTACAGTCGTGTTTTCTCAGACTGAAGAGTCACAAATAAACCTACAGATTATAAAACCTCTGCTGGTCTAGTTACTTAGAAGAGTTGCTTCTGAGGTGGACAGCTGGACTCAAGCAGCATCTTCTGGTCTTCCATTTTTATGCTTATATAAAAATCTCATTAAAAGCAGTCATATCTGATCATATTTTCTTTGTATGTTTAGCATGAAAGACATCCACTGTTGTTTCATGACAAGGTCGCAAGTCAAAGTCACAGTATCCAATGCTGAAACGACCCTGCAGAAATTAACGGAATTGACACAGTGAACATAAAATGAGCTCTTCCAAAGTGTTAAGTTAATTAAAGCGATGAAATCATTCTTACCTGCGGCTTCTTAAAATAATCAAGACCCCTTCCAATCTTAATTATCCATCCATTGTTGAATCTGTTTTTTAAAAAAATCACGTATGTGAAAACCATGAGTACAACGAATAAAAAATAAATAGTTATAGCCAGGTGATGCATAAGCTCCTTGTTTCAATCAGTTATTTCCTAGCATCACCAATGCCTGTATGACCCATGGAAGACACTGTTCTGTGTAGAGATACCTGTTATGTTCACAGTTAGAACACATAAAACTATAGAAGGCTGATTTTTCCGAGTGAGGGCCACTGCGTTCCACTTTGTTAACCAGAGCTATAGTTAGAAATTGTCTCAAAAATTAGGGTTAAGTAGTTTCACTTCAAATAACTGCCATTCGCTGATTTTTCACATCTCCCACCTAACTTCTCGATCATGTATTGAAGAGGAAAAGGCAATATCCAGAGTTACTCCGTAATTCCTCAATGATTGTTGTATTTCTTCCAAGCCACTTATCTGTTGACTCTTCCCGCTGCCCTGTTAAAAGTAAAAATAATGTGAAATGTTGTGGGTTTTTTTCTTACCATTTATTCTACTTTTGGTCAATTCTTCCTTAAACCCACCAACAAAACCTTTTTCGTAATAACATAAACCCAAAGGAAGCAACATGGATGAAGGTTTCAAAGACAGAATAAAAAGCAGACAAATTACAGGTACACTTGTTAAGGGATGTGGAGGAGGAGCTTACTCTCAGCCCCTTGCAACTAGATATGTGTTACTATTTGAGCCCAAATAAATGCAGTGATAGTTTGAGAGGTTTGGGCTCATTACCCCTTCTAAAATGGCCACTATACAAAGATTTTGGAAGAGAAAAAAAAAACATATTTCAACAGATGTTTCAGTTTTGATGACATTTTCCACAACAAAGCTTTCACAAAAATATCTTTTCCATTTAAGAGCCTGCTTACCAAGAATTTTTTAGGTGTCACATTTTGTTAGAGTAAGGGAAAACGGGGGAATCTCCTCAGATTCTTTACAATTTAACCAGCCTGCCGGGCTGAAAGTGTCTCTGGGACAAGTCCCTCATAGAAGGGGGGCCGACCTTGGGTCTTTTACAATTTGTCCAGCCTGCCAGGAACGTGCTGACAGTGCCACTGGGACATATTCCTTGTGTCCCTTATATCAATTAGTAAAGTTTCTGGAAATTTGTATATGTATACAAACAAATTTTATTATATGTATTTGTGACAGGATAAGGATTTGATAGTAGCTGGTGATAAGACACTGACTACAAAAAGAGGTCTGAAGTGAGACAGTTAAAATCCCAACCACTGATAAGCACTAGCAGCTAGCATCACGTTAGTAGACGAGTGTGCATAACACAGAGTTCTTACCCAATATTTTTCCCTATGGGGGGGGAAGATAGGGTTCAGTCTGTCAACTGATCCCAGACCTTCCACTGGAGATCTTCCCTAAACTTCCCCCTTTGTGTTTGTTTTATAAGGTTTCTTTGCCTTTAGGTGGAGCTTGAGTGACTTCAGTTACACATTCTTTTATTCTTGATTGGTGTAAGCACCTCTCCCTTCGCATTTAAAGGTATAGTCAACAAAATTTGGAGCATGTGTCCAGGGGTAGTTCCTCAGAGGCACATAGCCTTGGGGATGGAGGTGTGTTTTGGTATTATAATGACATTATAATGAGCAAAGTTCAGCTAAAGGACACGATTTCACTATGGTTCTATAATAGCAGTTGCGATCCATCTTTCTTGACAGCAGCTATGTGATAATCTTCACAGTTCCATGCCCATCCTGGTAACAGAGCCTGGCTGTGCCACCCTATAGCAACACACTGTTGCCCAGTCCAGCAAGGCGGAACATTCCACTTAGCCAGAACAGGGTTCTTCCACGGCAACCACATTCCTTTCCTGGGAGCAGCAACTGCATCTGGCTTTAATATTACAGTATACCTAACCTTGGGGAAGCTTTGGGAAAAGTTGATGTTCTTGTTCCCCCCATATTTCATTATTTTTCCACATCAGAAAACTCTGAACTTATGAAATTACTTATGTTCAACTATTGTAATTTTATTTTGCTTTTCATCTGTGTCTTCTGCTGAAGGTGTCAGAACCTCAGTCCAACAAGTACTGTTAAATAAGAATAAATCTGTATTTAAAAATAAATATGTATGTGTGTAAATATATATTTGCATGTGGTATCAACTGAGTACAAGGAAACAGAAACGAACACTTAAACACTTACTTCATCATAGGAAGTGAGGAGGTGGATTTTTTTCACTTTGCACGGCCCCTTAACTAGCATCTCGCAGAACCGTAGGAAGTTATACAACTGTAAAAGGTTTGTTTAATTTAGCCAATTGGAACATTTTTAGCCGTTACATCTGCATCAGTTACAGGGAATATCTACTTGCCTGATGAACATGCCTAATGTATGGGTCCTCCACCCAAACTTCAGAAACAATCTCAGTGAGGTACTCCTGGAAAAGCTTTTCGTAGCCGAAACCTGTTGCGTTTTCCTCTATCCTGATTTGCTTATGGTATTTGCCATCTGAATAGAAGAGATCACAACGTAATTCCTGTGTTAACCACCTTGTCCATAAAATGTTTACATTAACAATGGGTATTTAAACACTAACGGGTGCATCGCAGCTCCATACCTTGCTTCTCTTTCTCAATGTGCTTTTTAATGTCTTCAGCTCTGGTCATGTACTCAGATATTTTCTGCCGGTAACGGTGTTTTTTAGCCTCATCTTTCATGGCTGTGGATCAGAAACACATAGACAGGCTCTCCTGGAGGTGCGGGATGAGTGGGGGGGGCTGAACCCTGCCCAGCCTGCGGTGGGGAGGGAGTCACTGCCACCTTTCCCTTCGCTTCCCTGTCAGGCCAGTGTGAATCAGGATCGGAGCAGGGACCAGAGCTGCAGCAGGGACCAGGACCAGGACAGGGGTAAGGGCTGGGGTCGGGACAGGGACTTGGGACAGAGGCAGAGATAGGGAGAGGGGCAGGGACAGGGACGGGGGCAGAGACGGCGGTAGGGGCAGGGAAAAGGACAGGGACCTGGGGAGAGACAGAAGCAGGGGCTGGGGCAGGGGCTAGGCAGAGACCGGAACCGGGACAGAAGTAGGGACCAGAGCAAGGGCATGGACAGGAGCTGCGACAGGGACTGGGGCTGGAACAGGGACCCGGGACAGGGATAGGGGCCCAGGGCGCAGGCAGGGCAGCAGAGGAGCAGGGGCTGGGCCAGGGCAGGGACGGAGACAGGGGCTGGGGCTGGAGCAAGGGCAGGGACCAGAGCCGGGACAGTGACAGGGACCATGGCAGGGGCACGGGCAGGAGCAAGGAACAGGCACTGCGACAAGGACTCGGGGCAGGGACAGGGGCGCAGAAGCAGGAACAGGGGCAGATCCCGGCTGTATTTAACGCCTCGCGGCCCCGCCGGCTGTAGCAACACCACCCGCACCCCCCTACCCATCCCGCGCCCCTCCCGGTACCTTTCACCACCTGCAGCAGGAGGTCGATGCCTTCCTGGTAGCATACCAGCGACTCCTGAAACCGGGATGCCACGTCCAGCTCCACCGCCCGCTTCACCATCTCCGCCCCGGCCCGCTCCAACGCGGCGGTGCCATCGCTCCCTGGCCGCGACATCGGGACCGGGACGGGCACCGAGATGGGGACCGGAGGGCCCGGCGGCAAGGGCGGAGTGGGGCGGGGGGAAGTGGGGGTAGGCACTGCGCACGCGCCGCCTCCTCCACCAGGGAAACGGGAAACGGAGCAGGCTCTGGGATCATCTCTCTGGTGACCAACTACAGGGCCTGAGGGAATGGCAGGAGATGTGCCAGGGGAGGGTTGTGTTGGATATCAGGCAAAGGTTCTTCACCCAGAGGGTGGTGGAGCACTGGAACAGCTCCCCAGGGAAGTAGTCACGGTGCCAAGCCTGACAATCGCCAAGAAGCACATGGACATCGCCCTCAGATACACGATGTGCATGTTGGGATTGTCCTGTGCAGAGACAGGAGTTTGACTGGATGTACCTTGTGGGTCCCTTCCAACTCAGGACATCCTGTGATTCTAATAAGCAAATGAGTACAGTTGAAATTGAGAAAATCATGTAGGGGCTCAAACAGATTTTGAATATGAACTGCAATTCTAAAGTTCAAAGCTGCACACTAAATCCCTCTCTGTTACAAACTAGCTGTTGCAAGTAGCTGGAATCATGGAAGTTTAAGCACCTAAGGAATACTAATCTCTGCAAATTTATTATTTTTCTTAAGACTCATACAAAAGTAGGTCTTTCAATCCCAGAAAATTATAAATTTATCACCTGAATGTCTCAGTGAATCCGGGATTAGCAAGAAGGGGGTAAAGAGGCTGTGCTTCGCCGTTGTCCTTCCGCCCTCCCCGGAACTGAAGTGCCTCGGCTTTGGTTCCTATCCGAAAGGGAGCACAGCAAGATGGCGGGCGCAGCCGCCTTGGGGCCAGCAGCCGCTTGGAAGGTAGTGGGGTCGGGGGGGGGGGGAGGTGGGGTATGTGGCTCCGGTTGGGGTTCCGCGTGGGCGGAGCGCGGCTCGGGCTGTGTGCCCCTCCTTGGTGGCGAGGAGGCTCTCCCGAAAAGTGAGAAGGGACGGCGGCGAAGGGCCCTGTGTTGTCTCGTAAGAGAAAGGAGAGAGGGCGCGATTATGGGTGCCGTGAGGGACCAAAGGTCGAGGGGCTCCGGGCTTCGCGCCCTCCATCCTCTTCGAGGCGTCGCGGCGGGGCCCGGCCGCTGCCTGCTCAGAAGGAAGAACGCGGCCGCTGGAGCGGCTGAGGAGGCTGTGGGCTAAGGGAGACGTTACAGCGGAATCCCCAGTACAGGAATGATATGGGACTGCTGGAACAGTTCTAGAGGAGGTCACGAAGATGATCCGAGCGCTGGAGCATCTCTGCTATGAGGACAGGCTGAGACAGTTGGTCTTGTTCAACCTGGAGAAGAGAAGGCTCCGGGGAGACCTTATAGCGGCCTTCCAGTACCTGGAGGGGTTACAGGAAAGCTGGGCAGGGACTCAGTCTGTGAGTGCAGCGACAGGATGAGGGGGAATGGCTTTAAATTGGAAGGGGGAAGATTTAGACTAGACATGAGGAAGAAATTCTTCACAATGAGGGTGGTGAGTTGCTGGCACAGATTGCCCAGGAAAGATGTGGATGCCCCCTCCCTGGAAGTGTTCAAGGCCGGGTTGGATAGAGTCTTGATCAACCTGGTCTGGTGGGAGGTGTCCCTGCCTGTGGCAGGGGTATTAGAACTGGATGATCTTTAAGGTCCCTTCCGACCCAAACCATCTTATGATTCTGTGACTCAGAGTCAACATAGCTTGTTCTCCAGCTGCTGAGGGGTGTAATGGGTACAGGATACGTGCTTGCCTGGCCTGTGCCATGCCATCTGCATGCAAGTGTTGAGAGCTACAAGCAGACAACTTATGTCCTGCTCTTTATTTTGCAGATGCTGGGGAAGAGGATGGAGGGGATGGTGTCCACGGCAGCGTGGGTCCGTTGTCTCTTTACCAGGTCAAGAATCCCAGAGTCGGTACGTGCTGCAGTAGTTGAGAAACTGAAAAATAGGTGTTAGCCTGCTTAATAGATATTAGCCTGCTTAATTCTTTGCTTTCTGTGGTCTGATGGTTTTCTAGAGCCTGGTTACTGAGCAGGTATGCAGTGTGCTGGGTGAAGAACTGGCTGAAAGGCAAAGCCCAGAGGGTTGTAGTGAACAGAGCTGTGTCTGGCTGGTGACCAGTCACCAGCGGAGTTCCTCAGTGTTCAGTTCTAGGGCTAGTCCTGTTCAATGTATTTGTCAATGATCTGGATGCAGGAGTTGAATGTGTCGTTAGCAGGTTTCCTGATGATATGAAACTGAGGCATTGTTGATTGGACATCAGGAAAGATTTCTTCACTAAAAGGTGTGTCAGGCACTGGCACAGCTGCCCAGGGAGGTGGTTGAGTCACCTTTCCTGGAGTTGTTTAAAAGACGGGTAGATGAGGTGCTCAGGGATCTGGTTTAGTAGTGAACAGATGTCGTTGGACCCAATCATCTCAAAGGTCTTTGTCCAACAAACGATTCTATGATTCTGTGACTTTCTTTAGGGATGAGAGGCCTTGCAGAGAGATCTAGGTTGACTGGAGCATTGAGCAGTCATCCATGGCATGAAATTTAACAGGAACAAATGCCAGATTCTACATGTAGAATGAAGTAATGCCAGGCACAAGTATAAATTGGGAGAGGAATGGCTGGAGAGCAGCCCTGCAGAAAGGGATCTTGGGTGCTGGTCGACAGCAGGCTCCACAGGGATCAGCAGTGGGCCCTGGCAGGCATGAGGGCAAAGCACACCCTGGGGTTCCTCAAACGCAGTATAACCACCTGCACAAAAGAGGAGATCATCCAACTGTGTTCAGTATTGGTGGAACCTCACCCTGAGCACTGTGTGTAGTTCTGGGCCCCACCATTTAAGAAGGACATTAAAAGTACTTAAATGCACCTGGAGGAGGGTGACAAAGCTGGTGAAAGGGCTGGAAGGCATGTCCTATAAGGAGCAGTGGAGAACTCTGGGTTTGTCTAGTTTGAAGAAAAGGAGGCTCAGAGTTGACCTCATTGCTCCCTACAGCTTCCTGAGAAGGGAAAGTGGAGAAGGAGGTGCAAATCTGTTCTCCCTGGGATCAGTGATAGGACACATGGGAATGGCTGAAAGCTGTGCCAGGGGAAGCTTAAACTTTGCATTAGGAAGCATTTCTTTACCAAGAGGGTGGTCAAACCCTGGAACAGGCTTCCTAGAGGGATGGTTGATGCGCTAAAGCTGTCAGTATTTAGAAGGCATTTCAGCAACACCCTTAATAATTTCCATTAACTTTTGGTCAGTCCTGCATTGGTTGGACAGTTGGATGAGATGATCATTGTAGATCTCTTCCAACTGAAATAGTCTATTCAAGAAATAACTAAACCAAAGTGATGGGATGTTTGAGTTACATATTACGTATTTACTTTTTTAGCTTATCTTTTTGCAAGATACTGCCTAGTGTCAGTTGACTCTTTTCCTTAAAGTTGTTCTTAAAGCCTGTGGAAAACCTTCTCATTGAAGAACCTCTGCTTAGCCTCTGAATCAAGTGCTGTGCTATTTCTATGCATTTATATGGCCAAACTCAAGAGTTAATGTATTCATCAGCAGACCTGATATCAAAATATGTTTGACTTAATGTTGTAAAAGCTAAATTTGAAGTAAATTGTTGGTGCTTTGACCTTCTGAGAAGAAATATGGATAAACATGTAAGAATTTTTTAATAAGGTTGAAGTATGTTTTAGAGTTGTTTTGTTAGCTGTAGTAGTAATAAGTCAGTTATTTAGGAAAAAACCCTCTGATTTTTATGAACTTCTTATTCTAGGTATTTCAGCCACGCCCTGGAGATCATGAAAAGTATGGAGGTGACCCTGAGCAGCCCCACAAAATCCATGTTGTTACTAGAATAAAAAGTGTAGTTGGTCGCCCATATTGGGAAAAGAAGATAATACGTGATCTTGGACTGGTTAAAGTATGGCTGTTGTTCTTTATACTTATTGTCTAAATTGGGGATGTCAAACTCACAGCCCATGGGCCAATTCCAGCCCAGCACCTTGTTCCTAGCTGGCAGCAGTGCTGAGCTCCTTGTCTCTGCACTCCTGCCAGCTCTGGTCACGTGTGCAGTGTGTGATGCGTGTTACGCTGCAGGAGCAGGAGAACAGGGGGAGCTGTGAATCTGTCACCCCTGGTCTACATCATAAATATAGAAATATAGGATAGAATTAAGGTGGTATTTTTTTTTTTAAGGACCTTAATTTTGCAGTAACAAAACTTGATTGCTGTACAGTTGCTCGGAATGTAACTGAGAAACTGATGATGTGTTTAAGAGCTGAGAGAAGCATTAATGGCAAGTGCGCGTTTAGTGGGAATTCAGAGTGTCACTGTATGGTGTTGCTATGCATGCCTGAGGAGAGCCTTGCTTTGAAAATTCTCCTAAATGATAAAGATAAGTTTGTGAACTCGTTGAATTCAGGTTTCTCTGTGGGTGGTATTATTCAGTTATTGCAGGTAGGCAAATAAGACTCACTTATTAATGAAAAGGCTTCCAAAACCAAAAGGGATGGTACACCTTCAAACAGATTCTTAAGTGTTTGTGTTGAAGGTGCGTTTATCCAAATTTTTTAGGCCTACTGCACATAGTGCAAAAATTTGTCTGCTCGGTGTTATATTACAAAGAAACAATGTTTTCTTGAGATCTAACTGAAGCAAGCAGTCTTTTCCCTAAAATACTGTATTTACATGTTTAGTGTCTTTAAGAGTTGGGAGAAATGTGAATGTATTGATAATATAATGGGAATAAAGCTGATTTTTTTTTTTATTTTACTGTAATCAATAGTTTGATCAAGTTTTGGGTTTGTATTTTTATGTATTTGATGCATAACCTCTCTAAATCTTATATTTGCAAATACAGTTTATATTTTCACTGGTGGTGTGAAAGGTTCAGTGAACAGAGCTTTGGGGTTTGGCAATGCATTTGTGAAACCTGTTTATTCTGTCCTTTATGTAGGCTCATCAGCCAAGACTGCACAAAAATATCCCTTCTGTGAATTCCAGACTGAAAGTTGTTAAACATCTAATAAGGTTTGTTAACTATTTGTTTAATTTAGAACACTTTATGTAACTTTTTTCTAGTCATAGGGCTTCACTAAGCAAACTCTTTTGCTGTAGGATACAGCCACTGAAACTGCCTTATGGATTGCCAACAGAAGAGGAGATGTCAGACACCTTTCTTACAAGCAAGGGAGAGCTTATCATTCGACGGCATCTGAAATCGGTGGAGCAGAAAGAAATTAAGTCATAAAGTGTGCTGGTTGGATTTATATTTTATAAAATAAATAATTTAACTCCTGAATTAAGAGTTTGTGTATGAACTATGAGCTTAGTTCTTCCCTCTCTGGTGTGAGTGGCGGGGGTGACAGTGATGCTTAAAGAAGGAGTA
This sequence comes from Tapera naevia, assembly GCA_033556795.1. Classification (NCBI taxonomy): domain Eukaryota; kingdom Metazoa; phylum Chordata; class Aves; order Cuculiformes; family Neomorphidae; genus Tapera; species Tapera naevia. Next base: position 20,398,546 of record JAUMJJ010000029.1, read on the forward strand.
CATGCGTACAAATATAAAATCTGATGTTTGTAGTTTTTATTAATTAAATATTAAATGAATGATTGGTTTCTGTCCTTGTGTTTTAATTTCATGGCTAGATTACTGCAGTTCATGGCTGGCTATTAGAGAACTGTTACTTACAAAGTCAGATAAGCAGAGAGGGAAGCAGAATAGATCTAATGATGGTGAGGACATTTCAGTGTATTAGTGAAGTTTTACCACGATGGTGCATGACTCCATCTTTACTGCACAAAGGAAGGAGCTGGAATTGGAAAGCCCTCTGTTTAGCAGTTATACAACAATAGACTGGCTGTCCACTGGGAGTGTCATTTGATTGAGACAGACTTACCTTGGTCATCCAGATAGATCTTGTGCTTGTTCCTTAGCAGACAGTCTCTCATCTGGCCTTCTCTGTAGCTTAATAACTACCTGAACTCTTCATTTGGGAGTAACAGAGGGAGGGATTCACATTTTGGTAGGTTGTATAATTTGTCTGTCGGGAAACATGCCGTCTCACTTCGTACATATTTCTTGATCCTAAATGTTTAATAATAGCTTCAGAGCTGCAGTCTGTGTGAAAGTTGATGCTTTTCCTGTTCTAAAATTGCCAACTTTACAAATCTAGAGGCCCTGAAGCATACCTCTTTGATGCAAATTAGTAATTACAGGCTATGAGTTTATAAAATAACACCTTTTACTGGATGATCTGGGATAGTACTGTGCATGTATCTTTATTTACAGTTTCAATAATTGTGGCCAAAGTTAGGAAGCTGCCACAGTATCAAATGATAAAGTAGTTTTCATTCCAGCAAGCGTAAATGCCATAGTTTAACACTGTGAGCCTCTCCCACACTAGGCACACTGCAGAGGGGTTAATCTTAATGACTGTGTGTTGTGAGAAGATCAGAGATGCAGTCGCTGAAAATGAATGTTTATCCTTTCTGCATGCTTGCAGAGGAGAGTAAGCACTGTAGGAGTTCAAACGAATGAACATACCAGTAGAGGAACATAAAAGCTGAAGACGTTGTGTTTGGAAGAAAAAGGGAAAGTTTGTGATAGTCGCATTGGAGAGTGCAGTGGCTCCTACAGACAAAATAAGGGTAGAAGTGCAAAATTGAGCTGAAAACCCTCAATTTCTCAATAAGCTACAGGCTGTGGTTGGAAGGACTTGGGAAATACTGGTGTCAGTCTTACACAGGGGTGACAAACCCATGGCCTGTGGGCCAAATCTGGCCCTCCACCTTATTCCTACCTGGCAGCAGCACTGAGCTCCTTGCCCCTACGCCCCTGCCAGTGCAAGTCACGTGTGTAGCGTGTGTGACCTGTGTTATGCTGCAGGAGCAGGAGAATGGTGGGAGCTGTGAGTTTGACACCCCTGGTCTAAAATGGAAAAGTGAAGCAGATAAATGAAAGTTGCCTTTTTTCCCCTTTCCCTCTTTCCTTCCGGTATCTTTATAACACCTTGCCCTGCAGTGTGTTATAACTGCAGTTGCTGTGGTGTTGACCATGTTTCCAAAGGGAAAGCTGAAATTTCAGCCCTTTTGAAGGACGTGTGTAGTGCATCCGAGGTATGGGAAATGCTAAAAAGTGATGGCCCATAAAACTAGGAAAATAGGTCTTGTTGCTGAGGAACAACAAATGTAAGCCTTGTACCAGGCTTGGTGGCCTAGAGCACCAAGGCCAGTATTGCTCAGCCTTGCCAAGCACATTCAGGATTTGTGTCCATGGCACTGCAGTCTGGTGAATCTCCAACAGAGGGAGCGCTGCCAGTTCTGTCGTACACCGTGCGTGTATGAATGTGGATCTTCTGTTCACTACGCTATACAGATGCTAAAAACAACCTTCAAAAACACTGCAATGTAAACCAGAAAGAACGTGTTAATGAACAAGCTTGCTTGGTTCTGTGGACAACTTAAAATGTGTGTGATGAAGTACCTAAGTTAGAGCAGAGCTAAAAACTGCTTTCCAAGCACAGAGAAAGGAAAATTGTTTTGGTAGTCTCTGTTATTTCTGCGTAAGATTTAACTACAAGACACATTTACAACTGCCTTTTACTGTCAAGCTGGCAGTTTTACTGAAAAATGAAATTGTATTGTCTTAAAGTTTTCGATAAATGTATGAGTTTGGTTGTTTCTGAAATAGTATTTCCTCGTAAGTCACAACTGTCACACAGCTGATCTGCTAACCCAAGCCTTCTCTGTGTAAGAACATGTTCTCTAAAAGATTTGCTCTCAGGTCTAGAACCTGAACCACCAGGATGCACAAATGCAGTGTGTGTCCACATCCTTTCGTTAATGGGGCATTGCAAATGCTTCATTTAAATCTTCCTGAAGCACAGGTATGAGATACTGCCTCTTTGTGCGGGGAACAAACAGGCTGATTTAAGATGATAGCGAAACTCAGGTTGGAAAGTACCTCGCAGGTTCCTCGTCCAACTTCCTGCTCAAGGCAGGGCTGGCACTGAGGTCAGACCAGGTTGCTAATGACTGCTGACAGGTTTTGAAAACATCTGAGGGGAGGGAGAGCTCAGCTTCTCTGGGCAGCCTGCTCTGCTGCGTGACTGTCCTTATGGGTGAGGGTTATATGTGGAATTACAGTCTTGTATCCAGTCTGAACTCCCTTCTTACAGCTTATGCCTGTTGTCACTACTCTTCCCACCTTGCACTACCGGGAGAAACCAGCCTGACTCCATCTCATGTGGCAAGCTCTGCAGGCCCAAGGACCTTGGTGGTTCTCTGCTGACCTTGCAGAGGTCTTCATTGGTCTTTCTGGTGTCAGGGGACCCAAAACTGGACACTACTCTAGATGTGGTCTAACAAGTGTTTAGTAGAGGCGTGTAATCCCTTCCCTTGGTCAAGCTGTGCTTCTGTTCATGCAGCCCAAACCATAACCTCAGCTGCCTTTGCTGCTTGGGCACTCACCTGGCTCACACTGAGCTTGCTTCTTGGGTAGCAACCATTTCCCATACCTACCTGCTGTAGCATTTAAAATATATTCAAACAAATCTTTGGTGCAATATGTAGTAGCAGTGTAGAAATATACTGTTTTAAGAATAAATTTCTATTTCTGTGCTATTGTTTTGTTCACTTACTTTTCAGATTTGGTAATTAATACTGTAGTGTGAGTAGATCAATACAACTCTTATAACAGTATCAGGATATTTTTAATCACAGGTACACAATATGAGCTATAAAAAATGCTCCATATTTAAACCAATTAACCAACCACTCCCCCACCCACTCTGTGCTCTTTGTTATTTTTCCTTTAGCCCCCAGTAATATGCTTGAGGGTTTTTTAACCACTCTAATCCACTTCCTTTTCTCCCTTGTGTCTTAAAATGGCTGAACAAACCCAACAATGCTGAAACTAAGGCTCCCCAAAAGCTTTGCTGTATGATTGATTAAAAGAATCTGTTTATTGTGCATGAGCTTGCATCAGATTTTATAGTCTACATGCCATTTTAGAAACATGATGGAATGTGCCTATTCTTACTCCACACCCTGCGCTGAGGCTGATTTATAGCTTCAACGGAAGTATTCATTACAGAAGTTTGAGTTTTACAGATTGTTTGTGACTGTAAAGGCTAAAATGACATAGTAGCAAGGGCAAAAAAAAAGCTAAGGATAACTTAGTATTTCCCTCCTGTCACAAGAAACAGCCGCTTTGCGATTACAGCATCGAAGTTAAGAGCATTTATTCTGAAAGGATACAATACACTGTGATATACTGTACTAGTAGATTAAACATACACAGTATTTATTACAAACATTCAATTCCAAAATTGCAAATTGTTAACAATCAACTTTGGACTGCTGCTAGACACATGGATTGACAGATAAAATTCAACAGATAAAGGCTTATTAAGCAGTGTTACAACTTTCTTGCAGCATTAATCTGATGCTTGAGAAACTGCAAGCGCAGATGAAAACTCTGCTTGAATATCCTTGCGAAGTGAGAAAAAAATAAATGGCAAAACATAGATTTCAGTTTGAATTATCAGCAGTGATATCTTTTAAAGTGATTTTTTCAGCCTTAGCTGAAAAAAAACCCAACATTGAAAGCTTTCACTTGTTTCTGGCTTCATTGCTCTCCCCCATTCTTATTCTTTCAGGGGGAGAAATCAAGGATTTTTTTAATTAGAAGCAAAGTATGCAATCAGTGGCTCAAATCTAATTAGCATTCAGATATCTCAGTATCCATGTCTCTTAAAAAACTTGGCTCTTGCAACCACATCATTGGCATAATCATTGTGTGTTGTGCCAATATCCATTCCGTCGTAGCTCTGGACGTTCCTAGGTCCTGCATTATAGGCTGAAATCCCACCTGCAATGAGAGTGAAAGAAACACAGAAGCTTCATCAGTAAACAAACAAACACAACTCACCACTTAAATGTGTTGATTTAGTGTGCATCTCTCTTTTTGCCCATGTTCTATTGACATTTCCAGCTAATTTTGCCACTGAGTTGTTCCTTTTGTGTCTTAACCTTGTGAAAAAAACCCATAATTTCCTCCTTTATATCCAGATTTGATGATCATTGTCCCCTCACTGTATTTTGCTAATGGATCTTCCCCACTTGTGTAACACTTCTGTGCATATTCCTTCATGTCTACCTGTGTTAGTAACCTCAGACATACTGGTGCTGTAGCTGGAATAAAAGGATCCAACCATGTGTAATCAGTGCTCAAGAACATAACTATGTTTCCTTCAGATAGGATCATACATTTTCAAAATTATATGTTCTTTCTTTGGATTTGCTAGGACAGGAGCTTTTTGTAGGTGGGCATAGAAACACAAAACAAATGAAATAGAGACAGGCAGAGAAAACCCCATTCTTACTTCTTGCAACTGAAAGAATTCATGATATTTGACAAGTATTCCAAAAGCTTGCTGGAAAGCTAAGCACAACTTATTCCTCTGTTCTGATCCTGGCCTGTATCAGAAGTAGTGTGGCCAGCAGGACCAGGGAAGTCATCCTTCCCCTGTATTCAGTATTGGTGAGGCTGCACCTCAAGGTGTTCAGTTTTGGGCCCCTCAGTACAAGAAGGACATTGAGGTGCTGGAGTGCATCCAGAGAAGGGCAACGAAGCTGGTGAAGCGTCTGGAGAACAAGTCTTATGAGGAGCAGCTAAGGGAACCGGAGTTGTTTAGCCTGGAGAAGAGGGGGCTGAGGGGAGACCTTATCACTCTCTACAACTTCCTGAAAAGAGGCTGTAGCAAGGTGGGTGTTGGTCTCTTCTGTCAGGTAACAAGTGCCTCAAGTTGCGCCAGGGGAGATTCAGATTAAATATTAGGAAAAATTTCTTCACTGAAAGAGTTGTCAGACACTGGCACAGCTGTCCAGGGATCTGGTTGAGTCAACATCCCTGGTAAGAGACGGGTAGATGAGGTGCTCAGGGATGTGCTTTAGTAGTGTGCAGATAGACTGGACTTAATGATCTCAAAGGTCTTTTCCAATCAAATAGTTCTATGACTCTCAATAAAATGAACAGGGAGACCAGGATGTGTTTCATTTTCTGAAGTGCTCGGTTTTACAGTGTTGTCCTTGACTTTTATGTATGTGAAGTGTTTTAAAGCCAACATTTTAAAGCTGACAAAACTCTACCTTTGAGCTGCTGTTCCTTTGTCCACGATGGAAATTTCTTCTGGATTTCCTGTATCATCCCACATAAAATCTCTGTGCCTTGTGCTAAATGCTCTTCACTGTCCCATGACCCGACAGTCTTATGGTACCGTTTGTCAACCTGAAAGTGAGACAGCAGTATCAGCATATCAGAAACTCCACTATTTGTCCAGAGCTCTTCATTGCTTACAGGATGCTTGTATTAATTTTGATATTTAATCTCATGATTTACCTCTTTTGTAATTTTATAGAGGGGAAGCAAACTTAGATCAAGGTGCAGGCAAAGACAACAGGTGCATGAATAGTGTATTATCAGGGCACCGAAGAGGAATGCTTGCCTCACCTCCTTGTCTACCAGAACTTTAAAAACTCAACTGCTGTAAAGGTGACAGGACACAGAAAACAGGCTTATTGCCGTTTAAGCTTTTCCAGCTGCAAGGTGACTGCTCCTCTCCTCCCCAGCTGCGTCAAGGGTGGGAAACCCCTGTTTCTGATCTTTGCTCCAGTTGTGGTTTCCTTCTCCTTTTCCTTCTTCTCCACCTCTTGCCCATGGGGTAGAAGAGCACAGGTCTGAGGGGGCTGAAGCTGCTACAAAGCGGATCCCAACATATGCAGCAAATGCTTAGGGATTGTACAGATAAGTGTACAACTTGGCAAGCAAGTGAGGCGTAAAAGTAGGCATGAATAATGAATCAAGATCGCCATTAGCCAGGCCCCTGTGGTGCATAAAGGGTAATTAACCTGATTGTATGCAGCTGCAGCCTCCAGGCCTCTGTGCTTAGTTAAAAAAAAAAATGCTTTGGGAAACAAGATTTATTATTCAAAGTATGAAATAGGAACAATTAATCTCTTCGTTCCCAAGAGAGCACTGGGAAGAAAGCAGCGGTTTCATGGTGCAAAAGCAGAATGTTCATGCCCTGACACTCACCAGGTTTCTTCCCCCATGCAGGGACCTGACAGCTAGGCAAGCATCAGCTTTATTCTGGCCAAAGAGCTGGCTGAAAAGGTTTAGGGTTTGCCTTTCAGTGAGGCCCCCACTGCTCTTCTGACTTTCGGCTTGAAAGGAAGGGTGAGGTTTGTGTTTTTAAGAAGGTTGACCCTACCTGCATTAAACCAAATGCATTTCCATAGTCCCCCCAGCCGTCCTGCAGCACTGTCCCAGCATGGGACTCTCGAGAGATAATACCAGCAATCACAGCTGGGTCAACACACTTGCTGTTGCCAGCTTTTGTAATCTTGTCTCGGTATTTCTCCATGTTCTTCAAATCTCTTTCTGCAATCTTCTCTGAAGCAGCAACTCCTAGAACACAATGTGCATCACTTTTACTTTCATTTTGAAAATCAGATACAATCTGTTATAACAGTCGTTACGACTGAGCTGACATTTTGAATCTTTCTGAATCTGTATACAGAGAAGAAATGATAGAATTGACCAATTTTGCTGAAGGACAAGTGCCCTAGATCAATATACAGGTGATATAAAAGATGGGTTTTTTTCAAATACAAAGGGCAATTATCTAGCATGCAGAGTAAAAGGCAGGTCTTCTTGTTTAAAATTTAAGGCTTTGGGTGGATTAGTCCCAAATTTAGTTGCTTTTAATTTAGGACTATAATGGAGAACCATTCAGAAACTTGAGTCGTGAGAGAAACCATCTTAAGGGAGAGAGAAAAGCAGGCTTGATGGTAGGGGCTGGGTGCACCCAGCAGAGCTTGCATTTTCTCTGAGATGCTCTTGAATACCATCTTAAAGGCATCTCTATTCCAAACATAAACTTATGTGGCTAAGCAGGATCTTTGATGGTTGTGGAAAAAAGCATGGCTATGGCTGACAGCCAGAGACCAGGATCCGTGACAGGCATGAGCTTGGGTGTGGATGTAAGGGGAGATGAACAACTGAAATAGTGCCTACCTGCATAGCTCAGTCCTTCGGGTGATGAGGTTGCTGCAGAAGCTCCAGTTGTGTCAACATTCAGTATATTCCCATAACGTGCCGAATAGCCTAAGAGAAGTAGTTACAACCAGATTTCAGACCAGCACAGTGTGAGATATGTGCCATTAAAATATTTTCATATCCATGAGGAAAACACCCGGCATCATTTTGACACCGGTGCAGGCATTTGTGCTGGCAGATGCAGTCATGTTATCGTATGCTCTGGAAAGGATTGCCTCTCAGTCACACTTATCGTGAAACCACAGTGGTGCTTGTGAGGTGAATTTGTGCTTTGTGCACAATTCATCTCCCCTAATTTTAGTTTGCTTGAAACTGTCTGATCTTAGCTTGTGACTTGGGCTGCCCCCATAGTGGATGGAGAAAGGCACTTCCAAAAGGCAGTTTTTCTATTCCAAAATAATAAAAAAATAATAAATCCTACACTACTTATTGCCTCCAGCTTGCTTTCCCATAGCTACCACTAACAAGAAAATTTGAAGAGAAATGTCCTCCCACTACATCCATCCATTACAGCTTAACTGACTTGCAGTTTGTTTCACTTGAAATTTATCTGCATTTATCTGTTGTCTAAACATGCTGTTGAGGAAGGGAAAACATGCAAACAGCAACTGAGAGGAACAATGCTAACCCAAACCCAGCAGTTAATGGAAAACAGACTTTGGTACAGTGAGTTACTTACATATTATTAGACAAATATTACAGACCTGACATGTTTGATGTAGGATGTCTCCTTGCTTTCCCGTCACACTTCCTAGAGCCAGACGGGCTTTATATCTGCTGGTGGTGGCTTGGAGCAGCTGACTCAGTGCATTTCCCCTACGCTGTCTGTATTACAGGAAAAGGAGCGCCTAACAACTTGAGTGTCCACCCAAGTACAACAGGGTTTCTGCTCTGCAGCACGAAAGTGAAAATGAAATACCTTTTAATTTACTTTAAATCCTCATTGCTAACAATTTCAAACTAGGAGGAGGCTCATCTGAAAACAACTGTCCCCCTTCCGTTGTTGGGAGGGGTAATGTAATGATAACAGGGAAATAGAAATGTTCACTTTTAGATGAAACAAAGTTTTTGCAAGTAAAGCCCCTATAACAGTAACGTGACACAGGCTGCAGCTGCTGAGAATTTGGATATGCAGAGGTTATGCTGGGTGCCTGTTGTTATTCCCTATTGTACACCGACAACAAAGGTGAAGGCACGAACCCAAATTAGCAGGCACCATGGATCAGATCTGCTGTAGCTGTTCCGCAGTAATGAAAAAAGCCGCTGGATGGCAGACCTCCCCGTCACTGCTAATTCATCCTGACATGCTTCTCCCCTACAATAAATTTTGTGAGGGTGAATTGCTGTTGCACTCTTTCATCCGTTCTTCCACGTTTTAAGCTGGGGAATTCCTTCCTTGTCATTGTGTTGAAGGAAGCACGTCTGGCAGGGAGGAAAATTGAACAGATATACAGAAGTGACTTTGTACAGAAGTGGCACTTCATACAGAAGTGACATTAAAAAAATTCAAAATTCAAAACACCATTGAAGATTGTTCACAAACCAGTAATCTCCCAAGGGCCTGTGCTAACATTCCCTTATTGCTGGTTGAGAACCATAAAGTTGTGGTCTGCATGGTGGTTCATAACAACAGCCCTGCCACCTGTGTGATGTTGGGCAGGCTGCAGCATGGAGGCTTTGATGAGAGCTTGGGAGCTGCTGAATCTCAGGTCTCCAGGAACAAAGAGCCAGTTATGGCTTTTGTCAGTGCTCTTTGCGTAATCTCTCACTTGTCCCATTCCTCACTTGCCATAGAGGATGTCGTACATAAGCCAAAACACATTGGGATTTTTTCTGCTGTGTCAGGGGACAGGTGGTGGCTTTGAGAAGTTTCAAAAGTGCCTCAAATCATGATTTATGTCCTGGATTCTCCTTGTACTTGCTGTTAGTTGAGGCATTTAGCAACCTCCAATTCAGATCCAACTCATCCTAGTTCTTCTTCATATTGTGGTTAGAGTTAAACTAGAGTCAGTTTCACTCTAACTCAGTCTCATCTAAGTAACTTAATATCCTGGAAGTTAACTGCATGTTTTTCAGACAGTTTTTCTTTAGAAGTGGTACCACTGGTATGCAGAAAGGCCAACGCTCATACTTATTCCTACAGTAACCAAGGCAATCCTTGAACTGCTGAAGAAAAAGGCTGCACTCTGCAAAGAAGAGAGACCCAGGGAGGTCAAACAGGACCTATCTGATACAAAACAATGTTTAAGGCAGCATAAGGCAAATAAAGAATATACTTTTAGACCCTTCTTGCATTTCATAAAGAATCACGCAAGCCTAATGGTAATAAACATTTTGAGTGCATTATCATGTGTCACTGCTGCAGACTGGTTTGAGGAGCACCTATGGCTTCTCAGTGTTGGATGTTGGCTTGGAACAAGAGGAACTTCTTTTCTTTTTCCTATGTAATTTTTAGGTAGTGTAGTCCCATCAGAGTACTGAAATAAGAAAAGCAGTGGCTGTTGCAGGGAACATGTTGCACAGTACACTTCAAAGCCCTGCTGGTTTTATTTGTTGGTTTGGTTTCAAAAGTCCCCGGTAACTTTTGCAGAAGTCCTCCTTGTCCCATCAACAGTCGTAAAGTCCCGTGCGAGAGATTGCGAAGGACTGAGGCCTGAAGCTTACACATACTGCTCCGATTTCAGTGTCTTTTGTAATAAGTTAATTTTTTCAAGCCTGGGGTCATGCAAAGCTGAACTGAGACTCTAGATAAATTCTCAGGTATCTTGGAGGTCTTGTTCATGACCTCACCTAAGTACAGCAAGAGCCATTCTTGTTACAAGGTAAATATTAAAGAGCAATATTTCAATGCTTTGTATTCATTACCAATTAAAATAAAAGCCCCCCACCAGGGAAACTGTATGTGTTTCTGCATTTATATGTCTGCACCTGCTTCTACTCTGTTCACACAGATGTGGCAAACCTGTTCACTCCTTCGTCTTTCCCTGTCTGTTATGTCACTGTAGACACATACACCTGTCTGCAGCATGTTTTTTCTTGTCTAAACCATCCAAGTTCTGCGATTTTTCGGGCCACATATTCATCATTTCTGATCATTGTTATTGTGCAGTTTTGAGGTTGTCCAGTTGGTCCCCATCTTTGTTGAGCTGTCCCTCAAAAGCATACAGTCCTTAGCTGGAGATTTTCTGGTGCACATTAGCACAATGTCTTCACATGTGTTGCAGAGGGTACGGTATGTTGTGCCTCCCCATGTGGCAGTTCCTTTGCACCACAGCAGGACACTTCTGGTCTCCCCACTCCCATCACTATGCTGCTGTGTTGCTCTGGCCCTGGACTAGGGATGATGCCAGTGCTGGCTCCTGGTCTGGAGAGCAGGAGATCATGGACGCTGCAGACTAAACCCCCTCTATATCTGCAAGAGGCAAATCCTGGTGTGTGGAGTGCAGGCCACCTCAGTGGTGTGGGTGGGGAGAAGGGGAAGTCACCGCATGCCCATGCAGCGAACTTCTGTGGTGAGGTTTGCAACCATCTCCGTGTGTACATAAGGAAGACCAATCTTGAGAATATATACATAAAGCCAATTATATATTTTCTAAGGTAAATTACAAAGCTTTGGAGGTTTTTTTTTCCAAAATAAGAAACAAAAAGGCAGGTTTTGACAGATGTTTATTATGTGACTCTCGCAAAACTCTGCTACATCAACTGACAAGAAGAAAATACAAAGGTGCTCATGTTTAACTGTATTAAAATGCACAGCTGCGCTTACCTCACCTGACGTTGGCTGTATGCGTTCGGTGGAAGTTAGCACGGAGATTGCCATTGCTAAGGCCTTGGCTTCAGGTGTACTTCTGAGTAATTTGGTACAAGACAATACAAGAGCCAGTGGCTTCAAAATGTGTATGTTGAACACAATTAATTTTGTAGCAGCTTTAACTGAAGTGTCAGCAAAGTGCCTTCCAGCTAATGGAGCCTGTGGGTTGGTGAGCCCTGGGACAGGCACGTCCCTCCATACTGGTCCTAGGAACTAGTGGCATGAGACGTCTGCAGAAAAGATTGATCAGAGTCAATCTGCAGGAGTAACGGGTCGATCTAAGAGCTGAATATTTTTTACTTCTGGATGATTAGTGTTGTCTGCATTTCAAAAAGTCAAGTTAATTACCTGGATTTCCAAGCATATGCTGGCAGACAGCCAGTTCTCCAGGATGGTAACAAGGAAGACACCTCCCAGCCTACCTTCCTGTGCAAACTGTTCACAGCACCATGTGGGTCCCACCCGTAGGCGTTTATCTTTCTCTTAATTGATCTCTGCGGGAGTTATCATCAGCCCATTTCTCCAGCCTCTCCGGGACCACCCCATTTGATATCTTCTGTGAATTTGCTGGGAGTGGTCTCTGTCCCTAGTCTGAATTGCTGCTGAATAAATGAAGCAGTACTGGCTGCAGAATCCATCCCAGGAGATACCACCAGCTGGACCCTGAGGCACTGATCATGACACTTTGAGCCTGGTAACTTCATAGCAAATTTTATACCCACCTATCCAGTCTGTATCTCACCAGTTCGGCTATAAGGACACTAAGCAAGTTGGGGCAAAGATCTTGCCAGGTCAAAGTATTCCAATTCTGCTCCTCTTCCCTTCTCCATAAAGAGGGTCATCTCATCACAGGAGGCAAACAGGTTGATCAGGCACTATTTACTTTGTTTAAATCCATGCTGAATCCTTGTGGCATAGTCTCTAATTGCTCCTAAGAGCATATGAATCATAACTCTGTGCACTGTTAATGACTTTGGATTGCATTTTCCTGTCCACTTAAGATGCTTGCAGTCAGTGTTTTTTCTAATTATTTTGACATACAGTTAGTCTCAGTCCCAGAGGGTAAACTCATCATGGAAGAATGAAGTTCCCTCAGTATGCAAGCGGATGCTGGTGACAAAGACATGCACTTCTTACTGTCAGACTAAAACCAGCTCTTTGTTTGGCCCTGGAGAATGAGTGTCATGTAGTCCTGCAGGTATCTACCCCTCTCCTGGCCTCACCTTTCCCCCCGCCTCCCACTCCCAGAATAGTTCAGATAGTTCAGTTCTGGGTGTAGAAGGAATAGGAGCACCAAAATATGCCAAATGTAAATACTGCTGTTTTCCCAAGTGTCACTCTTCTACAAGCAGCAGTGAGGGAAAGGAATTCATGAAGCGCGAACATATATTTCATCCTGTTCCCTTCTCAGTTTCTCTGTCTGCCTAAAATGGTCATCCTACTTATTCAAACTTTGCTTATACATGTGATGCTATGAATACTTTAGAGTCCTGCTTCATTTAGTAATGAAACTTTTATTCAATTTCTGTTTGCTTATTCCTGTTTGACTGAAAACATCCATCTGTATTCTATGCATTTGTATGAGAAATTAGCATTCAGGAAAATAAAGACTGCTCTGCAGCACGATGTAAATATCAAGCAGCTTTGAAAAAAATACATCATGAAGCTAATAACCAAGGAAGCATTTCACTTTTTTATTTCTTAACAAAATGACAGATTTTGGCAGAAATGTGTTTTAAGATCTGGAAGGCAGCAAATTATCTATAGCAAAACAAGCTACTCTCCACGGCTCAGACAAATATGCAGATAGAAGAAAAAAGTTATTAATATTTTGGTAATATTCCTTTTGTCAAATGCAAACCATATTGCTTACAAAGAAACTACATGATTGGTCTCTAACTGAATATTGTTTTAAAAATTCAGGGCTTTAGAGTGCAAATTCTTATTCATGGAAATCATTCCCGAACATTCACATCCATATGGGTTTGCAGGGTAGGCTGGTCTGTGTCTTGGCTCCCTCAGTGCTGTCATGCAGGTGATGGTAAGGCAGTAGTTCAGTAGAGATTCCTGAGCCTAGTATCCGTGTTGCTTGTAATACTGGGCTCGTGCAACCACGTCATTGGAGTAGTCATCATTGGTGGTGCCGATGTCCATTCTGTCGTAGCTTCGGACATTCCTATCACCAGCATTGTAGGCTGAAATCCCACCTGAAATGAAACACCAAAAAAGTCGTACAGACTTAAAAATAAGGAAAGATCCAGCCTAATATGTTCTGCTTTTACTAGTTTTGAACGCTTTCTCTTATCGGGACTTCAGAAGGGGAGTAGGTGTTTTTATCGGAGCCTCTCTGACTTAAGCGGGGCTCTGCAAGCAGCTCACAGCTATTCCTGAATCCACAAAAGCATCAGAAATATACCTGAATTTTTGTGTTGACAGACATTTGCAACTTATTGAACTTGTACCATTTATTCAGCCCAGTGCAAGGCCTTCATTTACACTGAGCTTGTTCAGAATAGAATAGAATGGTATCATATCGTATCATATTAGGGAGATGGCTTTGTGGTGGACTAGACAATGTTTATGGTTGGACTCAACTATATTTATAGTTGGACTTGATGATCTTAAAGGTCTTTTCCAACCTAAACTATTCTGTAATTCTGTATCATATTGTATCCAACATCTTTTTAACTTCTCACTCATCCTTGAAAGACAGTAAAAGCACACTTATACATTGCATTATCTTTGTCTTGCAGCTGCATATGTGCTACTCCATATGCTGTGTTGAAAAGCAGAGGTATTTGAGGTGGCTTGAAATGAGGCTGGCACGTACCCTAGCAGTTCAAGAGGGTTGCAGGGTGCAGCCTGCTTTGAAGCAGGCAGCTTTTCCATGCTGCGCAGTACAGTTTTGCAATTCCCTGAGAGCAAACCTCTCATCTCCTTTGTCAACAGAAATATGAGTAAACTGCCCCTTTCAAGTAAACCACAGAGCTATTTATTAACCTGAATGGCTGTAGAAGACTCCTGGTGGCCCGATAAGGAAAGCACGTCTCTTCTATAGACTCGATTTTAGCTATATAAACATTTACCACATGGTGGTGGAAATTCAGCAAGGCTGCCATACTGTGGAACAGCAAAACCAACACAGAGCTGTAAAAGCTTGGGTTTTGTTGGTGAAATAAATTGAAGTGAAAATCTAATGACAGCCTCTTAGAATTGTGGTCATTGAGGAGCACGGGAACTAATTCAGTATGTTTCATCCTAAAGTTTTTCTTCTCTCCTGGGCAAAACTTGTGGCCTGTTCTTTACCTTTCAGCTGTTGATCCTTTGTCCAGCGTGGGAACTTTTTCTGTATTCTCTTTATCATCTCAATAAGTATGGTTGTGCCCTGGGTAAGATGTTCTTCGCTGTTCCATTGTCCCCTAGGTGTATGTGACCTTCTGTCAACCTAAAAATATCAAAACAACAAAAAGAAGTAATTTGCCTGTTATAAAGGATTATATGTTTAGGGCCCTTAGTTTTATTTGTGTTATTTATTTGTCAGGTTTTAGTGGAGTGTTGGCAAATACCTGCATCAAGCCAAACCCATTTCCATTGTCGCCCCAGCCATTCTTCAGCACTTTGCCAGCATGAGATTCACGGGAGATGATGCCAGCGATCAGGGCTGGTTCGATACACAATTTTTCACCAACTTTCTTAATGAGTGTTTTGTATCGATTCATAGCTTCTAGGTCCCGTTCAGCAATCTTTTCTGAAGCTCTAACATCTGTAATAGAAATCAAAAGTAAAGATAGCTGCTTAATAACTTCTAAAATTCAGAATTGTCTCTTACCTCTCTCCATCTAATCACGTCTAGGAGGAGGCAGGTGATAACCTCCAGGATTATTATACAGGCTCAGCAGCTAGAGCATGTTCAGCACTTTGGAAGTGTGAAGGATTTGGGATAATTGTGCCATGGAAAAACAGAGCCATCTGGCAGAAGATGGATACTCACTGCAATAGGATAAACGCTCTGCCTTTGCAGTTTTACATGAAGCTCCGGGGGTTTTAATTCTGCTTACTCTGCCATAGCAGTCAGGGTAGCCCTGGGATGTACCTACAAAGGAAACAAGGAAAGGCTCAAGCAGTAAAATCCTTTTGTGACTTCAAGTAAAACTCAAGGGGAGGCTGCACCCCATAAAGGACAGGCTGTGGGGCGCAGCTGCCTCTGTCGCTCCTTGTGGTGGATGGTAGGTGAGGCCCTGCGCCACATTCTGCACTTTGCACACTGTACTCTGCAGCCACTTGTCCCTCAGAGGCCACCTCTCCTTCTGCAAGACTCACAAGAGGACCTGATCTTTCTTTCCTCTGATAGAGTTTAACGGCAAATGAGATTTTGAGAGGGGGGAGGAAGTGTATCAATGTCCCCCGCTTCCCAGCCCCAGGGAGTGTGTCTCTGGCAGCGAGGGACGCCAGACTTACCCAGGAGGGCAGTGAGCCCCAGCAGCACAAGCACTGGGTACATGGAGTTGTTCTTCCTGAGCACACAGAACAGCCTGAAAATCAATCAGTCAGCATTGGCATTAATGAAGACATGAACATATCTCACTGCTTGTTAAATGAATACAAAGAAACTGTTTCTGAGCTGGTGGGGTATTCCGCTTGGGTGGGTAGGTGAGGTGATACACAAATGGGGTTGTGTCTCTTATTTTAAGAGGCTCTAATGGCAGCTTTTCTGCTCTAGAATAATCCAGGCTGCAGCTGTTCACAAGAAACTTGCGGCATCTCACATCTGCTGATGTTTCAAACCCACAACTTCTACCATATCTTGGTAACTTCCACCAAATCTCAAGCCCCAATATTTAATTCAGAAAAAAATAAAATTAGTAATGTTCAGTGCCCTGTGCTCTTGCAGACCCACCATGAATGCCCTTAATCCCTGCTCATATTCTGTATACAAACCACGTTTGCCACATCTGGGGAGCTTTTCCTGAATCTCCTGAGACTTTCTTTTTACTCATAAATTGGCACTTTCAAGATGTAAGCTGCCTAAGTCATTGTGGCAATATATTTCAGGATGAGTTGTGCTCTGGGGGCACCTGTTTCCCTTCACAGCCAGTGAGAGGAGCCTAGGGAGAAAGGCTTATACATGGATGAGACCCATCTAAACTTAGGTGACTTAAATCCTGAACTACAGAACAAATCTCAGTACACTTACTCAAGCAGAAATCTCATGCAGGAAAAAGCTACAGCCCCTGGCCTGCCAAGGAGGTGGTATTGCTGAAGGCAGTGAGAAGAGTTCCCGCTTTGAGTGGTAGTATCTTACCTACTTGTCCACAGCTCAGCTTCTGGCACAGGACTGGGGTTTGGGTGAAGTTAATATATAGGGAAAGCCACCTTCTGTTGTGTGGTAATCTGACACTATGATGAAATGTGCTTGGTTGTGATTTTGAAAGACTTAACGGCACTTTTTTTCTCATGTAAACCGAACCTGTTGCGCTACAGACATGGGCGTGGTGCCAAGCATATTCCCAGCAGTAGCATTTCCCAGATTTCCAAAGGGAAAATACCACACCCTATTCTTTTCTGGCTGTCTCTCTACCTACACCTTATATTTCACACCCTATTCCTGGAGAATCCATGGCGACAGCTGGGCTAAAGACCCAATATCCAGCCATTTTGCAGGTGTTTGCCCCAGGCCCATCCCAGTATCTTGGACTCTGTCCCTACTGCTCAAGAAAAGAGAGTGGAACTGAACACAGTAATCGAGGTGTGATATCACCAGTGCTGAGTACAAGAGCACAATCACTTTCCTAGTCCTGTGAGAGCAAGCTCTATTGACATCTCTTGTCAGCAGGAAAGAAAAAATAATGCCCTATCTTTTCAGCTTCTTTTATTTTCATCATCATGTTTTTTAATAACCCAAGTCATCTCTGAAATGATTCAGACAAACCTTTGCTTCTGTTAAAGAAAAATTTGAGCCCTAGTTTCTGTCACAGAGTCAATTTATTACAGTTTGAGCTGTGTGCTTCTGAGGAAAAGCCCCCTGGTAGTTTTCCCATGTTTTTTGAAGCCTCACCATCTGTTACCTTCATGAACGTGTTCATGTGGGAAGCGTTTGTCTTTTGTCCAGTCAAATTGCTGGTTGTCCTCTTTGATGACTGGAATTTTGGTGCAGGTGTTTTTACCTTCTTGAACAGTTTCATAATCTTTTGTTTCATCTGCACTTGGATCTCATCCATCTTCCTCTGACTCCAGGTAGAATGGCCTCTTTCTTTAGTTCCATGAGTTATAGTTCCTTTTGCTTTGATTTCCATGGTTGCCCTAATTCATATTGCTAAGCACAACATCTTAGTTGATCTTACTTACGCTATTTTGTTATGTGAGTTAAGTCACAATGTATCAGAGGCACTCTTCTTGGATTAAGAAAGAGTTCAGCCTAAGTTCACATTTTTGCTGGGTCACAGCTTGTGTCCTAAGTCTTCATCAATCCAGCCACTAACGCGAGGCAAATCAGCTGCTGATGTTAACGAATGCCCATGATTCAAATAGTCAAATCGTCAAATCTAAGATTACTTCTGTTCCCAACAGCCTCAACTTTTCTCTCTGATGTGAGGGAGAGAGTTTTCTGGCACACACCTTCTTGTGAATAGAGGGACTTTAATGAGTAAGGCATTTCCAATCACCAAAACTGCATTTACCACCTGGGGACAGACACCAAAGCTAAGGATACCAGTATCAGAGGGTTATTTGCCTACAGTTGCCCAAGTCAGAGAGCCTTGGAGCCTCTTGCCTCCATCCACCAAGCTCCTTGCCTGCCCTCAAGATACCTCTCCCTCCCTCTGTTCCCCAGCCATGTTTCTGCACACTCACATTCCTTTCCTCACCACCTCCTATGCTAAAAATACCACAGGGGGTAAAAGTATCACCTGCTGCAGGTGGAAGAGTCTGGTTGGTGTCTTTGGAGGCTGCAACTGGTCTCCAAAGGGTGCGTAAAGCAAAGCACAGGAGGGTTTGTTTGGGACAGCTTTATTGGTGGTGGGACTGGCTGGTTCTGCCAATGTACTTCTTTAGCAAGCCTCTGTTTCCTTGGTGGTGTGGATGCACGGGGTCTCATCCCACTCCTGATAGAGTCTTCACAAGATGAGGCCCCTGCAAAGGCTGGCTGCAATGAAAGGAGCAGTATGCTTCTCTCCAGGGTTAACCTTTATTGCATAAAGCCTGGGCAGAGGAGTGCCTCCTGGAGCTGGCATATTGCTCAAGAAGACTGACCTTTTGATATTAGCCCCTGGAAATCTCACGGAAGAAGTAGCTGATAATGAATAGTGAATAGCAGAATGGGGATTTCCCTGTGTTTTTTGCTGGAATAAGATGTAATACTGAGTCAGCTTTTAAGTTGTTTCTGTCATCATTGGATTAGCTGAACCTCTCTCTGTGCCCTCTCTCTATCATCTCCAAGAACCTTCTCAAGCCCCACAATTTTACGTCTCCTACGAGGCTCGTGCTCCTATGCTGGCAGTACAGCGCCAGGTTTCCCAGCTAGTCTGCTCTCCTCTGCCTCCATAATTTATTCTCCCTGATAGCCTGCAGTTGAAAGAATGAGCTGGCCCAAAACAACCCTCTTTGCTTCTTTACCTCTAAAAGCAAAGCCCAGTTTTGCAGGGAGGAGGGCTACAGGTGCCCAATTGCCACATAATATGCTAGATGAGCTATTTCAGTCCAGGCCCTGTACACCTGGGGTGTTGCTATCACTGTTTTGCTGATTCCCTTTCCAGCCCTTGGCAAACTGACACCTACACCATGATGGTTCTCCCAGAGTCAATGTGAGGAGCTCCACTGTGCAGCAAGCTGTACAGCATCCATGCAAACGAGTCCTTCATCACTTCTCACCATGTGTGTTGAAAAGATTATATATACATTTTCCATTGTCCCCTCTGGCTACACCTTCACAGAGCCACAGAAGCACAGAGTGATTGAGGATGGAGAGGGCTTTGGGAGGTCTCTATTCCAATACTTTGCTCAAAGCAATGCCAACTTTGAAGCTAGCTTGGATTTCTCAGGTCACTGCACTGTCAAGTTCTGAACACCTCTCAGGATGGAGATTCCCCCTCTGTGCAACCTGGTAAAGTGCTTAACCACCTACCATAATTTTTTTGTGAAAAATTCATTTTCTTTTATCAAAGTCACATTTGCCTTGTTGCAACATGCAAGTGTTGCCTCTGACCCCCTAGCTGCGCATCTCCAAGAAAAGCATGGCTCCACCTTCTCTAAAAGCTCCACAGAAGTATCTGGAAATGTCTTTTAAAAGCCTTGCCTTCTCCAGGCTGAGCAGACCTAGCTCCCTCAGCCTCTGCTTGTATAACTTGTGCTTCAGGTTGGTGGTCTGCACTGGCTTACAGCACATCAGGGTCCCTTTTATACTGAGGAGCCCAAAACTCAGAACAAGTGCCAAGTGGATGAGAGAGACCACTTCCCTGGACCTGCTGGTGATGCTTTTCCTAATGCAGCCCAGGAGGCTGTTGGTTACCTTTGCTGCAAATGTGCATTACTCATTCGTGGTCAACTCCTTGTCCACCAGGAACCAGAAGTATTTCTCTGCAGAGCTGCTTTCAAATGGGCTGGTCTCTGACGTGTTGGTTCCTGGAACTTTTCTGTCCCAGGCGTGGAACTTGGCAGCACCTGTGTTTGAATTTCACGAGATTCCTGTCCAGTCTGTCCACATTCCTCTGACAGGCAGTTCTGTCCCGCCAAACACCTATGAACTTGCTGGGAGTGCTCTGTGTCCCATGTGGGTATTAGGGACACTAAACATTCCTAGCTGCAGGATCAGTCCCCAAAGGATGCCCCCAGTAGCTGGCCACCAGCAAGACTTTGAACGGCTGGCCGTCAGCTTTTGGCCACAACATCCCAAGTAGCTCTTCAGCCTATGTATAGAGCAACTTGAGAGTCCTGCTGCTGAAACAGCTTGCTTATGTGGTAAGTGCACGACACCCACCCATGGTACATATAACAAGGATGACACCGATCCAGTCAATAGAGAATATTTGTAAACTACCAATAGGCAGCTCTTCATTGATCACAGCAGTCAGATGGGAGAGAAAATTTGATGTGGGAAATTGTGGATGTCTCCTCCTTGGAAGTGTTCAGGGCCAGGTTGGATGGGGCCTTGAGCAGCCTGGTCTGTTGGGAGGTGTCTCTGCCCATGGCGGGGGGGTTTGGAACTGGATAATGTTTAAGGTCCCTTCCAATCCAAACCATTCTATGAGTCTGTGATTTTGGTTTATTCAGAAGCCATACTGCAGGGCATGGGATCAGAAGTGGTACCAGCTACTCTTTTCTCTCTTTTGTCTGGCAGGAGGGAAGAACAGCCTCTGGCAATAGAATGTTGTAGGGCAGACATCTGTGGAATAATACGGTCCCCTACATGGCCCTTGTGCTCAAGCACACAGTCATGTTTTGTTAGAGATCATCTTTGTTTCTAAGGAAAAGGTACAAAAGCTATGCTGGCAGCAATTTTATTGTTATGACAGAAATTTATATTCCTGATTTCTGTAACTGTGAACACACCCAAATCTGAATTCTGTCACTTCCCTAGTCTGAGTCAAATGAGGTGTGCCTGAATTGGCAGAGAATACCTAAAACAAAACCTAATTTAAAGGACAGAAACGAAACCAATTTTTTCCTTGCCTGCCTTGTAACAAGAAACCTTTCCAGTTCTTGGAAATGAAGTGCTTCTGGAAGGCCAAAGTCTGCAGCAGGGCAGCTCATGGGGTGACGGCACAAAAGAGTCTCAGGTCAGCTATGTCTTCACTGTGTGTTTTTTTTCACGCTCCTGAACATGTCTTCTCTATTGCTAATTAGCTTAATAAGGGTAGGGTAAGACATGAATGATCTTGGTTAGGCTTTCAGGGGAGACATGAGGCTGATTAAGCTTCCCAAAGCAATTAAGCCCATTTAAACTGTGGAAAGCCTGAGACAGGGACATGGGATGCTCTGGGTGCTGGGAGCTCCTGCGCTGAGGGCGGGTTCCTTGTCCCAAGGCTGCGCCATGGCCTCATGGGGAAATGCAGGACCTTGTAGATGGTTGAAGTATGTGAGAAACCAGCAAAACTTCAGGGACAAGAGGAGCAGGCCAGAGGGGTAGGCTACACCTGAACTATAACACAGCCAGGATATGACACTGGAAATGAAAGAGCTTGTAGAGGAGCATTTCCAGTAGAAGTAGACAGATACAGAAGACTGCCCAATCTGGACTGACATGACCTACAAGGTGCAAATGGCTGACATTCAGTTTACCTCTGAAAGAAGCAGAAGGGAATAAACAGCACAATCACAATAAATGAGAAAGATGAAATAGACAGAATACAGTGGCAAGGGTTTGGCACATGCAATATTAACTAACGAAGTGAGGCAAACTTAAAAGATTTTCTGCACTGTTTTTAGAGGCTTCAAAAACAAGCCAGGAGAACCCAAATTCTTGGTGCTGAATGACAACTCTTAGATAGCAGGCATCTCAGAGTCTTGGGGGAGGCTAGAATAACAATGACATGGAGTACTGCCAGCCAAGACAAAAAAAAAAAAGACTAACCCTATAACTCAGGAATAAAGAGTGGGAGGGGAGAGACAAAGAGATGGTTATAGAACATAGTCTAACCTGTCACAGTTTGACAAGTTTCTGCTTTATCGTTTTGCTCAGTATGAGGGGACACATGCTCAGATATAGACATTTTCTTACCCTCGGTCAGAAAATGTCGAAGTGCAAGGCAGAACTCTTAGCAAAAGTTCTTCAACTACAAAAAAAAATCAGTGATGGGAAGGTCAGGGCTTCTTGGTGAAAAAGGTGTAAAAGAGGCACTCGGGTGACTAAGCCTTATACATTTACTCCTTTGTGCCAGTCTTTACTGTGGAGGCCAAGGGGAGATTCCCACCCTGGGACAGTTGATAGGAGACAGAGTACTTCAGTACGAATAGTTGGTAAGTACTGGAATAAACAGAAAGTGTCCCTGTCAGTGAGTCCCCCCTGCTCAGAACGGCTGGGGATGCTGAGCTGAGCCACAGCAGAGCAAGGGCTGATTGGCATCTCGTGTCATCCCTAACTGCAGAACTTGCTCCAGAGTGGTCCTTGGAACAAAAGGCTGGTGCCAGTCCTGGGCAATATGGGAGAGTGTATATTAAAGATAAGATTGGTGAGATGATAGATAAACTTGGCCAGCTGGCACACAGTCAGCCCAGCTCCCATAAAGTGCAGTATAGCTGGGTTTTCAAAAAGGATTGTCAAGGGACCTATGCCCATGGCTTTTCTGCCCAAGAGCCTGCGGAAGCCAACACCACCAGCACATTCCTGAAGAGTCTGGATGGTTTCATGACAACAGTGCCATATAAAGGGTGGATATATCTCCTACCACCCCTGTTAAACAGCAGGGAATGCTGGGGGCAGAGGAGGAAAATGGACCACAGAAAGCAGCCAAGCTCATGTGTCCTCCTCACACAGTATCTCCTCCTGCTGCTGCTAGAGACAGAGTTCAGGGGTGACTGACCACCGTTGTTACCCACATGGCATTCCTCATATTGATCTGACACCTCCAATGTGAAGCGGACCAGTGTCGCCCCTTCTGGCCTAGATAAAACATGAAGTTTATTTATCAGGAAGAAAACCTCACAAGATGAGCTGAGTGTTTTTAGAGTGTGGTCCTGCATTGCCCAAGGTAACCACCAGGGAAGCACTGTTCCGGGAACAGGTTGCCAGTTAGGAAATCTCAGCCCACTTTTTCAATGAGTAACAATGAAGAACAAACTCAGTCATTCAGCACTGTGTTGCTGTGGTGGCATTTCCCTCTATTTTATGTATCTCTCAGAGAGAGAGACATGGACACGTGGCTCAAATTGATTCAACTCCAGCATTCAGAGTCAGTCATCAGAGCAATCTGTTCACTCACATGGCTTATGACTTTGGCCCCTGGGAACTGGGAACTTGTTTTTGGCAGTGGTTTCCTACTGATCCATTTACTACTGGAACAGATTATTTAATTGCTCCCTCTGCCTGGTGTCTATGAAAGCCAGTCATTGCAGCCCCAGACTTTAGATCGATCCTTGCCTGAGCTATGGAGGGACAGCCTGCACTGCTTGCATCTTGACAAGTCAATGACAGAGAAAGCTGGCCACTTCACATTCTTTATTAAAGAAGGACAATTAAATCCATTTCCCAATACTGACATGGGTTGTAAAATCAAAGCATAGGACCCTATCAGGGATGATTTTATTTTCCCCTGTCTGTAATTTGTTGTCTTTTTGATTCACTGACTGCTCATTATGATGCAGCAATTTCAGGCTTGAAAGGTCTTTAAACAACAGCTATTGTATTCCTTGCTCTGCAGCAGCATGACGTACTGCTACTACTACGTGTTGGTCTTTGTTCTTTAAAACACCCAGTGAATGTTGCATTGCTTCATTAACCTGAAAGCTTTTTGAAGCATCCAACACAAACCTGCTGCCAGACTCAGTGCTATTTGTGTTACCCGAAAGGGGAAAGGAAGATCTTGGGTCATTGACCTCCATTTGTTCTGCGTATTAGAAATGGTAACTATGCCCTCTTCCTCTTTTCTGGGGAAAAAAAAAAAAAAAAGTGATTTCTTGTTTGCCATGGGCTGTACCTTCCTTTTCAGCTGTGATTCTCCTGAGCAAATTTTTGTTAGTGTGGCAGATTCAAACACTGCACCCAAGCCTCATTGGTGCTGACAGCTGAACAGCTGAGAGGATGATTACACCAGATGATTCATACATAGTGCTATAATAAAGATAAATCCCCAAAAGGAGTTTTCCCTCTTAATTTTTTTGTCTTTCCCACCATCTCTGTCATCTACTCATTTGGTTCCCACTGGACTCCTCAATCCATTCTGCGGCATGGAGGCCTACCCACTCCACCCATGCTTATGCCCCTTCTTGAACTCCTCAAGTATGCACGTGTGTTTACTTTATTACAGTACTTTGGATCCTAACTGGTCTTCACAGTTTTTAACCATGAGTGGAAGTGCTCAAATCCCTTCTCAGTTTAGCCCATGGTTTGATAGCTCTTGTTCACCATTCATTTTCCAAACCCAAATTTGAGAAAAAACAGTATAGAACAGACCTGTGCAGCTCCACTTGAAATGTCCCAACAGTTTGATCCTAAGCTGCCACTCACCAGTACTTTTTTTACTTATCTGAAGGCCATTCACATATGAGGGCTCTTCAGATTGCTGCTAAACGCCTTATCAAACTCATGACATGGCACTACCATGGCTTCCCTCTTGGCCACTTACCCAGTGAGATAAGGACTTTAGTTGATCTGAGGTGTTTTTTTCCTGCCAAGCCAGGCTGCCAGATGTTTCTTGGTGCTTTGCCCTCCACTAGGTGTTCAAGAAGCAATCATTCCACCCTTTATTCTAGCATCTTCCTCAGTGTTGGAGCCAGGTGTCCTGGTTTCTTTGCCCTCTCATTCAGCTTTTCTCTTTTCTTAACTGGTGTGGCAGATTGACATTTGGTGGATGCCAGGTCAAACAAGCTGCTCTATCCTCTCCTCAGTAGGATGGGAGTGGGGAGAAAGTAAGATGGAAAAAAACCCTTGTGGGTTGAGATAAAGGCAGTTAAATAAAGCAAAAGCAAAGGCTGCACATGGAAGCAAAGATAAAGAAAAGATTTACTCTCTACTTCCCATCAGCAGGTGATATTCAGTCACTTCCTGGAAAGCAGAGCTTCAGTTGCTCTGGAAGAAAAACATTGTAATGGTGAAGGTCCCCCTCTCCTCATTTTTCTTAGGTTGTGTTGCTGATCAGGCGTCATATGATGTGGAATATCCCTTTGTTCAGTATGGGTCATCTGTCCTGGCTATGTCCCCTCCCATGATCTTGTCCTCTCCCAGCCTACTGGCCTTTAAGGGCTGAGGAGTAGAATATTGGAGTGATAGTCTTGATGCTGTCATCACAGCACTTCTCGGCAGTAGGCAAAACGCTTGTGTATTATCAACCCCTTTTCTAGCTACAAATACAAAGCACAGTACTATGACTTCTTCTATGGGGAAAATGAGCTCCATCCATGTCAGACCAAATACATCTGTGTTTCTGTTTTTTCTGATGTGTGAGTTGGCATTAGATCATTTGCTCTGGAAGCTGCTTTTTTTTTTTCTTTAAATAGGTCACGGATCAAAAGGGTGCCCAAGAGTGCGACCACAGCAGCCCTGTGTACACCATCCAGGTGAGTAACTTCCAGTAACATCTACAAAGGTGACCAGGAGAAGGAAAGAGGGGAAAAATAATCTGAACTCACTGTTTGTCAGGAAAGCAGTTGCTCAAGTCTTAAGGCCATGTGCCACTGTTAAATATTCCTTAACTATTTACTCCTCCCTGCCAATTTATCACTCAATTATATTTCAATTCATTTCCTGCAGGGACTTCCCTTACTTAATACAAAGTACTGATACCCTAAAATAATATTTGCAACAAAATACAGAATTTTTGTAATTAGGTCTTTTAAATGGACTTGAAAAATAATAATCCTTCATTGCAATGCTGCACAAGCCAACAGGTAGGTCTACAAATCCTTTAGTGTCACTCCCATAATATGAAAAAGCAGCTTCATAGGCAATGCATGGAGAAATTGGATTCTGCAAGCTCCACAGGGATGACAACACCAAGTACTAGTGAGAAGGAGTATGCTGGCAGCAATTAAGAGCCACATGCAAGGAATCAAAGAAGGCTCCACTCTTGTTCACCTTCCGATCCTGAAAATTAACTTCACATGTGTAGGCAGCAGTAAGATTCCCTTCCCCATTTGAAGTTTAGACACATCTACCAAAACAGGTTTAAATAAGAGTTTTGTATAACATAGAGGTTTATATAACAATGCAGCAAAATCTTTAGCCTCTGAATCTTACATAAGCTACTTCAAGTAGAGGGGATCAAAGTATGTGATGTGTTTCACAAGTTTGCACTACGAAATAATGACTTTACTAAAATTAATGTAATGCAGAATTGACTAAAGGCTAAATAATATGTAGTTTAATACCTCTGGTTGCTCAACACAGAACTATTTTCTGTGGTTGTAAAAGAAATCAGTAATGTCAGAAATGTCCTAGAGCTCCCTCTGGTTTCCAGAGATGATAAAATGGGTTTGTTTGCAAATACATTAATCACGCACAGTGCTTGCTGCAATGGTGAGTGACTGGCAAGACAAGAGTACAGTACTAAAATTGTTCCACTTGCCAAAGCTGTCTCCAAATAAGCTCTCATGCTGCCTGCATTGACCCTGCCCAGCAGTCCCAGGCACATGTGCTGCTGGACAGGGACTGGCAAGCACATTGCTTCTACATCAGCAATGGTGATAGCTGGCAAAAAGTAGCCCTGATGTCACCAAAACCGTTATTCAAAAAGCTAAATGTGAGCATCCTTATTCCCCTGCCTCACACTCTGCCTCACAGCCCAGATCGTCTCACCCACTCCAGTCTGCAGCACCATTTTCTTCTCCCTGTTCTCAAATTGAGTTTTAGACCCATTCCAAGAGTACTGAAGTGTGTTATTTACTCAGTTGCAGGTTGCTGCCCATTGGGCCCTATGACATTGGAAAAAAAAAAAAAAAAGAAAAACTTGGATCCAACAGTTATCTTTATTTTCTCTCTTTTTCTCAATAAACCTAAATTTGCACCCAGAACCATCTGCATTGAAGAACACTTTCAACCAGAGCTTACAAACCCAGAGTTAATTCATTCCTAATTAGAAGCTGAGTTTTCTGGCAGAGGGACAGATGCTGAAACACTTTTAAGCTTGGAGGAAACCCAGCAAAAATGTGTCAAAACCAAAGTAGAAAAGGTTGTTGGGGTTTTTTTTTAATTTTTTTGTGATACTGCTCCTGGGGTACATACAGGGCTGGCTACTGCTCAGAGGGATGCTTTCTAATGGAAAGGTGTGTTTCATGTCTGGTGTTGTCCTTGAAGTACTTCCCATACAGATGATTTCCCCTGTGTGAAGCTGCCTTTCACCCTGAAGAGGCCACCAGTTCCACCATGGCCCTGGGCTTCATGGACTGGGAGACTAACAGAAATGTGTTTGGCATTGTCCCCCAGAAGGCTGGTCACAGGAATACACAGCTAGTGTAGAAACATGCAGACACCAGAGGCTCATTGAGAAGTCATTTGTTGCCCAGTAGCTAGCACAATCAGGGGGAAGGAAGATTTCAATTTGGGGGCTTGTTTGTCAGGGTAAGAGGAGGAGGTAGGTGGTAGAGATGGGAAGTGCACAGCCGAGTGCTGCTTGCGTGCCTGCACCTGGGAGATGCAAAACCAGCCCTGGGTTTGGCTCCAAATAAGAGGACACACCTTCCTCACCCAGCACTTAAACATCTCTGGTCTGTCCCCACCTGCCTTTCAGAGGTCTCTAGCTCATGGTTTCTCGTCCCTACAGATCTCCTGCAAAGCAGTGCTGAGCTCTCCCATTGGTGGGTGGGGATCTGGGGTTTGCTGGAGCAACCAAGATACCGTTGTTGTTGCTACCAGCACCAGTCCTGCCAGGAGACCTGAGGAACTGCTCTGCATACTACGATCACTACTGGGCAAGTCTAGGTAGAGGAGAGGCTTGGTGGCAGGGTGGGTTTATGAACTAGAACCCGTGTCTCTTAAAGTACTGGGCTCGCCTAATCACGCTGTTGGCATAGTAGTTGTCACCATCACATGGGTCTTCCTCGTAGACCTGGATGTTGCCCATTTTTGCACGGTAGTTGCAGATTCCCCCTGGAAAGAGTTAAGAAGGAGTTGTTACAGGCTTATAAGTAAGAAACAGATTTTAAAAGGAAAAATTCCTAGCCAAAGGGCCATGCATCTCACCAAACAAGTATAACTGCTTGGACAATTGTTAATTGTGCATTATTATCCAAATGTGACTGATTTTGCAAAATCCTTATTTCTATAGTGGAGGAACCCATGACTCTCTTCAAATATGGGTGGGAATGGCACACTAGTTGCAGAAAAGGGTGTAATCTAAAAAGGCAGGAGCAGAACAAGAATGAGAGAGTAAGAAATATCATGGAGTGAACAAACCAGCATGCAGACGACACAGACTACCTGCAAACCTGGGTCCCAAGCTTTCTTGACACAACTTAACAGCCTACCATGACAAGTCTGTTATTTGGTGGTGCCTCAGTTTCCCCAGTGGCTTATGCTTGGTTCGTTTCTACCCTGCTCATCCACCAGCCATTTCACTCATAGGATGAACAGATGAGAGGATAACTTGAAAACTGTTCACATTCTTTGAGCACAATGCCTTTTCCAGGGAATTTAAGGAGGACTTTGATCTGGCCATCCACCAGTAGTGGCCCGGCTGCTCAATGTAATGGCCCTTTTTGGGTACTAGTAACCAAAGTCAAGGGTCAACCTACGGGGCTGTGTCCAGCACCTTTGCCTTAGTCCTGCATGGGGTGTCTCCATGCCGCTGCAGCAGCTCTCAGGCTGGGCTGGTTTCCCACTGCTTCCTACTGCAGCAAACCTGCCAAAGTTCTTGGCATCCCACCACAGTCACTCTTCTGCAGGTGGGAATATGGAAGTTCTGTGGACAGTGCCTTGAGCTGGGAGGCTGCCTCCATATTCAGGCTCCTTGCCAGTCTGCTGTTCTGGGATTGTCTCTTCTAAACTAGAAAACTCCAGGGCTTTGTTTTTTTGGTAAGAGATGCTGTGAAATCTGCCAGACTAATGCTGCTTTTCCCTCAAAAGTGACACCAACAAATGCATGGCACTCTGATCACTCAGTGTGCCCCTTTCCAGTACGTATCGTGTACCTCTCAGTTGCCGGTCCCAAGTCCAGGTAGGATGTCTTGCCCGTACTTCATTAATTGCAAGAACCAGATTAGTTGAGCCCTGATTTATGTGTTCTTCACTATCCCACACCGCATAAGGGTATTGTCGCTGCCTGCCAATCTAGAAAAGTCAAGCAAGAAAATTGGTTTCCCTCTGATCACAGTCACCACAGTATCCTCTCCGTCTTCTTTGTACGCCCAGGCTGAGACTCATTGAAGTGACCTTGTTTAGGAAACAACACTTAACCACAACCTTTGATGTCGAGGGAACGCATTTAAGTGCTGTCTCTGACACAAATGAGTCATTTGCTAATGTAAGGCCGTGGGTAATACATCGCTGTTCTGTTACTCATGCTTATCATCATGATGTACCTGCATCAAGCCATACTTCTGCTGTTCCTGGTCCCAGCCATTGTTGAGGAGCAAACCAACACGGCTTTCCTGCGAGATGATGGCAGCGATGAGCGCTGGATCCAAACACAGGTTTCTGGCTACTCTCTTAATTGGGATCTCATATCTCCTCAGGCGTACAACATCTGCCTCAGCAGTCCGTCGTATCATGGCAAGTCCTGCAGTATAGGAAAAAACAGACTTACACACCCTCCCATCCAGAAACATCACTTTCCCCTTGAGAACTTGTATTAGAGGAGTAAACACAGCTACTCTGAGTCAGGCAGTGGTGCTTGAGGAACAAGCACAAACCTATCATCTCTGACTGCGGCCAGGGGGCTGCTGTGGCAGTACCCGAGGGCCATGAGAGGAAGAAGGCAGATTCTCAGAAGGTGGGACTGTCTGTTCATGGTCCTCTTCTGCTGCCGCACTGCTGGAAATGCGGCTCTGTAATCGGAAAAGTGGACTTTCAAATTGCATTTGAAAAAAGGTGACAGATGCATTAGTACCTACTGGCCAAACTGCATTAACAGCTATATTGTTAGTCTGTGCAAAGAAAAGTAGGGGTTTTTGAAAGTGATTTTCAAACAGCTTGGAAAGAAGCAAGTGATTCAGATCCACACTTGAGCACTTGCAGTCAGGTGTCTGCCCCGGAGGCATCTACATCCAAGGTACATGGCAAAGTCCCTAGAGTGCTGGGCACTGAACGTGAGGCATTCAGCTGTGTAGTGACACAGGGCAACAGCACATGGCAAGAGAGGGAAACAGTTACCAAAAATGGGTCACCCAGAGGCTGGTAGGCTGCACACCTGGGACCTTCCTCCTGTGAAATGTGTCTCTAGCAGGTCACTGCTGGCCAGCTTAAGCCAACACACCAGCACTCATGGCCTGGCCCTGCGCATCTTCCTCTTTTTGCTGAGAGCCCCTGGGGTTTTGCAAGGATGCTGATACTGAAGTTCTGCTTGAGGAAGAAGTTGTTTTTTACTGAAAATTGGTTGTGCAATTTCCCTTTGCTTAGAGACTGAGGATCCTCACCATGGGATCTGAAGTCTGCCCTCTCACTTCCCACCAGGCCTGGAGGCTTCACAGTATCTGCCATTTGGGGAGGGGAGGCGTTGCTTTCCCCCTTTTGGCTAGTTGAACAGTTGCACCACATTTAAGAGAAGGCAAAGCATCTCTGTCATGTACAAACAGGTTGGCAAATCAAGCAATGAATGATACCTACCACAGTCTGGAGCTCTTACAGCTGTACAGGAGATCATGGGGGCTTGAAGAGCACTGATATCACCATAGCAACTGTAACTCATGGATGGGGCTGAAAAATGAAATGGTGTTTGAACATGTAAAATCTCTGAGCAATATTATACAGTGTGCTGCAAGTGAGTAGAAGTCAAATATGAGAGATTCATCCAGACCCGTAATCTACATCACCTTGTATTGGCCACACTTGTCTGGTTGCACTGTTCTCCATTAGAAACACTATCAGTGAATGCAGAGAACAGGAATTTGTTCTTTCCCATTTGAATAGGCTGAAGCCAACAAAGCTAAAGACAATTTAGATGAATAGGCATCTGCCCTGTTATGGCTAAGGGCTGTTTTGGGAGAAGGGAACCACAACGTTTGCATTTATTTCAGAGGTTTTTCTCATTCAGTGCCCTCTAATGCCTGGGACCACTTGGATGATGCCTACTGGCACCTGAGCACCGTGCTGGGAACATCTCTTGTATCACACTGTAACTCGATGAGGAAATAATTCAGGAGAGTACTTGCCTCAGCCTGGGCCAACTACCCTGCTTCCTCAGTAGCTGAGGAATGAATAGCCTCTATCGAACAGCCTGTGACGCTTAAGAGGACATTTTTGAGTAGGCAGGGAGATTGAATAATGTTAGCTGGGAAAATCAAGTGGAGGTGAGTCTGTGACTCTCTTTTGGTGTCGGTCCCATGCTCCAGACATACTGATTTAAAGGATGCAGGTGGGAAGCAAGCAGCCTAATACAGCAGCTGAGAATCTTCAGCTACACGGGGTTTTACAGTGCTGCACAGAAAGGGAACCTCACGTCTGACCACACACCTCCTCTCCATAGACCCTCTACAAACTGTTCCCAGGGTGCTTTCAATAGCAAACCAAACCCAACTCCTGACTCACCAACAAGGGCCATAAGGCCCAGCAAGAGCATTGCAGGGATCATGGTGATAGCTCTCCTCAGCTGCTCCAGGGGACCTGGAAACACAACAGTTTGCAAAGTGCGAAGAAATCAGTGCTGATTTTCAACAGCCCTGTAGCAAAGTTTGCATGTCAGAAGCTCCTACTCAGAGGCTCTGGACCAGGATATCATTAGCTGAAGATGGGTTGAGGAGTGGAGGCACTCTCTGTAGTACTCTCTCCTCTTACCCCAAGCATGGGATGCAGCTACCACCTTCAAAGAGTGGTTGTGGGAGGAGAAGTAAGTGATGGGAGCTACATCTGCTCCTTATTTCCCCCTTGTTTGGGGGATACAGGCTTCTCCTGCAGCTGAATATCTCCTCCATCTTGTGTGCCATTACACCATCACAGCAAGAGGGAAGGTCTGAGCCCAAAGAGCTCAGGAGCAGGGAGGTCCTTGTCAGCAGCCTGGGCTAGCTGTGATTTTTTAGCCCCTGTCACTTCATATCACTTGCTTGCATAGTCCCTCCTGAATGCTCATAGCATGCCTTGTGATGAGAAGGTACAGTACCTTTGCTTTAATTATATACAGTTTTGAAGTCCAGTGTGCCACAGAGAGCATCCATCCTTTGTCTCTCTGTTCAAAAGGCAATGGGACTTTTGCTTGGCTTTTGGAAAAATGAATTTTCAAAAATCAAGCAATATGACCCTCTCTGCTAAGAGCATCCAAGGCAAAGATTTTGCTGGTGAAATAACACTTCTGCATCAATTCCTGTGTGTGATAAAGGCAGATAATCACTGCAGTAGTAAATGTGTCTCTTGTGCTTATTAATAAAATCCCCAAATGTTATCACATAGAAGCTATCAACTGGAAAAAGCATTGACTGTATTTGCCTTGCTGGTGAACGTATTTAAACCGAGAATTTTTTATAGGTTACAATTGTTTCTTTTTCCCTAGGAGGGTTTCAAACACAAAACACACCATGAGACTGGCAGGCAATCATCACACAGTGCTATTAACACTTGAAAAAGCCTTGTTGATTTTAATAACATGCGACATTTTTTGTAGTCTGTGCTTCTACTGCAAAACAAACTAGATGGATGCACAAACACAAACAGCCAGCCAGTGTCATCAGAAAGACTCCCTTGTCCTGAGTAAGCTTATTCAGGCCAGCAAACACCCCTGACTGGAGCTGGGTACATGCAGTAGCTCAGTTTGAGGTCTTTGCAAGCCTGAATCAATATAGCTTGACCAAATACCTATTAATCCAATGGCAAATCCATGCAGGACCCCATCAAAAGCTACAGGCTGTAGTTGTTTTCCACAGGCAGAAAATTACCATATTATAGAGTTCTGAGTTATCAGCCTTTTTTTTTTCCCTTTCATCACAAAAATCACCGCAGCCCTTAAGTAGAAAGAGCATAACAATCACAATATTGTCAAAATGCTAAATTAAAGCAAAATCAAGGCTTCTGCCTCTAAATAAGTACTCTATGAGTGAATTCAGACTCACCTGTCTTCAATCAGCCTTCCTCTGAGGCAGGTCACTTGATCACTTTTATATATGTGTTTGAAAAGGTACGCACCCTATGGGCTTCGGAATGTTAATTCCTACCTACCAAGATGACATTTGTTTTAAAGTATAGCAATAATATATATTAAGAGCTTAGAATTCTTACAGTCCCTTTCATCCAAAGATTTGCACAAGCAGTGGTGAGTAAGACTCAGGACAACCCTGTGAAAGGAAATAAACACTCGTTTTCCCCCATCAATAAGACCATTAGTGCCCAATAAACAACTTGCAGAAAACATTGCAGTGAATCAGTGGCAGAGGCCAGGCAAAAATCAGATCCCTGTCTAGTGCTCTCCTTGTTTTGCATCTCAGATCAGTCTGGACACATCTCCGGAAGGGGTTTTGTCTTGTTTCCTCAATGACTTCAGATTGGCAAGCATTTAATCGAGTATCACGCTTTCATATGAATTCTGAAACTGGCAATTACAGAAAAGCATCTCACTGCTTCACTGCTTGCAGCAAACATAATTCAGGAGGCTGACTTGAATACTTTGACAGTAGAGGCAGGGTTTGGGAAGGTAGGATGCTACGGTCGAAATAAGGAGGAAGGGAACTAGAACCTCAGCAGCTGAAGCCAGTAGGGGCACACAGAGGGTCTCTGAAAGACTTGTACCATGTGGCCAAGAAACTTTTCATGTATGTAAAAATCTGAGTTACTCAGAGATTGAAGACAGTCTGGGAGGCCAATTCCCTCTATGCCTGTCCTCTTTTGCACATTTCTCTGTTCCCCAGACACTTCCCAGCACGTATGGAATCTAGAAAAGCAAAATCTGCTTCCAGTAGCCTTCTCTTCATTGTCGCAAATGAATAATTTTCTCATCACAAATCCATTTGTTCCCCTTGCTCTCTTCTGGGCTTGAGATGTGGTAAGTAGCAAAGGGAAGGCTGTTTTGGCCAGATACTAATTGCTGGTTTCAAAACCAGATGTTGGTTATTATTCTGTAAAGCACAGGAGATGATCAAGTAAACACAATAAACACAAATATCATGCACTAGGATCCTGAGATAGGAAGGAGGGAAGTTTCACTGGAGAAAATACCCCTGTTGTTACAGGAAAGCAGAGCTGTGAGCTGAGGTGAGTCTTAATTAAAAAACCTCATTTACTTTGGCGAAACATGGAAAAAATGGACATCTTCCCAAAGATTACAACAAGGTTAGGCATTCATCCTTCAGGTTCAAATCCGATATCTCATTCTGGTATCTCAGACTAGACTATCGCTTAATAATTCTTTTACTGGAGTTTAACAGTTTAAATAGTATAAGGTAACATTTGAAAGAATGTGAGGTAAGAATCTATGTGGTATCTTTGGAAATAACAAGTAGAAAATAAAGTCATCACATGTACAGTGTGGCTTTAATAATTTCAAAAGTAAATAGTGACCAAAGAAATGCTGGAGGGGAGGAAAGCCAGAAGAAATGAGATGGGAAAAGGTCAGAGTGCACAGCTGGACAGCAACAAACCTTGTAGATGTAGTCATTTGCCTTCTATAGAACAAGATCATAGAATCACAGAATCATAGAAAGGTTTGTTTTGGAATGGACCTTGAAGATCATCCAGTTCCAACCTCCCTGCCATGGGCAGGGACACCTTCCCTAGATCAGATTGCTCAAAGCCTCATCCAAACTGGCCTTGAACACTGGCAGGGATGGAGCATCCATGACTTCTCTGGCCAACTTATTCCAGTGTCACCACCCTCACAGGAAAAAATTTCTTGCTCTACTCTCATCTAAATCTCCCCTCTTTCATCTTAAAACTGTTGCCCCTCATCCTGTCATTGCACTCCATGATAAAGAGCCCCTCCCCAGCTTTCCAGTATATGATTTATATTAGAAAGAGATGTGTTAGCTCAAAATATTCTCACATTAAAATATTAATATTTTAATATGAAATATAGTAACATCCAGTTACCTTTTATAAAAACAGTAATATGTGATAATAAACCAGTGTTCCTCTGCCAGTGAATCTTTGTTTTTGCTGATGACTTCAGACTATTTTTGAAAAGCAGTCTCCAAACTTAGGCGAGAGATTTTTTTCCTAATGCATTGGTCACTTGCTGATGGTCCTTAAGATAAAGTTTTGAACTCAAATACTGTTTGCTACGTTTTTTCTCTCTTAGTTGTTACCCATATAATCACAGATTTTTCTACATTTAACTACTGTCACATGAATCCTTAATGCCTGTTCTGCCTTGTATTGCTCTTTATTTACCCATTGAATTGCAGTTTATATATTTTAAGTACAAATATTTTTATCTGTGCTGCAGCATGCTCTTAGGACCCTGGGACAGATTCTTTGTATTCACATAATTGCCAGTATAAGCCCAAAGAAGAGGATTATTTTTCAGCAGCATTACAAATGGGACTGTTTCTTGCTAAAAACCTGTTTATCCTTACAAAAATTGCTGACTGCACTTTAGAGTGAACGTTGAAAGCACATAGCCTCTATGGAAACAAGCTGATGTGCACATACATCAAATGGGGCAGGGCTCTAAGCCAGTGCACTTATCCAAGACACCATCACCCAAAAGGACCTGCAGGGTGTTAGAAAACACAATCTTCTGCTCAAAGACCTCTGTCGGACTGTAAACCCGGAGCACTGAATTCAGGCAAACCATTTTATGAGAGCAGACTGCATCTGTCACTCATACACCATCATTTCTTATTTTTATGCTATATTTAGTTGGGAAAGTGATGTGAAGTGTCAGTTGCCTCTGACAGTCCATGACCTAACAGAAGGGACCTACATAGCTCTAATACGATGCTACTTTTGATGGGCTAAAGAGAGGATGAGCTAGAAGGCGTCTTTGTGTATATAACTGAAGCAGCTCATTCTAAATGGTTGGATTTCATAAATAGATATCCCAGGATGTGCTGGATTAATGTCCCTGAAAAATATTGCCTTCTCTGGTAACACTACTGTCACACTTTTTATGTTTTTATTATTATTATTATTGTTATTGTTATTATTGTTGTTGTTATTATTATTGGTGTTTTGTTTAGAAGCACAAAGTTTTGGATTCATATGATATTGCGAGTCTCTCAGAAGGGCAGCACATTGCCAGTCCTCATGGCTGATAGTATGGAAAATATAGGAAAGCCACGGAAATACAACATTAATTATTAAATTAATATTAAAGAAAAAGGACACAAAAGTTATAATTGTTAAAAACCCCTATAATTTTAGGCCCATTTTGCTGTTGTCTATATTTTTAAGCACAAACTATACCATCACATATTCCTTTTGTGCTGGATTTTGGTCAGCACGGTGTGTGATTGGGAGGGAAGAGGATGGAAGGTCAGGGAAAGAGGAGTTCACTTGTCAAATGATACCTGCATTTTCTTAAGCTTAAGAAGCAGGAAAGCTCCCTGGTATAGGGTCATAAAGATGCTAAGAGAGCTGGAGCACCTCCCATACGAGGACAGGCTGAGAGAATGGGGTTTCTTCAACCTGGAGAAGAGAAGGCTTTGGGGAGACTTTATAGTGGCCTCCCAGTACCTGAAGGGTCTACAGGAAAACTGGTGAAGAACCTTCTACAAGCGTGTGAAAAGGCTGCTGGGAGACCTTATGGCAGCCTTACAGTCCTTAAAGGAGGCCTGCAGGAAAGATGAGGACTGGCCTTTTAGCTGGGCTTGTTGAGGTAGACAAGAGGTAATGGTTTTGGTAGACCTTGACTGGATATAAGGAAGAAATTTTTTACAATGAGAATAGTGAAACATTGGAACAGTTGCCCTGGGAGGCTGCATCCCTGGAAACATTCAAGGTCAGGTTGGACAGGGCTCTGAGCAACCTGACTGAGTTGACGACGGCCCTTCTCCTACAGAGAGTTGGACCAGATGACCTTTAAAGGTTCCTTGAACCCAAAGCATTCTATGATTCTATTCACAGGGGCAATTCAGGCAATAAGATGGAGTCAGTGACCACAGACGTGGTTTTCCCATATCTTTTGCTGACATCATTTGTTACACTAAGCTAAAGGAAGCACAGAGTGGACAAAAAGCACTACCTTACAGAACTGCATTTTTTCCTCTTGATTTACATAAGCTAGAAAGGGTTACACCTGAGGTCTAAAGCACGTCAAGGTTCAGTACCACCATTCCTACTTACAGATTTTCACTTCATGGATTTTTTCCTCATGCCAAGTGACCTACCAAGGTGAGGGTGTTTTTCATGGCACTTGATAAAAATGGAGCATCATTTTGACAAAGCATTATTATAAGAGTTGCACATGCAACTCTCCTTCAGGTCGTGGGTTGTATCATCATGATTCATTGAGCGGTAAGAATGCTATCTAAAATTACCAGGAACAATACCCGTGCTAATTACTGTCTCTGTTGTGAGTTTCAACTCTGATTTTGTAACATTGGCAGGCAGATGCATTTCTCAGGCTGTTCTTTTTGTCCAGGATGTAATTATAGGTAATGTGGGGTATTCACAGACTTTGTAACTGCTTTGTAGGGAAGCTGACCACAACAGCTGACACATGTTGGATGCCTACCACCAGCTGGGCAGTTAAAGGTGCATCTGTAGTATCATCTCAAACAAAACCTCTAGAGCTGTCTTTCCCAACTTTTAAAAGGATACAGCCAGTTTAATAATTACATTACCAAAGATTTCCTTTTCTACGTCTAGTATACTTGTAAGTAATGATAGCAAAGGTCTTCAAACTTGTAAGACATGAGGCTCTCAGCTTTCACTGCATTCAGGAGTGAATGGGTGCTGGAGGAACCTAATTCATCCTTTATCTTGCCTTTCTGAAGAATGTAGGCGGGCAATGAAATGACACCCCACTCTTCACAAAGCATCTCCCTGGCCATTCTTTAAAATAACTAAGACCAGAGGTATTTACGAGGGATGAGAAAAAAATATTTTCCTTCAATACTCTAATATGAGACTTTGAATTTTATTACAGGAAAGGTGTTCTAGTAAAGAGGTCACTGGACTGGATCTTATGAGACATCAC
Organism: Tapera naevia; assembly: GCA_033556795.1. Taxonomy (NCBI): domain Eukaryota; kingdom Metazoa; phylum Chordata; class Aves; order Cuculiformes; family Neomorphidae; genus Tapera; species Tapera naevia. Next base: position 20,436,787 of record JAUMJJ010000029.1, read on the forward strand.
TTCACATCCCAGCTTAAGCACAAATCTAACACCTAAAGCAAGTCATTTGAAGTTCAAGCCAGGAGAGGGCTTTATGCTCATAAAGCACAAATCAAAACACTGTTTTGCTCCTGTTCGAGTCTAAAGCGGCCCAGCAGAGGATCTTGGTCCTTATGTCCCAAAGTCTGGTTCTGGACTCTGCATCCTAATGCCAAAATCTCTGGGTGAGTGGGAGTTCACAGTGCCAACTTATGCATCTACTCACAAAAAGTGGCTGCAATGCCACAAAATTGTTTAATCCAGCCATGGCAAAAGCAAGACCCATCTTAGAAGACAACATCATGAAAGCAGAAACCTATGTTAACCTCCCTTCGGTGTAAAGCATTTAAGCCCCTCACCAAAACTGGATGTATCATAGAATCATAGAATGGTTGGGGTTGGAAGGGACCTTAAAGATCATCCATTTCGACCCCCCCCTGCCATGGGCAGGTACACCTCCCACTAGAGATGTATGTGTGCTCATCATTCAGCCTGTCGATGTTGCGTTACTGAACAGCAGAGAACACCAGAGCCACAGGGGAAGATGGTGAGAAGGCAAGAAAATGGCCCTAAGGCCCCTGTAGGGACACAGTTGCAACAGCTTCACGTTCCTGAATCTGCCTTGGTGTTTCATACTGAACAGGGAGACAGGGTGACAGGGAAAATCAATGTAGCATTTTGTAGTAAGCATGGAAAATACACAAAACACTGAGAGTAGGAAGAGGAACCTTATCTCCTCTGAAATACATAAGCTACAAAGACAAGTTTCTTTTGTCCCCTCTTTCCAGGCCCACAAGCCTGACACTGGGCTGTACAAAGCTACAGAAGTGAGGGTGGAGAGGAATACCACATTCGGGTAAAACATTTCATAGTCGCTAGCTTTGGTAGCACTCAACAGCCTCTTGGGTGCCTTGGATCCTGCTCTGGGGCACCACTTGCTTGAGAGAAAGCCAACGCACCTAATCCTGAAATTTGGATTCCAGGAAGAAACTGAAATTATATACTGGAGCACCTAGTTCTTGATGTTCCGAGGTCCTTTGGTACAGCTAATCTTGTTTTAGTTTCCCACATACAAAATGAGGATAGTCCGTTCATGACTCACAGGGATGTCAAACTAACACCCATCAATAATTAATTGTTAACTTTACCCATTAATCATGATAACTATTAAGAACAATTCTGTGTGCTGGGAATTCATGATACAAAGCTTTGAGGGCTGTCAACGTTTTAGAAACCAAACAGGAAACTATTTCAGACTTTTTTTCTGGGGTAGCACACTAACAAAAGAAATAATTAGCAAGGAGGAAGAAGATCAGGAGAGGAATTAATGTGTGTTTGTGCATTACAATCATCTGATTTTCATACAACATCATCTTGGGAAAAGCCAGTGGTAATCAAAGATTGCATGGTTGGTAAAGCAGATAAAACAGTTTTTAAACCTTTTTTATGAGGCACATGTTGAAAACATACCACCAGGCAGATGATGTCTCAACAGGTTGTGTTAAGAAAGGCAGAGTACATTAACACAGATTGAACACTGAGCTGATGCAGCTACATGGTTCCTGGATCGGTGGTGGCTTCTTTTAGGCAGCTCAAGCCACAGCTGTAATAGTTAATCCAAAAAATGTAGACCTAGAATGTGCACTTCAGGGGATATCAAAAATTAAGTTTTCTTAACTACACTCTTTCCATCAACAAGCATCAAACATATCTCAGTGTACATGCACTTAAAATTAATCCACCAAGTCTGAACAAGGCTTTTTTTTGGTGATGCTCTGGTCTGTTAAGTACTACTATAGCCAGCTCAATATGTTAGCTTAAATTGCTGAAAAAGGTATGAGCATATGTTCCCTTTTGCAGCATAGAATGGTGCTCTCCAGGGGGACAGAGCATCTGGGAATTTCTTGGATCAGCACAATCATACACGACAGGCTTAACACTAAAGGCTCCAAAGCATGATCCAAGAACAAAAGATCAGAGCGGCAATTTGAGAAATTGTTTCAGAGCAGTAATTTGCTCAAATGTGGTAGAACCTATCAGACTATCCGTCATTTAAAAAGGGGCTTAGGGGTGACATTCCCCTCAGAACCGTTCTAACATATTCTACTGTAACATCAAGTACCCTCCACCTCCAGTCCCTAGAGAGGCTTTCCTTAAATTCTGGAATGCAACCCTCACTCTCAAACTGTTGCACACAGCTATTCTAAAAAAAGAGAGATCAACTCATTACTGACAGAATTTGCCTTTGAAAAAAATGGAACACACAGCTGTTGAGTATAAAAGCCATATTATTTCTGCACTACCTCATGCTTGTGTGTGTGCGTGCACGCAAGCGATAAAATAACAGCATCCCTCACACTGGCTTTACTATCGCGTCGAAGACAAAAGGATTCAAAGCCCAAATTTTCTACAGAAATTTGTGTAGAAAATATTCCTTTTAGAATTTCTGGATAGGAAATAGCACAATGTGGATTACTTGGACCACAGGATTGGAAGGCATCAATCCATCTTTCAAGTCGGCCTCTCTTGGTGACTCCTCTTAACACTTGTCGGCAACCCAAACTACTAGTGGTGTCTGAGAGCAATGCTGAGTTGGTGCCTGCTCCAGAGTTAGTTTCTCATACCATCTCTTTCAGGGACCAGACATCTTCACACTTCCCATGACCCGAAGCTCAACTCAGCACTTCTGTTGAGATTTCTTCAGCAGAGCATCACAAGCATAACACGGGATCAATCAGTGCCCAGTCAAGCCCAAATAATCTTGAATTAAATGCTGAACAACACAGATGTTTTCTGGTTATTACTGTCTCCATGCAGTTCTTTAATGATTACTTCATGCAAGCATTAAGCACAGACTTAAGCATAAAACATTATTAAATGCTGAGTTCCTGCATATGATCCGTAACTTCAAAAGCTGCATGTTGTTAGGACTCCCTCATTTAATTTCTCATCTCTTTATTGTCCAATAACTTTTCATGGCCAACATGTGCCAGACCAGGTGCCTTTTAGTGACTAGCCTAGGCTCAGGAACCTTATGAAGTCATCTTCTTACACAAATAGAATCATAGAATGGTTTGGGTTGGAAGTGATCTTAAAGATCATCCAGTTCCAACCACCCTGCCATGGGCAGGGGCACCTACCCATCGCAAGGGAGTTGGAACTAGATGATCTATCTGCTATAAGCAATTGATCACTTACAGCCTGCATCCTTTCTAGACAACGTGGATCATCATCATCATCACCTTCTCATCTGTCAGCTACTGGATCACTCTTGATAAAGTTAAGGTTTGTGCTTTTCAAGTCTGCACAGCTGCCATTTCCTTGAGTTGGTGTTCTCTGTATTGTTTACTCTTCTAACTTGCTGACATGTCTCATTACCTTAGACACTTCATTGTACAATTTGCACTGCAAAATTCCTGAGCTCTACTGTAGAAGAATTATTTGTGCCTCCCTACTTAAAGTAGAAGAACTTTCCACTTCTTAAAGAATGTTTAAGTTTCAGTCAAAATAAAATTCTTGGGTTTGGGCTGTTCATCTCAACGGAATACACAAATCAACAATGGAAGTCTTTCCAAGAGGACCATTCAATGACAGTTTTCATCTTCATTTCACAGTAACATAAGGTTGGAAAGGACCTCCGAGATCATCGAGTCCAACCTATAACCCAACACTAACACCAACCCAACATCTAAACCATAGCACTCAGTGCCTCATCCACTCTCCCCTTAAACACCTCCAGGGTAAGGAGACAGAAGATGCAGAAAGAAGACATGAAAGACTTGAAGCAGACATATCCATGAGGCTTCTACTTAGAAATAAACTTTTTAACGCCAACAGACTCAGCCTCCCTTTTCACTTAAGCTACCCATTCCTGCAAACTCATTACGGACAACAGAGTGCATGTGGCCATATTGCAGGCCAGGTGAAGGAAGAGGTCCGGCTGAAGATTAGCCTAGAAAAAAACCCCAGCAGCTTAAAGCAACATGAGACTGCAGACTCTGAAGAGGATTTGCATTGAGTTTGTAATGGGGCTACTCACACGTGGAACTGAATAATCTTTAATGATGCACAACACTGGAATCCTGACAAGCCCACATGCATTTCCACACAACTACATTCAACGTGATTTTATAATTCCACAGCCTATTCAAAACAATTAGGACTCAAGAGTGCCTTAGCAGGACTCACTCCTTAAAAATGTGGTTGGAATATCAGTTTCCTAAATTAAATTTCATGCAACTGGATGGAAAATGAACACATTCTAGTGCATGTAGAGTTTGTGTATTAAAAAGGACATTGGCTCCAAGCAAGTCTACTTCATACTTCTAGTAGATTAACGGGCAGCTGGTACCTCATAAGCCGATTGTCTTCTCAAAGTGCTGTCAAAGAATCATGGAAGCACTTGGTTGGAAAGAACCTTTGAGATAATCAAGTTAAACCACACCTGTCCGCTACTAAACCAGCTCCCTAAAGCATCTGCTTGTCTTTTAAAGACCTCCAGGGATGGTGACTCTACCACCTCCCTGGGCAGCTGTGCCAGTGCCTGATAACCTTTTGTAGAGGTAACTTTTCCTGATGTCTAATCTGAACCTCCCCAGTGTGGTAATGTTAGACAGAACTGCTAGAAACCTAGAAAGAGCACACGTAACCATCTGATGGATGTTATTAAAAGATAAAAAAAATCAACAATAACTCACAGCACCTACACCACCTTACTTGAAAGGATGCAAGAGTTGACATTAGAATTAAAATAATTTTATTTCAATGTACATGAACAGAAATAAAATATAACTTTTCAAACTTACAGAGAACTATTGCTAGGCTGGCCCAATCACAAGTGATCTTCACTACAAGGCAGCAAGACTGACTAGACCCGCTTCGCTGATTTTTGGGCCAACTAGATTCAAAGTCCCACCTCAAAAGGGTCCTTCAGCGCACAGCAAACGTCTTTATTTTGAAAACAGAAAAAACTTCCACCAGCTCCACACCTAGCCGGGTTTTTTTCCCCATTGTGTTCCAAAGAACATCTCCCTTGAAAATTCTGTCCATTACTGAAGAACAGTACACAGCATGCTGCACTATTTCTAAACTTAAAGGATCAAGGTTTCTCCCAAATACTTTTCTCTACTCTACCATCTTGTACAAAGCATCAGCTATAAAATCCACACACTCAAACCCACATAATTATACAAACCTGTGAATGAGGCTTATGCTTGCTGCTATGTGCCATTGCCCGCTGTATCACCTTTCGCATGCAGCGTACATAGGTGGTAAAAGGGCATTTCTCTTGACCACCTACCTCAGAATTCACAGAAGTTACGACTGTTTTTACAACTTATAGTGCAATGTGGTTAAGTTATTCAGTGTCATGATATGGCACCATAAGGTAAGCAATGATTTGTTAAAATGCACAATTTACTAATAATTTTGTGGTGCTTTACTGATAGCAATACAATAATAAATTTAAAGAGACAACTGGAAGGGGAACCGATAGGGAAAAATCTTCTAAAACAAGTGTCTATAATCTCCTTTAATAAATAAAACTAGAAGAAATCCAGAACGGTCAGATTCAAGTAAAGCAATAGAAAGCAGTTCCTCAAACGTTGTTAAACCGTGGACTCCTTGCTATATGAAGCGGACGCTAGGATACTATGAGGATTTAAGGAGATTTTTCCTTACATGACTTCAACCAGGATATGCTTTCAGATGGGAAGTTCCCCAAGCCACAGATTGCTTAAAAGTATATTCTGGAGAAGCACTGCTATCTGCTCACCCTATTTGTAGTCTTCCTTGTGCATCTGCTTTTGGCCACTGAGACTAGATGCTGAGCCAGAGGGACCTTTGGTCTGACTGGGTATAGTTGTTTCTAACATTTACCTCAAAACACTTCAAAAACTTAAATATAAGACAAAGTTCATAATTTTCCATACTGTTTAGTCAGAAGGACTCAGATTTTTTGAATTACAAATGATTTCCAAAAGAAGAAAAAAAAAAGCTTTTTCTGCTGTGACTCAGTTGTATAAAACTGCATAGAAAAAATGAGCATTATGTGCAGATGTAATGAAAAGCGGTAAGCTTTATAAAAAACATTCTTAGAAATGTACCAAGCATAAACAAAAGATGATTTACAAATGCGTTTAGCTGTTTATTTCTAGTCATCATCAGAATCTGAATCATATTTCTTTCCTCTGATGGTCTTCTTATCCAACTTTGTAAAGCTTGTTCCATATTTCTTTTGGCTTTGAAAAGGTGGGTCCATCAAGTTTCCACTAGAGAAAGAGTAAGACCTGTTGATTAAAACCATATTCATGCAGACAGCAAGTAGCATTTCTAGTTACCTGTTTTGCCAGGCAAACATTGTAAGACAACACAAGCCTGATTCCCCAAAGCAGAGGTGCCAAACTCACGGCTCCCTCTGTTCTCCTGCACCTGCAGCGTAACGCACATCCCATGCTGGGCACATGACCAGCGCTGGCAGGAGTGCAGGGACAAGGAGCTCGGCACTGCCCTGGGTAGAAACAAGGTGCTGGGCTGGATAAAACAAGGTGAACTCAGCCCATGGACTGCATGTTTGACCCCCATGTTCCACCGCTTTCTATCCTGTATCATTAAACGTGGGATTTATGATTGTTATATGGTGCTGCTACACAAATAACTTATTTGCACTTCTGCAACTTGTTTTCACTTTCTATACTGTTCAGTGGAAAACAAACCCATATATGTAAAACGGTCTAAGATGCAGTTTAAGGATGATTAGCTGAGTTTTCTCTACAGCAGATTAAAAAAATATGCTCAAACTTCACTGCATTGCAACTGTGACATCTAAACATCTATAGCTGATTTAGAAAGGACTATATTTTATGCATGACTCAGAGGCCATATCAAAGCAGTGTGGCTACTCTAAACACCTCAGGGCAAGCACTCTGTTTTTATTAGCATACAAAGAGGACAACGTAACTCTCCTTACAATGTCTCAATACCCTGGGAGTTACTCTCTTCTCCTCCTAAAGTTCACAGATTAAACAAATCGATCAAACTTTCATGTATCTTAAGCATATAATTTATCAGTCAAAATTACACACTTTTACAGATTCTCCTGTCTGCAAGCACCTTCGCCTTGCACTGTATCTGAAAACAAAACAATCACAAAACAATTAATTACCTGTAATTAATTATGTCTGCACAGCCTAATCGCCATTCTAAGGTCTCTGTAGTGAAGTCATCAGTGTTCCCGAGATCAGTAAAGCCCACAATATAGTCTTTTGTTTTTCCATCTTTCACTAGTGCTAGGGTGGGAATTACTTTGATGCGCAGTCTCTCACACAAGAAAGGAGATTTTTCAGCATTTAATTTCAAGAATTTTGTCTCAATGTGCTTCTTTGCCAATACAGTCAAATGCTTGTCCATTATTTGACACCTGTGAAAAAACCACCCAAAATACACAAAGTATTAGAATCAATAAACTGAAGAACAGGTACTTCAGAGAAAGTTTTAAAAGACCTAGTTCTATCATGTTAACTCCTCAGATATGTCCTTTGTAATTAAGAATTTAGTTTCAAGACAAACTGTGTTTCAAAAGTAGCTGGAATTAATGACTAATAGAATAACAGCCTGGAGCACATTTATTGCACAATTACACCATCCATTTCTCTTGTTTCTTCCTAATTACTCCCACATACATCGAAGAGCCTCTCTCATTTCTCAAGGCCTGCATTTATTGATGAAATCTCCCCCTGACTTCTATTATTCCTGCTCTAGCCTCACTGCCTGGAACCTGGAAAAACATCTTACCTTCTTTATACACAAACTTCACATCTTCAGAAAAGTAGTTTCAATATGTCACAGTGTTTTGGGTTTTTTTTCAGTCACAACTGAGAAGCAGTAACTCATTGCACTCAGAAAAAAAAAACCCGAGTTACTGCTTCAGTAGTGCTAAATGCAAAAATATTTAACTTTTCTGTTGCAATCAAATAGGAGTGAACACAAAATTATTGCTTCTCAGCTAAAGGACAGTAACACTAACTGCTCAAAATACTTGTTAGATGGTAGAGATCTGCGAACCTATCATCTGCCATCTCAACTTTCAGGATTGTCTTAAGTCAGGGGTGTCAAACTCATGACCCGTGGGCTGAATCCGACCCTCCATCTTGTTTTATCCAGCCCAGCACCTTGTTTCTACCCCATGGCAGGGCTGAGCTCCTTGTCCCATGCTCCTGCCAGTGCACCAGTCACACGTGCAAAGCGCACTACACTGTGGGAACAGGAGCAGGGGAACAGCAAGAGCCGTGAGTTTTGACACCCCTGCTTTAAGCGGTTTGGCTTCGCTGCATGAATTCTGTGATGCAACTGCCCTTTAACTCAGGGGGAGAGCTGAGTAGATGAAAAAGTTGGAGTGGGTAAGAATGAAAGCAACTTGATATTGTTGGTAAGCTTGTCACGTTGGCTTCAAGTTGGTTGTCAGCATGACGCATTTGACAAAACTTTCTCCTGTCTGAGTATGCAGATTTCATTGGTTCAAAAAAGAACCACCAAACAACCCAAGCCTGTTCTAAGCTACCCCATTTGCAGAGATAGTCTTTCAACTCCTTTAAGTAAAAGCTAGCCAAATACAACTGCTTCAAAAGTTTCTGAAACTTAAAAAAAAACCACATTTAACCTGGAAAATGTAGGACACAGAGACCTTATTGCATATTCCAGCTTTGACCTCTCCATTTCTCACTGTTTCAGTTTATGTTCTACAAGCTAGAGAGAACATAACGCTTTGGGGGGAGAAAAAAAAAAACCCAACCAACCAAAACCAGGACAACTGGTTCCTGTTTCAAATTACTCTACTTTGCACCTGCATTTTAACAGAAGACATCAAAACAGACCCACTGATGAACAGCCTACAACCCAGAACTTCTGAAATTCTTTCCAAGTGGGAGATCTTATTTTAGCTTCCTATGCTGAGTCAGAACATATTCTCAGATCTAGGTCTCTAACACCCTAAAAAAGTGACATAATCACAAAGGCACAGGCACGAAGGGACAGCAACAACTGGTGGTATTCTTTCAAAGTAAAAGGTTGAACTCTGAAGACACCTGGACAAGGTTTTGGTTATATTTGTTTGCCAGAGCTGTTCAGAATCTCTCTGTCTGTAATAACTAAAGTGATCTTTTCACAATGCTGCTCCTGTACGGTCACTACATTTACACACCTGGCTCCCTCAAACTAATTCAATAATGAAACACAGCACACTCTCAAATATTATCAAAGAAGTTATGCATTTATATTCTAATCAACTATGTAATAGATTATTAATTGTTGTCAAATCACATCCTGATTAACCGGGGAAAAAAAGTTTAAAAAAAACAAGTGTCTCGAGAAGGGAGTGAGACATCAAACTACTGGAGAGTGACCAGAGGATGCCACAAAGCTGGTGAAGAGTCTAGAGGAGTAATCATAGAAGGACAGGCTGAAGTTACTTGGTCTGTTCAGCCTGGAGAAGACTGAGGGGGAACTCACAGCACTTCACTGCTTCCTCACAAGAGGAGGAGGAGGAGCAGGTGCTGGGCTCTTCTCTCTGGTGGCTAATGACAAGACCCAAGGGACTGGCAGGAATATGTGCCAGGGGATGGTTAGGCTGGACATCAGGAAAAAGTTCTTCACCCAGAGGGTGGTAGAGTACTGGAACAGCTCCCCAGGGAAGCAGTTACGGTGCCAAGCCTGACAATACTCAAGAAACATTTGGACAACACCCTTAGACACACAGTGTGAATGTTGAGATTGTCCTGTGCAGGGACAGGAGTTGGACTCAATGATCGTTGTGGGTCCCTTCCAACTCAGGACATCCTACGATCTGAAATATGATGGAATTTGTACATGTCTGATAATTTGTGGGATTTGAGAGAACAAAAGAACGTCTGGATTTGTAGACTTTATAAACAGGAGGGGGTTTGAGCATGGCTAATTTACTGTACCTGAAAGTCGTATCTCTATAGAAATGGCAAACCACATTTTTACTTTCTTTGACTTCTTGGAAAAAGTCTCTCTCACTTGGGATTTCTCTGTATTCTCCATGTCCTTTTGAAAGCCACTCCTTTTGCAAAACAAAGAAAAGGAAACTATTAGTATGGAGTTTATTAGTCCTGTACCTGTCATGCAAGCTCTACAGCTTTTAAGGAAAAGAAAACAGGGGCCTGCAGTGGAAGCCCACTTCACATAGCAATAGAAAAAGAAATAATTTACTCCCCCTGCTTTAGTTCTCTTTTGAAAATACACAAACGCACTAGGCTAGACAATGTTTTTGGGTTGTATCTTTCTCAAGAGCAGATGGGTGGTTGAGCAGTTAGGCTACATTACTTATTTGGAAATACAAATTTTGTGCAGAGCTGCATAAACTCCTGCAGTGCAGCCTCTCTGTAAGACTAGACTACTTCAAAGAGAAAAACAGAAAATTCTCAGCATCTTAAAACTGCTAATTGACAGCCTGGGCTACTTTCTCTAAAATGTTTTTGTTCACTCAAAAGACTCTTGTCTAAAACTGATTCAATACACTGTCTGTATCAAAATAGATCCCTTCTTATTTTTCCCCTCTATGAAAAAAATCAGAGAGATAAAAGCCTACTAACTCACCTGCACCAGATGATGTTTATCTATCAAATACACAGTGAAGATGTCTTAGTATGAGCCACGCTTCCAGAAAACCATTCAGAAAAACTGTGCATACCATTAGTCACAAAATGTATGGAGAAACAGAATTTCACAAGCTAAAATTTACGGGCAACTTCAAAAGCTGCCTGATTAAGTGTGCAAATACAGTTTAAAAAACTAATCTTCCTGATTTTCAACAAATGCAATTAGGAAAAAAAAAACAGCTCCCACAATAGCTGAAGTTAATTGCAGTGCATTAAAACAAGCACAGACTAAGATAAATGATTAGAAGTGGTGAAGTATGACAGAACTTGACAAAACCCTTCAGTTTCCAGTGGGGGGAAAAAAACCCAATTAGCTAAATCACTGTTCTTGATCTTGCAGTTTTGACTTAGCAGAATGAAAAAAAAAAAAGAAAAAAGGTTTCCAAGCAAACCAAAAATATTCTGCATGCTAAACTAGGATAGAACAAAAAATTTGCTGAACCTTGTAAGCACACATTAAAAATGCACAGAAGTACAAGCACATTAAGTCTTCATGATGCAAACCAAGAACCGACTTAACCTTGAGCAGTGGGGATGCATTAATTTTTCCCCAGAACAGCTTTAGTCCTTTTACTGAGTAGCATCCTACTTCAAATTGGCATTTGAAAATGCACGAGAACAGCGACTTAAGATCAACTGACATGAACAAGTTTTCCCATGAACACTACCACACATTCAAGAGCATCCAAGTTTTACGACTGCTGAAATATGAAAACATTACAATCCAATACAAACTGAATTTCCAAAGACAAGCAAATAGTCAACCACCTTCTCTACCTGTGTTTAGACATTCAAAGCTGCTAATGCTGCCTATCCTCCAGCATCCCAACCATGCCAGGACATCAAGCTACTAGAGAGTGACCAGAGGAGGCCACAAAGCTGGTGAAGGGGCTAGAGGAGAAGTCACATGAGGACAGGCTGAAGTCACTTGGTCTGTTCAGCCTGTAGAAGAGGAAGACTGAGGGGGGGGGGGGAGGGGACCCCACGGCAGTCTACAGCTTCCTCACAAGGGAAGGAGGAGCAGCTGCTGAGCTCTTCTCTCTGGTGACCAATGACAGAACACAAGGGAATGGCAGGAAGGTGTGCTGGGGATGGTTAGGTTGGCTATTAGGAAAAGGTTCTCCACCCAGAAAGTGGTGGAGCACTGGAACAGCTCCCCAGGGACACAGTCATAGTGCCAAGCCTGACAATATTCCAGAAGCACTTGGACAATGCCCTCAGACACACGGTGTGAATGTTGGGATTGTCCTGTGTAGGGATAGGAGTTGGACTCGATGACCCTTGTGGGTCCCTTCCAGCTCAGGTCATTCTATGATTTTACTGCATTCCCTGTTTCAAAGCACATCATTAGCTCTTACGGGTTCCACCATAGCCAGAGCATCTCCTTTCAACCACCTATTTCTTGTTTACAGTTGCATAGATGGTGTAAGCGAAGAAACCTATGGCATCCCTATTTACAGTTCAGGTCTCACACCATACGTTACCAACATTTTGGTGAGAACTACGTTCAAAGAGACTTGTGGGGGAGCATTAAGGCTACAATTCAGCATGAGGTATCTGAGATCAAAGCAGAATTTATTTCCAGCAAGAAGAAATGAGTAGTCACACAGAGACATTTCATTGGGTTAGGAGCGGGATAAAGAATTCCACCCTAGGAATAAGGAAAGACCCTGCATCATTCTTCTACAAAAAACCTTAAAGAGCATGCATCACTTACGTGCCATAACAAACAAAATGCAGAATTCAGAAGCTTAAAGTGGCTAAAGGCTTCTAATTAAGTTGCCTACAATGCTTACACTTCCAGACAGCAAGGTTCAGTGAACGAGGCAGGGGCGTCAAAATCATCGTCTGTGAGCCGAATCCAGCCCTCCACCTTGTTTTACCCAGCCCAGCATCTTGTTTCTACCCAGCAGCAGCACTGAGCTCTGTGCCCCTACGCTCCTGCCAGCGCTGGTCATGTGTGCAGCATGCGATGCATTTAACACTGCAGGAGCAGAACAGTGGGAGCCACAGTTTAGACATGCTTGCTATAGGGGCACACTCAATTCTTTGTATAGACTCTTTAGCCTATTATTTTGGTAACCAAACACAGGGGTTCTCTCTTCCTGTTAAACAACACAATGCATGCACACATGGACAGATACTTGCTTTCTTGGATAATTTTAAATTAATAAGTACAGAAAGGCAAGGAAGAAGAAACTCAAACAACCCCAAACCACTTAGGTCACATATACAATTTCACTAAGATTCCCAAAAGGTCTGTTATAATGCACACATCAAGAGTCTATATTACTACAGGAATTACTTGTTTTTGCTGCTGGGCCTTTTTTAGTGCCTCGAGCCTCCTTTGTTTAAGGCGTTCTAATTCATCTTCATCCATTTGGTCCAGCTTCTGCAGTTCAGCATCCAGGTGTTCCTCCACAACCTTGGTAGTCTGAAGTATTTCATTCTCCAGAACTTTTTGGAGTATTTCAACAGAGGTATCAGCAGCCATCTTTAACTAGAAACTGTTCTCTTCACAGCTGTGGAAACAGTGATACATAGAATTAAAATTTACACAAACACTTAATTACAAGCCTGCACTCTTTTTACTTGCACTTTGCTCTGCAAAGAAACAAAATGTTATTTGAAAATAACAGTAGATGGTTTGTTTCTATATTGCAACCCCCTTTGGAGATACTTTCACAAGGAACACAGACGGCAACAAAGATGCCAGTCAGGTCCTATTCTCTCAACCCTAAAGCCAGCTATTCAAAGTGCACAGGAATCCGAAATTACCTGTCAGTATAAAGACGCAAAATCCACCAGCTCACAACTAAATCTCCTCCTTGACCAGATCCACGTATCTTTAATAACTATTCTGAAACTACAAAAAGCAAATGGAAAGCTTCAAGCTACTGGGAGGAGGTGGTAAACGTATCAAAATGAATTTGAGCAATGCTCAATATATAGGTTTCTGCCAGCAGTTTAAATGTTAATTACTTTAAGTAATGCATGTTAACATATTTAAATCTGAATTAACACTCCTCTCTCCTCAGCTAATAGAAAGACAGTGTGCTCACAGCAAACACTTCAGACCAATACACTGCTTCAATTAGTACATGAAAACTGCTACTGCAAGCATCACCCCATGGCAGTCAGAGAAAGGATTTAAAACCCCAATAATCACCTAATTCTGCGAAGGAATACAGCTAAAATAATTTTCTGTGAAGTTCTCTCTGCCCAAGCACATCAAAAGGCACAAAATACTAAGACCACGGCACATAAAGAGCTGGGTCAACATAATCTCCCCAATAAACTTACACTATAAAAAAGTATCACTGGAATGAGCAACAGCAGTGGAAAGGGAACAGTGCACAGTCACTCTACTCAGCCTCTCAACGTGCAGGCCACAGAACTGATGTGCTGAATTTGGGCTCCAGAATACCCTGTCTGTATGTCAAGATAGTCAACCTACTGGTGCCACTGGTTTTATAAAAACCTTGAATATTGAGTGTGTTTCAAGTAGTGATGGGCAAGGTACCAACATCACTGCAGTGCTCCAAGCATAATGCAACAACAGCAGTGATAAGCCTACTGCCACTCTCCACATGTCACAGCCATGCTTGCACTGACGTGCAGCACCTTGAGTCACAGAATTGTAGAATGGTTTGGGTTGGAAGGGACCTTAAAGATCATCCAGTTTCACCCCCCTGCCACGGGCACGGACACCTTCCACTAGGCCAGGCTGCTCAAAGCCACATCCAACCTGGCACTGGACACATCCAGGGACCGGGCATCCACAGCTTCCTTGGGCAACCTATTCCACTGCCTCACCAACTATTACAGCAAAAAAAAAAAATCTCTCTAATATCTAACCTAATCTATTTATCTGCCTTATCCCCGAAGCTGTTAACTGCAAAGTCTCACCACCAGTGCTTTCTATCCCCCTTTCCCTTACTTCCATGAAAAACGAGAACCTTGCTAGCGCATGTCAGAGGCTGTTAGGTTTTCGGGGGAGGAAGGGAACCTTGCTCAGTTGGGGCAAAGGGAGGCTTCCCCTCCAAGCAAACAGCAAGGATAACGAAAAGCCAACGCCAGCCAGGCTCCGCTACACGCCAAGGTCCCTGCAGGGATCCCGGCAGCGGGGGGGCCCACCAGCCGTTTCCTAGGCAACAAAGAAAGGCCCTGCTCTCAGGCTTCGCTCCCGGGGGAAGGGGGAAAGGCGAGGAGCTGCACCGCTGACGGGGCTGCGCTCCGGCCCGCCCCACCAACACTGCCCCGGGGCTCTGTACGGAAAGCCTCTCCCTCTCTCAACCCCCGAACCCCCTGCAGACCGCCGCAGCCCCGGGACACAGCCACCACTCACCCCTCCCGCCGCGCCCCAACTGTGTCTCGCGAGAGCCGGAACGCAGCCGCTTCCGGGAACGCCGGTACGTAGGCACGCACGCACACAGGCCTCTCCAGCGCGCTTATTGGCCGGGGGGGCGGAGCGCCCGCGCCTCCAGGGCAGCCGGCTCGCCGCGCGCATGCGCACACCCCTGCGGGTGCCGTGACTGCCGGCGGGCGCACCGCCCCCTCCCCGCACAAGCCCCGCCCCTCCCATCCGAAGCAACGCACCTTTCGTCGTTGGAGTCCTGCACCCTCGCCACTGCCCCCCGCACATTACCCGAGGAGTTCTGTCTTTTTCACTCCCCGGAGCTACAGAACGCAGGCCCATGGCTTGTATCAGAAGTGGCTCTGGGTCCTGCACTTCATAGAATCACAGAATGATTTGGGTCGGAAGGGACCTTAAAGATCACCCAGTACCTCCCCATGGCAGGGACACTTCCCACCAGACCAGACTGCTCAAGGACCCATCCAGCCTGGCCTTGAACACTTCCACGGAGGGGGCATCCACAGCTTCCCTGGGCAACCTGTTCAACTCCTGACAACAACCCCATGCAGTGCTCCAGGCTTGGGGAGGAGTGGTTGGAAAGCTGCCCAGGGGAAATGGGCCTGGGGGTGCTGGTCGAGAGCCCGCTGAATATGAGTCAGCAGTGTGGCCAGGTGGCCAAGAAAGCCAACAGCACCCTGACTTCTATCAAATGTGGCCAGCAAGAACAGAGAAGTGATTGTGCCCTTGTACTCAGCATTGGTGAGGGTGCACCTCGAATCTTGTGTTCAGTTTAGGGCACCTCACTACAAGAAGGATATTGAGGTGCTGGAGCACATCCAGAGAAGGGCAATAAGGCTGGTGAAGGGGCTGGATGGAGCAGAAGTCTTATAAGAGGTGGCTGAGGGAACTGGGGTTGTTCAGTTTGGAGAAGAGGAGCCTGAGGAGAGACCTCGTCCCTCTCTACATCTGACTGAAATGAGGTTGTAGTGATGTGGGTGGTGGTCTCTTCTTTCAAGTAACAGCTGGTAGGAGGGGAGGAAGTAGCCTCAGGTTGCACCACGGAAGGTTTAGATTGGATATTGGGAAAATTTCTTTACCGAAAGAGTGGTGAAGCATTGTAACAGTCTGCCCAGGGAAGTGGTGGAGTCACTGCCCTTGTAGGTGTTCAAAGAATGTGTAGACATGGCACTTTGATGTTGGACTGATAGTTGGACTGGATGATTTTAGAGGTCTTTTCCAACCTTAACAATTCCATGGTTTCTCTAGGTGGGGCTTGGCTCTAAGGGGGAGTGTCTAGGCAGCTGGCGAGATCCGGGGTACGGGCTTCCACCACCACCACTATCATCAGCATCACCAACACCACTGTTGCTGCTCTGGGGGGCTCTTTCTTGGAGCTGGATGTGTGAGGGATCCAGGGTGGGGTCGGGCACTGGACATAAGGCACTGGGTTGTGGCGCGGCCGCTCCAGCAGCGCCAGTGATGAGAATATGGCTGTGTTGGAATAGCCAGGGCTTATCGTCTCTTTGCTCACCTTGCAAGTGTGCTGGAAGATGCACAGATTTAAATAATGTGATATTAAAATGTGTTTAAATAAAACACTTCAAGTGTTCTGCTTTCTTGTTTCCTGGAATTCTGACTCCCCTGTACTGAAGGCTGTAGATAGGGAAGGTGGGGCTGGAAGATAAAGTTTTGGCCTTATCTGCAGCCTGCTGAGAGCCTGGGTGCAAGAGGCTGATAAGGAGTCCTAGCTGCATGAATGCAGAGAGGAGTGGGAAGGGAGGATTTTAGGGAGTGAAACATGATGGTGCTGGTGCTGAAGGTGAGAGGTGAAGAAAACCATCAGGCTTGTTCTGTCTGTGATGACAAAAACAGAGAACCTTCTCAAAGCATATTAAAGCATGATTTCTGTGACCACTGTTCTTCCTGCTCCATCTTGCTTTGCTGTTGGACAGAAGAAGATGCAGTTGTACCTGAATGCCCCCCTGCCATAACCCACAACATTTGATGCCAAACCTCCATGACACATGACACATTGCTGGAAACTGAGGCACTCTTCTCCTGCCCCACAGCAGGGGTATCCAGGCCCTCATGTGAGAGAGGGCAGCACTGCTTGAGCTGCCTGGGTGTAAAAGACCTTTGAGATCATCGAGTCAAACCGCATCTGTCCACTACTAAACCATATCCCTGAGCACCTCATCTACCCATCTTTTAAACACCTCCAGGGATGGTGATGTAATCACCTCCCTGAGCAGCTATGCCAGTGCCTGACAGAAATTTTGCCTAATGGCCATTTCTTCTTGTCCTATAACTTGTCACTTGTGAGAAGAGACCAATGCTCACCTTAGTACAACCTCCTCTCAGGGAGCTCTAGAGAGTTATGAGGCCTCCCCTCAGCCTCCTTTTCTCTAGGTCAACCCCTCCATCCAACCCTCAAAAAAAAATAGTTACTCAGATGAAACTCAGCTGAAGTCGGCTAGAAAACAACCTCCACGGAAAACCAACTTCACTCTAACCTGAATCAAGACATTCAGCTTCTTGCAGTGGTCATAGAATCATTGAATGTCAGGAGTTAGAAGGGACCCACAAGGATCATCAAGTCCAACTCTTGTCTCTGCACAGGACAATACCAACATTCACATCGTGTATCTGAGGGCGATGTCCATGTGCTTCTTGACTATTGTCAGGCTTGGCACCGTGACTGCTTCCCTGGGGAGACGTTCCATTGCTTCACCACCCTCTGGGTAAAGAACCTTTCCTTAATATCCAACCAAAACCTCCCTTGGCACATCTTCCTGCCATTCCCTCGAGTGCTGACACAGGTCACCAAAGAAAAGAGCCCAGCACCCGCTCCTCTTCCTCCTCTTGTGATGAAGCAGTGAAATGCTACGAGGTGCCCCCCCGGTCTCTTCTTCTCCAGGCTGAACAGACCAAGTGATTTCAGCTGCTCCTCATACAACTTCCCCTCTAGCCCCTTCCCCAGATTTGTGGCCTCCTCTGGACGCTCTCCAGTAGCTTGATATCATTTTTATACTGTGACGCCCCAAACTGAACACAATATTCGAGGTATCACCTGCCGGGAGCCGAGCGGAGCCTGTGAACCCTCCCTCCTACCGGCAGGGGGCGCCAGCGCGCGGGAGGCGCTGCCTTGCACTGAACAAAGCCGCGCCTCCGGCTGTTCCTCCCTCCGGCCATCAGGGGGCGCCAGCGAGGGGGCGCAGCCCACACTGAACCAAGGGGGCATTTCCGGCTCCCCCTCCCGCCTCCGGCCGGCAAGGGGCGTCAGCGCGGAGAGCCGCTGCCCGTCCGCCTCTCCCCTCCTTGAATCAAAGCGCCGCCGCCGCCTGCTCTTTCTCCCTCCGTCCAGCAGGGGGCGCCGGCGCGCGCGCCGCCCTGCCCCGCCCGCGCGCGGTGCAGGCCGGGACGGAGGGGCGGGGCTGGCGCGTGCGCGGGGCGGGGCGGGTGCCCCCCTCACACAGACAGACACGCGCGCGGGCGGCGCTGGGGCAAGGGGGGGCGCCATGGGGAAGAAGCAGAAGAACAAGAGCGAGGACAGGTAAATGGGGCAGCGGCTCCTCCTCACGCCGCCTCTTTATCTCTTCCTCATCTTCTCCTTCTCCTCTCTCCCGGTGCCGCCGCGCTGAGTCAGGGCCTGCGGGGGGTTTGCGGCCTCGGCGGAGGTGGCGGGGATCGCCGAGCCCAGCCAGACCAGGCCGGGCCGGGCGGTGTTGGGGCAAGGAAGGCTCAGGAAAGATCCGGTCGTCGCTCCTGGCCCCAGGCAGCGAATCGCCTCGGTGGGTGGGAGTTGGGATAAGAGAGTTGCCATAGGATCATGGAATCACCTGGTTGGAAAAGACCTTTGAGATCATCGAGTCCAACCGTACGTGTCCACTACTGAACCACATTCTTGAGAGACTCGTCTACTAAAGACTTGTCTTAAATTATTAATTAACCGTGAGAGGCTTCTCGCCTGGGAGTTCTGGGGTGCTTTCTATGGAAAACAATTCTTTTTGGAGGGAGGAATTTGCTTTCCCTTCGTTTCCTAGGATCACAGAGTGGTTTGGGCTGGATGAGACCTTAAACATCACGCAGTACCTCCCCCCTGCTATAGGCAGGGACACCTCCCACAGACCAGGCAGCTCAAGGACCCATCCAGTCTGGCCTTGAAGACTTTCAGGGAGTCGACAGCTTTCCTGGGCAGCCTCTGCCAGTGTTTCATCACCCACATCATGAAGAATTTCTTCCTAATGTCTAAATCTTCCCCGTTCCAATTTAAACTTGATGTTAGGAAAAAGTTCTTCACTGAAAGGGTGATTGGCCATTGGAATGGGCTGCCCAGGGAGGTGGTGGAGTCGCCGACCCTGCAGGTGTTTAAGGGGAGACTGGATGAGGCACTGAGTGCCATGGTTTAGATGATGGGTTGGTGTTAGTGTTGGGTTACAGGTTGGACTCGAGGATCTCTAAGGTCTTTTCCAACCTTATGATACTGTGAAATTGTGTGAAACTGTAAAGCCATTCCTCCTTGTCCTGTGACTACTTGCCCTTGTAAATAGTCTCTCCTCAGCTTTCCTGTAGCCACTTCAGGTACTGGAACACTGCTGTAAGGTCTCCGTGGAGTCTTCCCTTCTCTAGACTGAACTCTGTTTTCTCAGTGAACTTAAGTTTTTTTGTAAGACATTCTTAGAACAGTGGTTATATTAACCTTATGGAACACTGAATAAAGTCGTGTATACCTACACTAGCAGGAGAAAATACATTGTTATTTGTCACTATTGAATAATAAATATCAAGGTATAATAAATTTGGAAAGTGTTTTTAGTTGTTAATACTGAGAAGGAGTTAAATGAAAACCAGTGTCATATAAACTAGAAACAGTGCAACTGTTTTTACTTTCCTAAACTGCTCCTTTTTGTACTGCTCGTTTTGTTACCTAGACTGCTCATCCTTTTTGAGCCATTAAGTGTTTCTTCTATGAAAGTACTCCCTATGAAGGCTCTTTCACAAACTATTACTTCCTCTCTTAAGCATTTTTTACTACCTAAGTGTGCATTCCATTAGGATATTGGTGTTAGTGGCTTTAGGTTGTTTCCCTTTACCAAGTTAAGGTGTAAGCTGTTTTAATTTCTCTGGTCCTTTCTGGGTAGTGAATGTTTTTTCTAGTGAGGTATTTTGCTTGTCTGACTGTTTCTCTTCATGCTTTTTTCCGTGCCATGTACTCTGCTTTGTAGTGTTTGTTGTTACCAACTTGTTTCACAGGTACATCTTGGGAGCAGCTCCGGCAAGGAGATGAGTCAAGCAGGATTTGAGAAGGAAGAGGGACGGGTTCAATCCTTGTTCTCTAAGGAAAGGAAGGCCTGGTGTTTTGTCATTGTAGGTGGTGTGGTATATGCCAGAATCGTGCAGAAACCTTTGGGTATTGAAGCACTGCTGCTCAGGGCCCTTCTAGTGACAGCTGCTGGTGTGCAGGGAACACTTTGGGAGTGTGGGTGCTTGCTGGATACCTTGTTCTCTTTGTGTATCTCCACACTGTTTCTACGTAAGTCACTGAGCATGAGTCTCCCTTGGGTGCTATGTGTAAAATTTCCTTTATGTCTAAAAAATGGAAGCATACCTTAAAAGAAGGGCCAAGAATTTGTTAATTAAAATCTTTATTAAGAGTCTAATGATCATTAATTCAGAGCTAATTGTTACAGAAAAAGAGCAATAATGCAGGTAAAGTAGTCATGCTTACCATCTCACT
The DNA here is from genome assembly GCA_033556795.1 of Tapera naevia. Classification (NCBI taxonomy): domain Eukaryota; kingdom Metazoa; phylum Chordata; class Aves; order Cuculiformes; family Neomorphidae; genus Tapera; species Tapera naevia. Next base: position 20,457,575 of record JAUMJJ010000029.1, read on the forward strand.
GTGCCTCTGAGCCTTAAGGTCAATGGTTTCATCCTGGTGGTGAGCTCTTAGGGCAAGTTGTCAGCATCAGGTGTCTCTCACAAGGAGCAGTACTATCATTCATGTTGATGGTTTAATCTTCCTCACTCTAGCATCCACTTGAGATCATTTTTATATGCTTGCTAACGTGCCTTTATTCTTCATTGGTGTGTAGCTCCATATTACATTCAAATATGTAAAAGGCATTATATATTAGATACTATTTCTTTCTTTTTTGTTACCCCTATGACCAGTTTTGTCCAGGTCTGCATTTCTTTTAACCAGCTGCTAGTGAGTCGTGGGATGTCCAGTGCTGAGTCCTGTACAAGCCGTCTCTGTTTATCCTACGTCTGCGCTTTGCCCCACTGCATGCTGTGTCTCCACTCAACAAGGCCGCTGCTGCCATACCAAGCCTGTATTTCTCTACACTGTGTCATTGTTGTGGAGCTGTGAATATCTTATTCTATTATTCTATACAGAGTAACTGCTTGTTACTGCTATCTGTATGAAACTGTTTGCAGCATGCCTGGGTAAACAAAAGTAGAACCAATTAAGCATAAGCACCTGGTCGATTAGAGAAATTGCTGTCACAGCTAAATCAAATAAAAGTTGGAGGCAGGTCAAGAAAAGTTCAGCCAAAGCCTGACAGGCTTAAGTTGTGAGGCCTTGCAAGTGCAGTGCAGAGCTTGTGGACTGGCAACAGTGAAACTGTGTTACAAGGCTACACAGTTGTACAGCAATGGGAGAGATGATGTGGAAGGAAGATTCAAATAGATACGAGTTCCCGAAGAAAGGCAGGAGAGTTTGGGTGTATTTTGTATCAGGGAGTTTGTGAGGGTGGAAATGAAACTGGACCTGGAAGGCCAGTGGTGTTTTGGAATAGGCTGCACCTGCAGAGGTCTTCTGGTGGTGTTAGTTTTAGCTGACACTCCTGTGAATGTTAAGCTGCCTTGAAGCAGAGGCTGCATCCAGCATACCTTGTCAGTCTCCCTTCCATTCCCAGTAGAGTGAGAGGGGAATGGCACCATGGAACAAAGGGCTTCCCGTCAGTTTTGTCTCTCACATCTTCAGTTCTGTGATATGTTATTAGTTTCCTCCTTCTTTTCCTCTCTTTCCTTCCCCAACAATTGTGTTACGCCTTACATCCCTTGTGGCTGCCTTTCCCAAAGCATGTGGCAAGCTCAAGGGCATAACTTGCAGGAAGCATGCGGGAAGATGCAGGTAGTATGTCTGTGTTGTCAATATTGCTTTGAGATCTGATGCGGCAGGAAGGAGATTTTCTGCTTTCCTTCTGACATGTTGAGACAAATCACAGAAGGTACAAATCACTTTTACTCTCCTTTTCTCCTTTCACCCCTATAGCTTTGACTTCTATTGTGTAGGTTCCACCTCCTTTGTTTCTGCTGATTACGGTAGGCATACTGATAAGTATTGATATATGTCTGGGAAGTGTGCTGGTAAATGAGAGTGAGGGTGAATTTTGTCACAGGAACGGGATTGTTGTGGCTTAAGCTAGCGGGCAGCTGAACACTACACAGCCATTCATTCCCTCCCCCAGTGGGATGGGGGAGAGAACTGAAGATGGAGCGAAGGTAGAACTTGTGGGATAATAATACTAGTAGAATATACGAAACAAGTGATACACAGTGCAGTTGCTCACCACTTGCTGACTGATGCCCAGTCAGTCTCTGAGGAGCAGCAGCTGCTGCTATTCCCCTTGCTTGTTTTGTTGGTTTGTGTTTTTTTTTTTTTTTGTTCGGCATGATGTCATATGGTATGGAATATCCCTTTGACCAGTTTGGGTCAGCTGTCTTCGCTGTGCCCCCGTGCAGCTTCTTGTGCAACCCCAGCCTCCTTGCTGGCAGGGCAGTGTGAGAAGCTGAAAAGTCCTTGACGGTAGTATAAGCACTGCTCAGCAACAACTGAAACATCAGTGTACTATCAGCATTACTCTCATCCTATGTCTAAAACACAGCACTTACCAGCTACTAGGAAGAAAATTAACTCTGCCTCAGCTGAAATCAGGACAAGACGCTGAGCAAAGCGATAGCTATGGTGAGCACAGAAAGAGTGGGAATGCAGGACTATATCCTGTTATGAACACATATTGCTACCTGAACAGATATACTTATAAATCTGTTTCTGCTATACTAGCACCTTGGTTATGTTCCTCTCAAACTCTTTTATTGATTCCTGCCATCTGAGCGCTGTGCATCTGTCCATGGAGGACATATTTATCTAGAATTATCAGTTACGTGGTTCCTGGAGGAAAAACTCGGTGTAGTGTGTTGGGTGCTTTATAAAGGTGGAGAATGTCTTGGATAATAAGTAACTGCTAAGCCATATGGTAGTTGCTTTAATTGTTTCCTTTTAGGAATTTTTTATGGTTCTGTTGTTTGCCTGTTTTCAAATGAAATTTCATAGCAAACCTTTCAATAAAAATGAGACATCTGAATTTCCAGGCTTTCCTAATGGAAGAGTGGGTGTTCTAATGTGTAGACTAGCTCTTCTTGGGACTGTTGGTGTTATGCTTTCGTTCTTGGATAGAGCTGTAATGGCAGAAGGTATGTCAAGGTTCTCCCCTGCTGTCTTTGTAATTTAGTGTAGGATGTTTTTTGAAAATGTGTGGGAAGAAATGGTGTTGTAAACTGCAGAACCGTGCTTTGAATTAGAGCCTTAAACTGCTGCTGTAGATTTCCAAGTGTGCATGCTATGTGTTATGTGTTACAAATTATTCCCTGCCTAGGATATGGATCTTTCCCCTGATTGTGTTAGCTTTTCATGTGTTTTCCTTCTCCCAGCTTTTTAGTCATCTTCTTCTCTTAGTAGTTTTCTTTGGCTTCCAGTAGGTAGTCTTTAGGTGTGTGTGTTCTTGTGGACTTCAATATTTGTGAACTGTTGCCTGGGCATACCATTTTGATCATTCATCCATGTTGCTTTAGAAGTTACAGGTGCCAGCTGTGTTTCCGCTGCCAAGAGTGAACACTGCTGCTAAAATAAGACTTGCAGTGCTATTGCTGATGCTATATATTGCTTCCTCTTCCGCAAATTAAATTGCTGGCGTTGTCTCCTAGTCTTTCTGTTTGACTCTTTTTTTGTTAGTGTGTTAAGTAAAATCTTAATGTTGTTTAGGAAAGTTCTGTGAAGGCTTGAAAGCCTGCAGACACCTGTAGTTCAGAAGCACTCTGTGCAGCAGAAAATTTACAAGGACTGTCTCTATCTGCTTCTCAAAAATATTACCACAAGCAAAGCTTTTTGCAGCTGTGTCTAGGAGAACAGCTGATAAACCCTTGACATCCTAGTTTTACAAATCTCATCTGGAAAATGCCAGGGTTTTGTACTGAAAGGTGGAGTAAACTAATGCAAAATAATTAATCTATTACAGAAATTTCTTGATCTGTTCTATGCAAATGTATATTTCTGTTCTCCCAGAACCAATAGTCTTTAATGCAGGCATTTCATATTTATAAAAAAAATTTTTATATACGTTTTGTTGGATTTTTTATGAAAAATATCAGTGTAAAAGGACTGTATGTATCTTAAAATATTTGCAGTAACGGCCACAAAATGAAAAAGCACTGTGCAACACAAATTAGATCATTAGAAGCAGCTTTTTTTGTCAAAATCTTGATTCTGTTCATCCGTTACCTTCATGAAAGCATCTAAACCTTATGTATAACTACTATTTATGGAAATGATAAAAGTAGTGCGTTGCAAGCCAGCAGGAAATACAGAAAGTGTTCTTTCAGTTCTCTGAAGATCTCTGGAAAACCTTGCTCAGAATAGAGAGGCTTATGGTAAGTCAGACTTTGCTGTTGTTGTTCACACTCATAATTATCAAGCTAGACGAGCTGACAGCTCTACATACCTTTGGTGGGTTTAATTGCATTAGCACTGTCATGTTTTTCCCACTGTAGACTCACGTGCCTCACTGTACATTTGTTCTGTGTTGTTCATCACTTAAAAACTGCTCAGGAGTCAAGGCTGCAGTTCTGGACAATATCTACAGTTCAGTAACTTTTAATGTTTGCATAATAATCCTTTTCCTCCTCCCTCTGACTCTTTCCGCATAAATAATCCCCTAAACTGGTAGAGGAAATATTTTTTTGCACACAATTATTTGTACATATAATTAATTCGGTCATTGTTTTGGCTTGCTAAAAAGGTACAGTGCAGTCTTGGTAGGTATTCTGGTCTGAAAGCAGTTGGTATCATACAGAAGATGTGTATTTTGATGATCCTGGTATTTGCAGCACTTATTCTTCCCATATGTAATTTTTTCTTTTGCAGTGGTCTAGTGGAGATGTTAAACATGAATCTGTTGTCTTAACACTGAAGTATGTTTCTTTAGATACTCTGCTGTTAGATTAAGTATTGATTTTAATTGTAGTTAATGTAGCTGGGTGTCCTTTGCTCTTCATGATTCTAGACAGTCTAAAGTGTGTCTCATAAGGTGTTCTAATTGGTATTTTTGTGATGTATTTTGATTTTATACAATGAAAGATACATAGGATTCAGAAATTGAGAAACAATTGGAGGTAACTTCTGTCATCTTTGCACTTTTTCTAAACAAACCAGACCCAACAGAACTAGGTCAGGGAAGACTGAATGCTGGTTCTTCAGTTAGTGTTTCATATTCCATGTTCTTAGTAATTTTTTTTTCCCCTTGGGACGGAAATACTTAATCTGAAACTTGAAGAGTTGTTTTCTTGCAGAGCTTTGTGTTTTCACCTGCTAGCCACAACAGAAGCTTTTTATCTTGGTGTTTTGGTTTATATGGGAACTTTAGGTTATGATGAGGGTTTTTTTTATGTCTAGGATGTATAAAGGAGACTTTCTATTCTAGTATCAGTTGAGGTTAGAAGTTTATGTTTTTTTATGCCTTTTTCAGAAGGTTTTGATTAGCTGATAATTATTCCAGTTGTCTTTTTCCCCAGCCAAACTTGAAAGAGACGGCATGACTCTTTAATTTTAAAAAAAAGGAATCATTGTCTTGGGAACCCGAAGAAAAGCAATTACCCTTTTAGTCAAATTTTGCTTCCTTACTGTCTCATGTAATTAAGTAGCTTCACCAGCTTCCTTCCTTTTCCTGGGGAAAAATAGCTAAGGTGTGTAGCTTCACATCGCACTTAATTCAGAAGCTTGCAGTATTGATGTTCTTTGTTAGGTAGGAATGAGAAGGCAACCATGGCTTTGTTTGCATGTTTTGAATAGCCTTGCTGAGCCAGCAGATGCTTGCATTTTCAGTTTCATAACCCACTTAAACAACAAGTTGGTGCTGTGTGGTTTTGAACACTTAAATAATTACTTCCAAAGTGATTTATGTTCTGTAGCATTTTAAACCAGTTGCTCTAAAAACATTTTTTTGGAAGAGAGAATGCCAATTTGTTAAGTTAAAACCAAATAAAAGTATGCCATTCAACATTGGTAACTTGCTGATTTTGGATAAGCTTGTGTTTAGAAATGCATCTGTATTGCTTGTGTTTAGAAATGCATCTGTATTACTTGGTTAATGACCCACATAATAGAGAAGATGTGCAGGGTATTCTAGGCAAAGACCTATCTAAAAGTATTACTTTTACTTGGTCTAAAACTGTTGCAAAACCAAACAGATGGAAACAGATGGTTCAGCTTCTTTTCAGACCTTTTGAAGTTCAAGGTTTTTTTTTTTTTGCAAGGAAAAGAAAATTACTTCATGACAGTAATATTCCTTTGAAGGTGTTTAAAAGAGCTGGTGTCATGTAAATGATGAAATAGCTCCAGAGTTGCCTCAGCAAAAATGAGTCTTCTGATTATGCAGGAATGTGGGCAGTGAGTTCACAGTATAGTGATGCAACTTTCTTATTCTATCAACTTACTTACTCTTCTGACATGTGCCTGTGAATTTTTTTATTCTGTTTTCGATTGTATAGTGTTTTCTGACATTTAACTTCTTTACAGAGACTGCTTAAAACCAATCCTAGGTAAAATACTTATAGTGTCATGTAACTTAGTTTATCTCAGTTAGCTGTAAGGTGAAGGCAAGCTTTAATAATCATATTTATGTCAGTCAATGCAGTGGATCAAAAAGTACTTGTAATCTTTGAGTCTGCATGTACCCTTTAGCTTTAGTTCTGGCAGGAGACTGTTTGCCTTGTGAGTTTGTGTAAAAAGCTGGATATTGGGTTTCCAGTAGTTAAGTAAGGCTCATTCTCATTTTAAGCTGATTTCTTTGTTTTAATTTCTTCAGTTTTGTTTAACTTTTTTCAATATAGTCAAATTTATATAAATGAGGGCAACTCAGCTCCTTCGTATACTACTAAATTAATCCTGTTCTTCCACTCTTTCAGTTCATATATGGATTGACAGTTTTCTTTGCTCTTTATCTTACTGCAACTTAGTCAGGATACTGTTTCTGTCATGCATACATACACACAGTGCCTGTTTATAATGTTCTGCTCTGTTTTGGGGGATAGGCATTGTAGGCACTATAATAAACGTACTCAGTTGTGTATGGTCTTGGAAAAGAGCATGAGGAAAACGTGCATATTTGCTGTTGGTCTTGCTAATGTAACATGCTTGTCTGTTCTTATCTGTGAAATGCTGCTGGTGTTGGTAGTCTGCAAGGCTATACTGCACTACAGCCTGCCCTGAAAGCTGGAGGAGCTTGTTTGGCGAGGAAGGACATTTACGCATTTCAGCTGCAGAAGGCCACCGAGCAAAGAGAAATGCTTAAAGTCTATTGACTCTTATTTCTGTGGCTGTAGTCCTGTCTTCCCCACATTAGGCCTAGTTTTCTGGGACAATGCCCAGGAAGTCTTTTAAGTTTCTCTGCCTAGATTTGTCTGTTACAGTGATTATATTGCCTGCTGTATCTGTCGTTTGTATGGAAGCTTAACATTATAAAAATCTTTAATGAGGAATGTTAACTATGCCAGTACTTTGAGTAATTTTTGTAATCTTTCAAGTTAGATAATTAAAATGTACTTATAACTGTTCTGAAATACTTTGTTAGGAAGCTCTGATGGTTTTTATCTTACCTCAGAGTTGTAAGTTTAAATCTTGATTTGGAGCATGGCAGCATCTGTTCTGGTGAGATATGTACTAATTAACCCCTGTGATATCTTAGACTGCAAAAGAAAAGATAAAACTTCAAACTTGAAAAACACATTTTGCTGATTATGTGCAACAGTTAGAAACTATTAAATCTACAATTTGTGTCTGTAAGCAAACAAATTGGAAAGCCTAAAAGACTAAAGCGAACCCTAGTATGTGGAAACTGGGATTGGCATAAACTTGAATCTGTAAATCAAAGCCTGTGTTAGGGTGAACTCTGGCCTTATGATGGCTTTCACAGGGAATGTCTAGGTTCTGGCTCTTGCAGGCCATTGCATCAGAAAAAAGAACTTGCTCCAAAATTTTGCTTGTTTCTTATGTTTTAAAAAACACCATCTGAAAAACACCACTCTGAAAAAAAGCCAACAAACAAGCAAACAAAAAAAACCCAACAAAACAACCAAAACCAGCCCAACGCCTTAAGGTATGTGCTATTTTAGTGTTTTTTCAGCAGATACTTTGTAATAGGTGAGCAATTTGGTTTATTTTAACTGAGGCTCTAGTTTTAAATACTGTTTTGTTGCTGTACTAGCAAGAGAAACACTGCAGGTTTTTTTTTCCCCTCAGACTGTGCACTGTCAGTCATGGGTTTTTTCCACTTTTCTGACTCAATAGCTTGCAACTGTATGAGGTCTTATAAGTAGGAGAGCTACCACGAGTCTTTTTGTATCTGACTGAGCAGTGGTAAGGTGACAGTTCTTCATTTATTTCTGAACTCTGCTTTAATCTTTGCATTGAAAATGTTTCATACTTTCTCTTATAGTCAGGGTTTGAAGTTGTAGCTTTATTTGCCACAGATTTTGCGAAGCTACATATAACACAAGTAGCTTAGGATGGATTTTGGAGTGTCATTTTCTGTTACTGGTCTGATTTGATGCTTTGATGGCGTGAGAGATGTGTTTCAATTTCATTTGTTGCCCATACATGTCTTAAAATCTCAGAATGATTACTTGGCATGTATTTGGGTGTATTTGGTACAGAATGGTGTGGTAGCACAGCATTTAACTAGTGCCTCAATGAATATTCAGGACTATTAATAATTGGCTTTCTCTATGTAATGCCGACAACTTGTACTGGAACCATTTTGGGCAACAGATTATTTCTTAATATTATTTCTAGGGCAGTAAGGTCAAGATTTTTCCAGTATAAGTATGTGAATGTTTCTGTATGCTGCTTTGAAAATGATTTGGAACTTTTTGAGGTCTTACATTGCTGTAATCTTGTTTAAATGGCAAAAGGCAGTGAAATTGTTTATGGGTGATGTAGAACACTTCTTTTTGATTGGTGATGTAATTTTAAAGAAAAATAGTTTTGCTTGGTATTTAAAAAGTGTTGATCTCTGCATACTTGCTATGGATTATTGCCATCTCCTTTAATTAGCCTGACTGCTATTTCTTATCCCACTGCATATTTTTTCCCTGTATCAGGCACAGACCTCGATGGGGGAATGCCTGGAGGCGTTTAACGTTTTGAAAATTTCTTGTTTAGGTTTGTGAGTGAAGTACACCTAACTCTTGCTGTGTTTTACTGCATTGAAATGCTGGTTTAGCAATATCTCTTTGTATCTGGCAGGAAAAATAGAGGGTAGAATCAGAAGTATGTGAATAAGAAAAATGGCTCAGGCTTCGCTTCTGAAACACTGAAAAAAGAAAATTGGGGAAATAACCCCTTTACAACAGTGCAGGTAGCCGTTTGCTTTTGGTTTCATGCTTTCCGGAACTCCTTGAGCCTCTTGTGCTGGGAAACACAGGGTTGTCTCAGTATGTTAACCTGATAACAGTAAGCCTTCTTTGAATCCAAAGCATTATGAGCTTGAATGGCCTGAGATATTGAGACTGTGCATTCTATATATACAGTCTTCATGTGAAAGCCGATTTGAGGTCAGAACTGAAAACTGAGTGTACTGGTGCTTTCACACTTTCACTGGTGCCTCTATCAGGGACTCTTACAGTTGGGGTTAAGAGCCTCGCAAAGGCTTCAGTGGAGGGAGAAGAAAGGGTGTGTAGAGACCTTTTGGAAGAGGAGGTTCTTGCAAGAGTGTTTGGGTTTGAAACATGTTTGGAGACTGCTTAAAAAAGTTAGCAGGAAAAAGTTTTGTAGATGTATCTTCCAATACTAATAGGAAAGAAGCTTTCCTCTTATGTCTCTAGGTGCAATGAGTTCCTAATAATGTAAGAATCTCCCAGGAAAAAAGGGAGGGCACCTTTTTCGCTCTTCTTTTCAACTGTCTTTTATTATGAAATCTTAGTGGAATGTTATTAGAATTTTAAAAGGTAAAGAACTTCAAGGTCAATGTGGGAATAAACTCTTAGTAGTGGAAACCAGTGTTTCAGTTTCTTGGCTTTTCGATAATATTCTTGCTTTACATTTAAGAGGATTTATAACTGCATATATTGATGTTTATATAAATGCATGCCGTCTTAATTTTATTTTTGCTTCATCCAGGCTCAAATGTTTGAAACCTGCTTAGTAAATGGAAATGTAGTGAAAAGCATAGGTTTCTTGGATACAATTGACTGTTAAGCAGTGGAAGCCAAGACTGGAAAGGCTGTCGTACTATATTTAGGCTACGATTGTGATAGCTGAACAATCTTTATTATTATTCCAAAACTGTTCTTGCTGGTGAGTGTTAAAACTTAATGTTTGCGAATTATTTTTTTCAGTGTTTGATTTGAGAATTTTTTTCCTCAGAAGTTTTCTTCTTCAAGGTTCAGTTGAAGTGTTGATTTAGAAACAAAGAAACTACCACCCCCTTAAAGCCTTTATTCTGGAAAACATAAGGTACCATAAGCATCCTTTTTGCTAAAAGCATAAAAACAGTGTGTTTTGTGCTTGGATATAACTTTCTGTAAAGTTGCAATGTGAAAAGTCAGCCTTGAGAGAACATTCATGTAAAATATAAGTGGTTTAAAGGACTGGCTCTTTAATATCTGTACGACCACATGGTTAAGATCCTGTAGTGGGAACAGTGCAGCTGTGAAAGAGGTAGTAGTGGAGCTTGTACTTTTGGTCTTCTCAAACTTTTTCAAGCTTGGATTTGACTTCATTAACTCCTTGAGGAGAAGGAGGTGAGCGAGTGTGCTTAATAAACGGGTACACCGCACTTAATGCAAAAGGAAGTGTGAGGGCCTATGTGTGGGCCTAAATGTAATATAGTAAGCCTGATGTTACGGCTTTAACTCTAGGTGTAGAGGCGATTGTTGACATTTTTATTTCAGCTGTCTGTGCTACCCCAGTGCACAGCCAGTTAAGCTGCTTGTAAAAACAGCTCTTAAATTACTGAAACGTCAAGTCAGCTGTACTTAAGGTGGAAATAGCTCAAAAGCTTATTCTTTCCTCTTGAGGGCGGTAGGGATTGGTTTAGAAATCTTGAATCGACTACAAGAATTATGTTTCTTTCAGAAATGTTGGCTGGTAAGAAGTACTACTAGGTATATTGAAGGTGTTTTTTTTTTTGGCTCTTGCCTAAAAGTAAGTGTCTCTGGTGCTAAAGATGCTCTACAGTGAGGTGCTTTATTTTGCTGCTTTTTATTTTGTTTGTTTGGTCTATATTTGTGTTTTTAAGGTCTTAAATTTTCCTCTGTAATGAACCTTGGCCTTTAAAAAAACAGGGGTGCATTGTTGCTTACTTGTGCTATTGTCACATATAGATAGTGTTTGGTGACTTGCCTGTGCCAAATATTTGGGATAAAGTGAGTTTGTTAATGTCAGCATTCACTTTAACTTGTAAAGTGGTTCTCTTGGCCTTCTCATTTTGCAAAGGGAAATAAGACTTAGACTTACTGAATTTCAGAGTCTTTAAAGAACTAATGACGTACTTGATTTTCTTAATAATTGACTTCTGGGTTGATAAATTGGCAACGCTGAACCTCTGGTAGTTTTAAATTTGTTGATACCTTGGAGGTCTTGAATTTGAAAGAAATTATTTCTGTTATTTTATCGAAATAGATTCAGTTATCTGGTGCATCAACCTTTGTCTGGCTGATGTGTCCGAAGTGGGTGGTAATAACTGAGACAGTGAAGTTGTGAAACAAAGAACAGCTTTCTGCATACGCATCCAAGAGAGAGATGAGATATTAATAGCAAATTGATTAAATATTTTTTGAAAGTGCAAGACATTATAAAGGTAGAATCCTAATACTTGCTGCTTTAATAGACTAGTTTTGGTCTCAATACCGAAGTTCTAAGTGTGAAGCAGGGAATAGGTAAGTCTAGTTTCTTACAGCTGTATTGTGAACATGATTAGGTGGAAAAACCTCTGGACACTAAACTTAGTCTTTGCTCAGTTCTCATGGTATTAGTCAAGAAAAAAGTGCATCTGAATTACATCTTTTGATAAAGGACAGGAAAAAAGATACTTCTCCTTAGTTGCAAATGAAAGGTTATTTATAGCAAGAAAAGAAAAAGCTGTTGAAAAAGAAACTTGCTATAATGAGTTCTAATAAGGAAGTATACATATTTTAGATGCCTAGTGAAACTTCCTTTGACTTTCTTATAGACCTGAGGGAGGTAATACTAAGGCCAGTGGTGGAAATGGTTGTTGCCAACTGCACTGGTATTTTTTATGATCTACTGTAGAGTCTGGCTTGGAGCTGAACTTTGTTTCTCTATGCGACTTATTTTCTTTAAAGGTAGTAGTAAAACTTCTCAGTCTGATGGCTAAGCATAGGTGACTGTTATTGTGAGTTGGAATCTGTGGAGAACTTGCACTTTTGCTAAGTATGGGTATGGTAGCTTTTTTGTTTGCTAACAGGTGTTTAAAGGAGCAAATAAGTGCTGCTTAATAGAATTTCCGTGTTACTAAAATTGCAAGATTTCTTCTATTTTTGCTTCATTTTTTACACTTTCATTCTGAGGGCTGCTTTTCTGGAATGACATCTACTGTGATTTGAAGAACTAAACAATTTATCTTTCGGAAAAACAAAGTAAAAAGGTCCAGTTACGTTTTTCCAAGAAGCTGTATCAAATCTTCTTGCAAGAAATTAACGTTTTACTGTTCCACCTCCCGTCAAGCAGACGTGTGAAGGTTTTTACTTTTCATCCTGCTGGGCAGAATAAGGTAAAATGCATAATTATTGGTTAAACATGGTTTTTGCCCCTGCGTTGCTTATGTTTTGTGATTGATTTTACATTTTGAAGCTTTTGTTTGTTTTTACGCAGATGGCTCTACTTATGTAAGCTTAATGTTTGAACTCTTGATAACTCTGCTTTCCTTTTGGATTTTAGTGCAAAAGATGATATTGATATTGATGCCCTTGCTGCTGAGATAGAAGGTGCAGGTGCTGCAAAGGAGCAAGAGCCCCAGAAATCCAAAGGCAAAAAGAAAAAAGAGAAGAAGAAACAGGATTTTGAGTAATTTTTGTGTTTTTTTTCTGTTTTATTTTATGATGTTATACAAAACCTCATCTACTTACATACAGTAACTTCTTTCTTGTTTTAGTGAAGATGATATCCTGAAGGAGCTGGAAGAACTGTCAATAGAGGCACAAGGAGGGAAAATTGACAGGGAACCTCCTACAGGAAAGGTGAACATTGAGAGGGAGGTGGGCGAATAGTTTAATAGCAAATAGTTGAAATGAGACATATCTGTCCCAGGAAAGTTCTAATGTTGTAGGTCTGTTGGAGATCCTATGTGAAATGTCCAACTAGCATGTGTTTTTAGGTATACTTGATCGTATTTTCATGATATAGTCAATTGAGAAAGTTTTTACTAGAAGGCGTATCTTCATGATGATAACTATTCAAAGCCAATCAGATTAAATTTTAATTGTGAGCTGAGGGGTAGTACACTCGACTGTAATAGTTATTGCTTTCAAGCTTTGCCTTCGATAAGTTTTTTGTGACTTATCTCAATGCTGCTTCTTAGTTCACAGTGGCAAGTAATTTTTCATGGCTGATTATTGAATTGTTTAATTACCAGGTTGAAAATGACAACGAAGAAAGCCTATCAAAACAAGATAAAAAAAGGAAAGGAAAGAATAAAAAAGCCAATCTGGAAAATGACTATGACAGTGAGGAAGTGGAAGATAAAGATAAAAAGTCTAGAAAACCTCAGAAAGCAAAACAAGACATGCTTTCTGGCAGCGATGATGATGATGATCATGAGGCACAGCTTAAGAAAAGCAAAGGGAAAACTCAGAAGTCAAGTAAAAAGCATGATCTGTCAGAAGAAGATGAAACTAACATTAAGAAAAGCAAAGAGCGCACACGGACGGTGTCTACAGGTGAGAGTGGTGATGAATCAGATGATGTCTCCCAGTCTAGAAAAGGACAAAAGAAAAACCAAAAATCAAAGTCCGCTCCTGCTGCTGAAAGTGGCGATGATGAAGAAGAACATTCATTCAAAGTAAAAACAGTGGCTCAGAAGAAAGCAGAAAAAAAAGAACGTGAAAGGAAAAAACGAGAGGAAGAAAAAGCCAAACTGAGGAAGCAGAAGGAAGAATTAGAAGGTGGTAAAGAACCAGTAAAACTGAAGGACGCTCCAAAAAAAGCCGAAGAGAAGGCTTCTGAAGTCATGGCAACCCCTGGCCCTGGGGAAAAAGGAGAGACTCCTGCAGGAGCAGAGGGTTTGTAACATGATTTCTAAAACTGTAATTTAACCACTGTAGCATTTATAAGAAGGCCAAAGAGGTGGCAGGTAGTGAGGAGGATTTGTTCCTTTATTCTGAATTGATGAAAATACTAGACATTTGGTAGACTTTTTTGCCTCTTTATTTTGGCTTATGTGGTTGCTTTTTCTGGCCTGTAGTTTATTGAGGTACATGGGAAAACAAAAACCAGATGGCGAATTGTCATCGCAGTATATGTTTACAGTTCCATAATGCCAACATTACTTCTTCACTTCCAAGTTATTCTGTTACTTTAAGACTTTGTAACTTAAGATTGAGTTTTGTTTTTATTTTTTCATTTTGAAGTGCCTATGTACCAGTCAAAATGTTTCTGATTTGGTGTTATTTATCGTATTTAAAACTTTAATTGTATTTAGAGTATCTTTAAATTTCTGGAATCTTTGAATGTGTGCCTCTTCTTTTTGTAGCTGATGACAATGAGGGGGACAAAAAGAAAAAAGAGAAGAAAAAAAAGAAAGGTGAGAAAGAAGAAAAAGAGAAAGAAAAAGAGAAGAAAAAGGGTCCCAGTAAAGCCACAGTTAAAGCTATGCAAGAAGCCTTGGCTAAAATGAAAGAGGAGGAGGAACGGGCAAGAAGAGAAGAGGAAGAACGCATAAGGCGACTGGAGGAACTAGAAGCAAAGCGCAAAGAGGAGGTACTGCTTGTCTTACTTTGAGGCTAGAATAAGGGAGAGGGTAATGTTAACCTGTACCCTAGCAGATACAGTTGGTGGATTAATTAGTCCTTAATGTGTTTCTCGTTATTAGAATATGCACTTGGCCGGCTTTTGCGTGAAACATGCTTTGAAATCTCTGCATGTGTTCTAACTTTTTCTAGGAACGATTAGAGCAAGAGAGGAAAGAAAGAAAGAAACAGAAGGAAAAAGAGAGAAAGGAGCGCTTGAAGAAGGAGGGAAAACTTTTAACAAAAGCTCAGCGAGAAGCCAGAGCTAGAGCGGAGGCTACTCTTAAACTACTCCAAGCTCAGGGTAAGCAGTAAAATAATAAGGAAGACAAATACTGAGTAATTCCATTTATAGCTGCTCTGTTGACAAGGAGGGCAGTATGTGTGGCCATCTCTTTTTTAAGCAGTGTAAATGTCTGTATATTTTCATCTTACGCTTTAAATGTACAGCTTTTTCATTACATTCCACTTATAGTTTAAAGATGTTAGTTATGGAACTTAGGAAAAAATCACTTCTTTCCATTGCATAGTCCAAAGGCCAAGAAAAGCAGATCGGCTGTGTGACAGGTCTTGTAAGACTGGCGATCTGGAACATTTTGAATTGAATTCATGTGCTTGCTTAACCAAGTGCTTTGTTTTGCCTCAGGTTAGCTAGTCCATGGGAACAGTATATCCTCTTGCATTTGCTTCAGGAAAAGGTTTTATAGGAGCTTTTCCATCAAATATAATCTGTTTCCATTGCAATGAAGTAATGTATCCGATGTATTGTAAGCCCATGTCCTAATTTGTTCCTGGTGACTTGTTTGTGGCTAAGGAAAGAAATGAATTTCTGAATCCTGAGTATCTGTCTTTTTGTATTTGTAGAGAATATTGTCTGACACTTTGCTAGTAGCTGGATGTGTAAGGGTGGGAGTCTCTTTAGCTGGTAAAAGGTTTGGAGCTCTTAAACACAGAGGCCATTTCTCTTCAGTTGTTGCTGTAGTTATTAGAATGGTTCTATTTGTGTGCTGCCACAACTTAATTTTTGTCAAATCTACACTGTAGATCACACAGTATGTGAAGAAATTTTGAGTGTTTCAGGAGATGGAACAGTAATTAAATTATTAATCTCTTTGCATCAAGCTTCTGTTTTTAATTTATTCCCTTCCAACATTACAGTGTATCTGGCGAGGTGAAGGTAAAGCTAATGAGTTAAACCTGGTATTATTTTAATACCTAAAACCATCTATCTTGTTAAAAAAAGCAAACCAAAACTATCCCAACATTGAGCAAAAGGGAAAATACGATGTACTAAACAGCCATAGCCTTTAAGAAGAGCTATGCCACTTAACTGCTCTGTTATTGTCTGAAACTAGGATGAGTGGCAGACTGATTTTAAGTGAGTTTCAGCATAGCAGGCTTTAAATTGACATATGCCTATTAAACTTGAGGGTATGTGCATTCACGAAATCCTAGTATGTGATAGCTTCCAACTTGGAGTCTTAGGATCAGATCAGGGGTTTTGTGGTTTTTGTTTTATTTTTCCCCATTAATTGTCTTAATTTCTTTTTGAGAGCATTCAGAGTGTCTGAAGAACTATATTTTGCTCAAGTTTTGCAGCTTTTGAAAAATCCACTCCCTTCCTCTACCTTGCAATTGTAGAAAAAGTGTTCTGATTTAAACCAAAGCTTATGTTTAGTAATTAATCACCTGGATTTTCTTACTAACATTTTTTTTCAGGTGTTGAAGTGCCATCTAAAGACTCTGTGCCAAAGAAGAGGCCAATATATGAAGACAAAAAGAAAAAGAAGCAGCAGCAGCAGCAGGAAAATAAAGAAGGTGTGGTTTGCATATGGGGATACTTAATAGATTAGTCACATTTCCAGAAGTGTTTGTGGAATAAATCAACTAGTCCTAAACTAATTGCAGTGCAGGGTGCATGTAAGGCTCTTGACACCCCTATTTCCACATGCAAGTGCTGAGGCATCAAGATCCTAAAGTTGTTTTGAAGACTGTTCACTCTGTCCTTCATTTTACAAGTCTACTTGACTAGTTTCCCAACTCGGGTATTTTCTTTAGAGTTTTGAAATGTTGGACATGTACAGAATGTAAAGGCCCTTTACAAATGTGAGGTTGAATGCTTTATGTGCATATGTAGGTTAAATACAATGTAGTGTAAGTAGCAGGGACTTGTAACTAAGTCAAAGTTGGTGTCCTAGAATGAAAGGGTATTGATCCTAGTGCTTTTCTTTAAAGTTGGAAACAATTTCTTGTCTATTTTTTTTCCAGTTTCCAGGACATGTGTACTTCAGAGAGCTTGCATTTTTGGAAACTTAGAACGTATTGCACTAATTAGGCATAGGGTGAACACGTGAATGTGTGAGAATTTTTTACTGCTGTGCTTTGTGGCTTTCCTGTGGGATATTATTGTGACTTTTCTTAAGACTGTTCCTTAGTTTAAGCAATACAAAAGCCACTTGCATAATTCTTTTTTGTTATTTAGCTGTTTTTTTTACACTCAAGATGAGTTATGTGGTTACTTACCACTTAAGGAGTGTGTGTAAAGAATTGGGAACAGCGCTGATATGAATTGTATCAATGGTTTTTTTTTTTACATGGAACAGCAGAGCAAGAATGGGTAGTTTGTTAGTATTACTTCATTTTCTCTTGTTTTTCAAAGAAAGCGAGGCTTTTTCAATGTTCAAAAGCAATGGTAATCTTAGCCAATAACTGACTATCCCATAAATCTGTAACTGCTTAGAAAGCCACATGTTTTTCAAATAAGCCACTTGTTCTAACTTTGTTTTAGCTCAGTAAGTAGGAGTTCAATTAGGTTATTATTAAATAAATTCAGATTCTGTTTACTTGTAGCAGCACAACTTAAAAACAGAACTTAAATGTGAAGCTGTGTGTTGGACTAACTTAGTTTGCACTTTGGAAGGATGTAGCAACCAATTTACTCTCTTGCAATTTCAGAAAGTGTGGAGGTAACTTCCCTAGCTGAAGATGCTGTAGAACTGGAAACACCAGTAAAAGAAGAGACTCCTCTTCCAGTAGAGCCAGGTTAGTAGTAATGCTAATAAACTTAAAATACATAATAAGGCTGCGTGGCTGTACAGCATGGTGGGTATCATAGCTTGTTGGATGGAGGCTGAGCAGACATCCTTTCTTGATGTAGTTGCTGGTTTATTTCTTTTCATAAGGGAGGAACTGATGGAATTTTATGGAGAAAAAAAAAAGGCCTGAAGCTTTAGAATGAGACTGTAAAAGTGCTTTATACTGGGTGAACTCCACTGTTTAATTTGCTTAGGCAACTGTCTCTAATAAGCACATTCAGTGCCTTATGATTAGTTCCCTTTTCTTTTCATTTCCTTTCTAAAAGGCTGCTTTGTCAGAGGTTAGGTGGGAATAGAAAGGAAATAATGCTGCTTGTAGTGTTGGTACTTTTATTCACAGTGGTTGCATTTTTGATTCCAGAAGTTTTGCTTTCCCAGGTTCTGAATGCAGTGAGTACGGGTTAGTTTGTGAGACTGAGTATCAGCATAACAAGAGATTGTGTGTAGGCAAAAATGAGGCCAACAGTACTTGTTTTGGCAAAATTACATTGCACTGGACTTCCTTCTCAGCAAGGAGGCTGTTTCAGTTTTTACCTTTGTTCTTATTCAGACAAATACTGACAAATTTTCCAGCTTTTTGAAAACAGAGCTGCACGTGTACTCTAGTTCTAGCTTGCCTTGTCTCTTGAAGGAGTGGTTTCATTGCCGTGAAAGACAAGGACTTGCTGGCAGAACATTGGTTCCCAGTTAATATTGTAGCAGTCTGGAACTTACACTTCAAATAGCTGAAATTTCATAACACTCCGTGTGCTGCAACATCGTTTAATGCCCCTTTTGGGAGAGCGTTAAAAGTTAGCATTTTTCCATTTGTTATTAAGAGCTGCAGTCCGTTATATACATGACTTAATTCCTGCTGGAATTAATGTATTTAATGCTTCAGGAATCTATAGTATAATTGTGTTAAGGCACTTCAAGTCCTAAAATAGCACTTTCTGTAGAAAATTTATTTTTTCCCACTAATTATAGTTAATACTGTAACCCAACCTGTTTTCTTGTTTCCACAAGGCTAACTACTAATTGGACGGCTTTTTCAAAGAACGTGGTTGTGGTAGAGATTTGTGTGGCATGCATTATGCAGGCACTCGCACGATATGCGGATGGGAACTAGATGAGTAGTTAAGATGTATCTTTAAAAAATATGTTTTACTAGGCGAAGATGCTAACACTATAAGGTTTTGTGGAGAGAACTGAAGGTTATTCCTTAATTATGCAGCCTTTTTTGTTTAGGGAACATGAAGATAATCAGTAGAAATATGGTAGAAGCAAAGGTGCTGTTTTCAGAGTGTCAAAGGAAGAAATGTTGTATGTTGTTGTTTTTCCTTTAATGCTGTATTTCTTATTTTCAGAAGAAAAGGAAGAAGAAGAAGTAGAAACGGAAGATGGGGGTTTGGATGACTGGGAAGCTATGGTTAGTGATGAAGATGGAGAGAAAGGTGGGCATGTAAATACCAAATATATGCTTTTTCTGATTAAGAGGTTTCTTTGGGTTGAGTTTTTTGTTTCTTTAGGAAACAGTATTGTATTTAGATTCTTCCCCTGCCGTGTTAGTTGAATTGTGAGGCAAGTTGATGATAAATAGATAAAAGATTCTTCTTTCAGAGGCAGAGCTTTCAGAAACTGCACAAATACTGCTCGAGAGGACTCTTTGGAAATACTTGTGCAGTTATCACCTAAAATAAATCAGTTGGAATTTTTTGTTCTTTTTTATGGGAGTGAAAAATCTTCTCCTCTTCTGTGCTTAAACCACCTCTTGGAGTTTAGGGAAACCTTTTACCTGGTACTGTATTTGTTAACCATTTCCAAGTCCTAACAGTTTACTGCATGAATCTGGGAACAACTAGGAGGGTACCTGTGAGACAAGTTACAGAATCACAGAATAACCTGAGTTAGAAGGGACCCACAAGGTTCATAGAATCCAGCTCCTGCCCCGGCACAGGACAATCCTAACATTCACACCGTGCATCTGAGGGCAGTGTCCAAATACTTCTGGAATATTGTCAGGCTTGGTGCCATGACTGCTTCCCTAGGAAGCTGTTCCAGTGCTCCACCACCCTCTGGGTGAAGAACCTTTTCCTAATATCCAACCAAAACCTCCCCTGGCACATCTTCCTGCCATTCCCTGGAGTCCTATCATTGGTCACCAGAGAGAAGAGCCCAGTATCCGCTCCTCCTCCTCCCCTTGTGAGGAAGCAGTGAAGTGCTACGAGGTCCCTCCTCAGTCTCCTTCTCCAGGCTGAACAGACAAAGTGACTTCAGCCTGTCCTATGATTACTCCTCTAGACTCTTCACCAGCTTTGTGGCATCCTCTGGTCACTCTCCAGTAGTTTGATGTCTTTTTTTATACTATGGTGCCCAATACTGAACACGGCACTCGAGGTGGGGCCACACCAGTGCAGAGTAGAGCGGGGAAGTTCTCAAAGACCATGAGACTAAGGCAGTGTGAAGGCTAGTGTTGCATAGGTTATACGGAGTTTCAGATACCTTCTCTCATCTGCTTAAAAGATGTAAAACAATATTTATGGACAAGTTAGAGCTGTGCGAGAATGCAGGGGTGACTTGTCAGGTTTTTATTTTCTTCTCTTGTTGTTGAGTCTTCTTGAAAAGGAGTTAATTACTGTTCTGAGCGCTTCCATGATGTCTCTTCATTGTTTCTTAAGATCAAAGACTATTCATCAAGTATTCTTTGACTTGCTCAGACCTGTGCTTCTGGCACCTGTGCTTTCAAGTGTAATGCTTCATATGTACATATATATATGTACAGCAGTATGGATTTTATTTCAGCATAAGTGTGTGTTCCTGTGGTGATGCATTGTTCCACTTGGAGTACTAAGGGCTGCTTACCATCTTGAAAGTCTGTTTTAGTCTATTGCCACTCTTTGGGAGAGAATGTTGCATCTCGCTCCTTGCTGTTTGGATTTGAATGACCTACCAGTGTGATCTTGAAAAGGAACCTTCCTGGTAATACAGGTTTAGTGTATTACTAAGCTGATGGACTTTCAGCATAGCAAGGAAACATAACTAATCTCTAAGAGCAGTGAGCCTCCTGGCAGCTCTGTAAGAAAGAGAATGTATGTTTTTAAAATGTTCCTTACCTTGTCTCCTGGTTTTTGAGAATGGGAAGCTTTCAAAGAAAGAAAATTACTTTTTGGTAGTTCTTTTTGTTTGTTTACTGAAGAATTCCTCTGAAAAATACTAATCTTCTCTGAACAGTTTAGAAGAACCTTAAGATGAGATTTTGAAAGATGTAGAAGAGACTGTTCTGATTGTTACTTTCTGTTAAATGTGCTTTCCTACCAGTAATACGGAGAATCTATATTGCGTTTAATTTGGAGTATCTTGGCTTTCTGTTTAAAGGTGTTAGTGTATTCTTTCCTTTGTGAAGTACACACAGCTTTAAAGAATGCCACTTTTTCTGACTGTTTGCAAATGATGTCAAGTATAGGTGTGCTGATAATATCATTCCTCTCCCCACCCCAGACTCACTCTGCTAGCACAGACCCTAAATACTTAAGTCTGAAGCAGCTCTGACTGTGAAAGTTTTTAATACTGAAAATTGAAAAATCATCTTGACCAGCACTTCTTGAATGGAACCTACTCTGCCCTCACTGTCCCCTACACATGTGAATTTAATGGAGAATTTTTACTGATTTTATTTGGGGTTTTTGACAGAGAGCAAACCTGTCCACATTGAAGTCAAAGAACAAAATGAAGTGGATGAGGAAGAAGAGGAGGAAGAGGATGAGGAGGAAGAGGAAGAAGAGAGTGAAGAGTCTGAAGATAGTGAAGGGAGTGAAGATGAGGATGAAAAGACGTCAGATGAGAAAGAGGCTGACTCCCAAGCTATTGGAAAACAATCTATGGAGAAAAAGCTCAGCAAGGAAATCAGCTCTGATTCTGAGTACGACTCTGATGATGACCGCACTAAGGAAGAGCGGGCTTATGACAAAGCTAAACGGAGAATTGAGGTATTAACATACAGCTTTATTTGAACAGCTGGACTCTTGCGTAAGAAACAATTTAATCTTCAGTTCTTTGAAAGGTCTTTTAACCATTGTCAAAATTATGGCTGTGTCATGACTTAAATATTTAGGCAGGCCCAGAAATTGGTTTAATTAAGTAAAAAGACCTGGTTTTGCCTTGAAGCTGAGCTATTTGATTTTAGACAGCTTAATCACAAAGAATGTGCATTTCCCCTCCACTTCTCGCCGTCCTGGATAAAGAGGCTTTTGTCATTAACAGACAGATGTTTCAGAATTTTGAAAGATATATGTCTAAACTGTTCAGCATCTTTATGGCTGCTAATGTCCTCGGTTTCCTTACCCAAGATGCTTCTTCAGAATCCACTATCAACAAAACTGCGTGTTAGTTGATAGAATAACTTAGCCTACTCAACTGTGACCAAAACCAAACGATCAAACAAAAGCTTAACTGTTAGTTGTAAATTTTTGATTTGCCAAAAGAGGGATGACAGACCTTAAATTGCCTGCACAATTGAAGTCCCACAGTTAACTCTGTTTTATATATGCATGTGATTAAGTCCAGAGGTGAGCTGTGTGGTTTTTTTTTCACTTGCCAATTTTTGTGTGTCTTATGTAGAAGCGGCGAGCTGAGAACAGCAAAAATGTGAACACTGAAAAACTCAGAGCACCAGTTATCTGTGTCCTGGGGCACGTAGACACAGGCAAGACCAAAATTTTAGATAAGGTAAGATGTGGAATGTGGAGGCACTGTCTGTGTATCTCGTTTATGCGTGTGTGTTTTTGTTTGAAAATAGAAAGAATTAAAGTGTACTTAAAAGAGATTATTTTAGTCTCCTACATGTAAGTATTTCTGGTCTTATTTTTTTTTTGTCTTTAGCTCCGCCATACCCATGTACAGGACAGTGAAGCTGGTGGTATCACTCAGCAGATTGGTGCCACTAATGTTCCCCTTGAAGCTATTAATGAGCAAACTAAGATGGTGAAAAATGTAAGTGTTAGCACTTCAAAGACTGTTTTTTAAAAAAATACGAAATGTAAGCTAGTTAAGGTCTTGTGAGATTTTTCTGACACGGGCAGATGTGTTTTCCCCTGATCTCCAGTAGTGGGGTTGATGGCTTTTTAATTCCTATCCTTCCTTCCCAGCAAAGATGAGGATGTCTTAGTTTTCCTTTTAGTTGATACATTTGGTTTCATTTAATGCATTGCACTTCTTTAGAAAAATGCACAAATATGCTTGCTGTGTTCCAGCCAGCACACATAGGTACCTTGACTGTTTATTTGTCAATATTTTGGCTGTAAGTTGAGGCTTTGGAAACTTATTGAGTGTATTTTCTGTGAAACTTCCCTTTTTGCTGTGAGTGCGGAAACTGGACAAATTCCTGGGTGATTTTTACTGTCTTATAGAAATAATAACTGGTCTGTATTGCTTGTTTTGGATACTATATCCTATTTTGCTTGCAGCAGCTGACTGAAAAATCTTTGTAGTGATGGCTTTTTCCAAGATTTTACTCAATTTGAATGTAAAGTCAGCAGAGGAGAGGAGGAAATGTTCAAGACCAGGATGAGAAATCTCTAGCCTTGAACTATTTTCCTCTGTAGGCTTCCTTGTCTTACAGTTCTAGCTGAGCTTACGGCCACTCAATACCTAAGGCAGGGGTATCAAACTCGAGGTCTGCAGGCTGAATACTCCACCTTATTTTATCCAGCCTGACACCTTGTTCCTACTCTGTGGGAGCACTGAGCTCCTCGCCCGTATGTTCCTGCCAGCACTGGTCACGTGTGCTGTGTGTGTGACGCGCATTACGCTGCAGGAAGAGGAGAACGGCAGGGGCTGTGAGGTTGACACCTCTGACCTAAGGGAATGTGCTGTATTTATGCATAGTTTTTTATACTGAAATGAGCTTTGACTGGTTTGGTGTATCTGGAGGGTGCTGACCTTTCTGAAAACATGTATCTTGATTTTTGAAGTGAAGGCTGTCAGTATTGCTGCAAGCTCTTAGGTTTTCTTTTTCTTCTTGTGTAATCTTTTCAAGATAGTTAATATTTTGAAATGTTAGTTTGACAGAGAGAACATAAAAATTCCGGGCATGCTGATAATCGACACTCCAGGACATGAGTCTTTCAGGTAATGTTTCTTCACAGTATCGTACTTCTCAGAAGTGGCGGTTAAAGAAAAATAACTACTTGATCGGCTTTAGATTTTTGTTAGTCAATGTAAGTTTGACGTTGTATTTGTTAAAGTTCTTTTGCTACATGACCGATATTTTTTTCCTTCTCTTTCAATGCCGCAGCAATTTAAGAAATAGAGGAAGCTCTCTTTGTGATATTGCTATACTTGTAGTTGATATCATGCATGGTTTGGAACCGCAGACAATTGAATCAATAAATCTATTGAAATCGAAGAAATGTCCCTTTATAGTAGCTCTCAATAAGGTAAGATAACTTTTTACTCAAATAGATTTTCCTACTATGATAGCATATTTGGTATCTGTCAGGTTTCTGTTTTCCTCCATGAACTCGAGTTGTTTGTGTGAAGTCTGAAGCAGTGGATTTTACAACTTCTCTGCTGCATTTTTCATGTCCTTGATACCCTGGTGGCTTTATGGGAACTTGGCAGAACAATCTATCAGTTCTTCCAGAGCGCTTACTGTTAACTTCCTGTATATGGTCCACACTTAAATCAAATCATACAATGCCCTGAGTTGGAAGGGACACACAAGGTTCATCCAGTCCCACTCCTGTCCCTGCACAGGACAGCCCCAATATTCACACTGTGTGTCTAAGGACGTTGTCCAAATGCTTCTTGGCTATTGTCAGGCTTGGCACCATGACTGCTTCCCTTGGGAGCTGTTCCGGTGCTCCACTACTCTCTGGGTGAAGAACCTTTTCTTGATATGCAACCTAAACCTCCCCTGGCACATCTTCCTGCCATTCCCTCGAGTCCTGTCATTGATCATCAGAGAGAGGAAATATGTGCCTCCTCCTCTTCTTTCATTTGTGAGGAAGTTGTGGTCTGGAAGTTGGATTTCAGTGGTGTGGGTTTTTTCCCTTGCACCTACTTTATTTTAGCTACTTGGTATTTGTTGACTTTTGAAGGCAAGCTGGCTTTTAAGCTCATGGAACAGTAATATGTTGATCCTTGGCAGGAAGTATTTCAGTCTCTGCAATTTTAGATGGTAAAGCCAATTATTGTCAGCATTGTTTTTAGAGATCCTGTGCATGACAAATGACGCTGGCTGTTTGTCATGACATATATGAATGATAATAAGTAAATTACTCATGTCCAGTGACTTTGGATGCTGTTTGAGGTGCTGACAGAGCACTTACAAACGATACTCATGTGCAGTGTAAAAACTGCAGTATACTTTAAAAAATGAAATGAGCATTAAGATTGAAGGCAGTTGGTACTGTGGAGGCCATTATCTCATTGCTGAAAACAGCTGCTTCTTTAAAAAGACAATTGGGTGGAGAAGTGTTAAGGCTGACAGTGAGTGTGAGATTAAATAGCCAAAGCTCTTGCATTTCAGGGTATAGTTCTATCATTTGATCAGCTTATAATCCATTTTCTAAAGATGTAGTTTGTATTTGTACAGCAAATGTAATAGTTTTTTGCACTAAGTCCATCCTGCTGTGAAAACTTAATTCCAAGATACTAAGTATGCAGTTGTGTCTTTTGAATACCCTTTCATTATCCCTTCTCCGTAGCAACACGGGGAAGGGTCCAAATTCACCACTAAGTATTTAAAGTTCTATCTAAAACTGGTACAGTCTCTTTCCAAAAAAAAACAACCCAACTGTCATGATTTTTTGTGTATGTGAAGCTATATGTGGGTTTCTTTCTTCTAAATGTTTTACCTTCAACTTGATGTAATTAATATCTGTAAATTTTTCCAATATGAACCTACATTATTATAGCTTGAATTTTTAAAACTTGTAGTAGTATTGCTATCATGGAATTCTGTCTGACATTGGGTAAATGCGTAAACAGATAAATATAGCAGCTAAAGTAAACAAACAGATTTAATTTGATTACGGGGAGAAGGCCACCTGTGTTGGCTGGTAAAGTAATTATCACAGATGATGTGGCATAAGCGCTTTAGTAAGATGTGTAAGGTGATGTTTTGCTGTATTTTCAAGATTGATAGGTTATATGACTGGAAAAAGAGTCCGGATACAGATGTAGCTGTCACCTTAAAGAAGCAGAAAAAGAACACAAAAGATGAATTTGAAGAACGCGCAAAAGCTATCATAGTGGAATTTGCGAAACAGGTAGGCTGGAATAACCAAGGTACTTTGGTTAACAAAAGCAATACCGAAGATGGTGGGTGGTGTGGTTTTTTTTGTTTTGTTTTGGGTTTTTTTTCTTTCCACAAAGCACTTTGGAATATCAATGCTGTGGCATCTCTTCTGACACATTGGTGTTTACCTCTCATAAACCAAACTTTGTTGTTGAATTAATCTCTATTAACTGCTGCATCCTCTGAGTGCCAGTATGGAGAAAAGTAGCAGCTAATTGCTGTGCCTGGTCAATTGAATTGTGAATAGCAGATTGTTTTCTGTCCCTATTCTTTCTGTCTTTGGGAATCGCCTGAGAGAATCCCATCTGTCTCTTTGTCCCTTGGACGCTGGCAGGGCATGAATCGCACCAGTTTTGGGAACTCGGCGACAGAGTGCTGTCTAGAAACTAGATGTGGTAATTAGCTCTGTAAAGTGATCCCATACCACTTCCAAGAGTGGATTGAGGCTTCGTGTTCCATAGCATGTCAATAGTAATGGTTTCTTTTAATTGCAATTTAAAAAATGTGACAGTAATTGACTGGGGTTGAATGTTACTGTTAATACTGATGTGTATCTATGTTTTTCCCTATATAACTATTGATCCTGATTCCAGGGCTTGAACGCTGCCTTGTATTATGAAAATAAGGATCCTCGCACTTTTGTTTCTCTTGTACCTACCTCTGCTCACACAGGGGATGGCATGGGAAGTCTGATAGCTCTTCTTGTTGAGCTAACACAAACTATGCTGACCAAGAGACTGGCTGAGTGTCAGGAGCTGAGAGCTCAAGTTATGGAGGTAATTCATCAGCTGCTCTTCAAAATTGATCTAGAGTTTTTCTCCCATCCCTGACCCTTCCTCCTGGTAAAAAAAAAGAGTGCTCTTGAAATGCTTAAATATAGACTAACTTTTTTCCCCTTTCATTCAGGTTAAAGCACTGCCAGGCATGGGCACTACCATAGATGTTATTTTGATTAATGGACGCTTGAAAGAAGGAGACACCATTATTGTTCCTGGGGTTGAAGGTCCTATAGTGACTCAGATTAGAGGTCTTCTGCTACCTCCTCCTATGAAGGAGCTACGAGTTAAGGTATGGAAACCAGCTAGCGTAGACTTAGAACCATGCACATACATACAAATGTCAAGTTTTATAAAAAGTGAAAATGTAGTAGAGTGCAGTTCCATCAGTATCTAAGGGTGGCTTACAGGGGAAGACAGTGCACACATAGTGTTATTGTGGCTATGCTGGTATATTCTATACATATTGGTGTGTCTCTTACAGCTATGGCAAAGGATAAAGGCCTTGCAGTGACGATTAAGACGTGTGTGCATTAAGAAAGGATTGACACACGTGTGAGAGAGACACCCATCTTAAATGGAGATTTGGGTGTACCAGTATAGTGATTTCTGAGTTTAATAACAAAAATCACATACACTTAGATTGTATAAAAGTGAACAAGTGAGTTTCTTGTAGTAGTTGGTGAGTGCCGATGGCCAGGACCTCTGCAGAATCTGCTGCCTTTTATTATTTTTGAGAGTCATTAAAGGTTTTGCTGCCCTTGTCTTAACGGACTGGGGAGAAACGCTGAGTGTGAGATCCTTCATGGGTTCCTTTTCATGAAAGACAGGTACAGAAATTAAAGGCCATATGTACATTAATATTAATACATACAATTCAAAGATCATGAGAGGAGTTGCTCTGATTTTTTATGTTTAAGAGGGGAGGAGTAAGCATCTGCACAGGTGTTGCTTAAGGCAAGCAAAGAAACTCATACAGATACAACCTAGGTGAATGTAACAGAGGACAGGCCTTAAAGGTTTAGATGAGGAAAACTAGTGTTGATGTCCTAATCTAAGGCTGTAGTAATTGTGGTGTGCTTCGTTTAATTGGAGTACTGTGTGCCCGTGGGCCACCGTAGTTCTTCGTGTTCAATCCAGTTCCTTCCTTCAAACTTAGATATTTAGTAAGTAGTACTAATAATTGCTGGGACCTGGGCTGAGGCATGTAATCCTCCATTACGAGGCATCAAAGATGCTGAAGGATGCAGTGTTGATGTTGGGGTGGAATCTGAGCAAGAGCTGCTTGTCCCCCTTCAAATAGGAAGACAGGAGTCCACTTGTATTATGACTGTGTTAGATGGCCATACACATATCCTGTGGGATGGAGAATCTAAGTCAGGGCTCCTGCTCTGGAGTGCAGCTTTCCTGTAATAACTTGCTAATGGCTAGGGAGTGGCAAAAGGGAGATGGAGATTTATGCTTAGGTTGTTCTCTGCTTTGTGGGAAGCTGTTGAAGATATTCTGGTACTGTGAGGAATGAATTGAAAGCATTTCTGTTGATTTCCTTCCCTTTATTTTAAGCAGAAGATAAGGTAGTGTGTGAAAGGCTTATGAGGCTGAAGTGTTTCTGTGAGACTGAATAGCAGTGTAACCCATCACAGGTTCCCATCAGTGAGATCTTCAGATGAGCTTCTGCTCTTTGGTGGAAGTACAGGGTACTAGCACTGAGATGGAGAACACTGGATTTGGGAACCGTAGCTGGGCAAGTGTATCTAGGGGAACTAGAAATGCACAATGAGGGTACATTTCAATTCACCCTGTGCATGGGGAATCATCATCATCCTTGAAGTAAGACCCAGATTTTGGGGTGGAGGGCTGAAGAACAGAGGCCTTCAGGAACCAAGCGCTTAGTGAGGAGGGAAGCTGCCCTGCCGTGTTGAGAAGAGAAATGAAGAAACAAACCAGAAACTTCCTCCATCATTGATTTAAAGGTCTTCAGAAATAACTGCTTCTGTGATGGCTTAGAGACATGCCCTGAGCGGGGAGAGATGTTTGAGGTTCCCTTGGGTCTGGAGGAGCACCTGGGAAATGGAGCATGGAACTATGTACACAAGAAGGCTGGATGGGAGGCCTTCAGTGCGAGAGTGAGCTCTTCTGCACGGAGCCTTGAGTTGTATTGGCTCAGCTTTAGAGCAGAAGATGACAACAGCTCACTTCCTGAATTTGTAGGTTGTTTTAGTGAACAGCTGCCTGTCACTGCTTGCTCTTTTCTAGGATGTGTTCCTTTTTGGCCACCTTCTCTTCTTTAGATGATTCCCCCTGCTCTGCCCTCCCCCAGCAGGGGTGGGTGGTGGGGTGGGAGGGAAATATCTGATGGAAGAGGAGCATGCAGGCTGGAACATGCATGCCGGAATGCGAAGCAGAGAAAAGCAGTGATGAAAGATGGGGGCTGCCTGACTTCAGTGTCACACGATCTGCTGTGCGCACGGGTGGGAGGTTCTTCAGCACTACTTTGTGTCGCTGTGCAGCGTCTATGTGAGTTCTTTCCTAGCATGTATTCTCCTTTTCAGAACCAGTATGAAAAGCACAAAGAAGTTGTTGCTGCTCAAGGTGTGAAGATTCTTGGGAAAGATTTGGAAAAGACACTGGCTGGTTTGCCATTGCTTGTAGCTTACAAAGAGGATGAAGTCCCGGTCCTCAAGGTGAGGTGACTGACGTAATAAGATACTTAAACTGAGGGTAACCAAGTGCTCTGGTGATGACGCTTATTCAAATGTTGAGAACTCAGTATCGAGTAACTTGCTTTTTTTTGATTGCTTTTTAAAACTGTGTTACAGTAACGCTCTGTAGCCCTTGTGTCCACGTGGAGCCCTTAGTGTTGATGTTTTTAGTACCTTGACTCTTTGCTTTTCCCTGACATTTTGCTGGGGGTGTCTCTGCTGATAGAATAAGGTTTGGAAACAAATATTACAGTTAGTCTGTATGTGAATTACTGATTTGGTATTTGTAGTAATTATGCATATATTTCAATTAAATTATATGAGGCAAATATCTGCTAATGGAGTTCTTCAAACTATTGGAATTGCAAAGCTGATCTAAGACTTCTGGAGTAAGTTTCTTTTGTGACTTACACTTTCAAAGTGGCAGAGGAAGGAATGTAGCCATCTTAAAACCAAAGTTAAGGTGACATGCGCCTGTTTTTCAAAGTCAGGAAGTCAGTTTAAAAAGTAAACACGTGTTCATAGTTCTACCTTCAGCCTTCTGTCTACTTACCTTTGCCTCACAGGGGAGGTGACTCTTCCAGGCCCTCCCTTGTTCCTGGGTACGCATGAAAAGTACGTATATTGTCACAGTTTAGCCCCAACGTGGCTAAATTCCACAGTTAAGAACCGTGCAGGTGGGCTCCCAAATTTCACTCTCCTGCTACAGCTTTAATGAAATGATGATAATAATAGTACTAATGAATAAAATAATTAGTTATGAAATGTGTAAAATATCTGAGATTTCACCCCCACCCCACCCTACGAAGACTGTAGGTCACCACCAATGCTGTAGAGAAGACATGGGGCAATGGGTCCACGGCTAAGAGGGAGTTGAGCTCAGGATCCGGAATCAGGGCCGTATGGATCCAGAATCCAGAACAATCAGAATCCGGAACAATGAGACAGACGAGGTCCTCACTGGACATCAGCCATTGCACAGGAGAGCGAGACCCTTGTGATATCTCAGTTTTGTACTGAGTATGATGTATATGGAATGGAATGCTCTGTTGGTCGGTTTGGGGTCACCTGTCCTCCCCTCCCTGAAGGTGCGGCCTTTTTTGCCAGCTTGAGGATGGCCGTGGTTACTAGAGGAATACATATAAACACTGGTCTTTCTGCATACCAATGTCCTATGTAATCACTTCTAGAGAGAAACTGCCTGAGAAACACACAGTTAGCTTTCAGAAAATGGAGTTACTTTAGACTAAGGCTGAGCCACAGTCAGAGTCACCCCAATTAACTGAAACCATAACAGAGTGTCTGCTTTTAATGTTGGTCCTCAGTTCAGCAACCAAAGCCCTTGCCACACGCAGTGGGGGTGTGTTCCCTTGGTCTTGCCAGCAAGAGCTTCCACTGCTGGGGGGAGCAGTGTGTACAGAGCAGAGCAATGGTGCTCACTCCCAAGAGGGGCATCTGCTTTGTGTTACATGGTTGCCTTCTTGCAAAATCCTCTAGTTTTGCCCAGTTCAGACTTTTCTAATTCCAGAATTAAGCAGCAGCGCATCACATGGCTGAGTGTGGCCTGTCCTGCAGGTCTGTAAGCTGGTACCATCAGTATAGCTGTCACACCCTTTCAGCAGCTCAGACTTTGCACTCTGAGGCATAAATAGCAATAGAACTAACACTTGCCTTTTTTCTTTTTTTTTTTTTTCCTTGAAGGATGAACTAATACATGAACTGAAGCAAACACTGAATGCAATTAAATTAGAAGAGAAAGGTGTTTATGTCCAGGCTTCTACTTTAGGGTCTTTAGAAGCGTTACTTGAATTTCTTAAAACATCAGAAGTGCCAGTAAGTACTTTTGTGCTGTGTCCAATGGTGGTGTTGCTACCTTTGAGTTGGCAACTGTTACTCTTTGACTTGGGAAGATTAATGACCACTGTATGTGGCTTTTTTTCTTCAACAGTATTCAGGAATTAACATAGGTCCTGTCCATAAAAAAGATGTCATGAAGGCATCAGTTATGTTGGAACACGACCCGCAGTGAGTAACTTTTCTGCCTTCCTATGCTGACAAATGTGTGGTAGTGTTTCAGGAAGCTCCCCCTCTCGGCTCCGGTTCTGTGCTCTGTCGAGTAAAGTGCTTGACTTGTTCTTACTTCCAGGTACGCAGTCATTCTGGCATTCGACGTGAGGATTGAACGCGATGCACAGGAAATGGCTGACAGTTTAGGAGTACGAATTTTTAGTGCTGAAATAATTTATCACTTATTTGATGCCTTCACAAAGTACAGACAAGACTACAAAAAGCAAAAACAAGAAGAATTCAAGTAAGCAAGAGCAGCTGTATTCTGGGTGCTTCTCAGATAACTGTGCCTCCGTTATTTTATTGACTTCTTGTTCCCATATTATTGTTCAGCACGTAGCTCTGAGGGAAGGGAGGAGAGGAGGAAGAGGATGGAGCAGTAAATCGGTAGTTTTGATGAATTCAGTATGCCAGTCTCATTGTTTGCATCTTGGATTAGGCTTTAGTAAGGTGAGAGCTGTGAAGCAGTTCAGCTAAAGCTCTCATGTAATACAGAGCGTTTTTATTAAGGTTTACTCTGTGTACTTGGCTTCTGTTCCTTGTTTGTGACGGACGGGTTAGTCTGGCAGAGTTAAGAAAACAAAACCAAAAGGATTGGAATTCTCTTGTTCGGTATTTGTGCAATTGCAATGTACAGGGCTTAATTCTGACTGCAGTTACATGAATATGCAATTGTTTAATCACTTACAGGGACCCAAAATTAATCTTTGGAGTCTGTCATTGGGTGACCCTTGATAAAGTGAGCACAGAAAAAAATAATAGGGAATATATTTAATTTCACACTGAACTCAATTTCAGTTTGTGTACTGCAGCATTTGACCGTATTTGTTCACTTTACAAACAAAAAATCTTGATTTTTTTTGGAGTCCCTGTGATGGAGTGAGGCAATAATATTTCTATTCCTGTGCTCTTCTGAGACGATAATTATCCTTTAAAATTACTGTTCCTTTACTCTTGGTCTTATTTGACTGCCCAAGCCCCTCAAAATAGATTTCGTGCTGGCCACATTTGGTTATTGTTTCCTGTAGCTCTTGAAGATCAAGTATTGACCAGAATTAGCAGGATTGGAAAAGAGATTTTTTTCCTGCTTGATTTCTCCTGAGGTGACACTTCTAGAATAAATTCCCAGAAGTGTGGAAGAAGACAGAAACATTAATGCTGTGTACGCTGTTCCAGTATGTATTTCCAAATGCCTCTTCCATGTCATCTTTCAGGCATATAGCAGTATTCCCTTGCAAAATGAAAATACTCCCTCAGTTCATTTTCAACTCTCGTGACCCGATTGTGATGGGAGTGGTAGTGGAGGCCGGCCAGGTGAAACAGGGGACTCCCATGTGTGTACCCAGCAAAAATGTAAGTAAGCGCCTCTTCCCAGTAGACGTTTGATGTACCTGCTTGTTCCTGGGATGATGCACCAGGAACCACTTGCATGCCTTTCCCCAGTGTGCAGAGTTCTCACAGGAGATGGTATTCGTGCTTCTAGGTCAAACCTCTTTCCTGGCCACCAGTCATCTTCCTGTTCTCTGCTTGGAGAGCCCTGGGTCCTGTGGTGGGGCACAGCCTCCTGACCCATAGCAGGGACCTCATAGCACTTCACTGCTTCCTCACAAGGGGAGGAGGAGGAGCAGGTGCCAATCCCTTCTCTCTGGTGACCAATGACACAACCTGAGAGAATGGCAGGAAGATGTGCCAGGGTAGAGTTAGGCTGGATATTGGGAAAAGGTTCTTCCCCCAGCGGGTGGTGGAGCACTGGAACAGCTCCTAAGGGAAGCAGTCACGGTGCCTGTCAATATTCAAGAAGCATTTGGACAATGCCTTCAGTCACATGGTGTGAGTTTTGGGGTTGTCCTGTGCAGGGACAGGAGCTGGACTGGGTGATCGTGTGGGCCCCTTCCAGCTTGGGACATTCTGTTACTGTGTGCAGGGCCCTGCAGGAAGGGCAGCATGGCTGGAGTGTGCCTGCCAGCCCACCTCCCTGCTTCCCCTGCTGCAGCTGCTGGGTTTAGTTATAAAGCAATGAGCAAAACTGTCATTCCTGGTGGCTAATAAGGGATGGGGGAAGTAATTCCAGGCATTTTAAGGGGTAACAAATTGATATCCCAGACAAACTGCAGACGGGTTGATGTCGCTGTCTTTTTCAGTACGATGTGCTTACTGTGTTGTCTCTGAGGTGGCTGCTCCATGGGTGCAGTCCTCCACTGGAGCAGAGTGTGTGTGCAGAGGCCTTGTGGATGTATGTTGTTACAGCTTCTTTATTGCATTACAGTTTGTTGATATTGGAATAGTTACAAGTATTGAAATAAACCACAAGCCAGTGGAGGTTGCAAAAAAAGGCCAAGAAGTGTGTGTTAAAATAGAACCTATTCCTGGTGAATCTCCTAAAATGTACGGACGGCATTTTGAAGCAACAGATATCCTCGTCAGTAAGGTAAGAGAGATCTTATGGCATAGTAGTAGCTTGCTTGAAGGGGAAATGTTGTGTGAGGCCTGATAAACAGGTGCTAGGACCCTTCCACCAGAGACTTACAAACACCTGAAAGGATTCTTGGGTGGTGCTGAGCTTAGCCAAGCTCCTCCATGGCCATGCTCTGAGGTTGGTAGCAGTGCCCCTTGGGATGTGCTGCAGCAAGCAAACACACCTGGCAGCTCCCTGCGCCCCAAAGGGTAGCACTGTGAGTCAGCTGTTGGGCCTGCTGCTGTTTGTTGCCTGTGCTTGGAGCAGCTCGGCAGTGCCCCGGGGGTGCTGCAGCGTGATTGCGTTTGCCTGCTGCTGGAATTGAGCCATAAACAGCAATACTTCGATGGCTCTGATTTGGGAACACTGAGTTTAGATGAGGAGATGACCCCTTGCTCAGTTTTCTGGTGTCCGAGGCAAAGCCACAGCTCTCCACATCCCCAACTCCTTCAGTTACCCTGTGGTACAACCCTCCACCACCCACATGCTGTGGGCATGGACCCACAGGTGAGGGGTGAGCAGCCACAGGGCTTTTCTGGTGGAGCTGCAGGGCCTGTGGTAGGAACTTGGTGCTGGTGCTGTGGGAAGCAGGAGATCCTTTCTGGTCACAGGTTCTTGCCACACAAGGCAAGAGATGTCTGTGCTGCTGCAGTCTCTGAAGACCAGGTAACGGAGGCGAGGAGAAAAGATGGGCAACGGATGGGACAGGTCCTGCAGCAGCTCAGTACTGAAACCGGGATTAGAGTGGGATTTCCTGCCATGCAAACACCCCTTCTTTAGATTAATTGCTCCCAAGCCACTAAAAGCTGCCTTCATTATAGTGGACATGTGTGTTCCTGATGGGCTCACCTTGTGTGTTGCAGATCAGCCGTCAGTCCATCGATGCTCTGAAGGACTGGTTCAGGGATGAGATGCAGAAGTCTGACTGGCAGCTTATAGTAGAACTGAAGAAAGTGTTTGAAATCATCTAGATCACTATATACAGCAATGGGGAGGCAGGAATAAGTGCACTATTCCTGTTCTAAACGTTTACCAACAAAGTCGTATATTGAAGACAGTGTTGGATGTGTGTTTGGGAGGAAAATAATATGGATAAAATGTTTTCCATGAGAAACCAAGAAATTTACACTGGTTTGACAGTGGTCAATTTACATGTTCCCATGGTTCCAATGTGCCTGTTCACCTCTCCTACTGCTCTTCCTGAGACTGGCTGCTGTTTTAAAGTTTGCCCTTCCTTCTCTTACACCTTCCTTCCACCCTCTTTCCCTTCCTCCCTCTCTCCAAAATAAAATAAATTGAATTTTTATTACAGAACTAAAGCTCTTTCACTTTTATACTGATGAGATCAGTACTGCAGTATTTGATTAACCAAGCTTCTGCAGACTTTGTGATTCTTGGGACATTTTTTGATGTAAGAAGTACTTCTTTATTTATGCACACCTCTTCCCTAGACTCTTTATTTTTTTTTTCCAACATTATTCTTGCTTTGTGCCTCTAGAATTTTTTTAAATAGAAAATTAGGCCATTGGGTACTTCTGTATTTGCTTTGTGTGAAACCATGATGTAAAGCATAGTTGGCTGCCTTTTTCTGCTTGTACAGTTCATGAAAGTCAACCTGTAATCATTATAACGCAGAGCCACAAATAAAGGAGATGGATGCAGTAGCCCATTTGTTTTACAGTTTGCTTCCATAACCAAGAGTTTCACTTCATTGGCTGTGTGATGGGCATGGAAGTGCCAGAGGGAGGCTTCCCTCTGTGCTGGGTGAGGTAATGGAGGTGCATCCCAGCAAAGGTGTTGCTTCAGAGCTGTTTCTTCCCCTGGCTTCGTTTCCCCTTGTGAAGTGCACACTGGTGGTGATCTTGGTGGCTTACATTGTGTACTGTGCTCCCAAAGCACCGGTATTGCAGGCCAGGTGTTCGGCAAGTCCCAGCTCCCAGAGGGTCTCTGCTGGGAGTTTAGGGTCTGGCACCTCGTTCTTCAGCTACTGCTTGGAGCTGTGGTAGGCACCTGCCCAACAGTTGTCTGGAAGCGAGTGGTGACTTTTAATGCTGCGTTAGAGCTGTTTGAGTCATCTGATGCCACGGGACTGAACCAGTTCACAAGGCACTTGGTTAAGCTGGTTTGTGATTATGGGGAATTGATCTGTAATCCCAGCCTTTTCCTACCCTTCCTTCCCCCACAGTTCCCTGCTTAGAATGCAAGTTTGACCTGTCTCTCATCAGGCTGTGTCCTTGCAGCTCATGCAGAGAGGAGCGAAACAAACATTTCTGATTCAAAAGCACAAGCCGAAAAAGAATTGATAAAAGATCTTTCACACAGCTGAGATTTTTAGCATTTAAAGTATTTACAGGAACAGGAATTAAAATTGTAATAAGCAGTTTGGTCAGATCTCTTCTGTCACTAGTTTGTGTTTTGGTTTTTTTTGTGGGAAGATGTGAATTTTATAACTGGGATTGTATGGACTCCCTTACAAAGGAGCATTTAATAACTTCCCTCCTTTGACAATGGGGTTTAACTTACCAGAATTTATGTTGAATCTTGTCATTGCAAAAGACCTTTTCAGTATGCTTGATGCAAATCCCCACTGCTGGGTGTGTCAGTGGTTTAGAACAGAATGATCACAGCAAGGAGAATGCATTTAATTGTTACCATTTTCTTTTGCAAACTATGCAATCATAAAACCTACACTAATAAAAGAAGTTCTTAAGAACTCGGATGTCAAACATACTGGTCTTCATGTATTTATTCTTGATTTCTTTCCTCAAATGTGGAAGAGTGTTCTTCCTATAGGTAAAAATTCTGGGAAAAGGATTGTGCTATATTTGCAGATTGCTGCTCTGGGACTGCTCTTTAGTGAAGGTTTGTGGAGAAGGACTTGGGGATGCTGATTGATGAGAAGCTCAACGTGAGCCAGCAATGTGTGCCCACAGCCCAGGCAGCCAACTGTGTCCTGGGCTGCATCAAAAGAAGTGTGGCCAGCAGGGCCAGGGAGGGGATTCTGACCCTCTACTCCACTCTTTTGAGACCCCACCTGGAGTAATGTGTCCAGTTCTAGAATCCCCAGCATAAGAACA
The DNA here is from genome assembly GCA_033556795.1 of Tapera naevia. NCBI lineage: Eukaryota > Metazoa > Chordata > Aves > Cuculiformes > Neomorphidae > Tapera > Tapera naevia. Next base: position 20,494,430 of record JAUMJJ010000029.1, read on the forward strand.
GGTCCAGAGGAGGGCCACAAGATGATCAGAGGGCTGGAGCACCTCTGCTATGAGAATAGGCTGAGAGAGTTGGGGTTGTTCCGCCTGGAGAAGGCTCCAGGAAGACCTTAGAGTGGCCTTCCAGTTCTGGAAGGGGCCACAGGAAAGCTGGGGAGGAGCTTTTTACAAGGGCAAGTAAGTAACAGGACAAGGGGGAATGGCTTTAAACTGGAAAGGGGAAGATGTAGACATGAGGAAGAAATCTTAATGCTGAGAATGGTGAAGAACTGACAGGCTGCCCAGGGAAGCTGTGGATGCCCCCTCCCTGGAGGTGTTCAAGGCCAGGTTGGATGGGGTCTTGAGCAGCCTGGTCTGGTGGGAGATGTTCCTGCCCATGGATGAACTTAAAGATCTGTTCCAGCCCAAAACATTCCATGGATTCTGAAGAGCTTTAAGGAAGCACGTACCTGTTGAATGTAGTGTTTAAAGCCTTGAAGCAGGGATTGCTAAGGGAGAATTGAAAGTATAGTTGCAAATGGCCTCTCTCAGTTAAGAAACACGGGGAGGCCTTTAACACAAAACCAATGCTGGTTTCAAGCATGCCTCACACAGCACTCGCAACCCACGCTGTGCTCCTGAAACCAAACTGGTAAAGTACCTGCTTCAATTTTGGAAACTCTGTTGCTACGTGAAGTTTGCACACCTGTTTCTTTAAAGGTGGGGAGGCAGCTTTTTTAAGCAGCAACTAAAGGGGCTCTGGAACACGCAAAGGGAGAAACAAGTAGGAACCAGGCATCTCCATTCTGCTAAGCTCCCTCTCCCTGAAGATAATGGATCTACAAATGGATGCAGGTCTGTGGCCAGATGTGTTAACAAGCAGACCTGAGTTGGAAAAAAAAAAAATCAGTCCTTCTTACCTTATCATAGACTGGGAAAAAAGCTCTTGCAGTCACCAAGCCCAGACTCCCCTGTGCTCAGGGTAAGGGCAGTCAGAGCAGGTGGCCCAGGACTGTGCCTGCTTGGGTTTTGAGAATCTCTACTGATGGAGGATGCACCATTCCTGTGGACAACCTGCTTTGGGGAGGTGGGGAGGGTATCGGGAGTTTAAAAGAAATACTTTGTACCAATTTGTGCCTAGTGTCTCATGCCCTTTCACCTGCCACCACAGAGGAACAGCTGTTAGTCTCCCTTACTCCCCCAGCAGGTATTTACAGACAAAGAGATCCCCCTGAGCCTTCTCTTCTCCAGGCTGAACGGTCCCAGCTGATGCAGTCTCCCCCTGTATTTATGAGAGAAGCTCCACTCAAAACAACTTTGTGGCCTTGTCTTGGCATTGCTCTGCACGCCCAGAGCTGGAACCAGTATTCCAGGTGTCTCACCAGTGCTGAGCAGATGGAAAGAAGCTCCTCCATGGTCCTACTAGTAATGTTCTCTTCCTCATGCAGCCTTGGAAGGCTGCTGGCTGCCTTTGCTGTCAGGACATTGTGATGGCTCAAGCTTAGCTCAGCCAACCCCAGCCCACAGGGCCTTATCTGCAGAGCTGCTCTCTGGCCAGTTGGCCCCGGTGCCTGTGGCGGTGGTTCTCTGGGTGTAGAACTTTGCACTTCTCCTTGTGGAATTTCCTGACATTCCAACTAGCCCATTTCTCCAGCCTGTTGGTCTCTGGACACAGCACAGCCCTCTACCCTGTCAGCCAATCCTGTGTCATCAGCAAACTTGCTGAGGATGCTCACTTTCGCGCCCCCCCCCCTCCCCCCAGGTCATTAATGGAGATGCAGAACAGGACTGGACCTGGAACTGACTGTGGGGCTCCCAACACTTGGGACTGGCCTCTAACACTGCTCTGCCAATCATCATACTCAGGGATTGCCACCCAGGTACTTTTCTATCCACTTCCTCATGTCTAGCCCATACTTCATCGGCTTGTCTGTGAGGGTGTTACAGGAGGTATTATGAAAAGTCAAGGGAAGTCCAGGGAAACAACATCTACTGCCCCTCCCTCATCCATCACATGGTAGGAGGCCGCCAGGCTGACACCTCTCCCAGTGTGCGTTACAAGGGAAGTCTAGGGCACAACTCAAAGCTAAAACCCACTGTCACTTCTGTAACCCCTGTGCCCTCTGAGTGCTCCCTGCTCCAGCTGCACTTTCAGGGGCAGGCGATCCAAGAGCTGCAGCTCCCGCCCTGTGTTAGACAATTCCAGCTAAGCTGGTGGTTTAAATCCTGCTCCAGGGTCAGCTCCAGTTTGCATTCCAGCTTCCAATTCTACAGTCAGGCAGGCCAGCACCCACACAGGATTATGTGGGGTACTTCTGATTTCCCTCCCCACAGACCCTGCACCCCTGTGTCATTTCTTCAGAAAAGGAAAATATTTTTTCTTATTACCTGGCTTTTCTTCAACTGCTCTTCATTCTTCCAGGCACCTGCACAGCCTTGCTTCAGCGTATGGAGCCAAGTATTACTGTATGAGGCTTGTGGACATCTGGAAAAAGCAAACTTGCCCAAAACACAAACTGTGTCCCTACAATGGACACAGAGAGGGCAGTTTATTTCAGGTGCACACCCATTTGAAAGATTTCTGCTACTCACAACAACACAATTTGTAAAGGAAGCACCTTTCACGGGCTGAGGAGAACCACGGAATTTTAAGTGTGGAATGTGGCTTTATTCTGAGCAGGAGCAATGCAGAGGACTGACAGGAGCTTAAACAGCATTCTGTGTTAGCTACTCCCTAGCTCCTTCACAGTGCTGCTTTTGGGTGACTGTTTAAATCCCTCCATTCATTCCCCTCCCCGAGCATGCATCCCTAGAGGCACCTAGAACACTTGAACACATAGAGCTCAGAGCAACTGCGCTTCAGCCAACACTGCGTGTGCTTTGGGAGTAGCTGGGCCACACTGGTTTCTGTCTTTGAAGGATGAAACTGAAAAGGAGCCAATGTTCTTCTGTTGGCTTGAAATCTGCAATAAAGCCAGTGGAGAAGATAAAGAAAGCAGGCAAGGGAAGGTACAGCAGCCTCCTACACATGCTGAGACAGTGCCACTGTGTACAACTCTGCGAAATGAATGCAAGCTGTGGCTGTAATGAAAGAGGTTGGCGACATTCAAACTGAAGCATCACAAAATAGAATCAGTACAAAAATATACATACAGTTCTTTATTAAACAACTGTAAACACTTCACTGTAAAAATCCATAAAACTTTATAAACAAACATTTTGTAAATAGATTCTATACTACAATAAAAGAATTTTAACACAGTTATTTACATGCAATACTGACAAATTTGGCACTTTCTGAAAAGAAATGTACAAAACACTTTGTTGTTTAAAAAGAAATTTGAAATTATAAAAACTCAGGGCATTACTATCATGCACTTTGCAAATACCTCACAAGCACTTATGGCACAGCTAGCAGAGAGCTCCAGGCTCTCACCAAGCTCTTTACTACAAGTTCAGATAACTTTTAATGTGCTTCCGTAAGTTTGTTGTAAAACTACCTGAACATTGTCAAGAATGAAGTCAAATGCCATATTCCAAACTGATTCCACAGATGACTGCATTAACCTGGAGGGAGAAAAGAAGAAGAGGGAGAAAATTACTGGTTACAGTCCCTTCTACAAAAAGTTTTGGTCTTCATATTGGAAAACAAAATCACAACAGTTAATGACAAATGGTGTTTCAATTTGATCTTGGTAAAGCCCTACATCTTCAGACACACCAGCTCTTTTCTAATGGCACAGATTCCTCTGCCCTTCTACGGCGAAATTTCCAATTTGAATGGTGTCGCACCAACTTGTAAATGTGTTTCACAGCAGCTGTAAGCCTGTGATTAAAGCGAGGACTCTTCTATCAACCTCATCCCAAAGAACCAAAAATGGCCAGCCTCTGGATCCTGATCTCTCCTTCCTCATCCCAAGACATAAGCGCTACTTTTTTCTTCCAATGTATGCCAACAGTGATTTAGCCATTCCATTTAAATTATAGGTTTGGGGAGCAATACATTGTGTTTATTGCCGAACATGGAACCAAATAATGGAAGCCCCCAGAAAGCTATGAGTTACCTCCACCATGCAGCTGCCTCTAGAAGCAAATCAAGGAAGTGCCCAAGGAAAACAAAGCAGCTCTGTACCCTCAAACTCTCCTCTAGGTAACTGTTACAGGACAGCAGAGGGTTCCTACACTAAAGCTTCAGAAGACCTAACATCGCTATCATATGGACAAGTGTGTATTGTCCCAACTCACAGTTCCCTGCCCTGTGATTGTTACCAGGCTTTGGAGAGATACAATGCCACCAGTGCAAATCTCACATACAGGGACTAGAAACAGGACTGGATACTTTCTGGAGATTTATGAAGAAATTACTATACAGTATTCTACAAAACAGTGAACTGCACCATGCATTTTGCATTTTCTGAGGCCTAAAGACATCCCATAATACAAGTTTTTACATTGCCTTTTGGGTGTTGATTAGTTTTGTGAAATAAACACTTCCCAGACCTAAGACATGGAAAGCTGAGCTATACGGGTAAGTATTACTTAGTAAGCAAGTCATGAATGGAACTTGGGCCTCCTGACTCATGGGAAGAGCATCAGGAGCACAGTAACTAAATAATAAAAAGGGATTTAATAGGTTGGAGGGGTGAGACAGGACCTGGATGCAGCAGAACGAAATCACAGGAAACATCTAAGGTGGCATGAAAAATTAAAGAAAACAGGATGAAGAAAAGGAACAATGATGACAAAAATATTTCTTTTGTCTGGAAACAAGAGACTTCACAGCAAATACTATAGAATGCCACTATTAATTTTTCACAAATTACCCACTTTATCTGCCCAATTTTTTTTTTTAAAAATATTTACATTCATCGATGTGATGTCTAGCAGGCTTGTGGCCTCACATTAAAGCATCTAGTCTGTAGGTGCTAACAGAAATAGTTTAAATGTCACCAGTACTAGAAAATAAGCTACCTTTTCATGTACTTAACCACCAGATCTAACTTTTCCAAATCCTTTTCTTCTATTAGATCAGTACAATATTTCACAACCTGTAGAATGTCTTCTTCCATAGGATCTGCAATAAAAAAAAAAAGATAGCTTTTCTCTAAGTGTACTTCGAAGATAATCATAGAATAATTGATTGAAATTCTGCAGTGTTAGTGCAGCATGGGCTGATCTGACAATTGCTTTATTCCCATACTTCTCCCCAATATGACAAGTCGTGTACTGCAAGGTCCTAGGCTTGATATTAGGAGAAAATTTTTCACTGAAAGGGTGATTGGCCATTGGAATGTGCTGCTCTGGGAGGTGGTGGAGTCATCATCCCTGGAGGTGTTTAAAAACAGACTGGATGAGGCACTTAGTGCCATGGTTTAAATGACAAGTAGGTGTTGGTGTTGGGTCATAGGTTGGACTGGATGATCTCAGAGGTCTTTTCCAACCTTGTGATACTGTCCTGAAATCTGTCTCACAGAACAATTCTGGATTTTTTTTTCATTAAGAACACATGACAGTCAAGCTTGTATTAACCAAAGGGAAAAGAAACAGGGATTTAGAATGGAATGGCTATTTTGAAAGTTTTAGGAGAATAGTAATGTCCAGAGTATGAAGGATCTCACAGGTCAGATTTCCTGAGATATTAAGGTATTGCATTGACAAAATGTTACAATTCCAATCACAATTTAGCAATGGTGCTACACTTTTAAACTTTATTTTAGAATTCTTTTCAGTATTTATTTTGAAACAAATGGTATTCCTTTGCCTCTAAAATGACATCTTTATAAAACAGGAATTCCTTTCAATAGCTTTCATTGTAGCTGTTGTAACATGCTGGACAAAACAAAGGAAAGCCTCCCACAAAAGTAGCATCAAGACATAAGACAAGAGACTGACAAGCAGGCTGAAGGGAGAGCAGGTAGTCGAGCAAGAAACAGGAGCTGGCAAAAAACACAGAGTAACAACTGAGTAGGAAGAATCAGTTACAGCAAGACTGTGAGGCCGTAAGACATAAAAGATTACTATGAAAAATAACCAGTGGAAGAGTGAAGGAACAAAGTACAAATAATGTACTAAAAAACCCAGTTTTCCTTGTGATGCATGCATGATCATCACTAGCACAACATCCCTTACCTGAAATAGTTGTAATCCATTCTTTCAACAACGTCTTTACATCATTGAATTCAACAGCTCCAGCTAAGTTGGGTGCTTGTGGCCTAAAGGAACACAGCTGTTCAGTCTGCAGAGCTGATGGGCCTGAAGCATCTGAAGTTGATGGAACTGCTTCTGGCTGCTGCAAAGATAAAAGTTGATAATTCTCAGTCTGACAAACACAGTAACACCATATTATGCATAGATAAGTGTTTAGTAAAGAAACCAAACTGCATTTTTGAGCATGGACTAAGCCTAAAGAAATGGGCAAAGCTTTAACAGAAGCTGTTAGTGTTAAAATTACCTGAGCAGCTGCTCCTTCTTGTTTCAAGAAACCATCTATTAGCTTCTGTGGGCTTCCAGATGTAGCCAGTGTGTTTTTTGCAGGGCTTCCAACAAGTCTGCTTTTCAAAGGACTCTGAATCTTTTTTACAGGACTGACTGCATTTTTTTTCCTGATTTTTTTCCTATTTTTTGTTGTTGTGTGCTTCAGGTGTAGGAATGGATTTTTCGACACTGAAAAACACAGGAACAGTCAGTAGCTGATACATTTAAAATTTAATAATTTTCCATTGAAAAGGGAGGCTCTGTACCCTCCATAAAAGTCAATGGGAGAACGTAACCTAGATAAAGCATCTTAACACTCACATGTCATTCCAGATATGGGCAATGTTTTAGGTATTTGAAAAGCACTGCCAGACATCAGTGTACTCAGAAGATGCTCAACTATTCATAAGCCTTTTAATATCAAGCACTTCAGTGCTTGAATATAAGCAGCTGAAGCCTACTGGACAAATTGCTTCACCTCAGTCAGAGCACCATCCAACCTAGATTCCCCCTAAGCCTCCCCACCAGTGGTTATCAGCAAAACCAGAAGCAAAAAGCCCCCAAACTCCTTTTATCATAGTTTACCAAGGAAATTGCTCTCATTCCATCATACTAATGTATCTGCATTTGCCCACTGACTACGAAACCAAGGTTTGATTAATATAATGCAGTATTTGACCGGCAATGAACCTGATGACATTTCCAACCTGTTTTACGACAAAGCATGTGCACAGGGAATTAACTGTATTTCTTTCTACTGATCACAAAAAGGAGAGCTGGGTGATCAGCAGAGTAAAACCATTTGACTGCCAGACATATGGTGAGATATGTAGTACCTCTAGTTGCTTGAAACCCATACCAGTGCTATGGATTTCAGGCAACTACCATGTGAATGCTATTTGAACACAGTCTAACTAACTTAGGTCCTGAAGATGCAACACTTGAAATCATGAGACATATCAAGTTTGAATTCCATTCTGCAAACATATGGACATGGCTAAGTTTAATGCCTCCTGATGAACTGAAGTAATTACCCATTTAAGTAAAGCTAGGCATCTGTTTGCAAAAAAAAGGACCACAGCTGGTTGTAACCTACAGTCTGTCAAAAATAAATGCAGAATCTTCACAGAAGCTTTAGTTGTTATTTTCAAGACTGTGATTTAGAGTTGCATAAATTTCTTTGAATAGTTAAGAACTCCTATACAAAACTATTGTACGACTATGTATACTCACCAAGAGTGTTAGCAGGTTGCTGCTCTGATTGCTTTTGCCTTTGATCATATGCATCTTTCAGCTCTGCTTGCAACTCAGCAGGTAGTGCAGCAAAAACCTCAGGGTCGACCTGAACAGCAACAGAAGATTCATTTGATTATTTTACCAGTGAACTACACTGTTTGCTTTCCTCTAAATCACTTGAATAAGAATGGTATTTACATTTTATGCCAAGCAAAAATAAATGATAGCTGAGACACTACAAAAAATGTCGTACAGGTTTCTTCATGTACTTTGGCTTGTAATACTCATGAAATTTTCCTTTTAATATTCTAATTATTTTATAAAATTACTATTTATGTGCTATACAGTACAGCTACATGAACAGCACAATTAAGTTGAGAGAATGCTTCCTTACAAATTTCCGAACTCAAACACTGCGACAATCAGACTTCTGTTTCTCGTTTTCTTGTGACACTTATTTCCTGGAAGCTGCTTCACTCCTCACACAAAATATCCCTGGAAATAGTTTTGCTTCTTTAAGTTCTGGAAGCACAAGCTCAGCTACCACATATTTGGAACTAGTGTAAAAGGTTTTAATTTATTTCTCCCACAGCTGTTTGCTCCTTATTTAACTGATAAAAACACAGTCCCTTCCCACTGATCTAGGGGGTGTGAATTCTACATAGGAAATCTTTTGCTGCCAATTGCCATATACACTTATCTAGACAAAACAAAATGTCACGTATCGTCAGTTATCTTCCCCGTGTGCCTGAAGTAGCAAATCAGTTGACAGGCTAGTCTCGTATTCTGAGTTTCCCAGTATTACTGGACACCATTTTCAGCTCATAATCTGTAAAATTGAATTCAAAAAAGCAAATCTATCATTTAGAGGATTAAATTTGCCCAGTGGGTGAGTGCCCTTCATTTCAGTGGTGAAATCTGGAGATGCACACAAACAAAAAAAAAAAGGGATCTGAAATTACTATTACTGTTTTAAGGACTTGATACAATTTCTGCCATTGTTTGAGACACTGCATTTATTATATGTCAGTATGCATACATACTAAAAGTTGCCCCTTATTTTCAATAGAGATTTGATTTTTTTTTTTATAAAACCAAAATATGTATATTCTGCCAGGAAGGTAGGCTGTGCTATTCATGCATATGATGTCTAACATATACAGACAATAAACAAAAATATGCTCCCACAGGCAAAACTCACCAATTTAGCACACTTTCTCCGTTTTTAGAACTTTATGTGTCAACACAAATTTTTCACCACACAAAACAAGCACTAATTAAAGGAGGAAACGGGAACCACTTTGACCTCAACTGCTGTATACACTGCACAGAATAAAGCCTTGTAGTGGGATGTAGCCAATTAAGGCCAGAGTCTGAACTTATTTTTTAAATATAAGTTTTATTTAATAAAATTACTTGTAAAAAGGTGGGTGTTCTCTCTAAGCATTCAAGAGTCAGCAACTTGGGAGGCCCTGAATCAACCCTGTTATTTCATGTACACCACTTAATAATTCCTGCAGAAATAACGCAGTAGTGGGAACTGGACATGTTTTTGTTATTCCCCTTATCATTGCCTTCTGAAAGTGTTAACACGTAAAAATTCAGTTAGAAGAGCCATCTGTCAAGTTTATATGAACTCTACACTAACTAACTGGAGTTTTGGGTAATTTACTGCACAGCCAGAGTATCCTAACATAGCTTTCACACAACTGTATCATATTCATATTATGGAGACTCTTGATTTCATAAATACATGTATTACCTCAGCAGACAGCTATCAGTATTTTTGATGTGCTGTATCAATTCCCTTAGAAGTAATACCATGTTAAGACAATATTAAGGATGGGGTGCAAAATTTGCCACCAGTAATTAACTCCACTACTACAAATGTCATTCATTTCTAGGCATCTACAATCTTCACTTCTTGCATCCTATCTTATTCAGCTGCTACAGAGACATACAGCTCTTCTAAATTTTAGGATTACTTCAGCAGCTAACAGAAATGAATGCAACCTATTTGGATTCTTTTTATGGGAGAACCTTACCCAAAGAACATTTTCCACAAGTTTCATAATGAATAAATCACTGTCTGCCAATTAACTTGGCACCTGATCATAAACTCCACAGTTCAGACAAAAGGAATGAAGGGCTGGAAACCAAATCTAATTAAGCTACAAAAAGATGGCAGGGCATCATTTACATTTGCTGAGTTCATGTAGTTAAAGTACTCAATGTGGAGTGGCTTGCAGTATTTCTATACCCAAAACCTATTACTACTTAGTTCGCTGCATCATTTGAAAGTAATCCTAAATGTCTACATGCGCTCAATACAACAAACACTCCCACAGATTTTAACAATTAAAAATGTGTCATACTGTTCTTAGACAAAGATGTTATTCCTTAATTAACTTCATGTTTGATTCTAACACAGAAAAAAATCTCCCGTATTAACAAAACGTTTTTAGCATTTTTTTCTCCAAGCCCAAGGAAGCTATTCAAGCATATTACTCTAGTGATTAAAACTGGACCTAGCTCAGAAAATGAAAATTGTAAATCTTAGGTCTCTTTTTGCCAATGAAGAAAGATGAGTGGTTTTCAGAAGAAAATCTCGTATACAAGCATAAGGCATTCTAAAATAGATAGTATGGATATCCCTGGCAAATAAATAGAAGTAGCGAATTTTTCTTGAACTGCATCTTCAAATAAAAAGGCTGCTCTGGTAAGCTCACATTTTTGGATGAAGTAACAGAGTCACAAAAGGATTAGGAGATAGAGACAGGAAAAGCAGTGCATCTGAGTGTGTAAATCAGGTATTTCTATGATAATTCAAGAAGTAATGCTGTTATAAAAAAAGTACAATCAATTCTCAACTACCTAATTAATAGAAATATCAAGCATAAACCTAACCTAACCATCATTTATATAAAAAGCCACATGCAGTTAAAATTTACCCCGAAAAAGAGTACTGAGTGGTACAACAAGTGCAGAGGGATGTACTTTACAGCATAATTCAACACAAATCCAAGATAAACTCTTGCCTGTGAATGAGTGTAACTAGATAATTTAAAACAGCTGGGGTATGGGGAGTACATACGCCATTTGCACAGTATCTCCCACAGGGGAAACCCAACTTTGCAGTTCAGGAATAAAAACTGACACAACTGTTTTTGAACCAATGAACTTGAATGAAAGAAATTTTAGTAGTAGAATAGACTACACATCTTTTACCTAACAATTATGCATTAACTACTTTTTACTGAGAACAGGTCAGGAATTTCTGTTCAGTTTTCTCTGGATTCTTTGCCAGCTATGCAGCATTAAGTCTTTGAAACAGCAACAAACATCTCTTCATAAATCTGACCAGAGATATCACTTCATTTGGGAACAGCAATGGAGCAATGGCACAGCAAATAGAAAAATAAAAATATATTATTATGCTCTATTTTAAATGATACATATGCAAGATATTATATCTCTGGGTAATCTTAGATTTTTACTTTTTTTAACCCTATATTTGTTCAGCACCATCTTAGACTGGAGGGTGAAATATAATTAGAAGCATCATTACTGATGCCTGCTGCCCCTTCATGACCCTGTTATGAGAAGTAACTTTGCACTTTCCTCATCCTGGACATGTTTTATATGAGCTCACTTAAAAATTATAGGGATATGCACAATCTTCGGCCATGCCTGCCTTCCTCCCAGGAACGCAATATAAACAAACACATCTACAGAAGCTAGTACAGGTTGGCTTTATACCATCAAAACACCCACTTAAACAGAGCGAGTCCCTTGTGATTAGCTACACAGATTTTAAGACTGCTTCAGACTGATGGTGCAGTGCAACTCAGCTGCAATGCAGAAAAAGGGCTATTTACCCACTGGATTGCAAAGCGAAGTGCAAATGAGGAGGTTTTACATTAAACAACAGCAAAATACAGGCATACCGATGACTATAAATCTTCACTAAATACTACCATTCTAGTCACATTTAGAAGCACAGACTTTTTTAAGATAGTAAAGGACCATAAATAATTTTGATAAGTCACAGATTCCAGTAACGCTGTCTGAAGAAAAAGCTTTTAACTCTTCCTAAAGGTGGAAAGTCAATGTTCATTGATACTCTGCAAGCATCCTACCTGTGAGAAAGCTGGCAAAGCTATCACATTAATTCCCATATTGGTATTTGGTTCTTGGAGCTCTGGTATTTGTAAAAGCACTGTTCCAACTGGTTGTGACAGAACTGCAGTGTTGCATCCGTTTATTGGCTCTTTTTTGCTATCTCCATAATTCTCTCCTTGCTGAATGGTGTATATTTGCTCTACTTGTTCTCGGAGATCAGGCGGCAGAGCTTCTAGCACAGACTTATCGAGCTACAAATATACAAAGATGTTTATATTTTTCTGAGGAATAGACAACAGACTTAATTTCAGTAAAAAAGTTAGTTCTACAGACCCTTGAATTTCAGAAAAAAAATAATTTGTGTATGCAAACATACTTAGGAACCAGATAATTACACTTTGCAGCAGTAAAATGTAAAAATATTAAGACTAAGCAGTTCTGTAAATATGAATTCTCAGTTTTATCTTTTCATACTGTTCAGTGCTCCCATCACAAAATCTAAGGTTCCCTGTACAATCACCTATTGATAAGGAAACTCAGATTCTGAATTTGAGTTCAAATTATATAGGAAACATGCTGATAAGAGTGCTACATTGGTGCCTGTTAGGAAGCACTAAGCAATTATTTTGCTTCTTTATATACTTCTATGATACACGTTATTAATTTAATTTAATGGTATCGTGTACATTTGCATACTGTCAGATTCCTGTCACAGATTTTAATAATGAAATAAGCCTCAGATTCAGACTTTTTCTTTCCATAATTGGTATTTACCTGCAATTATCAACTTGCAACAACTGAAATAACTTCTCAGTACCTAGAAGTTGCTATATACAATGACAGCTGCACAAGTGACTGAATAAATGTAACCGACAAGCAGATTTACAGCATCATTTTTTTCATGAATAAAATTTGAGTAAAACTAAGTAGCTAAATGCCAATGGTTCCCTTTAAGTTCTTCTAAATGAGACTCCATAGCAGTGTCAGAAAACTTTATCTATTACTTTTAAGAATAAAATTTGGAGCTTATGACCAGACTTTGGACTCACAAAGCACTACAAATACCTATGAAAAGATACTTGGCTTATGGTTACTGCGAGGTTTTGATGAAAGCTGTCTGTACTATTTATCTCTTCAGTTATTATTTCTACATTCTGTTCCTGTTCTCTCATTCCAAATTTGCTACATACATATATATCTATCTCTACAAACATCTTCTGGAAATCCTGGGTATAAAATACCTTGGTGTTGCTGTCCTAGTACACAGTACACAGACAGCACTATGGGACTAACTCTCACCATTCCTTCCCTGTATCCAATCCTGTATTATAGTTTGTATTATAATATGGATACACAGCAGAAAGGAAGATGAGCATATTATGCCATAATGTCACCAAAGCTTTACGAACATTACTGCTTTGCACAGCTAGTGCATTTTTCACTTGTTCATACATATTCTTCCATAGGAGAATCTGAGTATATGGAGCTTCGCATTGTTCAATCAAATGGCTTTTAGATCCTGAGCTAGCATGGATACTGCATTATGGTTCTCTGCCAAAAGCATAACTGGCTTCTAAAAATCTATAAATATTTGCGAAAGCTGTTAACAGAACATTAACAAATGTTTTTACAGATTTAAATTACAGAAATTACAGTTACAGATTTTTACAGAAAAAGAAAGTAAATCTGCTTATATCTACAATATCAACAGAATTCAGTACAGCTTGCTCACAGCAGACCATTACAGCAGATTTCTGCTTGAATAACATGTGGGGTGGAAATAAGGAGGTTCTTCCTTTGTTAAAACACACAAAAAACCCCCAAATCTCACAGAAAGACTTCACTTACATTAAGATTGTCCTCCTCTCATATAAAAGGTGATATCCTGTACAAAAGTGTCTTCAATATTATTTGAAGAGAATTTGAAAAGCATAAGAAGATGAATAATTACATCTAAACCCAAGTTTTATATTCTTTTAGGCCAAAACCAAGAGCACAGTCATTATGAGGTAGTGTAAGACTAGCTGTGGTTCAGTTCCTTCTCACTGACTATGGCCTGAAGACAGATTTATTGTGCAATTTGAAGACTGGTATAGAATACATGACTAAGAAATTACGTGGAGAAGACTACCTGATTATCATTTATTGGCATCTGTAGCAAAGAATATTGCTGCCATAAAAGGGATGGAAAACATTTAAATGTCTTCAAGAAAATGACACAAAGTACTTGTCAAAATTCTTCCTGAGCCACTCGTCGGTGATTAAGCTGATTAGAAATAATTTTAAGAGCTAACATAAGAAAAGAGAATTCATAAATCTGTATATCATCATCATATAAACATTGAGCAGTAACTATAGAATGTGTCTAATTTCTCTGATGGAAGCTTTTCTGAAGTTTAGTTCATGTTTTTTTACAATTAGGCTCTAAGCTTCAGTTGTGAAAGGTAATGCTTTTTAATATTTCATCCTCAGTGTCTTCTCCATTCCTGTTCCATTCCCATCCTTTAGCAAGTAATGGGAAGAGAAAGAGATACCGGAAAATTAAATTGCTTTCTTTTGTATAAATAGATTTTTTTTTTTAGTTAGGCTATAGATGAAAGTTTCCAAAAAATCCTTTTGTTAAGGCAAAATAATTTTGCATTAATAACAGTTCCTTACTGTGCACTGTATTCTACACGAGCCCTTTTTATTTTAAAATAGCATAACGTAACTTTTTTTACTCTATCCAAATAAGACAAAAAAATCCCAAAGTTATTACAATATATTGCAGATGTTTCATATTCTTGGGTTTTACCTGGGAAGCAGATGGAACCTCAATACTCAAATTAAGCCTGGACTTTACGCTGATGGGAGAATGCAAGCCATTGCATTTGACAGCAGACTCAGTGTTGTTAACATTAGAATTGACACCAGATCCAAGATGGGTACCGCGAGATGGAAGGAAAGTACAAGTTCTTGAATCAGAAGATATTTCAAGGTCCATAGCAGCCACAAACACTATACAAATGAAAACAAAACAAAACGGTTAAAAATATTCTGAATTTTTAAGATGCAATGAAGTTAATTTCCAGTTTTTGTTGCTAAACAGTTTATACAATACACAGCATAACACTTTCCTTTTTAAAGTATCCTTTGTCACTATTAACTTTTAAAAATGATTTGAATAATTTTATAAAAAGTTTTATTTGTAGCATTTTCATTTGTAGCAGCAAAACCCGCTCTCAGATATTTTATGTTAAATAACTTGTATAATATTGAATAAGTATTCCAAAAGGTAATCTATATTGGAGCTCTTCACGACTGATCATTATCACACATGCAAAAGTGCAAAGCTTACTGACCTTCCTTATGTTCATCTTCTAAGCACTTCTTTGATTTTTGAACATGAAAAAGATCAATAACTGAATGCGATCCACCAGGTAAGTGTCCAGATTGTACTGTGGAGTGAGCCGAAGTGGTTTTACTGATGGGAACTAACTGCTGTACCTGAATTCCAACCTAGAACCAAAACATTAATACATTCATTTTATCAAGTTTAAAAAATACACTTAAAAACCTATAATTCTTTCATAGTAGCATTGCCCTCTCTGACATTGGCTGTGTGTTGTGGGCGAAGGAGAGAATGAATGAAAGTATAACAACATCCCAAACAAATCCCAGATTATCCACCACAATCCAACAACTAAGAAACTACAAAGGTAACAAATACCATCTTAACTTCTCTGACACAGAAAAGCACTGTCAACAGGATAATGAAACAATATGTTTATTAAGAAATTGGTTAGACACTAACAAATACAGAAGTACTGACCAGGAAGCGATTAGTATTCAATGTGGCTACTTGTTCAAGAAAGGAATGCTTTTCCTGAGGACAATCTATACTAAATCTAGAACTTCAATTTACAAGTGGGAAAACCAATGTTGTTTCCCTCCTACACACGGTCCTTGCAAAGTCTCAATGGATGGAAGTACTTTGGTGAAAGTAGTCTTTATCAGATGAGGGCTTCCTCATTTTGAAAGACAACCCCACTTTTGATTTACTTTGCAATTCCAAATCAACAGCGATTCAAAAATTGTGTCCAATTAAGAATACACTGATACGTTGTGCAAGTTTCCTGCTCATCCTCCATGATTATTAAGAAGAGACAGTAAAGGAGACAAACAGACAAGAAACTAGAAAAAGACAGGGAAAGGATGATAACTATTTCCTCAACTCCAAGAAGAAACCCAAGTCATGGCGATGATTTTGCAAGGCAACATTGTCAATCAAAATCCTATTTCTACATCTAGATGACCAATAAAAGCATGTTTCCTTTACAAATTCTCTGTGCTCTGCTATAACAAATCGTCAATTCCAAAATATCATTGTTACGGGTTCACATTGCTATGACAAGACCACTGAGACGAGCAACAGTGTTCTAAAATAAACAAAGATCCACACAACCAGTAATTCACTTTCAAAGGCCAAATCATGGGTTGGTAACTTTTCTAGCTCTAAGACTTGCAGTCTAGAGGAAAAACTCCTCTGATCCATATCTTTGATTAACTTTATAAACAGTTTTTGTATTAGTTACTTAACTAACAACTGTGCAAAAGCTTGCAGAAAACTGACAAAATAAAATTTACATTTGCTAACAGAACTGTAGAAACTACAGTCTAAATTTGTTACCTCAGGGTGTTTTAAGTTGTTGACTAATCTATACCACAATTTTTTTTTTTTTTTTTTACATACATGGCTTTGTAACCATGTTTTTCAAAGGTACACACACAAAACGTAGTATGTTTGCATAGACTAATTTACATACATTTTGTATTATCTATGCTATTGCTTGTTTGGTTATCATCTACCCTGATGAACTGAAAATTTATAAAAGACAATAAAGAATGTTAATAAAGACAACACATTTCAGTTTTCCCATTAACTCACCCCTCGCATATCTGATATGTTCAGTTTCATGGTATGAAACATGTTTAGAGTTTCTTTCCCAATTACTTTTGCACTGTCTGTTGCGTGGTCTAGAGTCACAGTCCTAACAAAAAATAAGAAAGTACAGTTAAGAAAGAAACTGTTTCACAAATCCTAAAGACAACGACAACTCCGTACTTACGCCACGGAGGACCTCAAAAGAAACTGAGCACTGTTTTTTCTGTTCTGTGGTTTCCTTTTAAAAGTAATTAGAATTGTGTTATACAGAAAGAAAACCCAGATTACTTACTAATTGAACATTCTCAGTGTGAGGTCCACACATTAATTTGCCAAATATAGTATGTGTTTATATATGCTATTGATTGCAGCCAGACAGAATTCAGCATAGTGAAGACTGATGGATTTTATTCTTGGTATACCCATCCCGAAAGGCGATAAGCTTCTCATGGTGAAAGGTCAATTTTGTAGCTTCAGTTTTTAATACAGCTGAATTGCATGTCATAAGCTCACAAGCATGAGACAGACCCTATGCATGCAAGTCCTACCGCTGGGCTCCAACCTATAGAAAGTTATCAGCAACTCTGAGCAAATGACCCTTTCGTTCAGGAGCAACTCATATGTAACAACAACCTGAGAAGGAGGGAAAAGTAGAAAAGACCTATCTTCGAAGGTGCCAAAGGCACTCTCACACAAAAGCCAAGACCATCCCTTTACCTAAGGGACAACTGCTCCGCTACAGAAGTGTCTGCCTAAAGAATAAATGTGTATTTAGAAGGTTCTGAGGCAATTTTGTATGAAACAGCATGTAACTACACGAAGCTTATGCCCATATATTGAGCAACTTGGAGAAACATACACCAACATGTACATGTGCTTGAAGAGAAGACCTTTATATGACCAAACGAATTTTTAGCTAGTATTTCATGAAACAATTACCAAATTAAGGGCAACCTTAAACTACAGATGATGACATCGAAAAAGGAAGAAGAGAAAACAATGTACATCCCCATCAACAGAAAAGTATACGTCACAACAACTCATTGAAAATATTTCACTAAATCCCTTTGACTTTTAAGTAGCATCCACACATGTGCCAGAATACATTCTCTCAAGAAGATGACTTCAAACCACTAAGAATGTACTTGTAGAGTCAGATTCCATCTTTCTGACTCCAGCTTCCTCTGAAAACCACCAACTGTTGCACAAAAACTTTTCAACTTCTGATATATTTCCCCAGTTTTCTCTTTGAACAAACTCAAAGGCAAAAGACGACTGTTAGAATTGTTCTCTCTTTCTTATTTGGACACCTGAATCTCTTCCTTTTTTCTCCTCCCAATATGCCACACTTATCATTGGGGAGGGTTTACATTCCATGCAGAGGACTTGAAGACCACATACGTACAACCCAAACACAGTAGACTTTCGATAATAATCTTCTGATTTTGCTGCAATATTAATAATATGTGGACAAAGAGGTATCAAGCGCTTTAAAATTTCTGTCTTATCTCCCTGTACGTTCTGGTGCTCAACATCCTGCACAAGTGTGTTCATGCCTACTACCAAATATTATTTTTCCCATGCATAGTACCTGGCGATATTGTCGCAGATTCCATGACCTCCGTATTTTGCAGGTTCCACTGGTGCCCCAGCCTTTCTGACCATAATTTTAAGGGTCAATCGTCTACCCTTCATACCAGCGGCTTCAAGCCTACGTTGGATTTCTTCTGAGAGGCTCAGAAGGAAAGCTTCTGCTTCCTTAGGCTGAAGAGGAAAACCAACACGTTTAAATAATTTATTATTATTTATTAATTATTATTAAATAATAGTTTTCAATATTGAAGGTAAATGTTAAGGGTTAATACAATCTGTATTTTGTAAAATAGTAAGAGCAAGCTGACTCACAGCCAATTCTCTTATATAACTTCAAGTGTCTACACTGTAGGTTGCTGATGTTAGGTGAGATGGCAGACTCCTAATGCTGAAATAAGCAGGAAATACTAAGTCCTTTTGAAATAAGTCTTCAAAAAAATATATTTAGAAATCCCAACAAAGAACTACAAGTCGAACTTTAAGCACACATTTAGAAGATGAAGACTGTAGAGCTTACAAGGAAAATCTTTTTCACCATGAGGAAAGTCAGGCAGTGGAATAGGCTGCTCACAGAAGTTGTTCAGTCTTCATTCTTGGAAGTCTTCAACATCAGACTAGATAAAGCCCTGAGCAACTGCTCTGATTTCACAGCTTCCCTTGCTTTGAGCAAAAGGTTGGACTACACAACACCATGAGGTCTCTCCCAACACAAACCTTCTATAAATGCTTAAGAGCTGAGTTATTTTTTAATACAATTTTGTCAACAACACTCCTCCCCGCCCCCCAGTATTTGTAACAAGTCTAATAAAAATGCTGTACTCTGGCAGCTCATGATGGTTCCAGGCACTGGCATCTTTAAATAATCCGTATTTAAATGAAAGAGAATGCTAGGTGCTGACAAACCTACTGCAGTTCTCTTTTTCTGTACCAGACTTGTATAACGAATGCAGAATAGCCAGCTAATTTTGTGCAAGCTTCTTTTCAGTCCAATACTTTTGCAGTCTCTCCTCCCATTTTATCGTTTGGTCTCCTACTTCTTCATTTTCCTCATTTCTATTTGGTGGCTAAGATGGTGCTCTAACAGATCAAAGTGTAAGTGAAAATAATCAGAATATGAGAAGACTCTTCTACAGCTGAAAGAAGTCACTGCAGAACAGAAAGTAAGTTTGAATTTACCTGTGTAAATCTTATTCCATAGTTGATTTCTGCTGAAACAGATTTCCTTTCTTTTTCTGTACGAACAGGTCGATCATCCAAACCACGACAAAATCTGTAGAGCATTTGTCCTGTTTTTGGACCAAATTCTTTTTGCAGTTTTGACATTGAAGCACACTGTAGATCTCCACAGGTTTTAATTCCCAAAGAAGCCAGTTTAGATTCCATCGTCCTGCCAACTCCTAACAACAAAGCAATTAGTACACAATTCAGAGGCAGTGATCTTTTAAACAAATAAAATGTCTTTTTAAACCTACATAAAAAATAAATTCAACTCAATGAAATATGGTTCAAGTAGAAACTTTTGCTGTCTTCACCTGTATTTCTTTTATCCGCATTATATGTTTAGTTTAAGTGTAATACTGCAGCACACTTCTTTATTTCTGGGTAAAACGTGAATGACTGCTGCTCGCAAATCTCCCTGACAAGGTACTGTCTCTGTCACAGAGTATATACTCTGAGTATCGTAACATTCAGTCCAAGAAAAATGTACGACATATAATATGTTTCGCCATCATACACAAGTGATTTAATCCAAAAGGAAACCAACAAATATTTTGACTACTGTTCCACTACTTCCTAGGTAGAAAAATAATATTGTAAATAGAAGTGATAGCATACCTGTATCACTTGTGCTCTGAATTACCAAGCACTGGAGATTGTAGGTATCCATGGCAACGGCACATATGTAAGTGTGATAAACTTAAGTATATTTCTGGGTTTCAGAGAGGTGGCCTGTTACCTCCGGAAGATATTAGTCCTATGGGTTTACACTACCAAAGTCAGCGAAAGTTAGAAATCTCAGCTGATCAGTTTCTATCTTTCATAATTTTTTTGTCTATGTGGTATCATTGACACAAACACTAAAAAGTTATTGCTATGAACATGCAAGTGAAATCTGAAAACTTTGAAAAACTCAAGTCTACATGAACAATTTTCTGGAGGAAAAGTATCTCCCACAAGCTATGCTAGAGACACGGTGCTGTGCTGTAAATGGTGTTTGGCCATGGAAGAGAATACATAACCCTGCATTTGTCTACGTATGCTATTCCTACCACTCTCCCATTTCGGTGTCTACTGCTATTTTTTGTTCCCCCCTCTCTTTTTTTTTTTCCTTAACAGAGAAACACACTATTTTGAACATTTAACACCAAATATGCGTGTACACAAGCAGGATCACTAACATACAAAGTATAAGCAGGTGCTTACCCAGCACTTTTTGCACCACATCTTGTGTCACATTATAATACTGAAGTATTGGATAACAATGCAATACAAAGTTATGTGCCAGAAACATTTTATCTTACAACGCTTTTAAGTACTTTCCTGGAACAATAAAAAAAACAACCACAATAAAGCCTGTTTTCATACATGCGCACTCTGTATGTCCTTACTGTCTATCACTCTCCCAGCACAGTAATTCCAGTTTCCTGCCATCTCTCTGTGAATCTCACCGTGCCTTGGAGAACCTCCTTAAAACCTGTGGGCCAGAAATGCTTTTTTTCTCCCCTCCAGCTTTCTCTTTGGCCTTCTGAACAGGCTGGATCAATGGGCTGAGACCAACGGGATGAGATTTAACAAGACCAAATGCTGAGTCCTGCACTTGGGGCACAACAACCCCATGCAGTGTTACAAGGCCTGGGGAAGACTGGCTGGAGAGCTGCCTAGCAGAGATGAATCTGGGGGTGTTGGTTGACAGCCGGCTGAATATGAGCCAGCAGTGTGCCCAGGTGGCCAAGAAGGCCAGTGGCGTCTTGGCCTGTATCAGAAACAGTGCGGCCAGCAGGACCAGAGAGGTGATTGTACCTCTGTACTCAGCACTGGTGACGCCACACCTCAGGTACTGTGTTCAGTTCTGGCCCCTCAGTACAAGAAGGACATTGAGGTGTTGAAGCGCGTCTAGAGAAGGGCAAAGAGGCTGGAGAAGGGGCTGGAGAACAAGTCCTATGAGGAACGGCTGAGGGAACTGGGGTTGCTTAGCCTGGAGAAGAGGAGGCTGAGGGGAGACCTCATCACTGTCTACAGCTGCCTGAAAGGGGGCTGTGGGAGAGCGAGTGTTGATCTCTTCTCTCAAGTGACAGGAGAAGGGGAAACAGCCATAAGTTGCACCAGGGGAGGTTCAGACTGGATATTAGGAAGAATTTCTCTACCGAAAGGGTGGTCAGGCACTGGCACAGCTGCCCAGGGAGGTGGCTGAGTCACCATCCCTGGAGGTGTTTAAAAACAGGTAGATAAGTTTTTGAGGGACGTGGTTTAGTGGAGGATGGGTGTCGTTGACTCGATGATCTCAAAGGTCTTTTCCAACTGGAAGATTCTATGATGTTATGATTCTCCACGTTCACAGGCATCCCAATCAATCACTCCAGTTTTCCCATACTCAAACAGCCTTCTCTCTCATATCAGACCAAGGAATACAGGACTGAAAACATGTACTCTATCTATACCTATGGTGACTGGGAACTACTGCCAAAATATACAAAAGTGTAATTTTGCCTGCCTGTCCCTCAGAGAACGTACTCATTTGGATCACTCTCCTCTGCCAAGCTGTCATTTTTCAGAAAATTTGTGGAAATAATTATGTCATTATAACTTCTATCTCTCAGTAAGATTCGTTGGAAACTGCCAAATGGTTCATAAAATTATTAGCACTGTCATACTTGCAGATTATAATCACTTTCACAATCATTTCTTCAGACAACTAGGCAAAAACCAGTTGGAATTTGAGAAATCTGTTGTTGTTCTTTAAAAAAATCAACACATTCTGTCATAGTTTGCAGTACACTGTTGACTAAAAATCCTTACACAAAAAAAAATTACCTGCATTACGAATGCCTAACGTGCATTCTAAGTCGACCAGAACCAAAACCTGTCTATAGCTGGATGCAGAGCATAACAGCGGTAATATTCCCACAGCAGCCTTACTTTCCACCTTCCTCTCGATTTTATCAGCCACTCTAATCCAGTTCCTGTTGCAAGCAGAAACACTTCTCTAGTTCAGTAACATTCTCCTTTGCCAACTTTTATTTCTTAATTTTCCTTCTGTCCTAATTCTCTTCAAAATATCTCAGAACTTCTTAGATAAACCTGAGATTAAACACACTCCTCTCTCCTTTTTTCCCTCTTCATATACTCTGTTTTAGTATGGCATCTGTGCTATTTTTTCCAACTTCTTCATACACTCCTTTTTAGAAAGAATACTCTCTTGGGCAAGTTCTCGGTTCTAAGCAAATCCTGCCTCTCTCAGTGATAAGTACCTCATGTTACTCATCTTATTACATCCATTGTGATACAGCAAGCCAGCATTCACTTGAAACCACTCATTTAAATAACTCTATTAAAGAACAGAAGGATGCATAACATGCTAAATTCTTAGCTTCTTCCCCAAATCATGCTGTGTGAATCTGTAAAATTCTTTACAAAAAAGATGTGTCTCAAAGATACAAAAAGGTCACCGAGGTTCTTTTCAAAAATGTCAGATTTTTTTCAGAAATCAGTATATTTTCTCTTTTTTTGGATAACCACTGAATAGCATCTAATTTTATTTGATCCAGAACACAGATTTGTGTTATAGCTGCGTGTTTAAATACCGGGAGGTAAAATGTTCTCTAAAAGAAACAATTACCTGGAAGACTGGTAACAAGTTGCCCTCTAATAAAATCATCCACTTCTTCAGGTTTTAAGTGATACTGTCCATCTGGTTTTGCTTTACGAGTTGCCATTCTGGCCAGCAGAATATTGGAACCTGTCAAAACAACAACTTAAAGTATGACTCTGTTAAATCTTATTTTCTCAAGTTCAATAGTCGAGGAAAACATGCAGAAAGTACAGCAAAATTCCTTTTCTTTTACTAAGAATGTATTGAAATATATTCATATATATTTGCAGTATCTACTTCCAAATCAGCAGCTATCAGCATTCGTGTTTACAGCAGTGTAACTGTAGTGGTACCTGCAATTGCAAAGTTAAAACCAACCAAAAAAAGATCAAAACTCCCCCAAACAACCAGCAAGTAAGTGTGGGACACTTCACTAAGAACACTGAATTTATTTGTATTCGTTATGGTATACATATATAGAGATACAGAACAACTGTTAAGTGCAAACGGCTATAAAGTTTAGAAGTGTGATATTTTAACACTTGCAGAACTTAAAAAAATTCACTGTGGTCAATGTAGATAATACTTGGGTGACAATTACATGAAAAATACTGGAATTCAGCTGTTGTTTGGCCCTGAGTATTCACTACAAAAATCCGATTTCTGCATACAATTATTATATGCACTCATGAAGTGTGGTGGTAACAAGACCTATTTCAGAATTTTTGCCCGTTTATTTGCCTATTCGTGCCCAGCACGTAACATCTCTTAAATGCCACCCAAAGACACTCACTATTACCACTCAAACATCCTACTCTAAGATAAACTGATACAAACCTAGGGGAAGTCACAACTCACAGCACCGTGTGTTACCATTGCTGTTCTCCTCCCAATGTTCACATTCTCTGTCTATTCTAAAATTTTAGTCATTAAGAACAGTAACAGAGTTTTACTTGTGCTGTTTCTCCTGAGAGGTTAAACTCATGAAACAGTCAAAGGCACAGTCCTCATCCAATTTCCTATTTGACTTCGGGGATCCACGTCTTGTCTACAGAGTACTGAAGATTTCTGATCCTCTTACCTATCAAACATACCAACATAGCCTCTAACACCATGAAATCTCAGTGATTTACCTTTTGCAATATTTTATTCCCACAACACTGAAGTACGAAAACCAAACACCCTGCTCAACAAATAGGAAACCAAGATATAGGATTTTTATAGATGAGTGCTTAATCTTTCACTGGCATTGTTTAAATCAGTTTAGTTTAGCCACTAAAATCTCTAGGGAAAAAAATTAAATATATTCAACTGGTACAAGTACATCCTTCTTTAATTTATCTCTAATCAGTCAGCAGTAATGAGAGAATATCTCAATAGTATAACCGTATATATTCAAATTTACATTTTGTTATCGGTACAACTTTCCCATTGGACAACATATAAATCATTTACACAAGATGTGTATTTCTGGCAGACTGTTTTTGAAATAAGGACTCTAAGTTCATGTAATAGTGCAATTGTTTCCTCTGACCTATTTACTTAGCAATGAATTATGAGAGGAAAGGCAAAGTCCTTGTCATGTACCTACCATATGAATTTCCACAAAGGATACCAAAATTACTTTCCAACACTGCAAACAAATTAATTATAAGGTATTTGCCTCTTTCAATCAGCAAGAGAACTACGACATCAGATTAGAAAACAACACTTTAAAAACTAGCTTCACTCTTTCTATAGAAAAAAAACACACTAAATAAGCATATAAAAGAGATTATAAATGTGTTCCAAGTCAAAGTAAGACAGAAACAGGAGCCTAGGGAATTACAGTCTCTGTATTATGATATCACAATGAAGGAATTCTGCTTACCGTAATGAATTATACACTTATATACACTCTGTATTTATTCTCAAATACTCAACTCTAGTATTAATTAGGGACAAAAACAAAGGAGAAAGGAAGGAGCCAAGTAAAAAGAAATCAAGGAAATAATTTCAGATGTGTGATTTCACATACAACACCTATACAAATAATAGAAATCTTTGCTTCCAGTACCTGCTAACAACTATGCTAATTCATGCCACCCTGTAAACTCTTACTGTTATCTCTGATAACTAAGAGAATCTGTGCTTATTATTCTATTTACTGGAAAAATACAGTAGCATTTCCTAAAAATCAATGTAAGAATATCATACAGATAAGAATTACAGCACCAGTATTCAGATAACGAAGGAGAAGTGATAGCAATTTTATATTTTTTATAATTTATATTTATAAATTCATATTTATAAATTATATATAAATAATATATTGCTTAAAACTTTTCACTTACGAATATTTTCTTACATTTTTATTTACACTAATTTAATGTGAATGGCAACACATGTAATATCACACAAACACTTGAGTTTTGGCAATCTTACATAGCTTTGACACACCTAACAATAGTAGGCACTGCTTCTAAACAAAAATGAAATAAGGTACTTACCCATCCCCACAGAAGCAGTGCATTTAGTTTGGGCTCTGATTTCGTTGCGGATAGCATCTGCAAGTTCATCAGGGGTCAATCTGGTCTCTGTAAGGATTTCAGTGATATCTACTAGTGCTTCATCACAACTGACTGCTTCGATGTTATGAGTATAGCTATCAACACAAAGTAAAGGAGGTGAAACACCAGCAACAGCTCACCATCTGTTAAAACAAATGTGTAGTAAATAAAGTCTTCCTTTTGTGGTGGTATTTCCCTGCTTATTTTGTATCACACACATCACTTACACATTAAAAATGAAAAAAACAGCATATCACAGAAAGATTACTAATGTAGGACTAATTTCAATTATGCATCATGATTTTAAAGGTACAGTTGGACAAGGAGTTGAATACTTATTTTCACTGACAATAATAAACTTCCAGTTTTGTTTAAGTGCATTTTAAACCAGAAAATAGTTTCCAATAGATGTTACTCCAATAACTCATTCTTAAGTTACTCAAAAAAAACACTTGAAAGAATCTCACTGCTAGGCAGGGATCTGCCCCTCCTACTGTAATCCACCAAAAAAATTAACAACGACTCCTTTGGAAGTCAAATGTTGACTGTTAACACGATTGGCTTCAAGAAGGCTCAGAAGCAGCACAGTGCTCAAAATAACAAAACCACTACAAAAGGAAGATCTCAAGTAGGAATGGCTTTACTGAAGGTGAAGAGTAACACCGAGATGAAAATACTAAAATCGAATAATAGCATTCAGCGGAGGCCAATAACATGTTTGATAACTTTACCATGAAAGATTGCGTAAACAAAAAGCACACATTACCTTGCTAATACTTCATATACTGTCCGTGCAACTTCTTTGTACGCATCAAAATCATATGAAACTGCTTGAAGATTTGGACACAACTTTTTTGCTTGGCCAAAAAACATTCCATTTTTAATGCCGACTTGTCTAAAATTAAATAATAAAAAAACCCCAAATAAACACAGTGCAAATTTTTCCACAAATTAATATGGGTTATTTCCAAAAGAAGAATGTCTTTTCCCACAATAATGAACTATCAATAAAAAGGAATTTAGTCCAACTGCTAGCAATTTAATAGTAAGAAAAATCACTGTATATAGAGTATCTGAATTAGTTGTATAATATTCAGGCATGCAGCACAGACAGCCTGCCTTTGGGAACATGCTTAAGACAAAGAAAAACCTCTCCAGAGAACACTACTTGCTATCTCCTGTTTCAAATTAAAACCACACATACACTACAGTGACAAAGGTATCTGGATCTCATATTCTACTGCATAAGCTTACAAAACTATGCTCTCATAATAAATGGAGTCCAACTTTTTGAGATATAAATACAAGCCTGCACATCTCAGCATGCTTGACAAAGGTTCCAACAAAGGAATAATTTCTGGAGTATAAAACCATATTTCTAATGAAATGTTATATTTATAACAAGCTGTTTCATATTCTGAACATTGACAAGCTGTATTATTGGGGACACAGCATACTCTATGCTAGAAATAGTTTTAAGACTTACTGTCTGACTCGTACTAAAACCTTCAGTTAATTAAGTGCTCTTAATTCCACAAAAAGTGCAATTTTGAATCAAAAAAGCGAAGGTAACAATATCACAGTGAATGGCATAAGGTTGTCCTTAATAGGCATTATTTCAAGTAATATGTAAGTTAGGTTGAGAGCTATTAAGCAGTGTTTAAAAAGAATCAATATCCACACCTTGTGTTAAATTCTAACCACATATATAACTAAAACTTCTGAAAACATTAAAAAAAAATTCCTCTCCAGGTAAAGAAACTGACTTAACCACTGCTATTTTTGGATGTTTTATACCTATTCATACGAGATTTTCAAGCAAACTTCTACCTACCTGGCTTCGTAACTACAAGAAGCTATTTCAGCCATGGACAGAAGAGTGAGATCAAAGTCAGATCCATTTGCATGTGTGGAATCCAGATGCTCCCAGACTGATGAGTCCAGTTTATCAGGTACTCTAATTTCTGCTTGGAAAATAATATTTATATTTAGTTTTAATGCTATTTTTTTGAAGAGTTCAACAGAATGAATGTGAATAAAATAAAACACATGTTGGTGTTTTTTTTTGTTTGGTTTTGCTTGTTTGTTTTTTACACAATTTCCATACTGCTACCTGATGACGAAGAGGTTCTTAACACTACATTGATTCATATCATGGCCCAGAAAAGAAAAAAAAGACACCCTGCCCCCCACCCCTGTGATCTCTCTCTGCATACAGGTGTGAACACATTACTCAGAAGAATATTAAGCCACACAAAAATTCTATTTTCCCCCAAATTACTAGACAGCAGCTGGTTGGTGACTATGCGCACTATACCGTAAAATAACACTATAATGACAATAAGAACGACCAAACACCTGAGACTAACTGCTACAACCACATCTTGTAAACAAATACAAGAAACTCAAAACTTTTAACAACTGCTTGGCTCTACAAGGAGACACTTAGCTACACTCCTTTTTGGAAAAAAACACAAATACCAGCAAAACACAGAAATTGCATTCAGAATACAAACTCACTTTTTATCAGACTTACAACCTCCTCTTTTTCTAGTAATCTAGATAACCACAAAGTGATTTTTAGAAACTAAAATAATCAGAATGCTAATTATTCAAATTAAAAAAATATTAGCTAGGAACTTTTATTTCCTTTGACACTCTTATGGGGATATAAATTGACAAAACTTCTGCTGTTACTTCCTAATAATTCTCTTATTAGGATACGTCATCCTCCCTCAAATATCACCACAAAAGTTATCATCAATCAAAATGATACAAATATTGCAACCCCAGACTTAAAATGAGACAGACCTTTCCTAGTTTTATAAAACTTCACTGGATTGTCTTAGATAAATTTTAGAGTCCTCCAGGCCAGCTGCATAGTAGGTACTAGAACAGAATTCCATGACACTGAATACTGGAATCAAGTAAAGCATTTTCTGTTCCTTTCTATTTGGGTTTTCACAACACGCAAACCTTGAAAGATACATGCCTATACTCTAAATACAGATCAGCTTGAAAAAATGGCTAGATGCAAAAAACTACTATGTCCTCCCAAACTCCCCATCAGAATCAAACCAAAAAGGTATCAAACAGACAAAAAGCTTCAATTTTCCTTAAAATGAAACCCAATATGTATGTTATAGTTCTTTTTCATTACTGTAGTCTATTTAATACCATACACCTTTGTAATATAATAAATATGGAGTTTTCTTCAGAGTGCCTTTCACAGTACTAACAAAATATACACTGACAATGTAACTGGAAGGAAACACGGTGCTATGTGCACATACCAGAGAAAGTGTGTCATGAGCGACAGCAGACAGCAGGGGTACAGCCTGACTCATGCGAAAAACTGCTTTTATTCAGAATTTCTGATAAATTTGCGCATCTTTTTATGTCTTTAATATTTTAATGTACGATGAGCTCAGTAAGTTACCTAAGATGTCTGCAACTGAAAATTAGAGCAAAATTGTGCCCCAAATAAAGATAAGAGTGACAAGAACAGTTTTTTAGTCCATGCCTTCCTGTGCCCTGGCCTGAGATGAAGCTGTCATCTTGTCTATCTTCATTGGACTCGTCGACTTTTTCCACATCGCAGCAGAGCAGATCCCCCCATGAGCTGATGGAGTCACTTCATGTGAAATTCAGGGCAATGCAGAACACATTGTCCTCAATGGAAGGCAAGGTAGAGAACCTCTCATCAAAAGCTGGGAAACTAGACAGGCACATGGTGAATGTGGAGCAACGGATGGAGAAATCAGAGGCCAGGACCCAAGTCTGTGAAAAAGAAATCGCTGAGAATAAATCTGTGACTAGTATGATGGTTAAAATCTGCTGCTCTTTAGAATGAAAAAGGGAGATACTAGGGTTGAGGGAAAGGAAGCCTAGAAAACATTCACATCTTGGGCATCCTGGCCACAGAAAAGAGACCCCAAACTATGAATCCTGATTAACACATGTTAATCTTCTATCTTTAGAACGTGAATGTTAAAGATGGCATGTGTGTAGAGAAGTAATTTCTACAACCCAGGAAGGCGATTTCCAATTTGGAGATTTAGGGCGAGAACGATAGCAAGTTTTTAAATTTAGAAGTTACACATTTTGAGATGAATCAAACAAGAAAAAGAAAGTTTTTCATAAAGGATTCAAGATTCTATCGACACTAGATATTTGTCTAGTAATGCAGATCAAAAGCAGGAACCAGTATCACTAAAGAAGTAATTTGGAAAAAAAAGTAGCAGCAGAAGCAGCAGAACAGTATTTGGACAAGTGATTCATAAGGGCCTGGTTTTGTTTTGTCTTGTTTTTATTTTGTATGTCTGTGTGTTTGTTTATATTAAAAAAACTGAAACATTTTTTTCTAATAAGCAAGATCTGGAGAAGGAAAAAAATCAGAAAATAGCTTGGAAAGCATGAAGCATCAAAAAGTGAAGTGGGTTCCATGTTGAAGCATGGATGTAAAAACAAGTTCATGTTCAAAGTCGGTCCCAACTACCTTTTTATTGCATTTATATACATGTCCCCAAACAGAACTGTGCAAGTTTAACAGTGTAATTTAATATTCTGTATTTCTGATATTTTAGAAAACCTACTTTCCATGTGATACCTCTGCCTACTGGACCACATTTACCTCTGGTATGGCACAATTAAACACATGCTGTGAAGTGTTTCACATACACTTTCTAAGATACTGTGATGTTAGAAAAGCCTAACTCGCAATTCCACCTTTTCAAAGACCATAACTAACTGTAATTTCTTTGCCCCAAAAGGAAGACAAGCCAGTTATGTATGAGAATGCAAGCTGAAACCACAGGTTGTATTTTTTGTTGATAAAAACATTGTACATTGGAGATAAAAATTACTAAAGAGACTAAAAAATATTACGAACCACAAGTAATGAGATAGAGGCTATAAAAAGAGTGTTAGGAAAAAATCCTTTCACCAAAACAACAGGTTACACAATCAGACTATGTATCAAGAAAGAAAGAGGCAGCTGCCCGCCCGCTGCAAACCAGTGAGACTTGATGTTGAAGTTAAAGAAATGAATGTGTGGATATCCAGAAAAAGCTCCTGCAGTAAGAAACTGAGTTTGTTCTATAACGAGGTTGAAATTTCCTGTACCCTTAAGTAATAAATACTGTAGAAGAGACAATAAGGAATTTGTGATCAGAAAGAACATGCTAGACAGCAGCTAAACTTTCATAATTTACCTACCTTGCTCTCCTATCACTTGATTGTCTGAACTCACACCTTTATCCAGTTTAAGGTCCTAATAAAAGTTCAGAAGTCACCCTATAAAACTGAACTGCCAAGAAACACTTCATACGCAAGCTATACTACAGAAAAAACAACTCCAAAAAAACCACAGCTACCTTTGTAACACACTTCTGTATGGCACTGCAAACAACAAAGCAGAAGCTAAGTCTGGAGCATCCTGAAAAGTCCTTAAAAAGTTTTGAAGTGTTCTTAAACTACGGCAAACCCACAAATAAAATAGCATCACTTAATGTAATACCTTGTTTCCAAATATCTTCGGAAATTGGCAAATTTACTAGACTTTTTTTGTCTTTTTCTTTTTTTCAAAGTACTAGCATTTCAGAGACAACCATGGAAGAACAACCTATCTTTTTCCACCTCTTGTATCAACAAAATAACTCACTGAGCTGTAAACTTTTTAACAACAGTATTTGCTACCACGAGGTTCGTAAAAAGTGGAAGGGGAAAATATGAAACTGAAATTCCAAATTTAACCAGAAATTAAATAGCAACTTCCCCTTGTATATGCAATTTTTACCAACCTTGTGGTAAAACCTGAGTTTCAAGCTGATTAGGCAGACTGTTGGAGAGAAAAAAAAAAGAGAAACAAATTGCCAATGTTTAGCAATATATTTTCTCATACTAAATGCAGTTCAGGCAGTATAATATTAATCATAAAACTTGTTAATAAAAAGAATGTTTTTGTTTACGTTAGCATACTACTACTTGAAGACACAGAAAGTATATTCCTGAATCACTGCAGGCAAGTAAGGAATTCTTAAACTATGACAGATGCCCTGGTTTTGAGTAAGTAAGTACTGCAGAGAGAGAACTCATGGAAGTTGCACAGACTTTCCAGAAACCTAATATGCTCTAAAGACCACAGCAATGAACTCATTGTACACAGCTATTTTACAAACACAATTTAAAAGCCAACTTCAGACAAGCAACTTCTCACTGGCCATGTGCTGCCATTTTGACTTTTACAGTAAAAAAATTTAGCAGCCTTTTAATTTTGTACCTTTTCTCTACAATAGGTTTACTCAGAACTAAGTGATCCCAGACAGTATGTATTTACTTCTTACTTTAAATAATTACTCAACTTCAATGAAAGCAAGTAAACCCTGAAATTACTGTAATTCACCCAACCTGAGCAAAGTTAACTAACAAGAATTCACAGTAGCACGCTATTACTAAGGCCACAGAGCACCATGCTGTCTAAAGACACATTTCTGAAATCCCCCACATGAAAAACCCCACAAATTTATCCCCTGTGCACTTATTAATAATTCTAATCTTCAATAGCAAAAGTCAAAAACATACAGACAAATGACCAAACAAATAGACTTAACTGTACCTGCTTTGCCATTCAATAGTTTATTCTGATAATATTGCTGTTCAAGCTGCGGGTTTGCACCAGGGCGTAGTGGTGCCTTTCCTGCACCTCTGTTACTTGTAACAGCTACTGGTTTTCCTGTGGAGAAGAAATGCCTGTCAACATCTACAATAGCTTACATTTTATTAATGGCACAACTAAGGTAAGACATAAAGATGTCCACTTTTTTTATAATTTCTTTCAAGCTTACACACTCTTAACAGCATTAAGGGAGAAACAGCTATGAAAGTGACTTTACACTGTGACTATGAATTTGCCATCTTAATCGCAGTCACATGTAAAGAAAAGCTTTTAAAGAGTGAAATACAGCCACACTAGTTTGTCTTCAAAAACAAGTATAAATGGAAGCCATGACACTTCACCAACACCCTAATGTTTCATTAAAGACATAGCAAATGCTGTACTGATTTTACCTACTTCATCATGTTTATTAGCTTAAGTAAACCAGAAGAGTATACACACATCAACATACTCAGTTCCACTTGTTTAATTAGCTGTACAAAACCAAAACTTCAGTAAATCTTTTGACTTTTTAGTAATATCAATACCTCCATAATTTTCCTACAGAAAGCTAATTTATGCCCTGAAAGTTCTGGCAGACTTCTGTGGAACAGAAAACTATTTGCGGAAAAGTCCTAGGTTCTTTTATTCCAGTAATGAAATCTGAAACTTGGCAGAAAATTTTTTAAGGACCCAAAAATACCAGAGGTATTTTTAATACAGTTGGTCTTGCTTTTGGACAGAAGAGAGCAAAGGAACTGTATATACAGCTTAGTCTTCTCTCCCAAGGTCTACAATAGCTGGATGTCAGATGGTCAGCACTGCACTGAGTCTTCAGACTTGCGCATTACCAAAGTGTTTGCATCAAAAAATTAGTGTCTCCACTTCTGAATGGTACACTTGTTAAGGAGCTCCATTAACTCATCCTATACCCTACGGATGATTACACAACTCAAGACATCTAAATGCCAACTGAACTTTTCATCCTCCAGGTCTTCATGTGTAAGAGCTCAGACAGAAAAGGGAAGGAGAAGCATACCTTCCTTGAAAAAGATGAATCAGTCAAAGAGATAACTAATTCTCAGCCTTGATCTTTCCACTTCTCTATTGAGATAAAGCTCCTTGCATTACTTCAGCAAAATTATTATGATATCCCAATCCTAATCCCAAACCCTACTTCTGGTACAACTAGAACTTGACCTCCGACGTCTAATATGGCAGATCTAAGTATCAATGAGATTTGTGCAATGTTAACGAGAACGGTTACTCCAGATTTTACTTCTCTCTTCTTACTTTAGATACTGAAAGAAGACAGCAAGGAGAATTCCAGTTCTCTCTTCTACTTGCTTTTGGATTATGAGAAAGTAAGCAGGAACAGGAAAGTTGCACTGTCTGACTATCAAAGATGACAGAAAGAAGATTAATATGCAAAGTTAATTTTGTAAGCGTGCAAGTTTAGTTTTGTTTTTAAAGGCTTAACTGAATAAACTGTAACATACAGAATTAAATACTGACCTTTGAGATCTGGTCTATTTCGGATAGCCACAGACACAAAGAAGCAATCCATATCCACGTGCATTATACAGCTCTGTGGCTTGGCGGAGCTCGCAACAGACACATTACCTAGTATGAAGATACACCAACAGAAAACTTGAACCCTAATTTATACACTTTGGTACTACTTACAGTAGTCACTGAGGACCATCGTTAAGTTTTTACCACCTTAAATTACAAAGATTTTTGTTTCTGTCCAAGAAGTCACAAAATTCTCAGAGAAATATAAAGCATAAACAGTAGACAAAATGCCTAAACAACGCACGAACTTGAAGTTTCTACTTTATTTTCTCATAATTAACACTTTCTACCTAACAAGTTCCCCCAATCCAAGGAGATTAATGCACATTGTGGGAACAGGATCATAATTTTGCTGTTATCACTGAATCTGGAATAGAGAACTTTACTTGTTTTTGTTCACTAATCAGAACATTGTTCCAAAAGATAAAAAAAAAGCTTAGCTGCACTAACAGCTATCATTAATTCTTCACAGAGCACACCAAAATTAGTTTTAACGCCCCATGCAACTGGAGTTTGCTGATACTGTATCTATTCTCATGAAAACATTCAGCAAAGATGAGCTACAGACCGAAAAACTTACACTGCTAAAGCATTATAAATACTTGTGTCAAGTACTACAGAAGTTCAAGGCTGTATGCCTATATTGCTGACCTACCAGATAACGTCATATCTAAGAAAAAACCTTAATCCGAACTATGCATAAATGTAACAGTGGAAAAAATACTTCAACACATCAAGTGAACTGTTCTGTTTAACACCTGAATTAATTACTGTGCAATCAGAAAAATGTTTTCCTGCTTTTAATAGTTTAACATTTGAACTCATTCTCTGAAAAATAAGGACTGTCTCATAAAGGGTCTATTTACAAATCAAGTGATTAAAGTAATGCTCAAGAAGCTGCAACTTGTGAACTGAAACACAGACGTTAGCTATTCAAATACTCTAGGCCAAATCAAAGAGAAAATAAAAATATATTAGCTTATACCAGATTTTGATGGAAAAAATACACATTAAGGTAGTTCATAAGGTAACATGTTTTACAACTAGGGTACCTTAGCATAAACACAGAATCCGTTGATTTATTTATCTAACAATAATCCTTTCAGGATGTAGTAATTTATCATCAAGCATGTTTTCATATGATTACAAGTGAATACTTACAGTACTCTAACGGCACAGACCTAGACTTTTAATTGGATAAGACTGTAAATGAGAGATTCTAAAGATGCAAAATACTTCAACCATACTTGTAACACTTTGCCTCTCAGGAATTACACACATTTTTTCACTTTGGCCCCTGATACAAAGATATAAAACATTTCTCTTCTGTCACAAGCCAGGTTCATGAGACACTGATGCCCACTTAAGCAAACCAGAGGTACATAAAACTCTCACTAACAACAACAACAAAAAAATTTTAGTTCACTTCCAAATGTTACTCATCTTTTAAATTTTCCCACTGAACTACAAGCAGCAAAGTTTCTTCTTCCGGGTTTTTTCTCCCCTTTCACATTTCAGATTTGTGTGTTTAAATATATAGAGAATATTTTTCCCCCCTGATCAATCCACATAACTTGGTAAAGTCAGGAACGTTATTTCCACAAGGAGGAACTGAAAACAGACCAGAGTATCACACTGAGTCACATTTTAAGTTAAAAAGCCCCAAGCAACAAAACCAAAAGCAATTTGATCCTTTAGTTGTCACTGCATCAGTCACCAAGCTTTTCCAGATAGCCTAATTGTAATTTGATCATTGAACACAAACCTACTTCATCTCAGTTAGACATGTATGAATGTACAAACAAAGATACAAGGCACCTTCTCAACATTAACCTTCACAAACAAGTATCTACCTGTGTCAGTTTTAAGTGTAGACCTGCCTGCCTTCCATTTTTTTAATTTTTCCCTTCCTGGAAAGACACCGCTGTTTTTTCTCTGCAGACTGTTGACAAACTCTGTCAATTCACACTTCCATGTTGATATATGATGCAGTCTTGATCGTGAATAAAAGTCAGAAATAAAACTACAATCTGAAGGTTTGGACACAGGTAAGGAAGCTGCCTTGCTAGCAGTAGGTACAGAAGTGCTTTTTGTGCTTGAAGGCCCCTGAACAGTGGAGTGGTGAGCACCATTTATTTTAGCGTTACTGTGCAAAGATGAAGATGAGGATGTATTACTTGTAGTCCTATGTGGATTCCACAGAAAGTCCATATGTTTGTTGCTTTGCTGCAACTGCTGCATTCTGCAGTCTCTAAAGTCAACCATGCCTTTTTCAGTCTTCCCCTCCTCCTGCACAGGGCCTGGGGAAAACCTACTTGCAACATCATTGCCAGAGGGCACCAAGCAATCCTGTGTCTTTAAGGCACTGGTAGAAGTGTGTGTGTGTCCGTTAAAAATGGCAGTGCTGTCTTTGTGAGACTGAATTCCATTTTGTTTCCATCTGGGAAGGACCTCCTCCAGCTCCATAAATTCAAAATCATCAGTTTCTTCTTCCTCTTCTTCATTCCAGCTACTTATTCCATTGGGTGTGATCTCATTTTCCATCTTACACTTTCTAATATGATTTCTGAAACAGACAGAATTATTTAGTATCATATCTTTTGTAAAAACCCACATACTCACGGGTCATTTAAAGTGCTATGTATTACCTTCCTAACTGATCAGTATATATTTGAGTACTTTTTACATTCTCAAGACAATTATCTCAAACTCTGAGCCATGTCCTCACAATGTCACAAAATATTGTATTGCTGTACAAAACATCTCACAGATTTGGTATATTACAAATGCAGCACTACCAGGAGTTTACAGAGTGATTAAACCATGCTCATATTAGAAAAGCTATTTCCTAGGCCTTCCATTTGACCAGCAGTCTTCAATTGACTACAGTGGTTATTTATCAGTTAACAGAACTGTACTACCACGGACAGCATGAATGGTGCTGGAATATGCAAACCATCACAAGCAGTTATCTTTTTATCAAAAGAGATTTTCTTTATCTAGTTAGAAACAAACAAAAAGAGGACAAAATAAAGCATATACAGAAAACTTCATTTAGAGAATTGTTTGAGATTAATGTGTTAGATATATTTCTCTAAAGGAAAAATCAAAAATATTCTCTGCTTTTGACAAAACCCCAAACTTTTTTTTCCCTCTTTTAATCATATAAAACAAATTCTGTCACAAGTGCACTGGCAATTTATAATTACTTTGACAATGTAGGGGCAACGCTTTAATTAAAAAAAATGACTCTGTAACAAACCCTAAGTGGAATTAAAACCAAGCCCTTTTAAGAGTTGTGCGTATTCTTTATATGTTGAAAAGAACCCAACCATCACTCCCAACTCCCAAAGGTAGAATTTAAGTATACCAAAAAAGGTGGGAAATATCCATCTATCCAGTATACCAGGCAAAACAGAAAGCCAACTAACAGTGGCAACATTTCGGTTAGGATTATCACAATCATAAATTATACTTAACATAATATTTTTGAGGAGTTGCATGGTTGAAAGTGGTATATCCAGTGGTACATATTTAATGTCAGTGGATTAGGGCATGCTTCTAAACTCATGCTTTTCAGACAAAATTGATGGGTTTGGAAGTATGACTATTCTTCTCATTTAAAGAATTAACAATGCAATAATAAGAGGTGATGTTGATTACATCACTCATTGTTTAAAATTTGATTAAGAAATACTACTTAGGATATTCATTTTGTGGCACTGTTTTATTTTCTTAAATACAGACAAATCTCACTGATGTTGTAAAGTCTCTTCAGCAATATGCAGAACTGGATTTCAAATAATTCAGCACACTGTGGAGGAATACAGATTACCATTACAAATCAGGAAGTTTTTTTAATCCATCTTCTCTCTCAAGTGCCACTTAAACCTTGGTGTTAGAATGCATACGGTATACTGTGACTTTTTTCATAGAATCTTGCAGTTGGAAAAGACCTTGGAGATCGAGTCCAACCATACCCATCTTCTGCTAAAAAGAACTAGTATGCATTTACATTTGTTCCTAGGCAGCTTCAGCAAAATTAATCAAATCACACTAGCTTTTTGTTTTTGAAATAAAAACCTACTTTTCAGTGTCACAAGTCCGAATCCTTTAATATATATGCCTGCTGCTTCCATAGAGATTGGCTATGTCCTAGGACTCCTAGGTCACGTTATCAAGTGAAGTGTGGTCCAAAGACTAGAGACAAGGCTTTAAATCAAGCTGTTTTTCTGTCCTCAACTATTTACAGAGCTATAACTTGTTTTTAAATTTCAGTGCCTCAGAACTTCCCTCTTATAAAACTGAACTGAATTTAAAAAACACTATATAGTTATAAATGCAAACCCATTACAGGTGAATGATTAGCATCTACGTGACAAGATAAGAAACACTTACACCCTGTTGAGATCTTTAGCTATATTGCTTGGACCTGGCATGGCATCTTCAGGTTTGCATATGCTATTAAAGTTGAGGCCTTTTTGAACACTTGACTGCTTGGTGTAAAGCTGATAAGGAATGTACGAGAGGAGACGTCCAGCTTTAATGCTGAAACAAACAAAAAAAATGAACAGGTTACTACTTAAGACATTTTTTAAAAACCCAACCTTCTATGCTAAAAAGTACTTCATGTACAACAAACTACTACTTTGGTCATTATCTTTTTGCTGTTCTGCTATACGTACTTGCAGTCCCTTCCATAAACTCCTTCCCACAACTAATTGGAACGAACTGAAAAGTAATTTGTGACGTAGTGACTGGTACTGCAACAGATATTTGCACAGTTGTGCTGCTCAGGTGTCTACATTCATTTCTCTTCTCCAACTGGCACACAAACCACAAATATTTAATTTCAAAAACAAAATAAACAATGCCCCGTCAAAAAAAAAGATGGCGACTGGTCCAGGTTATTTGAACTGAACAATTCTGAGTGATCTCTTTACCTTGGAATAATGTAAATGCATGAGTACTAAGCATAAACAGGTGGAGTCTGAAGGGAGATCAGCCAGGATGTGGTTCACTATTAAAGAGGAACTACTTCTTTCCATTCCAAAAGGATAATCACCCTTCTTGTTAAAAAATTATCTGAAGAAAGCTAGACACAGGAATAATTTCGAGACAGACCTTCCTTAAATATCTACTACAGTCATTTCAGTTCTGTCCTATGTGTTCCACTGCATCTCCCTCTTCCTTTCCTTCTTCCACTGAAACTACAATTACACTTGAATAACCACTAAAGAAGGCAGCCATGAACTACAAAGTGGAATCCTCTCAAAAATACATCACAGCATGATTTCACCTCTCCACCACACCTGTTGCTGGCAATAGAGATAAGAGTCTTCCCAGCTTGTACTTCAGCTCTTCTTCATATACAATTCTTCATATTGAAGATTAGGTCAGAGATGCTGAAACTTCTTAAAGGAGAGGAATCTCCCTCATATCAAAGCACCTTAATATTACCATTCAGTTTTGAAGATACTATTGGATTCAAATTTTTAGAGATATTTTAACTCAGCAGCAGATACTGTTGTTTTACACTTCAAAACCTGAATGCTTTCTCCGGGAGATGTGCTTATTAACTAGCTCAAATCTGTACTACTGTCAAGGGAGCTGGACAGCAGAACAAAAGCCCTTAGCAGTTTTCTTGCTGCAGTTAGAGAAGAATATAGTGGGGATCACATTTCCCAATTAGATAAATAAAAACTTGTTAGGCATATACATAGAGACCTGGCAAGGTTTCTATGGGAATGAGACAGTAAAAACAGCCCTAAAAACAAAACAATTAAATATTGTTTGATATATGAATGCATAGCGTTCATGAAGGAACATTATTTACATTAAGCATTGCTAAACAGAGCTAAAAATACCCATGGTGGACTTCGAAAGCTTTCCTTTACACAAGGTGATGATGCAGAAACTAAGCTTTTATGATGCCTGGTTAGACTGTCTCTCACAGTGTGAATCTGGGGGCATAACCACCCAGGTAATATTTCAAAATCATTACTGCAATTTCAAGACAATAAAACCCCACATTTATTTAAGAACTTGTTCATGCTAAGATTTTAGCTACTGGAGTAGTAGTAAACTACATCACTAGATCAACACACAATTTGTTTGTTGTTCTTTTTTTCAAACTGTATTGAAGTGCAGCAATAGGAATCCTAATTTAGCTGTATGATTCAACATCCTTCTCTATTCCACACTCCCTGGATCACAGAACTCTTAATCACGAAAAAAATTTAGGTTGAAAAGGACCTCTGGAGGTCTCTAGTCCAAACACTGCTCAAAGCAGCGTTATCTTTAAATTTAGATCAGGTTGCTCAGGGCTGAGTCCACCCATATTTTGAGTATCTTCAAAGACAGAGATTCCACAACCTCTCTAGATACCTGTTTCACTGCTTACTCTCTTCCTTACACTCAGTCAAAATTGTCTTTGCTGCAACTTGCAACTATTGCCTCTTGTGCTCTTGCTATGCATCTTGAAGAAAAATCTGGCTTCACGCTGTCTGTAATTTCCATATAGGTAATGAAAGACAATGAGATCCCCTCCTAGTCTTCTCTTCAAGCAGAACAAAACCAGCTTCCTCAGTTTCTTGTCATATATTTATATTCCAGGCCCCTATTCACATAGGTGGTACTCCTCTGAACTCACTCCAGTTCATTAGTACCCTTCTTGTACTAAGAAGCCCAAAAGCAGAGAACTCCATATGTAGGAAGTGCCAAATAGATTGGCACTTCCCTTGACCTGCTGGGTACAGTCTTGCTAATACAAACCAGTATGCTGTTAACGAGGGCACAACTGCTGGTGCATGTTCAGCTTGTGGTCTACCAGGACCCTCAAATCCTTCTGTACAAGAAGGTGTCTTAGCCAGTTGAGTTTTCAGACTGTTTGGCTGCATGGAATTAATTCTGTCCCATATGCAGGGCTCTGCATTTGACTTCATCAAGTTTGTGGCATCCCATTTGTCCAGTGTGTTGAGACTTTCCAAAGGGCAACTCTGCTCTCCAGTGTATCAGCCATTCCCTTCTATTTGCTGCAAAAGACAAACTTGCTGAAGGTACTCTCCACTGCATCACCAATGTCCCCACTGTTAATGAAGACATTAAACTACATCTGCCTCAGTGCTGATCCCTTAGAAACGCCACTTGTATCATTCGCTAGTTCATCTCTGGATACCTTTTATCCAGTCTTCTGAGAAATCTCGTCTGATTGCCACTAATTTTCAAAGATGACAGAGTGGCGTAGCACTACAATCAGCCAGTTACCTTTGGGTGCATTCTACCTTGTACTGTAGGGTTGTATATTGTCATGTTTCCTTAAGAG
Source organism: Tapera naevia (assembly GCA_033556795.1). Taxonomy (NCBI): domain Eukaryota; kingdom Metazoa; phylum Chordata; class Aves; order Cuculiformes; family Neomorphidae; genus Tapera; species Tapera naevia. The sequence continues at coordinate 20,535,668 of JAUMJJ010000029.1, forward strand.
AACCATAATTCACACTTCCTATACCTTTGGTAGCATTTAGTTTCTCCAAATTCTCCAACTAGGTACACAGGCTTTCAAGGCATGAAAGCAGACCTTGCTGCTAAACAACCTGAAGAAAGATAGTATTGAGCACCTCAAGTTTTTCTGTATCTTTTGCCATGAGGTTGGCCCACCTTTCCACAGCAGGCCGCCTTCACTTGCTTCCAGTATAGCTATAAAAGTCATCTTCCTCCCCTTCAATGTTTTGCTAGTTTCCACAAATGTTACTGTGTCAAACAAATGTGGTATCTCTTCTGAAAGCTGTACTGTTTTAAGACTAGTAGTTTCTATTGATTCAAATATTTTGCATTCTGAATCATCAGACAAAGGAAATGAAGTGTGATGTACTAGACAATATTTTCTTATCCTTAATCTCTGAAAGTGATTTTATTATAAATGTTGAAGAACATCAAAGGAATATTCAAATTTCAAAGTCAAGCTCTCAGATTACCTTAATTTGGCTTCCATTCAACGTGGCACAACCTTTCCAAGCTGCATAATTGTGTTGTGCAAAGGAAGAAATATTTAGAAGTGAGGTCTGTCTACAAGTCTCCCCCCTCATTTGTTACAGGAATAGAGACAGTAAAAACACACAAGGGGATGGCTAAAGCACCTACATATTACTCTGCAATACTGGATTTCGCAACTACTTTTACTGCAGGACCTCTACGCTATGTGATACTCATTAAACCAAAATTCTAGAGCTACTTGCATTTAACAACCGGTTAATGACAGTCTGATTTTAGGCTATAGTTCAGAATGTTCACAGTTCAGAATATGCGCAGCCTTAAATGCAACAATAAACTTCAACACATGCCTTACCATCCTTGTATATTTAACTCTGAAAAGTCTTATCTTACATAGTTCACTTGGCATATTCCAAATTATTGACATTTTTGGTGTTTTACCTTAATGTCTTTTTGGTGGCTCCCAAATAAAAAATGAAAATAATAGCCAAAGTAATATGTGCCATAAATACATTAACCTTTGGAAAGCAGACAGATGCCATAGTGGTAAGCACCAATAAAAGACAGGAATTAATTATTTATTCCATTATCAGCAAAGAATGCAAGTGACAAGCAGTAAGGAACAGGGTTACAGAGACAAGAAGCAAAAGACAAGACACCGAATAAGCAATTTGCAACCTGAATTCCATCTTTTTTTGTGAAGAGAATGTGCAAAGTACCATAGTGAAAGAAGATGGCATGTGACTCTGCAGTTAAGTACTACATCATAATGTGTGCACTCGAAGAAAAAAATCAAAGCCCCACAAACAAACAACTTTTTCTGCAACCTTGGATGACAAGACTGAAGATCTAACAATGCTGCTTTACCAGAAATTTGTGACGGTAACATTTTAGAGTTGATTCTTAACCAAAGTTAAAAAAAATCCCAAACCCATACTATTGCACTAACAGCAGGTGCACGTGAATATTCAAAAAATTTGGAACCTTTACAAGCACTGCACTGATTTTCACAAGCTGATCTACTAAGGAGAACGTAATTTGATATTCCATACACAAAGACAGAGTATCCAACCAATCAGTGTTCTTCAGTACTGTTGAGAGGAAGGGAAAAAAATGAAGGATTGTTGTGAAATTAGCTTGTATTCCAGATTCTGACACAAACCCTGTTCTACTGAGACAATGAGTTGCCTGTCTCCTTGTGCCCAGGCCCATGTATCCATTCTTAGTTCTTCTGATTCATTTTACAGTACAGCCTTCCAGAACCAGGAGATGAAGAATTTGAATGCAAGACACCAAAAAACCAACTGTAGGAGATTTCATACATTAGTTTCTAGCAGGTCTCTACTGAATGTATACAAATTGATTTTACCAACTTGGCTAAAATCGTAATGAGTTTCAACGGCATCAATGAAAACAGCTCCATCTTTCAAATAAAAACATACTTACCACCAGTTTTCCAAGCCCTTAAACTGTGATGCCCTAAAACTCTTTAAAAAAAAAACATTTGAAAAGTCTTTTCCAAACTGAGGAACCTATCATTTAGGACTGTTTAAAAAATTTTCCTTATATGTGGATATGAAACAGCTGAATCCAAAGGATAGAAAATCAGTCATCTGAGAACAGGAACTGCAAATAGGATTTTACAATTATGTATACAGAACAGTTCCTCACCTGTTTCTACTGGTCATCTAGGAAAGGGGCTAGTTAGGAATAGCATGACTCTGACAGAATGATTTCCGGAACATATTCCTGCCTGTTCTATTTCCCATGGGTTCCTCAGAGGGAAGAAGAGAGATGTAATCCAGATTAATTGCTCTGAGTCTGGCTATCATCTTTTTCAAGGATTTGAGGACAATTTTAGTTGAACCTGTATGTTCTGGTGCATGGAGGAACCAAAGAACACAAATTCTTTGTAAATAAAACTTGTGTCTTTTTTAGATTGTGATTTGGTTTTGTTACAAAGTCACATCATCATAAATGTTTACATGGATTAATTGCAATTTTATGAAAATACTTTTCAATTGACCTTTTTTTACAGACATAACGAAATTTATACAATACACAAAGAAAGAGGTTCAAAATCAATCACTTAGTACTTTCAATGGATTTGATATTAAATGGAATCAACAGGATAATGCAGTTTCCTGAAATGCCCAAGACTTTCTGAATGTTCTTAGTGAAGTTTCTTGAGGACCAATCACTAAGAAGCCTATCTTCAATGTAACAGTGGCATTTCTCCTCAGCTGTTGCAAGGATAGAGTTATTTTAAACTAAACCCTAATCTTAAAATGCAATCTTCTATAATGTTGTTTTTCCATATTTTTCTTCTTTTTTTTTTTTTTCCAAAAGGATAAAACTCTAAAAACAGCAGACCTAAACTTACCTTTCCATGATCCACTCTGGCCGAACTACTTTTTCTCCTTTCAATTCTTTTATTTTGGCATTTGGAAGATTTGTGGCAATGATGTGAGTTGTTTTTGATCTGGAATAATACACATGGTATTGGCCTCCATGTAACATCATTAGCCGCCTTAATTCATCAGCTGAGGGATCTATAAAATTAAAATCAGAAATATTCCTGTTTTGTGTAAGCAAACTCACAAGAAAATCAACTTTAATTAAGAAATATGATGCCATGATCAGAAAGAGTTCAAATCATGTATTTCTGAAAAAAATTACAAGTACTTCAAAGAACAAATCAAAAAAGCATTTCTGAAGAAACGCAGAAAACTGTTTCTGAAGAGACTGCTTCAAAATGTAAGCATTCTACTTGTTACAGAGGTCCTTCCACAACATTTCTGGGGGCGGTGGAAGGGGACACGCACCTCAAGTAGATTTAATGCTAAACTACATTAAAAACACTTTATATCAACATAACACAAAATTACATTAACTCACTTATCTTTTCACCAGAGCAGTTTATACGCAGAAGTGACAGAAAATATCAGAAGTGTTCAGCAACAGCACAGAACTCCTACTACACAATTTCTAATTTACTGAAGCAGTTCTTTATTTGAGCCCTTTGCTCAAAACAGCACTGCTCCATGTTACAGAAGCTATACATTTCAATTACATGATAGTCGCAACATTCTTGGCACAGGTCCCTGAAAAAGGCTTCTGGGAAGTTTCAAAAAGGTTATTAAGCTGTTTAACAAAACCCAGGAGAAATATAAACATAAGTATGGTAGACTGAAAATCTTACTCCTGTTAACATGCACTGTAAGTCCATCACTGAAAATGCATAAATGTCTTAACTCTTCTCTCATTCCCTCTGCCAGTATAAAAGGGTTCACTGTCTAAAGCAGTACACCACCGTGAGCAAGAAAACCCCAACATATCCACCTAAAGATAAATTCCATGCATGCACTCCAAGTCCAATGCAACAATCAATAGTTTGGAAAACTAAAAATCTAATATACATAAGAGTATAGAGAAAGTTAAAGGGTTTCACTTCAAATAATAAGACTGCTGAAAGGTGGAAAAACGTAACTCCTATTTGTAACAAGTGACCTTTCATGTAAATCATGGGTGGCAAACTCACGGCCTGCAGGTCAAATCTGGCCCTCCACCTTGTTTCATCTGGCCCAGCACCTTGTTTCTGCCTCGTGGCAGCACCAAGCTCCTTGCCCCTACGCTCCTGCCAGTGCACCAGTCACGTGTTCAGTGTACGTGATATGCGTTACGCTGTAGGAGCAGGTTGATGTGGGCCTCAGCAAAAATGAGTTTGACACTCCTGATGTAAATGACTGACTAAAGCAATACTTCCATTCATAACCTAAATCTGATTTGATAGTGAAAATTTAAACCATGAGCAAAGGAATACAAGATACAGAACTTATACAGTAATTGTTATGTATTCACTTAGCTGCAAGCTCATGTGTTTTACAGTTCTTTACTCCATTTAAGATGGCAAACGGATACTAGAACAAAACAGAATAGATCCTTAAAAAAAACAAAAGTTTCACCTGTAAAGCCATTGACATAGATGGCAACTCCACTAAAGATACTTGATGAATTTCCATCCTTCTGGTGCTGTATGGCTGAATCTGAACGGAACTGATCCTCCAATTTCTTCACCTTTGCTGACATGTACCCACCCTAATTTTTATGTTAAAAGAAAACAAACAAACAAACAAACAAACCATGACGCTAGATTTTTTTTCTAACTTTTACAGGCAGAAACTTGTCAGTTTTAAGACTGGAAAGGTAAGCAGCATTCCTTTAAATTGATTTTGCTTCACATACAAAAGACACATTCTTTTTTCAAATGCAAAAATAGTAGATCTTCAACCCTAAATTTTTATCTACAAGATAACTGCATCTTGTTACCAATACGGTAGGATTTATGTCATACTTCTTTTACCTTATTCTATTAGAAAAAGATTAGTTCTATATAAAAATTGTTATATAAAAGAAAGAAAGAAGAAAAAAAGAAATAAGAATGCAAGTTTGGATGCTAAATTGGAAGTTTATTCCCTAAAGAAACAATGCAGAGAATATTCACTAATCTCCATGCATTTTCAGTTCTTAAATATACATAAGACAATAGTAGTAATGTAAATATTTATGTAAATTAGGTGCCTCAGTTATTGATTATCCAACTATACAGAATATAGTGGAGACAACCATGAACATTTTGAAGATTATTTATTTTATAAATGGTGATTTAAAGCTACTCAAGGGTTTGCACTTATTAATAATGCGATTTAGTGGTTATTTTGAACTAAGACTTCAAAACCTGTTGATATTAAGAATGTGCTTTGAACTTAATTATTTGTCTTCAATCGAAGCAATAGAGTTTAATCTACAGCCTAAACTGTAAACCTTTTTTAACCAAATTAAAAAAAAGCCACTTGGTTTTGAACATACCCATACTCCCCAGCCATCACCTTCGGCAGCCCGTTTCCGCCATCCACCCCGCCTCATAGTGAAGCTTCTGCATAAGAAGATAAATGCTTGATCAATTATATGTTCAGTAATATCATCAGTGGCATTTCAATCATGTATTACAGGCCATCTAAAGATTATCAAAAGATTACGTTTTTCAGTGGCTTTACTCAATTATGAGTTACACCATTAACCTAGAAATGAAAAATGCATAAAAACCTAGTTAATCTGTTTTGTAGTAATGCAAACAGTAACTCCTACTACGTATCAAAAAAACCACATACACATTTTGTTCTATTCACCCAGAATACAAAAAACTTACTACAATGTTCAGTTTCCCTTACAATTTATTAAATTATTCCTGTTCATTAACATCTCCTATGGAAAAGGAGTAATAAATGTTTCATAGAACCACAGAATTACCTGAGATGGAAGGGACCCAAGAGGATCATCGAGTCCAACTCTTATCCCTACACAGGACACTCTCAACATTTACACCGTGTGACTGAAGGCATTGTCCAAATCCTTCTTGAATGCTGGCAGACTCGGTGCCATGTCTACTCCCCTGGGGAGCCTGTTCCAGTGCTCCACCACCTGCTGGTGGAAGAATCTTTTCCTAATATCCAATCTAAACCTCCCCTGGCTATCTTCCTGCCATTACCTCTAGTCCTACCATAGGTTGCAAGAGAGAAGAGATCAGTGTGTTTCACCTCTCTCCCTTGTGAGAAGGTAAACAGCTATGAGATCCCTTTTGAGTCTCCTCCAGGCAGAACAGACCAAGTGACTTCAGCCGCTCCTCATACGACTTCCCCTCTAGACCTTTCACCAGCTTCGTGGCCTCCTCTGGACATTCTCCAATAGTTTTATGTCCTTTTTATACTGTGGTGCCCAAAACTGCACACAGTACTCGAGGTGGGGCCGCACCAGTGCAGAGTAGAGCGGGACAATCACCTCCCTCAACCTGCTGGCAATGCTGTGCTTGATGCACCCCAGGACACAGTTAGCCCTCCTGGCTGCGAGGGCACACTGTTGGCTCATGTTCAACTTGCTGTCGACCAGAACCCCCGGGCTGCTCTCCACAGGGCTGCTCTCCAGCATCTCAGACCCTAGTCTGTACATGTATCCAGGGCTGCCATGTCCCTGCACCTGCCCTTGTTAAATTTAATAAATTTAAATAAAACTATTACTGTTCACGCAAAACAGTGACCAAGTCAGGAACAAACTTCCATTTCCCATTTGGTACTATCTACATGGTGGGTGGGTTGCAGGCAAACACCTCCTGGTACTAGAGATTGGATCAATTTCACCAAAATGGATTTACAGCAAATCATAAAAGGTCCAAACATTTGTCGCTCCAATGTAATACACTCCACAAATGCAAAAAAACCCAAAGGTCACCTTATGGTCAATGAAAAGTCAGTTGTTTAAATGTTCTATACCTAGGCTTGTGATTTGTTTCTTTGGGGGCTTTTGTTTGATTCTGTTGCTTAAGAATAATCAAATAAACATACCCAACCAGCCAAACTGCTGTTTTCCTTTATGTAAGACACTTATCTCTGGACCATGAGCTGTACACAGCAGAATTCCCAGATGAGCTATTAGTTGGCTAGAACAGAACTTGTGGAGGGAAAAAGCAATATTTTGGACTGTGGCCAGCTGTTCGCTGCACCTAAGCAATTCACATTAACTACAGCTGTTGTTACACTGATTTTAAAACATGGATTAATGATGTAGTAAGACCATGAGGTCACTGCCTACTATTACATCTCTCACTTTCTACTCTGTTTCCTAAATAAAAACAATATTTTTTCTTTTAGCTCTGAAGAGTATGAGGATAGGACACAAAGAGTAAGGTTTAAGCCAGTCACCATTATTTTACTAAATATTTAATTGCTATCCCTTTATCCTCCACAAAAATGCACAAAACTACAGTTAATGCACAGAAGGAAGTCCTCTTCAGTTTTCTTCATCTTTGTCTACTTTTGAGAAGATACCTGTTCTCTGGACTATCCACGGCATAACCCAGTAACAGAGCACAGAAGCTCCACTCAGCCTCCAGACTACCAGAAAGCACTCAGAGCTGTGGATGAAGATAACAATGAATTTGGTCATCTTCCTGCCCAGGCCTTCTACTGTGTTGTTCTGGAGACTGTCTCATTTACTACAACAAAATTTTGTTTCCTCTGAACCTGGCTGAAAGTTGAATTCTAGCTATCATCTCTTAAATCTCTTTTGTTCTAGAGCTACCAAGCAGGCATATTCTGAAATCCAGTTAAACTACCTTGGATCACAGGCAACTTCTTGCAGTTGCGACACTGACTGCAGGAACAAGACACAGCTATGGGAAAGCTTTCACAAATATGATTATTTTCATGGAATACTGCAAATACACCAAATTAGGCAACCATAGAATTACAGTCAAAGCAGGCATAACTACCTTGTAAAGACAAACTTCAGCTGTATATTTCAGGACCTCTGCAAACACAGGAATATCATGATGCACCTGTTTCTATCCTTCCTATAGCTGTTGTAATTGATACATAACCTATACACACATATGATGATGAATCACATGTCAAGGAGAGGAGTTCTAAACCAACAATTGAAACAGAGCAACCCCTCCTCAGCATGTTCTCTCTCTAGGTAACTGGATTTCTTACTTAGAGACCAATTTTTAATTGGGGAAGACTGGCTGGAGAGCTGCCTGGTGGAGAAGGACCTGGGGGTGCTGATTGACAACCTGCTGAATATGAACTAGCAGTGTGCCCGGGTGGCCAAGAAGGACACCGGCATCTTGGCCTGTATCAGAAACAGTGTGGCCAGCAGGACCAGGGAGGTGATTGTACCTCTTTACTCGGCACTGGTGAGGCCACACCTCGAGTCTTGTGTTCAGTTCTGGGCCCCTCACTACAAGAAGGACATTGAGGTGTTGGGAGTATGTCCAGAGAACGGCAACAAGGCTGGAGAAGGGGCTGGAGAACAAGTCCTATGAGGAACGGCTGAGGGAACTGGAGTTGCTTAGCTGAGGCTGAGGGGAGACCTCATCACTGTCTATGGCTGCCTGAAAGGAGGCTGTGGCAGAGCAAGTGTTGATCTCTTCTTTCAAGTGACAGGACAAAAGGAAATGGCCATAAGTTGCACCAGAGAAGGTTCAGACTTGATCCTAGGAAGAATTTCTTTACCAAAAGGGTGGTCAGGCAATGGCACAGCTGCCCAGGGAGGTGGTTGAGTCACCATCCCTGGAGGTGTTTAAAAAATGGGTAGCTTGAGTTTTTGAGGGACATGGCTTAGCAGATGATGGGTGCGGCTGGACTCGATGATCTCAAAGGTCTTTTCCAACTGGAAGATTCTATGATTCTAAGGCACGGGGCATTTTTAGTGGTTTGGATTACACCTAAAACTATCACTTCTGGCTAAGAACTTCTTGGAGAAAACAGAAGCGAATGTTCAAGGAAAAAAACCCATTTATTCATGAAAATATCATCTAGTGTTTTTAGATACTGTAAGTATCAGAGTACGAGCTTGTATGAGAAACCACAATTTTAACTACTGATTACCCAATCTCCTTTTTTATAAAAAGAATGACAGCTTTAAATGGTGACTACAAAAAGCACAGAGACTCTCTCTTCACAAGGAGCCACACAGAGAAGAAAAGAGGTAATGAGTAAAACGTGCACCAGGAGAGGTTTCATCATGATGTAAGAAAGAAAATTTTTATTGTGAGAACAACCAGTCACAGAAGCAACCTTCCCAGGGACATGGTAAGAGTACTCTGGACCAGAGGTTTTAAAGCTGCAGTTGGACAGAATATTAGATAGCCTCATCCAGGCCTCCCTACCCATGAAAGGCTGGACTAGATAGCTTTTCGAGGTCCCTTCCGGTCAGGGCTATTCTATGCCTACCAAAAAGAAAATCCCATATGAAAAAAAACATTAACTGTCAAAAAACCCAAAGACCCTTCAAGACTGTATGAAATGTACACTATAAGTCACCACAACATCAGTCTAACAAAGATATTCTTCATTACAATCACCAAGTACTAGAGAACACAGGATTTGATAGGTAGTTACTCTGACATCTATATAGACAGCCTCTTGCTTAAACTGAAGTATCCAATGCCTGATAAAGTGAAGAACTGCCTTCATGAGGGAAAGCTTTTCTGAATCTCCAAACACATTTAATTTTTCTTCAGGACACTGGGAAACAAGGAAGAGAAGATCTCTAGACTAAAAGCTACTAGATCAGAACACCAGAATCCGTAGGGCAAATCAAAATCAGAATATAGGGTACGTGCCTAGTTGATTAAAGCTAGAAATCATAAAAACAAAACTACTTGAGGTAGGAGTGTTAAAAACACAACATATCAACTGCTCAAAAATTGCCTACCTAGAGCCTGTAAAACTAGACAAGCTAGGCTGTAATGCCTACTTACAACATCTGATAATGATTCACTATTTCCTTGGCAGAAGTGATTTTTCACTCAGTCAGTCCACATAAATTCTAAACACACAAGTTAGGAACATGGTACTTCAGTGATTACTAGAGGCCTCTTGTCCAAGTCCTGAGAGCCATGGGTTATTTTCCTAGTGCTGATATGAAAACCTGGGAAACTAGTTTCTCCCCTTGTAGCTGCAGGAAATGAATGATGAATCCAGGTTTATGGACTAAGGAGAATCCTCACTGCTAAAGACTTGTGCTTGCAGTGTGAATTTTCCCTTGTGAATGAAGATAAACTCTACAGCTGCCTTGCTGAAACCTAAGGAACAAACAAAGGCCAGAAACACCGTGTACAGGATAAACTAAATCAGAGGAAAAGTTAAGCAAGATTTGAAACATCCTTACTGGTTCGTAAAACAAGAAATGTAAGGATGGTATGATGCTCTCCCTATAGGAATCACTATGAAGGGATGAGAAAGAGAAATGCTTTGTAAAGAAGCTTTGAAGTGGTGGTGGGAGATCAAGTCAGGGAACAGGTCAGTTTCAGGCAAGAGTTCATCTTTCTTGTGATTATAGTACCTAACTTGTTTCAGAATAGTTTTCTCTGTTTTCACAACTTGAAGAGCACAAATGCACAGCGACTCAGTGCAAACAAACCACCAGAGCTACTAGTTTTCAGGGTACGTCTAGAACCTGAAGGACAAGATATAAAGTGACCCTTCACCCAGAGACAAGCTTTTGAAACCAAACAAAGAAACCTGCAGCACTTAAAACCCAAATACCAACAAAACTCCACAAAAGCCTGCATGGTTAGAAACAGTATTCAGCGCAAAAAACTTCCCAAGAAAAAAGTCAAGTTAAGAAGTCCTATGATCAAAATCAACATAGTGTGGCCCTGCACCAATTTCTAGACCATGTACAAATTGTAAAATCTCTCCATTCTACAAAACAGGGCTCCTTAAGTAAAATTCAAATTTTTACTGGGCAATCCTTTTCAGTACTGAAGTTAGAAGAGCAACTATGTTTAGATGCTTTGCATGATTGGTGGCTCAGAAATACTCAATACAGTCTACTGGGAAAAGACATACAACATACCTTTGTGCACTGCTTCATAGGCCTACCATTATGCTTCCCAATCTACAAACACTTAATCCTATTATTAAAGACCATTAACCAAAGCCTACAGATCGAGCAGTGGAATGAAATGTTAAGTCTACATTTTATGAATTCTATAAACATGTCTGTGTGTATAGAAGAGTTGCACAGATGTGAATGTTGATGTTAAGTTAGTGTTTGTTTTAATCTGATCCTCAGCGCACACAGTCTGATGCAGAAAAGCTATTGCTTTAAAATATTTTAAATTCCAGATGGTATAGTTGTAAGACAAGTAGCTTTCCATTATCTGGGGCAGCTGGGATAATACAGGTAACAGACAAACCCAGACCAAATACACAGTTATTACAGGGAAAAATACTTGGGAGTACAGGACACAGATCTCAATGACTCTATGAAAAGTGAACATGGATTCTCATAGGCTTTTTAATTTCAGGTGAGTACTAGTCCTGCCTAAACTTGAGTTGCCTCTGTCATACTCTTCAGCACCTCCAATTCCAGATATATGGTGCAGAGACATTTCTGCTGCCTCTTCAAGTAGCCAACTTAAACTTGGCAGAATATATTAATGTTAAGATTTTGCACTACAGGAAAACACGCGAACTAACTCCAAAACCAAAATGAGGCTGCACTGTGACTCAACAAATAACTCCGCCACGCTTACGTCTAAATACATGGCAAAAGGAACTTCTAATCCAGGTAACCCAATGTCAGGTACTTGAAACCTATGTGAAACTATAACATGCAGTAACAGCTATCTTGCTTTTCTAACCAGAGTAAACATCCTGGTAATGTCCTGTAATGCAGAACTTGATGTAACTAACATATTCAAACACCACAAGCCTTACTCTTCAAGGTGTAACTAATGCAAACGGAAGTATGGATAGTTCGGGCCATTGCTAATAAGTATTAGAATCCTTGGCTTGAACTGTAGATTAAATCCAGCTCAGCACGGCTTAAAAGTTGTTTCCATCAAGTGGGTATTTTGTGTCCTCTTTGAGTTCCATGCATCTGCATTACAGTTCCCACATCAAACTCACCACTTGACTTGGCACTAGCATCTAAGCTCTTTGAGGGAAGAACTGCCTTACGTGTTTACACATTTCTCAGCATCAGAGTCCTATTCTTGGCTGAGTCTTCTGGAAAAGAGCTACTGCTACAAGGCCTACAACAGTTTTCTACCACCTATTGACAAGTACAGACCCTAGCAAAAGAATTTTAAAATAAAAAAGATAGTTCAAAAGGGTTTATTTAACATACAGTATTTTTAAATCCCCGTGATTTTAGGCACTTCAGAGCTAAGAATACTGTTCCATATTAATATAAACTATTGACTATGTAGCAAAGTAATTGAATTTTATTCTAGGCACTCTCACAGTGAAGTATCACAAGATGGTTGTGTCAACTTGGTGGCTGACTGCCACCAGAAGGGATGGTTCTGCTCTCCAACCTCTGGCTGGCCAAACAGGCTTCATCCTTTCCTCCCAACCTCTACACTACCTACGAACTCATGTGACCCATGTCTTCATAGTGGTGCTATATACAATTCAGCTCACTAAATCAACAGAAAATTTACATTATTTTACGGGTTAGTTTCCTGCCAGTTCAGCAAACTGAACCGACTCACAAAAGCATCAGATGAAGCCAAAGCAGACAGGGCAGAAAAGAGGGATGGATGGCACTGATCATTTCATTGTCAGTGGGATCTTACGACTATCTTGGATATTTCTAGAAACCAGCTTTAAGGGTCATGGCTATAACCAACTAACTGTGGTGTAAACATGGGTACAGAGTTGCAATGACCTAGCTACTCTTCACTAACTAGTCCTGCTTATGTTTTTTCTCCCCAGTAAACAAGTGGCGTAGGCTACCTCACTTTTTCATAGTGTAAGAATTTTCAAAGAAAGTTCCAGCTTAACAGCTAAGAAATGGTAAATCCATTCCCCACCTTAAGCCACGTGCCCATAATATAATCACTTCTAACTACAAGCGCCTGATATTAGAGTCAAACAGCAAGTTCTGTTTTACAATTAAATCCTTGATGGTATTTTAAAGCAATAGAAACTACATTAGCAGAAGGACATTTGGAAAATACCTGTTCCCCAAAAACTCACGACTCCCTCACATCCTGTGAGTAAACCTAAGAGTATAAATTAGGTTAAATATTAAATACAAAACTGCTAGTGAGCATAAGAAATTTAGAATTAGTATTTTTTCTAAAATATGAACATCCATGGCATTTGCTAGAAAGGTGTAATACCATACAAGCCACAAAAAGCTTTGAAAAAACCAAGTCCTTCAGAATCAGCTCCTTATGGAGTTGACGGCTATTCTAAAATTGTGTTCCATGCATACTTTCATTTGAGCTTGACAGCAAAGAAATTATACTCTGACCTTCAGTTTAATCACTCTCCCAGAGAGAGAGACAGGAACTCTTTGTCATGTTAATCCAGTTTCCAAACTGACTATTTTTGCAACTCAGAATGGTCTTTATTTCAGATCAGTTTAACATCGAGGACTACGTATTTTACATACAAGCAGCAACTAAGAGATACACATTTCTTTTCCTGGCTTATCCTCACAAATACCTAAAGCAGTTGTACAGCAAGTAACTATTCATGCAAGAGCTGTACAGAACAAAAGTGATTAGACCTTTTCATAACTGTCTTTCAGTCCGAGACGACAACTGTTTCAATTGTCGCAACTTAAGGAACCATGAGCATACAGTGCAGAAACCAGTATTGCTGCTCAGTCTGCACCAGTTCTGAGCAATCTGCTTTCAAGAAGATACTCTTTCTGCTTTCAAACGTGGCATGCAAGATGGTTATTTCTTTGAAATACAGCAAGCCAGATTCAACTTGAGACCAACTCTCAATGTTTCATTCCCCTCCAGGAATAACAAAGAGTAGCAGCTACAGTCCATTTAGAGCTTGTCACAAGAAACAGTTTAACTTGGTTGAATTTTTCTGCTCACAGAAGACTCACTTCAGTTTCAACATTTCTGCATTGTTTGGTAAAATTTCCTCCCCTTTTCCAGAATTCCTCAGTGGTGAGTGGCTCTTCATAGATTCTCATTCCTGTATTAAACCATGTAGCTCAATTTCCTTCTTAGTTCAAATATCAGCTCTTTGAAACAACTGTTCTTATTGCCACAACATACTTGCAAGTTTCAGCAGACTTCAGCAACTGGCTTCATTATTTCTCTTCCGCATTTGTAATCTTTTGGGGATTCAACCCTAAGAGGATTCAGCATACTCACAATCTTTAAGCCAGCTTCTAAATGTCTAGATTCTAGAATGAAATCTACTATGTAAAATGAGAACAAGAAGCATAGCTTGTGGAATTAGGACTTTCAATAGCGACAAAATGAATGGAGTGTAAATCACCAAAACGGAATTCTCCTTTTCTCTTGGAGTTGAGTATCTGAAACCATACGAGAGATGAGTGTACAAGTTGGGTATACCTCCTTCAAGCCCCTGTGTTAAGCTGTCTGTAGCATCTGACAACAGAGAATGGCATTACTCTTTTCTTTGAAAAGTAAGAGTGGGGTGTTCATTTTTTTTACCAAGAAAAAAATGAACTTGTTTAGGAAGTTTTAAGTTTGTGCACTCCTCAGTGTGATTACAATCCTGTCCCACAACTTGCGTCTTGCACAAGAAGCCTACACTGAGGCAAAGGTCAGCCAGTCAGCAGGTAGCATAACTAAACCATGATCCCTCCTCCCTCATAATGAGAATAGTTGCTGCTGCTAAATGTACTTCCTAAGATTTCCTAGGCACAACTGAAGGAAGTGTCCTTGTAAAACTAAAGAAAAACTCAACAAGGCAGGAAGAGTGGGTAAGTGGAGGTATATTTCAAAACAAATAACTGGAAAATTTTAATGAGGTGGTCAAAGCAAGGAATTTGCGAACACTGAATCTGTCAGCATCAAATTCAAAGGAACTGTGCTGATGAAAACCTCTCACATGCACGATCTGCAACTTCTCCAGACTCGCTAGAGTTCAGGCTCGCAGACTGCTGAAATCTTGTCAAGAGAGCTTAGATATTTTTGACTGATTTTATGTATCTGTTTGGATATATGTATGTCTGCATTATGTCCGTGCGCACCTGCATGGGTGCATGTGCATACACACAACAAATTTACCTTTGTTGCTGACCAATTGGATTGCTCACTACCTGAAATTAATCACTTCGGCTACAGACAACGGCATGGATACAAACCTACTCTCTGGACCAATGCTCTAACCTACACAATGAGTAATGAGAAGGAAGCACTTCTTTTCTACATGGTTTTTGTTTCAGGAGAAGCGCCCAGGGTATTTGTGCTTCATGCTCAACTCAATGTTATCAGTGTACACTGAGCAGGTGCTGATCAGGCCAGCCTTTTCAGGGGAAAAAGAAGAGATAAAACATTTACCTTGCAAATCTCAAGTGGTAGCCCACATCGGATATTAAGGAGGAACATCTCTCTACTCATATACAGGCAGTACAAAACACAGACAACAGCAAAACTTCTGAATTAAAGTAACTTTACCAGCAAAATATTGACAACTACAGATTCACTATTTAGATAGGTAGACCTTCAGTTTACAGCAGCTTCTGAATAACATCACTTAATTCCAACTGACATTGCATATTCAGGTTACTGAACGTTCTTCTGGATTTGCCTTTGAAACTGTCAAAGCTGCAAAATCTTTTTTTTGAGGTAAAATCTTCACAAGATACGGCCTCTATGCTTAGCCTTGAAGTTTTAATTCTGCATCTTTCATTAATCCATGTATACTACTTTTATCATCAACTCAGCTTGGAAAGCTAGGAAATAGGAAACTGAAAAGGCACTATTTCCAGTTTCCCAATGCTCTAATGTTTCCTGAAAACAACAGGCAGATTCAGAAATCAAGAACAGTATCCTGTCAATACAAACCATTATTTTAGTTCTCTAATTCAACTGTGAGTTGCATTCAAAAACATAAAGTGGTAAAATAAATTTACTCTACTTGGTAAACTGCACTAACCATTAACCTTACCTGCCATGGAGCCGTGGGCTTCCCTGTTTGTAAGAACTGCCAAGCAATTTCATGACCTCCTTTGAATACACAAAAGCCCCCATGTCTCCAAAATGATGTCAGTGGAGAACAACCACTTGTCCAAGATGCTGACTCATCATGCCCTGGACTAACAGTTACTCTGAGCCACCTCATGAAATGAAATCATAAACACAGCGGACAGAACTTTATTTTACTTTGGTTATTCACTAGAATAACCTAGATTCTAGTCATCTAGAATCTGGCCAAAAACGTTAGCAACAGTCCCAAGGATCCTGCCAAAACACGCTGCATACCTCACCCTGCCAGAAGCTCTAAGTCAATATGGAAAACCTCTAGAGCAGTTCTTTATCCTGCTCTGGGCAGCTTCAGCACTGCTTTCACATTTTGGCAGCATTTGCAAGAATGACTCTGCAAGGTGCGTGACCAGTGTCTTCCCCTGAGTGAACACAGCTTTCTCTTCTTCAGGCTTACTTACTTTCATAAATCAAGAAGCTGAAAAGGCCTACCAGAATTCAAGCACACCAAATAAGGAAGTTAGAGCTGGTAGCTTCCTTTATGTTTGTATTTGGTTAAAGTATTTACAGATAGTAGAAAACAGAGAGCAAAAATAACACAAAAAGTTTACCACAACATGGCAAAGTTTTACTTAGGCAAGCAACTGAATTTCAAACCACCAGCTACAGCAACATTAAATAGATACAATACCAGTTGGGAGACCTGAAGCCTTGAGATATGAAAATAGTTTGAAAAAAAAAAAATTACTTTCCCAAAAAGCTAAGACTGAAATTCAGCGACTATGATCTGCTGAGGCATTTACAGCAAAGAGTATGGAAGTATCCTTTCTATGGGTATACTACACTAAAAGTATCTCCTATATTATTTGAATGGTCACAGACTCCTTAACTACAGTAGTAGCAGTCCTTTGGTTAGCTTCGAAAACACAAACCATAGGAACAGAAATTTAAATCACAGCCCAGCACTTACATCTGTTTTACACACTCACCTCTCCTACCCAGAAGAGCAAGAAAGAAGTGTTTCCTAATTCTGACTTTTATCTTACGATTCTATCTTAACAGCACCAGTTACTCCACATGAAATACAGAACTGGGGGGGGTAAGCACAGACATGGGAGGTCCTCCTCCCTAAAAACATATATATCTCCCAATTAAAATGCTGCCTGGATTCCACAACAGAGTAGAAAGCTGCTCTGTGGGAGATGCACTACACAAATCTAGAAAAAGACAACTCCATAAGTACACTATATTGCATGTTTCAGAATACCTCACGCTCTTTTGCATCCACTTAGGATTTGCTCTCTTACTTTCAACTGTCTTTATAACTCCAAGGCCACTCACATTTATATTTGTTTCTAGTTCTTTCTCATTTTGCTATGCTTAGGTAAACACATCGCAATACTACCAAATTATTCTAATTATATTACTGAGGGAGGGTTTCAACATTTGTATATTTAGGTCCCTTGTTATATCTATATCAGACAAACATGCTGCTAAGAGCTGGCAGAGATCTCGGTGATAGTAACATACACCTTTAATTACAATAAAAAAATGTTCAATATTAAACAAAAATAAATACCATTCTTCATGAAATAAACAATAGCTAACAAATTAAACATAGAAAGAACATGGCAGGGTCAGGCAAGTTATTCTTTTCCTGCCTGTCCTGAACAACTGATTTATTAAAAAAAGTCCTGTGTAATCTTACTTTATTTTTCTACCTTTTTTGTGTTTGAACCATTCTCACTTTTTTATCTCTCTAGTAAATGAAAGGGATGGTAGAAAGACTGAAAATTCGCCATGAAACTTCTTTTTTAAAAAGACATCTGGGTTCAGGGATCAGAAAAAAAATAATAAATGTCAGCACTCAGTTACAAGATACTATCACTGCATAAAAACAGGCTGTGTCTGAGTATGTACATCCAGAAAGGTGGACTGGTTGTATATTTGAAAGGCCTCTTACTAAATAATGTATTGAAGATACGTACAATGCAGACAGAAAAATGTACAATCAGTTTACTATTGAGGCTTGAAATATGCTAATGTGTTTCTCCTGTTAAAGCTTTACTTTTAAAACAATCTCTCTTCAAGCAGTTAAACACCAGTGAGTCACAAGGCAGGTGTCTACACTGTGCTTCTACCCATACTGTCCTACCAATGACCTCCAGTCTGACAGTTTGAGATTATTTACTAACAGGGATTTGGTACATTGTCCAGCAGAAGAAATTAATTGAATGAAAAGACCAATATGGTGGGAATGGCGGCTAATAATGACATGCTTGAGACAAGATGGCAAGGAATTTGCCAGAGACTTGGATTTCTGTCTTACCAAGATTTATGACATTTCACATAGAACTAGTCCAGAAATAAATTTCATCTATAAACTCTTGCAAGTAATGGCAATTAGGTGACCGTTTAAAACAGCTCTACCTGAGCAACAATAGCATCTAAATTAATACAGAATTCAGATATCCCTTTTTTATTTGCTTCTTTGGACTACAGCACCAAATTTGAGATTGGACCTGGATTTTTAAATTGCTACAGAAAAAACACCAACTCATCTTTTCTTGAAGAAAATCTCTCATTAACTCAACCACAGTATTCACAGCCCTTTCATTCTGAAGACTGACACAAATTTTAAAGCATCAGAAATAACGGAAGAATAGAGCATACAACATGCAGATTTGCTACCAAAAAAATTATGTGCTTGTGATACTATCTTTCCCTCCCTTAAAGTAAACATGCCATTACTGTGCATCTCCCACCAGGGAGTGTCACAGGTCAAGTAAACGGTAACTGTATAGCAAAACGCACCATAGAATGACCGGAGTTGGAAGTGAGCCACAAGGATCATCCACTCCAACTCCTGTCCCCGTACAAGACAATCCCAACATTCAAACCATGTGTCTGAGGGCATTGTCCAAATGCTTCTTGAATATTGTCAGGCTTGGCGCCATGGCTGCTTCCCTGGGGAGCTGTTCCAGTGCTCCATCACCCTCTGAGTCAACATTAGATGGGGAATGGATAAGAAGAACCATCAGTGAACATGGTGTTCGTTAGAACAGCTCTCCTCCTCCCTTTCAGTACACAGCTTCTATATCCACCACTATTGCTCAGCAAACGCAACCCATGACAAGCACGACTGAAAAAAAAAAAACCTACAGACAAGATACACGATGCTACAGCGTTCGAGAGAGACAAGGCTTGCAATCACCAGCTTGGGCTTCCCTTCCCCTCCCTTCCTCCACCTCCTCCTCCAACCCATTTCCCTGCAATGACCCCTTAGCTGGCAGAAACCACTCACTTCCACTCTGCCTTGGGGGGGGGTAGCCGTGTTGTGTCTGCGGCGCAGGGTCCCATGTGACACACGGGGGTGGGGAGGGGGGGTTGGGAAGGAGTGGGGGTAGGGACCGGGGCCCTAGGCGCCCAGGCCCCCCCCCCCCCCCGGCCGCGCGCGCAGAGCGGGGGGCGCCGGTTACATAACGCGCGCGCCACCCTCCTCCTCTCCCCCCAGCTCCGCGCGCCCCAGGGAGGGGCTGCAGGCCCCGCCGCCGCCTCAGGCTCCTTCCTGCGCCCTCGCGCCCCCTCCATAGGCTCGAGAGCGCTGGGCGGCCATGAAGGAGCGGGGAGAGGGGGGGGCGAGGGTGTAAAAAGGGCTCCCGCTCAGGCAGCCCCCGCGCCGCCGCTCACCTTTCGCTGCGTCCCAGGCGCGCATTCCCGGCGGCGCCGCCGCCCGCCCTGTGGGGAGGGGGGTGGGGGGTTTCACATGGCGGCTCTTCCCCTCACGGCACGGAACCGCCGCCTCCTTGTTCCTTCTCAGCCCCGGCCGCACTCTCCCTTCCACTCTCTCTCTCTCTTCCCGTTCCTCCTTCCTTCCTTCTTTCCTTCCCCCGCTCTCGGTGTCCCCAGCAGCTCCTCCTCCCCCCCCTCCTCTCCCCCCCCCCGCCCTTCACTGCGATCGCGTCACGAGAGGGAGTCTCGCGCCACCCAACCGCCGCTTGGTCAACAAGCGGCGCGCGCGCCGGGCAGCGCAGCCCGGCCAATTGGCTCAGCCCGCCCGCCCCGCGGTGAGGTGGTGGGGGGGAACAAGGGGGAGGCGCCCCCTAGCGGCTGGCGGCACGGCAGCCCCCGCCGCCGCCGGGAGCGGCTGGGGGAAAAGACTCTCGCTCCCGGCACGTGACGGCGGGGAAGGGAGGGGCGGGGCGGGCGCGGGCGGCCGGCGCGCCTTTACGGCTTCTGGTCTTCTCCCCTTCCCCGCCCGCTACGGCCTGGGCGCGTGGCGGCGGCGCCCCCTGGCGGCCCTAGGGGAGCGCTGCAAGCGCGGGGGCTGCGGCCGCTGCGGCGGGCAGAGACATTTCACAGCCCCAGGGTGACATAAGTGGGAAGGGACCAACAAGGATCATCCAGTCCAACTCCTGTCCCTGCACAGGACAATCCCAGCATCCACACCGTGTGTCTGAGGGCGTTGTCCAAATGCTTCTTGGCTATTGTCAGGCTTGGCACCGTGACTGCTTCCCTGGGGAGCTGTTCCAGTGCTCCACCACCCTCCGGGTGAAGAACATTTTCCTAACATCCAACCTAACCCTCCCCTGGCACATCTCCCTGCCATCCCTCGGGTCCTGTCATTGGTCACCAGAGAGAAGAGCTGAGCGCCCGCTCCTCCTCCTTCCCTTGTGAGGAAATAGTGAAGTGCTATGAAGTTCCCCCTCGGTCTCCTCCAGGCTGAAGTGACTTCAGCCGATCTTCATATAATTTCCCTTCTAGGCCCTTCACCAGCTTTGTGGCCTCCTCTGGACACTCTCCCATACTTTGATGTCCTTATACTGTGGTGTCCAAAACTGGGAACGGATCTGTATGCCACAGCAGGCAGTGACCAAAACCCAGTGAGGGCTACAGGCTTGCAGGGCTGGCAGGTCTAATGTCCCCAAAGCCCTTCCACTGGCCCTGGCCACTCAGCCCTGTCCCTGTCCTCTTTGCGTCCCAGTGGCTGGAACGGGGCTGAGCCAGGGTCAGGTCTCACCAGGTGTTTCTCCCACAGGAAAGGGGCCCGCTTAGTCCCCTCACTCTCTGGGTATAGAGATAGCCTCCACTGACTACTCACATGTGATTCTGCAGTTTTTAATTAATCATAGAGTTAATTTTAATTCATCATAGAATGGTTTGGGTTAAAAGAGACCTTAAAGATCACCCAGATCCAACCCTCTCCTGCCATGGGCAGGGACACCTCTCACTAGATCAGGTTGCTCAAAGCCTCATCCAACCTGGCCTTGAACACCTCTAGGGATAGGTCATCAACAACTTCTCTGGGCAACCAAGTAGACTCATAGAATGATTTGACTCGGAAGGGATCTTAAAGATCATCCAGTTCCAGCCCCCTCCTGCCATAGGCAGGGGCACCTTCCACTGGATCAGGTTGCTCAAACTCTCATCCAACCTGACTTTGATCACCTCCAGGCTCTAATTAGCCAGGTTTCTGAAGGAAGCACAACAATGCTACCTGCTTTTCTTTGGTAACTTTAAACCAAATGGCCATTTCAGCCCAGTTTGATGAAGGGATTTCAGCCTCAACAACATGAAGCTTTACAAGTTTCATTAGGATGAGCAATAGTACAGTAGAATGAGAGCCCAAGGTAGCATATGCTGAGCTTTCCAGTGCTAGCCAGCATGCTTCCATGCCAAACCAGTGACAGCATGTGTGGGCCCTTCTCCAGATCTTCCCCACTTACAGTTTGTGGGAGAACATTGGAGATACTGTGAAGTGTGTCTGTGGGGAGGCTGGAAAGATGGAAAAAACAGCTGTGGGGGAAGACATAGGATATGAGGGGATTCTTGTATAGGAAAGTAGGTGTTACGGTGATATGGTAATGTAGGGGAAATAAATTCTTCGCAAAACTGGCTTATTAGTTGTGCTACTTACAGAAAACTTGTTTGATAATATATTGCCTGTTCTGCAGTTCATTTTACAAATGGCCTCAGTCCTACAACTGCATCCACTTAGATCTGCTAGTGGTCCCTGGATACTAGGCAGAACTCCAGTTTGGCTAGAAGCACATCAGTCTACCTACATGGACTCAGTTTCAGGGATGAGGCTGTACATGTCTCTGTAAGTAAAGTGCTTGTGTGGGAGCTTCTTTTTCTACTTGCACTGCCAGAGAAGAGGAACATTTATCCTGTTCTGTGAAAAATGTTACAGTATTTCAAGTATTTTTCACACTATGTGATAAAACCAAGACCTTTATGGATGTCCAGACTTTCCCCCATAGCTAGTTACATACTACTCAAGGTATCCAGGTAGTATTAGGAAAAGTCATGTTCAGGTCTGCCTAGATCTGTTGACCATCAACTATTTTAGCCACGATGGGGTTTCTTCATTTCACTTAGAGAAATACTAGGAAACCTCCTAGCACCTTCATGAGAAAACCCCAAATATTTGGCTTTCTCTCATTATTTTGATGAAACTTCTCTTCAAAATGTGCGTGTTCCCTCCCAGAAGAAAGCACTAACAAGAGTTTTGACCAGCTTTAACGTGTAAAATTTTGAAGGCATTGTGGCTAGCTACTTTCTGTCTTAATTTTCATCAGCAGTTATATTATCTAAAAAAAAGTTCTGAAGAATACTTTATTCAGAGAAGTTATATTATCTAAATAAAACAAATTTCACTGGACCAGCGATTTCCAGTTTTGCTGAGAAATGCTTCTACCAATCTCAGTCGTCCTTGCCATTCTGCAGCAAACTAACTGTTAAAAGTATTGCATGACTGGATGTGTGTATTCTTTTTTGCTTACAGAGCTATTTCTCTAGAGGGCAGTTGTGGAGCAGAAAGGCAGAAAGACAAGTGGAATAGGGATTAATTTAGGTTAGCAAGAACAGTTTTAAAATGGTTAGCCAGTGATTATATTTTATTTTTAAATAGAAGTTTACATATAAGCAAATTGTAAGAGGAACCTACAATTATTTAAAGAGGCATGCATCCCCACACTCTTTTGTTTTGTGAATTAAAGCTGGGGCAAGTGTTAACAGTAAAAAAGCCTAAAGAAGCCATACCATACTTTCAGCAAAGATTAATTAAACTAGGCCAATATTAATTTAAGAAGGAACAGAAAAAGGGAAGGAATTACTGTTAAAAAGAGAATAAACATAGTAAAATTTAGGAAAAAGGCCAAATATTAACAGAAATAAATGATCTATGTCTTGTAAAGCCCTCATGCTGCGATGTATCTGCACCAGCAGGCTGTTGATCTGACAGAGAAACATCTTGGGTTGTAGTAGCCAGTATGGGAACCTGGTCATATGCTTTTTCATTGTTAAATATTTACAGGGTGAAGCCTGGCTCAAAGCATGCTGAATTCAGTAAAAGCATTCTTGGTGTCTCCTCTGAGTTTGGAATCAAATCTGGGGTTGGGAAGAGAGGCACTGTACCTACAGGCCTCAGTGCAATGGGACTGCAGTCTTAGCTGGGGCATCTCAATGAGGTAAGCGTTATTGTTGAACAACCTTTTCCTATAAATCCCACTTTCTGAGTCAAAATCTGCTGCGGCTTACAGAAAGGATGTCTGATGTAATTTCAGTTACTTCAGCACAAAGGAATTTACAGGTGAAATATGAGAGGTGCAGTGTCATGCTACTAATATGGAAGACGTGACCAAACAGTGATCGTGGCTGCTATGGCCTCTGAAGGCATAAACATAGAACAAATCTGGGTCTCTTACTGTCAGAAAAAGAATGTGACAGCTCATGGACTCTTCCCTTGTCAGACAGTAGGAATATCCATATTTCTCACTCTGGTTCTCCTGGTCAAGAAGCTCTTGGAAGAGTCACCTGTGTTGAATTTATGCTGCATGGGGGACTGTTCGACTCAAGTTCAGTTTTCAGCAGTAAAAGCAGAGGTACTTCTTATTCAGGCAGCATGGGGAGGAGAATAGGGGACACTGAATTCACCTCAAAGTCTTGGCTGGGCTTTCTGGACATTTTAATGCCAATAGGCTCAGCCCCATAATTCAGCAGTCTGATACAGTGAATCAGCCCCCAGATATTTTTCTAGGCACTAGTGCTGGAGCACTGTTCTGTAAAGATGTACAAGGTCCTGCATTTTGGTTGGGGCAATCCCAAGCACAATTACAGCCTGGGCAGAGAATGGATTGAGAGTGGCCCTGAAGAGAAGGACTTGAGGGTGCTGGTGAACGAGAAGCTCAACATGATCCAACAAGATGTGCTTGCAGCCCGGAAAACCAATCTCATCCAGGGCTGCATCTAAAGGAGTGTGACCAGCAGGTTGAGGTAGGGGTTTCTGCCACTCTTTTGAGAACCCGCCTGGAGTGCTGTGTTTAGTTCTGGAGTCCTCAGCGCAGGAAGGGCATGGATCTGTTAGAGCGAGGCCAGAGGAAGGCCATGAAGATGTTCAGAGGGCTGGAGCACCTCCTAGAAGTGTACAGGCTGAGAAGAGTTGGGCTTGTTCAGTCTGGAAAAGAGAAGGCTCTGGGGAGACCTTACAGCAGCCTTCCAGTACTTAAAAGGGGTCTACAGGAAAGCTGGGGAGGAGCTTTTTGGGAGTGCAGCAATAGGACAAGAGGTAATGGTTTTAAGCTGAAAAAGGAGAGATTTAGATTCCATTATTAGGAAGAATTTTTTTCCTGTGAGTGTGATGAGGCACTGGAACAGGTTGCTCAGAGAAGTCATTGATGCCCCATTCCTGGAGGTATTCAAAGCCAGGCTGGATGAGGCTATCAGCAACCTGATTTATTGGAAAGTGTCCCTGCTCATGGCAGGGAGGTTGGAACTGGATGATCTTTAAGGTCTCTTCTGACCCAAACCATTTTATGGTTCTCCCCAAACACACCCAATGCAACAAACAGCCCTGTGAGTCACTGAGGCTATGGGCCGTCAACGTGGTGCTATTCTATGCACAGACATGGGTGTACATATGTCCCTCCTGCAACAGCTGGAGGGATTCACCCCTAGATTCATCCTGGTAATGCACACCGGCCAGACACCAGTGGTGAGCACCCCCTCCTTCTTGCCCTGCACCCCCTCCTCCCCACATTGCTCCCCCTCCTGTGTGCCTTGCATCCTCTTTCCTCCACCTTGCATGCCTTACCCCTCCCTCCCCGCCTTGCACTCCCTCTTCCCTGCCTGACACCCCCTCCTCTGTGCCTTGCACCCCCTCCTTCCTGCTTTGCACCCCTTCCTCCCTACTCTACACCCCCTCCTCCCCACTTTGCACCCCCTTCTTCCTAACTTGTACCCCCTCCTCTCCCCCTTGCACCCCCTCCTCCCCGCGTTGCACACCCTCCTTCCCACCCTGCACCCCTTTTAACCCGCCTTGCACCCCCTCCTATCCGCCTCGCACCCCTCCACCCCTACCCGCCTTGCACCCCCTCCTCCCCTCGCTGCGGTTCCCCTGGTGCCCTTTCGGAATGCTGCGGTGTTGAATAGCCCCGGTGCCAACCCCACGGTCTCCGCCCCCCCCACCGCCCCCGGGGAAAAGAGGGTACGTGCTCTTCTGGGGTTTCTCGCCGTGTAGGGGTAATTACGAACGGCAGCGACACGTTTCACAACTCCTGCAGTGCTGTAGTAACACAGCCTGCTGTAGTGATGCCCTAAATATTGACACGTAAAAGCTGCAGGATGATTGCAGTAGTTTCCTGACGAAGCACTATTGTTTCATGGTAACCAGTGAAATTGCTGTTGTAAAATCTCATCCGCAGCTTTGGGTCCTAGCGTTAACGTGGCATCAGCCCTGTCGCATGCACTTTTTTTAACCATGGTGCCAATTTTCTCCTAAAACACAATGCAGTCGCATACTTTAAAGTGAATGTGTTTTATTACAATTATAGTTAATTAATTCTGCTAAGTGGAGCTGCTTTTGCTCTTTCAGGAGTGAAAGAAGCTAGGGAAGAAGGGGATAGAAATCTCTGTCTCTCCTGCATGACTTTTAAACATCACACACAAAAAGAAACCTCTGTAAATAAATCTACACTTGCAAACAATATTTTTTCTTTTCTTTTTTTTTTTTTTTTTTTTTTAAAGCATGTTGCTAAGAGCAGTTAAGAAAGAAGAAAACAACCTAAGGTCAGAACTTGCAGAGAACAGCAGTCTACATTTGGGCCTGATGGTTGTGAGGCTTTTTGCCAGAGAAGGCTCTCTCAGGACAAGAAAAAAGGCGAAGGTGGAAAATGGTGGGAAGCAAAACAATTATGAAAAACAGACAAACCTGGAATGTTGGAAGGAACTAAAGTCAACATTTTTCTCCAGGTGTTTTGCTAATGATAAAGCAATGTGGCTGTTATGCTACAGCTGCAGTGCATAAGACCAGTGGCTGAAGGGAATGGTGTCATCAATGGATACTTATCCTGTGTCTTCAACCTGCCAACTAAGAAGAGGAAAACTTCTGGCACATGAGCCTGTTCTGATGGCTTTATTTCACCAACCGGATTTACCTCCCAGTAGTCATTTTGGCCAGAATGGACTAGTGCATCAGCCCTGTTTTGCACATAGCATGGATTTACTGAAGAGCCTGCAGACCCCTTGGTTCTCTTCTCCTCTTGCTTGTTACCACGGATAGGTGCAACACTCTTAACTGGTGTAGACTCTGTGGTCACAGCTGAACGATGAAGAGTCCTCCCTGAATCATACATTAGGGATGTGTCCACCCTTGGAACCAGGAAGACTGCCTAAAAGTAAGTTTTATTTTGGTTAATTTTATGCTGAAGCAGTCTAGTTCCACTGCAGTGGAACTTATTTTAGATGAAAATTGCACATCTGCAAAGATTTATACATCATCCTGATAGTGCTCTGGCATCTCCATTTCAGCAGCTCCCTTGATGCAGAAATGGTTTTGTGAAGTGCAAATATATGAGTGGCTCACCACCTGCAGTTCCATTTTCAATGAATCTAAAACCATGACTCAGTACTCAAAGATATTGTTAGGTAATAATATGGCAGCTATATATAGATAAAACACAATGAGTGCCTTTATACCATTGACATTTTCTTTTCATAGTCTTCCTAGGCTAATACTCACTTATTGTAAGTTCTGCGTCTCCACTTCAAAGACACATTGAGATGGAGTGCTTGATTTCTATTGCTGTGTTTCTTACTGTTGTTTCTTCATAACTTCCAACTGAGCTTGGAGCATTGCTGGACGCATAAGTTCTTATGGAGTTTTACCAAAAGCAGCTGCTTGCTACAGCACAGGATAGTCTTTAAAAAAACCCCAAAATCACTGTTAGGCAATGGGGAAAAAAACAAACCAGCAACAAAACTCCAGGTAGGGGTCTTTGTAATAAAGCTGGGTCTCTCACCTAACTCACCAGTTTCTCTATATTCAGAAACTCGGATCTCTCTTCTCAGTGACCAAGTAGATGGACTTCCTGCTGACGGCAAGATTTCGCAGACCCTTGTTGGCCTGTTTGCAGGTTGCATGGGAGGAGAGGTCTCGCTCTCTGAAATGTTAATTCTCTGCTGTAAACTCCAGGTAGTCTATATTTGTGTTAAGGCAGGGGAAGGATTTTTCTTTTACAAAGTCATTTACTCCCAGTCCTTTTTTTTGCCTTTTTCTACTTAAAATTAGTGTCTTGCATCTCTGCAGAATTATTTGAAATCTCAGTTATATGGAAAGCCATACTTTTCACTTTCATTCAGTGCTGCCAAGGGTTTGGGTTTTTCTTTTTACATTGTGATCAGGGATTTAACATGTGTCATTGGCAGCATTCAAACAGGCTTTCATATTCTCTCTGCACAGATGGCAAGGTGTCATTGCTGGCGTTCTCTCTCTCTAAAGCTATAGAACAGCTCAGCTTTTCAGTGGTGGAAATTCGTCAATACACTTATTCTGACTTTTAGAGTATGAGGCACCTGAATAAAGGTGAGTGCCATATCTGGAAAAACAAGTTACATTCTATTAAAACTTCCTGTTAACAGCCATGAAGGATTCTGAGGCAGTTTGGAAGACAGAGTTGTACTTTAGTATATTTTTGCATGACATATCTTGTGGTATCTCCAAGAATGTGAGTGTTGAAAAATGCCATTGACATCTGTGAAGTGGATGCAGTGGATTTAGTGAACACTGACACAGAAGATGCAATTGGAACCAGAAAGGATTGAATTGATTTCTTCTAATTTAGGTACCTACAGCTGAGCTAGCCTTGAATGTACCTATCTCCACTGACTATAAAGAGTCCCTAGGGTGACAAGCTAATCTGTAAAGGTCTGTACTCTAGAATGATGTTAACTAAGATGAATCTTACTCATGAAAGTCAGTCCCTTATACTTTTCTCACTTTTCTTACGTGAGGTCAGATTACAGGCTTACAGAATCAGAACGCATCTCTTTTTTTTTGTTTGCAAAAATGCAGGATGACCAAGAGTTAGGGAGAAAAGAAACAACTGGATAAGGCAAAACAAACATCTTTGCTACAGATCCAAGTATCACATATAATGGCTACCCAGGAAGTAAGACAACATCTTCAAACTCATCTCTGAACGCTCCTATGAATCCTACAAGTCTCAGTGCATCAAAAGTGCTTTAAGGACAATAGGGACCACTTCATCCTTTGGTTGTTCCAGGATGCTGGGAAACCTACTGACAGCTCCTCAGACAATGATCTTTTGAATTGGCCTGCTCTACTCTGGCTCTCAGCTCAGTGTGGAGTCCCAGAGAGAAGCAGAATTGCCACAACATTTAAGAAAGGGATAAAAAAGTAGAATGTGGGAGGTTAACATGCGGAAAAGAGGACAGTATGTCAGCAGGATGAAGTGGCATGAACGTTACAATTGAGCTTCTGCTGAAGCTAGAGATAGGAAAAGATCTGGATGTTTTCTGTGAGACAGAGGAAGAGACTGATCAATACAGGGCTGTTTCTTTGCATGCAGGCAGAGGCCTCTGCAATGCTCTTTGAGAGAGTATCAGTTGCTTTGGATGATGAGATAGAGAAAATCACACTTTCATTAAAGGAACATTAGAATCCTTCCAGTTTTTGCAAGGTTTCTGTCTTACTTTCACTGGATGCAAATTTGCCGAAGAGAAAGCAAAGTTGAGGTGCCAGGCAGTGTCAAAATATTATGGTAGAGAAGGGTCTCAAAAGTTCCAGTGAATTGGATTCCAGATGCATGCTCAAATCACACTACTGAATTCCAGGCAGTTTTATGAGGCTGTGCTCTGAACAAATCTTGCAGCTTTGATGTGCAGGAACAAGTCTAAAACAGATCACAGGACTTCTATTGTTAAAAAGGCTGAATATTGGCTGCCACTGTTCTCCAGGAATGGAAACTCTTCAGATGTGAAACCAGGTGGAGTTTAACTTGAAGCTTGATTTTCTTCTTGGAGACTTGAGACTAAGAGGAGGACTCTGAATTCCACTCGTGCCTGTGGTGAATTCCTCTGACTTACTTATTGATAAAGAATAACAGAATGCTGCCATGAATTAGCAAAACTCTTTCATAGTACTGTGTCCTAACAGAACCGACAATATTAGCGTAGTACAAAGTGAATGCTGATTTTTCCACGCTCAAATAGAAACACTGAGCACCTTGAACTCCAGCTGATTTTAAGTGTATGGAAAGTTTGGGATAAAATGTAGTGTATCCAACCACAATTATAGCCAAGGGCGAGTTAATTAGGCCAGATATGTTGGTTTCCTGCCAGAGAAAAGTACAGCACAAATTATTTATTCTGTTGTTTGTAGCTTTTAAAGATTTATCCATGGTTTGTGCTCCTAATACAAATCACCATGTAGGAACACTAGAAATACGAGCAGCAAATGTTGTTTGAAATCAGATCCAGTCTATCTGGACTTGGCATTCAGAAAATGCTATTTAAAGGAAAAAAAAAAAGATCTTTTTACATGTGAACCATAAAACAGTTGCAAAAACTTAACTTTCTGAACTGACCACTCTATGGTCATTTTCCACAGAAATAAATGATTAGAAAATTTGCAAGACAATGCACAGATTGCTTGGTTTTTCTCTTACCTGAATTTATATTGGATAGACCACTAATAATGCCACAAGCACATGCAATACTTTCAAGGGAAGACTGGAAAAGATCATCCAAAAAATCACTGACTCTGGCCAATAAAAGACATTTTTTTTCCTTAAATGACAAGCAAAACAAGGATGGGCAAGTCGCGTCGCTGTTGCTAAGATAGGAAAGAGAATGCCATGTGACACATGCATCAGCACAGCATAAGGCTTGCCCATAAACCCTGCTTATAAAGCATCCCTGCTCAGCCGACACTATTCTGGTGCCCAGAGCTGGGAAAAGAGCATGTGTCCCCAGCTGACCTCTGCTTCTTCTGCACACATCTGGTCTTCCATACGTGGAGCAACTCCTGAGGAGATTCAGAATAAGTTCTTTGCACTATGGAGCCATAGCAGTGCTGGTTTCTATATGGCTGAAGTCTTATTTTGTGTCCATGTCCCTCTTTCCCTTGTTTTCTTTCCTCATGTGCACACGTGCACGCACACAAACACACACACAGAGACACAGGACATGGAGGAGGAGATGTAGCATGTGCTTCTCCTTTCAATACTATAGTGAGAGCTGTGAGCTGGGGAGTGGAACACATCCTGTATTTTGGTATGGACACACCAGATGGGGTCTCTGAAAAATACAGCAGCCAATCTGAAATCTTTAGGATCCCTGGTGTAAGACACTGCCTTGTACTGTCCTCCAGCACAGGACCTGGGCTTAAAGCCATCTTTTATCTCAAGCAGCCTGAAGATATGTGAGCCGAATTTTTGCCAAAGCCAACACTTCTTTATTAATGCAGCAAGTGGCAAATTCAAGTGGGATGATCTGCCCAAGGTGTGAGGAGATCCTGTGGATTCCTATGTCTCTGCTCCTGAGCCTCAGCTGAGCTCCATGTGTGTGAAGTCTCTGCTGATTGGATGGTAGCATTGGAATCGCAGAGAAATGATAAAGAACAATGCAAGTGGATTCAAAAGGGATTTGGATAATTTAGTTGATGAGCCAGCAGATGGCAAATGCTGCTTGGTGTAGAAAATGAGAAGTAATTAGTCTGGGAACAAAGAGCAAATGTAGGGAACGGGTATTGCATCCAGCACGCTGATCAAAGAGAGAAAGGGGTTACTGTGGAAAAAAAATCATAGAAACCAGCACTTCAGTGCACAGCTGAAATAAAAAAGGCAAACAAGACACTAGAGTGATGGAACAGTGAGCTATAATGCACCATGGAAGAGGCAATAGAGTCCTCTGGAAAATGGTTATTAGGCCCCTCTAGAACACTGCATGGAGCATGGGTCACTGTCTCAGGAAGGTTATGTTTGGAGAAAGGTGCATTATGAAGCAAATAACCTCTAATCGTTTCAATCATTTCAGTTCTGAGGCAAAGTTAAGAGGCTCATTCTGAGGGGTTAAAGAGACCTTAAACAGATTTTAAAATTATAGTGATGATGAGTACAGTTACCAGACAATACTCATACTGTTATGAGATTATAAAAATTAAGGAAGTGGTACTGAGCAGAGAGCAGAAACTCCACAAACTGTTGCACAAAAAAAGGTGGTGATGTTCTCACTTCATTGAGTTAGCTAAGGGTAAGTAGAGCTTCAGGAACACGTAACTCAGTCAAGTGAGTGATGCACAATTACAGTACATGAAACTGTCCTGTGGAACAAGCAGGAGGACAATAAAGATGCAAATAAAAATAGCAAAATTGTTTAGGGGAAGAATCTCTCCCTAGCATTTCAGGGTTTGTTTTTACTAGAATTCAGTTTATGCAGGTTCCTAAACTGTATTTGTCAGCCTTTCCACACAAACTGTAATGAATGTGGATTGCCCAGCTCACATTCAAACAGGAAAAAAGGAGAGGGGGAAGGTAAATGTTGCCTTTCTGATCCTGCTCAGGATCATGCAGTGTGAAAATAAGCTAACTCCAGGCAGAGAAAAGTTGGGCTGCATATGAGAAGATGGGACAGCAAAAGGCTGAATTCGAGGTCAACAGGTTGTTTACAAGGCTAGGGAAGGATGGCAAAACTGGAAGCGTGTGTACCTGCAAAAAGGGATGTAAACATTTAAATGCAGTTATTATAAATAAGTTTCAGGCACCTAAGCCTACCAGAAGTATGAAGAAAATCTGCGCTTGGTTGTGTAGGCAGCAGAGAGGCACGTGAAGTAAGTTTACAAGCATGTGCTCTGGTGCAGATACAGATCTGCTGCCACTGCAGCTGGATTGAGCTGGAAGAAGCCTGTATCTCCTGCCTAGCCCTGAGGTTATGAAGCTGATAGATATGGTTTTGAGCATATGGATTAACTTTATGGACCTTTACAAAAAACTTGGGCATCTTTAAATTAACGCCATGGCCAGAGAAGACAGCATGCCACTTATAAAAAACTTTATTCTTAGGGATGTATCATCAGGAAAGAGGAGATTCATATGCACAAGCCTCCTAACGGAGAGTTATTTTCTATGGATTAAGCCTAGGTGACAATCAAGCATTACTTTCTGTAAAATGGAGTGCAAAAATGTGAAAAGGTGCAGGAAAGACTGAGCTTGACTCTGGGCTGAGGTGGGGAAGGTAGAGAACTCTTTCTCTCCCTGTCTACATGGCTGCAGATGCACAGCCGTAGCCACACTGTATTAAGGAAATTGTGTTGTAATAAAAATGCCTTGTGCTGATTTACTACAGGTGGTACCATAGCTGTATCACTAGTGGAAAAATGCAGGTTTGAATTTGCTGACACTGTTGCGGCGAGACAAAGCTTTTCACTGCCTCTGAAGCTGATGTAGAAGTGGGAAACCAGAAATTGTATAGTTCATGTAGGCTGATGATCTAGCCTTAAAGGGACCATCATCAAGTGCTTCAAATAAGACAGAAGGTCCTCAGACAAAGATGTGGAAAAATCTACTCCTATAAAGGGCTAATTTTAATTCGTCCAAGGTTGGGTACTGGCTTAAACTCTAAAAATCTGTCTTTTTACTTCTTCCAAAGTTTAGCATAATTGTTCTGACTGGATAATCTTGTGATCCATATAGCTGGATCGAATCCTTCTTCGAGTCCTGCACGGTTCCTGACCTCAGCACTTGTTGTGGTGATATCTTCCACTGCCCAATTACACTTTTTGTGAGAGAGAATTTAATTTGATCAGTTTTGAATACGTGAGCTCTTCATTTCACTGGATGGTCCTTTATTCTTGTGTTAAGCAGCAAGGTGAAGTGTCAGATTCTTCTCTAGAATATTTGGTATTTTGTCTTACTGTGTCCTTTCTTATCTGTCTCCTTTCTGAGATAAACAAATCTCATTCCTTCCAATCTCTTCCTGTGTTAGTCCCTGCCTCTGCCTCCGACTCCCATTTAATTATTCTCATCCTTACTCTCTGACCTCCACCTCTTTCTGGAGGAAAAGGACACGGACAGTATACCAGAGGAAAATTCAATACTGATTGGTATAAAGGGAGAATATTTTCTGTGTTATTCACCATCTCATTCACTGAGTAACAGAACATTTTGTTAGCTATTTGGATTGAAATTGTACCCTGAGCAGATGTCTTCATTGAGCGGTCTGTAATGTTTTTTAGGCAGTTGGTGCTGAGCTTATCACCTCAGACCTTAAATACTCTAACCAGCTCCTCTCTGGTATCTTACATTCGTGATGTCTTGCTTCATTTGGTAGATACCTTGCTAGTTAGGGAGTCTGCATTACCCAGTAACCTGACCTTATCTAGCTTTTCTGAATCCTTTTTTCTACCATGTCAAGAAGGTCTTATTTTTAAAAGGCCCTTTTAGTGCTTATTTTTGCTGTTTGTCAGCCTTTATGCCACCCTCAAGTTATTTATGGCTTCCTTTTCATGTATTAGTAGTTTTTACAAACTTTACTCACACTGCCCATGCGGTCTCCGTGGTAAGACCTTTTCTGTGCCAATTATAATATTTCTTATTATTACCCCTTTGTGGTTATTCAGATCATCTTTAAAGTCTAATTTCCTGGTAATACCTCCAAGATGCAGTGAAGAACTGTAATGCAGAGTCATCTGGAATTCCACAGTATGCCTATAACACATGCCCAGATGTGAAAGCACGTGCAGCACAATAAAGGTGGAGCTGCTCTTAATATTTAGCAGGAGATGTAACCCCTCCAGACCTCTGAGCTCAGGTTTGTACATGGAGCAAAGCAAATTTGTGCTTTCTGTGTGAAAAAGAGCTACAAGTGCTTCACCATATATGTGTTTGCCTCTATGTACTAGATGTTCTTATGGTGAGGCACTCCATTTTCTGGCTATGCCTCCTTTCTCATGAGATTGCTCCTTGGAAAGTTCACAAATAGCTCATGTGGCATTAGATAGGCAGTGATCTCCATGGCTGCCAGGGGAGCCAGGCACTCCAAAACATTTCAGTCACTTAGCTTATCCCACCCCCATCCTATTATGACTCTGCGAAAAGCTTTCTTGGAGTTTTGGAGTTGGAAGTGTCTCTTCCACACAGATCTTGTGGGCTATTTTTTTGTCTAGGAGGCCTGTTTGCAAAATCTTGTCTTCTAGAACTAAACCCCTGAACATTCTTGAAACAGAAAAGGGAATTGACTTTCAAGAGTTTCTTGTTTTTTAAGCCCACTTCATAACAGAGTGCTGTTTTGCTGTGTTGACAAGATAAACTAAAGTATCTTACATATTAGTATGTAATATTGGAAATGGGTAAATTCTCAGAAGCAAGAAGTTGGAGTGCATTAGGAGTTGACTGAGTGAAGCTCAGGAGATACCTGAAGAATATTACCTGGGAAAGTGCCACTGTGAGGATTTAGTTAATGCTAAGGTTGCGATATCTTGTACAGAAATCCGCAAAGCACTTGTTTCTGCAGTCGTACTTGAAAAGGAGCAGTAAGGATATGAGGATTTGTCCAGTTAATTTTAGAGAGGGCAACTAGGATGGTGAAGAATTTGCAATGCTATTTAAAATTAGGAAGTCATTGATTAGTTGAGTCTTTTTATGACTTTAATAAATGCAATGTAATCTCAATGTCATCTCTTCATTATGAGCCATCTGTGACTGACACACACGTTTTAAATTGGCACTTGTAAGGCAAATACAAAGGTGAATAGAATAGCAGCGCTGAAAAAAGCAAACCCAGTTGGGGTCACTTCTGTTTCTTTAGTGTAAAATTTTCAGAACACACGCACAATAAAGGTATAATCAAAAGTGAATTTTGGATTGCTTTCAGGATTCCAACTGCCTTCCATCTTCTCAAAGCACCTATTCATGCTTTCATAGGAGCTTTATGAAAGCATGTGAAGTAGGTATAAATTTACTCCTATCTTATGTTTGGAGACAGACAATATAGCTTTATCCTTTTCTTGGGCTTTGTCTGTATGAGGATGAGGAGTGTTGTGAGAATGACCTAAAGCAGCAAGACAAGAAAAAACAACTTTTTTTTTTTTTGTGTGTGTACACCTCGGTCACTGAGTTGAAGCTTAAATCTTCCACTCCTGCAGTGTTTTAACTTGAACAACTTAATACACAGCTGACGATAACTTACCTTGTTTTGATTAGAAACTATTAGCTCAAGCCAGGTAACAGAACCTAAGACCCTTAAATCCTTCCCTAGTCAAAATATATGTTTTAATGGAAAAAAAGAGCAAGTTATGTCTGCTTCATCTAAATGTTTTTTGAAGCTTTTATTCCATGCAACATCATGAAGAGAGATACTAAACCAATCCACTGGGTCCGTATTTGCCAGGTTGCAGCCACTTGCCAAAACAGAAGATACTTTGTTTATTGTTTTGTGTCCTTGAAATTTATGGAACTTCTATTACTCTTATCTTACTGTTTTCAATTTATCAGTGAATTCAGTAAGAACTACTCTATTGATCATATCAAAGGATCATTTAGCCTAATGAAGTTTTTTTTTCTGACTGCTGCCAGTGCGGGATGTGCGAGAACAGATATAAGGAATCGAGCACAT
The DNA here is from genome assembly GCA_033556795.1 of Tapera naevia. Taxonomy (NCBI): domain Eukaryota; kingdom Metazoa; phylum Chordata; class Aves; order Cuculiformes; family Neomorphidae; genus Tapera; species Tapera naevia. Next base: position 20,571,584 of record JAUMJJ010000029.1, read on the forward strand.
GTGCTGTGGCAGTATGTGTCCCAGCCCCTTGGCAAAGGTGCTTTGTGGCTGGTGCTGGGACTGCGGAGCCTATCTTGGGAGCAGATTAGGAACCACAATTCTCTCAGGAGCTTTCCTTGGTTGTTAAGGCTCAGAGTCAATCCATCACTGTTTTTCTCTCATTCTGTCCTTTTGAGACTTGCATTCTGGTCTGCACAGCTTCAGTCAGAATGCTCACATATGTTGGTGCAGCTGGAGTAGGGTCTCTTCCTGGGAGAAGGCCTGTTTATGTTAAGAAAGGCTTGCCTGGGTGGAAGGGATTCTCTATGGCCCTGCAGCAGGTGCTCATACTGTAGAAGGGGCTGAAGTTTATTGCCTTGCTCAGGCACCGCTACTTGCCTGGATCCAGGAACTCTGTCCTCAAGTGACGGTTTTTAATTGTTCATCCAGGTAATCCCTAACCCTCCATACAGTGCACAGGCTAGCCTTGGGCCTGACACAGGGTTGTGTACTCTGTTTGGGGCCCGGCCCCTAAAATGGTGTGTCTTGTTACAATGGCTCAACACTTAACTAGCCATAGCTGCAAAAGCTTGCTTTTAGTACTTTTTGAGAAGCAACCTAGCAGTGAGAGGGCTGGGGATATCTCTCAAGGCAATCTTTCAAAGATGTGCATCCTTTTCCCACCTGCTTTTCAAAATGGACATACTCCTTGTGTGTGGTGTCCACCTGCTCTGTTTTGCTTGGAGGAATTTGTAAGTCATAAGCTATCCATAGCACTGTGGGACTGAGAAATTCCTTTCTGGGTAACAGGAAAAAAAAGGATTGTGTTTTTCATTATTTTATACTTCCTGTAGGCATATGTACTATCAAGTCATAGTTCTTGACATATGGAAACTCAGCTTCTTATTTATAATAGTGGTGTTTGAAAAATGATTGCAGAAAATCAAATCAGTAGAAACTCACTCTGTCAGGAGTGGTCCTAGGAGACACTGTAAGAGTGCATCTCTACTGATTTGTAATTCCTTGTAGCACAGGAACTTTCAAGTTAATAATCTGTATCCAGGTAGTCAGACAGACTAGGTTTCATTTTAAGAAACAACCACACACACTGCTGGTTCCTATTTTTAATTTGAATAAAACATAAGAGTCACATCATTAGGAATGTGAGCTTGACGTAAATGTAAAAGGACCACGACAGGGTCTGTGTTTCAGCAGTACTTGTTGCAACATTTCCTCCTGTGTTTTGTCTGCGGGCTTGCACGTTTAATGAAAAAAATCACAGCCTATATTCTATTTCGAAATAGCGAATACTGCTGTCTATCAATATTTTTGTCAAATTAAGAGCAGCAACTCTCCTAAAATCCAAAGTTTCCCCATATTTTTCCTTTTTTTTTTTTCTTTCAGTAGAAGTATTCCTTGTCTGGTTTTGAGTTTTCTTTTTTTTCTGTTCAGTTTTGCAGTTAGCTTTGATACCATTCAAAGGGAAGCCCTGGGGCAGAATTTTTAGCAAATAGCATTCCAAGAGCTGCAGTCAATTCTTCATTGTGCTGTGTCTGTAAATCAAGATTGGGTGCCTTAATAAAAGGTTAGGCTTCTCTTCATCGAGTTTTTAGCCTTTGATAAAGGAATCCCTTGATGAAATATTATGGCCTGTGTTTTCTTGGTAAGTAAGGCTAGATCATTGTAATGGGCCCTCCAGGTCTTTGCTCAATGACACCTGATTTCTTTCCTGACCTTGAATTACATTGAGAAGAGGAGGTTTTCGAGGAACAAGTTGGGAAATAAAACTCTGTGTGAATATCTTGCAGTGTTACCAGCAAACCATCGAGGCGTTCAGGGACAGAGGCAGTGCTGAAGCAAGCAGGTCCAACCTGGCAGAAGTTAATGGAGCTGTTTCTGGTGTGTAGGACTGACCTGGCACCAGTGTGGGAGATGGCAGTGGGTTCGCTGAGTCTTGGTGGTCTCAAAAACACAGCTACACATAACTGTCCCTCTGGTGTGTGGTACGTCATGTCCTCAGCCACGCTGCAGGCAATGCCTGGGGAAGCTGTCTCCATCCTTCCATGATGGCAGTGCCTGGGGAGACCATTCTTTGCCTGTTCTCCTGTCTCAACAGCAGACTCCTGCCAGTGATGGGGACTAGCAATGCCATTGCAGGTCATAAACCAGAGCTTATTCCTGAAATATATTCCTTGCCCTCAGTAGTGAAAGCTCTCCATTTGTGTGCTTCTATATGCCATGGTTACAGTGCATTAAAGGCACCTTGGTGTAAGGATGGTGACTCACGAGAGTGCAGAACAAGGGATAACGGTTTTAAGCTGAAAGAGGGGAGATCTAGATTGGATATTAGAATGAAATTTTTTATTGTGAGGGTGGTGAGGCACTGGAACAGGTTGTCCAGAGAAGTCGTGGATGCACCATCCACGGAGGTGTTCAAGGCCAGGTTGGATGGGGCTTTGAGCAACCTGATCTAGTGGAAGGTGTCCCTGTCCATGGCAGGGGTGCTGGAACTGGATGATCTTCAGGTCCCTTCCAACCTAAACCATTCTATGGTTTCTTCTGGCCTGCCCCAAGATGTTCAGCCAATACCTACCCTGACTGTCAGATGCTGCTTGGGAAAACATGATTTCTGCAGTAAGAGGCAAGAAAACATCTGAACTCTTCATCCCCAGGTATTGATCGAGCAGAAAAGAACCACCAGAAGCTACCACTTGTGCAGTGGTCCTGTTAAACCAGCAGCATTTAGTTTTGGCCCAAAAAAGCACACTAGAATAAATATTTCTGAGACATAGTAATCCTATGTGGGAAGAAGCTGTAGGAATTGGGAAATAATTGGTGAAAAATATGTGTGTGTATGAACAGGGGAAGGCAGGGTGGAAAGTGGCTCAATACTTGTGTTTCTAGTGGTTTTATCACAATACTGGCCTATAAATGGTGAACTGCCACTCTGCAGCTGCTGAGGTCATGATTTTCTTGGCACTACTTAGAGACGTCAGTGGTCTTGAGGTACAGGGGCTTGTCTTTTGAATCTAAATAAAGAAGTTCGGATTGGTTATGTGCTTATCCTTTGCCTCTCTAAAAAGCACTGCAGACTTTGTTCTCCTTTCCCCAGAGAGCTGCCTCTTTTCACATCTTTGATTCTGTCAGACATCCCAGTCAAATTCGGAGCTTTGCTAATGAGATCTGCTTTGACAAGCAAACCTTTCCTCCTTGCTTGTACAAAGATTTCAAGTGAGCTCACCCATGAATGCAATGTGGAGAAGGGTAGGTGCCTCAGGCAGGAGCATCGACGTTGGCAATGGGACCCAAAAGCCGTAACACAAAACCAGGCACTTTTTTCCCTCAGGAAAAGGTTTAAGAAAGAGACAGATGAGGTGTAATTGAGACAGAAGGATGTTGATTTCATGGTTTATTGTCACATTAAAAAAGTAATCTTACTGATGAATTAATATTTGCTTTTTAATATAAAAGTGCTTATTCTTACAAATCCTTAAGGCTCATTCTGTTACATTACAGTAGGATTTTTCACCATCCCAGAAACTGTGCTACATGAGTTTTATATGAACTGTGGACATAGCAAAATCTCCAAACAATAAAACAAGTCATTAATAATTTCATTGCCTTTGTACACATGAACCGTTTAATTGTGTAACATAATTTAACATGAAAACAAACAAAAGCAAAATAATTTTGTATTTTCTAGTTTGACTTGGAACTGATCCCCAAAAGATTTCTATTTTGCTTGAGCAAATGGAACAAGTACAATTGGTTTTGAATCTCAATTTTTAACTCATACAGCAAAAAGGAAGGAGCAAGACAGAGGAGTGTTACAGATGCAGCATTTACCTTAAGTTTAATACTGAAGAGAAAAAGAATGACCACCAAGCACAAGTACTGTTCATATGTGTTATATTTATTTTTGTAATGTCCTTATGTTGTACTTCTACTTAGGTAAAGCTCCCACTGAAGCCAATGTGAGTTTTGCCTGAGGGAGGAAAAAGACCAGGGCTCTCACGGGAAACATTTTAGATTAAGTAGTTTATTATTGTTTTGTTTCACAATGGAAAAATGAAATAGATGAAATTTACTAAAGCTCTTGTTTGTATTGATCGTAAGTGGAATATGATTTCTGGCATTTACTATGATACACAGATAAGAGTATACCGTATTTATTTTTACTCATAATCAGAGCTATATTACTTGGATGGACAGTGAATCTGCTATTTCTATTTAAATTTTAGATATCTATGTACCGTAAAGACCAATTTTTTTTTTTTTTGGTCAATAATTGGGTAAAATACAGTAACTAAAGAAATACCTAATGCAAAAGATAAAAATAATTTAAAGCATTCTGGAGCAAGGGGGGAAATGCTAACCGATCTAATAAATAAGGCAGTTTAAAGCATTTGTGATTGCTACTGTGATATATGTACATACTTTACAGCATAAATTACTGTACAGAATACTTCGTTTATTAACCTGCGTAAACAATATTGCCTGCTGTATGGGGACATATTGTGGGATTATGTTTGTTGGAAAGATAAGCTGCTATAACTTTTTGCTGGGTGAAGGGGGCCTTGGTTAGCATGTCCCCAGAGAGAAACATGAGGGATATTTTATGAGCTGCAAATAAAGCAATCCTGACTTGAATAATTTTAAAAAAAGTCTGCTGACACTCATTGCTATAAACAAAATACAGAAATCAATCTCTGCAGTTTGTAACAAAAGTAAGTCTGGTCATAATCTGATCTTTGCCTACCTCATCTGGTCAGGGACCATCACTTAGAAGTTCATTGTGTGAAAAGCAGAGGTGGAGAAGAATTGCAACATGGCAGTATTTTGCTGTGCATCATCTGCACTGCCAGTGTGCCCATCAGGAGGAAAGCTGGGGGCTGGACCCCAGACTGGGACTGCTGCATTGCCTTTTCAGCATGGAAAGAGACAAATCTCTGCAGGACAATTCTTCATAGCCAGTTCTCAATGGCAGACAACTCAATGAGGGACAACTCTTCATGGGACAACTCTCCGTAGCCAGCTCTCCACAGTGAAAACTCTCCATGATTAGGGCTAGGGCCTCTCCATGTGGAGCTGTCCATGTGAAGAGTTACCTGTGTAGAGCTGTCCCACAGAGAGCTGGCTGCGGAGAGTTGTCCCATGGAAAGATGGCCATGGAAAAGTGGCTGCGGAGAGTTATCCTAGACCCTTTTCAGCCACTGTTGCTACGTGCAGCATGGGAAAATGGTGAGGGAAGTAGGACTACTGCAATTATTGCTACTGGCTGGAGAAGTAATAACAAATCCAAGCATCTTGTTATTTTAACTGCCCTGTATTGTCTTCCCTGACCATTTCTTTCCCTCACCCACCTGCAGCATGATTAGATTTTAGCTGCTGTATGGTGGCAACTCCATGGAAGAGAGTCTCTGTAGAATGCCTACCACAACATGGCCCTGGTCAGTGGACACCTTCGCAGTCCAGGTTTCCGTTAATAGTATGTCTAGAAAGGCAAGGAGTTGCCATTAGTGAAGTATGTGTGTATGTGCACGCAGTCATGATCTGTTACACTGATTATCATCTCCATCTGTCACGGTCAACATGGAGCAATGTCTTTGCACAGGAGGACCAGAAGTTAGCCTTGGGCTGCCCAGAAAGCAGGTCTTACACTGCTTCGGCTTATGCCCCTCCTCTTGCCGTCTGTGGAAAGAGACAGTCTACCAATGGCACCACAAACACACCTTAACCTGGCTGCACTGAAGCTCTCAACACACCACCACTCTTTATGTCTCCATCAAACAGCTAGGGATGCTGCCTGGCCAGCTCTAGGAGCTACTAGGAGACTGTTAATCTGCAGGCAGGCCATGAGCTTTAGGGTGGCTTCCAGGCTGTTGATCATGGATAAAATTACCTTGGCCTTGTGATCTCACAGTCAATCTCATCTCTTTCACCATCTACAGAAAACCTGTTCCTTCTGTTTAAAGGAAGCCAGCTTTACTTCCAGACAGCTTATGGAAAAAAGTATTTTTGAGTGTTTACTAAACTGGTATTTCAGCAATCTTAATAGAAGAAAGGTACACATTCAGTCTTTGAGGAACTACTTACTTCTTTGGATCTGGATGCAGTGAATTAGAGAGTGGGCAAGGGATGGTCCAAGTCTAAAATATACGCTTTAAACATCTCAGAAATAAATGTATTTACCACACACGTATTTTCCTGCATATCTGCCCCTTCCCAACATGATCTCAGCCTCATCCTGCATCAGTGCATTCTAAGATATTCGCCAATTCCAACAGGCACTCTCATTAGCAACAGGTACATTTGTAAACCTCAGGTGGAATTTATATTACCTCTATATCTGAGCTCATCACCTAAATACCCTTTGTAGCCACTGGACAGAAATAAATACCTCTAGAATGTGATTCATCGTGCTTATTTTACACATTCACTACAAGATGAAGTGAATCCCAACTTCTCTGTTTAAATCAGGACCTTTTATTCTCTTCCATCCCACCTTCTTTTGTTATTTAACCCCACTGAATTGATACAAGGCTGACTGCATGGCCTCAATGGCCTAAAAAAGGTCCTTGCACGGGTGTAGGGCCACCGTTTCCTGTTGGTTCCATTGCAAGACCATAAAGCAGCGATGCTCATTGAAGCAGATCAGTAACACCGTGTCAGGTAGAGGAGCTGGGCCATGAGACACTGCCGTAACCCCTCCAGCTACACTGGTGTTTCACACAGATATTTGAGTCATCAGCATTAAGGGCTTTTAGTCCCCAGATTAGTGGTCTTTCCCATCCACCTTCTGACACAGAGAAGAGGAGCTGAACAGAAATTGTACATGGAGGTATCACCACTCACTGCCTCTTCCTCATGAGGAAAACGAATTTTCTAACTAGGAATAATGAGAAAAGGTAGGCACCAGTCTCACAGGTGGAGTGGGAATGAGAAGAAAGGTCCTGAGCTGCTTGGAGCAGCTCTGCACTGTCCTCTGTCTTTTCTTCCGTCAGTAAAGTCAGCTCTCCCTTGTCCTGTACATTACAAGCCCTCAATGGGAGAGGGAGTTACGGAAGAAAATGTCTAAATCTGCAGGAAGAGCTGACTCTGAGATCAGGAAGGCAAGAATAAAGGATGAGAAGACAAAGCAAAAAAAATAATGCATTGATCATGGCACTAATTAACAATGTGTGAGTTGCTGGAAGAATCCAGAAGTCTCTATCCTTTCATGCGGCACCTTATGCAAATAGAAGACAGACTTATTTGTCATGGGTGATGGCAGACCACCAAAGAGACCATATCCAGAGCCACCTTGACAGGCTTGAGAAGTGGGCCTGTGCAAACCCCATGAAGTTCAACAAAGCCAAGTAAGGGTCCTGCATGTTGGTTGGGGCAACCCCTAGTATCAATACATCCTGGGAGATGAATGGATGGAAAGCAGCCCTACAGAGAAGGACTTGGGGGTACTGGTGAATGAAAAGCTGGACATGAGCCAGCAACGTGTGCTCACATCGCAGGAAGCCAATAGTATCCTTGGATGCATCAAAAGAAGCAGGTCGAGGAAGATAATTCTCCCCTCTACCCTGCTCTTGTAAGACCCTACTTGGAGTCTTGTGTCTGGCTTTGAGGTACCTAGCACAAGAAAGACATAGACCTGTTGGAGCAGGTCCAGAGAAGGGCCGCAGAAATGGTCAGATAGCTGGAACACCTCTCCTATGAAGAAAGATTGAGAGGGTTGGGGTTCTTCAGCCTGGAGAAGAGAAAGTTCCAATGAGAACTTATTTCAGCCTTTCAACTTGAAGGAAGCTTATAAGAAAGTCAGAGAAGGTTTGTTTTTTTTTACCAGGGTCTGTAGTGACAGGACAAGGGGCAATCGTTTTCAACTGAAAGAGGCTAGATTTAGACTGGACACAAGGAAGACAATTTTTGTAGTGAAGGGGATGAGACACTGGAACAGGTTGCCCAGAGAAGCTGTGGATGTCCCCTCCCTGAAAGTGTTCAAAGTCAGGTTGGATGGATGTTTGAGCAAACTGATCTCATGAAAGATCATAGAATCATAGGATGATCTGTTTGGAAAAGGCCTCTGAGATCATCAAGTCCAACTGTACCTGTTCTCTTACTAAACCATGTCCCTAAGAAACTCATCTACCCGCCTTTTAAACACCTCCAGGGATGGCGACTCTACCACCTCCCTGAGAAGCTATGCCAGTGCCTGACCACCCTTTCAGTAAAGAAATTTTTCCTGATGTCAAGTCTGAACGTCGCCTAGTGCAACTGCCAGATGCCCCTGCCCATGGTGAAGGAGTTGGACTAAATAATTTTAAGGGTCCCTTCTGACTCAAACCATTCTGTGATTCTATGATAAATCTAAACAGCAAACGAAAATACCCTTTTTCAATACAAATATTTTCTGAAACGGAAATGAGAAAATAAACTAAAAAGGACCCATCCTTTGGTAAACGTTATCTATGCCTAGCTTGTTCCCACAGGAATTGTTTCCTTTCTTGAATTCCATATCTAAGGATGCCAAGTAGAGGAGAAAAGGATTATTAGAGCTAAGGAAGGAAAGATTTGTTAGTATTGCCTGAATAACATGAACAGCAATAGAAACATTTTGTTGATGTGACTGGTGTTCAGTTCTTGGTGAAGTGCTTTACTGGTTACTTCTAGAGGTAATGTGTTAGAGCATAGCTGGGTCTTTGAATGTGGGACAGTGGTTAATGATGGTGTGATCTGGGAAAGTAAACCCCTGAACATTGTACTCCCATCATATTTCTGACTTTCCAGCTCAGTTACTGGTAATGTGCATCACAAACAGACATGTATTTTGTTATGAGAGGCATTTTGTTAATGTTTCGTTAAGCAGCTAAGCCTCTCTACAATGCACCATTCTAAAAGAAAATATCCATTGACTTGATGTTATTTGAAGCTGGATTTGGAAGAACAAATGATTTTAATACTTCTGAGGCTGTTATAAGAAAGACAACTAGGGGGCAGATTTCTTTCACAGAAATACTAACTGGCTCAAAGACATAAATAGATTTGAAACTCTTAGGATGGTTACACAGCATTTGGTTAACCTATGCAGTTTGTCCTATTATGGGCTGTTTTGATTCTTGCTTTCTACCAGGATCAATGTTATAGATACTCTGGGAACAGCAATTTCACCTAGGTTGTGATTCCTCTCAGTATTTAGCACAAGTTTTATATACTTTGGTGCTTACGCTGAGAGCTTACATGGTATTTAAGGATTTTGAGGGTCTTGTAGCTCTGGACTCAGGGGTGAGATTCATCCAGTGTACTTAGCAGCTTTCTTCCACAGCTCTTCTACAGCACTTTCCTTCTGAGGATACAAAGTGATTTGCAAACATTAATTAATTCTCATAAAACCCTATGAGGCCAATAATTGTTAACTATACCCGTGTTAGTACATATGAGAAACATGAGACCCGAGTGCCTTATGATCCATGATGTTCTCTATATTCACTCCCCAAAACGAATATGTGCCCTGGGACAGGGGAAATCCCCATTTTTTTCATTATTCTCTTGTTTTCCTGGGACTTTCTGGAGTCTTTCAAGGGGAGCTACAGCATGCGAGATTCAAGCTGCACAGACTGGAAAAGAGAGGGAGCCTTGCTGTATTTGCCTATGGTTTTGTGGGGGAAAATAAGGTCCTTTATGCCACCTGTGGGTTACTTGCTCCATCCAGCATCCCATTTGAAAGGCAGCTTGGGCTGCCAAAGTAGAAATCACCCCTGAAAGTGCAGCCATCCTTGTGGACTTAAAAGAGCAACAGAACAAGACAGCAAGCAGAGGCAGAGGAATTACTTGAAGAAATAGACCCATTTGAATCCTACCCATCCCTCTGAGGAAAACCATAGTCTTCTGAAAGAATGATGGAGCCTTGGATGCTCCAGATTTTAGTGTTTCCTCTATGTAGCTTTTGTGAGTTAAGCACAAACAGGGCCTAAAGTGACTTTCCCAGTTCGTTAATGAACCTTAAGAACAATTTTCAGCATGAAAACCAGTAATGCTGGAAATGGAGTCTTGGCCTTATTAAGCACAAAAGGCAGTGTTATGAGAGATATTAAAGTAGCCAAATTTTCATGCTAACAACATTGGACGAGAGACATTGTTCTCCAGTTTTTGAGACAGAATAGACATAAGATCATCTAAGCGCTTTTCTGAATGCATTCTGACAAATTTATCTACAGTTACATGGCTTCCCAGGCCTTGGTGTACAGCACACAAGCTAATTATAATTATGATAGTGATCAGACCTAGCAAGCCTTTTTAAGACATGAAAATAAGAGTAATTCTCTGGTTTCAAACACAATGAGTTCAAATATGTGATGCAAATGCTAACAAAAAGATACCCAAATGAGAGGCATGTCAGGTCTGCACCAGCCAAACTTCTATTGTTATCTTAACAAGTCCATGTTCTTCAGGCATTGTTTGTATTTCTATTGTGCCAGGAGATTTTATTCTTTAGTTTGAGGATTCTCCCTGAACGGAGGAGGGAGACGTTGCTAGTGCCATGAAAAAGAAACATTTCTTTCTGATATATTAAGCATTAAGAGGATTATGTAAAGGCAAGGCATACTACAGGAGATGTTCTTAATATAGCTTTGACCATGAACCCATGACCCTCCATAAAATTTAGGAGACTTAAAAAAACCTATTGCTTTGACAATCCTTTTTTTATTTAAAAAAATTCTCCTTGAGAAAAGATCAAGGAATTAATCCACTATTATTTACATGAAATTCAACCTTTCCTGCTTAAAATCATGAATCTTTTAATGTCACATCTGCAGGATATCTGAGGCAGATGCCATTAATCTAAGTCATTCCACAAATTCCAATTTCATTTGGATTAAAACCTACAACTAAGTCAGTAAATAGTATATACTGTACATGCGTTAAGGCTGGTGAATACTGAAGTCTCTTGGGTAGATAAACTAAGCAGAGATTAGCCAGGTCTAAGTATATATCCTCATCTAGGAAAAAAAAAAGATATCCTGACATTTCAGTGATGTAGATTTGAATCAGTAGCCATGAAAAATGCTTTAACATTTGTATTACAAAAGAGATACTATGGCACAGTCCCAAAGGTGCATTCTTATAAATTAATTAGCTGCACAAATTATTTTGATAACAGTTACTGCACTTCTGAGGTGATATGGCTGCTCAGTGATGAGTACTTGATGATCAATGGTAGGCACTAGTAATATCCTTCATGCGGAGTGACTTTTATTACTATTTAGATTTACAGTATATACAGATGTGTTTGTATCTACACTTAGAGCTTGATCTTCTTAACCTCCTTTACCTAAGGTCCTCTGTTCACCATGATCTCTTCCTTTGGGGACCTGTCACATTTGAATAAAAGAAATAGGTGAGCAAGGGGTTGGATCCTGCCGTGCAGCAGGGAGGACTAAGCTTGGCTATTGGCCACACTCGAACCTCTGCCTTCGCTGTTCTTACCTGTCATTCATGCCACCATGAAATTATACAAAGGATTGAGGCCAAGTGGTCTATGTGATCTTGCTGCCTGTGAGTATCCTTTAGGCTGTTCTGCATTTGTAGCACCCACCTGCAATACATGGTTCCTATGAAGTCATTCCCATTGCTTTACCGACTCTGACTGATTCAGAAGCTTATGTTTGTAAGTAAGCCTCTCCCTCCAGGCCTAATCCGTCTGGATTTATACAGAATGACTTCTTACTTTCACAAACCAAACCCAAACACTGCTGCAGCATAAAGAAGCCTGCATGTTCCTGGACTTTTACAACAGATTACCTCAAGTAAGTTTCTTTCACGGAACCTCAAAGAGGAGCTTTCTCTGCTGGTCCCAATAGAACATACAAATCACCTTCAACTCATAGTGAAGTGCCTAAGACTATTCCACTAACATGGGACATGTTCTTAATTGGACCAAACCACACACATTTTTCCAGACCAGGCCCTAAATAGATGAAATGAAGTATTTGTCACACGAATGTGACTGAATGCCACATTCAGTCATCTAAACAGCAGCAACCATATACTGCAAGTAGTCTGCACAGAAGAGCATACTATTCTAAATAATCTCACCAAAATAGTACAGCTGCAAGAAATCCTATGGAGAGAAGACCAAAACCTCTAATCCATTTATACATCTGGTTGGTTTAAATGGCGGCTATTTCATCCTGTTGCACCACCAGAAGTTAAGGCTCAGTGTGCTCATCAGACAGCACAGACAGCACAAAAACTAAAGAGCAGTGTTTTTTTCCATGGAAGCAATGGGTATTTTAACTGGAATGATTCAATATAAGAACAATGTACAAGAAAGGACAATCATCCACAAGAGATCCTTGGTACTTGGAAATGTTACAACAGGACAGTACTATTTCTTGCATTTCTCTGAAGTTTCTTGACATATTACATCCATACAAAGAGTTCATCGTGATTAAGAAAAATATCCCAATCTTAGTAAAATAAACATGCTTCAAAGTTCTGTACTTGAAACTCAAATGCCACATATGCAATAAAACTAAACTCCATTTAAGGCAAGTAATGTATGTCACTTCTAAAATTTCTCAACATTAAATAGCAGTTAAGGGCTCCTAACTCCCCAAATGTATCTGAAGATAAACATAATAGGCACCATCAAAGAAAACAGAAGCTAATCTAATAGGAATTTCACTTTCCTGATCTAAGGAGAAATCCCACAGTACCTTCATACGGTATGGAAGCAGCTGACAGAATCTAGTTGCTACTAGTCTAGTAAATCACGACAGACTTCCACAGCTGAAGATCAGGCAACTGATAAACAGAAAGGCACCAATCGTCTTCTCCATGATACTTTTGACCAAACCAACTGTGTTCCTTCTGGGGTGAGTAACAGCCAGAGTTTAAGAGTGATGGGAGGACTCAGAGGATGTGGATTTCGTCATTTAGTGGCAGGTCCATGTTCACTCTTAAAGCCAGTCACACGATAACTCTCAAGCCCATGCTAAGAGGTGACTGCAGCCTAAGCTCAGGACTTCTCTTGAGGGGAAGTATCTGAGCACCAATGGGCACATAAATATATGCCCAGGATGGCTTGGGGCTCGGCACTCCCTTAGTAGCAACCCTACCGAGCTGCTTCAGAGAACAGGCTGAATGCTCTGAGTCTGAGCAATAGCTGGCATTCTGGTAAGTAGCCTTGATGAAACAATGCAGGTATGTGGGGTTCAGTGTGCTCTCAAGCTCACTTTTTACCACAGGGTACATACAGCCTGCATTGCCACAGATGTTTTGCTGAAAAAACGTGCTGCATTGTTTGATATTTTTTTTTCAAAATGCAGCTCTTCAAAAATGGGGGAGGATCAAAAAGGCAACAAGGACCAATCAATCAATATAATTGGCTACTTCTATTTGTATCTTGTATTGAAAGAGTCTTTCGAACGCACATTTCCTTAATATATAAGAAAAACAGATTAGAAAACAACAATCAAAGGGTCAGCCTATGACTCAGACAGGAACAGTCCATTGAACATAGCCAGAACTGCTGACTTGAGTAAAGGTCGCAAATCTTATTGCAAAAAAACTTGTATTTCCAATACAGAAAAAGAAAATTAAATGTGTGAAAATGAACAAAAATGCACTGAATGCAAGCACAGTTGATATGAACTGGCCTTGACCTTAGCTGACCCAAATTAAACTCCAATTATTGTGGGATTAATTCTTCTGGCATGAAAAATGCAGCCTGTCAACAGGAACGGAAAACATCCTATAAATCAAGAAACGTTAAAGCCTAGTTGAGGATTATGCATGAAGAGTGAGAGGATTATGATAGGAAACAGTTCTTAGCCTGATGAGCAGAAAACTCAGCTTCCCAGATAAAGGAAATTGCATGTAATGCTCCCATACAGCCTAGACAAAAATGCTGTAAGCTTCAGCAAAATGAAAAAGATGTGAAAGTCAAAATTTGTGGGATGAGGACTTCCCATGCAAAGCCAACAGCTGTTACAGACATCTCTCTGTCTCTCGGTGTGTATGCAGCTGAAATCTACACGTTTTCTTTACTTAGTAGATTGCAGTTTGCCATATTTTATCTATTTACTGTCATTAACAGAATGCAATTTTTCACCATTTCTTTTAAGTTCTTGCTATCAGCGTATCTGTTTTCAGGCTTTTTGCTTGATACTGTAGGTTATACTGTTGGTGAGGAGCCGAACAAGAGGTAAAGTTTCTTAAAAAGACAGGAGAGAAAGAAATGCATGCAATTTGTTGAAACTTATTGCACATGAAGGAATGCTGTCTTTCTCCAACTTTATGTGGAGTACACAACTCCTCTGTGTGCCCCAGTGAGGAAGTAACACAGAGATAGCACGTGAATATAGAAACTTGAGTGACGTGTCCATGCTCGCAGTAAAAGTTCTCCATGTCTATGATTTGCCCTTCGTTGTTCCAGTTCAGGAAAGCCCCTGTGTATGTGCTTAGGCTTTGCTGAAGACAACTGGATTTCAGTACAAGCTTAAAGTTACAAATCTATTTTGAGAGCTTTCCCGAACAGGGATCTGTGCTTATTGCACTTGGTTCAATCAACCCATGAGATTTTGGTTTCTGAGTTTTTCAGCACAAGAATAGAAAGGGTATGTTTTGTGCATTAAGATCAGGGTTTTTTTTAGTATTTCTAGTGTATGAAAATGTTTGGAGAGTGGTACAGAACAATTCATTCTGAAGAGACATCATTGTATATTGTACATATGCACACATACATGTCTAGACTCAGAAAATTTTTGCTCAATATTGAAGAAATATTCACCTTTGTTTGGATCAATGCTGTGGTTGACTATTTCTGTAGCACAGTGTCCAGAATAACTGAATTATCCATGAAAGGTATACTGTCCATGTGAATGTTGCACAGTCATTATGATAAGTGAGTGCTATTTCGCACCCAGTGAAGTCCTTGTTGAGTGTACTGAACTAAATGCTCCATACTGCTGTGCAAGGTGATAGGTCCCATCAACGCATCCAGGTCGTTAAAAAAATCTACAGGGAAAAAAAAGATTGGGCATCAGAAGACTGCAGCTGTATTTGCTACTTGTCACCCTTTAATAGATTTTATTCTCTTGCAAATTGAGTCAGGCTGAACATTTCATGGGAATGAAAGTTTAGTGCTGGTGAGATTAATTTTAAAACCCTGTGGTTCATGAAGTTACAGGCTGATGCACAACAATTTTCTTTTTAAAGAACAAAACAGTCAGTTCTTTGGCTTTGCTTTTCATTAATTTCCGTTGAGTCTTGATAAAGCAAACAGATGCTGGGCAAGATTTATTTTGAGATTAAGGATAACTAAATTGAAACGCCTGCACACAAATGGCTATCTATCTATATGATAGATATTTAAGTTACAATGAAAGAGAAACAGAGACCTGTACAACATGGACAACCTAGCTTAAAGAGTAATTTTGCTAACTAGCCACTACGGACTTAATTCAGGTGGCTACTGTGCATGTAGTGCACTTTTGAGATGCTCTCAGGCAGTTGACTCAGCCTTTACTGGCAGATCTATTATAATAAAGGACATACAGGAGACTTCTGGGGTGGCAGTGTAGGTAAGGATACCTCAAACAGCATTTGGCAGCTATGGTTAGGTACCTGAATTGTATCCCTGTCTCCCCTTTAGGGTGAACTGAACAGCTCTCTGAATTCTGCTGTTTGTATTGAACAAAACTCCCATCAACTGCAATGGGAAATGAGCCCTCACACACACACATCTACACTTAGGCATTATCACTTCCACTTGAATCATGGAATCATAGAATCTTCCAGTTGGAAAAGACCTTTGAGATCATTGAGTCCAACCGCACCCATCCTCTGCTAAACCATGTCCCTCAAAAACTCAGCTACTCATTCTTTAAACACCTCCAGGGATGGTGACTCAACCACCTCCCTGGGCAGCTGTGCCAGTGCCTGACCACTCTTTCGGTAAAGAAATTCTTCCTAATAGCCAGTCTGAACCTCCCCTGGTGCAACTTATGGCCATTTCCTCTTGTCCTGTCACTTGAGAGAAGAGATCAACACTCGCTCTCCCACAGCCCCCTTTCAGGCAGCCATAGACAGTGATGAGGTCTCCCCTCAGCCTCTTCTCCAGGCTAAGCAACCTCAGTTCCCTCAGCCGTTCCTCACAGGACTTGTTCTCCAGCCCCTTCTCCAGCCTTGTCGCCGTTCTCTGGACACACTCCAACACCTCAATGTCCTTCTTGTAGTGAGGGGCCCAGAACTGAACACAAGACTCGAGGTGTGGCCTCACCAGTGCCGAGTACAGGGGTACAATCACCTCTCTGGTCCTGCTGGCCATGCTGTTTCTGATACAAGCCAAGACGCCACTGGCCTTCTTGGCCACCTGGGCACACTGCTGGCTCATATTCAGCCAGTTGTCAACCAGCACCCCCAGGTCCTTCTCCTGCAGGCAGCTCTCCAGCCAGTCTTCCCCAAGCCTGTAACGCTGCATGGGGTTGTTGTGTCCCAAGTTCAGGACTCAGCATTTGGTCTTGTTGAACCTCATCCCGTTGGTCTCAGCCCATCGATTCAGCCTGTCCAGAGCCCTCTGCAGAGCCTCCCTTCCTTCAAGCAGATCAACACTGCCACCCAGCATGGTGTCATCTGCAAACTTGCTAAGGGTGTACTCGATCCCTCCTGCCCATGCCTCTGCCTTAAATTCATAAATTAGCCTGAAAGCCAAGGAGTACTTTATCATCAAGTTAGGTACTGAGGCACTTGCTCACGGAAACCAGTTCAGTTGAGAGAAGTTTGTGTGCTGCTGCTTTTTGATACGATCTGGCTAAATGCATGGCATCCAGCTCCATGACTTTGGGAGGCAGGAAGCTTCCCTGTCTCCCACAAGTCTTTATCTCCAGAATGACACAAATGGCAGTCAATGCTACCCAGAGCTATGTCCGTGACCTGTCTGTTACCAGTCCTGGTCAGCCAAACAGAGAAAAAAATTAGGTGCTTCTGAGTGAGACATCTATTCAGATTGCCTTTTTGGGTCATTTTGGAACAGACTAGGAGCAGATTGAAGAAAAAAATTACCTCTGCAATCCTCCTTTGCAGACAAGATTCCTATCAAAATAGTTATTTTCCTTATCAAAATCATGCGATAGTCTTCTAGAAATAGTCTGTTGCCCTGACTCACTCACCTCTGTTTTCCTTGGCCAGGTTGTCAGCCATCTCCCAGTAGTCATAGCTGTGCAGGATGCTGTTGGTGATGCTGACGTGGTTAGCAGCCATCTGATGGATGCGCTGAGGGATGCTGATGATAGGAGAGGGAGAAGGGGCCCCTGTGCTCCCCTGGGATCCTACAGAGCTGACTGGAGAAGGACTAGGGGACATGGGTGATGGAGTTCCTGTGCTCCTGGAAACAGATGTTAACACAGTTACTTAAAAGATGCTGGGATTAAAAATATGAGAGTATTAGAAAACACTGCAGGTAGGAAAATACAATTTCTGACTGCATATCTGATGTAAGTTTCTGTGTGACTTACTTTCCACTAGCACTCCAGGGAGATGGGTTCTGGGCAGCTTTTGATGAATTCTGTAAAGGAAGAAAATAATTAACAATGCATATACTTCATATAAGACGATGCAATTAAGAACATTAAGCAGTATAAAACTAAAGAAAAGTAAGGAAAAAATTGTGCAGATAGAGGTATTCAAGTCTCACGATGAAATAAACAACCTTCCCTTCTTCACAACCATGAGACACCAAGCGAAGCCCTGCAGCTCGACATCTGTTTATGGATATTGTTTAAATGCAGGGCTGCAGGTTTTGCAAGCTGCAGGTGTTACAGGAGTTAACAGCAGTACAAAAATTCTTAGTCTCCCATGACTTAGGAAGGAAAAATGGCAAACAAAGGGCTTCAGAGCTTCATGGATTTCAAGGTCAGGAACAAACCCCCTGTACACTCAATCTACACTTTCCGTTTCCACTAATCACAGAATTTTTACCAAAACCTAAATTACTTTTAAATTTATTTTATCTTATTTAATAAATATTGCTAGTTATATAGAAATGGTATGACACTCTTTATCCTCCTTGTTCTCCTGTGTCCCATGTCTAACACTTACTAGGCCTCACAGTTAGGAAAATGCACTCTTTCTGGATTTCAGGACTGAATTTTCTTAAATTCAGTGCTAGCTTTTGGATTTTGCTGGTAGAGTGCCAACAAAACTGTTCGTCACCTGGTATTATCAGCTCTGTTCCCATAAACACAATGATCTCTCCTGACCTGTACTGCAGAAGCTGGACGTATCTCCTGAGCCTCTCTTTATAAAAGCTTTTTTCTTAGTTTTACTTGTCTTCTGAACTGCTTCTCATGTTCCCGTATCTTTCATGCATGCACCAACACCGATTGTATTTTAGCAGTGATCATCTGTGCCGTGTATGCCCTGGCATTCTTCCTGCATTTTGACACTGGGCCTTCTGCGTCCCAGGTAAGTGATATGAAAAATAAGCTTTGGAGTTTAGCCTAGAGAAAAGAAGGCTCCAGAAAGACCTTATAGCAGCCTTCTGGTACTTAGTGATGGCCTACGGGAAAGCTGGGTGGGGGCTTTTTATCAGGGAATGCAATGATAGGGTGAGGGATACCAGTTCTAAGCTGAAAGAGGAGAGATTTAGATATGAGGAAGAAGTTACCTACTGTGATATCGGTGAGGCACTAGAACAGGTTGCCCAATGAATTCATGGATGCCCCATCCTTGGAGTGTTCAAGGCCAGACCGGATGAGGCTTTCAGCAACCTGATCCAGTGGGAGGTGTCCCTGCCCACAGGAAGGGGGTTGGAACTGGAGGGTCTTTAAGGTTCCTTCCAACCCAAACCATTCTATGATTCTGTAAGTGACCCACCCACATGGCGTTCTTCCTTCAATGGGGTTCCTTTTTTTTTATTTTTATTTTTTTTTGGCTGGAAGGGCTAAGGCGTGAAATATGAAAAATGAAAAGTTCTCATTTACCATCCTAAATGGAACAAACCTGGGAATCCTTCACATTTACTCCTCTAGTTTCTTTTTTTTTTTCCCTAATTTGTCTCAGTACTACTGGCTGTCATCTTTATAGTGTAATGGAAACCAAGTACATGTTATTTACTGAGAGTTGGTGGTACAAAATATGAATATCGATGTGGAGTCAAGGATACTTGCACTGTATATTTAACTAGCTTCTGCCTTACTGTACTACTTCTCACACCTTTTATTCTCACGCTTTAGGTACATTACTCCAGCCTCCTCTCAGTTTGGCACTAGAAAGGTGGGGGTGAGCATTCTGAACAGAGCGTAATGTTGTAAGGGACCATCTCTCATCCCACACTGCTTGCTGCTACTCATTCTCCTGGTTTCTTCATGCTCTCAGAATGTGTCTGGCCTCTGAATATCTGTGGATTCTTTTTAATTCTGTGCTGCATTTATTTTTTTTTTATAATGGAAATAAAATATTTAAAAAGATATTTAAACAATTATTTTTTCTTTTCTGAAGGAAAAGTGTGCCAAATTTTCCCTGCAAATGTGCGTGACAAGGTTTAAAATCTTTCTTTCATTGAAAATATATGTGGAAGTTCTTAATGCAGTCAGCATTTCATGCCACTTGGTTTTGAAAGCTTTTAGATACCAAATATGAAATGAGCGGAGAATTGGCTTGTTTTCCACTGAAAATTATAGCAAATGGATTTTTTTTGCATTTTTACTTTCAAAGGTGAGAATACTTTCCAATGTGAAACTATGCTGTCATTATATCAGCAGGTGCTCTGCAAAAAAACAAGCTCATCTTGGTTGTAGCAGAGTATAAGTCCATTTTATGTTTGCTGTGAAACACATTCTATCTGCTAGAAGGAGACATTTTACATGGTTGAGAGCCTGACCATCCTTTCCTTAATGTAGGTATTCTCTGAACTGGTAAAGAAAAATAAAGTACTCTAATGGGCACATATTTCTTTCCCCTGAAATCAAGTCATTGTTAGAGAAACATAACGTTTTGAATTATATATTGCTAAATTTTTAGAAGTAATTACAGTGACTTCAATTTCAGTTTGACAATAACAGATGTGTCAGTTTTCTTCACTGTCTTCAATGTGTTCAGAATCTGGTCATAAGCATTCATACTTGTATTTGGAAGTTTTATTAACAAAATGTCAAAGGATGGATGTTTTTAATTTCAAGGTACCTCCCTCTGCAAAAAAAAACCCTCCAAACCAGATAAGTTTTGTGTTCAAAGACAAATGGCTGTTCAGACCCCCCAGAGCAGTTTGTCTTAATGCGCTTGTATGTTCATATTATTTTTTTTATTAGAAAGATAAAGGCTAATTTTGTATTTGTAGATCAAATGTAGATCAGCAGGCTCTGATCTCTTCTCTCTGGTGACCAATGACAGGACCTGAGGGAATGCCAGGAAGATGGACCAGGGGAGTGTTAGGTTGGATATTAGGAAAAGGTTCTTCACCCAGAGGGCTACGGAGCACTGGAACAGCTCCCCAGGGAAGCAGTCATGGTGCCAAGCCTGACAATATTCAAGAAGCATTTGGACAATGCACTGAGACACACGGTATTGGGGTTGTCCTGTGCAGGGACAGGAGCTGGACTGGGTGATCCTTGTGGGTTTCTTCCAGCTCAGGTCACTCTATGATTCTACTACTCTAAATGGTGGATGGATTGACTGCTAGGTGAGCTCCACCTGAAAGGTTTTGTTCTTGAGGTACTTTCCAGGGAAAGGTTGCCTGTCAAATAAAATATATTGAAATACTTTGAATGACTTCCTGTCCTATTCAAAATAACCAGGGTTTGGGCCTAGCAGAGCGAAAAACAGAAGCAGTAGCAGGAAAAGCAAAGCAAGAAAAGAAGCCGGCAGTGCTGCATCAAATACATGGCAGGTGTTTTGGTTGCCCTCCAGTGCTTTTGTACAACTCCCACTGAAGTCAGCATGGGCTGTTTGCGAGTTCCTTGGGTAAGAACATGTCTCACTGCATTATAAATGCTAAGTGGAAATGCTACCTATAAATGCTGCTAAGTGGAAGCCATGAAGCTGAGGACTGATATAGACCAAAGTTTTCAACTCACAGGTAGCCCAGAGAGAAGTATAATCCTGGAGGTGATTCTTAGAGGAAAATCTGCAAAACCTACTCACACAGAGCTGAATAGCAATAGACAATAGACTGAGAATAATCTGAAAAATACCTGTTTGTTAGTACAATAAATTCTTCATCCTTCACAAAGGGACATGATACTTGTATATTGGAAGGAGGAGCCCTTGTGAAGACAACAGAACTGACCAGAGTTCAAGAGTTGCCTTGAGATTCTATGGTAAAACTCCCACTGACTTGACAGGGGAAGAACTTATCCCAGCACAGCTACTGTTTTACTAAGAAACTGTATTTCCTATAATGACACACTGATTTTAAGACACGTAATAAAGAACGCACCTTGAAATACTCAATAAGTGCTTTCGAATATTTGACCGCATGGTCTCTCTTGAGTCGAAACATCCTCCAGTACAGAAGGGCCAGGCAGCGGTAACTAGAACAAAAAAGGAGAGCAGAAGGTAAAGTGTGCCCCCTGAACAGTAATCCCAATTAACTCTCTTAAATTCCCAAATTAACATGCAACCAAAGGCTGACAGCACCTTGCTTACTGTTATTATCATCATTTGTTTATAGTACTTCACACCTTGCCATGAATTCACAAACAAGACTAGGTATTACAGCTGGGACGGGTCTCACTGACAATTGCAACCAGTGAGGTACTGAACAAACTGTACTTAGAAGGGTTTGCAGGATCAGCTTCCCACACCCTGACTCTGACTTGAAGTCTGCACAATTGTCCGAAGACCTCTCCCATGAAAAGGTCATTAATAGAAGCTTTTTTTTTTTTTTTTTTTTAAATCTTTGTTGTAAATGTAAAGGCAGCCTTTTGGGGTATCTCATCCTGGGACTTTATTACAACAACCTGCAGCCTGTATAACCAATTAGAGTTTCCTTTCCTTTCCTCAGCACTGATAGGGCCGCACCTTGAATCCTGTGTTCAGTGTTGGGGTCTTCACTACAAGAAGATTGTTAAGTGGCTGAGGGAACTGGAGTTGTTTAGCCTGGAGAAGAGGAGGCTGAGGGGAGACTCTCTACAACTCCCTAAAAAGAAGTTGTAGTGAGGTGTTGGTCTCTTCTTCCAGGTAACAAGATGAGAGGAAATGGCCTCAAGTTGTACCAGGGGAGGTTTAGATTGAATATATTATGTCACTGAAAGGGTTGTCAAGCACTAGAACAGGCTGCCGAGGGAAGTAGTTGAGACACTGTCCCTGGGGGCATTACAAGATTTCAAGATGTGGTGCTTAGGGACATGGTTTAGTGGTGAGTTTGGCAGTGCTAGGTTAAGGGTTGGACTTGATGATCTTAAAGGTCTTTTCCAACATAAATGATTCTGTGATTCTGTATTTTGTGTACAGCCAGTGGTCTCTTCCAGAAGCTGGAGATAGCTGGGCAATATGGAGACCTCAGACTGGCCCAGATTTCACTATCCAAGCTCCTTTGTGGGACACCAGAAGGGAGGTTGTATTGGAGCCTGGAGGCAGATACTCAGCAGTGGGCTGAAAAAACTCAACCTGCTGGACTGGAACTATCTGCCCTTGTGCTCATCGTTAGTCTGCAGAGTGCTGCACACCTTTAATGCCGTGTAATTAAATGAGAGTAATAGCTATTAACTATAATTATACATCACGATAACTGATGATCAGCATTCAGGACACTCAATCTCTTACCTTCCCTATTGGCTTTAGGTGCACCAGTCTATTCTCTGAAGCAAGACCCACCTCTTCCTAGCCAGCTTTTTGATTGGCAATGTGAAATTGCCCCACATTAGTGCAGCTTTCAAAGCAAAAATGTGGTGTGTTTTGCTTTTTCTTTGGCAGAAGAGGCTTTATTTTTAAAAGCAGTATTTAGTGTTGGAGCCAACCTGAAGCATCAGAAGGTGGCTTGAGTTTGGAAGCGCAGAGCGTTCCCCATCTCCCTGTGCCCAAGATCTGTCCAAAACCTCAGCAAACCCCCACGAATTAGCAAATTGCTCTTGAAAAAGAGAAGCCGTAGCCAAGGGTTTCTCAGCCTGTCTGCCTCCTGAAGGCAGGTGGTGAATTCCTACCTTTGGCCGCTGGAGGACAGTCTCTCCTTAGGAGAAGCAGAGCCGCGTGAGCCGGCTGCCTGGCAGCCTGCCCGGCGGGCGCTGGGAGCAGCCAGGGGCTGCGGTGGCCTCGCAGCCACCATAACTCTCCCTCTGTCACCTTCACAGGTACAGCACATATGCAAATGGTGTCAGCTCATCTGCTGCCTGGCAGACGGTGAGTTAAGATCGCTATTCATCGCCCGGAGAAGGCACCGTCTGCTTTCCCTCGCCCTGACCTTTTCTGCTGGAACAGATGCAGTGGCTCCGTGATTTTGGATGTGGTCCTGCACACACCGAAGCGCTCTGACAGTTTTGAGCAACCCTTCGTAATATGGCTTTATTGGTTTGCTGCTTTTTTTTTTTTTACCAATTCTTTAGGCCTTTTTCCCACCTAAGCGTTTTCAAGGCTATTGTCATTAATGCATTCTGTGCTCCTCCCGATGGCACAGTAAAACCGGTGACAAAGAAAGGGCATTTACAAGAAATTTGCATCTCTGAATATTTTGTTCCTTTTTTTTTTTTTTACAGAAATAATTAATTAGGGCTTCTTATTTATGGAGGCTAAAGATGCATTTAATTTGGATTTTTAACAGATGGTTAATAGATGTTAAAAACACACTTGCTGATTGTAAATGTCCACTTACTGAGAATCAGTAACCATGTAATAGGTATTTTATGTATCAGCTACACAGATATTAAATTAAAATTTGATTTTAATAACATTTTAGTATTTTACTAGCAATCAGCAGCCACCCTATAGAATCTTAGGTGTTTGCCTATATAGCTAGAAATGCCAATTTAGGAGGTAATTCAAAAGGCTTAATTATCACCATCACTGTATCTCTCTTCATATAACGTAAATATAATTTAGGATTATTGAGCCTAAAATGTCAGTCACAAAAGAAATCACAAAAGTACATTGCTCATAAAAACAACAAACCATCAGGCATTTAAAAATTAATTATGCTGACGTACCATAGACGACCTGTCACAGTCAGTAAGTATGAATTGCTTATTTACAGGGACAGAACGCAGACCAGGTACAATGATACAAGGGCTGGACCTTCTTGGAGCAGAAACTATTCTCTTAATTTCTAAAGACATCATAATCCTATCTGCCTGTGTCCAGCATCTGATTTTCAAGAACTGGCTCACGGCAGAAAAGAAGCCTTTTGAGGAAATCTCCATCTACTAACCATAATGCTGCCAGCTGTTTGTCTTCTGGTGTGGCGTTCGGGCCTGAGTGGGTTTTTAGTCTCACTGCATACCTTAAGGAAAAGGAAAAAAATCCAGTGTGAGTTAACTGAGACAGATTTATATAACTGATCAGAGAGCTAAGCTGGCTAACGTCATTTGATCTGCCATCTAGTACATATTTACTCAAGTTACCAAACATACATATGCTTTTCTGGTTCTGTTTTGGAGCTAGTTTGCCTATAACAGTGCCTCCCTGCACTCTTTAAAAACAGCAGTAACTCTCTTGAACATTTGTCAGTCCAGAGGGGAGCCTAGCTGGCAGAGTGATGCTGTCCTACAACATCTGCTGCTGTGGAGACCCAGTTACATAGAGTTCATGCAGAAAGGCTATTGCAGTGTTTGAAGGCAGAGAGCCTGCCTTGAAGCTGGTGCTGCCCTCACCCTGCCAGTTCTGAGTCTGCCTAGATTTGCTCCTCCAAGCAGAGCACAGCAGAGGGGGAACATGTGGCTCAGAGCTATTTTTGCTCATATGACATTCCATTCAAATTCTATAAATATTAAACATCCACAGAGGTAGCACTGCTGTTTCAAGAGTGTATGTGCTATGCAATCACAAATTAGTTTCTGGAAATCTCAGCTTCCAGCTGAATATCTGAACAATGGACAAGGTTAGGACAACATACAGCATTTCTGGGCTGGCTTCCAGAAATACACCTGTTCCCCATAATTAGCTGCTTGTGGTTTTTCTTATCTTTGCTTTCAAACTTTAATCCTGGGCAAAGATTTGGTACGAACATTTTGTTTCAACAAGCATGCCTAGAAAACTACTTATTTTTCTGAGCTGCAGCAAGTGAAATCAACAGCAATTCACACTACAACAGAACCACAGCTACACACAGCTATGGATCTGCAAGCAAAATTCATTTCCAGAGTTAGGACTACATATTTACTATCATGAGAATAGAAAGAGCTTTCTGCTTTTTGAAAAAAAAAGAGGGGAACAACTGCAGAGATGGGATGTAATATTCTCTTACTAAAAAAAAAAAATAGATTTGATTTTGTTTAATAACCTTCAAGTTAGAAAGCTGGCTTCAATCCACTAAAATATATGAGAAGACAATCCTAAGTGGAATAAAATGCCAATGGAATTGTTAACACTCAAGAAAATCTTCGCATCAACTCTAAGTCCAAAAAAATGCAATCATTTTAGTAGTTTTGCTCCGTTATGAATATGGCTAGATATTAAAATTAAAATGTTTTATTTCCTATGTGCTTAGTCCTGATGGGAGCTGCATGGTTGACTGTCCTGAGGAATGATGCCATGGTCACTGACAAGTGAAGCTTTCTATGTTAGTGTGGCTGGGCTCGCTCTCTTGCAGAGAGAGTCACGCAGCTGCTGGGATAATTCTGATGTCTGTGTTCCCTACTGACACTGTCGATGTTAACTGTTAGTACTAATGTTAAAGAAGGAAAGGGCTTAAGAGACAAACTTTCTTCATGGGGACTGAGGGTGGGACTGAAGTTTGGACTGTCCGGTGTGGAGAGCGATGAAGGTGACATAATGCAGGGGTCTGCTGGACTGCTCTTGAGAATCTACCAGCCATAGGAGGAGCATACACATCAAATAGACCTTGACTGTTCATTTTCCTATCACTGTTCACATCTCTCAGGTAACCATTAAAGTGCAAACTTAAACACATTGCAACATTTTGCACACTACCACTCCATGTTTTGGTAGTATGCATTATTAGTGTTCCCTTTTGCGCAGCATGGGACCTATGCCATGAAACTTACAATAATTTGTAACTTGAGTAACAGGAAAAGCTTTTTTGAATGATGATGCTCTTGGGAAGACCTCACTTCTCCCCTTTTACTGTGTCTAGGGAATTACCTGATAATGTAGATGAGCATGTTTGCACAAACAAAGCAACCTCTGAGGTCATCTCTTCCCTTCCTACCTGATGAGTTCAACTGTTTCTGAATACATTGTGTAAGGAGACTTAGATTCCATTGGGCCTTGTTCCATTGCATTTCCACACTCAATAAACGATAGCGCTGCTTCTGCATAATTCAGTGCCTTTCCAAACTTTTCCACCTAGAAGGAAAAAATAAGGACACAGAGAAATAGCATAATCATCAAGATATACTTACATTTGATGGGATTTTCTCAATACCAATTGTAAACTTGACACAAGTTGGTATATCTTCAGATTCACATATTTTCCTATGAGAAAGCTAAACCCCATCAAACTCTGTGCATCAGTGAAAGTTGTAAGATACTGAAAGCAGAGCTTAAAATGTCTACAGAATGTTATTTGGTCTACGCTTGTGTTCAAACAAGGATCAAGTCTGCCTAGGACATTCCCGACATATCTTTGTCAAAACTCTTCCAGTGCTGGAAATTCCACAAACTAATCACACATTTTGTTTCAACTTTCATTAAAAACATTTTCACATATGTTTACAAAAGTGTTTTTTGATTTATCAACAAAGAAAGGTAAGGATTATGGTGAACTAAGAGAATCAGAATTAATACTTTGTTAATTTTTTCTTATTTAGAGACTTATATCTGTTTTCACATCTTCTTCATCCCTACCATTTTCAGCACTGTTTGGCCCCACTCCCTTCTTGTCAGGAGATTTGCTTTTTATTTCCTCAACTTCTTTAAGAGACTGTTCTGCTCTTTCAGCTTCTCCTGCCATCATTCTTCCTTGTATCATTTGTTTGCCTATTTACAGTACTTCTTTGACTCTCTGTATATGTATTTGTGAAGTTATACAAATACACACGCATACATGTACTTGACAACGTTGTATATGCAAAAGTGCACAAAATGTTCATATGTGTACACTTACATACGCCCTATATGCTCTCAGAATTTCATTTTTGATGTGGATAGAGATGAATCATGCTAATACTTCTCTGTCCTGACTTTTCTTTCCTTCAGTCAGAACTCCTGCGGTACATAAAGCCCATTAATGGACTAGATGCATTTGGTTGAAATCTGATGCACACAGTGAAAGGTTAATGGACCTTACTCCTTTCCAAGGGATAAAGATTTTAAATAGCAACTTTGGAATGGCACACTGGCTCAGTCTATTTTAGGTTCTTATATGACTCCCATTGTGATCATAGTAGAGAACTTCACAAACTTTTTATTATATTTCTCTCCCTGATGCTCTGGTGCGGGTGGAAGTGCTATTATCCCAATTTCACAGATGGGGGACTAAGGAGCAGAGAGACTTAGAGTGATTTTCAGGTTGCTCACTCTAAGTGCCTATGTTAGGTATTGCAGTGCCAAAATAGGAGGTATTGAGCCCAGCAAGGTGATTCAAAGCTCCTGGAAGCACTTTGGCAGTATGGCAGTTCCTCCAGGATCCCTACACAGTCAATCACGAGGAGAGGAAGTACCTGCAAAGAGTGATTCACAAGATGTAAGTAAGGTGCTGGTTCACTGTGTACAGAAGATGAATGTGAAGGATGTTTCAATCACTTAACACTGATAGGAGGCTATTTAAACCGTCCCTAAGTGACTCTTATGCACGAAACTTGTGGCAGAGCAGAGAATAATGCTTACACCTCCTCTTTCTGGGAGTCTACCATAAAAACCCATTTCTCTTCAGGCTAAGAATTTCCTTTGCATATTAAGCGATTTTTTTTCCATTCTGTTTAAAGCAACATACTAAAATGCACCATTTGTACTCCTCCGCAGTATTTTTTGATTTAAGACTCACTTTAGAGTAATATGGAACTGAATAAACTATGGAAATTTGTGCTAATAAACTCAGGTAGATTGTAAAACTCAGTGTTAGCGCCCTAGATTAAGGGCCTGCTTCTGCTTCCTTGGCCTTTTTGCATTCTGCACAGCTGAGAAAAAGAGGTGAAGGAACAGACGCTCTGAGCTACTTTTTTTCTTTCCTGCTGCTGTGACAACAAAATGTCAGTCCGACAGAGCAAGGCAGGACTGGAACTTCTCTCACCTGCAAGACAGGCATTTATAATGTAAGCTCCCACATCTTTTAGTAGGCATGGTGATGTTTGGCTGATGGTTGGACTGGATGATCTTACAGCTCTTTTCCAACCTTAATGATTCTATACATTGAGTCTGCCATTCTAGAGGCATAAATTTTTAAGGCTGTGTTAGATTATTCATAGTGCTGGAGAAAGGTGGCCTTGGAGAAGG
The DNA here is from genome assembly GCA_033556795.1 of Tapera naevia. Taxonomy (NCBI): domain Eukaryota; kingdom Metazoa; phylum Chordata; class Aves; order Cuculiformes; family Neomorphidae; genus Tapera; species Tapera naevia. Next base: position 20,600,096 of record JAUMJJ010000029.1, read on the forward strand.
CTGAGAGACGGCTAAGTGGAGCTTTCCTGGAGCACCGCATACTTAGTTGCACCCATTTGTCTGGAAAGACAAGCATCCCTTTAGTGCTCCATATAACCACAAATTCTCCTTTTTCTTACTTGGACTGGTCAAAGCAAGGCCAAGAAGCTGTTTGCTGCATCAATCTTTGTGTGCAGGGTGTTCCTCTAAGGTTATACAGATTTCCTGTGTACTTCTGATCGTGTTAGGAGAGGTCTGCCATGAAACCAGGATTCTTTTCGCACTGAAGAGGCAAAGCTCTTTAAAAAAGTACAGACACCTCAGACACTAGACTGAATTTGGGGATACGATTATAGGACCTAGCCAACTAGTTAAACTGAGAAGATAGGTACGTGGATCCCTCACACAGCTTCCATTACTACAGTTACTAATTAAAGCAAAGGAATAAATGGAAAGTTTTATTTATCCCAGTATTTATCTCAGTAAGTCATTATTTGTTAAGTCATAGTTTATTGGGCTATGAACATTTGATTATATAAACATTTCTTAATTTAACAAGCCTAGCCATCCTTATAATAGATTTTATAATTACCCCAGCAATACTGCACTGATGAAGAAATTGCTTTGCAAAAATAATTTGGAGCAACATAACTGGAAAGAAAATGTTCTCACCATTGCATCTGCTTTATGCTTCTTCCGTTTAGCTTCCTGCATAAAGTAATCTGCATTGTGCGGCCTACCAGGGGAAAATAAGAAGACATTTTATTATTTTCTGAAGTGCAGAATATTTTCAAGTTATTTTTCCCTTATTTTAAACCTGATTTTCAAACATTTTTATGAAGAAAATACACTTATCATGTAACCATGCATCTTCTGTTTCCAAATTGCTGCCTGTGGAGACAATAGCATTTATGGCTGTTCTCAATTCTTTAGAAGTCAGTGATTCAAAGCAAAAAAAAAACCTAATAAAATGTGTTTTTATGGATTATATAAACCGCTTCCCAAATTAGTGCAGTTTTGATCTGGAAAGCGGATGCAAGTGTTAAGTGGAACAAGTTATTCTGTCTTCTCTCCCTGGTGCTTGCTTACCTCTTTTTCTACCCCGCTCTGCACACTGTCATTTGCTTTGTCTTCCCCCTTCTCTCAAAACAAGTGTGTGTTTAATCTCTCCACTTTGAAAACACACATTGAACCTGCTTGCCTTCACAATTACTATCTCTCCCCAACTCTGATCTCTCTCTTATCTGTGAGCATGCTGAGAGTGCTGTTTACTTTTGCTGCCTGGAGTTCATCTCTGGCTCAGTGCTGGGCCGCCTGCTGCAACTCCACCGATGTTGCTCGTGCCAATTTCACCATCGATTTCTCCTCAAACAGATCTCAGAGACTCCATTCCTTCCTTAAGCTACCTGACCTATTGACCACAGGGCACAAATTCAGCTGCTGCCAAAATTGACATTTCTGTTTCTGATCCATTCAAACTGAAAACACAAACTGATGTCTCCTTGGCAATGTTTGTTCACCACCTCAGTGAGCATCTTGGGGTTGGAGCAAATTTCCCTCTCATAAAAATGTCTTCACATTTCCTGACCCTGCATGTTCATATTTGTGGGACATGGCTGCCTTCTCTTCTCTACTCAGCTAAAACATGTTCCGGTTCTTCTCAGAGTATACTGAGGTTACTGCCATATCCTCATCTCTGAGAAGGAAGTTTTACCTTGTACTGTCTAGTGTGTCAGTTCTTTGCCCTTACCTAACAAATTCCTGAGCAGTCCTAGTACAAATTCTGCTGTTCTTACCACTCATGCTTTGAAGTGCTTGGTGCCCTAAACGACATGGTGCTATTGTCACTCAGCAATCTGTTGTGGGTTAACCCCAGTGGGCAGCTCAGCCCCACACAGCTGCTCGCTCACTCCCCCCAGCAGGATGGGGCAGAGAATCAGAAGACTAAAAGTGAGAACACTAGTGATTTGAGATAAAGACAGACTAATAGGTAAAGCAAAGCAGCATAACGAATTCATTCACTGCTTCCCATTGACAGGCAGGAGTTCAGCCATCTCCTGGAAAGCAGGTTTCCATCATGCTTAATGGTGACTTTGGAAGACAAACATCATCACTCCGAAAGTCTCCCCTTTCTCCTTCTTCCCTCACATTTTATTGCTGAGAATGATGCCCCATGGCATGCGATATCCCTCTGGAGAGTTAGTTTCAGCTCTCTGGCCTCCATCCCCTCCCAACTGCTGCACCCCCAGGCTACTTGCTCACGGGGCAGGATGGGAAACAGAGAAGGCCTTGAAAGCGTGCGAGCACTGCTCAGCAATAGCTGAGACATCTGTGTTATCAACACTGCTGTGGTCACAGATCCAAAACACAGCACCATACAAGCTGCTATGAAGAAAACTAGCTCTATCCCAGCCCAAACAGTATACAATTCTATCTTAGTTCTTTTGAAAACGGGACTTCTCAGCATACATTAAAAAAATGTTTTGTGTGACTCACGGAAGATAGAGATCTAAAAACTGAAGTCAGTGGGATGGATGAGTAAAACATTTTTGCAGTAAGAACATCCTTAGATCCATAATATATCAGTGGGAGCAAGGAACAGCCTCTTGAGAGAAGAGGACAGCCATATACACTTCCTAAGAACATAAAGCTATTTGGCACTATATTTACTTAGTCCATTTCTCTCTACTTATATACAAACAATTTCAAGGATGCTTAATTGCATCACAGAAGGTTAGTCAACCTTATTTTGAAGAAAAGGAAGGCTGAATATCAGTAGATGGGAGATAAAATATGAGGTCTGGGTAATTTTGAATGACTTCTGCTCTAAAAAGCTTGTTGATAGGAAGAAAAATGTTCCTACTTTCTTTAAAGTATTCTTCTCTCTCAGACTGGAATTTCTTTGCAGCCTTCTCTAGCCACTTCAGAAAGGAGACTAAAGACAGGTTTGTGTCTCAATACTTCGCAACCTACTGCAGCTGCAAATAACTTCCTGTGCGCAGCAAGATGCTAACATTACCTTAATAATATAAACCATCTGGATTTGGTCTTGGTCAATTATGAAATACTAGACATTGAAACAGTGTTATCTTCATGTAGAAAACTGACTGTGTTTTCAGAACCATTCAAAGAATTCTTAAAAGAATGTAAGTCAGTCCTGTTTCTCCTCATCTTGTGCAATGACCTAGGAACGACGGTTTACTACAAAGTGCCAAAAAATAAAAGAAAACAGAGCAGAGCAAATCAACAAAAAGTGGTCTCATCTCTCTGAAATGATTGAAGTGACGAACCTTTTCATGATCCTTTGAAACTCAGGTCATTAAAATATGTCCTTTGCAACATTCCTGACCATACATCACCCATCATTAAACATCTAATTTGCTTGTTTGAAGCATAGTAAGAGGTTGTAAAACCAAAGTGCGATAACACAATATAACCATAGTCTACTTAGTTAAAAGTTAGTTGTAAAATGGTTTTCAACCAGCAGGATTTATCCTTCCAAGTTATGATTAGCAATGAGGGTATTAGTGAGAGGCCTGCGAATTACTGAACCAAGAACCTTGCTTTGAGGGCTCTGGTATTGGGTGTTCAACCATAATGCAACATGTGAAAACTGAAGTCATTAGTTTCTACTAAGTCCAATTGTTTTTTGAGAAGCCTAATTAAAAAAAAGAAACTTTATAAAGAAGGCATTTTAAGGCAAAACATATATAGTCTCAATATGAATCTTAAGGTATTTCCAGGGAAATATACAAGGGAAAATACAAGATTGATTTACAAATCAGGGGATACCTAACAGAAATTAAGATTAACTGGGAAAAAAAGGGATAGGCTATGTTTTCTTCTAGTTTCTTAAACAGTGTTTCTTCAATAGTGTTAACAGGCGAAGTCGAATTCTGGTCTTTTTATGCCATCTACGAAATACATCACTACCTGTTAATAGACTTTCTATTCAGATTACTAATGTGCACGTTGGGTGAAAATGGAAAGCTGAAATGTTCTATAGATTTAAGGTTTATGTACATTAAATGTATGTTTATGTACATTGCATTCATTTCCTATAAAACTTCAGTAACAAAACAAGGATGTGCTTGGATTTAATTATTTTCTGATTTTTTTAATGAGAAAGAAAAGGATAAAATTCAGGGTTTTTTAGGTTCCCTCTGCACGTGAACACCATTTGTCTTTTTAAATCCAGTGTTACTTGTTTAAATTATTATGTTATGAAGCAAAAAAAACCAAAACAACAAACACCCAGAAAAAAAGAATCCCTCTTCTATAGACTCCTTGAAGCTCATGGACATATGAAGACATATGAGAAAAAGGATGCATAAATCCATTACTCAGGATCATACTTTAGCACACTGCACATTTCATATCCATAAAGTTCACAAAAGATTTTTAATCATATTCTGATTTTATGATTGAGAACCCTTATCTGTTACAAACTTTAATGTTGATCCAAATTTCCTCTCTAATTTGGTCTTTTCAGTGAAAATAGTGATAATATCAGACTGGATAATTTGCAGGTAATCTCATTGCATGCTAACTAGATACTATATGTTACTGTTGAGAGACATCTTGAGAAGAAGCAAATCTGTTTTCTCACTGGTGAGATTCAGAAAGATCCGTGGCTAAACTTTTCAGGCCTTTGGTTTAAGGTTTGCTATCCCTCTGCAGATCACAGTCTTGGTACAGCCTGAGGAGTCAGGGAACAGGAAATATTTCTACAGGGTTAAAATGGTACCAGGTTACTGGTTGAACTGGAGTGGATGTGCGTGTAGAAGAAGCACTGCAGTTTGTCAGGCTAAAAATGTTACTGGTCATGAATGTAAGCTGAAATCCCTTGGAAAGTTATTTGATGACATGGTTTTTAGACAATGGAGTCAGATTCTCCTCTTAAGTTATTTACAACTGTATGTACCTATTGATGTCAGCACTGTCATTCCAGATTTACAAACAGAATTCAGGCCTCTTTAAAAAAAAAAATATATCTATTAAAAGGAAATCTGAGATGAAATTAACAGGTACAAACAAGTGTTTTATCTCTATTAATAATCTTGACTGCACAAGAAAATCTTTTGTTTCTGAATATCTGATTGTTGGTACTTTTAGAAAGGTAGTCCTCTTCAACAAAGCCAAAAAGGAGTTCTAACACTCTGCTCTAATGCATCTCGTATATCTCTCTGAAAGGCAAGAGAAAGAGCGTAAAGCATCAGTGCCAACTAAGTCAGGCTGCTGGTGAATTCTCCCTGGGATCAAGTGTCATTATGTGAAACTGGCGACTCTCGAGGAGAATTTACCATACTATGTTGATTGGGGAAAGCAATCAAGGATGGTTGGAACCAGTTCAACACATTCTCAGTCAACACTAGCCAGTCACCTAGGCACTGCAACAGAATCCAGCCTTTTACAGAATAACCCCCCCATGGCTAGATCTGATAGTACAAACAAGGCCAGGCTTCCTTTTCAGCAGTGGTATTCAAACCATTTATGACTTTGACAAGGGCAGCCTCAGTAGCATGGCTGTGGCTGAATCCAAGATGACATTTATCAAACAATCCGCTACTGTCCAGGATTTCTCTCACTTGCCTTGCCACCACTTTCTCTGGGAGCCTGTCGCAAACCAGCAGGAAAGACGGCATTTCCATTGCTTGTTATGTTGCGCGGGATCTCAGCATGAGGTGAGATGGCTGTGGGCATTGTAATTACTCCCCTTCCAGAAGCAGCCTTTCAGAATTTCCAGGCTGTTGAGCTCCTAAGAATAGTGTTACCATTACCCAGGTGAAATGCCTGTGTGTGTATATGTTTCTCTCTCTCTCATCCTATTTAGCTCTATGCTATTACAGCACGTTTCTGCCACCTTTGTCTTTTGCTGCCTTCTCTGAATTTAATTTACTCCAGTTTAGCAGATAATTGCAAAAATGTAAACTCATGCAGTAAAAAAAAAGGGAAGAGGATCCAACAAAGTGAATCAATAAAAGCCTTACTTTGTCCAGTAATTTATCAGCATCTACTGCAACATAATCTCCTTCGAAGTCAGCTCTATCGCTGGTATTTACAGAGTACGTTGTAGTTTAGACTCCAATATACAATTTTAATTATAACTGCATTCAAACCCACATTTTTCATCTAATTTTTATATTTTATACGAACTAAATACTAAACTATAGCATTTTCTGCTTCATTTACATAATCTACCACTTGTACATTATTTCTTACTGTGGTATGGTGCTTTATGAGGATACACTAAAAAAAACTAATAAAACTTCAATTAAACATCATAAATGTAGCCAAGTGCATATTTTAATACCCTTCAGAGATAATGCAGCTGAAGAGTTATAAAAAACAAAGTAGTGCCTCCTCCGTGTACAGCAATTGCACGTAATAAAAGTAGCTTAAATCATAATTCTAAATATAGAACCAATTTCACAACTTTAGTAATCTAGACCCTAAAAAAGTGAGTGTGTTGGAAAGGAGTAGAACAGAAAATAAGTGACTTTAAGATCTGATCAGAGCCAGGGGCAAATCAGAAGCAACTGCTGCAGCCAGGGTTAGCCCATGTCCAATTTTGAAGCTGTGCCAGTAGGCCTTGAACTTTCAGCCCAAGAAGAGAGGAAAATCCTAAAAGAGCTATAAAAAGATGTGAAGTGAAAGGCACATGTATACAGCCCTGCCTATTTGCTGTGTTGTACCGGGACATGTGTCATGACCATGTCTGACAAGTTGGTCACAGATAAAGGCAGTCATCTTAGGGGTAAAGGATAGACCTTAGCAGGTATTACTGCACAAACCAGTGTTGTCTCCTGATGCATCATGGCCTCCTGCCCATTCCACAACTTAAACTAAATGCTAGTTTATGGGACATGGCACCACTGTGTCTGGGCCATGCCAGACACGGTGGCACACAGGATTGGGAAGAGCCCACAACACTGTGAAATGTGGGTGTCCAGTTATGGGTCCCCATGCTCACTATGGCAGACCCAGCAGGTCTGGAAAGTTCAGCAGAGGAGCATACAACTGGAAAGGACAGAGAGAGTATTTGTGACCCATTTAAATGATAGTGCTACAGATGTTTCAGAAAGACAGGAACAAACGACCTGATTTCAGTCAGGCTGAGCATAAGAAAATTTTACTCAGTCACACAACTACAGTCTTGTTGGGCTTAGTGTAACAAGGTCAATAGCTTAGGTTAGATGAATAGATGAATAGTACTGATACCTAGAGAGGGAGTTACTGTTGCAAAAAATAGCAGACAAAATTAAAGCCTGGCACATTCCTTTGATTAAATGGAGAAGGATAAAATAAGTGCAGGTTACTAATTTGGCAAAAATGCAAAATCCCCCATACTAACCATGTCAATGAAGTGAAATACAAGAGACCATGAGAAAGAGTTAAAATGCACTACAAATTCCTGGGCATGACCCAGATTCATGTCTTAAAGATATCCATGTGAAATCAATATCTAGACTAAAACATGCAAGGGCAAAGTGTACAAGTGAAGAGAGAGGAATGAAAGACGTATTAACAATAGGAACTTGAGCTCCTGTATTAAAAGCAGAGGGAGAAAACATTACATCCTTGCAGATAAACTGCAATTGTGTCTCTTTCAATGTATATTAAATAGATATTCTGAAATCAATTCATTCCAGTCTAAAGTGAGGTGAAAGCCTTTACAGTCAGACCTAGGGAGAGAGGGCAGGACCAAGCAGCCTAGATTTATATTGTTGTAAAATACCATGGAATCACTCCTTGAATTCTCAAGAGGCAGTTGAAAACCAAAGGCAAAATGATCTTTCTGGGAGAGATACTACTTGGCAGCCAGCTCTGATGTTCCCAGCTCTGATGAGTGAGACACCAAGGTGTGTGTGAAACTGCTGAGTGACAGTACATGCGAAACCTGAGTCAATGAATGGGGAATCCACACTGAAAGAAGCAGGCAAGCCTGAAACAAAGACTCTATCCAGGGCTCCTGTCCTGCAATGCCTGTCTAACAAACTTCAGTAATCATAGGATTTGAAAGAAGTTATAACCAGACACTAGAAGACCAGGAAAGCATCTGATAGGAATTTTTGGAACTCGTATTCCTTGTGTGCATTATGTCATTACAGACCCTCTCCAGCTCATTGACTCATTGTTGGTTCTCAAGATGAACAGGGTATTCACAGGCTAAAAATTAGTTTGAACAGTCTACCTGTGATTTTCTAGGCTAAAGTGGTGATGATCGTTTGCTGCTGTGGTTTGTTTTCACTAGAAGATGAAAATATTCTTTATATGTTGAAGAAATGATTGGGAAAGCTCCCAGGTTTCCTTGGGGGATCACAGGCTTTGCACTCTAGGGCCATTACAGTGAGCTGTCTGGTCCAAACGTGAAACTTCTGGGTGATTATATTGTGGAAAATGAACTTGAAGCCCATTCTTCAAACATATGTAGATATTTTCCACTGATTTAGGAACTAAGCTGAAAATAGAGGCATTAGAATATCTCACACACCACACCTCTGAAACCTGGTGTGGATAATGATGAAAACCCAAACTGCTCTGTGATCCAGCACAGTAAGACAAAACCCTGAGTTACATTGGGATGGTCTTTTTAGCTTATCAAGGAGAAACTAATGTTTGCTACCAAACCTGAGGAAAACAAGCTCTGTCAAGAATTAGAGTTATGGTAAAACAGTAGACACCATAGGAAGTTAGATGAAAATTAACGTGGTCTTGCAGAGAACATGCAGCTTAATTCTCTAATCATGGGAGACATTGTCTGCTGTCTAATAGTCAAATGTTATTTTCTCATGGGCAGTGTTCACATAAGCAAATTCAGTGCCACAAGTAAGAAGGGAAGGAGAGGAAGAATGAGATGGTCAGATAAAGTCTTGAAATCTCCCAAAGCTAAGAAACTGGGAGCAGTCCAAAGTAAGCATATAAATTTGTAAGGAACTTAGTACAGTAGATGTTGGTCAATCTGACCACTTTGTTTAGATCACTGATGAGAAGAAAAAGGAGCCAAATTCTTTTCCTTAACCATGGTCCTGAGGATGCGTTCAACACTACAAAAGTCACTCTAAGTACTTTAGAAAGCCAGGAGTCTTGGAGGCATTTTGAGCAATGCGAAGTTAGATGAATTCCAGATGTTGTACTGGAATCAAAACCCAAGAGCACCTTTTCCCTTCCACTCTGAGGTAGAAGAACAAGGGAGAGGAGATTGAAAATACGAGACTTGGGGTTCAAGCCAAAACAAAGAGGTGAGTCAATGTTATCTTTTGAGCTCTTTATAAGCTCTATGCATAATACCTTTACAGATTAAACATCTTTTGTGTATATGGTTTACTGGCTGACAAACTTAGGCAGGAATTCTATCCCACAGCAGGATATGTCCCTTGGATAACATAAAGCTGGTGGCTGTGTGTAGCACCTAAAACCATAAAGGTGGAAGAAAGAGTCAACAAAATATGAATTAAGAAAAGTTGAAGAAGATGTATTCTCCTGCTAATATAAGACTAGAAAAAAGGAAAACAAACGTAAGTGAAGAAAATCAAACCCCAAGTTTGAATGCATAACCCACACTGCAAATGAGCAAATAGTATTGAGGAGCAAGTTTTGACCTAGCCACAAGAAGAACTGAGAAGCTGGGTATGCTCTCCTCTTTTCATACTGCACATGCAGTATTTTGAGGAGGGTGTGGGACTGTGCCCTCAGGCATCCACAGCACATCTGTGCTTATCACTTCAAGGACAACAGACTTTTTGCTAAATGTGGTTATTGGGAATTCTATCATTCAGTGAAACTACAGGACTGAATTTGGCTTGAAGCATTATTATGTAGCCTTGGAAATGTTGTCTTCATAGAGTCAGAAATGGCCTCAAATCTAGGAAATCTCATTAAGAATTAATACTGGAAACAGTATAGATGTCACTTATACATGTGTCATGCTGGGTGTCTTGAAGTATATTTAGAACAAGAAGTAAACAATGGCAAAACAGGATTTTGCCTGCCTTTTGAAGACTGTTAGCTATATTTACTTTTATATTGTGACATACGTGTACACAGCACTCTGCCAAGCAAGATATACTTTTTATTGACCTACTTGTGTTCCGATTTATTGCTAGTGACAACTGTTGTCAATGATCTGGAGAAAATAAATTGAGAATAAAGCAAAGAGACACTGACTGGTCAAAAAATTAAGTTTTTTTTTAATCAAATATAAGGGATTTAGGCTCTTAAAAACTATAGAGTCTGATTAAAATGAAGACTTTAAAGGCATAGCTGGATTACAACAATTCAGAACTTCACGGATTATGAGATGAAATACTTCATAGGCATCATTTTGGACAAAATGCTGCCATTAGGATAACTATGTAATTTTAGATCTACTGTATTGCATTTCTTCAAATCCTCTCCTGTGGTACTATACCAATTTAAAAGACACTGGCTGCCATGTTTAATTTGATCCTTCTAAAGTGCGAGTCAAATTTGTTGACATTTAACATTTGCAACCAGTCTAATCTGCCACATTTCAGTGCACAGTAATTTCAAAATCAAGGTCTAGTACAGCTGGTATTCTGGTGGTGTTTCCTAGATACAGGTTGTGGATGACAATCAGTACATGAAAATCTCCCTCCTCTAGTTAGCACAACAGGCATAAAACAGTTTCTGCTTTTTAAGGGAAAATTAGGACATATTTGATTCTGTGTTTTAGCTTATTTGGCCTCTTAGATTGCTTTTTTTAATGGGCCACACGTTGCCTGGGGACATTCTACATGGAAGGCACTATGCACGAATAGTTTAATTGTATCTCTCTCTGAAAGGTGAAACAGTTTTATTGAAGATGCCTGTCAGAGAAATCACGTGTATCACTAATGGTGAAAACAAGTGATAAAAGCCTCTTAGGTGATAGAGACAGTGAAAAAAGCAGTTTTCCTTTGACAGTATTCTAGGGGGGATACAAAACAAGCCACCCCTCCTCTTTTATTTGTCAGTATCTTGAGGAGAAATCAGATGAAGATACGATAGTTCTATTGTAGCTGTTTCTGATTGTATTTTTTCTAACCCAAACAAATGAGCACATCCTACAGTTTTCATAGAATCAGAATCATAGAATGGTTTGGGTTGGAAGAGACCTTAAGGATCATCCAATTCCAACGCCACTGCCATGGGCAGGGACACCTCCCAGCAGAACAGGCTGCTCAAGGGTCCATCCAGCCTGGCCCTGAACACTTCCAGTGAGGGGATAACCATGACTTCCCTGGGCAACCTGTGCCAGTGCCTCACCACCCTCATCATGAAGAATTTCTTCCTAAAGTCTAACCTAAATCTTCCCCCTTCAAATTTAAAGCTGTTCCCCCCTCATCCTGTCACTACTTGTCCTTGTAAAAAACTCCTCCACAGCTTTCCCGTAGCCACCTTCAGGTACAAGACGGCCTGATTTGGACTTAGATCAGGAACACTGATACCCTTCTGCATTGTATGCACATATTTAACTGCAGAAAAACTGAACAGTTGGAAGTAAATTATAGGTGATGAAGTATTTCAAAATTTCAAATTTCCTCATTGTTTACGGTTGAATAAATGCACTGGAAGAGTTAAAAAAATGGAGGGAGAAGGAAGAAAAATACGGATATATACACAAAGGAAAGTTTTCTCCAAAAGGGGCAGAAAAACTGATTACATTTATTCAACTTACATCTGCTTATGACTGCCATGAATACACACAGACATTAATCTCATCAGCCTTCTTTTCTTGACATACAAAATAGTTACATCCTTTTGAAGTCTATGGAAATTATTTATACCTTATAGTAGGAAACTTGGATTCTCTTTGTAAGAGGCTGCTGTCCCTCTAATCTTCCCTGAAACCAGGCAGTGTGAATAAACCTTACAAGTATTACAATTATTATTATTTATTAAAAATCCCAGTTCTGGTTCCCAGTTCCAGAGGAAATTGTTATCCCGGAGTTTCCCTTGGTATAAAAGAGTTAGAAATGTTGTGGGTGAAAGTGTGGCCATATGAAAGATGTGTGAAGGTCAAAGCTCACAGAGCTATATTTGCTCCAGGCCCTCTGTGGTATAGCTTGAATAGAATCTCTTCTACACTAGCCAGAAAAAACAGTATTTTCAGGCCAGAACATTACCAGTCAAAAGGAATCTGGATTTTCTAGATACTAGAATGTCAACCTTCAGTTTCATCTTTATACCTTATCTAAAAAATACCTCATCCTAAATGACCTTGGGAAACAAAACAGCAATTTTAATTTACCAAAAAGAAAAGAAAGACAAATACGAGCTGAAATTATTTTCAGAGGAGGAGAGCAGGGGATTTTTGAAAGATGCAGTGGAGGTGGGGAGAGCTATGCATCCCTCCAGGTACTCATGCCAACCACTGCTGCTTCCTAGTCACCCTGCCTTTGTGATACCTTTTTCTCAGCAGTGGTAGCAATGTCAGAAGCATCTGTCAAAACTCAGGGACACAAGACTCTCATATGTCCTCTCCTCTTGCTCCAAAGGCAAGATGGGTGCCCCTGTCACCTTGCCTTGCTATGGTTCGTTATATATTAATAGTCTCATATGTGCATGATCAATGCTAGAGCCTCAAGGGTACTAATAATGCCTTAATGGCTCTTACCTGCCTCAGGTGGGGTCCCCCTCCGCAGCCCATGAGCTAAATAAATACATTTAAGCTCAGGTCTTGGCCTTCACTCCCTGTTCAACTCATTGTAAGTGTGCCCATCTTCAACTCTTTTACAGCTTGTGCTTGGCCATGGCCCCCACTGATCTACACCCAGACCTGGGGACTGTTTTCCTGGCAGGACCTCAGCGCTGCCTCATCACTATCCATGTCTGGCAGTCACTGACCCTCACCGGACCTGATCCTGACCTGACTTCCTGGCCTTGCCTTGGACCTATCTCATCCCAATGGACTTGCCTGAGGATCTAGGCTCTCGTTTGAACCTGCCTGCCACACCTGGCCCTGCCCTGCTCACCTTGCTTGGTTACTGTGGGACTAGACTGATACAACCCCTACCCTGCTAGCTATGTTCTGCCCCTTGGCTTCTGAGTCCCTGCACCTCAGGGAACAGCCAGTCCTCACTGTTCCCTGAAGATTAGAGGCTTAATTTCTGATGAAAAATTGAAGAATTTACGCAGTATGTCTCATTCATTGATCAATGCACAGCATTGCTGTAATACTTCTGGACCACGTTTCAGCTCCTGTTGGACAAAATGTATTTTTCTGTCTTTTAATGAAGTGACATATTAAGGAAACGAGATTGTTTTCATTACTTTCAAGTCATCTCTACTTACATATCATCAAAGATAAGCTTTGCCCTTCTGCAGTCCTTGGGTGTGCTGGACAGAGGTGACCAAGGCTCTGTTTGGGACTGTGGCTTATTGCAGAGAAGCACATTTTCTGAATTTATGTGAATTGCTTTCTAGACAACAAACAGAAGAGAAGAAATTGAGGAATTGGCTACTAACTTCGAAAAAGCAACTAATAAACAGCACAACATCTTTGCATTGGGCTGTAAACTGTTTTTCTACTGTTTCAGCAGGGATTAGGTATACCTGTCACTGATTGTCACAAATTCACAGGTACTGCTCAGAGCACTTCACAAAGGACCCGATTTTCTATGTGATATACAGAAGAAATGCAGCTGAACTATTAACAACTATCAAAACACTCTGAAACACAGTAAGTGAAATTTTTAAAGAATTATCTGTTGTTGGTCATTTAGAAGATCAAGTTATATCTCTAGTCTTCATATTCCAAACTAGCATTGTACCTTGACTTCGGAGAGCAAGGCTTATTCATTTGACTTGTTTCACACTGCACTGCTGAGGTACCTGTGCAGTATGAATTTGTAGCCCAAGGTCCAGGTTTCTTTATTCTCTGCTTCCCTGATCAACTTGAAAGACCACTGCTCTGTGCCACAGCAGAAGCACATGTGTTTTGGCAGGGTGCCATGTATTCCCTCAGCTGCAGCCCTGTTCTTCATGTGATCTCATGAGCTCTTTGTCCCATCAAGTGAACTGCTATGTGGGTTACCATGCACTGGCACAGGGCAAAGCAGAGAGCATTGGGTTAGTTTTGGCCGATAACCACTGCCAGAAAACCTTGCTCCTCCCTCAGGTGACAGTTAGAAATGCAATAGGGAAATGGACAGAAAGCTCAAATAGATAAAAGGCACTCCTTGGCTTGCAGTCTCTGACAGAAATTCGAAGGACCACTTGGGCATTCTAGTTAAGTGCTGGATGGGAAGACAGGATAAAACAAAGATAACTTTAACATTTATAGTTCATGACCTCTCCTCTTCTACTTGGCACATCCAGATCCGTTCAGCAGGCTAAAGTTTTGAGATGAATAACCAGATACAGAAGAATTTTATTGCAAAGGTTGTTAAAATGTTGTCCAAATGGTGCATTGCTGGGTTATGCAGAAAATATCAGTGAAATGCATTTGCTAAGGGTGTGGATCATAAAGCAATCACCTTCTACTTTTGATCTCCAGCACATTTGTCCATGAAGGAATTTAAATTGTTTTCAAGATATCCAGTGAAGAATCCTATCATTATAATTCTGAATGGGTTATAAACCTATAAACTTATGTTTTACAAGTTAAAATATTAAAAATTTACATTTAATGCATGAAAAAGAAATTAATGACTATCATATTTTAAAACACCTTTTTATTGGAATATTTTTATGTAATTAACTTTATTTCAATTTATCATCTGTGAGATATTCTGGAAACACTAAATTTATGATAATTTGTTTTTTAAAAAGTGTCCAAACCCAAGATTATAGTTCATAATTCCCCCTGCTCTCAAAAAATAAATATATTCGAGTATATACATAGATATTTAACATATACCATGAGGCTAGTTATTCCCTCAGCAAAAGTGGCTGGAAGAGACCACTGCTACAATGCAGGTAGTTCGTTTTCCTGAAAGTTACTTAGGAACTTAGGCTTTTGAAGCCTCTTATCTATCAAAGGATAAATAGATATAAATGGCTTTTGTATCAAGGAGAGGAGCATGGGCCTTTCTAGCAGCAGAAGACTGCCGTAACAGCTTGACTAGATGCTCCAGCAGTGGACATCAATATGACAGTATTCAAATTACTTCTAGGTATTTCACACAAAGCAGAACAGTTTGCTCTTGATCTTCTACACACAGAGCCCTGTAAGCTGGAGGGTAGGGTACTATTTTAAAAGGTGAGAGATACATGTGAGTTCCCTCAACCAGAAGTGCTCACAGGCTCTTTACTCCAGCATGCTTATCACAGAGCTCATTCATAAATGGGAGCACCATCTACTCATCTTGCTCTGTGCTCTGAAGACAGTCGCTACCACCCAATTCAGTAACATGGGCTTACCTGGAAGAGTGTGATCACATTTGATTTAATGTGAGGCTGGTGCTAAGATGCTCGCTGGTGTCCAGAGTAAGCAGAAGCATCTGAGAAAGTTGGTTGTAAGAGGTGCAGGAGAACTTGTCTGCAGGCGCATTCAGGGTTAGGCAGTGGCTGAGACCTTATACAGTAGAGGCTTTATGCACCACACTCTTGGATATAGGGAGCTTGCACCGTGCCCAAGTGATATTCTGGAAGCCTAAAGCCATTTGTTTTGGGCCATTAACTTCTACCTTTTGCTTATGTTGCCTTTGGTATTTGCCAGCTTTATGGCCTGCCCTCTTAACTTTCTTCTGTGCCTTGCAAAACTCCAAATAAGAAAACTTGAACTTACAATGCAACATTCATTTTTACAATTTTTTTTTTTGCATAACATTCTGCAAAACTACCATGGACTGCAATACAAAGTGAAAAATGTAGAGCCACTCTTTATATTGTGAACAACAGCATAAACTTACATTGAAGTCTCCGGGATGTGGCTGTGACTGGATTTCAGCCTTATGTTTTTTGCTGGAGGAGATGGAAGGTAATAGACTGCTGCCATTAGGTCTGCTGGAAGAAGTTAAATCATCGTTGGAGTATTTGTGTTTTGATGCATCAGAGAGGGGAGAGACGGGTGACCGAAGCATTTTCTCATTTTTATTTATTGGTATTGCCAAGCTGGAAATGGAAATTACAGTAATGGAGTGTCACAAAGCTGGCTTTGAGAAAGGTAAATGTTTTATATATTACCAAAACTTTGAATTTAAAACCTCCTGGCAGGATAGAGTCTATTGGCATCTGGAAACAAGCTTACAGTATTGGGACCAAGAGCTCATTTACAAATTTGTATCATGTTTCTCCTCTTTCCCTTTGAGGCAAATTGTAATTCTGGAGTTAATATAAAGTCTGTATCAGAGTACTTGAAAAAAGCTACAGAGATAAATGGCCACTTGCTCACCGTTTCTTAAGGGATAACTGGAGATGAAGATTAGGCTCTGAAGTGTAAGTTCATGTTATGGAGCCCTATTTCACCATTACAGGTGACAATTTATAAGCCATGGCAATAAAACCATATGCGAACTAAAACAGGAAATGTGTTTAGAGATGACTGACTTGTCTTTGTGCTCAAAGCCCAGCCTTTGGTAGCACCGTTAGTACTAATCTAATACAGATTTTGAAGACAAAGAAAGATAGGCTGATACTGCAGACAAAAGGAAACACATGCAAACAGTAGACACAGAGAAATGTGAGCTGTAACACTGTCAGTATTTTCAACTATCATTTATTTGGAAAAAGCTTTGGATGAGGAGAAGTCAGACAGACCATAAAAATATACCCTGAAATAAACATCAGATGCACTCATTTAAAGAAAATATTTAGCTGAAGATCTGAAAGCGACACACACAAAATAAAAGTTTTTTTAAGGTGACAGCTTTCATTAAGACTAAAACTGTGATTAAGATCAGACAGACTATTCTAACACAATACTTTTCCGTGCTACATTCCCCTTTATTCAGCCTATTACTCTTTATGGACAATTCTCACTTCTTTATAGTTACTGTATCAGACAGTATACACTTAATGGAATCGCAAAAAAGAATATGGTACAAACTCAACTTTATTTCTGCACATCATTTAAGGAACAGAGCTAATTAAATGTGCTCTTATCATACATTTGTTCATTTATCTAGCAAGTCTTTAAAAACTAGCTGTGAGAGAAGCCATGAATCATAATTGAAACCTTTCCCGCTTCTCACAACATAGTACCTTTAACACACAACGTGAACTGTTTTACTTTAATGACCAAAGCTGTTTACAAAACCAGGAATAGAGGTGTGTAAGATGAACAACTGTGCCTTTCTTTTCTCACTAAGAAAAATAAGATATTTCGTACTATCTTGAACGTGCAGGCTGGTGCTGTCATTTCTTTTCCTCTCTTCAAACATAAATCCATGCCTTGACTCGCCATGTTTATACATCACTGTCAAAGTGCAAGCCTAACTAATCCAAGAGAAGCCCTAGATCTTTGGAAGTGTACCCAAGCCTCAAAAGTTTGGCTCAGAGCTTATGAGGAGTAGCTGCAATTTCCAGTTGTGCTCCAGATCATCTACACGGCTTCTCGCATTGTGAGCAAACTGCAGCAACATAATCATCTTGCACTGAGAAGCTGTGCAGAATCACAGAATGTCCTGAGCTGGAAGGGACAAACATGGACCATTGAGTTCAGCTCCTGTCCCTGAATAGGACAACCCCAACATTCATGCCATGTGTCTGAGGGTGTTGTGCAAATGCTTCTTGAATACTCTTAGGCTTGGCACCACGACTATTTCCCTGAGCAGCTGTTCCAGTGCTCCACTTTTCCTAACATCCAACCTCAACCTCACCTGGCACATATTCTTGACATTCTCTTGGGTCCTGTCGCTGATCACCACAGAGAGAAGAGATCAGCATCTGCTCCTTTTCCTTCCCTTACGAGGAAGCTGTAGACTGTGATGAGGTGTCCCCTCAGCCTCCTCTTCTCCAGGCTGAACAGGCCAAGTGACTTCAGCCACTCCCCATGCTGCTTTTCCTCTAAACCTTTTACCAGCTTTGTGGCCTGCCATGGACTCTCTCCCATAGCTTAATATCCTTTCTATATTGTGGCACCTGCAGTGAGCTCTGGTCAGCTGGGAGTGGGAAGATTGTGTCATCTGACATTAGATGCCAGATTAGATACATTTGGTGTTTTAATTTTTTTTGATATGGAGGCTTTCCTTGTCAAACTGGCCCTTGCTCAGTTTGCACCTCAGACTGTAATTTCACAGTAGAAAATACTCATGTCTGAAGGTGTTTTTGCTCCTCTCTTTGCTACCAGCTCTCAGCTGTGCTGACAAAACTGTCTGTGTGGCTCTGCTGGGAACTGAATGATAATAGCTGGGACCCCCAAAATTGCCCCCAGAAAGAAGGAATTCTGGTTTCAGACAAGTTTCTTGAGTGAGTTTACAGGAGAGCCTAATGGGAAGCTATGGCAGCATAACTGGAGGGGGGATGTGCCCGCATGAGCAGCAAGAGGGGCAGAAGGCCTTGGATATATGCATTGCTGGTTTAGCCACAGTCTCGGTAGCCCATCCTCAGTTATGGGAATATTAGCATTTGAGATCATGTCCTACAGTAGCATAAACCATAGAAGCATCTTGGAAGCAGGGCAGACCAGGGAAGAATTTTAAGGGAAAAAGACACTCAAGAACTACTTTTTTTTTGTTTCTTTGCAGTTGCTACCAGGAGTACTGACTGTAATGTCAAGCAAAACACAAATTATTGTCCTGCTTCCAGGAAGCACAGAATTAACCCTGTGTCACAGCAAGCTACGACAGCCACGCTATCCTCTGAAAATGAACACGACATAAAACATATGACACTGCAGTAACAGGAATGGCATGCCTGCATGCAATCACCCCTAATAAAACCAACTACTCTGTGTATTGTTTTCACTTTATGAAACATATGCGACATGTCAGGAGAAAGAAATTGAATGCATATTTTTGAATAAGCACCATATATATTAGTTTTCTCCTTGATTTTTTCCAGCATTTGTGACAAGAATTGCTTATACTCATCAGTGATGTGTAGAATAGAAAAACCTACTACAATAAATATAACTATTCTCTAATGTTAGCAGTTCCACCCCAAGAGATACCCTGATACTACCAGAAATTTTTTTTTTTTCAAATACTCATGACCGGCATGTACTGTGCAGCATGCAGCTGAACTCCAAAAGGATGCATGTCTAAGTTTGACTGCTGGAAGCCTCCAGAGAATCTCAGTATGGTGGATCTGACATTGATAGGGTTCTGTGTGCATAAACCATACCAGCAAATGTTAAATATTCATCATTTGTTTCATGCCCTGCATCCTTTCAAAATCTCATTGTTTTTAAAGTCTGAGTTCCATGTCCTAAAATACCTACTAATTACACAGACTAGATTGCTTGCAAATTCAAAAATATTGGATCCCAAATGTATTTGTATTCTGGAACTGAGTATTGTAGTCATTATTATGAGTATTTTTTTTTCCCATGGAGTTTATAGATACTTGTATTTATACAGTCAAACTTCAAGTATGAAACTCATAACACTGTAAGGAAAGAAAAGGCTATAAGATGGTTGCCTATGTGAGCTGGTACCTACAATACAGTGTTTGGGAATACATCTCAGATGATTGCACTGCTTTACTCATTCCATGAGCCTCACACTGCTTTGTGCAAAAGGACAAAAATGCGAGCATATAAATGTGTCAGAAGCTGCTAACTTGTTCATTAAACCAGAAGAAAGGAGAACACAGTGGGTAATTTTTCAACATAAAATGTAATAATTAAAAAATAAATCCTATTAGAGGAAAACATAACACACAGCATTAAATTGCAACTAGTTGTATGACTTAGTGGTAAATAAGAAGGAAAATGCTTACCTATTTTCATTCATATTGCAGTGATTTGCTGTTGTGATGCTGTGGGCAGAGGCAGCTACTTGTGAAGAAATCTCCCGCTCTAAGTGAGTCTTCTTGATGTCTCTGCACTCTTCCTCATTCTCGCACTGAATGAAGAGAAAAATAATAGTCTTGTCGGGTTTGGATTTACTACAAATTCAAAAGTATTTCAACAAGTCAAGGGCTGGCATTTTCTGGATTTTGATATTAATGATGACATTGCTTTTGAGGATACACCTAACACAGATCAGAGACAATGGGTCCATGTCTTAAAAAAACCCAACTCAACAGGCAGTGTGTAAACAAAAGAGTAGGCTATAAAACTTGAATTGTTTCAACCACTTCCCCACTTGCACTTTGGGTCATTTTTAGTTTATATTGTCTTATTTGCCCGTTTCCTGTGCCCTCTTCTCTTGCCTAATCCTCAATTTTATACCTCTTTTTCTTTCCCTCTCTTTTCTCGGCATCAGTGACTATATCTAAACTAGTAAATACAACAGAACAGTAGCTGATCCTAAGGCTAACTCGTATGTCACAGCTTGTACCCACGCACTCATCTTACTCCTTCTTCAAACCAGGGTATGCCACATTCAGATTGCCTTTTGGGAAGGGACCACAGTCTGGTTCTAAGCGAGGGCCAGTTAAACAAAGAGGGTGACTACATGTGACCACTTGGGATTGCACCCTGCCCTGCCTAGCTTACTAGTATGACACAGCCAGTGTTTCCTGCCACTATTTAATATCATGTTATGCTCCTTAGGTTCTATCATCGGCTCCTAAAGGCTCTGCTTTCCAAATGCCTTGCAAAGACCACATTCTTTTCCATTTTTAATCCTTCTCCAGTTTTCAGTGCTGGCTGACTTTTACTTGTGATCTGTTGATTCTGCGGTATTTATTGCCTTGCTGCATGGTAGCAAAATTTTCAGTGTTATCCACTGCCACTGTGGCTGCTAAAACAGGGTTAAGGTTGTAGCTTACACTCCATAGGACTCCTAACCTCAGTGCTTAACCATTCTCCTCTGCCTCTACTTTGCCCATCTTCTTGAGATCATGACAGAGGTGGAAGTGATAAAGACCTCTTTCTAATTTTGCAGTTATGCCTGATAATCCATTCTAATTAGTCTTATTCATAAGGTCTATTGGGAAGGGTATAAAATATTGTAATTTTGCATAGCAGCTGTCCCACTGAGGGTCTTATTCCAGGCTGAGGGGCAATTTGGTACTCCAGGAATCCTTTTTATTTATTATATTACTAAAACCATCGCCACCAGCAGTGCCTTAAGACAGAAAAGTAAAAGATAATATGTACCACAGAAAGTCGGATTAAGCATTTCTGGAATGACTGTATTTATTTTGCTCTTCTATCATGCCCTCCTGTTTCCTTTTTGTTGTATAACCTAGCACTATCAGACTGGCATATCCTATGGCCTAAAGCATAAATATTTTGCTTCTTCCACTCTTTCTTGACCTGTTTCCCATCTTTTCATACTGTGAAATTGCTTCCTGCTACTTCCTAAAGAAAATGCAGGCAAACACATCTCAAAACTAATCAAGGCTCTCTGTTACAACTCCACCAGTGACCAGAACAGATTTACCACCTTTCAGATAGTAAAAAAAGAAATAAAAATGAAAAAAGTTAAAAGAGGAGGGACTATTTGAGATAAGTGGTTCTCAAAAATATACAAATCAACCTGTGCATATTCAGAGGGAACAGATGACTGCACAGTAAAACTGTCTGAAAATTGGGCAGATGGTGATTTCAGTTCAGAATGACTTTCTGGGTCAGATCGATACAAACAGACCAGAGAGTGTGCTCGGTGGACAGCTGTGGACATGGGGTGAAGGAGGATTTCTCCCTGGCACTACTGGTGGCTCAGAAACCGTGATGCAGGGGGATGCAGGGCAGAGGGATGGATGTGACCAGAGCCCTGTGCCCCACTGGCTGCTGTGATAGTGCTGCTGGGGAAAGGACAGCTAATAGACTACACTTCCACTTCTTACAGCTGTGGGAGAGCCCCTAGGTGAAAGTGGGCTGCAATGGTGCAAGGGAGGCAGGTTGCAGAGCCAGGCAGGTCCCAGGACTCTGTGATTGCATCCCCCCAATGAAGCAGGGGCTCCCTGCTGGGAACGGCTTGCCTCTTGTTGACAATCTGAGGGGAAAAAAAGATGCTGCCTCTCATTTTTCCACACACACAGTGATACGATGCAGACCATGACAAGAGAGCTACTTATATTTCCTTTGTAAACCTAAGCATCAACCCCAAATGCTCAGGTTTTGAGAGAAGCCTCAGGAGAGAAAACTCTCCTACTGAAAAGGCAGTGCCATTGTGGAAAGCACATGCCAGCAGCAAACACCATCTCCAAGGGCCTGTGATCCCTTGTGGACATGATTTTCATCACCTGCTGGGTTTGCATCTCCCTCAGGGCTTGGCTGGTTCCTACATGGCAAGCAGGGACAAATCCCAGCTCTGAAGAGCAATGGATGCAGGCACAAGGGATGCAGGCACTTGTCAAAGCACACGCACCACACCCCGCCCCCAAGTTGGTCCCCCTGAAGCTCACCTTGCGTTTCCTTCTAGATTTCGGTAAACCCTTCTCTGCGGGGGGGTCAGCACTACTACCCTGCAGGAGGCTGGCCGCCTCATTTGCTCCTGCACTCATGGCCAGCGGCTCTTCGGGCAAACGCTCTGGAATCCTGGACAAAAGAGCCAAGTCAATGTTGACCCACAGTGACTTTACCTCATCACTGTCTTTCAGAGGAGATAGGAGCTCATTCCTACCGAAAGGAACCAGGGTGTAAAACTGTTCCTCCAGCTCCTTTGCTATTTCACTACTAGTCCTGGCATTAATGGAGCCAAAGGCACTGCAGCCGCCGTGGGGTTTGCTGGCGGCACCGGTCCCCGTGTCCTTGGTGCGTGGCTCGGCACCGGCCACTGCCTGCACCTTGGGCAGCGGGCGCTCCTCCCGCTCCGACTCAGAACCAGAGTCGGAGGAGGATGATGAGGACGAAGATTCAGTCTCAATGAACTCCTTGGATTTGGGTGCCGTTTTGCTTGGCCCCCTTGCCCGACGCTTCTCGCTGGCTGTGGCTGAGCGCGGCTCCCGGCGATGCCCTGCTCTGCATCCACCACTGCTGCCGCTGCCAGGTCGGGCTCTTGGTGCCTCACCAGCAGTACTTTCTGGAAAGATGTGGCTCCCAGGGGGCTCCTCTGTTCCGTGGCAGTGGGGAACGTCCCCAGCAGAGGTCCTTTCGGCCCGTCGCGGTGCCTTCTTCCCTGCTGCCCGCCTTGGAGGACCACTTTCGGCAGCAGGGGGTGACTTTTGCCGGCTACCTTTGCTGCCTGGTGCTTTGTTGGCGGTCCTGGGTCGTGGCCCTTCCCCAGCAGTGGTGGTGGTGGCGGTGGTGCGGCTCTCCCCGCTGCGGTGCTCAACTGGGCTGGCAACTGGGGTCTTCTCGCTTTCTTGCCGCTCTGCCTTCACACAGCCGTAGTAGGGATGAGCCTCCAGTGCTGGGCCGTCATGGTGGGTAAGGATGGGCACTTTGTGCGGGGTGACTTTATTCAGCCACTTGTCCAGCTGCCACTTGTTGGATGAGGGTGGCTCAGGCTGAAAGGGAAACAGATGTCAACAAGCTTAGTGCTGAGACCCTACTGTAGTCACCTCAAAGCTCCCTCAGGGACACTCAAACACCAGACCCCTCCTGGTACTGCTGAGATTTTCCAGTGGACAAGGAGCCACTCCCAAACCATGGCAACCCCATGACCCTGGCCCCGTGTGTCATGATGGGAAAGGTGGGGACATGCTGCGCAAGTGGGGATATTTTTGGTTTCTGAATGAGGCTGGGAAGGAGGATGGCTTCTGTCATTCATCATTTCTAAGAATGATTCATTTAGTGCAACTGGCATTGGCTTTACTGGGAAATGCTCCCAAGTACAGAAAGGCAATAGGAGGGAAGGAAAAGAAGGCAGGATTACAGCTGAGGCTAAGGGAGGAGAGCTAGTAAGAAAGCTAGGGATATTTATTTTGTGTCTGGTTCCATCACATTAAACACAAAAAGTATTTAAAAAGCATACAAGGAGGCATGTAATGGGGAGATGGAGGGCTAACCTGGCAGTACGTATAATCTGCCTGGTATTGACATTATAATCCTGTGAGATCCCACAAACATTTGTTGTGTCGTGATATTGTCAAGTGCTCGTTTTGTGAGTATTGTGAGACTGTTAAGTTTTTCTCTTTGTTCCTGTCACAACACAATCAAGTTATCAGACAGCATCTAAAATATAATTGTATTTGGACAGTGAAGAAGTAAGATAATTCTGATTTCAAATGTAGCCACATCTCAGTTGATGTTATTTCAGAACAATGTGTAAGTGTTTTCTAGTGCTCCTTGCCATCAGTAATTTGAATGTAATAAAATGAATAGGAAAGGAAAAAAAAAATGAAAAGAAATAAATGATGGAGTAGATGGCCAGTCATAACCTATCTCTGTAGAAGGTAATGTGAAAAGTCTTCTGATTTCCTTAACTGGAACCAAAATTTGATCCACTAGGCTATTGCACATGAATAATCAAAAAGTGTGTCATGAGTCTAATATGAAAATCATCAATGCTCTGCAAGAAAGTTTGCTCAAGAGAATATCCACAGCCTCTAACTTTGAAGAGTCTCTTACTTAACTCTTTATTTAAAGAAGGTGCCTGAGGGCAACATAGGTTTCCTGCATAGGCAAGGGTGTCTCCAGAATCTCCCACGTTCATTCAACATGGAGCAAAGGCTCCTAAAATAACCAAAGAAGTTAGACATCAGAATTCATATGATACAAATATTCCTTATCACAAAAATGTCTAATTTACTGCTTATTGAGCTAGCGAATACCTATGGGAAGTTTGCTGAATTGCCTTACATTAATTTTTTCTTAAGCATACTCCTTAATATCTTACATGAGGAATTTCTTTCCTTAGCTGTAAATCTTGAAAATGAATGGGCAGCATTTCTCTTGAATGAAGATACATTTTTACAACTCTTAACTCTTTATCTAAAATAAACAGCCTTTCGTTGATTGCTGCTGAAAATACAGATTTTTTGGTGCCATTCATTGTGCACATACTGAATTTATTAGATATATAATAAAAGGTTCACTATGCATGGAAGTCTTTCCACTGTTCAGGTGCGTTTAAGAAAAGGATGTACCTCAGAAGCATGAGGGTAAAAACATACCTCTGCCCATTAAGTATAGGGCAGAGTGAAGGCAGCTTAGAAGTTAAAAAACTTTCAGCTTTTCTGTTTCATCCTATTCTGTCTCTTTATGTACCTTGTAGTTCTTGAAGACAGTGGTTCACCAAGTCTGGATTTCAGTGGATTACAGTAAACCAGCAGAAAACAGTGATTAACTTCTTCAATGTCATAACTTGGCAATGTGGCACTTTCCTACAGTGATATATCTGCTATTTAGGCAGAATAACTACAGTCCCACGAACCTATAACCAACTATGAAGTCTAATAAAACAGTCAGCAATTTGCCATCTTTACTAACTTTGTCAAGATTTTCAGGACACTCGTTATTTTTTCTTAAAGCCTCAGCTCTCAGAATCATGGGCTTAAATATATATCCAGGGTTTATTTAAAGAAAAAATCAAACCCTCATGGCTGCTGAAAAAAACCTTAAAATATGTCGGCTAAAAAACCCCTTTAGATGCATCTGCTAAAAGTAGAAAGCCTGCAGCCTATAAGGTAGATTAAAAGAATCCAAATTCTTTTAAAAATCAGAATTTAAAAACTTTTCTCACTGTTTTTGGGCCCTGATACAGTTTTGGAATATTTGAGATTGTCAGTGTACATGAGTGATACCAATTCACTCTTGGAAGTAATTAATTCAATTGCTTGTTCTAAGTGGAAACTATTGTACTTTGAAATCACTTCAAAAACCAAGACACTTTGCAAGACAACAAAATCATGACAACCAAGAATGAAGAGCAGGGTTGATAAAGAAGGCATTTGGGAAAATTTGCTTGGAAGTTTCTGACAGTGCCCTCCACATACCTAACTGCAAGTATTTGTGGGAGAAAAAGAAAATCTTGAATTCTCCATCCCTCACTGTCTCCCCGAGCAGGTCACATAACATTATTGGAAGAAAAGTTGGTTTGCTCTAAGTGGGACAATTTCGGCAGCATGTAAGGATGGAAATACATATGAATACATATCGGGAGTGATCAAGTAGCAGAATGGTCTCTCACTTAGATTTTTGTGTCATGGAAACATACTAATCTCAAAGCCTTGAAGAGAACCGGGCAGCTTTTAACTGGGGTAAAGCAGGTGCTGTGCTGATGGGCAGCAGCAACAGGTATAAAAGTCTGTGATGAAGCTGACTTGCAAAGAAATATACGTTTGGCACGAAAACCCAGACCAGCAAACTTCACCAAATGTAATTTCAGGGACCAATGCACCATAGACATACACATGTGCCAGGCTTCGTTGAGAAACAGAGGATAAGATACACTTCCTTAAAAATAGTAGGTGGATTCATCTGTACAACATAGACATCTATATCTGAGATAGTCAATGAGTTCCTTCTGAAATCAGTGGACTACTCTTCTAGGATGTGAAATATTCCTTCTTGAAATAGATATATGAAATAGGCCAGAAGAGCTAGGCCCTAAAAATGTCTATTCCTTTCCACTGACTGTAAAGGGGTGGCTGAGGTGATGAGCAGATGTAGGTATCTACAGTATAAGTGTCCAAATTTAGGTGGGATGACTCCCACACAGTGTGTCTATACAGCTCAGATCTCTTCAAGGCTACAAGTGTAACTAGAAGCATAAGTGGCAAGCATCCAAAAGAAACCTTTGTTAAAACATTATTCAGAAGCACATTCTGGGGTGAAGGGTTGTTAAACACTGGGGGTCATAGGGTCACTTTATGCTTATTATTAAAAGAAGGGACCAAAGGTGTAGCTAATACTTGAAGCATAACGCTACTTTAATTGAGAGATTAGATAGCCTATAATATGTGCATGTACTTAGCCCACTGTGGGGTAGGACTGAGCTATATCAGCCACAGCCGCAGTATGTTCAACCTGTTGTAAATCCACCCACTAATTTACCCTTATGATAAATTGCTTGTGTTGCAGTGATATCAAAGACTGGGTTCAGGGCAATCTCCATACAACTGAGGTATCTTTTTATTGTGTTTAAGGCAAAGGTGATGATGATATTGATCATGATGATTACTACTTTGCTGCTACTTCTATTAGTGCTGCTGCTAGCACTTAATCGAACTGGGTTTCCTATGTGTTATGCATGTGCACACATATTATAAGAGGTGGCTCCTGCCACAAAAAAGTTTCCTGGAGGAAAGGGAGAGTCTTTGTCAAAAATAGTCCACAGAGCAGGTAAAGCCCGTGAATCCAGTTTGCAAAGGTAAATATAGTGTGTAGAGTTGGTCTAAAAAATCTCCTTCTCTTTTGAGTGCACCAATTAGGAAATCAAATCGTGGCTCTACTTAAGATGGGAAGAAAAACTTTTTGAAAAACAAGACAGGTATCCTGTCACTCCACAGCCCTAAAACTACAACTCCTCTTCCCCTACCTCCCTGATGAAATCTATCAGTGAGGAAAGGTTGGTGAGGTGATAGAAGCACACTCACCGGTTAGCTAATCTGTTAGACATTCATATTATTTCTATTTTACCAAGCTAAAGAGAAGAGCACCTGAGGGAATAGCAGGGATTCACGGGCACTCAGCCACTCGTACTGATGTCCAGGCACCTGAAGGATTTGATGTACAGTGCTCAGGAGGTGGCTCTCTGCTGATGAGAAAGGAGTGTGAGGGGGAGCATAAACTCTACAAATCAATTCAGCTTTGACCTGGTCAGTCAGAATGTGGGGACTTGAGACCAAAGAGTATATCCTGCGATAATGGAATAAGCAGAGCCAAAAAGTATACGTGAATCCTTGAGAAAGAGGAAAAAACTTTAATGGCTGTGAACTAGTCATAACAACAGATGCTGTAAAGAACATTGCACCTAGTGTGTGGGGCTGGTGGAGCCCAGGACAGGACGACTCTCTCATCTGGCCTCGTTACTGTTGATTAGCCACTGATGCTTTGTCCTTTGAGATGGCTTTTTTGCTTTTTGCCCATTTCTCCCTCTGGTCCTCCCTGCATAGTGGGAACTCCCAATTGTCTAACAAGGTTCCGCCTTATTAAAGGTCTGCAGGATAATTTTATGGTACAAAGAACAAACAAACCAAATTCTTAGGTTTTGAAATGTAGCTCTTTCTAAGGACTCGGCACTCAAGTTTTTTTCCTACCATCTGAAATAATTGCAAGGACAAGACGTCATTGTTTTTCAGAATTGTCATTTATGACATTAATTAAGGTCATGTGAAGAATTCATGACTTCAGCAAAGAAACAGGAGACAGAAGCCTCAGTTCCTTGTTCATAATTTCAGGTTTGGCAGTCCACAAAATTGTAACTACTCACATTAATGTCTGAGGCACCTTAATTTGTCCACATCACTGAAACCAGTCTGAATGTTGTCTCCTGTTCTAGCTCAGCCATTATTCTTAGTTTACTGCAGACATAAAGTGTAGACAGCTGAGCTAGTCACTGCAGGCTCTAAATAGTCAATGGTAAGAAGCAGACACTTTTAGGGTGCAATTCATCTAATCTATTTTATATGTATGCTTTACAATGAGCTGCTTTTACACTTTAGGCAACTGTGTTTAGACACCTGAGAACAACCCAAAGATCTCAAAATGAGATGAGGAAAAAAATACAGAAGAAATGAAACTGCAATTGAACTTTTATGTGACCTCAAGTGCAGAAGACACACTGTCCTAGAAATAAAAATCTTTGAGTATATTAATATAATGTTTCGATTATGGAAAAAAAAGAATGAAGGTCTCATAATGGTCAGAAGATTTTCAGATTAAGTTCCTCCCAACCTGAAAATACGTATTTCCTTGCTTGAGTACCTAAGTTCACCGTACCTGAATTTATCAGTTGATGTTAAAGCAAAAGAAAAGATGTATATATCTTATCCAATTGATGAAATTTATTTTAAGACTAGCACTGAAATTGAGTCCACTGCTTAAATTTGGGTAGACAGGGACCCCCTCTAAAGAGCTTCAAAGGACCTATCTCCATTTACTGGGTAAGAACATAGCACATACTTTAGAAAGATGGCTTCAATGCATGCATAACAGTAAGTAAAAGAATTATTGCAAAGCTGACAAGACTTCCAGTGAGAGACAACACATAAGTGTTTTTTGGACTGGTACCATCAGTCACACAATGTGCCTGGGAAAGTACTGGACTGTGGGGAAAGCACAGGTGCCTTACTTCCCCGGGATGCCCTGACCCTATCCATGTGTGGCCTCTCCCATAGTCCATCAAGGCATGACCTATGAAAACAATATCACATGTTTTGAGTCATTTGCATTTTTGTATAAGCATGTTTCATACACCATGTCCTAGAAGGCAAACCACACAAATATAATGCAAAGAGACAAGCTCTCTGTTGGAGCAGTACGGCTGTTGCGTGACAATGATCACTGATAACTCAGGCTCTGTACAGAAGTAGTTCCACAGATCTCAAGAGGATATGTATGAAATGCTTAAGAGGAGGCACTTCCTCCACATTTCCATGACTCTCATCCCCCTCCTTGACTTTATGAAATCCACAGTCTGCCTCAGTTAATTAACTTCCCTCATTCCCTGAGGAACTGCTGCTCTCAGGTCCGAGTAACATGGGTACCTGCCTCAATAGTAAACACTGCTTCCTACCTTCCTTTGGGTACTACACTTCTCCTCCTTTTACCTCATATTTCCTTTCCCCCACAGTGGTTCCTTCTCTTTGTCCCTTTTCTTCCACCTTCTGAGAACCCATAGGGAGAGGAGAGACCGAACATGAGATCTCTGCACTAATTCCAGCAGGGAACTAGGCAGAGAGAGAACAAGGCCTTAATGGGTTGGCTGAGAGAGCTCAGAATGGGAAATAAGACATGGGGTAGCACAAGGAGGGCAACAGAGAAAGAGAGACTGAAAAGAAAGAGAACCAGAAATAGAGAAGAAAGGGACAAAAGGGACAAAATGAGAGGAAAATTAACTGAAAATGGATCTGAACGTACTGTGAAGGAAAGTGAAAAAAGAAGGTAAGTGTTAAATAAGGAACAAAAGTGACAGAACTTGAGAAAAATGTATTAAGGATGTTTTTGAGTGTTGCATTTTGCCTGATAGGAAATATGGCCCCAAATATTGATCAAAATCTGAGGAAAAACTTAGGTGAGGCACATTTTCTGGGGGAGGAGTCTGGTGATTGGATGCTTTATGTGGAGCAGGAAAATACACTGAGTGTATTCTGTGTGTATTTACAATCTTGCTGCTAGATTTTGAATATTTTTACATACATTGAAGTGTGTAATGTGGATGTGGAGTTTATGGTTTTATATTAAAGGTGTGTATTGAGTAAAACATGTAAAAATGTCAATCCTGGTAGAAAAGTAGAGCAGAAAAAGCAGCCTTGTTGAGCACTCTGCCGAGGTGAAAGCAGAAGGTGGCATCACCCTGGCAGCTTAATTGTAATTGGGCTAGGGCTTGTCTACACATGGAAATTTTCAGTACTAGATTTCCAAATGACAATTTTGGGCTTAACGTTTTTGCACCATGAGTAATTCAGTTTATTCCATTTTAGAGGTGGATTAAAACAAATCACACAAAGGCAGAGAATAATTCACTTAAGAGAGTGAGGTGAGGGAAATGTGTGAGTGAGAAACAACTGTTTTGCTTTAAAAATCCACCCTCAAACTGATTTTATAATAGCCTCCCCGTGTAGAGGAGCCTTTAGTTCCTTGCAGTGCTGGGAGCCCACATCAGGACTTACGCACTAAGGAAATCATTGCTATGGAGGCAGAGTTGCATAAAACTTCAAGCAAGCTGTGAGCCTTGCAAGGTGTTCTACTCATCTCCAATTTGAGGAAAATTTCACAGGGTTATTTTTTCTCAATTTTTTTTTCCCAAATGCTTTACTCTGCCCCAGAATCCGGTGCCACTTGCATTTCACAGCATGCCAGGAGGAGGACCCCTGGGCCTTTCCCTTCCATTTTTTTATGCAGCTCCCTGCAGCCTCCTTCTGTTGCCTTGGCTGGAAAAAGGTGTGAGGGGGTGTAATAACTGATTGCCACCCCTAAATCATAAAGAGCAGAAGCCCTTACCTCTGGGCTGGAGTAATGTGAGGGCTTGCTGCCGTCACTCTCGCTGGAGCTGCTTTCACTCTCCGAGTCAGACTCTGAACTGGTCTCAGATTCACTGGAGCTGCTGCTGCTCGACCCCTTGCTGGAGAGTCCCGAGGCTCGAGTGCTGGACTGCGGCACCACCAGGCTGCTAGCCCCAACACAGCCCATCAGCGAGGGGGCAGGGAAGAGAAGAAAACAAGAACACAAAAACCCCACATGTAAAATCCATGGTGTTTTAGGGAATATACCTATCTGAATGCCTGTGAGCTTGTCTCTACTCCTAATGAACAGTGAAGTGAGTTCAACATTACATTATTATAACTGGGGGGAAAATATGGGGTTATCCTCATACGCATTTAGTCTTTGCCATATCCTCTTCATCTGAGGAAGGATCATATTTTCACTTCAGCTTGTCTCTTGTCTCATTCAGCAGACATTTTAGGCTATGTTAAAAATATCAGATGTTAAAAAATAGAGTATAAAAAGCAGTCTTGCACTGTCTAATGAACACTCTGCACAGAGGTGAAAGCAGGAGACGAAAAAGGTGAATAGCTAAGAAATGGAGCTGAACTCCACAGTACCAGTCATTTATAAGTAGCAATAGCAATAATGATAACAATAAAATGATAATAATAACAACAATAATAATACATTCTCGCTGGAGCTTCTGACCCCGATCTTTTGTTTGCCTACTCCATCATCTACCCTTAAGTGATGTGGTTACCTGTATATACCATCTTGATACTGACAACTGCAAGATCTAAGACTCTGATCCTGCAAAAACTTGAAGAGCTCAGGCTTGTATTTTTGCATGTCAGTTGTGCAGTGCTGTCAGCAGAGCTCCCTGCCTTCTTAAGAGTTATGTTTGCATGCAAGTGTTGGTATTATCAGGCCTGACAGCAAAAGAAATGTATACTTTCCTGAAATAGTTGACCATGCATATTAAAAATATCACAGTCATAAAGACTTGAGTGTGAAATGTCCTATTAAGTCATCCAGCTTATTCCCCAGGCAATGGAAGATTGTTTCTTATAGCATGGTGCATTTTCTAGTGAGTTGTCCAATTTGATTCTAAATGACTTGAATGCAGCTTTTACTTTTACCCCTGGGAAACTTCTCTGCAAACTAACCCAAATTCCATTGTCAGAAATGTCTTCCTACATTCAACCTGAAGTTGCCCTTTTAAAATTTATTGTTGTTACTTATCATTTCATACTATTACTAATAGTTGCTATGATAAATTATCCTCTTCCCTTTTTGCTTTCACATATTTGCAGACTGCTTTCCTGCCCTACTTCTGCAATTTTTCAGACAAGTCCTTATACGTTTACTTCTTCTGATCTTTCTTCATAAGTCATTATCTCCAGGGATATGGGATCATTTTTATGCCTCTCTTCTGAACTCATTCCTATTTTTCTATATCTCTCTGATAACAGGATGCCCAAAACAGAGTGCAGCATTATAGATGGGTTCTCACTAGAGCTCTGCAATGAAGGGCTATTACCTTCCTGCTCCTTCATGCGTTGCTTCTGTAAACAAATACCCAAGCTGTGATGGAATATATAGTCCATTAACACTCCTACATCTCTTTCAACACTGCTTTCTCCAGAATTCCTCCACTGATAGCTACATTTTATATTATTTGCTTCCAGAGAGATTAGCTTGCTTTTTTTTTTCTCATACCATATCTCATTTTCTTCTTTACTGCACATGCTTCTAGCTCCATTTGATTTATTTCTCTGCCCTCGGAGGTGTCTGCAGCAGCTTCTAATTTAGTATCAAATGCAAACTTAATTAAATGGTTATTCACTTCCTTTTCCAGATCATTAATGAGACTGTTAAATAAACCCCACGTGAAACACACCGGTACCCTAATAACCATCTCCTCCCAACTCCATTCATGGGTGTTTATCATTACCCTTGTTTATGGTCCATCAGTCCAATATTGTGGCTTAATGCAATGTGATATTGGATGCATTTTGCGAGAACTAATATCTAATAATTAATTACAGTTCTGCTATGTTGCACCTAATGAATTTTCTTTACCTGCTAATGGTGCATTTAATTCTAGAAAACTGGAACCTGACACCTGACACAAGCCTCATATGACAGGCAGTTTCTGGGGCTTTGAAAAGAGGCCAGACCATTAGAGATGCAGTTCCAACTCCATGATTCCCCGCAGCTGCACACTTCCTGGCCTTATCCCCACCTTCCCTAACATATGCTAACCTTTCCCCAATGGACCACCTGT
This sequence comes from Tapera naevia, assembly GCA_033556795.1. Taxonomy (NCBI): domain Eukaryota; kingdom Metazoa; phylum Chordata; class Aves; order Cuculiformes; family Neomorphidae; genus Tapera; species Tapera naevia. Next base: position 20,633,398 of record JAUMJJ010000029.1, read on the forward strand.
CATGCACAAGCCGGTACTTCCACTGCATCACCTTCACTTACAGAATTCCCCTTGTCTTTTTCTAGGAACTTGCACAGGTGCCCATGGCTTTCTTGCTACAGAGAATTTCTGATTGACTGCGGAATTGTGCTGCTGTTGGAACGCTTTCTGCACCCTTCAAGGCACCGTGGGGCCAGGCTGTGCAGAAAACCTTACCTGTGATCTCACCTTACTAGTTAAAGCAAGTAAAATAAACTGGAAAGGAAGGGAGGGGCTGACATCCATTTATATTTTTGACCTTTATTTCCATCCTTGTAACTACCAGGCTGGAGAGAGAGGCAACAGTAAATGATCATGCTCTGGGAGGACACCTTGGTGCTACATGCATGTTCACAGAAGTGCCTGCCAGCTCTTGGGAGGCAAGAGGTCTGTCATCATGCACTGGCATTAAAGGTACCAATTACAATGAGTGCCTTTAAAAAACTCGCCCTCTGCTATTTTTGTTATTATTCATGTTATCTCTTTCTCTAGCCAGGTATGTGTGGTAAACATAAGATTTTCAGGCAGCCATTTGTATAACAACATTAAGGCACGGTGGTGCCTGAAACAGAAACAGTTTATAAGTTTGTAAAAATTTGCCTTCCCAGAGAAGGGAAATTGATGTTTTATGCACTGCTTTGAGACAGTGCAGTTTTCCACTTGTATAGATTGCCCAATAAACTCTAGATATAACTTGATCACTTATATTAACAAGTTACAGTCAACCCCTGGCTAACAAAATAGTGAGAGCTATATAAAGGCTGTTGTGAGTAAGTTTTCTGGGTTTGATTTTTTTTCTTTTTATTTTCTTAAAGGAATATGAAAAGGCAACTGCCTTTTCTGGCAGTGTAGCTTAGGGAATGCTTTTGACAGTATTCGACTGATGGATTTCCAGTCCACTCCACAACAGCATTGTGACTGTTGCCTGAAAAGTTCTTCAGCAACACAAAACATCTGCACATTTATGTCCTGCCCCTAGTGACTGTGGTTTTAATTTTTAAACCATCATTTTTGTTTGGCATTGACTGAAGTATTCAGAATTGCTATATAGAGGATGAGGGAGAAAAAAGCCCACAGTAATATTTCTTTCCTGTTGTGACATGAAATGTTTTTCTAGGCTGCTGAATAGATATTGTTACTACAGCCATAGATATAAAATATAACTCTTGGACTCTTCACAAACATCTGGAAATCTATGTTTGCTGCTGTAATAGTAGCCAATATACTATGAAACTTCAACATTACAATATTTTCACATTAATGCTGATACTGAAATCTCCTGTTCCCCTTTACCTTTTCTGTTTTTAAGTATAGCATATTCTTACAAAGAACCTCATTATATTTTCATGATCAAGGTGCAAACAGTTGCATGTTTCTTCACATATTCTTGTTAAAAAAACCACCATTATTTTAAATAGGCAACTTCCATTTTGGACTGTTCTTCCTAAAGTACATAAGCAAGATCATGCAGTCAAAATAAAAGACCTATTTACATTTTAATGACTGGCACATAACATTCATGAATGTTTTGCTACTGGCTTATGCCCCAGAATTAATTACTACATCATAGAAATGATATTTTTATTTTAAGCAATTAAACAACAATTCGGGTAAGAAACACTTTACTTTAAAGCCCTTGATCAGAACATGCACTGTCTGACTTGAGAGACTAATATCTTGTAAAGTTGCCAGAAGTTCAGTAATAAGATCATTTAATATCCAACACACCATCTGAAGTTCCTGATCTGATATTTCCCATCATCCTAGCTACAAGAGACTTCAGTATCTAAACACTGTATAAGTCGACAGTAAACTATTTTCCTGCACTATTTAGTGGACAAATCATTCATCTCTAAAAACTGCCAGATACCCTGTAGTCTCAGCTTGTCTCAGATATGCAGGTTCAGAAACACAGTGATTTGAGGAGATTAATACCTCTTCCTCACTTAAACTAATTTGTTATCCAAGTTGAAAGGTGGAGCCATCTCAATCCCTGGAGAAGCCTGAGAGGTTAGCTGTGGTGGGACCAGTTATTAGCTACACCAGATTGCATGGCCATGGCCAGCCTTTGACCAGCACCAAGGTGGGTTAAACACTTGTGCAGGAAGGTGCAGGAATTTCCTATTCAGTCAACAGACAGAGATTCCCAAGGCAGTTTGCCTCAGAGGCCCTCTATAGAACTCTTGAGGTTAATTGTGCTGGATTTGGGGCCTACTCTACGCTGCATATTAAGCTGCTGCTTACAGCTGTGCTGTTTTCCATGATAATAAATCATGGTGTTCAGCACTGGCCACAAGAAGTTCCTGGGCAGATAAGCATATGCTGCACTGCAGGAATTCAGTGCCAATATTTCAAAGGCAGACAGCATGGATGACTGGTCAAGGTACAAGTAAAACAGATGCAGTTCTTTACCAAACTGCAAGTCTTTGGTGACAATTTTAAACGGATTCAAAAGAGAAAAATCTCTCCTATCCTGCAGAACTTGTGATCCCAGGTCTTCACTGCATTGCAGTGTGAAGGCACTTTATTCACACTTTACACAGGTATGAATGACTATCAAGAATGCAAGGCAAGGGAGAATCAGGCCTTGAAGCAAAGACTGTGCTAATAAAAAATCAGTGTGAGCCTCTGAAATACTTTTCCAGCCACAACACAGGCTATGCAAACACTCACGTTTCATATTTTGGAGTCCAAATCTGCATAATTCCACTTTGTAAGAATTGCATCCAGGGCCACCTTATCAAAAAACTCAGTAACACTATCAAACACTATCAAACACTATCTGCTGTACTTGTTTTCATGTCTGGAGATGGAACAATATGTAGCTTGTGTCACCTGCATAGCTGTGATCATCTAAACAACTTCCCTTCTACATCTCACCCTACGGTACTATCCATCTGTGCAGCTACCCAGTGGCCCAGACTCCCCAAAGGAAAGAGGAATGCAACAATTAGTGTGAAGAGCTGACTTGAACAAACAAATGACACTATTAGGGATCACATTGTCAGCATTGAGAGGTAAACACAGAAGGTGAATTTGTAGATGTCACGAATGTTCACAAAAATCCTAAGAAAGGCTGTATGAAGGCTTGTAATACTTGCAATACACAGCAAATTTATCACTGTCTGGAAGATCAAGGCCAAATGTGGGAAAACAGAACTCTGAAACAGACACCAGTCCCTTGGCTGGTATAAACTGTCATAGCTCCATTGACTTCAATTAGGCTACACTGATTTAAATCAAGCAGTAAATCTGACCAAGACTCTGAAATGACATTTCAGACTCAGTGATGAAAACACGTTCTGTGATTTAAAGGAGCTCTGTTGTCAGAGTCTTGGGTTTTATTCTAAAGTATCTGAAACACCACTTCCTTCTTCCCTTGAAGCCAACCTAAAGGCCAGCAAAGGTCTTTTATGGAAAACTCTTCATCCCTTTGTTGCAAGAAGCGAATTCCACATGGTGCTTCCTCAAAGCACCAACTGTGAACATCATGCCAAGATCTGTATAATTATCTCTGCTGCCTGGCACTGAAAATATTGCACATCTCCCATGCACACAGCAGGGAATTCCTGTGTCGATAATTGTGAATTAATCACAGAGGCAATGGAAATGCCCACTTCTTGCTGCTGCCTCTATGTGTTTTTCTGTTTCAGCAAAAATATTAGAAGCATGCTTACCATGGGGGTCTATCTGGACTTGTAGATTGGGCCATCCCAATGTTGTAAGAGAATATATAGGGATATTTTCTGAAGTAACAGTAGAATGCCAAAAAATAGCACAAGGATAGCCTATGGAATGAATGTGGATGTCGTCCATTCATTTCAGGCCAAAATCAGGCTGAGAAAAGGGAGATAGTATCATAAACTCTAGAATATATACCTGCTTGAGGATAGCCAGATATGTCCGTGGTTTAAAATACAAAAGCTGGTTCTGCACTTCATGTACAAATCTGAGTATAAGGATCCTCTGCTCTAGTTTTAGCTCTGCCATGTCAAGTCTGAATGACCAAATCAGTTGACCCTTCAAGGGCTCTGAACACCATTCTAGTCATACTTGGGGATGACCAAACCTCCCTACCTTCAGGGTGTCAGGAGATGTCCTTCATTATTCTTTAAAAATGACTCGATATCCTTGTTCCAAACACAGTATGACAGTGAGGCAAATTTATGTTTTTGTACCTTTGCTAACCGTGAGCATGAAACCAATTAACTGTCTGAGTTCTTTACAGTTACAGATTGTCAAAACCTATAATTCACTAACAAAAAAGAAGCAGCTAGTCTTGCTGTGGTCAGCTGTTTGGGCCTGAACACAAAAAAATGAGTCTGGGCACTTCTCTTTCTCCAGGTAAACGATTTCCCAGGAGTCTGTTAATATCTTTAGGAAACAGAGAAATGTTTTCATATCTCATTCCTGTAATGGATGAGGTATGAAATGGGAGCCACGATGAGTGAAAGTCCTAGAGGTTGTGCAGCTTGTCACAATATATAATGCTTCCGCGAAAGCACTGCATTGCCTTAGCCGCACCACCTTTGCGCAGCACAACTAATAAAGCACAGCTGCCAAGAACAGAGTTCATAGACCCTACCTATATTTTAACACTGTCCTTGGGAGTTGCTTAAATAGCTTGTGCTGACAAAACTGCAAGTATCATCTGAGAATGCAAACCTAAGGTAAAACAGGTCTCTTCAGAGAGCCAGGTGTGCTCTCTGCGATTGTGGCATAACTGCCGGAACAGTCACCAAAGAAAAACAGAGAGGCAAGGCTGTTTAGAAAAACAAGCTGTGAAGCTCATGCACACAGACATACAAAAAACCCTCAAGAAAATTCAGTCTGGCAAGGGGATATCTGTTTAAGGCCTGGTTGATACTGGAAGCAGCACAATCACAGCCCTCACCTGGAAGGAATACGGTAGAAAAGGGAAAAATCACTGAAATAAACCCTTGGATAAAAAAAACTTCTAAAATAAATGCTACATAACAATGAAGAGTGACATATCTGTATAAATAGCTCTATCAGAAGGAGCATGTGCTGGGATATCTGAGATGAAAAGGTCCAACAGACCTGGAGGAGCATTAGTGTGGGGATGAAGTGATTAGTCAGCAGCCTGACAGCTGTGCTAGGAGGATGGTGCCAGATTCCAGTGTATGTTTTCCACTGCTGCCAAGTGTTTGCTTGTCGCTCCAGATAAATAGAGCATCAGCAGTGTTTTATTTGACCCGCTCACAAGAAAAATAAAGCAACTCTGACTTCCTCAGTGTGTTTGTCATTGACCTTGCATCAGCTGAATATGAGCAGAAAGATTCCTTGGTCCGAGTAAGTTAACTCTTTAGTAGAAGAGGAATGATAGAGTCATTTAACTTGGCAATATAATTAGTCTCTTAATGACTTGAAGTACAATGACTTCAAAAGAAAAAGTGACAGGCACAGCCTATGTGTCCTATACTGTCCTTGGAACATGCCCTCAGACCAATGGCCTGGAGAATGATGAACAGCTTTGAGAATAGTCCATGAACAGCCACCTTCCCGCCCCCAGTGTGAAATCACGAAACCATGTCTATGGAGACTTTCTGAGGGAGTGGAGGTGGTAAAAGCAAGTTTTAAGTGGATGTACTTGTGGAGAAGATTTTGATTTCCCCCTGAGAACAAGGACAATGGCTTTTGCGTGTTTTCCGTCATATGTACCCCACAAGTTCTATTTTCCTCTCTTTTTATTCATCAGTTTTGTTGTGTTAGGAACTTTCTACATAAGATGCCCTCTGTTGTCTGATCGAGGCCAGCTTCTGATGTTGGGTGGGAATCAGATACAATGTCTTCGAAATACATGTCTGAAATGGAATGTGGAACACTCACTTTTTTGACCTTTACTGTCCTCAATATGTGAAGGTTCCCCTTTATGGTGGCCAAGAGTGAACATCATACTTGGGAAGCAGCGTCACTTGAAGGACTCTCTTGGGAGATATACCCTTTCTTATTTTCCTGTAGGAATCTAGCACTCACATCAGATCTTTTTCTTCATTCCAGAAAAGGGATAAAAAATCCATATAGACTTTGCAAGAAGGAAAAAGGACACCTTTGAGCACTTGTAAATATACGGTACTAGTGACTGAGACTGTGGTCAGGCATAGTTTTTTCATATCCAATAATACTGAAACTTTGGACGACTTTCTGACACTTATTGATCTCTTGTAATAACAAAGCACTTTGTTCTGGACACTGCTGGTTTCCAGTCTTTCCTCTTTTCCAGCTGTCTCTCCTTCCCTCCTCACTTTGAGGAAGTTCCTTTCCCTGCAGCATAAGGAGTTACTCCATACAATTGCCAGCAGTCTCCAGAAAACATGAGTTCATTTACCCAAGGAAGATCAGATTGCTTAGGTTCATTGAAGAAGGCAAATATCACTAGAGATGGCCTCGGTACTCATGACATGAGCAAAAAATATGCATGCATTTAATTTCTTTGCATGATAAGCCAGATATGGAACAGAAGCTCAGTGCTCGACTGTCAGAAGGTCTCATTGAGTGGGATAATGTGAAAGTAAAGTTGTCAAGAGGCTCTGCACAACTTCTTTTGGTCAGACAGAAGCATTTGAAATGCTGAATCCTACCATCTGAAGAATCACTTCTGGACTGATGGTCCTTCAAGAGAGAGGTAAAGCTCCAGAGGAATCCCTTTTTCATGAAATCTTAGTGTCAAATGTGACAGTAGGAGGGGAGATCCTTGCACTTCAGTAAATTAAGAAATTAGGAAGTTGCACCTGAAGTCAATGATAATAGGAAGAAAGGCTCTAATTCAGTGTGGGGTGAATGGAAATACAGATTGTACAGAGTGACAAGGGCTAGGATTGTTTATAAGTGAGCTGGCAGGAAGTCACTGGAACACTTCATCCAAGTCAGTTTTCTGACTTTGTGAACAAATAAGTCATGACTCATATATTCAAGACTTCACCTATTGTGCAGAGGCTTAAAAAAATGACTCAAAAATAATGTAGCCATGTTAAATCAAGATGGAATTGAACACTTTTTGTCAGGTATTGCTATAGCTGGCCAGTAAGGTATAGGATAGGGAGTCTTTTGATTGACTAGACGGAATATAGCATCCTAAGGACTGCTTATAGAGTAAGACCAACACCATGTCCATTGTGATCTGGATGGGAAGCAAGGGAGGTTTAGTTTAGACTCCTCTTCATAATTTCCTTTTCAGGGAATAGTCAGCTCTCTCCACTTGTCCTAAAGACTGGAGGTGGTATACAATATGAAGACCTGTATCCACTGCCAATTTGGTACTCCACTGTTTCACTAGAGTACTATTAAAAGCTGATCCTCTGTGAGACTCAATTATATTAGTTCCACCCATCTCAAGAACAGACCCTCTACTAACATTTTGACGGTGATTGCAGTGACTTTGTCTTTGGTGGGGCAGGCCATAACCCACTGTTTCAAAGATGATGGTAATAAAGCATTGGAACAGGCGATCAGTGAAGATATGAAACATCAGCCACTGCACCTTCAGAAACTAGGTTAGGCAAAGGTACAATGCAAAATGTTCTGTAGAGTGGCATTAATCCACCATTTTCAAATGTCTTACCAGGAAAATCTGATACCACTTCTCTGGAAATTAGCCTGGGTGTTGCTGTTCTTGTCTCATTTGTTTCCTAAAACATGTAGTATAGATGTACTTCCATCCAAGAAAACAGTAATTTTCACTTGTGAATGACAGCTTCATCAAGCCACAGAAGACAGCCACTGCAGTGCAGACAAGGAAAATCCTTGTCTACATTGGCCTACCATCACCTTATTTCAGAGTTACTGTTAGCATAACTCATGCTGTGGCTGGCCATCTAAACGGACAGCCTTTTGTAATATCCAAACAGAGTTGTACCTTGCTTCAGCGTGGTGATTCTTTTGCCTCAGTCAGCAGGGCCCTGGGTATGGTTCTGCCTTGCAAGATCTCTCGCTACGCTCTGAGAGTCCAAATACAGATGAACTTGTGCAGATAAAATTACTAACTACCATAATGGCTGTCCAAATGGGTGCAATAAATTTCAGCGTGAGACCAACTCTCTCAGGTTTTACTGACTCTTAATGTTGCTGCTGCCAGCTTTAGTGTTACTCTTTGACTCAAGACATATTCTGTTGTCTCCCAAAGGTCTTTTCGGCCTGCCAGCTCTAATCAATATGCTGCCTTGAGAAGGAGCTTGTTTTAAGTAGGTTTGCTCACCATAAAGAACCATATAAAGAAAATTTGACTTCTACTCCTTGTCAGCATATATCACTCCCTATGTAGAGCAGCATTTAGATGGTCTGTTAGTTGATTCCAAGTGCTCTCTTTTATATGTTTCAAGAAATGACAAACGCCTGGAAAAAATGCAAAGCTATTCTACAGAAGACATTAGGCAGACTCAGGAATGGCAAGCAGAACAGCTAATAAAGCCCAGAATGGTAGCAGAGAGGATGTTAAAAGCTAATTAGTTTGAGATTATTTTAAGATCTGTGAAAAGTTCTTCTGTTCCTCTTTTTGATGTAAGTACAGTCTATTTTCCAGTAACATGCAAAATTATTTCAATAAGTTTTTAGAAAGAGTTGCCTAGGATATGCTATTTACTTATTATTGACATACTAGCTCAAAATAAAGGATTTTTAAAACCAATTTTCAGCTTCTGAATATTTGCCTGTGGTGCAGCCTTAGGTTTTCAGGGGGCAGAGCCACTGGGAAAAAAGTCTTCTCCCATTCTGAACAGGCTCAGATTCTTAACCCCTTGTTTTGGTTTAGCAGCATTGCGCTTTACACTACCCGGAAGTGCCCATTCCAACAGGAATGTTCTGACCAGTTACGGTATCAGGATCTGACCCACTGTAACTCAGCAACAGAGTGCACAGGCACTTAAGGAGGGATTTTAAAATAGACAGAAGCCCCTACCAGTAACCTCTGCTGTGCCTTCCTCAGTTATAATACAAAAAACAATAAGTATGATAAGCACAAACATATAAATCTATGTTAAGAAAGAGTTATATAAATTGCCCTTTACAATTCAAAAGAAAAATCAAATGTGAATTCGTCCTTGGAAAGTGAACTTGAGGATTATTCATATGCACACAGATGATGAGGGAAGGCAGAAATAAATTACAAAGCACATATGATTTTGTTTTCTTTATTAATCTAGAATGTGGTACCAATGTGTCTGGACTCAGTGGCTCCCCAGCTGCACTCTCCTGCACGATGTTATCAATCCTTTATGTCTGTGAAATGTGCTACCAACTAGTAGGAAAAGCACTAGAACTGTATGACATTTTAATAAAAAAAAATAGGTCTTACACCACGCCGTGTCCTGATGTATTTAAACTTATATCTTCCAATATGCCTTTCAATCCATATCTCATATGTTTTGCCGTGCACTAACTGCCATGTATCTTTTTACATTTCTTGTGTTTTACATTATTACTAAGGCATGCCTAGATGACTTTGCCTATTCTTCTCTGTATCTTTTGTTCTCCCTGCCTCTCCCAGGGAGGCAGAAAGGAAATACACACACGACACTACAGAGGGCACAGGAACAGGGAGAAATATTGCTCATCAGTGCTGCTTCTCCCTCCCAGTGCCACAGCAAGCTGTTGCTGCCTTCTTCTTCTTTCTGCCCCCAGGCTAATAGTCCCTTTCTGGCACTCTGGTCTTACCACAGTATCTTACGCCCCTGCCTGCCTGAAGTCCTGCACTGTCTAAGATGTGCTGTGAAGCGGTGGGCCTCTTCACAGCATGAATTTATGTTTAGCAGTGTGAGCCAGCAGGGAGACTGTTAAAGGTGTAGGAGTCAATGTGTTGCTGCTAGGAGTTCAGTGCCCAGCTGTGCAGATATACATTCAATATTTCTTTAAAAGTTATCAGGTCACATGCCTGCAGCTGGGAAACAGCCAGGGGAAAGCTGAGGAAGATGAGATGAAATGGAGAGATAGATTTCCAGGAGAGTATGGTTTTCCATAGTCAGTGCAGCAAGAAACTAACTCTTAAGGATTTTTTTTTTACCACCCTGACATGAACCTAAACCCTGCTTGACAAGCCTCAGCTTGGGAAAAAAGGTCAAGTGTTGGTTCCCTGCCATTGCTTAAGACACTAGGGAAAGGGTTAGATGACTTTGTCAATAACTAGTGTGAAGACCCTAGTAGGCCTTCAGACAGTTTTATTAATCATAGAAGTCATTAAAATAGCCAGTTCCTCAGGGGCAAAATAAAACCAAAACCTCCGAAGAATGAATCAGGGCAGGCATCTCCCATTCCTAAGAGCGCTCTGTTCGCATTCTGGGCAGGGAAATGAAAGAGAATACTTAGGAGTGAAACTTCCAAGCAATATAACCAAATGGTTTCTCAGGGAAAGGGCAAGTACTTCCTTTTGGACTTAGATTGCAACAGGGGAAGATATAGATGGACTTTGTGTACGGCTCAGAGGCACTGAATTTTCAGACAGGCTTGCATGTCATATCCAGAATCAGCGAAATAGTTTTCCCCTTTGCCTTTGTGCTTGGCCTTTCCTCTTTCACTTTTTTACTTTGCTCTTGCTTCTCCCCTTTCCCCTTATCTTTCCCTTTCCCCTTGCATTACCTTGCCTTTTACTAAAAAAAAAAGGATAGGGATAACCTCTAGTTGCCTGTATGCCACAATCCAGTGCCTGTGCTCTATCTCAGCAGTCTTTAGCTGCCCTAGCCACATGAACCTGTTAAGCACTTAAAGCCATATCTCAGGGCTTCTCAAGTGCCTTCAGATGCCTTTGTTCAGGTACCTGAATCCCACCTTAACTTTGTCACCTCACAGTTGAGAAGAAATCCTTCCAAAGCAATCCAAGTGTAAAAGAAAGCACTGTTATCTCCCTGGGTCTGCAGACAACAAAAATCAATAACAGGTATAAACTTTCCCACAGAAATTAGCTTTATAGGGCTGTTCACCGCAAAACACAATGGTAGCTTAAACGTAAGCATTCATTTCTCTTATTTGGAAAGGTTTCAATAGTAAAAAAAAAAACCCTGTAGATGAAGACCTAGGACATAAGGCAGGCAAAAAAGAGGATGAAGGAGAACCATAGGTGGTAGGAAGCAAAGAACACTTGCAGAGCCACTTTTTCTGTGCAGTGTGCAGCCCATGACTAAAACACATACAGTAGGTGAATGATGCAGATTTTCTGCCCAGAAGATCTGTTGCCTTCCTGCAACACCAGACATAATTTTTAGATTTCTGTGGCTTGGGCTTGGAAAGGCTCAGATGAGACTCAATGTACCCATGTAAGCAAAGGGGATCAACTGTCTGGAAAGCAGCTTTACAGATAAAGCCTTGAGGGTCCTGATGGGCAAAGTTTACCATGTGCTGGCAATGCTCCCTCATGGCTAAGCCAGCCAACAGCACCCTAGTCTGCAGGAAGAAGAGTGCTGCCATCAGCCAGAGGGAGGTGAACTTTTCTGTCTACTCAGTCCTGGTGAGACACATCTGAAGTACTGGATCCAGGTCTGAGATCCCCTGTACAAGAGAGACATGAAGTAACTCCAGCAAAGTGCCATGAAGATGAGTAAGGGATTAGAACATCTTTCACATGAGGAGATGTTGAGAAAAACTGGGAGGGATAAATACCATATCGGAGGGAGTAAAGAACACAGAGCCAGGCTCTTCACAGTGGTGCCCAATGGTAGGTCAAGATGCAATGGGCACAAACTGAAATAGAGGAATTTCACTTTAAACAAAACAAAAAAACTGTTTTCCTCTGTAAAACAGATAGTCAAACACTGGAACTGGTTGCCCAACGAGGCTGTGAAATCACCATCCTGGGAGATATTCAAGATCTATCTAGACATAGCCCTTGTGAACTGCTTTAGCTGACCTTGTTCTGAGCAGGGGTTGGACTGGATGATCCCCAGAGGTATCTTCCAGCTTCAGCCATCCTATGACTCCGGGGCACTAGCTCAGGTACCACAAACCATGGTGCCCTCTGGGAACACAAAGCTCAGTGGTTTACGATGCTCACCCAAGAAGCTGGATAACTATCTGGGCACTGAACTGTTCCTGAGCAACATTTGGCTGTGAGCGTCCTCCTGCTGTGTGTTTAAAGATCATTTAAATGTCTACATAAGCCATTGCCCCAACTTAACTAAAGTGTAGACCTGGACTCAGACACCAACACTACATCTGTGCCAGCTGCATATCACATGCTGGCAGTTTTATCCACTGCCTCTATCCTTTTGTGTGCTACTCCATGCTTGTCAGAATAAAATGGACTCTGGGGGTGTTATTAGGTTCATTTGCCGCATTTAGCATATTTTACAGCAGGTGGAAGGTGCAGAAGCAGCCGCAGGCTAAAAAACGTCCTTCTCCTTCAAACGTTTCTGGATGTGTTTCTGATGTGGTCAGCAGCGTCTGAAGCAGCCCACTAGGTCACACTTTATTTATTTAACTGTACATCACAGCACCTCCCTCATTCTATAAAAGCTTGCTTTTAAAGGACTTATTTGTATTTTTTTTTTAAATATTTCTCAAGTGCTGCCTGGATCAGCTGCTGACAATGCCAGTGCACCAAGAACTGCAAAATCCTTCCTTTTTGAAATCAAGAGTAGAAAAGATGATCAGGAAATAATGTACTAATGTGGACATTTTATCTATGCTGCTCATAAATTAGATTTTGAACCTGGCAATTGCAGGGTAATTAGGAGGAGACTAGCTTTCCTGCAGGAACATATATTTCTTATTCTGCCTGCCTGACACACTCCAGTTTAATTTTTCCTTTGTTCACTCAGCTCAGAGAACAGCAATTACCAAAGGTGATAGCCTAGTGGCAGTTTTTGAATCATGAAGAGACTTAGCACAGAAATGAGAAAAAAAAAATAATGCAAAAAGGACAGGTATCACTAGTAATTAAAATAATTTTGAATTAAAGGGACTATTTCAATAATTGCTTTTATACTATAATTGTCACCATGCAATGTTTCTTTATGAATTACTAATGCAAAGAAATAACACTACTGTGGAGAATGAGCTTAAAAAGACAGCTTTCTAAACATGTAACCCCATCAGGGAGAGATATGTAACATTTGGACAGACATTTTGGAATGGTAGGTGATGCCACAGCTCTGATCACTAACAGCCATGTGATTTTTAATCCCTTCTTTCCCCTCTGGCCCTGTCAGAGAGGCACAGGAAACAGAGCAGGAATTCCCATCTCCAGTGGCCAGAAGAAGGTTTCACATTATTAAAATAGATGATTTCCTCCATCTAAGAGCCTCTGAGGAGCATAAATTACGAACAACATCAAAGCAAGTGAAAAGTTTTAGAGCTGACTGTCAAAGAGACTGCTGGGGTTTCCTTGGTAGAGTTCCATTTTTAAGGAGTCTCAGCAATTTACTTTCTTTCTCAAAACAATTCCATATGTCTGTGGATTATTTACGATTGTTTTGAATTTTGTTGTCAAGGGTTTTAAAGAAACAATATTGCAACTATTTAACATGGGGAAATAAAGTTAGACAGACAGTGCCTGGAGTAACAGATTACTGGGATGATCTCATGGACTAAAACTTTGCAGACTTGGTCTGTGCTCTCCAGGGTTAGACAACATGAGCCTGGATACAAAGAAAAGCAGTATAGCCAACTGGAAATAAGTCCAACACCCAGCAATACAGCAACTGATTATTCAGGTCGCCGTAACTGATTTTACAGGATGAAACACCTTGGCAAGCGTGGGGCACAAGAATAAAGACTGTGAGATACACTGGCCCAGACCTGAAGTAGATCTGACAGAAATTTGTTGAATGATTATTGGATTTCACATTATAAAAAGTGCAAAGGCCAGTTGTGGTCTTAGATTAAAAGCCATCAAGGCAAGTTGTGAACAAATTCGTATTGGCTTCCTAACTTAGGGTAAAGAAGTGACTATTATTAGAAAAGGCATGATGAGACTATGGGCTGATGAGGTTATTAGCTTGTTCTGAGGAGGTGTCTCCTGCTAAGCGTGGGTTTTAAGTGCATTCCCTGCAAGGAAATATTGTCATTAGTTGTTGGGACATGAACTGTGCATGAGACTGGTGTGTCACCCCTCAGCTTGTAGTTCCTGCCTGCAAGGCCATGGGTATATTCAGCAGCAACCTACAAACTAGACACCAGGCTGCTCTGACCACATCCATCTGTGCAGTGAAGTAAGCAGGAACAAGGATGGGGCTGTGAGAAGCATTGCCGTGTCTTTGCATTACCAAGCAGGAGATGCCAGTTTTAAGCTCTGCCATTTTGTCAGCCTAAGCTTCTGTTGTGTTGTGCTGTCAGCCAGCAATCATGTGAAATAAAGATCCTTAGGAAGAAAGCATAAGTTTCATTTTCCTTTATTTTCCTTTAAGGGAAGGATCCCTCCTCATTTCACATGTGCATGAAACATAGGTGTTTGGCCAAAGAAAGAAAAAGGGGAAAAGGCCTATATTAATTGTTTCCAAGTTTAGCAGCAAATGCCAGATTCTTAAATCTGTAATTTACTGCTGGTGAATTATTCAAAAAGTTATTCATAGTTCCTATCTAGTAATTCTTCAAAAACTATTTTCATAAATGTTGCATCAATAATTTAAAAGCTGCAACAGCATATGATTTTAAGAATGACCTCTGATTTGAGTTTGATGGCCAGGAAAGGACAAGAGCAGAAGACTAATCATACATGATAATCATGTGACATAAGATAGAAATGCTAAACTGTGCATTGCTGATGTTTTCACTCGGATAGATGTACTTCCTTGGGCTGAACTGTAACAGCACCAGTCCTGCATGCACCACTGGCAAAGACTGAAGAATTCAGTCTTTGATTGATTCACTCAATGCCTTGCGTTGACTTGAACATTTGTGAGGAGCTTGGTCAAAACATGAGCTGGTTTCTCTGCCTTTTTATCTGATACAAAACTAATTGGACGTAGTTCCATCTCATGTCAAGCTTATAATTTAAAGCTTACTACTTTCCACATTGAATGTGTTTGTTTGATAACTCAGAACGCTGATAGATTGGTTCGGGTCTTGATTGTGACTTTCATTTGATGACTGTGTTGCCCATCGTTAATTAGCTTGTTGTGGTTCTGCTAATATGACAATGTGTTTTCCATTTGTTTGCTTACTTATAGTATACAAGGCTGGCTTATTCAGTCCAATTGTAACACGAATCAAGTCAACCAAAGATTCATGTAACTCAAATAAGATACTTCCCAGCCATTGGCCCTGCAACTGAACAAGTAACTCTACTCCCTACAAGATGGTATTGAGATTAGAACAAAGCTATTAAAATGCTGTCCTAGTTAGCAATTAAACTAAAAACACTCAAGATTCTGATGATACCATTAACAAGCTCTTTACCAGGTGCAAGACAAGCCTAAGGCAATCACTTCCTAACTAAAAAAACCCTGTTTATATCTCAACTTTGGAAACATATGTTGTTAATTTCAGAATTGCAGTTGCCATGTGAGCTGCGTGTCACTTCTAAAAGAAAAGAAAAGGGCAGCTTTTGCGGATAATTATTTCTTCAGTACAGGTGCAGAAAAAGTGTCATAAAAGCTGGTCTTTCAGGCATGGTACGTCCTTAATAAAAAGCAGTGAAGAATTTAACTTAACAGAGGCTCATCTTCTCTCCAACCAGATTTAACCTTCCCTCCATGATCTCCCTTTTTACATTGGCTAGACAAACAACGTTTCACCACTTTTTCATCCTTACAGCTCTTTGATTAACTGGAGAAGTGACTGGTGGGTCCAGTTACCACTGCCTTCAAGCCAACCTCTCAGTTCAAGAGCTGAACACTGGCGCACGATACCCCTGTGGAGATGACTCCCAACGCAGGCAAGGAGAGCATCATGGGCATTGGGAATTAATTTACCATACATTCTCTCATTTAACCAGAGATGGTATTCATAGAGTCTGCAGTAATGTATTTAAAAGGCTGATGGGGTAAATTACTGACATATGAACAATTCAAACCAGATCCCTCAATTTACTGCTGCTGCATAGTGATACCAGACTTTTGGCCATAAAAACAATAATTGGAGTAGGGCAACTTGGCTGTAATTGCCTGGTCTAATCAACCTGGGAGACCTTTACACAGGCAGAGGAGGATAGCAATGACAGAAAATTGTTATGTCTTTTGTAAATCTAAGAAATGGTTAATACTATATTTTGGGTTTGATTTGGAAGAAAAGAATAAAATAAATTTCTTAAAAAATAATGTGTTGGCTCAGATTAGCTAACTACATCAACTGCTAAGGCACTTGTCAGCTTTAACAGGGCCCTTTGTCTGCATGGATAAAGAACATGCATGGGAATAATGCAAAGCTACAGGAGTGGGACAGATATCTTTGCAACACAAGAGAGAAATTCTGGGATAATCAAGTGTCAACCTGGTGCTTTCCACCATCATTAAAGTCCTTACAATTATTTAGGAAAATGCATACATTTTTACACAATACTCAGAAAACAACAGCAGTCTGAGGTTAAAATTTGGTGGCAGCTGACAAGCAGATAACATGCTAATACAGAAAATGATATCAAAAGAGAAGTTGAACCAGAGGTCACAGTACACCTGTGTATCAGAGAGTGATAATATCAGAGGAGCATTCGGGTTTTGCTGTCTTATCAAACTGTTATCTGGGTTTGCGCAAGTTTGCGCAATCAATTTTGCAGTTGTTACTTTCCTCTTCAGCTTTAACAGAGAGAGGTGCTGTGCTGTGAATCCCTCCAGCAGCAGGAGGATAGCTGAGGGTGAACCAACAACTGCAGGAGCCCCAAATTAGGTTCTTTTGAGAGCTCCACCTTTCAACATCTCTATTTCAAAACCACAGGTTACATCTTTCACCTCAGAAGCACAGTACTCTTCTTTTCTGTACGCTATCCCTCTTCCTGCAAGTCCTGGGTGGTGTTTGCATGAGGAGGGTTTGTACCAAAATGTTTCAAACTGGAAAAATGAGTGTGCTTGTCATTAGATTTAGCAGACTGGGAACCTGCCAGGCTTTTACAAAACTTCTCATTTTCTCAGTCTTTGCTCTTTTAGCTATTTTTGTTTTTATTGAATGGAGGACAAGCTCTATCTTATTAAGTGAAAACAATAGAGTGAGAAGTTGGAAATTGCCAGGAAGCCTGGGAAAGACTGATGCTCAGCTGAGATTTGATTCCATGTTTTCCTGTTGACCTCACAGGCTCTCGACACAAGAGCTGAGTACATTAAAGAAAGGCCACAGTCTCATTTGGTCCTGTGAACATTGGCAATATGTTATGGGGACAATATACAAGCTTGAAAAGGAAAAACCGCAGCAATGTCCTCATGCCCTGGAGGTTTTGTCTGGTGCAATGCTGTTTAACCAGAGCACTGTGAGGTTTTAAATGGCCATGTGAGATTTATAGTAGGTCATGACCAGATCTCTTTTCAGGGCAAAGTTTGAAAAGTCCATTTGTCTCAATTTTTTTTTAAAAAAGAGCCTGTTAATTCTCCAAGGTTTTTCCTCTTCCTTCAGGCAACTATTTTTGCCTGACTGGCGTTCCTAAACCCTCCCCAAGTACCCTTTTAATGTGGGAAATTTTGTCCTAGTGTCTGCTATCAAAGGAATAATACCTAAGATACAAATATTTACAAACCCACTCTAACTCCACATGGTCAGTATCAAGCTTATTAAGTTTTAGGAAAAGGGACATCATGACCTTAAAAGAAGTGGCCTCAGGAAATCAGGATTTGAGGGCTTTATCAGCAGGAAAGAGTGATATTTATTGCAGAGAACTGAATAGAAAAGATTTAATGTGCAGGCAGAAATTCCCTGTGTCCAGGTGATGGCATGGCCACCTCACTCCAGGTCTGTCAACTGGGGGGCAGCCCCGGCTGGGGGTGGCAGTGTCAGCCCCCCACTGCTCCCCAACTGGGCTACGTCCCATCACGTGCCAGCAAAATGCTGCAAAATGAGACAATGGGCTGATTCTCCCCACACACCTGCTTCTACTGCACAGCAGGAAGAGAGTTTGTCTCTCTCCAGTGATGGGGGTCACAGTAAGCTTTCGGTAGGGGGTGGTGCTCGTGTAGCCTCTGCCAGACTTGTCTCCCACTGTATGGCCCTGATACCGGCGGCAGCAGTAGGAGATTGGTGGGAGGTCGGGTCCTAGGGCAGGGGTCCGGGCATCCCAGTTGGTTTTGAAAAACAGGGAAAGGGCAGATCATGTAAGCAAGATGGCAAATGGCAACAGAAGCCCTGGGACAAGTTTCCCCAGGGAAACATGGAAGGCCAGAATCAGGGATACCTGGGGCTAAGTGGGGGAAGTTGCCTGTGACAGACGCTCTGTGTCTGGTTTTCCTCTTTCCTCTCTAAAGGAGCTGTAGAGATGAAGAAAAGGAAGATGGGAATGGCAAGTGATGTCCTGCAGGGCGCTGCTCCCTTGCCAGTGCCTGTACCACCAGCTGCCATCACCTGCCTGGGTATGAAACAAAACAGACCTCCCTTGATGCCCACAATGCCAGGACCAAAGCAGATCTTTGCAGAAGCATATTAAAATGTCTTAAAGGATCATTGCAGAAGCAAGAAATTTACTTGGCAGGTCACTATGACTTTTCTGGGGTGATTTTAATCTGTCGTGTAAATCAGAACCATGGGATTCTTTAACTCCTCATCCCCTGTTTTTTTTTTTATTTGACAAACTTCTTGTTCATTTAGAGCAGTTATGCTTGATTGTGCCAGTAAATAATAAGTGAGAGCTATTTGTGAATTATTTGGCTGCTAGATTTCCACAGAGAAAAGCCTATTCTCTTCAGTGTGAATGTCTATGTGAGAGGCAGTCCCTCAGCATGAAGAAAAGTTATGTGCCTGAGTCAAGAATGAAAAAGGTCTTTAAAATCTTTATAGCGATCTAATACAGAAGGTACACTGGTATGCAAAATAAATTTCATTAGGTATAAAATATCTACCTTTAAAATAAATAAGTTTCTTTTTATGCTAAAATGCCAGAAGATTGCAGACTGTATTAAAGATAGCTTGTGTCTCATTTAAATCATACCCCATGGAAAAATACCTAATTTAATTTAAGTAATTTCTATTTATTTCTGCCTTTCAAAATGATACCATTTTCAAGTTATAAAAATGTAATGTCTGAATGTAGACTCTTCACACCTAGTTTCAAACCAGACCTGATTTTACATCTAAGTTAAAAACAAAAAGAGCACGCAGTCATAAAATAATCTGGCCTCTCTCCGACTGCAAAAAGGGCAGCTTACTATAAATATAGTCCTTGAGAGAAGGAAGATCTTCCATTTTGAGGAGGATTTTGAAATTTTATGCCATTCCAATTTGGAACAAAGCTCTCCAATTCTGAATTTCCCTATGAAACAGAACCTCAAAAGAAAGTAATAATAATCAAAAATAAAGCAGGAAGTGTTTTTTCTGATAATTTGTAAAGAAAATTTCACAAGATAGACCTCCAGGAGATGCTGGCTGAGCAAAAAAAAAACCTTGCAACTTTGGAAAAGGAGCCATTTGAGAATTTAGGGGCTTGGTTTGCATCGAAAAAGCTCACACATTTCAGAAGTCTGCATGTCTTCCCTGCAGCCCTGCTTATCAGGCTGCCAGTGAGGGTGCTGGGGTGGGGGAGCTGGTAGATAGTTAAACTGAGTTGAAGTGGAATTGTAACTGGATTCTGATATCTGAATTGAATACCAATGCGTTTCTTTAAAATAATTCACTTGTTCAATCTTTGGAAGCACAAATAAGCAGTTATGTGATCTTTAAAAACTGGAAATACTTCCAAAGTCCTGAGGTCAAATCCTCGGTAGGTGAAAACTGGGATAACACTACTGAAATCAGTGAAGCTGTTTAATTTCATACCGGTGAAAATCTAGTCACTTAAACTGCAAACTGAGTTCAAAGGCTACAGTCAGCGTAAAGTAAGAATAATTGCTAGTGTACAATGATCAGAGCCACTGATGAACCACAAAGAGAATTACTGTGGGACTCAAAATGTTAAAAACAATTATATGATTTATGCTTTCGTTTCATGCAGAAAAAAATTCTCTCAATCAAACTGAACTAGAAACTTGTCATTTTTCTATTTACTTTTCTTCACATTTGCCGTGAAAAAATGTTACCTGCTGCCATGAACTACCTGGGTAAACCAAAAGGTTTGCATGTAAAGCCCATTTGTCAGTGTTGGCTGAGAAGTATATAAACATACCTCCTTCTCCTCATGCCTGCATTTTTCTCATGTATAGAAAAAGTATTCATCTTTTACCAGCCCTACAGCTAGGTGTAACATTCCTTGTTTGCCAAAAATTCCTAAGAATTTTAATTTGGCTTCTGGTTGTATCAGGAATGTGGGGTCAAGTGGGTTCCCTACTTTGGAATCTCTGCAGGGCATAGAAGTTGTCTGAATGTGGCCTTGCTTCAGTGTCCAGATTTCAATGTCCTTCATAGAAAGAAAAGAGTTGAGAATTTTTTGTGTGCTTGGTTTTGGGTTTTTTAGGATGAAGAAAAGAAGAAATTTCTTCAATGGGAAGAGACTTTTGCAGTCACTAAGGTCTTCAGGATTCTGGGAATAAGACCAATGGAGGTCTGTAACAGGGCTGTGGAACACTAACCCCTTTATAGACTTTTCAATAGGTATTTGGTTGTATTGAGAGATGGTGGTTCTCAGGAGACTTAGATGGCATCTTTTTGGCCCAAAATCACATGTAGCCATACGATAGCCTGCATATATCACCAGCATGCACTGAGTCTTTCTGATAAGGGAGGAAGATGAAAGCATTGGCAAATGGAGTTTTGGGAGGAGACAAAAAACGTTTGGAGAACCCGATCCTTCTCTCAGTTCTGGATGTGAGTCTTTCCCAAGGCTTTCTTTGCCAAGGACCTCTCTATAGGTACTGCCAAACAAGCTTGAAATCTTTGAGCTGACTATTTTTCAAGGTAAAACATTTGTATGAGATTTGGTGAACCACACTGAGCTGTAGGACCCTACCAATCTGCTGGTGTACCTTCACACCAGCTTATGTGAAATAGCTAAGTGGGAAACTGCCCTTCCATCCGAATAGTGCTGTAAGATTTCACAGATGTTCCAGCTTTTCTATGGGAGGAAACACAAGCTGCTCAAAGATCACCCTTACATTTTATTTCACTGAAATGCAGGAAACGTAGAACAGTGTGAACTCTTCCTCAATGGCTGAATAAATCCAACTCTTCTTCAAGAGGAGAGGAATGATAGAAGTTTTCCTCCAAACTACATAAAAATTTAGGGAGTTTTGAAAAAAAAAAAAGGACTTTGAGACTTCATGGTGGAGCAAAGTATCTCAGCCCATGACAATCTGGTCTCCTTGAAGGAACATTTGGGGCCTGATTCAGCCACAAACTAATCCCCATGGGGAAATCCCACAGCACTTCTTTCTTTGTGCACACTTTTTTTTTTTTGGCCTTCAAAGACTCTGGTCATGATTCTGCTTCTGTGTACTGCTCTCAACCATCAAAGAGAAAAGGGCAAGCCAAGGTAGAGACTATGTGTTGTCTCCATTGGGGCCACATGAAGATGCCATTCTGGGGATCTCCTTGCCCACCTTGAGTACAACCACAAGTCTTCCATGGGACTGGCCTCCTGTAGAATGAGTCAGCTCTGCCCCAGGCAAACCAGGGTCCTCTTTCCTTTTTGCCTCTGTTGTTGCCAGTGTCAGAACAAAACCAAGTGCAAGGAGAAAATGCTCTCAAAATTTAAAAATACAGAGGGCAGCAGACAGGTGACCTTACCAGTGACAAAGACAAACACAGATGATCAGCTGGAATTTCTTATCTATCTTTGCAAGAGGCAGAAAAAACAACTGGAGTGAGCATGTCACCCATGGAACACCCTCTTGTGCCTGGCTGATTACTAAGTGATTAAAGCTTGAAGGGGGGAATCTCCTTCCACCTGCTGCAAGGACTACTGGCTCACTGAAATGGAACTGAAATCTCTCCTTTGCATTGCTGCACCTGCTCTGGAGGCTCCCTGAGTTACAGCTAGGACACGATTCACAAAAATGCAAGGGTCAAAAGCCCCAAGCTAATGTCTTGTAACTGGACCAGGCTGAAATGCTGCTGCTTGCTACTAATTTTCAGGTTTTCTTAATATAATTTGGTAACAAAAGTGTAGTGATTTGTGGGAATAGTGTGGTCTCCAGTTTCCTGCTCTTGGTCCTGTATAAACCTCAGCTCTCTTTCTTCAGACTACCAGGAAATAGATACAAATGTATTTATAAGATTTCACTTTTGCAGCATAGCCCTAAAAATAGCAGGATACATAATTCATAGTGCAGGTCTCTCTATTCTCTTATCCCACTGCCGAAGAAAGAAAGCCATAATGTTATCAACTAACTGTCCTCCTAGCTCTTCCAATAAAGCAAGTTTCAGCTACTAGAGTTACTATCAAGGTTAAAATCCTCTTTGTTTTACAACACGTTCATTGCCAAGGGGGACTGTCATTGCTCAAAGGGAGCATAATGTTCAAGTTTTACTGAAATATTGTAAGTAATATCAATAATACGGAAAACATAGAATTCATTAACAAATTCACTGCCTATAGCAATGTACTCATGATATATGGGAGTGGTGAGAGCATCAATTCAACAATACTTTAAGTCAGTGCTCCTTTGACCCACGCTGATGAAGATGGACAGACAGTTTAGACAAGATTATGCCTCCAAGGGTCATAAAAATGTAGAAATTTCCCAACTGCAAACTGATTTTTCAAAGACATTTACCTGCACAATTTAACTGAATGGCCATTTATGCCTTGCAGGTTTCATATCATTAATGTTTGTTTCCTCTCGGATTTTTGCTATTTCTCCTATTCTCCCCTTCTCCTATTCTTCTCTTTCTTTGTTCCTCAGATGCACACATTAAAAAAAACCACTCTCACACTTCTTGTCCTATGTGATTTATTCCCAAGAAATTAAATTACATTTTTATAAGCCTGTGTTACCACAAATGATAGCTGAAGATTTGCTGAAAAAATTAATTCCTGATCTGTTGCTGTGAAGCATCCTCTCTGGCACTGTACTGACTCTGTCTTTCAAAACCAGATGGAAGCAGTCCAACGGTATGATTAACTTCTTAGTCTCTGCAATTTCCTATTGCTCTACTTGCCCTAGATTTCAGGACTGACCTCCTGCTTCACTGCAAAATGCACAGTTGTTCAGTTTGATAAATCACATGAATACTTTTTTGATCACAGTTATCTACTATTTACTACATACCCAGTGAGGTTAATCATATGCTGAGGCACTTCACATGCTGCACACATATACACTCTTCTTCCCAATAGCACTTTGCATATTCTTCATGCTACCAGTCAGCAATGGGACCTGCTTTCTCCTTACCAACATGTGAAAGACCACAGACCTGCACCTTGCCTCTTCCCTCTCAACATGAATTCCTTAATTATCCACATAATTATTCTTAAAAGATATAGCAAGCCAAACAAAACACATGAGAAATTACTAGTCAGACATAGAACAGATTGGTTCCCCACAAACATCTTAAGAGAGCTATTGAGAATGCATGGGGTTGCCCATAGGGAGGTAGGAAATGTTCGGCTGTCATGATAGCAAAACGCTATCACTTCCTTGAATTAAAAACACATCTTAACTTTCCTTTTTCTTTCTATAAACACCAAAGGAATTTCAGTATTCAGTATAGCTAGCTAGGGCTCAAAATTGTAAAAATTCCCCTGGACAGCTCTTCTCCACCTACTCATGCAGCACTGCAATATAGCCAGAACACATCTCTGGTGCTATGGATAGAGCAACTCTAAATAAACAGCAGCAACTGTCAAAGTATGGGAAAACATCCAATAGCAAACAGATCAGTGCTACAGATTTTGCTCACAAGAAAAAGTGAAACAGAGTCCAAGCTCTACAGAGCTATCTATTTCTTTTCATTTCAAGCCTTCCATACAGGCTTTTCTTTTAAAACTCCTTTTCACTAATTTACAACAGTCTCCAGTACTGGAAGTAGTGTCCTATATACAATACATATCATTATTCTTCCTCTTTCAAGTTCTCTAGCTAGGAGGGTTGAGAAACTCTGGATCATTTTCACCACAAAACGCAGCAGCAATTGCCCTTTGCTACCCTGCCCTATGTGGGAGGCCTGAGCCGTGGAACACCAGTGTTTCCAAACAGCCAAGCTTTCACGTAAAGTATAAATGGCAAATCCATATCCTTTGTCTGAGGTATTCTCTCCTCCCTCACAAAGATAATCCAGAAAGTTTAAGCAATGGGCTAATGCTGTGAGAGCTGTGTGTTTGTTTCTGTGGCAGTGAACACTGGCTCCTGCCAGCCTTCGCCTCCTGCAGAGCCCATGATCTCAGTTCCGTCATTCTCTGCTGGGACCCAGATCAGCTGTTCCGAGCCAAGGCTTCCCCACGGCTGTCACCGATTACACAAACCCGTCACACGAAGCCTTTCCAGCCAGCCAGCCAGCTCAGTCACTCTGCTGATAAGCTGACCACGTAGTTTCTCATGCGGAGGGCTCTCACACTGTGAAAGGTGATATTATCGAAAAACTCAGTCCAACACAAACCTAAGTACGTGAGTGACACAGAGCACATGAGTATTTTTGCTAGCTGCCACTGGACTATTTACTTACTTCAGGGTATCACAAGTTTAACTGCTTTGCTTAATCACAGCTCAAGCAGATACTTGAGAACAAGAAACCTTTGGCTCAGTCCACCGAAAGTTTTAAGGCTGCTTGGACAGCTGCATTCTCTGCTTTAAGTGATCTATTAAAAACATAAATTGCCTCTTATTGTTGCTTTAATACTTTACAGGCAGTGCCTCCCAAGACCTCCTAACCCAAATAGTGCATCTCAATGCAGCTTTGTCTGAAGGAGAAGAACCATACTACAGATCCCACTGGACAGATCCCACTGGACTAATCGTTGATCCTGTGGCTGTTTACAATACAAGGAGAAGGGACTGGATTGTCCCAGGTCAGCTTTTCCATTCTTTTTTCATTGCAGCTGAGTGCTAAATGTGTGCACACACCCATGAGAGGCAGTGCTGTAGCACCTCTGCTTGCAAACATGCAGATGTGGGGCTCTGCTGCTTTTCATGAACCATCACTCATCTCCCCAGAGCCTTCACCACTCTGGCAGACATGGGGAGCATTTCGTTGCCCTTCATGATTGTGACAGTAACTGGCCAGTCCCATTAGTGTAAACCAGCTCATGGCTGGCACAGCTTGCATTTTGATGTTCTAACAGCGATCAGACATGGACAGACAAGCCACGGTTACACAGAAATGTAAAGTGTATCCCTTCCATCCAATAAAAAGGCAGACTGAAGCTCAGGCAGGCTGTGAAGCTCATCAACCATCAAGAATGGGGCTTACCAGTGCCAAAGCGATGTTAGTGTTGAGATGCCTTGACTATCAACAGCACAAGGTGGTAAATCAAAAAGGTTTATCATAGCCTGTACTTAGCAACTCAGGTCTGGATGACACATATATATTAATCAGGTGCTGAACATAAGCTAGTGAGTTGGACTATTTACAGGACTTATCAGCTGGGACAGGCAGGCTTGCCAGCACAGCCATATGGTTGCTGGTCTGAACGGGTTCAGCTCTCCCTCTGCCCTACACTCCTGCACTGAGGTTCATGCAGGCAGAGCTATCAGGGTCTGCCTAAGTCCTCCAACATAACTACACAGAAAGGAGAATAGACCACAACTGTAAATTAAGCATCTCTCCTAAGTACCACCCAAGCACTGTGGTTAATGAGCTATCTTCCCTTTATTACGAGAGAGGAAATTCATTGGTGGTACAATGCTTTCCTCTAAGCGTTCAAAACTCTTCAGCAGACCCACTTGGCCTATACTATGGCACATAGAAGTAAAAGCAGCTAGGGGAATAAAAGTGTCCTAGGACCACTGTAAATCTTTACTTCATGGAAAATGTTATCTTGCACATGAATATGAACTGTGAGTAAATTTAATGTGTGGATTAAGTACTGTGCGGTCTCCCTGATGGTGGGCTTTTCAGCCTAAAAAGAACAAAAGAATAATAATGAGTGTTGTGTTTGAATATGATTACAAACAGCTGTAATTTACAGCTGGACATTCTCCATTGCAAATGGATCCAGAAAGCAAACGCTTCTGGGTTAGTGGAACAGAATGCAAAAAAATAAGCTTTTAACTTCAGCCTTAAGGTCAGAGTTCTGGGACCATGGGAGTCAATAACAAAATCTATTTAACTCGGCAGGATTAAGCAGGTTTAAGACCGGGCTTAACCACACTGCTTACTGTCAAATAACAACAGAACACACTGAATATTTTAGTTGCAGAAATTTTTCTTAATTTGAAAGCTATCCATGCCATGGATATGAGAGTCACACAACTGAAGACACGCTTGCACTACACCATTAAGGTATATGAGTTAAGCTTTTTGCTCTTCTCTGTCCCACAAACTGAGCAATCTGTATAGTTAGACCACTTTACTAAAGAACACAATAAAATTAAAACCAAGCTGTGCTGTATAAACACTGAGCGTTTTTTATGAGAGAATGAAAAGCTAATGGGGCCATTGCACCTTTCCTGACAAAATAATCAGTGCATGTGCAGATCAACCTGTCTTCTGGAAGCAGAAAAGTTGTTTCAGTCAAGCTTCTGGGTCACTAAACTTTGCGTTTGCACATAAATCTGCTGGGGGTTACTGTGTCATTCTGAAAACAAGACTGAGTGCAATACATTGCTGAAGAAATCAATTGCTACAAGTTTAAAAGAGCAAAAACTGTGATAAGAATTGCTAGAGAATATTTTCAAAAAAAAAAGAAAAAGAAAAAGAAAAAGAAAAAGAAAAAGAAAAAGAAAAAGAAAAAGAAAAAGAAAAAGAAAAAGAAAAAGAAAAAGAAAAAGAAAAAGAAAAAGAAAAAGAAAAAGAAAAAGAAAAAGAAAAAGGACAAAAATACTGAGAGCTTTATTTAAGCCTCCATCTCACTTGCTGCTGGGAAGTGCTGGTGTGTGACTGGGAACTCTTAATTGCTACTAGGATGCAAGTCATGAGCAGCAATACCATAGGCATCCTCCCTTCAGCCAAGACTAGTTAAAAACTGCTATCACAGTATGGGTTTTGGGGGCCCTGCCCTGCTGCAGTGAGGCTATGGGTGGCAGGGAGGCAGCAAGGCAGGGTGCACCCACAGGCTTCCCAGTATCCCCACCAGAAGGAGGGGAACAGGGCATCCCGGTGGCCAAGCGCTTGCAGAGCAGGTGGGAAAGCTGTAGGCATGCTTTTAGGGGCAGAGAGGGGAGTATCTGATCATAAATACTAAATCTGATGTATGACAGTGCAACATTTCAGCCCTTTTCCCCTGAGGATGGGGGGATCCCTCACCACCTCCCGATAAGGAAGGGACCATCTATCCATCACCATCACTTTTCTTTCCACAGGAGACAGATAGCTCACTGTGGGGTTTGAGGCTTGTTAACTACCTCCAGAGGCATTTTGGCAAGAATGTTCCTCGTTCAGCCCAAGGGAAGGATGCTGGGAGAAAAACTCTACATTTTCTTTGGTATTGTCCCCACCAAGTGTAAAAGCTGCTTTGCCTTGGGGGGCGAACTTGTACACCTCCGGGGAGAGGGGCATAATGCTGACACGACTTCTTTTCCTTTTCGCTTTCGTCCCAGTTACAACAAATACTTCTGTGCTCTACAACTGAGCCAGCGATTTCACCCACTTCTCATTTTTTTTCCTTAAGTGGGGGGGGGAAAATTATAAACAAAACGGTGTTTATAAACTTAGAGGGGGGGAGTCAATAATTTTGGCAGTCTTAACCTCCAAGCAGAGAGAAATGTTATTCATCCATGCACAACATATAATTCAGACTAAGTGACAGGCTCTGCTCTGGAGAAATCCTGGCCTGAGCTGGCTTCCAGACTCAATTACTGCTTATTCCCAGGGAGGCGGGGGGCGGGGGGCCAGACGGAGCAGAGGGGGCTGCCAACAAGGCATGGGGAAATTTACTCTGTGTCAGCCTGCATGACACAGTACCTCATTTGTGGATAAATGTAAATCTGCTAGCTCTTTTTCACAGGCACTAAAATGTACAGTCTCTCCTCCCCCTTCCCTCCCCCTGTTCCCCAAACTGGAAAAGAAATCAGGATCGTCTTAGAAAGCTACCTTATATTTCAATCAATCCTCTTTCATAAAAGTCATTTAAGGTAAATACCTGTGCAGACCCATGCCCAACTATAATATTTACTATGGCCCAAATCTTGAATTACTCACTTGGGCAAGTTTCCCATTGAAATTAACAGATTTTTGCCTGAAAAAGAGCTGAGTAAAACCTGAATGCTGCCTAAGGTTTTGGTCCCCTGCTTATCTGCTTGGAGATCTAATGTAGTTCTAGAAGCTGTGAAAAAAATTATTCAGTTCTTCCAAAATAGCAGTCCCTCAAAACTTAAAGGGTAAAAAAGGACATTGTTTTTGTGCATACAATGTACAGAAAATCTCATCAAAAAAAGAGTAATTCCCAGGGAAAGGATTTGGAAAAAGTCAAAAGAGAACATCTCGGAATAAATGAAGTACTTATTGCTGAAAAATGAGCTCAGATATATCTCAGCAAACTCTAAAGCTCAGAATTTACTGCATCATTCATGCCTTCTCCAGTAAGTTTCTTATCTCTCGTTTGGTATCACAACAAGGGATTCTGCATACTCTGTATGAAATACAACAAGACTGTGATTTTTGCAGTAATAAACTCTACACATGCATGACAAATCCAAGCATGCAAAATGTTTAACATCCCAGTTCACAGATACTTTGGGGACAAAATCCGATTATGAGTTATATGCCACAATAAACAGGGCTCAACGTTTCATAAAGCAATTTATAGTTCATAAAAATGACAAAATGTACCTGTCAGATAGAACGCGGAGAGCAGATCTCTGTGCTGCCTGCTGGAAGAAAGGGCAGAGATGTTTATTTTATATTCTGACTTGAAAATTACGAGCACAATCAACACTTTAAAAAATGCGTTACACACATTTTTGTCACGTGTCCAAAGTGTTAAAGTACGAGCAAAGCAGCAGACAGTCTATAGTCAAATGGACATTCCAGCCTAGTAAATGTAAGAACACTTTGTTAAGTACGCCATAAACCAGAAGACTGTCAAAGCCCTGCACAGTATGTGAGGTCTGAACTACTCTATTTAGACAATTTTTTCTGCGGGTCCCTGAAAAGTCGCCAGGGCTCAGTTCTCTGCCTTCCCCTCTCCCCGCTTCCACACTCCCATTCCCTCTCCTTTACCATTAGTCTCCTCCCATTCTTCCACAGAAATAAACATCACATATTTGGTTCCTTTTGCGATGAAGCCCGTAGCTATAATGATAAATTTTGCACTGCTTGCCAGAGCTGCTGCAGGCATTTCATGAGTGCTGCCATGTTAATCTGCTGGCAACTCTTGACTACACAGCACAGGATTGACCTGTTGCTGATTTGCTCCTCAGTTTTTTGCCTAGTAGGACTCTTTGGATGGGGTGGGGAAGCACGGTGCTTGTTCTTGTGTTAATCAGCAGTTCTGGAAATAGAAACCGTAGCCTCTCAAGTTTAATAGGACTCCCAAGCCTATCTCTGAGCTAGTTTGCCACTTTATTATTATTATTCTTTCTCCTCCTTCAATCACTTCAAGCGGCATGATTCATGGATTCGGCACAGTAACCACCTGCTAAGCAAAGATGAAATCCGGAATGTTTTGAACACCTACTTTAAGGGTTGCATACTACTTGGAGTTCCCAGAGCATCCCCTTCCCAGCCATACCTGTCCAGGCTGTGCCTCACC
Organism: Tapera naevia; assembly: GCA_033556795.1. NCBI lineage: Eukaryota > Metazoa > Chordata > Aves > Cuculiformes > Neomorphidae > Tapera > Tapera naevia. Next base: position 20,663,207 of record JAUMJJ010000029.1, read on the forward strand.
TGTCACAGAAAGGACACAAAGCTAAGCAGTATAGAGAGTCAAGGAACAAGGAATTAAGTGTTGATTTTCTCTTTGCAGTCATCAGTGAATATGCTTTAGAAACTATTCTTCCTGGCTTCTCAGGCTGCTGGGGGCTACATCCCTATCCCTGAAAAAGCTGCACGGCTTTCAGACACCCTGCTCAGCACTGGAGAGTATGGAGGTAACATTTCTGGCTAGTCAAAATGCTGCTGACAGGCTGCAAAGAAAAACTTGACAAACTCTTGCCTTGCAGTTGTAGTTGCAGAAAATTTCACAGAAAGGTGCGAAAAGATCCCCTGAGTAGATCCCTGCAGACCTGATAGGAGTGCAGAAATGCTTTGGAAAAGGTTTCTGCTTGATTTGGGGAGTAAGATTTCAGTTCAGGGAACCTTCTGGAATAACTTGGGCCTTCTCGGTTCCTTGGGGCGTAGTTTGCTGTGTACCACATATGGAATTATCAGGGTAGCATGGCTCACAAGACAGGTTTTTCCTTAGCATTGACTTTCTACAGTGGGAGTGTGCCTATGGCATGAATATGCTACTTTTAGTTTTAGGAAAGTAATATGAAGAGTCTGGCATTTTTCACTCTCTCCAGTAGGTCATCCTATTCGCAAGCACTTTGGATATAACCCTGTCCATGCCATCCAGGCCGCTCTCCAGTTCAGTGGGCTGGCACCATTTATACTCCTATCTCTGCAAGGAACTCGTTATGACAATTTCATCCCACTTCTTGTACACAAATGCAGGAGAGACACAAAATGTAGGTCTTATGGCTTAATCTCTTCTTTAATGCCCTGGACCAAGGCAAGTTCATCTCCTCCCATGTCTAATCACCACCACTAGCAGGAAACTAAGTCCATTTTAGGTTTCAAGCTGCCCATCTTTAATGATAACCCCTTTGCCTGCAAAACTCAGGAGATTCTTAGCACTGCCAGGGTCCTTTCCATGTACAAGTTGTGTAGACACCATTCAGACCATCTCTCCTTCTTCTCTCCTGCCAGCAGCCAGGACTACTCTGTCCCTCACAAGGAGCCACTACATGGCAGTGCTGTTTAAGCCTCTTTTAAAGTTTCTCACTCTTAGCTTAGACAACCACAGGCGCCCATATAGTTGTGCATTGCAACAGGCTGGAAAACTGATCCAGCTTAACAATAACTTTTCTGTCTTTTTTTTATTATTTTTATTTTTCCCTGGGTTATTTGCAAACTCTCTCTCTCCTCTGAGCTGCTTCCCCAGGGCGAGGGTATCACATTGCAGGTGTGGTGTGAGAATAGGAACAGGACTGTGATGGCAGTGTGCAGCAGAGACCCTTGCGGCTGAGATAAGGGCATTGCTTGCTGACATTGCTCCTGTCCCTCCTGGGGAGCTGCAGAGTACTTCTGCAGAGTACTCCTGGAGATGGTACATGGTGGTTGCAGTAGCCAAAGGGCACTGAAGGACACAGGCTACTCTAGCCACAGGCCTCATGGATCTCAAGAAAGCAGACATGGACTTCGATGACACTAAAAGCCCCTAATATGGGGATGTGGGATGCGTAACATTCTTGTATTTCCTTAAATTGTCCCTAATTTTGAGAGAGAGAGAGAGAATAGATGGATACTTTCTCTTACAATTTTGATGTAAACTGCTCTCAGGAGGGAAGAGGAGAGGACTCTTATTTTGACCTGTTTGGTATACTAATTGAGCCAGACCATATGGTGACAGACTGCAGCCTCAAGTGCCAATCTTCAGATTCCATCTTGGTACATCCAGTTGTTGACAGCTTTGAAAAGGTGATACTTTCTGGGCAAGAAAGAAGGTTCAGATGACAGGCAGGGCAGCAGAGAGAAATGTACAAGTATCACGGTATCACAGTATCACAAGTTGGAAAGGACCTCTGAGATCATCGAGTCCAACCTATAACCCAACACCAACACTAACACCAACCCATCATCTAAACCATGGCACTCAGTGCCTCATCCAGTCTCCCCTTAAACACCTCCAGGGTCGGCGACTCCACCACCTCCCTGGGCAGCCCATTCCAATGGCCAATCACCCTTTCAGTGAAGAACTTTTTCCTAACATCAAGTCTAAACTTTCCCTGACGAAGCTTGAGTCCATGCCCTCTAGTTCTGTCACTGGTTCACCTGAGAGAAGAGACCAACCCCTGCCCGACTACAACCTCCTTTTAGGTAGTTGTAGAGAGCAATAAAGTCTCCCCTGAGCCTCCTCTTCATTAGACTAAATAGCCCCAACTCCCTCAGTTGCTCCTCGTAGGGCTTGTGCTCCAGCCCCTTCACCATCTTCGTTGCCTTCCTCTGGACACATTCCAGTATCCTGACATCTTTCCCAAACTGGGGAGCCCAGAACTGCACACAGTATTCAAGATGAGGCCTGACCAGTGCCGAGTACAGGGGGACAATAACTTCTCTGCTCCTGCTCACCACACTATTCCTGATGCAGGCCAGAATGCCATAGGCTTTCTTGGCCACCTGGACACACTGCTGGCTCATGTTGAGCTTCCTGTCCACCAACACTCCCAGGTCCCTTTCTGCCTGACTACTCTCCAGCCACTCTGTCCCCAGTCTGTAGCTCTGCATGGGATTGTTGTGTCCAAAATGAAGTACCCGACATTTGGACTTATTAAACATCATCCCATTAGAATCAGCCCATCTCACCAGTCTGTCCAGGTCCCTCTGTAGGGCCATCCTACCCTCTAACAGATCAATCCTTCCTCCCAGCTTGGTATCATCTGCAAACTTGCTGATGATGGACTCAATCCCCTCATCCAGATCATCAATAAAGATATTAAACAGGACTGGACCCAATACCGATCCCTGGGGAACACCACTGGTGACCGGCCGCCAAATGGATGAGACACCATTCACCACCACTCTTTGGGCTCGGCCATCCAGCCAATTCCTAACCCAGCAGAGTACTTTTCAGTGAGATCATTCTACTTTTTCAATTAGCCTCTCATTTTAACTCCTTTAATACATGTCTTTCCTCACCAGGACTCAATGCAGATTGCATGGGGCACCTCACTCTTTGCTTGGTGGTCACACATTCTGTAAATGAGACTATTGATTTCTTTCTCACATGGTTTGAAAATACAGCCATGTTCGACTGCATAGTTGTGTGACCCCCTGAGTTGGTAACAGCCCCATTTCTTAAATGATGGGGAAATAAGATCCAGTCGCCAGTTTATTCTTCATCCCTGGAGAAACAGATCTATTGCCTACAATGAAAGGCAGTTAGCAACTATGCAGCAATTTTAATTCTAGCCTATATTGCTCCCCTCTCCTGGAGAAAGTGAGCTGTTGTAATTAAAGGTAGTTAGCAGTTCCCGAGAAAGTATAAATACTTGCAGCCACTAATTACAGTCTGCTCCCTTGGTCCCCTGCTAGAGGACTGCGTCTCTCAACTTAGGGGGAAATATATGCCCTTGCTTCTCACAACTTTTTTTGTGACCCCATTCAAAGTCATTCATGAATCCCCATGGAGGGTCATGACCCATAGTTTGAGAAACTCTCTGCTGGAGAAACAGCTTTCTGTGATTTATTATGTTTGAAATATGCTGGTATTATCTATATAACAATGTAAGCAAAAGGGTGGTACTTAGTATCATATACTGCGTGCATGACTATTTTTTTTAATAGCTTGATTTTGATTGTGCTATTTAATTTGCATTTTATTTTACATCGTTAACAACTTTACTGAGGCCAACCCATCATCCATCAAGAAAAATGAGAATATGTTCTACAGTCTTTAGTATTCCTGGAAGTAAGTGACTACGCTGGTTACAGAAATTAGAAATAATTTTGAAGTTTGATATTACTGACAGAATTTAAAGATCTCCAAGACTTACCACTAAAAAGTGCTTTATGGGAAGCTTAATATTGCCTTGATAAGTGACTGAGTGTGTTCACCAGTAAGGAGTACAATCCTCAACTTTTAGTTCTTGGGAATCAGCGGGGCTACTGATGCAGGAAGGTTCTCCTCAATATGAACACAGATATTGGAGGCCAACCCACCACATAATAACTTTAATGTTGAGTAGGAAGCAGGGAAGGAAAAAAAAATCATTTACATGACTCAGGTACTTCGGCTAGAGAAACCAGCCACAGTAAATGAGATGAATTGCTCTGTTTCACTACATCAAGAGTTGTAAATTACAGGATACTGGTTGATTAGAAGTCTTCGACCCCCACCTGAGTTGGTTACAGATACATTTGGAGCAGAGTTTCATTGATCTGTTTAGAGTTCTTTAATTTTCCATTAAAGATTCTAGCTGTACCCCGAGACTACTGGGCCAAAACAAATTTTCAGCCAGCAGTAATCATGTTCAGGTTCTCAGTTTCCAGAGACTGCATCTCCTCTCTCCATCATCTGTTGCAGCAAGCTAGAGCTTGGGAACATAATCAGCAGATATTCAGGTTTCAGTGTGTGTTAAATGAGCTACCAAAATTACTTGAAGTGTCACAAGTTGCAGTCTGTTGTTGAAGGGAAATCAAAGAGGAAATGAAATGCCTGCATTGTAATTGGGACTGAGCAGAGAACTGGTTCATTGTAATTGGGACTGAGCAGTGTGCAGAATGGATTGAATACAGCTATCGAGCTGGAGATACAAGGGTACTAAGAGTAGTCCCCAGAAATCTTTAAATCTTTTTTTTTTTTTTTTTTTTTCATTTTTGAATCTGTTTGAAACAGAATTGCTTCATAAACTCCTGGTCTTGCAGGGATTTTTGGGTAAGAAGCAAATGAGAACTACTACAGAATGTTCTGCTGGGCTTGGAAGAGTGTCTTGGAGTCAGGCACTGCAGGTTGACTACGGATGCAATTTCCTATACCTCAGCCACGGCACACTTTGGCAAATGAAAGCCAATAAATTGACCACTAGTAGTTTCAGACATATTGCTTCCCATTTTTCCTGTCCTGTGGATTAATTGCTGTTATCACAAGATAGCTCAGTTACAGCAATTGTATGGACTCATATCAGTTATACCAGAGACTGAGATGATACAAGTGTACAGAAGGTGAGAATTCAAATTACTTCTCTGGTGACAGTGTAACAATACGTACTATCTGTGCATGAGTAAATTGCATTGCTTCCAGATCATCTTATTTGTCTTCTTTGGGTGGTAGACATTGCCCTGGAACTGTGCAGCGAACCATTTATGCTCTAAGTTAGCATCTCCCACACTAACAGGCATCCAGACTGCTGGATGTCACCCTGTATTGGACTTAGTGAACTTAGACGCACTTTGTCCGAGGAAAGATGTCATTACTATACACTGCCATTTGGGAACCACACCAGAACAAATACTTTTATACCTGTCTTCTTTCACATTTCCATCTTCATATGTCTTTCATGTTGATTCTGTTTTAACTTGCCAAGGTTTTGTTTGTAGCTTAAATGCAGTTTATTCCTAAACTACAGAAGCCAGGAAGAAAGAAGTTTTGTGCATGGCACAACCTGACTGCCTGCCACAACAGGGGTCACAGGACTCTCTAGAGCTTCTTCCCTGCTTAAGATCTGGGAGCCGTTGCACACCTAGAGTAGAACTGCTTGATAATCTTACAGTCAATGCACCTCAGCCAACCACACACATGTTTTTTCACCATCTGTGTTAAGATGCAAGTTTTGTCCAATTCTGTTTACAAGCACCTTTGGGCACTGGAAGTTACACCTTTGCCTGTGAGATGGTGCTGCCTTCCAGCCTCACAGCTCTGCTCCCTGTGCAGGTGTTCATAGACTGTGATCAAGTCAGCCACCAGCCCTGCTTCAGACAAGCTTGGTTCACTTGTGCAGACCCTTTTCACTCTAAGGCATGTTTTTGAACGTTTTAGACATCACTCTTGCTTGTCTTGAAACCCTCTTCAGTTTTCAATCTTCTCCTCGAAGAGTGCAGAGCTCCACAGTGTCACAATGATACTCTCACCAGGGCTCAAAACAGAGGTAATGAAATCCTGTCACACCTTTGGCCTCCCCTGTTTAAACGCCTGTGAACGTTTTGTGGCCACAAGTGCTGCCTGAGGAACCCAGGTCAGGTAATTTATTGTAAGGGATTCCTAACGTGTCTTCTTTCACTGTATTCTTCTGTACTCCTTGCTATTCCTAGGGGCTTTGTTTGAGGATTGCTTTCTAGCGTGCCTTTCTGAGGGATTTAAAATCACTTGTAAACTACAGCACAAGTGTTTCTCTGTAAATTTGCAATATAAATGTGTGAATGTGATTTTCACTGTCCAGTTGATATTTATTTAAGATTTACAGGCTGTAAGACTTAAAAGGGTCTCCCTTCCTTCTTCTGTTGGAATTGGTTATCATTGGAGCCACTTATTTTAATAAACTATAAAACCCTTTCTGGATTTCATGATTTCTCCAGGCCTTTCAACAACTTGGTATTAATTTTTCACCCTGGAGTTTTATTATTTTATTTCTGGCCTAGATTGTTCTTTCTCCTCTCATTTGCCCACTAATCCTTATAAATCTTTGGGGGCGGCACAGTCTAGTGGCTTGAACATGGCACCTGGGATTAAAAGACCCAAGCACTAATCCTGGCTTTGCAGCTGACTTGCCATGCGGCTTCAAACAAGCCACATCTCTGTTTCAGCCTCCCTGTCAGTTCTACAGAGACAATAATTCTTGCTTAACTCTACCTAAATATGTCTCAGGGGCATTATATTAAGTAGTTAACACTTGTTAAGTGATTTTGATCTCCAGATTGCTGTATAGTCAGCATGGGTATTAACCATACAGACATCTTTATACAACTGTCAATGTTGAGTCTTCTGTCCTGCATCTGTTCAGATTTCTCCTTCAGTCTGGCCCTAACAGCCATGCAGGGTTTCAACTCAGATGAGTCATCTTCAATCTTTTTTGGTGGAGATGAACAGAAGGGAAGTCCTTTGTACTTTATAAAATGGTTAATTTTCAATGCCATGGGAGGAAGTTCTCAGTCATTGCAAAAGAAGTACCATTCATCTGGGAAAACCTCCTCTGTCTCCATAGAAGTGATCTTCTTAACTTGGAAGTGCTGCTTACAGTTAGGCTATTACAGGCAAAAATGTCCGTGGTATACAACAGGCTTTACAAGATTTACTGGGAACTCTGAAAGCTCAGAGATGGAATTACAATTTTTCTAAAGCCCATATATGTGAAAACTGGGGAAGTAGAAGCCTGAATTCCCCAAATAGTGGTAACTTGCTCCAGGGAAGTGCTATGTCAACCAAATACGATGCATTTGCCACTACTCAAGTATCTGTTTGGATTGTGGTAGAAACTAAAAAAGAAGATGGGGAATAAGATCCAAAGTTGATTGAAATCAGTGGCTAAACTCCTGCTGACTTCAGAGGAGAGAGATTTCATCCTAGGTGCAGCAGAAATTGTAGCAACGCTTCCCCAGTCCCTTTTTCTTAAATGCTCTGGATTGGATGTTGGCTCTCTTTGCTTATTTCTCATCATGTTCTAATATAGCTGTTACTCCCTTTAAAATGTCCTCTTTTTTCCAACTTATTTTCTTCATTCATTTCTCTTTTATCCCCTTAATCCCTTTCCCTATTCATGTTCCTTTTGTTTTCTGACATGCTCTCAGCTGTTTCTTGCTCTGTTTCTGCTGTCATCCATCTCTGTGCCCCACATCTCCTTCACTCGGCTCCTCACAGTGACACAAGCCCAGCCTGAGCTGAATGGCTAAGGGGAGTGAAGTCACCTTGGCCTTCTGCCTTGTGGAAAGCCAACAGGCGGCTCCTAGAGAGGCTGTGTTGGTATGCATGCAGGAGTGTGTGCACACATCCATGAGAGAGATACAAGTGGAGTCCCTACAGCATTCCTCATTGCATTCTGCTTCCCTTGCCCAGGAAAAAAAACTAGACTGATGATAAAACCATACAAGCTGAGAACTGTACACAGGTATAGTGACATAAAAATAACTGAGCAGGGTAAGATAGCGTGTGCTCTGTGAGATTTTGAATATGTCGGGGGTATGTTGTCCTCTTTCAGCTTGTAATAGCTGCAATACTACAAATGACACTAATTTGTGTTCTAAATTATTTGTGACTGATGGTTATTTAACTGTTCTCTTACAAGCATACTGGGTTGAATTTGCTTAAAGGCCAACAAACGCTTTGTGGCCATGCTTGAGTGGGGCAAAGGCCCAAGCACAAGAGGTGGCTTCAGCCAGGACTCTCTGCAGTAGGAGGAGAAGAATGTAGGGTGATGGGCTCACAAGCGACAGGGATAAGGGAAAGCCAGTCTGAGGATGAGGGATCTAATCCATCTTTATGCCCTAAATCAGCCGGCACTGTTGAACTGATTGTCAGGATATGTTCCAGTCCAAACAGATGTTTGTACAGTAATTCCAGTTCACACGGAGAAAAAAAACCAAGCAAAAATTGCAAGGAGATGAGGTTAAGAAATTTTACAGTAGATACAGAGAGAAACTGTTAGACTTCTAAAAGGGTGATACCAATGGAAAAGGGCAGGCTTTGTAGACTTACTAGAGCTAAAACTTAGCTTAGTCCTGGCACCCACATGAAGGGACAAGGAAGATGCCCTTGTATTTTAAGTTAATCTTCCCGTACATTTTTAGAGGGTTATACTGAGGAGCATGGAGATCAGAGTGTTGTGTTTCAATTTCCCTAAATTTTGTGCCTGTCCAAGAGCCAAGCTGATCTGCAACCTTTTTTCAGTGTCATTCATGGTGGTGGCATTCAAATTTAGAGCTTGATGCTGCCTGCCAGTGCATGACAGACATTGAATCTGATTTTGTAAGATAGGCAGTGATGTAAGCCAAGTTTGTCAGGACAAGACTGGGCTCTTATTTTGTTTCATCTGACAGTTTCAGTGAGGCAATCTTGGTCTTCTTGTCATGCCTTGTGGAAGTGCAAATTTAGATGTCACAGAGATTTCAAAATCAGAGCTGGCAAGCCACAAAAAAAGCTTGGCTCAGCTGACTTAAATCTGACTCTGGATTTTAGTTAAGTTGGATACTGAAAGGATTGCTTTTCTGATACATAGGAAATAATGGACTTACTCGAGTTAAGTAAGGCTGCCTCAGTGGCTATTTCTCCAGTCTAAAAATGCACTCACGTTGCAGTGACAGAGGGCTGAACAGATCATTTGGATTAAGCTACAAAACCACCTGGGGTTCCAGACATTCCTTAACCCAAAATTTAATTTTTCCACTTATGCTTATCTCTGCTTTGTGTTGCTTTGGTTGCTGTCAGACTCATATGTGGCCAGACTTCCTGAAATAATTTTCCTGTGCTCAGTGGTGTGAGAAACTACTCATTAGAAAGATACTTTTTTTTCCAAGTTTATCAAGGCACTTTTGGAGAGATAAATTAATTTAAAGCAATGATGCAGGCTCTGTGCTTTTTTCCCCAGGGTTGAGTCTTCTCATCATCTCCTTTATCACTTATTTTCCCTTCTGATCAAGCATCAAGTATTGCAGTGGTGAAGAGGTGAATAAAAGGGAGCAGAACACTAAAATGACTTAAAGTGGTTAAAATACTTGGACACAGCATATGTTAATGCAATTAGCAATGCCTAAAAATAGTTCTAACGATGAACAGGGCTATGCAGTGTCATGTTATAATTTGCCCAATATAACTCTTCCCTCCAGATGTACCTGACTCTGTGTTCTGCTTGGCTGATCTTCGATTTCAGAAAGTACCTTCCTAAGAGAGGAGGTCGTATGGAAAGAAAGCTTGTACCCACTTTGCCCCCTTTTCAATTTGCTTCAAAATTCATTACAGAATGCTTCAAACTAGCTGGAGTATTACATTTCATATGCAGAAGTAGTGCTTATATAGCTGCTACTAAAAATTATTCCTTCTGAAATAAGTGTGAAAGTCCTACGTGTTATTAAAAAGATTGTCTTTATATACATTCATTCTCTTTTGTTTCTGGCTACTGTTTAAAAAATGAAGCATGAGTTTGTGACTTAAAAAAATAAATAATTTCCTAATGCTATTTATGTAGGGACATTGCCAAAGCGATTGCCATCGGCCGCATAGATGGACTTCTGTCCTGTTACAATAACAGGAGGAGTTTGGCTGGTTCTAAATTTCTGTGCTGCAGACAATCCTGCCAGAAAGATGCATTTCCAGTGCTGAGCCCTGGCATCCCTCAGTGCCTGCGTGAGAAGGAGGAAACATAAGCACATATGTCCCCACCAGAGCTGTGGGTGGAACTCGAATTAGCCTCAAGTTCTGTGGCTCAGCCATGGCCAGAGTGTTACTGGAGCATGGGTCCTCTGGGGCCAGCAGCTCATCCTGGCTGTCCCCAGGCTGCCGTGGGCAGAGTGCAGCCCTGGGACCCCCAGGAGGGTGCCAAGCTGGGTGGGCTGCTGTTGCCCTATGGAACTTCGGGTGACGAGACAGACCAGGCTGCCAAGACTTTTATTTTACTGTGCTGAAGCTGTTCCTGGTCAACATTCTTAAGACTGCTTTTCTCCTGAGTTCTCTGTAACAGGACATGGCTTTCTGTTCGTCTCGGCTTGCCTGTGGAGGGGTCAGTTTTGAGCCTGCAGGGCTGTCCCCATCCAGTCTTAAAGAGGGCAACTACCTGCAGGTTAACTCTGCCTTCCCTCTTCCTGTGTTGCAGGGTGCAAGAGCAAAATTAATGAACCCAAGAGGACTGTTTGCTGCCTCTCTGTGCACTGTGTGCGGAGGGTGTCTTCAGCCCCTGCATTGACCTGCTTCTGCAGGGGAATAGTCATATAAGATTTTTTTTTTTATAAAAAAAATGAGTATTAAAGTTGAGTCTTTCCTTCCAAGATACAGCAGGGACCGGAGTGCAGAGCCATGTCCCTAGGAGTGTGTTCTGATTGCTTCTTCAACTTCTGTTTATATAATTTTACAAAAGTTTGGCAGGAATCAAGAGCACATACCAGGGTGTTGGCTTTTATGAATCCCATGGGATGTGAAAGTCAAGCTGACTGGATGAACTTTGGTTACATATTCCAGACAAGCACAATGACTCTATTTATTCAGACTTGGCAGCCAAATGCAGATTGACTCTGTGGGTAATAAATTTTCGCAGCCACAAAACTTCAGCAGCAACCAACCTCATCCTGCGCAGAAAAAATGCATACAAGGAAGCAGAATTGGGTTGAAAAAATATGCTAGATTATTATTCCATGTATGCATACCAGTCAGTTAATTTATTTGGCTATTGATTGACATGAATTGTACAAATGATGCCAGGGATCTTTTTGCCCTTAAAAGAACTACTTTCTATTACAAAATTTTCATATTGTAAAAGGACAAGTAGGGGGAAGAGAATTGTTCATATTACAATTGACAATCTCCTTTTAATATTTCACCCAAGACTGATTTAAGTTATCCAGTGACCTCTACAGAGAAGAGCAAGGTATTATAATGGGGACTGTTTCATGTGCTATGCCACACTTCAAGGGACCAAAAGGCAATAACCACTACAATTCAGCACTCTGAACAATCTTAAGTATAATTCCAACATCTTCATGCTACAAAGCTTCAGATGCTTTCTAGGAGAGATGATGATGAAATTATTACTCTGTGTGTTATAAATCAAAATGAATTGGCTCTTTAACTTGCAGATTTATGTTAACTACCTCGGTATCTGTTAATTGCATGCTCTTCAGATATTGATTGGGGATTAAAAAGTATATTTTCTTCAATCCGTGTGATGTAAAAATATGCCAACAGGAAATTTTCCCTCTGCATATTAGATCCTATGATCACTGCCTGTAAAATTAAAATGATCAGTTTAAATGGATAAACTATGCTCATTAAAGAGGAAAAATACATTTATGTAATTAAAATTAAGAGACTAATATGTGTGGATAATGTAATTACTGAGGGCGCACACACACATTCAGCTCAAACCCAGCCTCTTTTCCCTCTCCCAGGTCTGCGAATCTCGCTACCTTAATTGCTGACGCAGAGGGAAGGACTGGGAATACCTTGCCCACTGCGGGTCCTGAAGCTCTTGATCATGACTGTCTTGCATTTGGCCTCCCTCATCCATGGTTCACATTCCCTGGGTCGCAGCCCTCCAAATGTCAGCTCAGGGAGCTCAGGAGCGCTTGTTCCCCCTTGCACTACTCCAGAAACTTTCGGTTTGCTGCTCAGCAATTTCAGCCGCAAACAAAATTCTCTGAAGTTTTCAAAGTCTTTTCCCTAAACTTCCCTGTTTATAAATCAGCAAAATGGAAAGTTTCCCAGCCCTTTTACCACTCACCTTTGGCTCTTTGAGAAATTGGACTACTTAACTGAGTCTGACTGCTTAACAGCTAATTAATTATGTAAGGAATATCTGGGAGTCACTGTTGCTATCCCTTTATCTTCGATTTCTTTCTTTCCTGTTCCCAGGCTCAGGAGCAGATCTGAGATTAGAGAGCCTCAGAATTAGGAAGTAAAAGGAAATGGGTTCTCCCACTGACAGACACAGATCCATGTTGTAATCCATGCACTTATTGGCACAGGGGGTCTATATTATTCTTTTTTGGGCTTATTTCCTGCTAGGTAGATGGAAATGTATTGTTTTGTTTATCCAGCAGCCATATGTATTTAAGACTGTTTGTTAAGCACACCTGCAGGCCTCATCTGAGGTTCTGCAAAGCATTTCATATAGCAAGACCCAGCCTGTGCCTCCAGAGGATTTTTATCAATACAGTCAAGTTAGAAAAAAAATGTGATGAGGAAAGAGGACCAAGTCACAAAGGAATTGCCAAAGGCTGGTCATACTGGAGCCCGTGATGATTAGAAATGAGTAATGGGATCTCAGCTCTGCATTCTCCCGTATGGGTGGCAAACTCCATCTTGTTTGAGAGCACCGAGTCTGCCATCATTCAAGAAGCATCGGGACAATGCCCTCAGTCACATGGTGTGAATGTTGGGAGTGTCCTGTGTAGGGATAGGGGTTGGACTGGATGATCCTTTTGGGCCCCTTCCAACTCAGGTAATTCTATGATTCTATGATTCTGTGATTGTTCAAATACCAAGGTGAAAGAACCAGGCTATATAAGCTGTACCTTAAAGCTCTGGTTACTGAGCAAAGACCTTGTGCAGCACAAGTTATACTGTGCAATCCAGTCACATATTAGCAGTTGTAAGTGGTACTCCTAAACTCAATGTACCATATGCGTTTGCTCGAACAGCATTACTTTTCCACTACTCTTACTCCAACTAATCCTACTCATGTTTATTTCCTGCACAATGCACACTTTCACATGTATTTTTCAGCTCGTTATGAAGCAAAGTAGAATTTAACTGCTCAGGCTCTACCAGCCTGTCCCATACTGATATTCCACAGGATCCCATCTCCCTTCCTATCTCAATAGCCGTATTTCCTGACCTCTGGCTCTCCCCTCAACCACTACCCAACCCCTCGTTGTGAGCACCATGTCATCTTGGTGTGCTATTGTTATTCTTCAGACATTCCTTCCGTCCTTCACTTTACTTTCCCCTACTGTCTATGTGCTGTATTTTAAACTATCTAGACAAGCAGGAAGAGTAATTAAATGTGAAGAGTTCAGGATGAAATACCTTAAACAAAAAGAAATTGTATAAATATGTAAATAATTGAACCATCTGCTGAATCTTCTTAACACCAAGTAGCTTTGCTCAAAATAGACGAAATGATGTTTTACTATAAATATTAAATTATTTTGATTTACCTGCTGTAATATATTGTAAAACACAACCTTTAGTAACAAGAGCTAATAAATGCCTGGAAAACCTTAATGCCTATATACCTAGAATAATTTATCTAAGATTCTAAATTTCAGAAGTCTAGATAGCTCCAGCTATCCTTGAATGAAATAATCACATTTGAAACCTGTATTATGTCCAGGTCTGGATCCACCTGTGAGATGCAACCAGGGGCAATACTGCCCTCATATGCTCCAGTGAAGGCACGGACATGCATTTTCATGCAAGAAGGAAGGGAAGTGGCTCTTGCCCTCTCAGTATCAACCAAATTATCCCTGCCAGTATAAAGAGAAGGAAAGAGCGTGCGATAAACTGCTTGTCAACAAGGTACACGGCTGGTCATAGGAAAGGCAAGATCCTGACTTATTATAGAGAGTACTTAAATATTGAGACAAACACAGCAATGATTTAAGGAAAAATTGGGAGGCACCTGCCCTTGCCAACAAAACGCAGCTGTCCTCACACATGGAAAACTCTGGCTGATGCATCTGCTCTCAGTCAGGTAGGTTGGGGTCATTAAAACCCACACAAGTGCCTCAATTGCTGTCTTATGCAGTGAACCAAACATAGAGCCAAGGCTTTCTCTCAGCTGTTGCTACCTTTCTTAGCATGCAGTGAGCTACATAGAGAAAGCACTGAATACCTCACAGGAGAGGTGAAGGCTGGTGGGATGCCAGTTAGGTACTAGACAGGTAAGAGATGAGCAGCCCAGTGACTAATCCTTGGGACCAGCTCACGCCTGCAAGGTTTGGCCTGAATTCTTAATTCAGAGTTCCTGTTTCTCCATTCCTTGGCCAAATTTTAAAACAAAACAAATTCAAATCAGAAGGAGACCGATAGAAAAACCTTCTGGGTCGCATCAGGGTAATAAATCAAGAACATTGCAGACTGCTCCCCACCAATACAGCAGTTAGCACACACGGGTTGGCTCTGAGCAGCAACATCTGTTACTCCAGTTACAGTACTGCTATGTATTTTGATAACCTTCATGTATGTTTTGAAAAAGCACTAGCAAAATATTTGCAGTAGCTAAGTCTCCAGATGAAACCTGCTACAAGTGACGTGTTAGTTGTCTGGTTCTTACCTGGTCATTCTCTTCTTCATCGCTGCTTAGCTTGAGGTCATCTTCTAGCATTCTGGAAAGCAAGCAGTAAAACAAATTATATTTTAACAAAATGTTTTAAATCTGATGTTTTCTCTGAGCTAGGGTAAAAATTTAATAATTTAAATAGAAAGAAAATATATTTTATCCCAATAACTCTGTAGATGTGATGCTTTTTTATAATTTTTTCTTATCCAGTTGCTATCGACTAACTTCTTAATTTATTTCCTACTATTACTGCCTAAGGGAAAATGTTTACTAGAGTAATAATGGATTTTGCAAAGATTCTTGTTATTACATTCACTGACAAACAATTTTTATATGGTAAAAATAATATTTTTGATGCTGACAGGTCAGTAGTCTCTCTGAAAGGAAAATTTTGCTCCATTTGGCTTTGAGCTTGCAAAACAGAAGTAGATATTTACACTGGCAGTACTGCAGCACAAAATAAGATTCAGTGATGTTTCCCAAAGGCCATTTTTACTTTATTGCATGCTTGATGTAAAATTGACATTGACTGAAACAATTAAAACTAAAATATATTGTCTCAGTGCAAAAGAGTCTCCACATGGATTTCACTGTCATATAAGCATAAAAACCAACGCATCTTTCCTAATGGGAATTTTGTCCTTCTTTCCCACATCCTTTCCTCAACTTCCTTAAGCTGGTTCACAAAGAAGAGGAGTTTGATTTTACCTCCATGTATTCTTTTTACAAGGTAGGGTTAAGTAACCAGCAGTTAAAGGAGCTGAAGAGGTGCAAAGATTTCCTCCAGAAAAGTCTTCAAGAATGGGTCCTATTTTTAAACAACGCTTCTGTTGTAATAATAATAATAATAATAATAATAGTAATTCAGAAAGTTGATAATTTTTCTTGTGTTCTGGGAAAAGAGAATCTGTAATTTCATCTCAATTCTAGAAGAAAGCTTGGTGAGCAATTCAAACACGTCCTGTGACGTGGGTGGTCCCTGGAGTGTAAATATATCAAGAAGGCATATGTAGTAATTCCAAACCACCTCCTTGTACTTGTGCCTAGATCTTCCAAGAGCGTGCCTGAAAAGTGTGACTCTTGCACAGGCAACATGGAGTGTCATGTCTTAAAAGAGTACCGAGCCTAACCACCCTCTCCTCAGCTCCTTGCTATACATACAGTCCCTGCCCCTCGCTGCCATCATAGCTGCTTGCCTATTTCTACACAACACCTTTTGGGGAATGTAGGTGTATAAGAACAGGATCGGGGGGTGGAGCAGGGAACTCTCACTAGTTCACCTCTTAAAGACTCTCGTCTTGCATTTTTCCCACATTTTCTTCTTCTTGTGCCAAGACATTTTCTCTGTAAAACCAACATATCAAATTCAGGAAAATCTCATTGCAATGCAGACACCTCAAATATATAGGGCATCCATTGAGGTAGAGGGACTTGAAAATCTCACAGCTAGACTTGCCTATGTTTTACCCAAAAATATGTCCATAGGAAGGAAAAAATTTGCTCTGCCTTCTCCTGAGCCAGCAAAAACTCTGGTGACCATACTGATAAAGGTACCAGCCAAGCTAACAAGCCCTGCTCAGAAGTGGGCAAACGGGACAGGTACAAACGACACGGGATACAGTTAAAATATTTCACAGAGGCAAAGCTTAATGTAAACACTGCAAGATCCACATTGGCTTTGGATCTCACCATTAACAGGGATCCAAAGAGACTTATAATCGCACATTTTTCTTAATTAGATCTGTTTAGGGCATCCCTGAAAGAACAGTGCTTGAAAATAGAAAGCTCAGATCTGGGATTTGGCAATATGTAATTACATATGAAGAAATCTGCCCTGATTTAACCAGTGGTTTAACCAGAGAGAGATGTGCTTATTGTGTGAAAAGCAGACCCAGGGTGTCACTGCCTGCTCTCTCTTGAGTGTGAATTTCTGGTACTGAGGTGGTAGTTAAGCACATTATTTAAGATTTAGCAATTTAAATGGAAGTTGTAAAATCAAAAGTGTATAATGAAATGTACCAGGTAGCTCTACATATTTATTAATGTCTTGGCTTTTTGTATCAACATAAAAAAGTGTATTGTGAGGCTGTGATTAGAAGCAACCATGATGCTTTGAAGCCTTTGAGTTGTGTGGAAGTGTGAGTAAAGCACCAGGAGTGCAAGCTAGAACCATCCACACAAAAGGAACATGAAACCACAGCGCTGGCTCATCGTCCTCTCCTTGCTTGTATGTTTTAGTCCATCTTTATTTTCCCTATCTGTTTCTCATTTCAGAAGCACTGCTCTCCAAGAAAAGCACTGCTTGTCCAAGGTCTTGTGGCCCCTTTTGGAACTACCCTCAACATACAATCTCCTAAAGTTGAGGATAGGAAAAAAACAAGTCATCACAAAATGCTTGCTTGCTCTTTTTCACTAGATTGGGATCTGGTAGGTATAAACTCCATGCTTAAAAATCTTCACCAATTCCCAGTTTGCTTTCGCTGTCAGGTGAGGTCTCCAGCTCTGGTCTACAAGACAACTTCAGCTTCACTTGCCAGCAGTCCTGCAGAGGGAGGGTCTTTGGACAAGAAGCAGCTGTCAAATCCCAGAATAAAATACACCCTCTATGGGTAGGAGGTATTTGTTTTAGAGGGTCTCTAGTTTGCAGCAAGCTTCCTAAGGAAGCTAGATCAGTTTTGAGTCTGGATGCTTTTGAAGAACACTCCTCCTTGACAGCTCATCTCTACCATGACAATGACAGTGGTTAAAAGAAAAAGTCCGTAACTGGACCAGCAGACCCCACTTGAAGAGAGGGAGTGGTGACGAGAAATACTTTAACCTCACAAGAGGCATTACATTAATTTGTACTTTATCTGAATAGCACTTTGGCACAGATTCAGCACAGAACGAGCTTTGGTACATCCGATGTTAGCAGAAAACTTCAGATCGTGTTTAAATCAGCCCCTGCTCGGGGTGAAATTTCGTTATGTATTCTGGCAGATTAGTACAAGAATGGACAGACAAACACATACAAGCTCATGTGCAAACACAGCCTTTTCAACTCAGCCTATCTATAGCTATTCTCTACAACACCTTTTTCAGAATACACAAAATCCAGGCCAGTAAGTGACATCATCCACGGGCTTTAAGATTTTTCAAAACAGACTCAGCTTTGATGTGCTTGGGCACTGATAAAAAGATAAGTAAACATAATTTTGTAAACAAAAGCTACAAAAAAGAAGTGGCATTTGAAGAGGCTCTGAAAAACACACACCACCACTAAGAGCTCCTGCTCATGGTCAGGAAGTCACTTTGCAGAACCTAATTACACATTTTTAGTGAAATATCCATGAGGTTGTGGAGGCAGTGAGATGATGGGAGGCTTGGGCAGGAGTGCTCCTGCACTCTAATTAATGCATTTGTTCCTTTCTCTGCAAAGAACATGACAGGTAAAGACATAATGAAAGGAAATGAGGATGAGTTTGGGTATTGAGAAATGCCTCAGCAAGCCAGCTGTTTTCTTTCTCCAGTAACCAGTTAAGGGTGCTGGGTCACTCAGTTATGGAGGTAAAGGTAGGGGTGAGGAGTTACTTACACCCAATGGCAAAAAGACAGAAAGTCTTCTGGAGGGCATTGATATCCAATATCTGTCAATGTGACTGCGTGTCCAAATCTCCTACATAGCTTATCAGAAGGTCAGACACGTTGTGTCTGACGGCTGCTCACTGCATTGGTTCAGCAGCCTTCCAGGTGGGGTGACCACGCAGAGCACTGCACAAGGACCCTGGAGGATTTCTGCTCATCCCAACATGTCGAAGGGAGATGCTTCTGGTCAAAATCACCTGGGGTTTGGGATGGGAAGCCATTGCAGACTACCTGGGAACCACTCTGCTCAAAGGAAATGGTTATTTTGAGACGTGCAGCTTCACTTTTTTGTCTTTTTTTCTAATTTGTTGTTGCTGGAAAGTCAAGTCTGAAGCAAGGATTATCTTCAACCCCAGTCAGAGTCCACCTGATAGGAGGAAGACATATAGTTGCCCTTTGGGATGTAACATCAAAGCCACATCAATTTTCAAGTGAGGGTAGAGACAGGGCCTAAGTCTGAAATTTTTGGGTTTGAAAAAACTGGACAAGAAGAAGCTGCTGGGGATGTTAAGTTTTCGATGGTGCAGTTTCTGGGGGACGTGGTCTTCAACAGCTAGTTGGGAAACAGTGGCAACTTTTAACTTCTAGAGCCAGACTGAAACTCTTCCAGCGTAACCCTACTTTGGAGGATATCTGTTTTCTTCCAGGATGAAGACACAACCCCATCTGCGAATTATTG
Organism: Tapera naevia; assembly: GCA_033556795.1. Lineage (NCBI taxonomy): Eukaryota > Metazoa > Chordata > Aves > Cuculiformes > Neomorphidae > Tapera > Tapera naevia. Next base: position 20,682,301 of record JAUMJJ010000029.1, read on the forward strand.
TTCAAATCTATTGGTGAACGTAAAAGAAGCAGCAGGCATCACACCTTGCTTTTATTTCAACCTCTGATATATTTCACATCCCTAGCCTAATGAATTTTTTCCTTCTCTCCTGAAAATTATTTATTGAGGCATAAACCTCTTGAAGAATACCTCTGTGGTTTTGTTTTGTGATTAGATAGATTCCCTTTCAGCACGTAAATAAAAGGATAAGAGGAGAGACCCTGAAGATTTTCAAGAGGTTATGAAAATGAGGGGGAAAACTTTCCTTGTGTGCTCTGGTGGTCTAAGCTACTATATGAGATATGGTCTTCATGACAATTTTGGTAATTAGAAAAAAAAATCAAGATGGGAAAGGAAAAATATTGATAATACTTAAACCATTAGCACTAATGCTTTAGGAGAGAACATGCCAATGGTTTGCAAGCCTGGGGAGCAAACACATGTACATTGCAATTGTCATTTAACTAAATTCAGAAGTCACCATCTTTGCAATTTGTGAAAGATCTCATGAATGTGTTAATCTGATCAAGTACATTGTTCCATTTTAATGCTAGGCAGCATCTCAGTCAGAACACTGTTTTTATTATGGACTTTTGTGATTTCTGCTCATTATGTAGGAAAGGAGCTTCAGTAGTGGAAAAATACTTGGATTTTAGCTGAATAGGAACCCCACAAAGCAAGGGGTTGTGATGAAATATGAAAATCAGATAACTGTACTCATTCAAGTTTATGTCACCACTGTTTCATCTGAATTAGACTGTTTTTGGAAAATTATCTTATTTTTTAATGTGCAATATTGACATTATATTTTATTTCCCATAAATGCATAGTGTCCTTTCAAGTTTCAATATACTCAACATTAGTTTCAATATTACCAGCAACCCAGAAAGAAAACAGATATTATTCCAAATAGCAGTATGCTAGAAGGCTCTCAGGCTGGTTCCAGATGTTTAAAGTCACAACCGATGCACTGATATAGGAGAAGAAAAGTATTGCTTCACTTTGTAGAAAAACAAAAGAAAACCTTCCTGGAGGCACAACACTGTGCAAGACCTTTAACTCTTGTTCCAGCAAAATGAGAGAGAACACCAGGTGCGAGTCTGCCATTCTTGACCATATTGTGCCCCTATGTTACTAGGATTATTTCAGCTACGAGTGTTCACATAAGTAATATGACTTCAGCTCCAATAAGACAAATTTACCTTTGGTTTCTGGCTGTCTTTGGTTGCTTTCTAAAGAGAAATGCAAGGAAAAATATCACTGGTAAGTAGTATGGAGAATTCATAAGAAACAGATGAAAATATTTCCTTCCTCAAAAAACACCAAAACAAACAAAACCATGAAGAAAACAAAAAAAGGAAACTAACATTGCTACTACCTTGATTACTTGCACATAAGAGATGGACAGCTTTTTTTGCTACTTATCTACGCCAAATCAGGTATTTCAAATAGCTTTGTTTACTAATCCTAAATATAGGAGTAGCTGTTTTTATACAGTAGTAATTTTTGATTAATTAGATTCTGATTGCTGAAATTATTTTTCACTTCAGTGCTATAACAGATGCAAATGTTTCACTTTAAAAAGCCCATGCATTTATATTTTCTGAAAAGTGTAGTATTTACTTTTGTTTTATATGAAAAAAGTCAAAAGCTTATGGATTGACGTAAACAACCAGATCAAGAGGATATTTTGTAAATGCTATAAGATATCTTTCAGCAGGCTTCTAAGACCTATACAAGCACTGCTTACAGCATTTAAAATTCACTCTGAATATACGATGCTTAAGTTGTAAAAACCCCTCAATAAACAGTTTGTGCAAGTTTTTCTACACAGAAACACATAGGAAAACATGATTATACAGAATAGCATCAAATCTAATTAAAAACAGAGGAAGAAGGCCAGTAAAATCAGGCTGGTGAAATATTAATGTACTTAATGCTGGAATGAAGCATATATATCAACGTGAGATTTAATTCCAGAGTGTAGAATTTAAATGCCTGAAAAAACAACTCAGTCTATAGAAATAGAATTAGCAATTCCAATAAAAAATAGATGCTCTGAAGGAAAAGTTTCATGTCCTTGGCTTGGATCCATCTAGGCTGGTCTACACAACTCTCCAAAACCATTTAAACTGGTTTAATGCTCTGCTAAATTCCCATTATGCTGACGGTCTCATTACAAATGCAAGGCAGTCCTCTCCGAGTGATACAGCCATTACTCTCTCCCATGAGCAGAAGCTGAAATGTTTCCTCTGCACCAGCTACCGAGGACAGCAACTGCATTTGGCCCAGTGATGTTTTCACCCTTTAAAGAAAGGGAGAACAAAGGCAGTTGAATCATACCCTCGGTTTTCTAACTCTTGACAGGGTGGCCAGAAACTGCTCCAGAGTCCACAGAGCTTTCCAAGAATGATGTTTGGGCAGAAGGACCCAAAATACCACCTTAAAAAATGGGAGAAATTCTTCAGAAAAGCAGGAAAATGAACCCAAGTGAGCCACCACCAAGGAAGCCTCCTAAAAATGCACGCATACTCAGAGAGTGGGAAGAGTGATGAGCGACCTACCGGCAGCTTATGCCTAAGTACCCCTCTAAGTAGTCCAATCTCTCTCACCGAAGTTTCATGGCTAATCATGCTCTGTGTGACAGGAAGAAACACATTTGGGAAATAAAGGTTTTGAATGCACAACTCACAATTTTCCAATCCATTTCTTGCTTCCATGCTTCTGCTCCCCCCAGGCTCTTTGGATGTGATTAGTAGTTATTTACTAACACTTTCCCTCTGATTTCCTAGCAATTGCTGATGCTGCCATCTACAAAATATTCATTTTAAATGTGAAAAGAAATAAGAGTGCATGAACTGCACTACTGCCTTGTGTGTCAGCTGTTGTGGCAGAAATCTTGGAGAATTTAATGTATCTGAGATGCAACTGCACTGTCAAGTCTCCCCGCTTAAGGTGCAGCATCTGATTTTGTACCAAGCGGTTATTTCCTTACAAATAGCCTCCTTCTGCCTAATCTAAAGCATTATAAACATCTGACCTTGTGCTGGAGTCATCATCCCACACATTTTTACTCTTGTGTTCCCTCACAGATGACTGTGGTCATCTGTATAATGCTGGCCATCCATTTAGTAACATTCATACCCAAGGCTGTGGTGATGGTTATCCCTATCTTGCTGGTTGGACAAGGGAAATGAGATCATTTACTTTCTCCAGCTTTCCTGTGTTGAAGTGAGATTTTTCTTGTGTGTCATTAAAGTGATGGGGAAAGCAGCAACTCCATATTCCTCTGTGATCCCCTGGGCACCGCCCTGCCTGCCAGAGGCTCAGGCCATCTCTCTGTGCCAGGGCATCCTGCCGGCACTGACTTCAAACTGCCTGCTCTCCTTCATCTCTCAAGCATTTTCAGAGTTGCAGTTTCACAGGGTATGGTCTTCATACAAAAATGGAGTCCAGAGGGCACTCCTTGTTCTGGGATATACAAATCCGTATTGGTTACTTTCAAGCCTCCTTTGTTTAAATGAGGCTGAATTATTAAATTATTCAGATATTGATAACTGCTGCATCCTCACTGTTTCTTACTCTGTTATCCTCCACAAAATTTTACCATCAAAGAATATAATTTCCCACCATATCCTAGTTGTCAGCTCCTCACAGAATAAAATCAGCTTTGGCTGAAAAGAACTTATATCTTCTTTCTTGAAAGTTAAGCACTGAACACCAATAATTACGCTATTATTCTCCAGTTCCTTAGTGGTATTAAAGGAATCATGTTTGGGCTCCCTCCAAACTTTGTGTGCAGTAGGAGGTGTCGAGTGACCCATCCTTAAAAGCTAAACGGTCTTCCTTGGCCTTTTAGCACATTGCAGAGCATTATCTGTCTCCTGGGGTTTACTCCACGTTACAAGGCACATCACAAATGACCCTCAGATTTGGCTAGCCAGTGGCCTTTGTGGCTGTATGGCAGCATAGAAGATCTGAGCCTCACAAATACTTGTATCCAGGGTAATGATTTTAAATAACTTAGTGTTTCTAGACACTGTTCAGCTTCTTGCCTGTCTACTATGCACCCTGCTTTTTCTCATATAAAAATATGTTTACTGATTCTATGTTATTACTAGTTTAAACATTTCCAGCTAACAGTGGGCTCTTACTAGAATTTCTTTATTGTTATTGTCCTTTATATACCTATAGAAAACCCTTATTCTCTTTGTCCTTGAACTTTCCTTGGGTATCCTCCACTCGTTTAAGTCATCTTCAGTATTTTATAACTTGTATTTTAGATTGTTGTCTTTCCCTTTCATATTATGTTGATTTTACATTTCTTCACTGTTGCACAGATTGTTTTTAATTTGTATTTGCTCATTTTACTTCAGCACTGAAGCTGAGCTAGCTTTCAGCAAAGTGATGTTTTTCCTTGATTGTGGAAATGCAGTATTTTGCTAACCTAACAAGCTCTGCTTAAAAGTTTCAGAACTTCCTTATTTATAGGGTTTTCTACCTCCCTCAATTTCTGGTCAACAATTACTTCCACTTTGGGACACCAGCCTTTCCTTGTTGGAAATGTTCTTTATTTGTCTAGGTTGGACATAATTAAAATCATGATCTAGTTCCCAGGTGACCATGTGCTTCTCATCCAATGACCAATTTATCTCTATTCAAAACAGGGGTGAGTATGTCCAGTGAAATGTCCTTAGACCTAGAAAAGTACAACAAACACTATCCACAATCTTTAATTTTGTGGCTTGCTGCGCTAGACCTCTGGCGATACTTTCAAAACAAAGACCCCTGGTATCCACATGATGAATCTGCCTTTGCTTTACAGTTTGATTCCTGTGGAACAGCTTCATCCCTTCCTGTAAGTGGAGTTTATGTCAAACGATATTCTGGCTCTGGGATAAAGAATAAGGTTATTTGATATCTACAGCTGGAGCTTTTCATGTCAATAAAGGCTAGAGAAGGAGCAGGCTAATTCGGTCCCTCCCAATGGCACACAGCTGACAGGCAGACACAGAGAGGCTATTGAAGAATACATACATGGCACTGAGTGGAAGGACAGGCATATGTGGGAGCTATACCTCCTCCACCACCTCCTGAGCCCCAGACAGGAGAAATATGGCTGTGAAAGGCACACCAGGACCCCCAAAGTTTTCAGTGTTTCCTTTTAAATACTTCTTCCTAGCCATTTCCTGGAAAGCCTCTATATGTATTTTACTCAGTCCCATCTGCAATACTTATAGCTTCATTTAGTTTTAATATAGTTATAAATGGGCTGTAGCGGCCTGCTTCTTTTAATAACTAAGTAAATGAAACCTTGTCTGTAATAATAAATGAACCATCCATCTGGGAGGCCTCCAGTAAAAATTTCAACAGGTATTTATTGCTCCTTTACGTAAACAGTACTCCGGACAATACATGAGATTATACTCCCTGTCAGCCCTGTCAGGAAGGAGACAGTATAGTTTTGAATGAGGTTCCATAGTGTACACACTGAATTTACAGGTTTATTTGACTAGATGGAGAAAAAATTATTAAAACAAGCAAATAAACAGACAAGAACCCAGTTGGTTTCTGTGAAAGGGAGCATACAATTTAATTTAAAGACATGGGCTGTGAGGATAAAATACAGAAAATTGACAGGTCCGTGGTGCAAACAGATTCCTCACAACACCAGATGCTTCACAGACTTCCCTTCTAAACCAAACCACCCCCTCCCTTGCAGAAGTTGAAGGAGTTTTACTGTAAAATCAGCATTTAATAGAGACTTTAAAATATATGGTGCCCTTGTGGGTTCGCATAGTACAGAAGAGCTTGAGACAATCCCCAACTGGGGTGAAAATAGTGGCAAGCTAGCCTACCCACCCCCCTGGGGTCATCCCTTTCACTCACGGACACTGTTGCTCACACACTGGAAAGGGCAATAGCATAACACTTCTGCAGCAATAAAATTTTAATTAAAAAAAATCTAATTGCCAAAATCATCTTCATACCACTATTATATTCTGCTTTCTAATTACATACCATTACATTCTGCTATTGCTGAAATAATAAAAATGTCAGAATATATTGTCAAATAACTAATTCAGTGTATAGCAAGAGGGAAAAGAAAAGCAGTAAGGGGCAGAAAGATCTGAAAGCTCATGTATGGTCAGATTGATGTACCATCACTTGATGCTTAGGAGGAGGCTGTAGAGTTCCGTGCATTAAATTTGTAGGTGCTGCTTTGAATTTTTTCAAAATTTCCAGCCCTCAAATTTCTGCAGGAATGGGGTTAAACCTCTCCCACGAGCAGGTTCTCAGTGCTTTTCGTTTGCAGCCAAGCTAGGCATAGGGAAAAACACATTTTTTTCCTTATGAGGCAGACTACAAAAGGAAACCAAAGCTTCCTGCCAAAACACCAGACAGCATTCTGCCCCATGAGGTGAATGGATCACTGCTTATTACGGAGACCTGCACCCTGTGTGCTTAGCTCAGAGAAAGGCCATCATTGTTCCTGAAGGGCCTACCTCCATGGCCAGGGCATTTTCAACATTTTTACTAAGCCCAGTGCACTAACAAACTTATTAGGAGATGTCACATTAGTGACAGTACTCTCTTTCCTCCTCTCTGCTCCTCTCCTTTCTTCAGGTGCTGAAAAGGGAGAAAATAATCCCAAGCCAAACATTTCTGAACTGACATCACCCTGAATTGGTAGTACACCAAAGCAGAGTTCTCAGGTTTTCCTGTGGATGGGCTGAGGGAGGGAAGCAACTGTTCAGGGAGTGCCAGGGCTTCAGGGCACAGGTGCTGCAGGGGCAAGGGAGTTGGAGGCAGACATTGTCACCTGGGGCCAGCATGTCCCTATGGACTTCACTGCTGGGGAGAGAAAAACGTGTGCAATCTGTGGCAACAGTGCTCAGGTAATTTGTTTTCTTCACATCGAGCTGCACTGAAGGGATGGTTACTCACAGATGATACAATTAATTGAAATTTCATTTTGCAGCTCCAGTCAAGGTGTGTATTTGGGTTGTCTGTGGGCTTCCTGGCACAGACCCTCAGCTGCCCTGGGGTCTGACAGCACCAAGCACTTTGGGCCTGCTTGTTTCGCTTTGAGATAACCCCTTCTAAGAGTCAAAATAGGAAATTCCTCTTCCTTAGAAATAATCTGCTTTGGACTTTGCAACAGCAGAAATAATCAGCTGAAGGTGCGTTGCTCAAAGACAGGAAGGGCTTTACTCCCAACATTCAGATCCTGTGCATGCTGCAGTGCAGAAGTACACCACCTGGACTGCAATCTATATATTTTCCCAAAAAGAAAAAAAAGCACGTATTTTTTTCTTTAAAAACAGTTTTTGGACAAAATTATGAAGTTAGTTCTCAAGCATTAAACCACACTATATCTCCTTTCTAATGTCTCTTTCTAAATATACACCGCGGAACAACTCTCATAACTCACTCGACACACGCTATCTCATGAGTTATAGGTCAGTCTTCTACGCACAGAGTGTGTGTTGCACTTCTCCACACTATTATGAATTTTCCACCCCTCATCATTCATATCATGCTAGAATATCTATTACAAACCCCTGTTTGCAAGAAGGGCTTCTATTTTCCTCTTCCATTTTATCACTAGCCTTAAATTTTCTCCTGGACACTAGCTTGGTATGCTGGCAGTACCATGCTGGCAGTTTCTGAGAAAAAGTCATATTCAGAAAATATATGTTAGGGTTGTAATGTCACTTTCAAAGAAATACCCTTTCTTAACTAATAGGAGTAGTGTATAAAAATGAATTAGACACAATTGCATTCTGATTGCCAAATACTACCACCCAGCTGCTAACTACTGCAACCAGCTTGTAAAAAAATAATAATCTGGAAGTCTAAATTATGTCTGATAATGCTTTCTGCTGCCCTAAAGCTTTGAAATTGTTGAGTCATCTTGAGAAAAACGTCGCCAATCATTTTTCACAAAGGCTCGAGTGTGGATGAGGCTCCTAACTACAGTCTTGTGAGAGGGATTTAGAGCTGAAGGGAATTTTCTGACAAATAGTTAAGCCATCAAGAACAGTCTGAGGACTGGCCAAGTGCTTGGAAATTGCTAGATTTGAGAAATGCATTTCCCTAAGCAAATAAAAAAGTTTGATTTCTGCATAAAATTATAAAATTAATTTCAAGGTTTCTGAAATGCTATGCTGTCATTTTCTTCTTTCAAAAACATTTATTTCAAAACATGCTTGTACTTAATGCTGTAATAAGGCTGCCTGAGTGCTTTTTGGAATGAGGTAAGTTAAATGAAACAATTAGCCCTGAATGTATTTTTTTCAATTTCCTGAGAAAATGAACACAACTACCTTACTTTTTTTCAGTTGACTGATATGATTTTTTATTGTATCAAATAAAATCTCAGTTACTCACACTGATTCAGAATTTAATTTAATTCAGTTTGCAAAGTACTGAAACCAGCCTTGGTTTGAGTTTCATCTGCATCCACAAAACATACTGGCTTCTTTCATTTTTTTTGCCCCACTCGTTGGCTGCTAATTGAAGCTTTCTGTGAAATATTTTTTCTGTCATAAGCTATCAGATTGCCATCCATAGCAGCAAACTTCTGTACCACAGCAGTGTTGCAAACAAATGTTGGTAGAACCAAGCACGCAGACAATAGATTGTCAAGTTGTTATGTAACTGAAATCCAAGGATTTGCTTCTTTAGTCTTTTGTTGTTTTGGTTTTTTTTTTTATCTGATACTGAGTTCCCAGAAACTGAATTCTACATAGTCTCCTACAGGATCCTACTGCCCTCCACTTTTGAGAAAATGGTATTAAGTATCATTTAACTTGTCATTATTTGATGTCAGATTGAGTCAAATCAAAACAATCGTTATTATTTCAGATGTGTGGAAATAAAATATGTAAGACTTAATAATGACAAAGATGTGGATAATTATCTGTTTGATATTCAAGTAAGAATAAATCCTACAGAGAACATATTAATTTACTACAACTCCAAAAAAATTCTAAGCAAATATTGTGTCTATATTATGCAACATATATTTTAGAAGCCATAAATACAAAGGATGAGACGATTTCTGAAGAACTCCATTTAGTAGTAAAAATGTTAACAGTGGATCTCCTAAAATATATTGGGTTGGTTTCATCATCAGTGTCACTCTAGTAAAACCACTTTAATCAGCAATTAACTTAGCCCACTATATTACCTTCCAGGCAAATTTTTTTTTATTGATAAAATACTTCGGTTGCACATGGTTTATCAAGCACTAAATATTTAATCAGATGGCTGATCAAAATACTGAACAAAATAGGTAAAAATATACAAGACTTACAATAAAGACCTCTTTCCAGAAGTTTAATAAACCTTTAGAATGTACATCCAGCAGAGTATTTATTAATCTAATGAAATTATTCTGTATTTTTCAGCATACTATTATTCTCACACTAATAGCAGAAAAGTTTTTACTGCTCAAAAGATGCAGCCAACAGTTCTCACTACATATTTTTATAAGAGTCTTGTGCTTGAAGTCTATATGCAATGTAAAACTCTGTGAGGGAAGAATCTGGAGTGAATGGAAGGTCTGCTGGAATCATATTGATACTTTCTCCACTCTTCCTTCTAGCTGAACACCAAAGCACAAGGACTTATTCTCCTTACTAGTAGGATCATTAACTAGTATGAAAGTTGTCCCATTCTATCAAGAGAGGTAACAATTTATTATTGGGCTGTATTCTATTCACACTATTTTCTAGTGAGAGATCTCTGTATACGTACACTTCCCAACAACCTGCGAGGTCAAAAGGAAACAAACCCATGATTATTCTCATTCAATCAGAAAGAGGAAACTGAGGCAAAAAAAGAGTCACTGTTTTTTTCCAAAGTCACACTGTCCAATCAGATCCAGAAATGGGTAAGGAAACTCCAGATCCCACCTGAGAACACATGGGCATCGTCTCAGATGTACCCATGACCCAACACCTTCTGCTGTTCAGCCTCTACTTCACCTCTGGAACCTATGCTAGGAGATTATTGTAAGTGTAAGAAGGCTGAAGAAAAGGCGGGAAGATGAAGAGGAGCTGAAACGGTATTTTTCTATGTACAACAATATCTCTTCTATCAGGGCACAGCAGAGCTACTGGAGCAGAATATGTCAACATTTAAGAGCCTGTAATTCTCTGGCTATGTGTGAATACCTGAAATCGGGCAAGTGGGTTTTACATAAAGAATGAATTTATTCATCTGTAAGACATTACAAATAAAAAATAAAATTGGACTGGACTATTTGAATTTATTCCAGAAGAACCCATAACATTTGACCTCTTTTGGTATTTTAAATCAAAATTTGATTATTTTAAGCTACATGTGAGAGATCATTCGTTCCTTGTAAGAATTTGTTATATTGCTTGTTTGGAGTAGGATTAAATAAACTTTTGTCATGTTGGGACAGTTAACTCTTGACTTCTTACTGCTGCGCTCATGTAGTTATTAACTCCTAAGAGTCTTTGGTTTGGGCTGCAGTTGCTCCTTCCATTTGTTCTTGTGAGATTTGAAACTGCACTTGGAAATGCCCTTTAAATGCTTGGGTTTTGGTGGAGTTTTCCCCCCATCTTTGTAAAAGTAATGACAACTCACTGCTAATAATTCTCATAGGATATTAAAAAATATTTCAGCAGATGTATGAAGCCTTCTGCACCCGTGCTTGGGATTGCAGGGGCTGTGCATGGGGTGCTGACTGTGGCTGGGATGACAGTGCCTGACCACTGAGGTCCACTGCTGTCATGGAGCTCCATGCAGGGACCAGACAAGCGGGCAGATGCACCCCAAATCAGCTACAGCTCAGTGCCTGGCTGAGGGGAGCACTTTGTCACCTTGAGAAGGGATAGGTGAAAATTAGCTTGGAGGGGTGTCTGTGCCCTCTGGGCTGCTCTGGAGCCTGGTGTCTTGGGGATAAGGGGGAGCAGTGCCCATAGCTTGCAGCAGCCACCCTGCCTGGACCTTGGGGCTGCTTTGGTTCCTGAAGCAGACGTAATACCAAGCATGGAGACTTTTCCCTGCAGTCCCAGCTCTGAGGCTGACAAAGAGTTAAAGAAGGATGAGTGGCAAGTGCCCTTTTGCAGCTGCTTGCAGCCTGGAGTCTATCCCTGAGGAGTGCCAGAGTGGTGCTCAGGGTTGGGGCAAGGGACACTGTCATACCTGGCCCAAAGAGCAAGTGGTAACCACTTCGGGGCTCAAAAATGTTTAAATCTGTGTGAAAGTGCATTGAAATGAGTGCCTAGCTATTTAACAACAAACATGGGTATTTAGGACTGAAACTCATGCAATAGTATCATTTTCAGGGTTTAGGCACAACATGACTTTGCTCCAACACTGCTCTTAAGGTGTGAAAGTCCTCCAAAACCCGACAGCAAGAAGAGATAGGTGAGCAAGGGCTGGCACACCCCACAAGGCATCAACCTTGCATGCTGGCAGAGTGACAGCAGCCATAATGGCGCCAAGCTGCTCTCCATCCTCTGAGGACTATGCCTCATCTGCCGTTCAAAGATCGAAAACTGGGAACGAGTAAAGGGGAAAGTACTACCGAGAGTGCATTTTGTGTTTTTAATTATTAGCATCTTTGGTGCTCTTCAAAGATCATGAGGCGGCCCGAATCACATTAGCTCCCTGTATAGGTAATGAATGGAAGCTGCATGTTTTGAGCATTAGAGCACCAACCTCAAAGAGATTTAGGGGGAAAAAAAACATTATTCACACTGAAGAATAAATATTTGCAGCCTGGGACATTCAAGTATATGTATTCTTCAGAATGCTGATCAATGTTGCATCAAATCACAATAAAAATAGCTCCTAAGGCTCATTTTCCTATTTTTAAAAAAAATAATAAAGATTAGCTTTATGTTTGAGGTAGGTTGTGTGTTCAAAAGAAATGCTAACAACCTGAGGAGGTCATTAGTGTGGGGATGTTCTGCTGCACTGGCACCAAATCCCCTATGACACTTTCTGCCTAACAAATCATACAGCAAAGATTGGACTTAGATCTGTGTGAGCTTCAGGCATATTTGAAACTACTTAAATGAATGTAATTGCAAAGTAATTTTATTCCAGTGTTTTATATCAGCTTCCGTGCTCTGCCAAAGGCAAAATGGGGGAATCCTTGAAGCACGGAAGACTGCTGAGAGGGTTACGTTTTATCAGGTCTTCTCCACTTTTCTGCATGAGAGGACTTGCATCGTGACAGCAAACATCCTATCACATGAAACCACCAAAAGTCCCATCAGCAGGCAGCGAATCCCTAATTTAAACAACTGACACTTGGTCTCAGAACCTGATGAGGTGCTAACTACAGCAGGTCTGTGTGACAGGACTATAGACCTAGAGGTAATTTCCTACACCTTATTACCACAGAATAATGGCCTCTTAACAACCAGGCTAATCAAGAATTAATGAGGCACTAAAACATTTCAAGGAACAATGAAGGATTTAAAAATTTCTTATGTGTTTTATTTAAAAAGCAATTCATTTAACAGTTACTGCCCTTACTTTGGAGTCATATAAAAAGTCCTGGTACTTATCGAATGTATCAGCTGAAAAGTTTTATTCATTTATCAGTTATTTACTTGTATGGGGCTGTACATAACTGCAGAAATGAAGGAAACCTAAAGGGAGCAGAACCAGATTTGGGCCCCATCCACCTCTCTCAAGCCGGTCTGTCCGTCTGCTCAAGTGCTCCCCTGCTCTCACAGGGGAAGCATCTTCATCTGATGGTGAAGTGCAATACCAAAATCAGAACGAAGTTAGCCCAATTTGACAAGACTGACAAAAGGAGATTTTGTATTATCTCTGGAAAGCTATGAATGTCTTTTTTTTTTTTTACCCAGGAAGGGAGGGTGCACTTTAATTGGGGAGCCATCCTTGATGGAAGTGTTTGAGAAACTCAGAGGTAAACAAGTGGAAAATAAAAGTAGCGATAATTTAAGCTGGTGAAGGATTTCATATCTGTGACTCAACGCTGAATTAAAGCCTGAAAAGATGTGCCTTTACCATCAGCCTGGAAGCGATAATCAAAACAAAAACAAGTTCAAATTTGACTTATTTTTTAAAGCTTCCTTCTCTGGTGGAAGGGTGGGAAATATACCCTAGTTTGCTGAGAAAATCCCCAAATAGATCATTCTGTGACAGATAACTGTTATGATTATTAATTCCACTGCTGATATTGAAATTAAACTGATTCCCAACATAATGGATGAGTAAATAGCACATGAGAAATTCTCAAATGCTTCCACATTTCCGATGCAATCAAAAAAAAAGAGTTCCCTCATTAAATAATACTCTGACAGAAAAGGCAATTTGATTAAATAAACGTATCTGTCAATCATGCTGAAAGTTATAAAAGGAAAGCATTTTGTAGCTAACATAAACTTTTCCCCATATTAATCTTTTTCTCTTCTTTTGCAATTCTTAAAAGAGAAGTAATAGAAAATTTTGTACCCCAAGGGAAGATTAGGGCAACGCCTGGGCACCTGACAAAACAGTTAGAAGTTAGTCATCAGCCCAGTGATTTACCATGAAGCAAAGATGATGGAGGAATTAAGGCACCAAAAATGAAAGCAGCAGAAAACAAGGCATATACACTAATCCAGGAACTCAGGTTGTTATGGACATTTTATGTACCCCTTGTACATATATCTCTTCATTCCTCTTTTTTTCAGGAAACATTGGGACATGTTTTGAGGGGCAAAAGTGGAGAAGGGAAGGGCCAGCAGAAATAAAAAGCAAGAAGAAATGAGGCTGCAGGTGACAAACTTGACAAACCAGGGATGGGATACGAGCAAGGCAGCAGAAACTATGCGGCAGGAGAGGAGAGGAGAGGAGAGGAGAGGAGAGGAGAGGAGAGGAGAGAATACTGAGAGACTGGGCAGGGATGTGAGGCTGCAGAGGTGCTCCCCAAGGCTTGCACTACCAGCCTCCCCTCTGCCCCATGCACAGAGGCCCCACTACCAAAGCATAAAACATATTCTCCTGTAGCTGCAAATTAGGTCACACATTACCCAGCAGCATTCCAACAACACTGGGGTTAATTTTTCATGCTATTTATTTTCATCAACTCTGTGGGCCTGGGAGAGGGTAAGAGTTATGTAACACAGTGTGATGGGTGGAAAGTCTCTGAACGTCACTGTGTCTGGTGACCAAAGATGAGAATGGGGTCTGGCGGCTCCTTCTTCTTGGCTTTGGGAGGCAGAAGGTTCTTAGGACATCGAATACTTCATGAACTGAGCTGCAGAACTGCAGGATAAGATTCATGCAGTTCCTTCTCTGTTGGAAACCAAGAGTGTCAGCCTGGACCACTCTGCTCCTGGTGAGTCTTTAAAGCTAATGCAACTCATATGGAAGATGTCCTTTGAAAAGCACCAGAGATTTATTTGGAAAAAACTCTGAGTGGATGACAAGTGCATGCAAAGAAATAAGATGAATATTTCTCAAGTAGAAAAACATCAGCTGCTTGAACAAGAGATATTTGCTTTCCAGCTAGGGATCAAGGCTTTTATGTCCTCCAGGGCACAGAAAAAGTTGTTCTCATGGTGAATTCATAGCTCTGCAAAGTCATTGTGCCAAATGCGATCATTTTAAAGATGGACTTTGCCACTTCTATTAGATAAAAACAAATGAAAATAATTTTTTCTTTAAAAATATTTCCATAATGTCTGGGGATTATAATTATTAAATTATCCACTTACTGTGGTCTTAAGGAAATATATATAAGTTGGGAATCTTGTCAATATCTTAGGTTTTTCTACCAATCTAACCTTCACCACCCAGCTTTGTGCCCAACTCTCATTGTTCTTACATTAGATATGTCTTTGTATTTGCTAAGTCTTAAGCATTACACATAATAATGAAACTCCTAAAATCCTATCTGGCTGATAAGTCTACTCTTATGCTTCTAATCTTCCCCTTTCTCTGTTTTTCCACTGTCTCCCAGGCTTCAGAGCGGGAAATTTGGTTCCTTACTCCTGGATACTCAGCATCAGTCACAGGAGGATGCTGTGGGTGCTGCAGGGGTCCTTACATTAGTATGGTTGCTGAAGATTGGTGTCAGCCAGCCACTCTTGGACAGTAATGAAACCTATGGGAAAGGCTCAGGGAGAAGTTTCTATCTCTTGAATACAAAACCTTAAAAAGTAAAGCTCTTCAGAGGAGGAAAGGACGCTCCTCTCAAGTGACCACCTGTCTCCTGACCTTGGTGCTTGACTGCTTGCTCACCAGAGCTTCACTGGGATACTGTGTGGCAGGATGTAATGGTCAGTGTGCTAGTGGCAGCTGTGAGGGATGGGGAGAAGATGGGTAGAAGATGGGGAGAGGATGGGAAGAAGCAAACCTTCTCCATGACAAACACAAGTTCCTTTTTTCTTTCTTTCTTTGATTTTTCCATGTGCAGTCACTCTGTAGCAGGCCACTTTTTCAACACATGTAAGTCATCTTTTTTTTACTGAGACTGCTCATAGCAAAGCTTGCAGCTCATGGGGTACCCACATGAACTCTTGGTCTTTCAAACAATAATGCTGAAAGAAGTTCTGCTGGAAAGCATCATGCGTGTCTATAATTATTTGCGAGATCAAAACTTTATGATAGAGGAAGAGCCCAGGGTTTTTTTACAGTTTGTGGCAAAAGTCTTCATCACTTCTTCCACAGAAGTCTGCAGAACCTTCTGTTGCTTATGGTGATTGCAAGTATTAAAATTTGTGTCTCATATTACATTTATTGCATAAGTTATGGGGAAAACATGTGGATTTTACAATAGAAGTCACACGATTTTTTTCTTAAGTCCAACAGTTAAAACCAGTACAAACCAGAGTGATGACAAATCATTTTTGAGGTTATGTTCTGTGATGTTGTGGGGTTCCCAACCAGACCTTTTCCTCGCTCTTTCCTGTACTGATCCTCTATCTGAACTACTTCAAGGCAGGTTGCACAGCTAGGTTGCCTGCCATATCTCCCTAGGGGACTTCAGGACAGAAGGCTCCCTTCACTCCCCCAAAGTCTAGCCATTATAAATGGCAAAATAATTGGTCATCAAACAAGGAACAAAAGGGTAATTTGCTCATCCTTTGTCTGTATCATGCTACTAAATACTTTTAAGAGATTACTTGTGTTGATTTGTCTCCTTTGCTTTGATAGTAGGAAAGCTGATGGTGAGTGTACAGGATTTTCATCATAATTGCACTAAATTCTAATACAATTAAATACATAGTAAGCCCACATGCTTGTCAGGTAACAGATCAGTTCTGTTTTAATTTGGTGTACCTGATCTATTGCACCTCCTGGAGTGTATCTCTGAAGAAATATGTCAAGAGATTCCTTCTCTTTACCTACAATTGCTTATAGTTGATGCCATGAAAGGGGAACCGGCACAAATTAATCCTGACAAAATATCTTACAAAACTAATAAAAATCAGCATGCAGAAATGCCAGCTGTAATTGCACTATTTTGCCATAAAAGGTCTGTGGTCCAATCAAATCACGATTTTTTTTAAAAAAAAAATTAACTTTTATCTTTATAAGTCAATGGTACAGTTGCCTTGATTTTAGAATTCTCTGTAAGTATAACTCTTTTGAATCTCAGGAACAATATAACTCATCCAAACCTTTGTCCTGATTCATCTCTAGCTTTGATAGCTTCAGTGTGTCACCCTGCTTGCTTGTTGAATCTATCATCAAACCTAAATTGCTGATAAATATATTCCACATCTCTTTTGGGAGATGAAGCCTGTCTGCATGCTAAACAAAGAACAGAATGCACAAAGCCGAGATACACATTGAGATATAATATTCTCCCTCTTAAAATACTGCAGGTGAAATGATAATGTGGAAATATTCTTACCCTGAGGAAGGCAGACTCCAGTTGCAGCTTAGCAAATCAAAGACCAGAAAACTTGCTTGCAATAACATCCTAACAAATCCAAAGAGTTATTTTTTTCCCCTGGTTAAAAAATATCCACACTCTTGACATTTAATCCAAATCCAGAGATTAAGGCAGGAGAACTTCAATAATTTCTTTAGTTAGGTATGAAAGTAATTTGTCAGGAAACTGTCAGCTAGCCACTATAGAGGTTTTAAAAAAAATCACAGCTATTCATGGAAGAACAGTAGGACTTTTCCACACAGGAAAAATCATCATCATTTCAGGTTTCAATATTTTTTGTATTTTGCATGGCAAATAAAAAGTTGTTCACGACGCTTGAAAAATCTCTTTTTTTTTCAGAGTTGATCACACTGTGGGAGAAAGAGGCATCTCTTTAGATTTCCTTAATTTGGTCTTCATAGTTGTAAAACTAGTTAAAACCAAAATGAAGGAGCTTCTCATTCAAAACATTGCTTTCTTGTAATTAAAAAAATATATCTGTGTACCAACAAAGTAGAAAACTAAGGCACTTCAAATTCCAAAATCTTTCCATTCCTGGACGAGCTTTAGTGTTCAAATGTTAATTGGATGCCTGCATTAAAAAAAAATAAAACCACCCATAAAAAAAACTTGGCCCATATTCAGGCTCAAGAGTCTGTGAAACAGACTTTTTCCATACCATGACCTCAGTCTTAGTATTTCTCTTTTGCAAAATGTTAGTTATTTTACTTGGCAGGTGGCCAGAACCCTGTATCTCTCTTTCTCCCCTTCTCGCCCTCTTCCTCTCCCCACCCTCCAGGCACACAAACACCTCTCATCTTTCCATCACCCAGCCATTCAACCCCCTGATGCAGGAACCCTCCCACCCTTTGGCTGACGGGACGTGGTGATGATGTGGGGAAAAAAAAAATCAGGCTATGAGAGCCTGGAAGTATCAAACACTCCTGATTGCCTTTCTGCTCTTCTGGAATTATTTTATTTTGTTTCTCTGCCTAAAAGCCCTCAGCAAAGCCAGCAGTCCCTGCACCCAGCAGTGGTGGTGCTCCCAAGCATCAGCCTCAGAGGGTTTCAAGTTGCAACGGCTTTCGCCCAGGGTAGAGGATTTCCAAAACATGTTACCCTGGCAACCAGGAATTTTAGCCTGGCAAAAACACCACCACGCACATCACAACTCCAACGTGCGAGACGCTGAGCTTCATTTATCATTTTCTTCAGAGAAAAAATACAAAGTGAGGTCAATGGTGCCTGCCTTCCTGGCAGGATTTCTGATGAAACAGACTTCTTCTCAGGTACTCACGTCTCCTGATTTTCCTGGCAACCCCTCTTTAACCACCATATTCAGAGCTAACATATAATAGATTTAAAATTCCCAATTAGTCCCTTACAAATGACAAAGTCCAAGGAAAACAGTGCCTAAGAGAAAAATAACATGCTTTCAGTGCAATGCAGGAAAACATTTCCTTAATCATGACAATATTTTAGCCAGTTAAATTAGCCAGTTTTATTGTAAATGACATTAAATGTTACAGAAACATTTTTTACTTCATATAAATTTAGAAACAACTCCTAGCACTATGGTAAGTTTTCCAGTGGGACAAAAGCTGTTGTTTTGAAGCAAGGGCATCTCTTGCATTAAAACATTACCCTTCAACTTTGAGTGTCATCCAAATGAGAGGAGCTTCCTGTGGCTAATTATTTTTTCTGTCCAGCATGTGTAGAACAGGTAGATCATAGGTGAAGGTGCAAAACAAGAGGGCCTGGGTCAAGAGGACTTTATAAATAAAACTGTGCTGATCCCTACAGCGATAAGGTTGGTTATCTCAAGCTATTGGATATATCTGGTAAAAAAATAGGACAGCAAAGGCCCTATCTCACCCCATGTAAGTCAATCACTGAACTTCCTCAGATTCTCGTGGAGCTATTATTTAGCATTCACCTGTTGACATCTCAGATAAAGCTTTTTCTTTGTGGAACTCAAACTCAACAGAAATTAATTTCATCCCATGGGAACCACAGCAGCAATTAAGGTCAGACTGGGCTCCTAGGTGTTTTCTTTCTAAATCAAACAGATAATCTCCATCTCATCTGCTTTCATGGACATCACGTTTTTAAGAAGTTTTTATGTGACTTCATATGTTATTTAAATTTTTTTAACTTGTATCATCTTCAACTGCTGTACATCTGTAACTTTTACACGGCAAAAAAAATTTATACCAATAATACTAATCCATTCTTCCTCCTTAACTTTGCTAGCCCTCAAAGACAGTTTCATCCAAGACCTGCATGAGCAAATGTCTTCCAAGAACATGTCTTTATAGCATTTGAAGAAAAGAGATTTGTTAATATCAACTTACAGTAGCTTTTTGTGAAGTATCAGCAGCACCGTACATTGCAAATCCCCAAGAATCTTGTACTCAGAAAAGGTTAGGAATTGGCAGGCAAGCTTCACATCAGCATTGTGACAATACAGCATTGTGATGCATCCCACAGGTGAAATCAGTTTGTTTCTTGGAGTCAGAAGTGATGGTCGAATGGCATTTTTTAACGGTCTATATATTTAATATACAGAGAAATGTTCTGTATATGGGCTGAGGGCAATTCTTCAGGGGAGAGGGCAGAAAAAAGAACTTTATCATGAGAATTTGAGAGCTGAGGAATGTGTTTTAAAATTTTCGCTGTTCTTGCTGGACTGACTGGAGCAGAGTGACAGTCTGGCAGTGTCAGAGATTAGGTGTGTGAGCCAAGGCTCAAGTAAACAGGTGGAATAGTGCAATGAAGCCAGCCTTCTTCTTCTGCCAGTGACTTGGTTCATGGATAAACACAGGACTTTCACTTCTACAGTTTTCAAGACCTCATCGCTCTGAAAAATACTGCCTTTATTCATCATAGTAAAATATTTTTTCTTCCTTTTTTTTTTTTCTTTTTGCATGGTCTGCAAGAATTCTCTCAGAAGCATTGTACATTAAAAGCCATTGATGATACTGGTGTTTTCAGAAAGAATATATTTTAAAAAGTAACATAAAACATATCTCTTATTATTTATCTCCCCTAGGAAGGTGTGTTTCTGAGCAGAGGAGGCCCATCTGTGACTCACAAGTAGACTGATATGCTCATGGTAGCCCACAACAGAGCCCATGGAGTCACTAAAAGAGGCATCACTAAATCATTGGCCAACATGTGTCTGCTGCAGGCATCCTTGCCCTCTACAATGCCCAAAACCTGATCTGTGGAATACTTTGGGAATTTGCCTTGGTATTTTCATCTGAAAGCTAGAAGTGTAAAATAACCCACACAAGTTTGATCATCCCTGTTCTTGGAACTGAATTCCACAGTTGCATGGATTTCACCCTTTCCATTGTCCTCGAGACCTATCTGTGAGCTATTTTCTGGTTCAATTGACTTAAGCCTTCACGGTCCTTTTGGCAAACAAACAGAAGGATACCTAAGATGAAGGGATTTTTTTTCCTCTGCAGCTTGCATGCCTTGCCCCTTCCCTGTTTGCCATCTCTCCTGTTCACTGAGACAAACACCAAAACCTTCTCATTTAATTTGGGTGGTCATTGTCCCAAGAAACTAAGATCAAAACTTTGGAGAGAGGATGGGGGTGCAGTGATGGGGCAGGGTCTGCTTGTGCTCATCAGGTTTTGCAGGCACCTGAAAGAGGCAGCAGCCCCCATTCTCCCCTTTCCTGGCACTCCTCAGGACATTTACTACTTACTATCCAAGTCTGTCTTTAAAAACTTAAACTACTCCTCATTTCCTTTACTGTTCTGGGTGAGTAATCCTTTGCCATTTTTACAGAACATTACATTTTTCAACACTTTGTACAAATATTAACAAGATTATAGTCTTTATGGCAGTCTAATTGTTATTTTAGATGGGAAAAAGCCAAGGCTAACTTTAAACAACTTGCACCAGTCCTTTTGGTGCAGTGAGGTGGGATTTAGTCTCCTCTTCCAGCTCCAGTGCTCAATCAGATTGCAGTCGTTGCCTGAGAGACGTAAGGTCCTGGCACAAGACCACTTGTCAGCCAGATGTGAGAAGCCAGGCTGTCTGGGGCTAAGAACAGGACAGGGTGTCGGCAGAGCTTGCTCCAGCTGGTCTCCTGCATTTGAGACTGATGCTCCCTGCTCTCTGGAGGAATCTTGTAATCCCTCTACCTCAGTCTTCCCATCTATGGAAAGGGAAATCAGCAGGAGTTTTTAGCTGTTGAATAACTAATAGTATCTCTGAGTCCTTCTGAAGATACAAGGGGCAAGACAGAAGAGAGGAAGAAAAGGCAAGAAAGCAGTAGGCAATTCTCACGCCAATACAGACGTAGGTCATATTAAGCAAGAACAGCATACATTGCTCTGAGAGTCCATTTCCTCTTTCCTTCCTCAAAGGGAACCAGGGTGATGAGAACAATGAGCAACTGCTGGATGGGCAAGAGACTGTAGCACTAATGTCTGCAAATGGGCAGCTGGAAAGCTGCTGAATTCAGTACTGTAAACAAAGATCCCCCTGAGCAGTATATTCTACAAGAGATACTGGGGACCAGTGCAGGGAAGGAACAGAGCCAACATCTATTTCTGCCTGGCACAAGCAAGCAAGCAAGCACATACACTGAGATCACTGTGATTCTCCGAGAGTATTAGCAAAGGACAAAACTTGCATAACTGACATAAATTATAAAAGCCTCCCTCAATCTTGTTTAATTCTCTTGTAAAAAGGGAGGGGAAAATCTGGAGCAGCTCAGCATGAAAACAATTGTGGGAGGGATAATAAAGAGACAGCACCGAGGTATCTAGTTCCTAGCCCTGATATCATTAGGTTAAGTGCACTAGAAATGTCGAGGTAAATGCATAGCAGTGAATCACAGTCAGGCATGATTAACCTTGGGTAGTTTGAACTGGAAATCATTTACAAACACAATGTTACTGAAGAACAGCATAACAGACAGTACATCGAAAGTCATCCCAAGAGCAGGAGTCTTGCTGAGCGCTTTGTGTTTTTGTGCCATTTTTGAATCATTGTCATCTTTAGCACGTGGGAGGATGGAAAAGTGCAGACCTCCGGCACAGGGAGAAGTTTCTATGGCACTGCAAAGTCCTCTGAAACACGTGCACTGGTTGGAATCACTTTTCCTTGCACAGAAGTGTTATAAAATTAAAAATTTTAATTGCAATGTTCCAAGGTTTACTAGAGGATCCAGTTTTTGCAAAAGAAAGACTAAAATCCTGAATCTGAAAGTATTAAAGAAAGAAAGATCCATCTTTCTTCATCCCTCCCTCACTCCTTAATACAGCCCTTCAGACAATACCCGGTAAAAGCAGGAAAAGAAAGGATTTTAATAAAAATAAGTGTTTTTAACAAAATCTGTGAAAGTTTTCTCACTATTGAAAATCAAACCTTCTATCACAAAACCAAAAGAACTAAACCTTGCCAGATATTTCTGAACTATCTTAAAAGTTTAGAAATGCTCAGTGAAGCTGTAACCAGATGCCCAATAGAGAGCTATATATGTACATATATTAAGAATAATATCTCTAAAATATATATATATTAAAAGTAAAACAACAAAAAACCTCTTCAAATCCAGAATTCTCTTGCCTTTAATAGCACTAAATTACAAGGAACATGAATCAGCTGGGGAAGACTCCAGACAGCTCAACACCTTTGTATTGTTTGCAGTGTTTACTGCAATTCTTCAGTGCCAGTTCAGGTGATCATTGTGCATACCGAGGAGATGAAGGCCCTAGGAATATCATGCAAAATGATACAGCTCTGCTCAGACTTCCCCCCCGTTTTCACATCATTATCATTCTCCTACATCTACGTCAGTTATTTCTGCCATTGTAATAACTGCCCTTATTTATCTGCTTCATTAGGATGTTGCATCAATTAATGTGTATCATCTAATGCATACCAGTTTCTTAATGTTTAATATTACCTTTGAAGAGTTATGTCATACTGAGTCTATCTGGGATTTAATGCATACAAGAAAAAACCCCTATGCATAACGCTAGTCAGAATTATGCATTTATGACACTCACACCCCTCTGCACAGACCACCAAGGGTTCTGTGCTCTAGATTTCTATACTCTCAGAGGTTATGGGTAGCACCTTTGTCCCGGGGCTCCAGGTCACAGCGTTATATCTGTTTTTGAGGACCTGTAGCCCAGTGTACGAGGCAAAAGGAATGTCTTGAGGGGAGACTTCATATAAATGCTTGTTCACAAGTGCCTCACTGCCTGATTCAGGAGGGTAATCAACCGGTCCTTTGAAACTCCATAAATAATGTTTGGATGGAGGTTGTAAATCTGCACCAAGGATGAATTAGCTGCCATTGAGTCTTACAAGCTTGGCTTGAGTGTGTGGCTTGTAACATGCCTGAGGAGAATAAAAAAGACATTTGCAAGAAAGAAACATTAATTTGCTCCTCTCTGTCTTTTCTGTTATTTTTGTATAGGCCAACTGACTTGCCTTGTAGGTTTTCTTGGTTGCTGTTTGTTCCATTTTCAGAAGGGAACACTGATTCACAGTGAAACAAATCCAGTTTCTCTTGGTCAGGCATGAACATGCTACTTCTCCTATATCAATGTTGCTGCTTTTTAGCACCCCTGCCAGCAGGTGCCAAATGAACTCCGACATTCTGAGGGGAGCAACAGCTCACAAGAGGGTGCAGGCTGTTTAACTCACAGAACCCCTGGCAGTGTCCTTGCCCCTTCTCACACCTCTCCTCTTGCACACCGCTACTGGTTCCCAGCTACAGACTGGAGCATTGCTGGAACCCTTCGTGAGCTGTGCAATGGCATAGTCTTCTCCATGTGCTCAGAGGAAAAGTACATCCATTACTGTAGACAGACCTAGGCATGTGCACTCACACATCCACCTGCATGTGTGCACCATGGATCCTTCTGGTTGTGCACCTTGTGCACAGGTGTGAGCTGCTGCATCCCCAAAAGGACAGAGACAGCCTGTATTCACAACAGCCTCAGAACCAGGGATAAAAGTCTGTCCTAGAAAAAGGTGGAAATGAGGAGAAACCTAGGGAAGGTCAACCAGCATAGCAGAAAGAAAACTGCCATGTCGTGTGCACCTACACATCAACATGAGTTAATTTACTTCACTGTAATACTTAAGTATCCAGCTTTCTGTTCAATAACACATAGATTTTAGTTTAATAATAGCTTTTGCCCCTATTGCTCTCCCTTCTTTCTTGTTTCCAATATTTGACCTCTGTTTTTCTCTTCCACTGCTCTCTTTCTGAAAAACTGGCATTTGCAGCTCCTTTTCCTCCTTCTTAGCTGTATCCCTCTCATTTTATTCTCCTCTTTTGGCACAGCATTTGCTGGGTCCTTTCCTTTCATGTCCTCCTTTCGATTTTGTCTCCTCTTCCACACAAACAATTTCTCTAACCAGAGTGGCCTCTGCTTCTTGAACAGAGTCATTTATCAGTAGTAACCCATTGTTTCTAACTCTAGAAATCACCCTTGGAACCACTATCTGCTGTGGGGTAGATTTCCCATATAGTAACAAATTATAGATAATTATTATAATTATGCTATATCTGGTAGACAGCAGTTTCAGAAGGTTACACTAAGATCTCCTATCAGGCTTTTCCACATCTAACCAGATTCTGATGTCAGCTGTATCTAATACAGTGCACTGTATGATATAGTATGTAGTCTCAACCCAAAACCTTAAACATATTGGGACATATCTCTGAATCCATATACAAAGATACTCATATTCTAGTTCCAGAGATCTTACCTGATTTTAATTCAATGAGGGAGAAGAAAGGAAAGTAACGAACAATCCTCATCAATAAAATAGCATCTAACTACAAAATCCACTTTGGAAGATGGCTTATGTTTTACATATTTCTAAATATCAGCAAAAATAAATGTGTTCATTTCTCCAAAATACCTCCAGATGGCATTAAAACCCTTCTTCTTTTCGTTTTTATTGCAATAATATTTTTAAAAATTATAATTATTGGAATCATTCTATCAACCATTCCCAGCAATCATATTATCAGAAGGCATAAGGTTGCTAATGCTTAATTCATTTAATGTATTTGGCTAAATATGCTCACATACTGTAATTACTTTCCACAGCACAATCTGCAGGACAAGCCATTTCTTACACCATGTCAAATCTTTTTCTAGATTCATTTCCAGAAGATTTTTAATGCGTATTTGCAGCAGAAATCAAAACATCCCACAATATATCACCGTTATTGTACCTCCTTCTGTGACTACTTTTGGCCATGTAACAAATCGTGACACCTTGAGAGATTTACATGATATAATGCTCTGAATTTAAATAACAGGAATCAGAAAACATAAATTATGGGCAAGATGCACTCTAAAATTCACATGACTGACTGTTACAAGAACTTCCCTCTCTCAAATGGGATTAAAAAGGTGAATGGTTTTGCAGAAATTCATAACGCTCCTGTCTGGTAGTTATTAAAGGAATTCACTTATCTAGCTCAGTTTGGGAGACGGATGCTATTTATTTATTTTTTTAACTTGCAGCCCATCTGTTTCATAGACTGGTTTATGTTGGCAAAACAATTCATTCCTTTGTATACTACAGTTAAAAAGATCCTATTGTTGCACTTGAGCGAAAGTGAACACTGATATATTACAAGTGCCTGCTCCTATCTATTTCTCAACTTCTTTTGTTAATTCAAAAACATCAACAAAATCATGAGAGACCAGAGATAGCTGTAATTGGATTTCAAGTAATTCAGAGGTGAAGCTGCAGACTGCAGTCTTTTAAAATTGCATCAGTACATCAAAGGCATATGTGACATGATGTTTTTTAGCAAGTGTGACAAACTCCAGCAGCATTAAGGTAATGCCGAAGTTACGTTATAAAGGCCAGCCTCATACACCCACAAAAATCATCTCATATCTATTCAGTGTGATATGGAGCCCTTTCTCTTGCAAAGTTCTCTGACTTACTAGCATGCAAAAATTCTAGGAATAATTAATGCTTAGTCTTCATCTAAAAAGCCTTTTTAAGAAAAGCACCACTTCTCTTTACCTTAATGAAAACAAACAAATTATATTTTGCCCAACAAATCTGATAAAACCACAGCTGCCTTCTCCGATCTTAAACACAAAAGTGACTTACGATGTATGGGTTGCGCTTTTCTCTGGACTCTTTGGCTCTACATCACTTTTCCCTTTAAAAGAGAAGAAGAAAATGACATCAGAAATGGGTCAATATGGAAACTACTCAGATGTGACACATCAACACTTCATTCGTTGCTAACCCTGACCACTCTTGCCACACACGCAGACTGCTGCCGAGGCAATCACAGGGCTGCGGGGGCACTGCTGCAGCATTTGCAAGCGGGGAGTCAACCCTAACTTGACTTTTCTTGTCACTGCCACATATACTCTGGAAATGTCAGGCAAGGAGACTCCACAAGAAAGGCTGCTTAGAGGACACAAGTTTTACCAGGAATGGCAGACCCTGGACCAGTGAAAAGGATTTCTCTAGGATCCTAGCTCTACTATTGAGAGTGTGCCTCATCCAATATGCACATTTGTCAAAATCCTGCTCCAGGAGCAGTAATTATTTCAGACAAAGCAAAACAGCAGCATCAGCAGCTTAAGACAGTAATTAGGACACAACTTTGCCCATGTCTTTTTTTGGTTCATATTCCTTTTTTTTACAGATCATGGATCTAATCTTCAGCTCCTGTAAGTGGGGGCAGGAGAAGCCGTCTTTGCAATGTTCTGTATTTTGACTTAGGCACTCAACCCCAGGAGAAGGCAGGTACCAAATGCTTGAGAAGCATCAGCGGCCCAATAGATGCCTCTTCACATTTCCTTAAAAGTCACATTGGTCCTGGCATAGCATGTTGGTTTGTGATGACCCCCTTCTTAGGCCCAAAATCATGTACCTGCCCAACACAACCCAGTTAACACAGCATAGACACCAGGGAAGCAAGGCCGCTAGCTGATGGGTGGTATTGCTTTTGCTAACTCAGGCCAAGCCCTTCTCCCTCCTTTCTTCCCTCTGCTCAGCTCCCCATGCCCCCACAAAAAGACATAAGGCCAGTGTTGTTTTCTGTAATTATTGTTCTCTGAGTACCCTGAGGGAACTGCATGTCAGGGTAAGATTTTTATTTAGCTCTACCATGGATGTACAGGCTGTGCCACTCCACTTGAATCACCTTGAACTTGAATTCTGGACCTAGTGATCGTGCAGCTGCTGTTCCTCGTGTGTGTTGCTGGATGCTAATAGCTGCCTACACATGAGTTTATGTTGCCTAGCAGACAAGGAGGCGCAGAGGTTGAGTGTGACTGGTTTACTGATAGATGTGCTTTTCTCCATTACTTTTTAATGAGATTTGTTAAACCAAAATCCACCTGTGCCTTCTGGAAAAATTGTGAAAAGTGCTTATTTTAATCAGGATGTTTTGGTGTTCTCTGTTTTTCCACTCATCGACTTGAGTTGAGTGGGTTTTAGATCGACCCCCAACCTATTCCATGCACATGTGTTTTATGGATCGTTCATTTGCTGACAATAAAGTCCTCACCTTCAGTTTCCAAACTGCATTGGGTGGCAGCAATGGCTTTAATGAGAACCTCTGGAACACTTGCTGTTGCCTTCAGAAGAGGCAGGTTTGCTACCAATGTCCTTCTGCTATACAGAAGAAAGATGAAGGGCTTACTCTAGATAGTGACATTCTGAAAGCAGGTGTCTTGTAGAGGAGGTTTTGGGTATTGCAGACACTTTGCTGCGGTGCTTTTAGATCTCCTCCTACCCTCTGGTAGGGTTTGTTTCTACCCAACTCAGGTGCCTAAACTTTAGTGAAAAGGATGAGGGAAGCTCCAGATGACTTACAACCCACCGATGCCTATCTAGGGAAGCTAAGCTCTTACTGTAAGAAGACACCTAAAGCTACCTAAAATTTAGGTATGGGTGGGGCATCCACTCCATAATCTCTAGATCACTTTTCACTTTCAGCAGAGACCTCAGAAAGTATATTCAGATGATTTACTTGTTGGCTAGAAAGCTGTTGCTACAGCATACGTTTGTCAGCCTTAGGGTGCCTGGGGCCCTGGAGCTCATCTGCATTATGGTAATTTGGAACAAGAAACCAACAGTAACAGTTGGCGTATATTCAAAGATTTTCTATTCGTAACTTAGGCTTTTTATAAGTGATGAATTATTACAATGAACACTGGTTTGTTCGAGTGTGAGAGGGAATATGGATTTCTGAGTGCTTTGCCAGCAGTGTTCACATCAGTTCTACTTTCAGCAATGTATGTTAACACAGCAACAAGGGAAACAGCGTTAAGTATTGGTGAGGAGAGACGAAAGGGAATCTCTGTGATTGACCCAAACTGGATATTAATGAATTACTCTACAGTAAGCATTTGCAACTGCTTTTATGCTAATCATCACTGAACATACTTCTGTGCAGAGGGGGAGGATAAAGCCTGTACAAATGGCAGAAACACATTAGTCCAGCCTATCAGAGTAGAAAATCTGGCCATTAGTGCTCTATCAGTTCTTACTAACTTTGTTCTCACTTGACTGAATCATAGAAATCTAAAAAAATGTGTAAAGACTGAGCATAGTTGAATGTCACAGATACAGTATAGGTTAGATTTTTTTGATAAGTGTATGTAAAAGGGAGATACCTGTCAGAACAACTTGGGTTTTTTCACACTCAGCCTTGGCCAGTCTAAGATTTGTTTTCCATTTTCCATGTAACCTGCCAAATGCATGCAGGTATCATTGTGGGAGGCTGGCATATGCTAAATTGCTAAGTCCTCTCTAGCTGGCTTCTTATGAGCAAATTTTTGCGGGCCTTTGCTTTTCACAAGTCTTTTTGGAATTGACAAAGAATATGCTACCCACCTCACTATGGGGCCGCTGTTAGTGCACTTTATTTCAGGTGCCAAGCACTGTGCATATCTCTTGAAATGGGTATGGACATGTGTGTGTGTGCCTATTTGTTGGTGTGTGTATGAATACAAACATGTCCAGAAGCACATGGTGGAAACTATCAGTCCACAGATCCCTAGCCACAGAGCTAGGAGTTATTTGCTAGTTTCTACCTCATCTCACACAATTCCTTTCTTAATCTTTTCAGATACAACCCTAGAGCAGATGTGTCCAGATTTCTCCCATCTCAAAATAAATTTCAAATGAACTTTTGTAAGATTTCCTCATTGAATAGTGGGTGGCCAGAGAAGGAATTCTCTCTTCTGAGTTGGAATTTGGGTGAATCACTCAACCTAACCAGGTCAAGTTTTCTTTTCTGGGTAAGGGGGATAAATAATATTTATTGTGACAAAGCAACATAACTTCAGCCATAAAGGTTTATAAAGGCTTTGATTTCCTTGTGGGGGAAGGATGAGAGAAATGCAAATGTTATCCATGAGAAAGACAATGTTTGCAGCTGAAGTAAAATCATTGCAAATGACAGGCTCGAGAGCCACTCCAAAGAAGACATGGTGCAATGGGAAATAACAACTAATTTGAAGTCTGAAGATGCACATTTGGATAACACAGTAAATAGACCATTAGATTTCTTTCCTACACAGAGTCATTTGCTAGCATTTCTTCATACCCACCCCCCTTTTTTTTTCCTGAATTTCCTTAGAGTTTGATGTACCAATAAAGTTTATGTCTTATTTTAACTGTGTCTTATTTATGCCTTACTCCTGCACCTCAACAGGAATCCTCACAGACAGAGGTCTCAGAGGTAGTCAAACTTCCTGTGCAACATTAGGAAAAGTGTCTGGGTGTCTGACAGTGACTACAACTTTTGCCACCAATGAAGGAAATGTTTCTGTATGGGTTCACCTGTTCTTGGTTTAACTGCCATCAGTCAGGCAGCAACAAGTGAAAAATATATGCTGATTTTGCTCAGTAGGATGAATGAGGAGATAAGAAGAAGCTGAAGGTACTGTGGTGTGGCAGGCAGATGGCGGAATTGGAAGTAAAGAGATTACTGGAGTGGAAGTTAGCAACCACTGGAGTAAGGAGTAGAGTCAAGCTGTAAGGAGGAAGGACCAATTTCCTAATCCACAGGAATGCAGGTTTCATTAGCTCTGCAGAACAACCTATTTTATTCAAGTGTTGAAAGAAGGAAATACTCAAAATGAAAATATTAGAAAAGCTGGCCAAACACTGCAGCCTCTGATGTCATTGCAAAGCCCTCAGCTGCTGTGTTTGTCATGCTTGTGACTCTGCGTGTGTTTGCATACCCCTCTATTATGGCCCTTTCGTGTTTCCTTTTCTCATTACTGTAGTCATTATTTTCTGACAGAACCTCATCCCCTTTGCCTTTTATTATTTCCTTAGTGCTGCTACTTACAGCAATATCAAACCAATGCCAGCAATTAAGTGACACCACTGCATGTTTCTTCACGACATTGTCTTCCGCACGCCGACCTTTCCCCAGCAAAGTTCCACATCATTTTAATAGCCTACATCTCCCAGCCTTGTTTCTTTGGATGTCTTCTTCCTCACGCAGTGGGTGACCAGCCACTTTCAAAGCCCTACCTACCAGCTCAGGGCATTTTTCATCTTCAGTCACAGTCATGCAATTTGCAAACAGGGCTCTGTGCTGGCTGATGGGTCAGGAAGCTAGCAAAACAGTTCTTTTGGTTAAAATTATTTTCTGTTGAGAGTTGGATAGGCTCATGTATTTTTAATATGCAAGACAACATTAACAACAGAGGTGTCAGGGGAGAGGATTAATATTTTGTTTCGCAAGAACAATTCAATCTTTCCTTTCAAATGGCTGCTAAGTTTTTTACCATAACTAAACGTAATTAAAATGCTACTGATCTGCACCATGATTTGTAAATTGGAGTCCACTGAAAAGCCCCAATCAGGAGCCACACAAACGCACATTACTCCCCTGCCCATGCTGCTAGCCAAAAGGACCCACAGCCATATGGGCTTTGAGATATTATCTGGTGTTTGGCAGTATTTATGTAGCTTATTACTATGCAATAGCCACAAAATATACCTATTTTGCCCACGAAAGAGAAATAATAACATGTCTTCCTGCAGAAGACTTCCTTGCCTTTCATATTGCCCATGAAAGACAAATGATAACAAGCCATCCTGCAGAATTTTCTGGCAGAATTGATCTGGCCATGCAACTAGGTCAGCTCTTTTCTGGCTTTCTAAAAAAAAATCACCCTTTTGCCCTTCCAGTTCTTCTCATCTATACAGTGAAATGGCCACAACGAAATGAATGCTTTTTGTTCTTCCGAGTCCACCAAAAGAGCTTCAGCTTGGTTCTCCACATTCGGCCCAGCCTGCTACTGGTTCCTTACTCTATCAGTCACTTGTTTTTCATAGTCATTGTCATCCCCTCCATGCAGTGCAGCCACAAAATGAGTTGATACTTACTTGTATTGCTGTGTCCTGTAGATCCCTGTTGTGACTCCTACAGTAATAGAAAAAAGGTACAGTGTGTTATTTTACAGCAACTTTCAGCTGCAATACTTGCTTGAACATTACCTTAACAATAAAAACAGCGCTGTTAATTGTTCATTCAGTTTCCAAGTAATTTTCAATTACAAGGATAAATCCGATATTTCTTTGAAAACCCATTAATTCTAAGGCTTGTAAACTTATTTCACAACAACCCTTTAATGGTGCAATTCCTTGTACAGCTATTACAACTCTCCTGCTCACTATTCATTTATCGATCAGCCAAAACTTGTTTATTATCTTCTACAAGTTTAGATGAGAAGACAGAGGGAAGGCCAATATTGTTTCATGGACCATTGGATTCCTGAGATAGTAGCAGAGCTGGTCATTCCTTTTTATATGTTGATATTGACAGCACCAGAGAATGGAAATACAGACCTTAGTTCTGGGTGCCCGAGATTACGAGGTCAACCTTGTATCACCACTGCAATATCTTTGAATACAGTGCCATAAATGAAACAATGTTTTTCCTAATGTCCGAATGTTCAAATAATACTCACAGAATTTGTTTACATTCATAAAAGTATAAAAGAAGCCTATAAATAGAAAGGAAATACAAATATAAACTATAACAAAAAGAAAGATGTTTAAAATCAAGGATAAAAAAGAACACTTTGCTATGGATGACAGCAGAGAAGATATCAGACTGCTCAGAGAGGCCAGGCACCCACAGCAACACACACCGTCATTTTCGGAGAAGTGGGCACTGGACCAGATCCCTGGTCCACACAGGCTGAGCAATAAGCCAAACGAACAGCACATCATGAAATGAATGGCAAGTGCCCAGAGAGCTCAAGAATGCTCTGACTCAACTGAGCTGAGATTTTGCTGCTGATTCACTCAGAAGTGTGTCTCAGGGTTCAGGGCCCCAAGACTTCTTTCTTGTCACCTGCAAATGGAGGTTGGCTGGACCACAGGCACTGGAGTCTGGAGGTTTAGGCTAGTCAAATCGCCTCAATCTGCACCATTTGCTCTAGTCAAGGCCCTCCAGACAGCATCACTTTGCTCTGTAATTTTTACACTATAATACACAGCTGCAATTCACTGCCATCCTATATACATAAAATGAGAGACAGTAAAATTTTGGGCAAGCCCTAAGAGTTTCTACTTTCAACTATAATATGAAAAGATCTGTACTGTGTTTCACATGACAACAATAATTTCTCAATAATTTAAAATTGTCTACTTTTGACAAATTGTGTCAGCTTTTTGAGAATGCTTCTGATGAAGGACCATTAAAGACTTTTTTTCTGGTGACTGAATATAATCTTAAGAAGTCAGGATCACCCTGCAGTGGTGATGTAGTGACATATACACTTGAATTTAAATGCTATTATAGTAGCCAGTCAGGCTAACAATGAAAGACTATTAGAGTACGTTCAGTTCCCAGAATAGTGACTTTATGTACCTAGAGAAGTTTTGGAGAAAACCATCATTTTGATGGAAATATCCACAGGTTTGTTTGAAACCATTAAACAAGGATTTTGCTTATTTTTTTACACTTTCATCAACGTCAGGACGAATGTACCCTCCCCTTCAATTGCCTAGCACAGCATCTTACTCTGCATAGCCTCAAATTTGACATTAGAAAAACATACGAGCTGTAGCATTTTCACTTCTCCTTTTAAGTCATTCTTTAAAATAAGTGTCTGGGTTCTCAACAAATTATTCTTAATAATAAAACTTAATACAAGAATCTCATAGTGAAATAGAGAATGTTCCCACTGAGGTAAGAAAAAATGACTTTATACAATTCAAAAAACAAAGGTGAAGTCTTCAATTCTAGGATTATATTCTTGTTAAAACCAACAAGAAAGAAAAATTTAAATGCATTGAGTATATGAAGAATAACATCACTAAAGTAAATGTATTGAGCATGCAAAGAATAACATCGTTATGGTAACTTAGCTTCTGCTGAGAATAATCACCCAACAGCTTTATGACAAGATGCCAGTTTTCCTGGAGTGGGTAAATTGATTCTCAAATAAAAAAAATGATGGCTGATCCCATAATATCACATACAAATAACTAGAAATCAAACACCTGATCAAACTTGCAAGACATGAAATCACAATAAAAATCAAAAAAGAGAAGAAAGCAGGCAGAAGAATTAAAAGCATTTTTCCTGCTACAAGAGTAGAGAATTAATGCCTGAACATGAAAGCTCATTCACACAAGCATCAAGTGAGCTCTTATTTACCAAATTTAATTATTCATTTAAAGTTTATTTATTAAGATGTTTTTAATAAAATTACAATCAAATAATGCCTGATCATTTGTATGTAACAAAGTGTGACAGAGATAGTATAAAGGAAAGCACATACAGCCTGTCACATCACACACTGATTCAATTATCCTTAAGCTTTGAAAAACAAGAAATAAAGAGACTGTCATTGCCCCTTCCTAGTAAATTCAAGAGCACAAATTAATTCCACAGAGAAAGAAAATTCAAAGTTAAGGATGAAATGTAACTTTATGCCCTCTATCACATAAAGGACAGTTCTCTAAACGTGCTCTCCAAGCAGCAATGTGATGGGAAAGCTACTGGGTGCTGCCGCATGTGCCAAACCTGACCCAGACTTTTCTTCCATTCTTGTGCACTAATGCAGACCTCCCATGTTAATGAGGTCTGATTTCATATACAGGTATAGCATACACACATACACAGCCCTGTCCGCCTACCATATAGTTATATAGATGGACACATCCTCATGTGCAGTTTCAAATATGGAATTCTTGTTACATTTGTGATATATAAATCTCAGTTATTCAGCTTTTATCGCTAGACTTATTTCAAAACCAGTCCAGCTATAGTTACTGTGGCCTTTGCAACTTTAATAGCCTAATTAATAAATTTCAAGTTTCAAGCTGTCATATTACTAATTGCTTGAGTTGCAGGTTAAAAGCAGTTTGGCATGTACAGGAACTAATGATGCTGACACTCAGTTTTTATAGACAGAAAGGTAAGGATGATTTGCATCATTGCAACAGGGCAGGAGTTCTATGAACTTCTCTTTTTCTTATTCCAAAAACAATGAGTATCTTCACAGTTGGGAACTGTCTTCTGTTAAAAATGAATTGCAGCCCACTTGCTTTTCTGGAGCCGAGTTGGCTGGAAGAGGCATTACAAGTGAACTGAACTGATCTCTCAACACTGTCACAAAGACTGAAAATGTATTCATGGGACCGTGCACCACTTGGAACTAACAGATGAAGTCAATGCCCTAAATGTAGACTTTTGGAGTCTTTGCTGGTCTTGGCCATTATTTGACTGGCAGGCCCATTTCTTTGAATAAAGTGTGATCTACAAGAGTTTGATGTAGTCCTTAGGTTTTAACAAGTTGAGACAGCCACATAGCTTATCTGTGGCAAAGATAAGAGTTATGGAGACATCCCCTATGAGATCCAATGAAGATTTTCCACCACACTTCGTGAAAACCAATAGCTAGCTTATAAACATTTCAAAAACATGTTTGAAAAATTAGGAAACAAATCTTTGCACTTTGGAGCCTGAAAAGTAGATACCTTCTGAAGTCTGTGACTGTACAGATTCAGAGTAAACCACAGGAGTTGCTTTTAATTATTTGAAAATATTTTGAAATAGAGGTGGTGTCTAAAATTAACATGATCTGTGGGCAGTGATGCAAGACTCTGGTGAGTTTTGTTAGGCTCTTCTTCCCCATCTCACACAAAGCACTCTAAATTCTGAACATTCAGGCTAACCAGGCCCACATATAGTTGTGATGTTATTATCCATACAAAAGTATGCTTATACATTATTAGCTGAAAGATTGTCCATCCTAAGCTTAAATAAAATGGAAATTTTACTTTGTTAGGAGAAAAGGAAATCATCTAGAAAGGGCTCTTTTTTTAAATGAATGGTAGATCTCTGCAATGGCTCTGCAGTTGAAACTATTAGAATATGTCCCATAGAGATGCATGAATGGGTAGAGGGAAGATCAGAAAGTCAATATTAACCATTATTCACATATTCTTCACCCTATGGTCTGTAGTTCTCCTATTCCTATATTTATCACAATACATTTAGTTGTGAGGAACTGAATTCATGATGGCCACACAGACATGCTGACAGGTGCATACCTTGGCCATGCACATCCACACATGTGCAGTGCAAGGACATCACATGGTGATGATGATGGTAGAAACTGCATAGCTGCAAGCACCACTTGATTTTCATCATCCATATCTGGGCACCTCACCTGCTTGTAAGCAGCTGATCCCTTTATCTCCTTTGGGACTTACTCTAACGTAACAAGCCTCTAGCCCACCTACCTTCTTCAATCAGCTGTCGGCCTTCAATGAGCAAATAAATAGACACTGAGCTACTTCCTTCTTTTTCTTCCATAACATGCCAGGGATGTTTTGATTTACACCCATGATACTTCAAAAATCATGACAATCTCATCCACGGAAAAGCTGCTTTACTGTAGGCAAATCTTGAAGGTTTCTTGGCTTTGTGGTTATAATTATTCTCAGCACTAAATTCTGCAGAATGGACTTAAACATTATGAAAGGAGCTTACTTTAACTGGAGAAAGACTACAAACAGCATCAATACCATCATTCAAGCTTGAACACTTCATGAAATATGCCTATGACACAACGTGAAACTTTTACTGGATCTTGCACAGGATAGCTGATTTCATTCCCTCCTCACTTACCAAGTGTAATTAATGTGGCCTCCTCAAGCTCATGCCAATGAGCTTTATCATGCTGCACTACATCCTCCCTGTGTTACACACACAATAGTGGAGCTAGTTTCAAGGGACCATCAGCAGGACCAATGGCTTTGGTACCTTGAGACTTCCCTGGCAAACACTTCTGTGGCCCCTCTGGGCATCATGGCATTGGGCCTCCTGCCTCTCTAGCAAAGCTGCCCCTGAAGCCAGGTTGGTGGCAGAGGATATAGGCCCACTCCTCAGCCCCCAAATCCAGAGGCCAATGTATTAGCAAAGCCCACTTCAGACCTCAGTGGTTTCAAAAAAAATCTTGGCTAGCAAAGCCAAATGAAGCAGGACCAGTGGATACTAGCAGGAGCTTCTTGATCTGCAGTGGCAGTATGTGCCCTGATGTATCAGTCAGGAGTTTTAGCAGGTGCCTGCAGAAAGAACCACATCTGGACACCCACAAGGGCACCTGAAGTTTTGCCTTGCAGTGAGGAACATGTGGCATCAATGCTGCTGCCAGAAGACATGCAAACAAGATGGTGTAACCCTTCAAAGGCTGTAAGCAGGGAAAATATAGGGGATACTGGCACACACGTGGAGAAGACATCAACCTCACCCCAGAGACCTCACATGTTTAGTCAGGGCTCCTGCAGGACATATTCGGAGGTGCAAGAACCAAGGTTCTGCATGACGCTTCATGTCTTACCTTGTTTGGGAAGGCAAACTTGTTTTGTTCTGCTTTTCCTGGTGTGTGAATAGCTGAAAGTGGTGGAGGCCATGAATGGGTCATCTCCTGAAAAACAATATTATACAGCAAGCTGCTTTTAGAAATTCAATGGAACAGGAGACAATGACAGTACGTCAGTAGCAAGAATGCCTGATTAGTGGAATATTTAAAGTTACTGCAGCTTCTAGGAAATGCCCAGTTTACATATATTCTAGACAATACATGAGCTACATTGATCTTTATCACAGACTCTTGAGAGCTGTTCTTAAGCATCGTTTCATTTTCCTGAATAGTTAATGCATCTTAAGTGCAAGAATTTTGATTTTTCTGACAAGCTACAACTACATTTTAATCATGCAATGCATTCTGGCTGGTGAGACTAACAGAACATTTTTTTGTAGTACGGGAACAGAAACTTCAGTTCATGATGAAGTAATGGGGTGCACTCTGTGGACTGATCACAAAATAGATTTCATAGATAAGGTCAGATTGATAAATGTTTCACACTTGCTCAACAGTTAATTCCTAAAATTGTCTTTATCATTGCAAAAGAGTCAAATAAATTCATAACTGCATTTTTGTGCCCTGCAGGACACAATCATGTGGCAAGCCCTAAGTGAGGTGTGCTGCACTCCACAATTGTCTCCTCCCTGTGTTGATTTTAAGGACAGATTTTTATATCTGAGAGACATACTTAGCTTGACCTGACATCTAAGCAGTCACCCTTGATGCCACTTCAGGTAGCAGCTATACAAATGATCAATACCACTACCATTAAAACCTGAATAAGTTGGTCTCCAAAGCAAGGCCACTTTGGTGGAAGTGTAAATTAAACACTTCAGACAAGGAGTTTGTTAAGAGAGAGGTTTCATATTCCATTCTAGTGCAGGCTGTTAAAGGATGGACATGTTTTTTGACATGTTCAGCACCAACAACTATAATATATGGTACACAGTAACTTAATAGAATACAATAAGTAGCCTGGACTGTGACAGCCCTGAAGAGTTGGCCCCTAAGTTTCAAGAGCTGAAGAGGAAATAACATCCTGGCTAAGGATGGGCCTCAATGACAGGATCAAGGGTTTGCTTGGCAGAAGCTTTGCTGGGTTTTGATACCATTAATTGCCAGTGGAATTATTGCTCAGTGATATTCCAAGGAGTCATGCAGAGATCCACCATCAGTCCCAAAATAACAGTGGAGTTTTATTTCCATGACTCATTCCTTTTTAAAGAGAAAAGAAAATGTTCTTGTTTGAAAAAAGGTGCAGGTGAGTCTCTTGCCCATCCTTCATTAGTGCTGATGGAAGTGCTTCCTGATCCAGCATGGACTGAGCTGGGACACTTCCTACATAGAGAAAAGTCTCTGGCTGTTCTGCCAATGAAAGGATAAGCCCTTTCAACATAGTTTATTAGTAATAAATGTCACCTTTAAAGCATTCTTGATAAGCAGTTTATTTCCTAATAAAAAATGCATTCTTTTATTTTATTTGAGGCTAAAACATTACATGATTTATTATACTTCTATAATCTATGAGCCTCTGATCACAGCATCATCTGGTTTGCAGTTTCAGTATCAGAATTGCTTTGCTTTTCACTTCTTTGAGGCAGATTGCTCATTTTATTACTTCCTTATCTGATAAGTTCCAGCAATAGAAGTATAGTAATTTCTAATATAAGGTAAGTTCTTTAAACTCAGGCAATAAAAAACACAGGGAACCAGATTGCTGTTTGCTACAAGTACCTGGAAAC
This sequence comes from Tapera naevia, assembly GCA_033556795.1. Classification (NCBI taxonomy): domain Eukaryota; kingdom Metazoa; phylum Chordata; class Aves; order Cuculiformes; family Neomorphidae; genus Tapera; species Tapera naevia. The sequence continues at coordinate 20,720,826 of JAUMJJ010000029.1, forward strand.
ATGTGCTATTGTTTTCAAAATACTAAGGAATTACACATTGAGAAATATTCCAACAATAAAAGTTTATGAGAATCAGTTGCCAAAAAGGAGATTTGCAATGTGGACATTTAATCCTAAGGCTGTGATCTCAAAAAGTATTGCTTCCTCACCTGCTGAGCCCAAAAGTACGCACAGGAATGAACTACGTGTCCCTTTTTTCTGAAGGGCAATGCTTATGTTATCTCTGTCAATTGAAGAGTCGAGGCAGCCAGACTGCAAACATCTGGTGGCTTTGACCTAAAGTTATTCTACTTGTGAAATATGCTATTCTGTATTATGATTTCCATTTGCCCAAAAAGCAGTTCCTCCAGGTTATATGGTGGCTGACCCCCACTGTCACCTTCAGGGAAACATTTTCTGAGAAGTCCGCTGTACGCCATGCAGAAACCAATCTGTTAAAGCAGCAGAGCTCATCCCTCCCACCTTGCCTGCCCCAGTCTGACAATGATGCCTTCATCCAAGGAAAGGACCAGAGGGTTGATTAAAAATAAGGGTCACCTTTTTTTTTTGACATGTCAAAATCTTTCATTTCTTCTTTTCCCCAAGTTTATTTCTCATCCACACTTCAATGAAAAATGGCCTTAATGGTCTTTTTTTTTTTCAGTTAGCTTCTCTTCTCCCTTTTTACTTTTGAGTTTTGGTACATAATAAAGCTTCCTACATAATTTAAATTTGACATAACCATTTCTGCCACAAGGCTTTAGTAAGACCACTGGATTCATAATTGCCACTATCATGAATATCTGAATGTGAATTTATTAGAATAATATTTTGAGTTGTGATCATATGGTGTATTTATTACTACAGTTTGGAATTCAGAAAACTATAAAATTAAATCAAATTATGAAAAAACATCAGAAATCTAACATGAAAACTACCCCAAACTATAGGTTGTCACCATTGAGGAGTGGTAACCTTTAAATACAATGAAATATTTTCTTAAAAGAGAAATGCTAAACTATGTGCACAGTCTCTTTCTGGCTGCCATGAACAGGATCTCAAAAAACAGCAGAAAGGATTTAGGTGTCCAACAGTGTCAACACTTTGCATGGTCAAGCAGAAACAAATCCAGAATATGTTCTTGTGTGCCAAACCTCGTGATTTTAGACATAATCTGAAGATATCTGAGACAGAGTAAAAAAAAAAGAGGTGACATATGATTATTATTTATCAAGATCTTTCTCAGTACGTGATGTGAAATGTTTGAAAATGTAAGCCCAAATGGCAACTATAACTAAATAGAAAGGACTCAACTTTTATTGTTAAATAAACTTTCATACATAGCTTCTCTTTTCTGCTCAGCTAATTTGTCTTTCAAGTTTGGGATTGGCAGTATTTGCATAAGGTATGCACTGAAGTGAAAACAATGTTTCAAGTGGACTGATAAAAATTTAAAGGTACTTAAGATCCTCAGCACCTTCAGACTGGTGTTAGAACACTGATTGACACAATAGATTTTTGAAATTAGATAGAGAAAAAAGCAAGGATTTATTTTAGCATAAATCAAACAGTAAGTCCAAAACACCTGTCACCCAAAAGGGTTCTGGGCACTACAAGTTAACGGTCTATTTTAAAAACAGTTTAGATCTTTCCCAAAACTTGATTAAGTTAACGTTAAAGTCCTGAACAACATTAATTAAAGGAAGCACTGAGAAGACATTTGGTATCCAGAAGTGGGGAAAACAAAGATTTCTGGATCAAAGAAGGAAGCCCTAACTAGACAGCCTAAAAATGCATGTGGAGAAGCACGTGTGCACAACTGCAGGACAGCTTGTTTGAAATGAAGACTGCCCTCCTTCTCCTGCTGCCAGATGCAGAAGACCGAGGGGCGGCTCTGAGATTCTCTTTCTTAGTAATACACATCACACTGATGTCTTGGTGGTGGTGGTGATGGCACATCTCATTCACATGCATATTGTAACTACAACGCCATTTGTCTCCACCTGTAGTAAATCAGTTTTCAGCAGTTATACATAAATAAACAGTTTTACGAGCTATAAAGGCCCAAGCCTAGTTAATCTTAGTCAACGTGCCAACTTGGCTTTTCTTCTTACCAAAGGGAAAACGTTCAAAGAAATCTATAGTATTGCACAGCCTTGCTCCAAATTCAGTTTCTGCAGCAACAATTAAGTAATGAGACATTTCTTGTGGATTAATGACTGCTTGGCAGTGTTTTGTTTGGGGCTTTTAACCCTAGCTTGTAGGTAATTTTTCAGGAAAAATACTATGCAGAGGTAAATAATAGTATTCACTCTAGACTTGAGGCAATTCTATTTATCTACTGCCATCGATCTTGCTGTGTGGCACATGATACCAGGAATGGTTGAACTGACTCAGAAAAATTGTAATTAATAAAAAGTAGGCAGATCAATATCATCTAGATTTAAAGTCTAGCCACATGTATTATCTTGCTGTTCATTTGCTGCCAAAACCAGAATTTATAATCTGGCCATTAAGAAAATTGACTGTTTAATCCTCCTCTTTGGTTGTGCTCATCTAGCCAATTTTTGATTCATGATATTTTGTCTCTCCACAGATGATGATTTAAGAAATGTTTGTAATGTCTCAAAAAGGACCCTGTCAAACACCTCTTGAAAATTATTCATTTCTGCTCAGTTTCATTCACCGATACTGACATGTCTCAGGAATTATAGGAGCTAAGTGAGACAATTTTCCTTTGTAAACGCTCTGCTGGTTAGCTCATGGGGACCACAGAGGGTCTCTCTTTATAGTTACCTACACTAAAATGCACATTTTTGGGAAGCTTTAGATATATTTATTCAGCTGAAAGTCAAGGCAACACAAAGCTAATGTAGAGTTTTCCAAGATCCTTTAGCAGTGATCACAGGACACAGTTTGAGAACCTCTAATCCAGTTACTCTCCTGTCTACATGAAAAAAAGATTTTTTTTTTTTGTTTAAACACAGGAGACTCTCTCTTTAAGTGCTGTCAGTTGGCAAAGATCCTTCCAGTTCAGCAAAGCTACACTGGTACTAGCTGACAATGTCTATGATTTTAGTGTCAAACATGCAAAGCAAGGAGTCTGACACTGAAACTTTTGGAGACTATGCTGAAGCTGACAGCATATCACTATGATAAGGTCTCTATGATGTGAAAAGCAATTTTTTTTTAAAAAATGGATTCCTCTACTATCTGTTACTGCTGCAGCTTTTTTAAGCCAAACCTCAAATACACACCTGTAAAATACAAAGACAAAGCTCTTTCCTCTTGGTTTTTTTTCTGATATCACTAATCCAAACTACAGGTACTTAATCCTTTTTCTTCTTCCTTGTAAACCCTGTAGTTTGTTTTAAGCACTTGATAATTTTCCTCTTTCCATTTGAACACTTTTTATTCTGTCCTTTCGGCAACATATTATTCAGAACCACCACCACCCAACAAAATATTTTGCCATTTTCTAGCTCCTGTTGTCTCCTTTTTTTGCTTCCTTTCCACCCACTTATTGGGCAAGTTTTAATTTGTTATTAATATTTATGTCACATACAATGCAAAATGCTTTCTCAACTTGAGATACGTGACATATGTGGTTTCATCCACCCACTAACTGAAGGATGAAATAAGGGAACTACTACAAGCTCCCTGTCACGGAGCTGAAATAGCCATAAGGACACCATTTATGCCAAACTGGATGCCATTTCAGCACTGAACCTCAGTTTGCAGTTCTGTTCTCCCCTACTCCTGCTAAAATGATTTCAAGGGATCACTTCTTTTTTCACAGCAATCTCCTGCAAAACACATTCTACCACATTTCTCCTTTGGCTCCAGTCCCAAGATCCTTAAAATACTCTGTTGCTTTCTGTAATATAAATTTCTTTCAATAGGCTTCATTGGTGTAACATCCAAAGATAGATGACAGTTCAGGAGAGAGTGCTTGCCAAGGAATCTTTTTGTTCTAAGCAAAGAAATGAAGGTAATTGTGTAGCTTGTGACCGTGTCATTCGAGGTGTGCTTGGTTCTTCAGACCTGCACTTATGGGTATCAGTCAAAATTGCTTGATAGAATCAGGACTCTGAGTGTGTGTATGCATGTGCCTGTGTGCTGGGGAGAAGGAAAGAAAAAGAGAAATTAGGCCCTTGGAAACGGAGAAGGTCAGAGATTTTGTAGACTGCAGCATTAAAGAATGTGTTCAGCATTAAATCTCCAGATGTTTGGTATCTACAGAACTAAACCATTCCAAATCATGACCATTTGCAACGTGATCTGTGGATCAATTCACTCTACAGCAAATCACAAATGCCAGCACAATAAGTTTCTGTTTGGAATACATTATCTCTGTTTTAGTGGAACCATCCTGCAAATAACTTGCAACATTTAGTCATGGTTCAGCAATCTAGGACAGATAAATGTAAAAGAGTGCTAGATACACTTCCTTATCGAATTGGCATTTAAGTCCCTCATTTTATGCTTATAATTGTTTGACAAAGAGTCTGACAAATTTTCATTCGTTTTGGGGGACCAAAAGAGCCTGTAAAACCAGAAGAAGCTATGAATGCCCAAGACAAATATGGTTTGATACTAAGAGCAAGTGTTAACTGGAGTATAAGCCATCCATGCCATGCTCTTAAATCGAAGTTTAAGACAAAAAGATTAATATCTATCAGGAAAGAAATAATGTGTCCATTTTCAGGTAAATCATAGAACAGAATTTAGGAGGTTTCCTTAAAAGCTTTTAAATACTCATCACTGAAAAAAAAATATGGACAAAATCTCCCCTTTATTCGTGGTGATGAGTATCTGTTCTGAGGTAGGAATCTAGGTTTTTAGGTGAATGCATCGGGCCATATGATATGATAAAGTGTCTGAAAAACAGCCTTGCCTGGTCAAGCTGAGATGATGTGGTTAATCAAGGTACAATATTTATTAGTGCATTAACCTCCTGCACCCAAGGACGGTGGATTCTAATTCCTGAATTGCCATGCAAGACCGATGCAGCTAGTTTTCTAGTTTCTGTTGGCAGTAAGCTAACAGAAGTGGCTAATGAAGATGAATAGCTGCCTCTTGGGAGTGGAGACAGGAGAAAGAGGAAAGGAAAAGACCTAGGATGCTTCAAGGTCCAGATCTCTGCATGATTTCAGATAATAATGAAAAAATGCACAAAGTTGACATTTTCAGAGATCATAACAAGCACGTTAATTCTGAAGTCTGCTAACAAACAATGGTAGTGGCCTCAGTATTGCCCTGGAAACATTTCAAGAAGTTGAAACAAAAACTATTGAAAATAAAGACCAGGACACTGGTCAGGATCTTACCCTGATTTTGTGGGATGATTGTATTAATATGGACAAAGGAGCAGACAAAAACATGCCCAAAGCTAAAACCCAGACACATTTACTAAGGAAAACATCTGTGGTTTTGAGAATACAAAAATACCACCATGGTAAATATTTAGCAATACTGAAATATCTTTGCCACAAATGCATGTAATGTTCTAGCATAAACATCCCTTTATTCCAGAAAAAAAAATACACTTCTAAACGCAAGGAGGTCATTGAAGGAAGACTTGTGAGGGAAAAAAAACCCATTTTTCTTTGAAACTAGACAATTATTTCAAATTTCTTATTTTGTGGGAGACTGGAAGCTTGTGGATGGGTACATTAGTGGTCCTGCTTCACCTCCTGGACAGAAGTTGAAACAGCAGAACATTTGCTTGGCTCAGTTTGTTCTTAGTTCTAGTCTTTTCATATTCCTAAAGGCAGTTTAAGAAGACTGGAGGTACCATAAAGACTTACTTGGTTCCTGGGAACCCAAGGGCTCGTACAAAGAGCTCTTTTGTGCATCTGCAGTTAAGATTGACCAGTGGGTGTGAATGGATAATTTTAGCTTGATTTTTTCAGCCAACTGATTGAGTATTTCAAGCTTCATAAACTTACAGGAAACACAGTAGTGCCTGTTTTGCTCTGTGCACAAGTTACGGGCAGACATTATATGAAGTCAATACCTTGCTCTCTGAGTTAAGTTTTAAGGTGCAACCAGAACGCCTTTGGGCCAACGTACCTGCGAAGGTTGCCAAACATAAAAAGAAGAAAGCTTCTGTTCTGTGCTGCTACACTAAACTTCTTTCTCAGTGTGAAAAGACGATAGAGAGGGTAAGAAAAGACCATAGAAAGAAAAAAGTCAGAATTAAAACATTAGAAGTTATGTCAAATGTTGCTCTATAAAGCATCGCTCCAAGCAGTTTTACACTTGTGGTTTCTCAATGATATTAGATGAAATTTACTTAATTTACAGGTAAAAATTACACCAGGCTGGGACCTCAGATTGCAGAGCTGAGCATCAAGGCAGGAGCTCTCCTTCCCTCTTCTCTGCTGTAGCACAGAGAGGCAAAGTGGCCTGTAAATCTTTCCTGGACAGTCTTGCATGGATGTGGCTGACTGCAATTAGCAAACAATTTTGTTTATGATGCTCTGACAACTTGGGGAATCTGTTCATATACAAGTCATTTATTCTGAATGAGATTAAGAAATCAGTGTAGCACTGCGTGCTTCAGTGTATGTGAATTCAACCATCTGTTCTCAAGGCTGCATTGTGTGCCTCCTAGATTTGAATTGACAGAAAGATGTTATATCTTGGTGGTTTGTATTCTAGACGGAACACAGCGGCACAATGTGGTGGCTGAAGCCAAGAAAGACTAGTTCAGCTAAGATTATAGAGGTGTACAGAGTTGAACACAAAAACCCTCAGGTCCACAAATGAAGAATGCCATATATTCCTGGTAGAGTGAGATACTGGGTCTGGAAAGGAGTTAGAGATCACCAGAGAACAAGCACCTGAAAATAATTTCCCAACATCTCATGCTCTTGCCCAAAGAATTAATTCCATCATCGTCTATTTGAAAACAGAGAAGTACGCAGCACAGTAGAACAGGTGAAGTCAGTGCTGGAATAGCCTATTTCTTTGTCCACATTTCTTCAAAAATGATGGAAATTCTGAGGTGAAAAGAAAGAACAAAAAAAAATCACAGATATCTACAAAGATCAGCCCTGTTAGACAAAGGGACTATGATGTTTGATCTGCATAAGTGTCTTCACAGGGGCAAAAGAACCCCTCTAATGTGACTTCTAAAAAGCTTCTTTGTAGCCAGTTGTCAAGTGTCCCAAGGTAAAAGGTAGAACATCTACTGAACATTTCTAACAGGATTCACAGAACATGACTGAAAAACATACTGAGTCCATGTATACAAATTTCCAAATAGGTCTCAGTTGAAAATATTTTCAGTCTACAATGACAGAAACTTCTTGTGCCATGAGTCAATGGACAGAAGGACAAAAAGACAAACAGAATTTAGGAAAAAAGAACAACTTCTGATGGGCTGGTGGCTCACTGCTGGGATGCAGCGCTATGGAAATATCTGTCCTTATCTCTTGATGTCTTAAGATCAAGAAAGGACAATTTTCTGAATGTTATGCTTCAGCCAAATACAAGATAATGGACTCAAAGCAGGTGACAGTGGCTGCAGTTACCTGACTTGTTACACAGGTCAGAATGCTGGTCAGACTGAATGATAAAATACGTCATTCAGACTCACATCTAAAATGTACCTAAGTGGGATTCTAGTTCTTTACTTGGAGCTTCTTTTTCAGTCTTCCAAAATCCTTACCATTTACAGCTCTTAATACAGACTTTATAAATCAAGAAAACATGTGAACCATCTGTATTCACATGTGAATTCTAGATACTGACCACAAAAGCAGTGATTAAGAGAAAGGGATGTTCCATTATGTTTCAGAAAACACAGAGGCAAAAGTTTTTTCTTCCCTTATGTATCAGTGATCTGTACCACCCATAGCTGATTCCTGTCAGTTTTGATTGTATAAGGTCTAGGTGCATCACAATTAACCTTGGTGATTTAACTAAGGGGCCAATGTAACGAGGGTATCTGCCTGCTGCTCTTGCTATAATCAGTGGAAAAGACAGACACCAGCATGGGGCATATCAGCTGATCTAAGATCTGGAGCATTCTCTGGAAGTTACTTCATTGTCTAGAGATGGACTCCAGGATGCTGAACTCAGTCTTAAAGCGCCTCGGAACGGTTGTGTGTGTGTGAGAGAGAGTCTGTCCATGCCCCTTGTAGCAAAGCTTTATTTCTTGCATGTTTGCATAGCACCTAGTAGAGATTTTGACCAGTGCTGCGAGTCTCTACTTGCTATAATAACATATAAAAATTGAGGGAGAATTCAGAGATGACTGAATAGACTGGCAGTAATATCATTTCAGCTAGGCTACCCCACTTGTTCTTAGACCGTATCATAGGCTATGCATCCATCTCATAATCTGAGAGCATTACCACATTTCTGTATCTTGGCCATCTGCATATCAGTATGAAAGTTAAGCATAACGACCCTCTTCCCCTACCCTGTTTTTCTTGGAAATGTAAATACTCCACATGACCTTTTAATACTTTCACATTAAGAAGACATTGCTGATTCGGAAAGGTCATCTGTGACCATCTAAAATGTCTTCCTTAAGTATACAAGCTACTCAGTATCAGGTTTTCCAGTTTTAAGATTGTAGGTAGTGAGAAGGTTAGCTGGTTGGTTGTCACCTTTTTCTTCTAAAAAGTTGCATGTGGATTCTGTTTCAGCCTGGAAGTGCAGTTGGATGGCAGAGGAAAGTTGAAGTGCTCCCCATGAGCACTTGATCCCTGGAGTTCAGACTGAGGTATGTGGAACATTATTCCAGCAGCTGCATGTATTCACAAGCCACTACCCAGGGTGGCTCTTCAGAAGGTTGGCTCAGGAGGTTGTAGTGAGGTGGGTGCTTGTCTCTCCTCCCAAATAACAAGTGACAGGACAAGAGGAAATGGCCTCAAGTTGTGTCAGGGGAGGTTTAGATTGGATATTAAGCAAAACTATTTCACCAAAAGGGTTGTCAAGCATTGGAACAGGTTGTCCAGGGAAGTGGTGGAGTGACCATCCCTGGAGGTATTTAAAACACATGTTGATGTGGTGCTTAGGGACATGGTTTAGTGGTGAACTTGGCAGTGCTGCGTTTACGGCTGGGCTGGATGATCTTAAAGGTCTTTTCCAACCTAAATGATCCTACGATTCTTTGTCTTTGGTTGTCTTCAGTAATTCATGTGCCCTCCTTCCCTGGGTAGGTGCAGAGGAAAGACAGCTTTCATATTACCAACCTCTTACCCTGGGGCCTAGGGAATGAGTCCTGGCCAGAAGTGGGGTCAGGTGAAAATATCTTTCTTCTTTCTCCAGGGCTTCTGGGGCAAACAACCTGGATTCCCCTGAAGAATCAACAACTCATGTTTGAAACAATGCAGTGAGGTGGGTCTTGGTGCTGGAGCTAGAGGCTGGTGGGCCTGCTACAAGACTAGCCAGATCCTGCTGCACTTGGAGCACTCCAGTGTACTCCAGTGGCTATATGTATATATAGGTTATAATCTCTCTGAGATGAGCAGTATCTTGTTGCCTGCATGTGGCACTTTGCATACTTAAGCTATGATTTTATTCAGAAGTCACAGCAGATTTTGCTGATTTTTACAGTGGTAAAAAAGGCCAGCACAAGTGGTCAGAGATTCAGAAGATCAGGATAGTTCCTCTTAAATGAAGTACTAGATAACTTTGGGACTTAATCTGCAGCAAAACACTAATAGAAAAACAAAGGTTGCACAGTGCATTGGTAGAGGTACTCTACCAAGGATATTTTATCCTATAACAAGGATAAAACACGTACATGAAGCTTCTCAAAACTACTGTTGCACCATGAACTGCCAAATTTAGTGATTTGTGAATTGACAGAAATTTCTGTGGACAAGATCATCTGTTTTAGACGGGTGAAGTGATTTCGATGTCTTCCGGTGTTGACATTTGAACAATTTTATCCAAAATGTGTGTCAAAAGCACACAAGCTAGAAAAAGTGGAAGAAACTATGTACTACAAGTCTCTTCAAAATAGATGAGGAATTCAGTAGAGAAGTCCCAGTGGATGCACTCTCCACCCAAAGTTCCTTAAGCATTTCTGAGACCCCGATCCATGCATGCCATGAACCCTGGCCAATCCAAAAACTGAACACAACAAGGCTGGATGTTTCTTTGTTGAGAGCAGAAGCACAATTAAGATCTGGAAAGTGACAAGACCCAAGTCCTGCTGCTATGTTTTTGCATGGCTTATTGAGGCAAAAAGAGTCCTCTGCATCACACTAAGGGTTTTGGTAAGCAGGGCACACTGTTATGCTAAGAATTTTTGCCTGTTTCACAGAGTCAAAACTGCAAATCAGCAGGTACAAACAGACTGTTTTTCTACATTAGTCTACAGGTTGTTTTGGACATTTAGGAGAGAAGTCCTGTGATGGAGCTAATCAGAGCGTGAGAACACAGGACACTGTCCCTTCTTGCAGAGCTGGCACAATCACAGCTCTTGCACTTCAGAGGCTGCAGGTTCGTACTGAGGCAGCCTTAGAAAAAAAATCCAGACTTGCATCCTGAAAAGAGTGGCAAGGGTGGGAAGAGGGCTTGAGACCAGCCTCCTGTTGCTGTGTAGAAAAAATGTTAGGCTTGCCAGCAGCATGGTGTTTCTGGGAGCCCTTGCGAGGGCGTTACACACAGGCAGGGAGCCTGCTTGGGGTGCTGCTGCTCATTATCTTGTTCTTGGGAGCCAGCACCAGGAGCACGAAACAGCACTTGCCGCTCCTCCCCACTACACATAGGGTGGTCTTTGGGAAGCTGTTAGAGCCAGGGAGAGCCTGTTTGCTTGCCCCAATTGTCCCTGGGCAATCTGGAACTTCTTGTTAAAACTGATTTTAAATTGTCCTTCTCTCTAGCTGCAAATATACCCATGGAACAGTGAAGGAGGCTCTTCTTTAGCTGTGTAATTCACACTTATCTAGTGTTTCTATTAAGTGGGTTCTTCAAAGCTATCATTGTCTCAAGCTCTGTCTGCTTTAAGACCTGAAACAATATTTAGTGCTTACTGTACACACTGGCTTTCATTTGCAGGGTATTCTGCAAACCTGAATTAAGAATCCCAACACCTTTGTTATCTTTGAAAGTACCATACTACTATTCTGAAGCAAGAAACAACAAAATGGAATTAAGATTGAAAGAATCTTGAGTCAGAAAATCCCCTAAGAAAATCCCTATCCCAGCACCAATGGTATCAAGGCCGACAACACCATTCTGTAACTCCACTTGGAAGAAATAGTAGAAGGTATGAAGATACACACTGAAGCCTTAAATCTGCTCCTAAAGTCTGTGTTCTGGTTTCATTCATTACACACTTTATTTCATTAAGAAGGATAATAACACTAGTATGTTATTCATTATTGTAGGCATTGTCTGCATTAGAAATTTGCATCTATTAAAAAGCAATGGGTTTAAACCACTTTAACTAAGACCAAATGCATCTAGATTTGTCTAAATTGGTTTGAACCAACTTAAATGAATAGAAAGAAAAATAAACAGATCTTTCAAACATTTCATAAGTAGGATGGTTATGAAACAACTAAAATTAAACTGATGGAACACCTGTATGCACAGAAAGCCTACCTAGACCAGCACGTTGCGCTGCCTCATCATTTCTAGGTATTCTTCGCTGATGGTGTACCATATTCTCAGTACAGAGACAGCTTGATTTTATGGCTAGAACGTTATGAAAAATTATGCTAACAAAAGTTTTTACAACTCTGTAAAACATTCCACAAGATGTTTACCAGCAAACAGCAGGTGATTAGGAAATTACAGGCTGTACTGTCACAGAGACACACAAGGAAGATGGTTACAAATGCCTGTTTATTTTAGAGCTTTTAACTACACGTGATTTACTCATCCACTTTAGAGCAAAATTAACACTCTTTTGCTGTCATTTAAAAAAAATGAGGGTGTATATATTTTCTTCTTTTTTAACCTCATAGAAATCATGTAGGAAAATTAAAGTAATACATAAAGAAAAAGGAAACAGGACATACATTACCACTTTTTTATTATGCTACCTATTTTTTACAGAGCAGGGAATCGCGAACAGCTGCCTTAGCAATGGAAATTTAAAATATTATAAGTCATGAAAGGTTGTTTTTTGGCAGTAAATGTTAATTTCTTTTGATTTCTCTTCATGAGAACCATCAAACTGCAATTCACTGCAATAAGAAGGGCCACATAGTGTCCACATACCAATTCATTCCCACTTAAAACTTTCAGCAACTTTCCTACCCAGTGAAGAATTTCACCCCTGTTGATTAAAGGTAGTCCTTTATGTAAATTCTTTATTTAATTTGAAAAAGTTTCTCAGTGAAACAAAGCAGTGGATTTATCTTTCAAAGCTTTAACATAGGTAGAATCCCATGAGAAGGAAGATCCCTAACAGTAATAAAAGCATAAATAAGGAATACTCTCAAAATGGAAATGAAGAAAGTTGGAGATTACTGCAATGGTAAAAGAGTACTATAATCATGAACATTTCATGCTTCTTGTGTGAGAAAAATGGGAACTTGGAATTATTCTAGGCTGTACAAAATAATATGCATGGGCAAGGCAATTGTATTGAAAGGGAGAAACTATGATCTAGAAGTGACTCAACTAAAGCAACTCTTTGTTCAGAACAGTGGAGGTACAAACCCTCTCCATCCCCAATGTTGAATTATGCCAACGAAATGGAATTCTGGTCACAGTAAAGCAAAGCAGAGCAGCCTGCAAGGAGTTTTGCTGATTGTTCAGCAACATTCATAATACCTTTGTGCAAGACAGATTGAAGTATTAAGACAGAGAATATTAAAAAGTGAGATGAGAAAAGATAAAAAGTGTACTTGCAAATTAATCCTATAAGGCCAACCAGCAGTAAAGCTTTTAGTAGAGTCTGTTTGGTTTTATTGATAGATTAAATGTGTTGAATCCCTATCCATATTTTAGCACCAGTGCCTAGATTCACATCACCATTGGTTTCTGATGCTTAATCTCATTAGTTCAGCTATTCGTATTGATATACCCAATAAGGTTGCTAATACTACCTTAGCTAAGTGTTATTTATTGTATCTGTATATACAACAATATTAACACAGTCAAGCATCAGCATCAGCACTTGAGGGCACCATTAAATTCACCCAGTGTTCAGCAAGAGATTTAATGATGGATTTAATAGTATTAAATAGGAAAAAATGCCCTTGGCCTTTACATTCTCATTTAAAAACATATAAAAGAAAAGTAATTCAGGCAGTTATACTTCTTTCAAAGATTTTGCTTTAAATCACGCTCAGCAATATGAGATCAACTGTACTTTGGCTGTTATTATATCTTGACCAAAGACAGCAGCTCCTAGCCTATCAGAATTACCAAACTGTTGGCAAATTTACCTCAAGTTTCTATGCCAAATATGGGTAAGTTTACTGCTAAAACAACAAAGACAAAAAAATGGTGGGAAATCAGTACAATGGTGTTGCTTGTGAGCTACATTACAGAGAATTATATTAGCAAAACAGGTAAGCAGAGCTGGAAATAACTGGACATTAGAGTTTTATGCTGATTTTTTTTCAGGGAATACAAAAAGGTTGGCTTTTTGTGTATGTGTGTGCAGTAGTGTGCTTACCGAATTTTCCCATACCTTTTAGCTGCATTTACCTTGCTGTCTTTCAGTCTCCAGATGTCTGTTACTGAATGGACCTACCGATGCTCTCTAGCCCACCAATGAGAAGTTTTCAGCCAAGAAAAGCAAGTGAAGAGCTTTTTTTCTGACTCTGAATCAACTGCACCCTTTAGGTCGAAGGAATTAGGGCTCAGTCTGACGCTGGAAACTTTCTTCTAATGCTGCCCAGCCAAGTCTGCCCCCTTTCATTCAGTGTGAAATCACCAAATGGGTGGAAGAAAAATGTTGGAAGACCAAGATGCTCTTTACATGACCCTTACCAGTGATCAGAGGGTCACCCAAGCACCTGTGACTTCTTCTTAAGCTTGGAAACTGTGCGCCATATGTGCAGGCTCTCAGTGACTTCCATATGTAGAACTGAATTTATATCACCATGATCGAGCAACTGTTCAGTCATAGGCTTTTTTTTTTACATATTTTCAGTGTCTATCATGGAAAAGATTATACAAACACTTATACTAGCAATATGAATACTGGCAATTAAAAGATAACAGTTAAAACCACCATATTTGATGATTTTTTCAGCAATTTTGGCATTAAAGAGAATATGGATGAAATCAAAACTATACGTCCACACATATGGATAATAACACTTAAAACTAGATGCCTAACAGCAAATCATACAAAGGAAAACAACAAAAAAGCACAAAAAGCTTATCACGGAACATTCACATTTTCCTCCGAAATTTCCCTGTCTGTAAACAGTTCTACTGACACAGCTACTGGGACATTCTGAACAAACTCGCTATATAACATCTTGCAAGATAATGCACCCAGTTTGAAGCATGAGTTATGCAACAGAGACAAAGAAAAGGACAGGGCATTCTCACTTACTCACACATTCAGACACACTGGATTAATTATAGAGCATTATATGTGGATGTGTTTGATTCCACAGTGCTTTCCAAAACAAGGGTAAAATATCACTGATATTCAGCCACATCCCTGGTGGGAAAAAGCCATATAGGGTACACAGTTCACTGCACAACTGTAAGAAGACGGGGAGCAGGTTAAAGGAAATATTATCCAAGGTTGAGAAGAAATCCCATTTCTTATCAGACAAGCCCCCAGGTCTCTTATGTCTTTTCAGAACATGGGTCTTTGGCTGTTAGAGATAGAGCTAGCATCCTCATACGATGAAATATACACTTTTCAGTTTATTTAGTTCACAAAAAAATGAGCCAATACAGAAAACTAGATTCCTCCTCATACCGTTAGAGCCAAGACTCCTGCATTCACCTGCACATTCTCATGATTTTGATGCATGAGACCTTGGGTGGATCCACAGCTAAGGCTTAGGTTATATGTCTGTTAAGTGTGGTGCTTATGTAATATGCAGATTTTGCACAGTTATTTTGAATAATGAGGAAGTAATTTTTTATTATTTTTTAAAAAAAAGGATCTTAAGTGGTTAGATTTGCTGAGAAAGTACCAGTACATGTACCACAGAGCTGTCTTCTCTTGCAATCAATAATGAGCAGTACTCTTTTTTTTTTTTAATCATCTCTAACAGCAACCAATCCAGTATCAGGCATTCCTGGAATGACTTTGTACCACTTTACCATCTTTGGATGAGATGCTCATGGTGAGCCTGTCAGAGGCTGTAAACTTTACTTCTATCTATGGGTGCTCAGAGACAGCTCCCACTGAAGGCAATGGCAGCCGAATGAATAAAAATAGGAAACCCCCCTAATTTTACTAGTGATAGTAAGGATCTTAAAATGCTCGAGTTAGCAAAATCTCTTCCTCAACCTGGCAGCTACAATGATATACTTTTAAGAGCCTGAAAATGTACATGTAGAATTCGCTCTGTTGGTTAAATAATACTTACACAGGTTTTTGCATGCCGATTATATATCAATTATTGTATAATTGCATCATTACTTTAATTAGATTAAACTACATAATTGGGGCGTCTAATTACAGAATGAGGGGGGGAAAAAAGGTAACTTACCCAGCATTAACTGTGGTTCTTGAAAAGGAGCTGTCCACACAGATTTTACTCCCCAGGCAAGTTTCTGGTGCAGGAGACACTGATTTTCTCTACAGTGGCAACATCTGAGATGGCCCCAGGGGCACCATCCAGACCCTTTCAGGAACACTATCATGTCATAGGGAAACCTTTCACCACTTGGTATCTCACCAGTGAGGTATGCCAGAGCATGGGGTTCCAAGTCAGCATGGGGGGAAGGTGGGTTGTGAAGTCTGTGTGGAAAACTCTGTGAAAAACCATAGTTAGCGCCAAGAAACCTGATCCTTTTCTAAAAGTGTCAGGCCACAGAGACCCCATTCTTGGTAAAGAAAAAAAGTGATTTTAAATCCAGATGTGAGAGGGGAACCTTATTCAAAGAAAAATCGAGGTCAACTTTATCAGCACTGGACTCTGGTTTACCAACTGGAACTGAGGACTTGGAGAAGTAAATGAGTAAACCAAGCACTAGGAAGTGCATCTGAGTACCTCGGCATATGGAAGAGAAGGGGCTCTGTCTGGAGGATACTCTTTCATAACCCATGGGAAACAGGAATACAGTTCAAAATTCTGGACAAGCCTGCATTTATTCAAATTGGCTTCTAACCATTTCAGATTGGACACCTGAGCAATTTTGGGGGATCAATTGAATGTGCCCATCCCAGACACATTAAATGCCATCTTACTGTCTCACTTTGTTGTAAGCAAACTGAGATTTTGGGGAAGAAAACAAGCAGAAGGCTAAACTGATGGAGTTGGATTTTGAGGTGAGATCTGCAGAAGTCTCTAAAAGTATCTGCAGGTTGTGACATAACCTAAGCACGTTTCTAGTGTCAAACACACATTGTGTCTGGTCTTTACTGAAAATTCTCAGAAGAATGAATGCTATAGGGCAGTTAAATGACTATATTTTTTTCCCCAGATATGCAGGTTTTAAAGATTCACTTCTGTACCTTCAGAAGACACAAGATCCTAAGAGGAACTCCATCTTGAAGCTGGAAAGGCTTATTAAGGTGTGGAGTCCCCTGTGGGGAAAAGCACCTCATGAGAAGTGAAGCTACAGCTATATAATCTTGGACAAAGAGACTTAAGATTTGGGACCTTTCAGGATTTTCTGAATTTCGGAAACAATTGCAGATGAGGTTGAACCTTATTCTTCAAGGGATGAGGCAAAGTGTGGGCAAGCCAACAGGTCCTGGATGTCTCCACCATTCTCTAGAAAAGACTCCTTTCAGGCTGTTGCGAGCCATGTTGAAATGCCAAGATGAATGGTCCCCCCCAGCTAGGAACACAAGGTCTCTGCAAATAATCCAACTTTGGTACATAAAAATACATGGTAATTGTGAGTGGAGGGTGTAAATTCTTGGTTATGGTCTAGACTCATGGTCTGGACCCACTCAGCAAAGTGCCCCATGGAGACACTGGAAGAGCAGTTCCTGCCCCTGGCAGTCAAAATACATGAGATGAAACTCAAGACAGATGCAGACAGAGGAAGCAATACAAAGAAACAAATACTTAATTTTGACTAGGAAAACAGTCTTAATCTGACCAAGATTATGTAACGGTATTTTGGCAGCCCAGCTGGTGCTAGGAATAATTGCTATTTTCACTTTTTTTCCCAGAAGTATCACAGCACATTTAACAAGTAGACTGACTGGAGCATCATCCACCTCTGCATCCCAACCAAGAGATGATAAGTAAATTGGGGGCAAGATCCGCAAGGGCTAAGAAATGTCATATTTGACAATAAGGGAAATTGATGCCAGCAAAAGCATCCCATGGCTGAAGCTGCAGGTTGGTTCAGCATTCTTTTTTTTTTTTTCCCCTCTGGCAACTTGGACTGAAATGAAAGTAGCAAGACCAAAAACGTCATGACATGAGCTGGTGAGACCCTGCTGTTTGGCTCCAACAATAAAGCTGATAGATGTATTCTGACTTAGCTGATCAGAGAGCGGCTGGGAAGCAATCCAGTCCGTACACTTTTTACATTCAGCTTTGTAGAGGGCTCCGTGCTTGGCACTAAGATATTTTGAAGAGTGTTGGCCAAAAAATATGGAACTATCAGGTGCTGGCTGGCACTAGGTGTCAAATTTGGCTCTGGTTCTGGGAGACTAAGATTCACAGAAAGGCAACAGACAGGGCTGGTAGATTCATTGTGTTGCAGAAAGCAAAATTATACTGATCGTGCCTACTTGAATTTTCTAAGAATTATGGGTGCCCAGAGGGCCAGCGAGGAAGCACAAAATTTATTGGAGTAAAACTTCCAGGTATTTTAATGAAGTGCATAGCAAATAGAAGTTGGTAACATGGCTCTTCCTGGTCACAGATATTTTTTCATCCACAAATCCCTGTGGAGCCCTGAAAAGCTGAGTTGATGGGGTAGGGCATTTTACAGACTATGCCAGTGGGTGGCAGCCAGAAATACACATAGTCTTGAAACACATGTGTCTCCTTCACAACATGGAAAAAACCCTTTGTTCCCCAGGACTCAAGTAGATTGTTTTGTGGCTATAATGGCACAGGCCTAAGGCTGCGTGTCAGCACCTGAACAGTCCTGGAGTGGGGACTGGGAAGTCTGCAGTTTTGTGCCTACCAGTGAGTTTCAGAGGGAGGCTGTCCCTTCACCTCCTGAGCTGATTACCTGGAGATGAGCATGAGGAGAGATACTGTGGTAGCTGGGAGAGGAGGCTGATGGGGAATGCTGCTGTACATCTGGCCTGCTGACCAGCAAGGACAGCCTTTCCAAAGCAATGAGAGCCAATGGATCTATAGTCAGATTGGAAACCAGCACTGAATTTTCTATAAACCAGTGAAATCATGTACAGAACGTGATGTGGCATGTGAGTTGAAGGCTCATCTTCTGTTTCGTTCAGAGGTAACTTCCATTTTTTTCTGGAGTTGTCACGTGAGAAGTAACAGCAGTTTTGGTGCTCACAGGTGTGCGCCTGCTGTCTTGTGGTTAATTCTTTAATTTAAACATGGATTAAGAGAGAATTATCTGTCTTTTGCATAGACAAATAACAAGTGATTAACTGAGCCAACTCACCTACCTACAGGAGAAATTTCCCGTGAATTAAACAATCATTCAGTTAAGCTGATTCTGACTACCAACTCAGCAGATAACTGAGTTCATTGGCCATGAGGGGATGCAATCATCTTTGCATATATATTCCAAAGCAGCTATCAAGAGATCAACAGGCAAAACTGCTCAAACAAAATACAATTATATGGATAAACAGATATTGAAAGAGAGGCTGATTCCCCAAACTCCTTTCTTCTCCCAAAGAAGGTTCCTCTGGACACTGGCAACGCTTCTTGCACTTCAATCAGTTACATCCATTTGAACAGTGCCTCCCAAGAGAGATCAGAGATGGGGAGATGGGGGAAAGGAATTAAACCAAGCTGGTCAGGTTGGATATTCACCACTCACTATTATCAGGGTCAGCCAGAGATTATCTTCTCTTGAACACCCTGAGGAAGAAAAAGATATTCTCCAACAGAAGCAATGAAAGGAAAAGGATTTAAAGACAGTCTGGTCAGACTTCTCAAATGTACCAAAATTGTTTCCATATCGTAGCCCAGTGGTGCAGAGCAGAGGAATTCCTAGTGGGAAAACAACGCTAATGCTAATGTTTTTACTAATTATTGCCTCAGTAATGTTAGACCAACAGCGCTAAAGCTGTTGTACGACCCAGGGAGACAAATGTTAAACGCAAAATTGTGTGGTTAGAAGCAATGGACAAGTAGTATTGAGGACAACCTATCCTTTCCCTTGCAAGTTACAGGGAAGCACAGATGGGGTGCCATCCTGTTTAATATCTTTATTGATGATCTGGATGAGGGGATTGAGTTTGCAGACGATACCAAGCTGGGAGGAAGGGTTGATCTGTTAGAGGGTAGGATGGCCCTACAGAGAGACCTGGACAGACTGGAGAGATGGGCTGATTCTAATGGGATGATGTTTAATAAGTCCAAATGTCGGGTACTTCATTTTGGACACAACAATCCCATGCAGAGCTACAGACTGGGGACAGAGTGGCTGGAGAGTAGTCAGGCAGAAAAGGACCTGGGAGTGCTGGTGGACAGGAAGCTCAACATGAGCCAGCAGTGTGCCCAGGTGGCCAAGAAGGCCAATGGCATTCTGGTCTGCATCAGGAATAGTGTAGTGAGCAGGACAAGAGACGTTATTGTCCCCCTGTACTCGGAACTGGTCAGGCCTCATCTTGAATATTGTGTACAGTTCTGGGCCCCCCAGTTTGGGAAAGATGTTAGGATACTGGAATGTGTTCAGAGGAGGGCAACAAAGATGGTGAAGGGGCTGGAGCACAAGCCCTATGAGGAGCAACTGAGGGAGTTGGGGTTGTTTAGTCTAGAGAAGAGGAGGTTCAGGGGAGACTTCATTGCTCTCTACAACTACCTAAAAGGAGGTTATAGTCGGGCAGGGATTGGTCTCTTTTCTCAGGTGACCAGTGACAGAACCAGAGGGCATGGACTCAAGCTTCGTCAGGGAAAGTTTAGACTTGATGTGAGGAAAAAGTTCTTCACTGAAAGGGTGATTGGCCATTGGAATGGGCTGCCCAGGGAGGTGGTGGAGTCACCGACCCTGGAGGTGTTTAAAGGGAGACTGGATGAGGCACTGAGTGCCATGGTTTAGATGATGGGTTGGTGTTAGTGTAGGGTTATAGGTTGGACTTGATGATCTCAGAGGTCCTTTCCAACCTTGTAATACTGTGATACTGTGATACGGTGCAAATAGAGCCACATGGCTGTGCAGGAATAGTCCAGTGTGTTCCAGGGCTGAAACCTCTGTTGACAGTTGTTCAAGAGGGAGCAGGTAACTATCAGTTTTAAAATGTTGTCAAAATTATTTGCAGACATTTTTTAGGAAAGTACATTGACTGATTGTGAAGTTAAATGTTTTGGCCTTCACAATTACTTGTCTTTCATTTACAACTTTATCTATTAAAATTTCACAGAAATAATTAGTCCCATTATAAATTAATTACTCACACATTTTTTCCTTAAAAAAATAGATTTTAGAGCATAACAGTCTTACATCTATTTTTAACTCTTCCACAGCTTATAAAATAAGAGAATGAACTTCCTTCATGTATTTTGCACTCCTTCCCTCCTCTGGAGCACACACCTTTAGAAATAACTGCCCTGATGCCACATGTCAAATTGTATCTTCCGAGAGAGAGGTTAGATGAAATCCCATTGATTTACTGTCTGTTGTTGTGTGGGTGTGTTCTGAGGAATAGCGTTTTTAAAGGCTTTTAGCATGCCATCTTTTATCCAAAACAGCTTAATTAAAAATTGATATTACACTGGTACCATTTGCCCCAAAATGAACAGTAGCTATACCGACCACCACTGCATTATGTCTGGTTAATGAAAATAATTACAATATGCTGGTAACAAAGGTATGAGGCATGAGGATAATAAAGAGCCATTTGCTGCACATAGAGGTCTGTGGAAGCCCCTCATTCCCTCCTAGTCTGGTGCTGGCAGCTCCTTCATATGCCCTGGCTCCATATGAGCTTGCAGAGGCATTTGGGGGAAACAGTGCCAGAGCCACCCCTGCCTCTGGGGAACACATATGGCCCCAGCAGACAGCTCTCAAATTCAAGGAAGCTTGGGAGGAGTGATAATGCACGGAATAAATGCTGGCACTGAGGAAAGAAAAAATGTTACTTTGTTGTGTGGAAGATACTTGCGAGTGATGCTGCTTGTTATTACCAACTGTGTTTTTCTGAAATAGATTTGCCTTCTCTGGGCGAGAATGAAGTGAGGTGATGAAGTCAGCTCAGTCCCGTAAAGCCCCAAATCTTACACAGCCTGACCTAAGCTGAGGCAAAACTGCCCCCAGATTTGGAAATGCTAATATAGCAGGAATTTGCAACAGAACCATGTTGAAGCAGGAATCACAGATTATTTTGAAGAGAAAAAGAAATGAGTTCTAAAAGGAATTTTTAGATCTCTCCCAGAGCACTCTAGGTAGCTCCTGCTTTTTGTTGTTGCTGTTTTTTTAAGCCTAGATGTCGTAGGCCATATCTTAAATACACTAGCACTCAAATTACTTCTCTGATTTTGAATCCCAAGTGAACGGAAACGTACGGCTCCCTGCATGAAAACAAATTGTAATAACAGGGGACACTAAAGATTAGCACTGATGTACATGCTTTAGTTTTTAACCCCAAATTCAGTTAATAAAACCTATTATATTTCTCTAAAATCTAATGGATGAAACCTCAATCAATAGACATCTGAGGTAGCAGGATAAGATCAATAACAGAGCTAATTTCACAGAATTAAGGAGCAACATGAAAATTTTTAACGAGGAAGCAGACACCTTTGCAATAACTGCACTATGACATGTTGCCTAGCAACAAGATATAAAAATGATGTATAACGCCAGTAACTTCTTTCACATATGAAAACAGCACCCTACCAAGACAGCTTCATAATGTACTCTTACAAACTAAAAATCCATAGAGACCATTAAAGCCTCCATCTTCTGTAATATACTCTGTTAAACAATCATGTGTTTTTGTTAATGCAGTAAAACACTGAATTTATTTAATGATTACCCAATGATACAGCAGCAGCAGCAAGTAGGAATGTTTCTATTTTAGTCTTGCAGAATCCATCCCAAGAATATTGTACTTTGACGGAGAACAAACGCAATGAGCCAGACCCGTGCAATGCCTGGGATGGCCACGGAAGGAGATGCACTGCAGATGTTTTTGGGGGAGCGAATTAAAATCACCCACTGTCTGATAAAAATAGCATTATTGGAATGCATTTACTGCTTTTAACCACCTTTTTCTATGGCTTGTAGCTTAACGTAATATTGTTTATGGAATGCCTTCTGCTTCCCATCTCCTGAATGGAAGAGAAAGGCGATGGGGGTGGCAGGGTCTGCCAAAGAGCAGGTCATTACTGAATAACATCTGCTAAAAGTAGTACTGTAAAGAGGGTTTGACAGGACAGGGTGAAGGAGAAGACCATCGGAGGGTGAGCTGCCGGGTGCTAGTTGGGCCATCTGCAGCCCAGGCAGTGTGGGGAGCAGCTGGCACCAGCAACCCCAGCCTGGGGTAGGAGCAGAGGCAGCGCTCGCCAGCCCAATTATGAATGATGGTCTGCAGCCAAAATGCAAGCCCTGCAGCCAGGCAGCCGTGCCAAGACACCAGGTCTTTGTCTCTAGGAGGGTTTGTGGAGGGACAGAGCAAGTCGGGAAGAGTGCCCCGCACCCTAGGGAGGCTCTGGCACTTTCTGAGGTATTGCAGCCAGCAAGGCAGTGGGAAGAACAGCCTTAGCAGAAGAACATGGCATGTAAAACCAGGCCAGAATAACTCGAAGTTCAGGACTGATAATGAGTTACCGTGCTCATTAGGTAGTCATCTCAGACATGGTTGGAAGTAACTGGGACTTTGGGGGCAGTTTTTCCCAGGTCAGCATTACACAGAGAGGAAAAAAGAGACTTTGCAAGCACTTGGCTCAGGTTATCACCTTGCATTGGTCCTGGGTACTCAAGATGGCAGGTTAGCTGTGAAACAGCCCTGCAACCCAGAAGCAGTATGGTTCCTGTGGGAGGATTCCCCCTCCTACCCACTGGTCCATCCCTCCATATGGTCCTTGGAGAGTCCCCCTGCCTCTCCTTTTTGAGAGTTATGTGCTGAATATTTCCAAACCTGCAGATTATCTGAGGTACATGTTATATATTTCTGGAAATGAAGCAGATGAACACAGCACTTAATCCTTTGCTGATCTCATGCCTTGAATTTTAATCTTCACTCTTCCACTGACTTGCTTTTTTACCTTGAGCTAATCACAGCAGCTCTCTGTACCTCAGCCACCTCATCTGTTCAAAGGTATCTGGTGATGTGACCCTCTCTGGATGACCTGTATTTTGTTGGATGGCTGAGAGTATGCATTAACACATGATTAGATACTAGGACACTTTTGGATGAAAACAATAATGACGTTGCACCTAATAAGCTGAAATCATTCTTGCACTGAACTGTTGAAAGCATTAAATATATATGATGGATCATATGTTCCACAAACATAGCAATGCCAAACAGAACTGAAACCCTGATCACTGGGATTTCAGTGGTGTGTGTGTGGTGAATTATAGGATCCCAGGTTTTGTTAAGAGCAGACAACAGCAATTGAACCTGGGTCCTGGGTAAGCGGAGAGAGGGTAATGCAGAGGGGAGCAGAAATGGGCACAATCTTGTCCAACTGCCGTGATAATTCCAGCTGCAAGCCTATGAAGGTGAAGTGCTAAGAGAAATTAAGAAGTTCCATTCTTCATGTAGTGTACCAGGGACTTGCAGTAGTCCAGTGTTGGGAGACAAATATGATCAAAGAGAAGCTTGTCCAGTTTTCTTTAATCCAAGTGAAGGGCAACTTTCAAACTCCAACAGACAGTTTAACTATAAAGCATACTATTCTAGGCAGTTATGTGGATTAAAAGTAACTGGAAAGATGGAGACATTGGCAAGATACAGAAAAATATATAAATATGTAAATGCATGAAGGGAAGTCAAGTGTGACTCCCTTTCCTAATTGCCTAACATGATTCCCACTAGATGCATAAATTACAGCTCCTATTAACAGCACTATGAATAATAATCAGTTTACTTTCTGGCTTGTATCTAAATATACTTTCTATATGATTTCATCTTTTATTCAGCT
The DNA here is from genome assembly GCA_033556795.1 of Tapera naevia. Classification (NCBI taxonomy): domain Eukaryota; kingdom Metazoa; phylum Chordata; class Aves; order Cuculiformes; family Neomorphidae; genus Tapera; species Tapera naevia. The sequence continues at coordinate 20,745,140 of JAUMJJ010000029.1, forward strand.
GTTTAAAAGCAGAACATCTAATTACAGTTCCTATTAGTCTACATTATTTTTTTTTTTTGCCACAGAGCATGTGTGATGACTGATTTTCTAAAAACAGATAGAATTTTTTAGCATATGGAAAAATCATGTTATTATTAATACATTCCCACATGACTCTACATTTCAATTCCCTTAATTATTTAGTCATCGCTGATTATGTCTTTTCACAATTCATTATCCCATTTCCTGCAATGTGGGCATTTTATTCATTAAGTGTCAAAATGAAGGGCCTGACCTCCAGGAAGATAATCAGGAAATAAGTGGCAGATATAAAAGGTCTGGGTTTCCCTTAAGTGCTCGCTTATTTCAGTAGCTATGCCATGTTTTTAGTAAGCGGTGACAGAAATGAACTGTTATTGGTAATTGCAGAAAGGCGTGATGCTGCCAGTCTGCACAAGCTCTGCTTTTCCCCACGCGTGCCACTCACATCAGCTGCTGGTTTCTGCTGTGCAGTGACAAGAATGGGATGTCGTGACGGCAAAGCGGTGCCACTTATTGTGTAACGACACAGATTAACACTGCCTGTCAAACATGTAGCGGCAGAAAGTGCAGAGGACAGAGAGGCTGGGTGGTCTTCTCCCGGCTCAGGCTGACCTCAGGCGCGGAGACTCTGCAGGCTTTCATCAGCCTCAGGCAGCTCCTGCTCCACAGGAGACCTTCATACTACACTAAGTTTTACGATGGAACATCACTCGGTCCCTCCTGTTGAAGCTGGACCTCTGGCAAGACAGAAAAGCCTGAGCCAGCAGCCTAGAAGGCATAGCAAAGGGTTATGTTTCCAGCCTAAGGGTTAGAGCATGGGGCTGGAAAGGGACAGCCCCAGGGTTTCACTGGGTCAGACGCTGTGCTTCAGGCTTTCACTGAATTAAAAATACCTCTACGCTGCACACAGGCACAGAAGCACGTGCCTCCAGACTTCTGCATGAGCTTCAGCCACCGATGGGCATATCAGTGTCTGAAAAATTGTGTGCGCATCGCTCCCTGGTTTCCCACGGCTGCTGCCAAGGTGACCCGTCCAAAGCTGAATAAGCTCAGCAGACAGATGTGTCCTCTTGTAAAAGCTGACAATGTAACCTGTGAGAAACTTAGATGTTGCATCAGTGAATCTCTCTTCTCTTCCCTCTGCCAAAGATTTTTGGTAAATGCTGTCACAGCAAAAATAGTATCATAACACAACCAAGTAACAATTATTCAGCACACACTCACACATAGTAACAATTAAAACATGAATGTAGAGGATTTAATTAGCCTGAATAATTGCTAATAACACGTCAATTCTGCAAAGCTGAGACTAAATATTTGCAGTATTTATAATATATAATGCATGCATATGGCTATCCCCATATGTATTCATGTGTATATATATATAATGTACATATCATGTTTTATTTATGGAGTTTCTATCAGCAAAAATTGATTTGGAAAACTTTAATAGGCATTACATTAATAGACAGCAGTTTCCTAAATAGCCTCATAACTATACAAATACTTTGCCTAATGCCATTTCATTTCTGCCAGCTTTATCTGATTTGCTTTTGATCTGGCACGCGCTTCGTTATACATTATTAAAGAGCCAATCAACGTGCCCCTGGAGTTAGCATCCTGCCCCCTGCTTATTTTTTAACAAATTTCCTCTTTTCTTTGGTACCACAGTGATTAATCATATCAGCTAACGGCGGCTCTGTTTATGATCTGAGTCAGTGACTTCAGACCATCTTAATCTCCTGTTAGGCAGGTTTTAATGTGCTGGGAATTACTTACAAGCTTTTATTTATAGCACAGTATGCTCTCAATTTCATACAGCAACAAAAACAAAACCTGAGAATAGCATTCAATTTCTGTTTTAAATGTTTCTGATGAACTTTTAGGGAAGAGAAAAGCACAACCAAACCATAAAACAGAAACTAAAAAAGGCAGCACGATAAATGCTTATTTTTCAAAACTGTCTCGGCTTTTATTCTGTTGCCTAGAGAGAACCTGTTGCCTCCCAATGTCTCTCTGCAGTCAAATTGTTTCTAGTCTGAGTTATTTTGTACCCTCTGGTTGTCTGCAACAGTGGTTTTAGATGACTTGCTTATTAAAGCAGAATCCTCTGGGGCTTCTAAAGTCCTTATTTGCAGCATCCTTATTTGCAGCATGGTTGGCAAAGAAGTAGCTTTGATTCTTCTATTAATATTACAAATATTTCCAGATAACTTTAAGATCTGTGCTGAAATGACTGACCTCTTTTTTGGTATTATAATAGCAGTTTGAAAGACTCTTTTATTAAGCCAAGTGCCTGACCATTATTGTTTTTTATTGTGCTGTAGTTTTGGCTAATATTAAGGGAAAATGATTTGAGGGGAGAGATAAAGCATCAAATGGATTTAGTTATCAAAAACTTTATGGTATCTTAGCTTGCTGCAGGAGTAGCCTGAATAGACTTTTTGGGAGGATTTTTATTCTTTTCTAAGCAAAAATTACATACCTATTACAACGCTCTCCATCACATGGGCAGTCCCAAGGACTACAGGCTGGAGATCTGGGTCTGCTTAAAAAAACACTGAGCAAGGCAAAGACAAAATGTCTACAAAGCGCAGCCAGGATCACACAGAAATGAGGTTACAGAACCAGTATCTGACATGTCACTTTCCCAGAGCACCACCTTTAGGGCCACCCTGTAGAATTCTAATGCTTCCAGGTTTTCTCTTTTGCTTCCCCTTTGCATGATAATGAACCAAACCCCAGACTTTTCAACACAGGAGAAATAACAGGCGACACCTAAACTTTGGCACACGGTAGGGCACAGCAGCAATGGCTGTATGGATAGTTTAAGAGATCTGCCATTGAACACACAGGGAGAAAACTCTGTGCTGTTCTGGAGAGAGAGGAGACTGAGCTCCTTCTGGTTCTCCAGGATGCAGAAGAGATAGGTAGGAATCAGGATCCACCTGCTTTCTCGCACTGTTTTGTCCTTCTTGCATCTATCTTTAATCTCATAACTTTTCACTTTTCACTCTCACTTGTATCTGTTCGCATTTATTCTTTTATCTAAAACCACACTGAGAATCTCATTACGGCTCCTGAGCTTTTCTATCTCTTTACTGCAGTCTGGATACCAATGACTCACTTTGATAGACAATTTTTCATGTTCTTGAGGTGTTTGCAAAGGCAGATGATTGGTACAGCTTGTGTTCTCCAAATATCTTCTTCCAGGCATTGTCATTCAAACAGTTGGGGAGCCAATCGTAACCTCACAGTACTTTGTTTCTGTTTTTTTTTTTCTTGTTGAAAAGTTTGCTACAACAAACTTTAATCCCTCTCAGCTCCAGTCACAAAAAAATTCATTGTTCATTTCAGCAAATTGACAGTCAGTGAGGAGAGAGGCATCTTCAGAGGACAATTTGTCCCACCTTGTCTCCCATGGCTACCTAGGGAGATTAAATTCATAACTTAAACTAGATACCTAACTTCAAGTAACTGCAACAAGGTGAGATAAATTCCATCTCATGTAACATTCATGCAGTAAAAAACATCTTATTTTAAATGCTCCCATTTACTTTAGACAGTGGTAAACCTGTATGATTTAACATATTATGTTTAGAACAAGGAACATGTCAGCGAATTCATTTTTATAAATTTAATAGCAAACTATCAACTTGTGTAGAACAAACAAGATGATAAAAAATGTTACAAGAACAGCTCTAGGCATTGCATATTAATAGCTGTGGTAGGATTGACTTGCAGTGCCTTGGTTCTACGATCAGCAACAAGATAATTAGTAAAATTATCCTGCAAATTCATTATCTTGATTCTTTCCACTTGTGCATTTTATTCATTACATATCAAAATGAGGAGCTTTGCCTCCAGACAGATAATCGGAACGTAAGTGTCAGACACAAAAGGTCTGAACTTTCTTTAAGTATGCTTTGGTAGATGCGACCTTAAATAGTTTCCGTGATACCGAGGAATTTACAGTCATTATTCCAAACAGAAGAAAACCTGTAATTTTGCAGAGAAATGCAGCTGTACATTTCATAGGCTTTCTCACACCTTAATTCTATTTTGAGATAAATTACTTAAACATTGGGTAATTCTGGAACATAACGATTTCTTTCTGGCTTAGTCTAAATTCGCCTGTAGTGCTCCCAGTACCCAGATGCAAGAACGAGCTGAACTATATTGGAACTTCCTCCAACCCATGTATCCAGGGGGCTTTGGGGCTCAAACCAGGGTGCAAGAAAGTTGCATGAACTAATTGATGTATGGAGGTGTGGTGCCCTGCTGTACAGTTAGGATATAGCTAGACGTGTGAGACCAGAAGTCTTGGCAACCACCAAGTTTAGATCGGGTCAGACAGATAGGCAGCATTCTCTTGAACATAATATTTAATACTGCAGATCCTTATGAAAAGTTTCGCTTTTTTAAGATCTGCCAGGAGATTTATGCATCCGTCCTTCTTGGAACCAATGCAAAGAGTTTAGCTGTCAATGCTGTGTCTCTTCTGCAAGGGGTGCTCAAACAGGCTGCCTCAAACACTGAACTCAGGGTTAGGTGCCTGCTCCTTCTAGGACTCAGCGAATGAGAACAGGCAGCAGCATGAAGGTGATTCACAGCAGGAGCCTGACTTCTTGCACACCAGAAAAGTAGTGAAGTGCTTGGGTAGACTGACCCTCCAGCCATTTGAATTCAGAAACAGCAACAGAGCAGAGGATAGAAGAGTATACATGAGCTGGAGAGGAATGGCTAGGATAGATGAGTGTATGATCAGCTCCGTTCTCCCTTTTACCTATGCTGGCTTCAGCATTTAATTCCCCTTATCTTCGCTTCACAGAACGCTCCATTTTCATATACTTTAACACACTTTAAGTTGTAGGATTCTTAAAGTGCTTTTATTTTGGGATATGAGCTTTGTAAAAATGCACCTGCCAAGCCAGGAATACTTCAAAATCATTGCTTTGTATTTCAAAGTCATCTAAGTTTTTACTTGTAAGACTTAATTCTATCATTGCTGCAGAAAAACTCATGTGTAGGGTGAGACACAGCCTTAAATATTCAGTAAGAGTGGTATCTTTCGTGGAAAAGCTGAGGACATAGTACAATGATTCCACCATAATTAGTTACCTCCTGCTGGTCCCAAATCCTGCATGGTTCCTAGGAACCACTGCACAGTATATGCAACCAGTATAATATTGCATATAATTTGCAATGATTGCCAACCCTATGGTTACTGGCCAAAATAGGCACAGGCACAGAGAGAACAAGCTGCTTCACGGATCAGCCCATTTCTGCACGCATTTAGCTTGCTAATACTCACATACACTGTTTACCCGGTACGGCTATTTCAACGTCACGTGAATTTTGAATTATCTTCTGCCAAGTGAAGTGAGTGAAAAGGGACACTCCCAAGCTGGATTTGCAGCCTTGCACATCTGCAAAGTTACTGCAGCCAGAAACACTGCCAAGGGCTAAGTGAGAGTACCCAAAGCACAGGCATCCTTGGGCAGGCTGGTTCTTTCCCTGGCATCATGGATTCAAGAGACAGGACATAGAAATCAAAGACTCATCTCTGTGTCTGTCTCAGCTCACAACCCACTCCACCTGTCTGCCCAACCTGTGTGGCTTCCGCTGGCAAAGAGAGACAAAAAGAACAAAAAAAAAAAAAAAAGAAGAAGAAGGAAAAAGAAATCCTTGAAAGCTTAGATGACAAGATTTGGAAAGGTACACACACCACAGAAACAATAAATGATAGGAAACTTTCTTTACAGAAGAGAATGTTTGATGATTTGGGACATCTGCCTATGTATAATTTATGAATTCCTTATGGCTGTTTTTTACTGTGCAATGCTTTATACTCTGTGTGTTAAGAAGACAACAAAAAAAGAAGTTAATGCCTGCCCATGAAAAGGTTGATAGCTAAAGATTATCAGCACCGGAATAGATCTTACCCAAGGAAAACAAAAGGTTAAGTGTCACTATTTTTCCCCTGCCTCTCCACTTGAGGTCTAGATTTGGATAGTGGAAAATCCCAGACAAGAGAAAAAAGCTACCAGATACTAATCCTAGGTCTTAAAAAAATACAACCTAGTGCCTAAGCGACTCCTGTGAGACTCCAAGGGCGCAGAGACAAAGGCAGCTTGTTTAGGAGAAGACAGCCCAGGGGCAGCTCTCTGAGCACAGGAGACACCAGGGAGGATGAAAAACGCTGCTGCCCTTGAGGGGAAGGAGTAGGAAAGCCAGGTTGAGCCTGGAAGACAGGGTGGAAATGTCATCTTCAGATGCAAGGAAGCTGAGGAGTGACAGCAAAAAATGATGGGGAAATTTAGATGAGGAAAAGAGTGCAGATCTTTTATCACTTTGTCTAGAGATGTTCTCCAGATGCTTCTCCAGCTAATGGGGAAGGGCCCCAATCATTTATTTTTTTGGAACAACTGCAGAATCTGCAATGGAGACATAGCCTGGAAAATGTGATGTAAATTTGGTTAGCCTGCTCAGGCTAAGGTAAGCTTGCATGCCTGTCAGTCCTATGCGGTGGACCCGAAGACAGCAGGCTAAAGACTGCCCATCCACATTTGGGAAAAGTCTGCAGTGCCTGGAAGCATGAAACTGAGCTCCCACCTCTGTTCCCAGGGAAAAATAATTCTTCAAGTATCTTCTTTCTTACACCCTGAGGCTGCTGCAGCTTCCCTATTGGATGAACAAGAGAGGGAACCAGCTTTCACGGCAGCAACTATATTTAGCAGTCTGTTGTGCTATTGATGCGTATGTACCTGGTTCCTACTGACTATAATGAGAATTACTCTGACAAACCACAAGGAGAATAGGCCTTTTAGGATTCAATTCGCACTAACGAAATGTGTAAGGAAAATTACCCTCTTTTTGTCCATGCTAAATTATTCCAGCTTTTCATTAATACTCATTAAGTTTCTAAGGGCTAGCATTTTTAGCAAAAAAACCCAGTTTTCACTGACAGAAAAAAGCCACCCAGATAAATGAAGAAAATGTTTACTCAATTTAATAGGCATAATTTTCTCTTTTGGGGCTCAATTCAGCATCAGGATATGAAGTCAACAAAGGTTGGATCAGGGTCTACAATTTTTTTAATTGGTCTCCTTTCATTTACACTGGAATATGTTGAAAACTCAGAGCTATAATGAACCATTACATATGCGAACATGCAATACTAGGAAAATTAATAATGTCTTGAATTTGCTCAGTATTTATTCAGCATTCATGAGTAAATAACAAATAACTTGATAAAATTAATGAAAAAAAAAGCCTGTGGAAAACCTACACAGCTGGAAAGAAATTTTTTACTGCGTGAAGCCCACTTCCCCTCCCACTAAGCTATTGTCATTACTCTGAATAACTTTTTTTTCCCCAAGGGTAAAGTGACAGGCTTTCAATTTCTGTATAAAATTGCATGTTTTTTAACTGAAGTTTGTGTGCAAGCCCTTTCATGTCCGCGTGACTTTCAGTATAGTCAAAATTATTGTAAAGAATATATATTTTTAATTAAATTAATTCTGTTGGCAAAAATAAAGAAATGCAATGGTTTATCATCATCTTCGTTATAAGCTGCACAGTGGTATTGTTTGGTGGGCTGAGTACAAATCCTATTATTTAAGGCACCATCAATAATTTCTACATGAAATAATTGGGTCTTTTCCACTTTTGAAGCACACTTGATAGCATTTTACTTCCTAAGCTACCAAATCCAAAATAACTCTAAGAATGACACAATGCACCATACGCAGTAAATGGCATTTAGCACTAATCATAAAGGACAGATACTACGACATTTTGGTTGGTGAAAACATGATCAGTATTCAGTCACTCTCTCTTAAAATATTCTATTAACAGCACTTTATGTCCTGTAGACAAATGACTGTGTACGTTCTCATCTTTCCTTCAAAACCAGTTTTTACCTTTCACGTTTTCACAGAAAAAACCCCAACCCAATGTGTCCCAAGGGCAACCAACTACAATGGAAAAAAGATGTCGAAATAGGAAGAATTAAAAATGTTAGAGATTTTCAATCACAACCTTTGTAGCTATTACTGTATACTCCAAGGTCCTTGAGTTCATGCACAAGGCAGGAGGAAGCCCAGCACACTGTATGGAAAAGCTAGACAGGGTTTAGTAGACCTGGTGGTGTTTGACTTGGTAATCTTAGACATCTTTTCCAACCTTAATGATTCTATGATTATAGACCGCACCTCTCCTAACGCACAAACAGGACCACATACCTGCACACTGGCCCACAACTGTGCATACCATTGAATCACTGACACTAGCACCTTTTTGTCCGGGGTCCACTCTTCCAGAGAAAATTCCTGCATGCCTAGGGGCCTCTCCCAGCAGGCAGCATGGGTGAAACCACTCTGCTTCATCACTGTAAAATAGTTTAGCTCTTTGGAAACCAGCCATTCTACATTGATTGACCTCAGAGTAAGTGAACATTTATCAGTCCATTTTACTTATTAGTATAGACATCGCGATGGAATATTCTTGAACACCATTTAATTTCCTTTTAGCAGACTCCTCTTTTTCCCCCCAATTTTCTTAAATTATTTCTGCCAAGCGAACCTAATTGATAACTTACGTGTTGCTCCTAAATGCTATTAAATAAAAATAACAAAAGAATATTTGCCTCAACTCCCAGCTGAGGAAAGCTGCCTCTTTCAGACATAAACAGAGCTCATGCTTCCTACATCAGACCAAAATGTGACAGAGTGATGGGACAGTTCCCACTGACCTTCTCCAGTTGTGGAAAATCAGGCACCACAGAGGAATTTCCTAGATGTAAGAGCATGTCTGCTAAAAATATTAGTGTAGGAGACAGGAAAAGGTGCATGGACGAAGCACTTATGTAACGCCAGCCACTGGAACGCACAAGTTAATCTAATGAAGGTTTTCAAACATACATTGCAAGATGTAAATGACAGTGGGTCTGTCACCCTGCAGGCTCACAGGGCAAACCAGAGCTGTGTCCTTAGGTGTTGGGGGGTTGGGGGGCAACGGTTGCCTCGCAACCCTGCAGCCATAGCTGCACTCTACAGCCCAGAAAACATGCACAACATGGAAAACCCTCAATCTTTCCATCGCCTACTCTACAGTCATTCACGGCAACATGACAAAGAAAATGGGAACATTAACCTGGATGGAAAATGTATCATATAACAGCATCTTATATATTATATGCATCTGTATGTCTGATGAGATTAATTCCTTAATGCCCATTTAATCAAGGAAGAAACCAAACTATTTTTCAAGTAATATAGAGGAAAATACACATTGCAGGAGAAAGTCATTGTAATCATAGGGTTTGCTGGAGGACGCTGTCATCTCAAGTCACACCTCCTTTGTGGTCTCGTTTTGTATCGAGTGAATCTTACCAAGGGATTAGACAGTAGACTGTTCTCTAAAGGTGGCAGCTGAAGTCATCAAACCCCAGGCTAGAAGTAGTGTGGACACCTGCTATTACCCAAAGGTTATTTTATTTTCATTGGGACTAGTAGCACAGATTCTTTCTGGTATTAATATGCATAATTCTGTTGGCCTCAGAGGAGCTGTGGCAGAGATATACAAAATGAGTATCTATCTGGCACTTTGCCATTAATAACAAGGAATCATTTCTCTGTATTTGAACAAACGTGATTGTGCCTCTTTTCTGAGCTTTGTGAAACACTCCAAGCAGAGGGAAAAATTAGTAAGTATTTTACTGTATTATTTTTCTATAGCAGAGAGGCTGGATAATTCATTCTGGAGTCTCTCTTGCCTTGTCAAATAACAGGGTGTATACACTCACTACAAAACAGCAATTTTGAAAATTAATTCCACCACATTAGCACGATAGTTTCACCAGGTCTTTTATACTGGCCTGCCTTTTCCCAGCACAAAGCCTTGTGCTTTAATAAGAATACACATTTCTTTCCTCTGTACCACCCTATTTGATCCAAAACAGATTAGCTTTTGCTGCATTTGACAGTTTCAGTGGCCTAATGTGAGTGGCTAATGCCACAGAAAGTACCCCCATGTTCTGCATTGGGACCTGCAAGCCTGAAAGGCAGATTATCTTTGAGCGGTATTTGTTGCAAGTCTTATTTCCACCATGAAAGTTTCTAGGTTAATCTCCTATTTCCACTAAACTATTTATAGTTTTTGCCTTTTTAAGGTGATAGTTTTTCATTGACACTGAGATTTACTAAATCTAAAGTTTAAATATAAAGCATACTTTCAACCTCAGACTGCTTTGAGACACTATTTTCAACAACAAAGGTGACAGCAGCAAGAATCCAAGTGTGACAATTCAGGGGAGCTGTTGATGTTCAACTAATTATTAATTCATTGACATTATCATTGTTACTACAGTATTTTAGAGCCATTTTACATGGTGCTCTGTACCTTAGATTCTATGTTAAGAGTCAGGGAAGCAATGTTTACATATCAGGTTTAATGCCTCGGCTGTGAAGGTTTACTGACAATTGAAAACCACAATGTGGGCAATAAAAAGGATTTGCCATGCATGGAGCCCAAATCAGGAGCAATTCTGTTCAGATGAGCTGTCAAGAACAAACAGATCACATGGAGAGAGACTCTGATGATGTGAGAAAGCCCAAAAAGGTACAAAAGCTGTGAAAATTCAGGAATCTCCCCCTAGCCTTTTGGCTGGAGAAAGAGATAGTAAAGAGACCCTGGCTGAGGTGGATACACAAAGTCCAAGGCACCACATACATACCGTGAATTATGAAAGCTGCCAAGGTGTGAGCAGTCAGGGAGATGATGGTGCACATAGGTATGTCTATTCTGCAGTCATTTCAGCTTACATGGACAATGCCAAAATATCTTTTGCTAGCTCTAGCCTGCTGCTAATTTTGCTCTAGCAGCGCAATGTACCGTACGGACTGCTAATTCTCGCTGAGAAGCTGGAGAAGCTCCAAGCTGAGCTTGCTCAGGCTCCACAATGCTAGTGGTACTCAGGGAGGTTGGAGGAAAGCTGACCCAGCTAAATCACTGAAGAAAGTGGCTGCTGTAAAAAAGATACTGTACAAATGAGCTGGATGTCACGGTGTGGTCAGAGGGGCAATGTTAATAGGTAAGTAATGAAGGTTGGATTAGACGACTTGAACTATGGCTTAATGTTTCCAGGGTTTAGTGCCTTGGGTGAAATGACGTGTTTTCCACACACTCTTGCGTATGATTTTTCATTTATTTGAGTGAGAAAGACAAAAAGAATATCGAAGAAATACAATGAACGGTATACATCAGCCAAAACAATGCTTTCATTGCTCTGAAATTTAGGATACCGAAAGCAAAGCAGTGCTATGAAAGTTCTTTTAAAAGGTTGTAATGAAAAAAAACATATATAGTTTATATCACTGATACATTTTTAATATGATTCTGACACTCTGGAGTACTTCTGTATTCTATGAGACCAAGCAAGAAAGGAAGTGTCAGCAAGCTGGGGCTGCTTCTAAGTCACCATACCTTCTCTCCCAGAGACTTTTGCCTTAAGTTGCTATATTCCTCCTGAAATTTTCCCAGGAGTTTCCCGCTGGACCCAGTCACAAAAAACAATCTGAATTCCCTATGAAGGTGCGATGCTGAGGGTAGCCTTCTCACCTCCCTCCAAAAGTTGTCCAGCAATTTCTTTCCAGAAGGGAGAGTGCACTAAAGCGTTTTGCCAGTGCAAAGGTAGCTATCACACAAGCGTCGTGCAGCAAAGTGGGTCTCATTCTACCTGTAGGTTTTTCCCTCTGCTTTGGAAAGCAAGAGGAGTGTTTAGAAATATACTGCTGATTACCATATTTGTGTTCTGTAATTCTTCACATGTCCGACTCCACCAGGAGCTTAACTGCAGCCAGTGGGATCTTACAGTCATTAACATTTACAAGGCAGCAGTTCACAGCTGTTGAACTAACAACCTAACTCTAAGAAACTGATTTTTCTCCCCTCTAAGTATTGACACGTGCTCCACTGACTGTGATGCTTATTCACAGTGACAGTGTGTTTGGTAGGATTTCATGTTTTCACAGGATTTGTCCTGTGAAGACAGTTTCTAATTTACCTCTGCTCTTGTTTTAATTCCATCAGCTGATGGAGTGCAGCTGATCTCACAGCACATATGGCTGTTCACATTTGAAAAAAACCTTGAATATTTGATGGGCTGATCCTTTATGCTTTCTGCTACAGAATTAGCAAGGCTGCTAATGAACCAAGGGATCCCAAGAGTGGAAAGGGAAAAATACAGAATTTGTTTCTTATTTTCATTCAGATTTTATGTTGCCTGAAGAATTACTGGGCTTTACATACTCTGATTAGTTTTACAGGGTAGAAAGATTCAAGTAAATTACTCATCAAAGTCATCACACTTAAAATGTCACATTTTCATAAGTGGATGTCCTGTGGCTATGAAGAGTCACAACCTATTTGCACGGGCACCTGTGGGTGCTCACCCCCAGGCAGGAGGCTTGCTGCACCAAGCTGAGTTTTACTCCACTGGGAGGGATGTTCACAGCTGGAGTCTCAGTCCTTTCACTGCTTACCCCAATACTCTTCCTATCTTCCCTAAAATAAAATCATCTGTCCTGCACCCCACACTCCATCCTATCTCCTCACTGCTCTCTACTTTCCCAAAGGAGGTGGCTTCTTCTGTGTTACCTGACTGTGCTTGGTTTTCCTCCAGCCCCTTCCCTGCATACCTGTTGCTCCATCCTACCGTCTCCATATCCTGCGGCCAAACACTGTTTGCAGGCCAAACACTCAAAATACGTCCATCTTTCCCCAGTCCAACAACAACTCTCTTGTCAACACACAAAAAAATCTAGGGAATTCACAAGAGGCACCTTCAATAATTAAAAGCTCAGCTTTCAACTCTAAGAAATCACAGTTAAGACTGTAAGAATAGCCAGATCAATCTCTAAACACCTATCTTACAAACCAAGAACTGCCTGCACTCGACACACTGCCTTTCTCCTTAAATCCATAGCAAATATACTCAGAGTGTATCCGATATTGGTTGCAACAGTTAACTTAGTGGTGAGGCAGGACTCTTGCTGCTCTCACTTTTCACAGCTACGACAGCAAAATAAATGTGCACTCCAAACCCCACCACTCATAACAAGATATAGTTACACACATACTAATAAAATCAAATAGAAATCAGCCAAAATTACTAAACTTGCTTAACAAGCCTGTGTTTTAGTGAGGAAGTGAATAGATGGGCTTTGATAGTGTCTCAGGAACTCAGGTAGCAACTGCTCTGGGCACTGTGGAATTAAGGCCATTTGTGTAGCCTTAACTCTTATTTTCTGCTTCAAAGTTTTCTACCATGTCTTCCAACAACAATGCAAAAGCTTATAAAGAATCACCTTTTACAGCTACTGTCAAATAATGAAGCTTTTCTTTCTTGATTTGACATCACATCTGTAACTTGGTCTTACTGGAGTTATTTACATTGAAGGCTCTCTTAGAAGTTTCTCTATACTTGATGTGCGTGCCTGCAGCTGGACAGAGAAGCCACTACACTTTGAAGAAGTTGCTATAAATCAGTCCAAGGGGTTAGATGAGGTTCAGGATTCCTGCAGTGATTATAAACTCAGCATGACTCCTTACAACAGCTCCAATATCAACTGGGTTACTGTCTTGTTAATCAACCTCCTTCAGGACTGGAGGCAGTTCAGCATCTCAGTTCTCAGGAGCTCTCTTGGAAAGCTGTGGTTTCCTGCAGAACGATCTGTCGATTTACAAACTCTACAGATCTCCGATACATTTGGTAAAACAACATCAAAAAAAGGCGAGACTTAAGCTGTGGCACCCTGTGTTGCAACAGACAGCACAAAGACTACAAATTCTTGTCACAGTGCACAATAAGATCTACCTCAACTGATTTTCCATCCCAGGTCCAGATGTTGGCTCTGGCCATGTCCTGACACCAGATGGTAATAAGATAACTGCACTAACCAGCACTTGCCTCCTCTCACTTGCTGTGGGAGCAAGGCGGAGGAAAGCAGATGGGCCAGACTTGGGGAACACTTTCTACTGCCCTTGGTCTTCACTGGGGAAACACGGACATGCTGTGGAAGTACCTATCCCTTGGAATAGCCACGGGCCAACATGTGCAGGGGACACACTGTCTAGAAAGAAAGGATGTTTTCTGTTTTGTGTTGTGCAACAGGCAGCTAAACCAGGACACAATGTTCCTTAAAAAAACATAAATTTTAAGCATCTTCTTCCTTTTGCTGATGCTCTTACAGTAGAATAGTTCTTCCTATAATAAACACATTTCAGTGTGCCAGCAAAGAGATATCTTTTCTGAGGGGAATACAAGGATTGCAGCTCCTGTGCCTTTTTGTTCTTCTGCCTCTGGACATCCATACAGGAACTGCATAAATTTTGTCCAAAAAGAAGCTAAACTTTGGCTTTACTATGAAAGTAGCACTTCTAATGAAAACATGACATAGCACTCCTTCTACAAAGTCTGATTCAGAAAAACACAAAAATCTGCTTAAAAACGGAAGGGATCTGTTCAGCATAAAAAGAAGGCATGAGAAGAGCTGAAAAAGTCTGGATGCCAGTAATTCACAAAGTGAGTAGCAATGGCACGTTTTTACTGTCGCTGCTTTCACTAATTATCAGTAACAGCAACCACTGCTGAAATGGATTTGTACTGTGAGAGCATCTAAGCACTGGTTTTGTACCATACAATGGTTCCTGACACTGAAAGTTCACTTTTCAGGACAAAAGAGAGCAGACAGATACCTCTGGTCTGACCGGGCATTACAAGGGAAAAGTGGGACAACAATGTTCAAGCATGAGGAACAGTGTTATAACTCTGACTTCTCTTTTTTTTCCACAATCCTTGTGAAAAAGGAGGCTCCTAAGAGATGGTCTGAAGGTCAGTATGGAGCTAAAAAGTGTTCAAGGCTGTTACCAGATCTGACGGTAAGCCTGGGAGAAACTAATTGATGTAAAACTTAGCAACAAGGTGATGAAAGCTGACATCACCAGGTAAGCTAAAGTGGGAGCTAATACGTCAGCAAAGACTGGTAGACTTGAGGCCTTAAAATGAGAGACAAATATCTCTACTTGATATGATTGAGAAGGAGATGACAGTGGTGAAATGTAAAGACAAATGTCTTTGGGAAATATGTCAAGCTAGGAAAATGAACAAAGCAGCAGCATGAATGGAGGTGGGTAATGTTGTATTTGTCAAAACCAAGGAAAGGATGTTGCAGCAATAAGATTGTGCAATGAGAATTTGGACCAGAGACTTATTCCTTTGTGAATACGGAGCCTCAGATAGAAATGCTGTAAAGTAACAGTCTGCGGAATTTACATGTAGTCTTAGACACAGAGACAGAAGGGAAGTTCAGAATAGAAAGTGAAACCCAGGCGGCAGATCTGGGGAATGGACAGATTAGAGATGTTACCCATGATGACTGAGTATTCATGCGAGGACAAGAGCTAGTGTGCTATTTTCGCCATGCTCATCACTCAGCAGATAGCGAGACACAGATGTGAAGCGTGGCCTTTAAGCTGTGGGTTGTTTTATTCATTTTTTTAAGCAAAGTGGAAGAATTTGTGAATAAATCCTCACAAATAAAAGTGTCCTGCTCATCCAGAGATGTCTTGAACACGTCATTATGAAGCTTTGTAAAAATACGTCTTGAGAAAGGTTCCCAAAGGAAAAAAAAACAGAGAGCAGCAGCTGTGTTCATCGGTTTGAAAATGCACCTTACCATCCCCGGTCACACTATGCATTTTTCTTCTCAGCTGGGATGTCTTACATATCCATGTTCCTTGGTGTGGAAGGAACTATGTCTCTTCTACTTTTTTTTTGGCTAATTGCACAAGTCAAACTGCAAAACCTAAGGAAGAAGACGAGATTCTCTGACCGTTCATTTTAAAAGCATTGCATAAAAAAGGGGTGAGTGAGGCTTGCATCACATCATATACTTAGTTCATAGTGAAAAATGTAAAAAGGTCTTATGAATTATACTATCTGCTACTAATTTGTAACAAAACAGCAGGGACTGAGGTTGAGGCTTGTTGAATACGTGGTTCATTCCTACAAAAGACTACTTTGTAAATGTTAGCTAAGTAAAAGCTCTGCCAGGGAAGTCACAAGCAATCCATCATCATCACCCTTTGATAAACTCTTTGTTCCGTTTCAGAATTAAAAGCTGCATTTAACATATTCAGGGAGAATGGAGAAATGCCTTTAGAAACAACAGACTTAATGCACTACTAAGCTCTAAACCAAATATTTATAGCCCTGTAGTTTATAAACAATCTGACATATTTCAGTACTGGATATCCAAGAGGTGGAAGTGCACCCAGTAATAGAGAAGTTTTACTACTCCATCTACCTTGCTTGGTGTTCCGCTCACTGTTAGATTTATAAGCATTGTGAATTATTGAATTATTAGTTTGGAAAAATAACTGAAAAAACCCCACAAGTTAAAATATATGGAAATGTTTCATTGTTTATAAATTTGTGTGCCTCAGAAAACAATCAATACCAAAGTTGATTCAAGCCAAGATCTGCCTCGATGTGTTTTAATTTGTTCCATGAAAATAAACTAGTAATTACTAAGATAAAAGAAATAATAATGAAATACGGAAATAACTACACATTTCGCACATTGTCATTATATAATGGACATAATGGACATAATGACATTACATAATGGATTCTAATTAAATCCAGGTGGAAAATGACCTTCCTAGACCTCCCTTCAAAATTAAGATTTTTGACAGTCATGATTAATGGAAACATGCACTTTGCATGGTTTGTAAACCTGAAACATCATTGTACATTTCAGTTTATAATTTATCCCATTATCTGCTTCTGCATGCATGAAGGTCAGCTGCACTGGCACAAAGTAGTAGTGAAATCCAGAGGCTCTGGAAGGCTGTTTACACAGATTTTTCAATTATTTTTCATGAGGAAATAATTTTGCCTAGTTTTCCCTCAGAAAAATGTTGATATAAAGGACTAATATTTTTAACAGCTGTAATTGCAATGTTTTTGTTATTCTCTTCTCTTTTTAGAGTAAACAACATAGAAGTGGAAAAAATGTTTTTTTAAGCATTCCTACCCGCAATATTTCTTCAATGCAGCGGTTATCTCCTGCTCCACTGTCCTGTAAACAAAATGAGAAAATAGTTTGTTTGTGTTTTAAAAAGAAATAACAAATAGCAGATTTGAGGACATGGTTGTCACACGAAATGTGTTCCAAACTCTATTACAGTTTCAAAATGAGGCCATGTCTTTCTGGCATCTGAAAAGTTGCATTGCTTAAATTCCCAAATTATTCCCCTTCAGCATCACAGGAAGATATAAGATTTGCAGTGTTTACATATATTTGCAACGTATTTGTACAAATTCATAGGATTTAGTTTACATCACTTTGGGGTGAGGTTCCTGCTGTCTTGGATATACTGCACATGAGTAAGCATAAGCAAAACCATTATTGCATGCACATAGATCCAATACGTTCATTGATTTACATTAAATAAACAATGTCTCTCTGCATCCTTTGTGCAGGAAAGATTCTGCAGTGACACTGCCTATGTGAAGCTTGACGATTGATAGTATAGAGGCAGCTGTGATGCTGAGGGGAGAGCTGCAGAGACTGCAACACAGGCAACAATGCTGCGCATGGGCTAAGCAGCACAGCAGTCCTGAGAAGGCTACCATTTCTGAAAACACTGACCCTAAACCCACCTCTACATTGTGGGACTGAGGGCGCAGAGAATTTCAGCTCTCCTCGATGTCATGGCTTTCTCCAGAGGCAGTGTGGAGAGGGGAAATCTGACAGAGAAACTATCCTCCTATAGGAACCACCCAGCCAATGCCTCACCTATGTGCCCAGCTTGGTTGTTTGTTGGGACCTAAACTTCTGCCATCAAAGATGAGGCTGTGTGAGACACCAGTGTGCCATACTTACGCCTTTCTGTCCTGCCTGCCTCTGCCCACAGTTTCCTTGTGCACTGCCCAGCATGACTGGGAAGAGAGGGGACACTATGGATGGGGGCACTGATGCTGAGGGGGTGCCTGTCTCCTGCACATCTCCACGAGATACAGGCGGTAGTTATATCAAGCAGATTTTTGGAGGATTTACTTCACCACACTAAATTCTCTGAAAATTCCCAAAGAAAATTTTCTTCCTTTTATAGAACAGAACTAACCCAGGAGGTAGAAGACTGAAGCTTGAGGTCTTCCCATGGAAATAAAACCAATACAATTGATTACTGTCCCCAAAGAGCAATCAGGGAGGTGAGCTTGGCCGTTGCCTGTCATTTTTGAAAAGCACCTGAAGGTTCTGGGTTTTCAGGTGTCCACCTATTGAAACATCAAAGCAATTTGATTTCCAAAGTGCTGAGCTCTTGTCACCTGAAAATCAGACCTCTTCATCACATCTGCATCTGGGCAATTAAAAAGTCACAAGGCACTTTCAAAAGTGGATACCTCTGTGCCCACTAGACTCATGATAACACTAACTAGCTCGAGCAATTCCTGCTCCTGGACACTGTCACCACCACTCTCTAGCCTGAGCTGAGTCACTGTGGAGGTATGGATCTGCAGCCACTCGTAGCCTAACAGCTGTGACCAAGGTCAGAAGTACAACAGGGATGCATATGCAAGAGTAAAAATTATGTTTCATCATTTTTTTGTGGCTATTATTTCATAGAAAGTCATAAGGGCTTTATTGTCAGCACTCCTGCTAAATCTTCGCTGAATATGGCCCTTGATTGCTAAACAAATGAATTGCATTCACTCTTTTTGGAGCAACATAGTCCATCAGCTTTATAGTCACTGAGAGTTACACCATTGATTTCAAAGGGAAAGCAACTAAGCATGCTATAAAGTCAGCCTTTGGAGAACTACTCATATCTGATGTAATGATGCTGAAGAGAAGCTGCAGCCCTGTGAAGATAACCCTGTTCTGATCTCAGCCCTGTCCCTGAGGAGTCACACAAACGCCGTGTGTGACCTTCCTGCTGCTGGAGCAAGAGTCAAAGTGCAATAGTTCACATTGCCAATCAAGCTAAGAAGACAGAGAAAAACACTACAATAATCCCTGGATATTTAAGAATTTAAAATATAGTAGCTAATTTTTTTTCTCTTTTAAGCGAGTTGCCCTCCATTTTCTCCTTTTCCTTCCCCAAATCCTGGTCTATATCTTGTTTCCCCACTAACAACAGTGGAGAGTGAAAAGCTTCCATCATAAAAACCTTGTTTACAGAGTAATGAATTTACTGCCTGACCTCATGTTTGCTAGTCTAGTCCATTGTCATCTTAAAGAAGGAGAGATGAGATGACCTATCATCTCATGCTGTATAGAATACATTGAACACACTGAGAAATTATGCTCGTTATTTTTGTGTAATAGCAAAACTACTGAAGGTAAATTTGGCAATCGGCTATTTTGGAATAGATTTAGAAACAAGGTTCTGCTTCAAAATCAAATATCCCTCCTAGAATTGTAATGAAATAAGTCTGCAAACACTCATCAGCAAGACTTTCCACTTTCCACTACTACAGAACTAAAACTTTAGCTGCTCTCCCTAGCACATCACATCTCTGGGCAGGGAGTAAAACTTTTCACATCTCTCTCTCAAAATCATAACACTGCCTTTCAAAAGGCAAGGAAAAAAGGCAGGAAAAAACCACAATGAAAGACATGACCACAAGGAATATTTGGAAAAAAACCTCAATTTCTATATTATCCTCTTTGTTCTTTATCTTTTGAATGCCAGATATAAATTTCTTAATCTATTTTTGCTTTGAATACTTGTAAGGATCTTACATTACTGCTGATATCAAACTTTCTAGGATAAGGGTGGAGAAGTTAAGACACCATACTCTGAACACAGCAAGCTTCGATTTCGTATGGCCTGGGGCCATATGCTTTTTTCTTCACGATATCCTAAATACAATGCAGAGTGTTATTGTGGGACTTAAGGTACATCTAAAAAGTGTCTATACGTTTTGGTCTGGAAAAGATTACCTTTTTTTATTCTAAAAGCTTCCTTCCCTTCTACACCTCTACTCATGTTACAGAGGAACTCTCTGCCCATGAATCTGGAAACCTGAATTTAACTTCATGGCTATAATTTAATTAAAAAAAAAAAAGCTGGTAAATAGGTAAATGTTTCTTGATATCTGAATTAAAAGACAAGACCGCATTACCTGCAGAAAGCAAACAGCACAGGGCACTTCACGTGCTATTTGCATCAGCGGACTTGCCTGATCCAAACAATACTGTGTTGGTCCTGGCTGCGTGACGCAGCACCTGCGTAAGGCTGATGTCAGATATGCTGGCAACCTGCACAAAGCAGTCTCTTCACCCTCTCATCCTCTCAATAGCCTTCATGCCACAGTACACTTGTGCAATAAATGTTTTAATTACTTCAAAAATATAAAATCAGAAAAAGTTTTTGAGGCGGCTGTTCCCTAAATAAGCAGAGGAGCTGCCACTCTGTATTCATCCTGACATTGATGAACCCCACACATTTTACTCCCTTCTCATTTTGTGATCTGTCATAACAAACTCGCCTCACTGAACCTCCAGTGAACCATCAGCAAAATGCTGGCAAGGGGAGCTGTCAGGGAAAGTGGGCTCCAGCCTCTTCCCTCTCTAGTGCTGTGCCCATCACCTTCACTCCTCAGTCAGCAGAGACAGAAGAACGCCAAGCATCTTCATGCACGTGCGGCTGGCGTACAGTCTGGCAGGAGGATGAGAGGAGCTGCCACCGAGGAAAACGGCAGTTGCTGCTGAAGAAATAGCCGGGAGCATCGCACCACTGATAACATAAGCAACTAATTACCATGCAAAGCACAGAGAACTGTAAGAAACAAGGCTGACTACATAGAATTCTTGAGAAACGAGATGTCATTTCAAAAAAAAAATGCTACATGTGTACAAATTTTAGTTCAGAGCATTACCTTATTTTTTCTTCCCTTACCAAGAGCCTTCACATAGAGATATCTAAAAAAACCTCTCTGAAAGCAATTGCCTATCTGTGGTACTTCTCTCGCCTTTCAAACCTT
This sequence comes from Tapera naevia, assembly GCA_033556795.1. Lineage (NCBI taxonomy): Eukaryota > Metazoa > Chordata > Aves > Cuculiformes > Neomorphidae > Tapera > Tapera naevia. Next base: position 20,766,222 of record JAUMJJ010000029.1, read on the forward strand.
TGTGCTAAAGAAGGAAAGAGAAATCTTCTGCAAGTATCTATTTCCATTTTAGCCTAAGAGATTTTTATTGTTGGAGCTCTTGGTGCTTGTATTTGGTCTGTGCTAAGTGTTTTTACAAAGTCTCCAGAAGTTACTGCATTTTGTCTTTATTATAAACGAGGTATGATTAAGATCTCCACAAGCCCGAGGTACATACTCAGCCTCTTCCACTTGGCAGGAGCCAGGCTAGCTGTGTTGCCACTTGAACACCAGTCATCTGCAACCAGCAGCATGGAAATGGCCAACACATATCCACTCTTTCTGCTTCCAGGGCAGGTCTCACCCCCATGGTTCACAAACACTGCATGGCACTGCCTAAAATGGGCAGTGAGATTTCCACTGGGGTCTAAAGTGAAGCTTCAGGCAGTAAATGTTGGTAGACAATAACCTAAATCCATGATTTAAAAAAATAGGAAAAAAATCCCACATTAATGGACCTTGAACTGAAAGCATATGACAAGGCAAGACAACAAAAGTATGAAGATACATATGCACACATGCAAATATGTATATATAACTTTATATAATCCATTTTCTATAAAGGAATTTCCAGTATGAAAAAGATAAGTAAAGTTCTTATCTTTTTACTTGCTCATACGTGAGGCCTCTGTGCGGTCGTGGAGAACTGTTACCGTTTCTCTTTGATTATTTCTCTGAAGAGATCTTAGCACCTTCAAGTCATGGAGTAAAGTGTTGGAATTTAACAGGAAGATGTGCCTGAGACGAGAGAGGTGACTTCTGGGGTTTCTGTGGAAATACAGCCAGGTGTGTAAAGGAATTTTTTGGGAGAGTTATTTCGCAGATGCCCATGAATGGTTTTTAGACATTCAAGGCTTAACTTGTGGTTGATTTCCTTACAGGCGCTACATCCTCCAAAAGGCTTTTAATGTAATGACTGCGCTGAACCCACACTGCGCCAGAGAGAAAAGCCTGGACTTCAGACCTCAGGAAAAGTGGGCTGGTCAAAAGATTAGATCTCAAAAATGTCACTTTTTTTGGCCTTCAGGAAATGCCTACTTTTTAAAACATATTTTCATTCTGAATTGGGATTGAGCAAGCACTTACATGTAGATTTTATCCTATTGGTTATGCTCCCACTAAAAATATAATAGTGTGACACAGTTGTCTTCAAAATGAAATTTTAAGAAGTATTCTTCAGTTCCATCAAGAAATAAAGATTTTAGCATCAAATTTTAAGAAACGTAAAGAAAATTTATAGTTGCGGAATCAGATATGGACTAAATCAAGAAGTCATTAACATTGCAATGTTTCACTCCAACTCCAAATTTGGTAATTGTCTACTTTAAGAAAATATTTTCTTCAAACAAGAATGAAGATAGATTTGGTCAAAATCAACACAGATGTAGACATTTTCATTTCTGATAAACTGGAACATCCATTACACCCCGAGTAGGAAAACCCTCTGACCAGAACTGAATTAAAACCAATATTCATTTTTTTTCTCCTCTGACTAATGACAATGGCATTTCCATCTTGATGAGAGACATGAGACCTACCAGCACTATTTCCATTTACTTTAACATTAAGGAGCTATGGTATACTGCAGTTCCCCTCATTTCACCAACAGGTGTTAGTAATGCTGGGCACTTCACAGTGCTTAAACAGAGAGGACTCCTTGTCTTTCCATGAGGATGCAGGCAAGTAGGGCTGAACTGGGTAGGATTATGCCAAAGGAAAAAGAAATTAAGATACTGTTGAGGGAGTTGTTGTTCCTGATCTCTGAAAGCTTTACTTTGCACTCGTGCTGCTCCTTAGTACTAATTCGGAGTGCTAAGGGCCACAGTCTGTCAATACAGTAGTTTTCTCCTGTGCTCTGTGCTGCTGCGAATTGCTGCTGCTTCCTTAGACACAAAGATGTACAGGAGGGAGATGGGGATGAACAGCTGAATTTTCCTCAAGCTCTGTGTCAGAAAGTGTTGTGCTAATTAAAGTTATTAAATCCGTCTAATTTACAGTGACTATTATTAAACTGTTACCCTTAATAAGCCCATTCTCTTTTGAAATGGAGACTTCATATTTATTATGAGGATTATTTTTCCTACCATGGGATCTTGCAACACTGTTCTTGGTTCAAAAGGGAAGAAGAGAAAGGTTAACAAAGATTATATTTCAATAAAAAAAAATGAATACAGAGCAAGTGATGAAAGCCACTTTGCTTTGCTTTAATTAAAGTATCTGGCTATACTAATTGGGATTCTCAGCTCAATTGGAATATCATCATGTCCCCACCTTGTACCAGGAATAGGGAGATGTTCTGGCTAATGGAAGAAGATGAATCAAAAATATCTGTACACAGAAATACCAAATGATTTGATAGAGTTGCCATTCACACTAGAAAGGGTGAGGCTAATTGGACAAGAGGACATTTTGTTCTTGATGAGAAACACACACTCAGAACGGTCTGCTCAGCAGCTCCCCCACATCCAAAGCAGGACAGCTTTTGGAGATTGCTGCCTCCAAGAAGGAAGACTGCACAGGAGTTTATATCCAGCGTTAGGCTGTGCTGACCCTTTATGCAGACCTGAGTGCAAGAAAGGATCCTGCCTTTGAGGTTAAGGCTGATTTTGAGGACGGATTTACTGCAGCTGCATAAGTAAAGGCACTCACTGTATTCTTGTGGTGGTCGTCTTTGTTTGTTTTGTTTTGTTTGGTTTTTCTTGTTTTGTTTGGGTTTTTTTTGTTGGTTTTCTTGTTTGTTTTTTTTTTAAATAGCTGGGAGATGAGGTTAGAGCAAAACTCCTCCAGTCAATGCCCATGACCTGCCCCAGAGCTTGAAGCACCTTCTGCCATGTAGTACCTGACTCGAAATACATATGGAAAGCCTGGGGTCAAAAAGTGAGGTGATCCTAAAGACTGCGGTCTGGATGGCTGCTGGGAGCTTCACCAGAGCTCACGAACCTTCAGCCCAGTTCAGAGATGATTCAGAATTGCTGGGTCATCTTCAAACTGATGAGATGGTCTGAGTCCAAGTCCCAGTGTTGACATCACAAAAAAATTAAGAGAATTAAACACCAAGAACCCTTCTGAAACCTCCACACTCCTAAGGGCCATCGAACAATCAATGAGACTGGAGCTGCATTGGTAACATTTCATCTAATAAAAGATGCTTTGGAGCTTCAATGAAACCTACTGGCAGATTGCTGGAGCAATTTTACAGGCTTTTACATTATATTCATAAAAATAAAAACCCAAACACACCAGAATTACACTGTGACCCAGAACAATAAATATGAGCTGTAATGGAGAAGAACTGCATTGTTCTATTAATAAAATATAAAGTTTTTATTGTTATTGGAAAAGACTGATTGTATCAAATCAATACCATGTCATAATATACTAATGTTTTTTTCACTAATGAAAAAATAGGGTCTGATGTAATTACACTCTCTTACTACACATTTGAAAAATATAATGGGATGGTAATAATGAAGATAGTAACTTGAAACTTTACACTCCTTACTACATTCTCAAACCTGGGAGGTGCTGAAAAAGTGACCTCACCTTTCAGTGAAGTCAACAGGAGCTGAAGGTAACTAGCATCCACCAAAATGCTGTCAAAACCCCCCTGAATGAACTCCACAGCCCAAATTACCACTGAAAAATAGGAAAAAGACAGTGTGGTCCTCTGTAAATGCCTTCAGCATACTACATTTTCTGTAGCACTGTATGCATGCTCTGAATGTATTAAGCAATTGGTTGCTTGACACAGGAGTCTATTTGTTGGAAAGTTTCCATTAATGGAGACCAGAGTCTTATGGACTTGCAGCAGGAAAGGCTTTTAGCCAAGATATGGGCTTCTATCCTCAGCTCACACAGTCCTTCAGCAGCCAACCCAGGGACCCTGCCCTGGGAGCAACAGAGATCAGCTTTTCTCCCCATTAGATGTCTGTTCTCCCTGCCACACCAATGGCCAATTAGTGTCAACTGGAATGTGGTATTTTTAGTGATGTGGCCACTTGTCTGCTAGAACTTGGACTGAGACCAATCAATTGTATTAATATATGGTCTATTTTGGTTTGGGGAGAATATATAACATCTGTAAGGCAGCAATAGTTGGAAAAACAAGTATTATGGAACTGTTAATCTTTTTGTGACATTTTAATATGAATATGCCATCAGCTAGTATAATATTCAATAAATGAAATGGATTATTCTGCCAAGATATCCTTTAAAAATGTTAATTAACAATAAATCAATAAAAACTATTCAACATGAAAATCAATTACATCCCTGTTTACATTATTTAACTCCAAACATTTCTGTTTTGTGTGCTTGCAATTAGCAAGCTATAAAAGATGCCATAAATAGGCGCATAATGAGAGGAACTGTTTATAAATGATAATTGGCATTCATTCCCACCGAACTAAAGGTTATGTGATTACAAACTATCACGCAGAAAGAGTTAAACCTCTCACAGACATAAGGTTTTACAGTACAGAACTCCACAGAAATCCCTCCCACAAAAGGCCCCAATGGAAGAAGGCCCCTGTACGTAACTGTTTGATGGAAAGAGTAACATCTATCAGGTGTTCCTTGAAGCCTCTTTACATCCATTTAAAAACAGCTCTTGGGGAAAAATCTTCCCTTTGGGCAGTGGTGGAGGGAATAAGAAATTGAGCCCAGCATGCAGAATTCATTATTGAAAAAACATCTTAATGTGAATAGTATCTCAAGCAACTAAAAAGGAAAAATATCAACATTGAAATGCTATTAAAAATACCGACGACCATCCTGTTAACAAAGCTGAGGACAGGATAAAGGAAACAAGGGTGGTTTCTGCCATGATGGGTAATAAGGATGTTGCTCTACCCAATACCCCACTCAAAGATTAGGGTCGAAGAAGGTCTGGCTTCCACAGAGGGATAGAAGAGGGTTACACAATCTTCATGTGGCAGCTGAGAACTGAGAACACTGAGCAGTAACCTATATCTCCAGAAAGTAACATCAGTAATTCTCATGATAGGTTGCTACACAGAGCTGAAAAAACCTGCTTGCTAGGGAGAAACAACCTCTCATTAATCTCTATTGCTGAAAACCACCTTATCAATTGTAGAGACTGAGACCATACCTAGACTTAACAGGTAAAAATCTGGAGACCAGAGTAACATTTAGTTTTCTACTAAAGTCTTTTGCTAGTCCAAGGATGTCACCAACATCTGTTAGTTTTGGCTCTGGCAATGTCTCCTCTCCAGTAAAATACAGCTCGTTCTTTCACTGTAACTGTTTTTGTGAAGGCAACAATCATCAAGAACCCTTGATGGAATAGATCTGAAGCCCGGGCAGACCAATGAGCATCTAGTGATAAAGCCAGAAGAGTACAACAACCTATTTGCAAACCCAGAGAGAAACCAACCACTTTTCCTACCTTGTCTGGGCACAGCTGATGCAGATTTACTTTTTTTTTTTCTGGATCGCGAATTAATTTTGGCCTGAAAGAGTTACATTGCAGTGCCTTCCTTGATTTGCAAAAATTACAATTGCTTCATGAAAAATATGGATTAGGTTTGGGAGGTTTTTGAAAAAAAAAAGTCTATTACGTGTAAGGATCACATGCATTGGTTTGAGAATAACTGCTTAGTCTCATTGCTAAGACTTCAAAACCATATTCTGGTCATGGCACCTATTTGCCCAAGAGGGTTATAATTTGGATATGCGAAGTTTTATCAATGAAGATGAACAATTGTATGCATCCGTATCTTTAAATCAATCCCTTAATGCCTCTGGTCAGCTAAGGTGGATTCTCTTAAAATCCACATTGAAGTTGATAAATAGCACAATTCTACAAGCTGCAGTGAAAATCTCAGCAGAGCTTTATTGTGCTCTCAGCATTCCCCTGAAAGCCAAAAGAAAAATCCAGCCATACTGTGGTCACTGACAAACAGATGAAACACAAAGTTACTGAAAACAGTACTGTCTAAAGATTTTGCAGAGTTAATAAGACACGTAAAATTGAAAATAAAATGTCAGTGCTGCAATGTCTATGGGGTCAGGCATTAAATTCCTTCCAGTCAAGAATGTACATGACACCATGTATATAGCAAGGTACACATATATATATGTATATCTGCACCATACAAAACTTGTCTGCAAAAGTTTCCTGACAATGCCCAAACCAACCATCTGCCAAATCTTATCAACTGCAGCCTTAATATGCAAATCAATAAATTCAGCGAATTTTTCCTGTTTTCTCTTTCTCAAATACCACTGAAAGTTTTGTTTTCCCATCAATTCATCATAGGTCCATACCAGTACTCTTTGATAGAGGACAGAAAGCTCTTTGGCCTGCCAGGCAGGAAGCAGGCACTGCTGTCCCACCTTGCAGAGAATTTACCTCCAGAAGTCAGGATACCTCCATATCTGTAAAACCATCTGCCCCAAGGAGTAGCAGCTGCCCAGCAATTGTCATTGCTTTCCTGTGGGCTCTGTTCCAGCACCCTACTGTTTGGGCAATGACAAGACCAGAAGCAGAAGAATAAATAATGTCCTAGGTTTGGGCAAAATTTTAGGTAGCTCCCAAATAGTCATATGCAACTAGTTAACATTTTTTGATGGATCTTACACTGGTCCCTCAGGCTTGGAGGACAAAAGATTGGCTTAAAATTATCTTAGTTCATTCTCTTTTCACTTTCACTTTTCTTTCCACATATTCTTTAAATGGAGATATTGCACCCAAAAGTCACAACGCTTTCTGATTTTCTTTTTGCCTGTCTCTGCTACAAGTAACAATGAAATATAAAAAGAAAGTACAAAGAAAAATGGTCTCAGCTTTTCTGGGTTTTGTGTCTTTGGAAGAGTCTGCTTGTCCTTCCAATAGAGTAGACATTTGCCAGTTCCCATCTGTCTTCACTGAGTTCTCCCACACAGGTAAAGGCTAATGGAGCATCACTTATAAAACCCAGAAATACAAACTGTACAAACCACCACTATTGGCCATGTTACTCGGGGACAGTAACTGCTTTTCACTGACACATTAGCAGTTTGCTTTTTAACACAAAAAAAGAGCAACAGGTCACTTTATAACATGAGGGCGTGCCTGGTGTACCAAGGCTGATGCTTACAGAGAACTGATCGCCCAACAGCCTTACTAACAAAAAACGATATAAAATCCTGTGTGCACCAGCATTTGCACACATGCATCACACAACACCATGGTGGGAAAAAGAAGGAAGAAATTGGCAGTTACAGTAAAGTTTCACTTTTACTGGGTTGCAGACCAAAATCACTACTGCACCACATGAGAGTGGGTTGTGAATTTTCTCAGAAGGGTTAGGTTGCCCTTAGGTTTGGTTTAGGCTTGATTTCCAAAACTTTGTTTTTATTTGAAAAGGTAAGCTAACTCTTGGATTTCTCTTTTTATTTTTTGAACTGGTGAGGCAATCTTCCACTTAAAAACAGGTTATTTTGTCTCTGGAGGAAGAAATTTTCAATGTAGCCCCAATTCATCTTAAATATAAGCTAAATGGAGAGAAAATCTCTAATACTGCTACAGATCACATATTTCCATTTAGGTCAAGTACAATAAATCGGAATTTTTTAAGCTGCAGTCCCTGTATAAACTAGAAGGTTTTGTGGCTCCTCAAATTATAACAAAGTGTGCAGAAAACAGGAGTACAGTTGGAAAGCCTTTGAGATGAGTGGCCACATGCTTCCCTTTTGTTATGTGATCTTGATGAATTTATTTGTGTGGCTTTTATTCATTTTTCAGGATGTTGAATTTTATTGTTCTCTACTGTCTTTCACACTTTTATTTTATACTTTTTTTCCTTCGGTGTAACTGAAGGTAATGCAGCCCTGGGCCTATTGCCCCCCATTTCTTTGATCTGGCAGTGGATATCAACAAAGAAGTTATTTGTTCTCAACACATTAAACCCTTCTGTGTAGCTTTTTACAAATTCTGTTATGCAACTTTGATACGGCCTGGAATGAGTTGTCAGGTACTGAAAGGCAGGGGAGCACAAAGACCTCTCCAAAAGTCAAGCTATGAATGGTGTCATCTTGCTGTTTCACTTTCAAAGGTGGCTCATACAGGTTTGCTGAATAGGAGTCGTTTGACAGCAGACATCTGAATTTGTATCGCAGACTCCAAGATACCTTTATAAGAAACTTGAATATCTTAGTTGAGTCCTGAGGATCAAAGCTTCCTATGTAATAAACCTATCATGGGTTACCCAGGGAGATTTTCAGTATGGGTAACAAAGGCAGCTGATTTGCCTTGCATAACAAGGTACCAATAGAATATAAGAGTTGCGATCAATACTTTAACTATTGAGATAAAAATGTAACTGAAACTCGGGAATTCTATTTAGGTCTCATAACTCACTTTATAAACCATCTTCTGTAATTTTAAAACACGCTTGCATCAAGTGTTGCTTGAAATAAATTAAATTTTCATTTTTCAAATCACAATACTAGAACAGTAAGTAGAATTGGCAGTATAAATGAATATAATACATAAAACACAAACAGCTTTTGGCTAGTTTTTGTATACAGCATTAGAAACAGAGAAACGCACATTGTTTCTCAGTGATCTCCATTAAATATATTTCTTATGGGTCTGAAATACTCCAAACTATTTGCTTTGGATGAGAGAGGATGCTCTGTATTTATGATACATGATACCACATTGTCATCAATTGTCATGCTTTGTTTATAGGACTGAATAATTTGTAATCATCAGATTACTATGTTTAGTCTGCACTCTGGTCTTCAGAGAAAGCGTATTAAACAGATCAAATCCTTGTATCATTTATTTGTTTGCTTATGAAAGGAATGATGAGCTATTTGTTCCCCTGAGGATTAACTATTTAGTGAAGGGTTTGGAGTTGCAGGTGCAGATTTTTCTTGGAGAGGAGAGAAGGGCAAAGTTGTTCTTGGGCTCTGATTTTTAATCTTGTGCCCATATTGCCATGTAGGGACAGTAGGTAATAACACCAGGAAAAAAAGAAGAACGTGCAAAAGGTAATGCATATTCTATGGGCTTCCTTCACCTTTCTGTTTCCCCTTCCCCAGCCGTACTTCCAGCAGCATTACCTGCATGTCTTCCTTGCAGATGTCACTCAAAACCACCTGCAGCCAGCTAAATATTTGGGCAGGTAGAGGACAAGGAAGCTTCACCAAAACATAGGTGCACCTGTACCATTTGCAGCAACAGGTACTTCGTGAAGAACAGAATGAAATATCCTTGACAAAGTCCTCTCTTTTTCATAATCCTTTTTCTGCTGGAGAAATATGGCTATGAAACAAGGTACTCTAGCAAGGGTTACAAGCAAAGACTTTTAGCTGTTTCTGTGCAGAGGAAGGCATAGCCCTAGCAGGTAGGAACCAGCCAGTCACCTATGACTCTCTGTAAGGCTGGTGAAAAAATGCACACTAGATTGCAATCCCCACCTTATTTTAATTTTATGTAGAATTTATACTATAAACACAACAGGACTCTAAATACCTGCAGATGGGAAATCAGTCAACAGCTATGGGCTGAATAACTGTAACACTTATCCCTGGGGACTGTAAAGGCACAGCAGCCCATCTGCACAAATCACCTACGCAGGTTGGTGCTTCGTGTCTCAGGCACAGTGGAGTAACAGTCACTGCTCACTCACTGCCCAAGCTACCTTGTTGATGGCGCTATTATAGGAACTCCAGTTATAAAGAAACAACAGGATTACTCATTCCGAGAAAATAATTACAAAGTCAAGCCATCTCCTCTGCTGAAGAGTGCCATTTGCTCATTTGTCACCCGGAATATCTCTACCTCTAAGCGAAATTAAAAAAAAAACAGTAAGAATAATATAGAAGGCAAGCTTACATTTCCATCCTTATCTCTCTGAACCGATACTCTCTTGGAGGTCCCTGCTTGCATAGCAGCTGCTGAATTGCTACAGTTTACAGTCTGGCATATTAAAATAAACCAGCACTGATTTTGGCAATTTGCAGTCATGCAGTTGCTGCTGCTGCATAAACAGACGATGGATCCCTACAGTAGAGGCAGGAGCTTGTCATTTGTGCCCACTTGAGTGTCAGACCGCTCAGCTTGGTCTATACAAGTACTAACCACAGCAGACACTGAAATGTGAACATACCCAGTCACCCATTATTTGCTTTTCATTGCAGTCCAGAGCTCAATCAATGCTACGAATGCTTAAGATGTGGCATATCCTGCCTTTTGATGAGATGGGAAGAATTAAATGGAGATGTCTTGATCAAAAATAGTCTTCAACCATCTGCATTTTCCATGCAGGCACATTACTATGAAGGCTTGTATAGTACTTTACAAGCACACAATCAGAAATACATATGTAAACAGATGCATATGTAATACAGCACATCTAGATAGGTAGCGGTATTACTAACTTTATGTATGGAATAAGGCAACAATTCCATATGGGCAACACTACATATTTTTAGGCAGGATAACAAAAAAACTACATTCTGTAATCTATAGTGTTGGAAACATTTTAGGAAGGCAGAATGCAACTCCCCCAGAAAATCAGGGTATCAATTGAAAAAAACAAGTGCTAATAAACCCTGCCCCCGCCCCCAACCTAAAATGAGCATTCTGAAAACAAACAGACCTCTCCTCAAGACCCCTGCTTTTCCAAATCAAGTCAGCAGACTTTTTTTCCAAATGAAGACAGCTGGAGCCTCAGGCTCAGTCCTTCAAGGGACAGCAGACAGGACATAGTGCATACTGAAGCACTATCCCCAGGGCTTTCACTCACAGCAGCTGGGTTTGGCCATGAGCTGCCAACAAGAAGAGGTCCACAAGGACACAGCAGCAGTTTGCCATTGGTGCCCAGAAAGACCTCTAGCACATTTTGGAAAGAAGAGTAACCGATGTTTCTGCCCACCCCATCTCCTGGGCAGACTCAGGTCACAGTGTTACAAAATATCTCCACAATTTTCTCCTACGTAGGTTCACCCACAAAACATGAAACAGCAAAAATCTGTAGACAGTATTGGTGGCTGACTAGCAATTTCTTCAGAAATTAAAAAGATAACTAAAATATTGATCTTAAGTTCCAGATGATCAGCACCCCCTTGCTCATGGAAAAAATCCATACAGAATTAAATGCAAGGAAATACATTTTCCTCCATGCCACTACCTGCTTTACTGGACTTCTTGGAAGGAGTGGATGGATCATGGCTTTGGCAAGGCAAAGGAAAACAAGATCGAACAATCCCACCTCGTATCACACTGAACAAATCAAAGCTGTACGTGATCTTCTTTTACACACTTTCACAAAAAGCTAACTGAGCAATTGATGCGCTCCCCAAACAATGAAAATTAATCTTTGATTTAAAGTGATATCACTACTGAAGGTCAGATATCAGAGCTGGCCAGGGCCTGGAGGTATTTTTAAAAGGCATGTAGATGTAGCAGTTAGGGACATGGTTTAGAGCTGGAGTTGGCAGTGTTAGGTTTACGGTTGGACTCAATGATCTCAAAGGTCTTTTCCAATCTGTGATATAATTATTGCTGAGCAGATCTACTGCAGGAAGAGGGAAGGTAGGTGAAATTACAGTTTGCACTCAGTAAGTTTCTAAACTCTAAAGTTTGCCACAAAAGCATTGTCTTCTAAGACAAACCATAAAAATACAATTATTGTAATAGTGCGTAATTTACCAAAATATTTTGACATTTTTCCAGAGATAGTCTGTTTCCTGGTATTTGCATACCTTTGACTTCAGAGTATAGGCATGTATAAGCACTAAAGAACGCAAGACAGCAAGTTATTATTTACTGATTAAGGAGTAGCTGGGCTTGAAGTTTGAAATATTAGCATTCCTATTTCATCCTCATCCTTACAGAGGAGGAAGGAGGAGACATGAAATACAAAGTTTTCAACTCATAGAGATTCTGAATTGAGGACATTAATGCCATAAATTCCTCCTTTTTGCTCTTTTGACTTACTGCTGTCTCCTACTATATCCAGGTCAGCCACATGCAACTCACATTTACTTTGCTGAGATGGCAAAGGTTACACAACTCCAATTTTTTTTTTCCATTTCTAAGAGAAATGAATCCAAACTCAGCTAATTTGTATACAGCTGCAGGCAATATAAACATGGCTGGTTAGAATTCTTTATATAGTATAAGCCTTTGTACTCCATACTTCATGGAAGTTAATAAGTAGGTGTCAAACTCTGAATTAAAATTCCCAGAAGAGGACACAGCACAAAGGACAATAAAAATGATTTTTAAATAATCATAGGGATAAATAGCATCCACTTCTGACAAATGTAAGTGCTGGCATAAAATGTTATTAGGCTACAGAGATTTTCTTTTGTTCAGGAAGTATGTTTTATTCTCCAGCAGTGTCATTCATCATCCTAATGAGCCCTCAAAATGTAAATTAAATAGCAAGGACTGATTCATTCAAAAACATCTTTGTGCTGTGTGTTAAACCATTTTTCTACTTTTATCCTTACATATTGGTTCATTTTTTCAGTGCAAAATAACCCCTCGGCCCTTGTATACTTTAATGGCCAAGTTCAAGCAAAGAATCTTTTCAGTAAGCACTGTTTATTAATTTGTGCTTTTGGTACAGCAATTTTTTTTAAAAAAACAAATTAATTTAAAAATGTTGTGCCCCTTAAATTTTATTTGATCTGGAAAATCTCAGAAACCTGTGCATGCATGTGTTTTTTTTTTATTCAGTGTCACTTAGTCCACGGAAACCCTCAATGGAAAAGGATTAGTAGAAATTTCAAGCAGTTCTAATTTAGTGAACTGAATACATTAGCAACTAAGGAAACAGCATATTTTTGGTAATGGCAGAAAAAAAAAAGAAAAGAACCCAGAGTCATGGGCTAAACTATTTCAGATTTCTTGTTATCTGTTGATAAGGACATTACACATTCTTACCAGGAATGCAGAAAAGAGGTTTCATACTTGACCTGAATTTATGCATGAGCACACACACAACAACTATGACAAGGAACGGGGCTTCTCTGGAGCCAATCCAAAAAAAACCAAAAGGAACAGGAATGGAAAACCCAGCAAAAGCACGTCTGGTTTTAGTATGATTAGTCTTCACTCTGTTTCTTCCCTTCTCTTTCCTTTTCACTGTAAATTACTTTCAGGGTTATTTTGTGTGTATATATGTTAGTGTGTGTGCAAAATGAAGACAGAAATATTGATAGAGAGAGCAAAGTTTTCCTGATGACAAGAATGCTGCTATTAAACTGCATATGGAAGATTTAAAAGCCACAATCTTCAGAGTAAATTGTATAAAATCTCAGCATTCAGTGACATTATCCCTTTATGAGGTTAAAATGCTGGAGAGAGACACCAGGGGTTACAGTGAAAGCATCCAGCTGTGAAAGACGTAAATACACGTATGGTGTCTTGATGCCAGGGATCCAAAAAGTGTCCCTAGACCAATACTTCTTTTATTACAAACCCAGAGAGAGATGAGTGATGCATTGGTGTAATTGAGTTAAGAAAACCTAAAGACTGGGTTAAGTGTTACAACTTCTAGCTACAATATCTTTGATGACAGGTGACCTTTCAAAGGGTTTCTCCTAAAAAAGTTAAAATGGTGATTTATCGAAGTTCAATGATGGCTACACGCTGCAACTGTTAAAGCGACCATACATGTAATTAGGTTAAACTCCACTGAACCAAAAGAAGAAAAGAAAGATCAGGACTATGGTATGAAATATTATCACTTAAGAAAATTAAGCATCATGAACCCTCGCTGAGAGAACTTAATAAACCATCTATCATTTATCTTTGAGTGCTGATTCAGAAATCAGACTGGCATTCAAAACTGCAGTGATTGATTAAAATAAATGTGTACAGTATAGGAGTTTATAAATGAAGACAGTAATTTACAAATTAAGGACAGACTTCATGCCTGCAGAATATGTTGCTGAAGCTGAAAATACATTTGAAGATACTTCAAATATATTCAACTTGTATGAAAGAGTTGCATGATGCAAAAGCTCTCTGAGTTTAGGCTTTGTTAGATGAAAGGCCTGTCTTTCACACGCTTGTGTGTATACAACACATTTATGTACACTACCTATATTTTGACTAATTATTCTTTTTCATGAACACTGATGTATTTCAGGAGCTATTATTACCTCATTTTTTTACACTACAGTGGAAACACAGATCCATGGATCTCATAGATACTGCTGCAAATGACAGCCTCTCATGGCAGTTTAAAACGAAAGCACAAATAATGAACAGAGGCGCCAGAAAAATCTTCCTGTTGGACCTTAGGCCACCTGAGAAGTCAGAAAACAGAAAGTAAGCAATGAATACTCTTTATTCTCACTCTCTAGCAATCAGAAAACAGTGAGACTCTGCATTTCAATATCGTGTTAATAGAAAAACGATTCACTATTTATAGGTTTATTCACAATGCCACAATTTTAATTGCATACTTAGAAATTAACAGGGCAAGGCATTGCAGCTTTTTGGGTTTGTTTTTGCTTTTTTTTGTTTGAATTTCATTTTTAAAATCTAATAGAAACAGTGACAAAGGAAATGCTAATGAGACGGATTTGCCCTTGAGTACTCCTGGCTTTCCTCAGCATTGCTGACGCCTCAGTGCTTCCTGCAGTGCATGGAGAGGCTACCTGAAGGTTAGCCACCAGTGTCATACAGAATTTGCAACCTCTGCTCTTCTTGGGCACCTGCAGCCATTTAAAATATACCCCAAAATAAATGCTGTCATTTGGGACCCAGGTATGGTCCAAACAGTGGACTGTTTTGCTTCTTACCTTGCACTTCCAGGAGTGATGTACAATGCAAGAAGTTGGTTGCTGAATTTGAAACGATGTGTGCTGTTGCTGATTCAGGCACCGTGAAAAGCACAGTCCACAGCTGCCAAACAGCCTCCAGCTCCTGGCCACATGCCACTAGTGCTAGCTTTGATGAGGATGGACTGATGATAGCTGAGATTACACTGGAGTGACAGTTGCCACCATCATGCTTTGGACTGGTCGGTGGCAAGGTGAAATCCAGAGGCATCACATTTTCCATGACGAGCCAGCAGCAATGAAATGCTGGGGCTAAAAAGCTGTCCTCTGGACAGCAGGAGGATGGTGTGCTGTAGTTCAATGCCTTCATCAATTGCTCCAAATTAAGGAGGTGGACAAAAATTAGGAGTGGTTTTGTCAGATTAGCCAATGTTTGTCAATGATCCTTCCCACAACCCCTATCAAACCTGGTTCAGCTCCAGTTGCTTTCCCTGGTGGACAATCAATGTCTACTAAAGGACAACACAGGGATCCTCTGAAGGGGTAGGCAATCATAGAATCTCTCCAGGCTTCAGCAGTTCCCCAAGACTGCCAGTAACAGGCGCAGACAGACTTTTTTAAGCAAATGACAGGATGGGAGGTGGATGGCATTGGGTCGGCAAGGGGGCCATATCCTTACAGGATTCATCTCACTGACAGTGATAATGTTGACAACAATGAAGGAAGTGAAAAAGATCAAAACACAAAGGAAGCAGCAGAATTAAGCTCATCTGTGTAAAATGTTCTTGTCTCCCCCGAGCACATCATCCTGTTCCTCGGCTGATTTCATTTGCTGCTGCTTACTGCATGGGAGCTATTGGTGTGTCTGACTCTGGCAGCATTAGCTACTGCTCCTCCATTCACTTGAGGGTTTTCTGGATTGTACAGACTCAAAAAAATGACCAATACAGAGAGAACTGGGAGGAAATGACAGGGACTGAGAAGAGAAAATTCTTTATATAGTGCAGTTTAGCAGGTTTTTCTATACTGAAAGTTACAAATCTTCTCCAAATATCCTCGTAGAGCACAAAGGAGTTATAGGCAAAATGCAAAAAGAATGGGTAAAATGTAAATGCTGAAGAAGAAAAGATCTTGAGAATGCTGCAGAATGCAAATGAAAATTGAACATATCAGACATCTTTTTCCTTGGTGTTCTTAATCCTGTACTTGAAATTTTAGAAACAGAATGAGTGCTCACAGGGTTAAAATCAGAGGTTTTTTTCAAATAACGTGTATTGAGTTAATTCAGTGATAAATGATGTCTGCTAATACATTTATTGAAATAATTTTAACATGTTTCATGTCTGTACATGCCTTTTTCACTATATTTACTCTGTATCTGTTGAAGATTTTTAGATAAGTTGAACAATTGTATGATCACATGTAAGCATGGCATGCTTGTAAGATATTGCAGATATGTATCTAGTGGTTCTTAGTTCAGCCGAAAACAATACGTTGCATTATTTTAGAAACAGCTCGTGATCACATAATGAAACACCAAATTACAATGCATAAATCTAATGAGAAAAAAAATAGGATTGTCTTTAAGATTGCTAAATTTGAGCTACTACATTATTTCTGAGAGCTTCATTTTCAACTAATGATGTTCTAACTGGAGAAGTAAGTAAGCAGAAGGCAAGAAGCAGTTGCTGTCCCCAAAACACGCCACCATTAAAAAAGACACAGGGGACACCATGTGTGGAGAGGAATAAAACATGCCAGAGAACTGAGTAGACTGGTGACTGGTTTGGATTTGTCAGCCTTTTAGTGCTTATTTTTAATGAATAAACATCTTTGGTGTATGCTGTAGGCCAGATGAACTCCTTGGAGACCCTGAATAAGGGAAGAGAGGTGATCCTGTGGGTCATTTCAGCAGATCTGTGGTTGCAGGGAGAAAGGCAGGAGACATGGTGTCCCTGCTGAAGCAGAGCATTTAGTCCGTAGGGGACAAGGCTGAAGAAGAGGGTGGAAACAGACATCAGTGGCTTTGAAGGGGAAAAGAAGAAATGTGAATTTGACCTGGTAGACAAGAAATGGGATGACATAGACAGATGGAAGGTGATCTTTGTGAGGCAGTTTTGTAGGAGCAGAATGAGAAGACCTTGCCTTGAGCCTAGAGATGAGATACACTGAGCCAAGAAACTGCCAGAGCTTGATGTGCTATGTGAAGGCATGGATGAAAGGGAAGCAGTACCTGGGCATGCTCTCAGGTGCACAGGATGAGAGGAAGGGAAGAGTCAGGGTGGTGCTGCAATAACTCCAGCTGAAGCACATTGGAATCTCTCATTTTTCCTGGCTGGCTTCCACTTACTGCCTGACAGATTGCCCAGGTTTCTGAAAACTAGTTAGAGGATTTAAAAAAACCCATAGTTTTGCCACAGAGTCATTAGCAGACTGAGTCCCTGATATCTCCACCTCTGTTGAGCTACAGGTCATTCACTCAGAAAACACATTTTCTCCCAGACATGACAGTAAATGTGGCAGAATTTTCCCCTTTTTAACATAACAACACTGATAAAAGCAGTACCATTTCTAATGTTGGCTGTGACCCAGTCCTACAGTCATGCTCATATGCTCATGCATTTCATTAAAGGTGATGCATGAAATCACTTAGTGTACTTGACTCCTTTAAATACACTGACAGAGAGTCAGGTAATTTATGGTTTGTTTTCTGTACAAGGAAAAGCCGTATTTGGATATACAAATTCACATGTAATAAATTAATATACATGCAATTAAAAGTAAATGTTTTTACAAATTTAATTATATGACTCTTGTACCCAATATTTTGCATAAAAATAGGCAAGAGAATAACCAAAATGGTATTAAACAGCCTACTGCCAGAAGACTGTGAAAAAGAATATGTATGGGAGCTTTTAAAAATACAGGCAGCATTTTTGATAGAATTATGTGTTAGTTCAAGGGCCACTTTCTGCTCCAGCACACACAGTCAGGTCTTCTGGAATTCATGACCACTCAAAGCCTTTAATGAAAGCTGAGTACATTAGTCAGAATAAACTAATAGCTCTGTCTTTGAAGATAAACTCAGTTTTTCTTGCTTATTCCCACATACACTAAAACGCAGGGACACTACGAGTGTCATCATCATGTAAGACACTTGCTATTAAATCTATTCTCAATACAAGGGTGATCTGAGGTATGTTTCAGAAATCTTTCTCTTTGTCTGCTCTAATCCATCAGACTCCTTTCAGCTAAAACCACCACATTTATACATCAAAACTGTATTTTTTAAGTAAAGCTGTCACTTTTAAGGCATGCATCTTCTCAGGAAAATGTCAGGGATGTTATACTTGAGTGTCCTTCTGCCCAAGAGGCCAACGGAGCCTGAACAATGAAGCAAACAAGACAGCTAATCAATAGCAGTCACAGCACTATTTTTTATCCTCCAACATCTTAATTTTCAACTCGGTACACATCATTACAATAGGAAAACAGGACAGTCAATCTCCATTAGGTTCAAGCACTGTATGAAAAAAATTAATTTGGCTGCCATAAAAATGATGATACAACCGCATGCCCTTAAACCTTTTAAATTTATTCTACATTTATAGAAAATACTTGGATAGGCAGATTGCCTAGATATGAAAGCAGGAGCATATTGACTTGTTTTTTCCTGTTGGCACAATGTATTTCTTACCATAATGATTTCCTTAAGCATTGGAATACATCCTGCAAATTTTTTTAGGGCTTTGGTATAAAGCAATTTCACAAGAACCTGTGTAACTAATCAGATTGAAGGTTCATGAGGCCAGTTTCTCAGAAGTATGTCAGTGGGACTGAGTCTCATTGCTAGCTCTAAAAAATATCGTTTAAATTTAGGATTTTCAAAGGGATTTAGTTGTTCATAAGCCATTCAAATACAAGTGATGAGGACCAAACTCCCTTTGGCTATTTTGACAAATCCATTTCCAGAATCTATTCATTTTCACGTTTAATTTGAGTTCAAAGAAGTCAAAGTTACAATTCTCCTCTTCCTCCATGCTGACTGCTTTCAGCACCTGGAACACTGACCTTATGTCATTTACATGTGCATGCATATATGCATACAGGCAAAAATCACTGAAGTGGGCTGGCATATGGTAAGAAGCCTTGCTGGTGCTTCAAACACATACGCTGGCACTTGCCACACAGGGAATGGGGTAGAAAAGAAAAGCATGCAGAGACTTATAAGTCTCTCTCCCTCTATGTCTGTTAACATCCTATTAGGTTGTATATTCAAGAGGGGATGCATGCATAACAACTTTCTCCAGTAAAACATTTCAGCATCTGATATGCTAAAGTGCAGGTGGGACACTGTTCATGCAGCCAGATCAAAATAATATAATTTCCAAAGCTATTTCAAAGTAAAAGTGGGTAGTCTTACAGTTGCCAATTATGATGTGATTCTGCTTCGTCAGACGTGCTGATCTTCACTGAAACTGGAGACATTAATTCATTTATAAATAGCCCCATGTTTCAAAACTTTTGCCAATTTTGAACCTATTGGTAAATAGATTTTTTGTTTTGGGCTAATAAGCAATCAATACTCAGTCTATAGGCATGAACTCTGAGAAATGGGACTTAACTAGAAGAGAAAACGTGAGGAATGTTTCTGCCAGAAAATTTATTCCACATCTGCTATGTAGTGTTGATTTACAGCAGTGCTTTGTTTAAAAATTTCAAAATATACTTGATATTCAGCACATTTATAGCCATACATATACATTACATTAGAGATACAGGACAGACAAATAAGACAGAACTTTTCAGTGCTTTAGCGTAGCACCACCATAAAAGATCTCTGGGAAAAAGAGTATTGCAGCTTTTGGAGAGTGAAGTTCAATCATCTATCAGCCATTCTGAATGCTTTTTAGTCTATTTTCTCTCTTTTTTCCTGTTTGATTCAGCATGAAAATACTTGTAGGATAGCCACAGGTTTTCTTATAGGTCCAGGACATTACAATAATGGTCCCAATGGCTTTGGTACTTCTGGAAAGTTATCTACTCCCAAGACCTTTTTGCTGTAAGGCAGTTCTCTTCTAACTATACAGCTTGAAATAGGTTCGTAGTTTTGTTTAGTTTTTAATATTATTTATCCCTGATTATGCAAAGAAGTGAAGGTCATGATCAACCTGTGGTCTACATGAAGTTTGTGCAATGACTAACTTTAAAACTATGCATGCGTTTTAGTTTTCATCTGGATCAGAACTTTTCCTTAAAACGTTTTTTTGGCTTTCACACAAAACCTGAAAATGTATTTTAATTATACTGTCCTTCGAAGGAAAGTGATTTTCTAGTTTACATAGATGTAACGAAGCTACAGAATTCCTTTCCTCTGGAGAAAATTAATCTTTTGGCAGGTCTTAAGAAGAAGGAAATGTACAGTGAGATAATTCTCTCTCTGGATGATTTAATGATTATCAAGGGATGCAGCTAGAAACGAATGGATAAAAGCACAGAAAATGTATTTGGTTTTTATATTAGATGGGCTTGTTGAACACTTCATCACCAGGAAACAAAAGAGAGTGAAAAGCCCTTAGAGAGAACTTTATTCACAGAAGACCTATGCTTTACTGAAGACTCTTTGTGGTACCTACCAGCCAATGCCTAGAGGTTGTGCTGGCTTTTCACACTTTTTGATCTACATCCTAAATATGTAGAGGGCCACTGCGCCTTTGCTTTTTGCTCTTAATAGGAATGTTGGAGTGCAGTACACTTCCATCAAGGCACCGTAAACATATATCAAACATATATCATTAGTTCCTGCTGATGGCAGATTGTGTTTCTGTATGAGTGATGCCAATGGAAGCCAGAACAAACCTATTTTAGATAAGGATTGAACGAAGTGACAGCTGAAAGCATGACAACCAAGTGAGAGCACTTGCTATCAGTTGTTTTTTTGGCAAAATTTGGTGAAGAGTGTCCAAGATTTAAATCTAGCTGGGGCTTAGAACATAAAGGTAGTCAGAAATGAGCACATTTATCCCAGGTAGAAAAGGAACTGGCAAGAAGTAGTAACCTTCCAAACTTCAAACTATGGCTTGTTTTTTTTGCCAGTTTCTACATTTTTTTTTTCGGGTCTCAAATATTCTGCTTCTGGAAAGGTCATTCTCCTTCCAAGATAACTTCCTTAAGGAGCTTCACTGTTTCATAGAAACATGCAGAAGCAGGCACACCCTGTATTTTCATTTCAAATTTATATTCCATTTTTTATGGACAGGTGAGTAACATGGGTGGTGATCAATGAGTGTCCAGGATACAAAACAGTAAGAAAGCTGATTTATACCTTGGATTTTCCACTTACCCCTTTCATTCCACCTATCCTCTTCATCCTTGTCCATCTGCTCAGAAAGGACAGTAGAGTCACACAAAAACTTCCAAGTCATGTAGTGCCTATTAGTCCACCTCTGCCAAATTCTGCGATAACTACTCTACAACTCCAAGCAGATGAGCACATTATGGCTAGGATGGAATAGATCCCTAATGGACCCCTTTTGTCCCCCTGTCCAAATGGGATGAATTCACGCTTCTTGACACCTGTTGAACTTAGGCTTTCCATATCATCCCTGACCCAAACAACAGACTGGTTTAGGACTACCTATTTTCCAACTTTTGATAGAATAAGCTCCTCTCAGTTTAGTATAACTGAGCAAATAAAATGTTCTCTGCTGCACTCTGTCCAAATGCTGTTTCAGTGACATCCTGCAAACTGGAAACTCCACACCGCCCTCAGGAACTCCCTTGAATATTACCCTTCTTATCCAGTTTTTACATGTTCAAAGCTTCCAGGGATAAGAGAGTGGAGATTTTCTTCTGTATGTGTGCATAATTCCTGTTAATGCTTGCAGGAGCTACATCTATTCATCGGATGAAGTATGTAACCTGTTGTGTATTTTTTCATTTTCTTTCAGGTCACTCATCTCTTCCATCCTTGTATGAAAATAATTGGTAGCAACACAAGACTCAGAAATGTCTTAGCTGTCGCATAAAGCGGATGCCAGCAACGTCAGTATAAAAAAACCTACATGTTACACTGTTTCAAATGCAGAGGTAGTATGAGAAAGAACACACAGTGGTGTGCTATGCATCATTTAAAACCAGACATACTCTTCCGCCCAGATCCTTGTCACTGACAGTGTAATATATGTGGTTTTTCCCCCTTTAACTTTTTATGGGGTTTAAACTTAAGGCTTTTTTTGTTTTCCTTTTTTTTTTTTTTTTTTTTTTAAACAAAGGTCATTTACTTAGCTACAGAAAAATAAAAATTCAAGCACCCCCAGAAAAATCAATAAAGGTACTAAAATCTAAGTTGATAATAAATTTTTGTTCCCCCTTCACATAGCTCAGGAATGTCAGTATTTACTGGAACCACTGTAATATCAGATATTTCACAAGAGTATTGATTTTGCCACTGAAGTGTGACTAAAGGGATAAATAAACTGCTCTCGGGGTCAATCGATCCATTTATCTTTGCCGTTATTTTATAAAAAGTCAAAGTACCATAAACTTTGATAAATAAATGTTATCGTGAAAGAAATACTATTGATATGAAGATTTTGAGAACAATGTGAAAATCTCTAGTCTGCCAACATTGAGCTGCAAAATCAGGATTATATTTACGCTGCTTTTAGTACTAACAATGAGGAAAACAATGTTTTTTTACCAGTGATGCACAATGCAGAGTTTACAATTCTGAATGTGGCTCAGTGAATTAGGATGAGTGTTACCACATGTAAAGTAGAATATTCCACAATATGCACATCATTGGGAAAGAAAAGGGTAAAGAGCCTTTATTTTTGTTTTTGCAATGAATCTGAATCACAGTTATACTGATGCATTCTGCTATTAAAAAAATAAAACCTTTGGTAACTGATGTGTTCAAGATGATGAGATAAGTAATGAGAACGTTCTGAAGTAACTTTATGTAGCTTTAATTGTGAGCAGGATAATAGCTACTTCAAGAAGTCACAATGATATTATAAAGATTACAGTGCAGAAGTCATGCAGAGCCTGCCACAATGTGATTATGATGTGAATTTAAGGTGGTAAGAGAATGGTAAAACAAATATGAGGTTTCTGTAAGACATAAGAAAGTGCTGTCATTGTGAGAAATCATGAGTCTATTTTGTAAAGCTATACATGTAAATCAACAGAAAAAAATGCAATGGCATCAAGACAAAATGACATAGAAGGTGTATAACCCTTTTTTATATGATACCTAGGTAAAAGATGGGTGTTATCCATTTGAATTTAAATATTTAGAAAGCAGACAGCAGCTTACAGCTAGTCAATGCTGACAGTCAATGAAAAGAAGTAGTCTCTCTCAAAGAGCAGCTCTTCTTTGACGGCCTGTGCCTAAGACTGACTGGATGAATCATCCTTTGGAGGTACCTGGTTTGGTCTTTTGACCACAAAAGGAGTCCAGGCTAGACTTGGACATGCAAATTTTAAACATTGCAAGTGAAGAGAAAGGAATCTTACGCAACGTGTCAGTGACAAGACAGACATTCTAACTTCACCAAAGCGAGAGATTAGTAGGTAGTTTCTCAAAAAAGCAAAGTTGCCTTTCCTATAGTCATCAAATTTAAACAAACAAACAAACAAACAAACAGGGACATACAAATGGTTTTAAACTTTAAGTAGTTTAAAATGGTTGCATGAGTTTGAATGAAGACACTGTTGATAAGACTGGAAAGAATCTCTTCTTGTCCTTTTTTTTTTCTTAAAATCTGGGTTAATGACTCCTCAGCAGGCTCCTAAGAAACCCAGGGGAGAGAGCTGCTGGAGAGACTACCACTCTTCACCACTGGAAAAGCACAGAGTGGCTGAGAACAATCAAGATCTTGACTCAACCTCAAGCAGCATGCAGAAACTTGCAAGGCAGTGCCCCGCTCTCCCTGAAGAGCAAGCACTCAGGAAAGCACCCTTTATCTGCAACTACAGGGGAGAGACTGGGAGACAGGCAGAGGGAGAAATGAGGAGAGGAAACTTCATGAAAACTTCACCATGAACAGCCACAGAAATCCACAGCAAGAGGCAGACATGCTTTCCTACAAAAGAAAGAGGTGAGATGCAGAGGCTTTTGAAAATCTGCAGGACTACAAAAGCACAGCTAGCTAAATAAAAGCTACTGATTCGAAAAAAAGGACTGTGTTAGGTGGTTAATGGAAAGAAACTGAAGGGCGAGAAGAAAAGGAGAGCTAATGAAAGCTGACAGAACTTAATAAACAAGCAGGTTTCCTTTTGATTTAGCATGTAAACTTCTGTTGAAAGAAACACACTGATACAGTTCAGGATTGTGCTTTTAATCTCCAGGAAACAAACTCTGCTTAGACATCTCAATTGATATCTGACAAGTACCATCGTACTCTTATTTTGGAGGTAGTCCCTATGGCCTTCTTGGGTCCTTCCAGCCCTACTGTCCAAGGCCAAAATAAGGTAGCCCTTATTTGTCCTACAGTCTTAAACAGCCATGGCACAGACAGGTCAGGGCAATGAGAGTTGACATCCATGTTTCTTTTGATGACATCAGGGTTCTATGCACTCACCTAGCTCAGCAGGTGACTATCTAGAGCCACAAGGCATACACCACTTGCCTTAAAGACCTCAGATGAGAAGATCCTGGGAGTAGTTTACAAGGGAACTCTATATTTTACTTCTGGTTTTGAAAAGTGAGGCTAGAAATCTTAACTACTGCAAAGGCTTGAACAGTGACAGAGCCTTAATGAAAGCCAATGAAAGCAGCTACTGCTTTTGGCACTGAGTGACAAACTTCATCTGCATGCAAGTATCCTCCTCTCACAGAGCAGAGATGCAGAAATGGTTACCAGATGACTGTCATGTGCAGTTTTCCTGCAGTGACACAGCTATGCACAGGCTCCCATACATGAACTCAGCTGGAGAACTCAGCAGGGGAAGATGATACTGAGCTTTTCAATAATGAGGAGCAACCAGTTTTAGAATCCATCTGAGGCACTCATCACGATCCTTCTTGGTCATGCTTCATGAAATTTGTTCAGGTGTCTGAATCTGGCCACATGTATAACTTCAGCTTGTTGAATCAACCAGGGCTGGCTGCTAAAGAAAACCAGCTACAGCCAGTGCTTACATATTCATCTTGTTTAGAGACTAACAAAGAGCAACTTAACATCAGTTGGAAACATCTACCAGTACTTTATTTCATTTACAGTCAGAAGAAAGAAAAGGAGACAGAAATACTGTGCACAGCATATGTGTGTTTTACTGTCTGTCCTGCCAGTAACAGCTGCCAAGTGATGATCTATTTGCTTCAGCAAACCATCAATTTTCCAACAGTAGTTGGAAACAAACAGTAGCATTTCCCATGTTTCAGCAACAATATTCATGTATGATATAGAAATATTTTTCAGGTATCGGGGTTTACATTCAGTGTAAATATGTATCTAGCATAAATTGATTTCTTTCCCCCAATTTTTTGCCTCCCACTGGTTCATATTTGACATGGTCCATGCTTCCTACAGCCTGGGATGCTGTTTTGGCTCATGACAACTATACAACTCTTCCCTTTTTGTATTGCTATTCTGTGAAGATCATACATATGTTTGGAAAAGATGGCAAATCAGCCACACCTCTGAAAGGAAAAATCAATCCCACAACTGCTATATGAGATACAACTTCACTTCTGTGCTTTGATATAAACCTGGCTTAACACCAACAGATTGTCAAACGCTTGTTGTTGCAAAGCTTTGAAGAAGCAGCATGCTTCTGAACAAAAACATAAAGGACAGGGAAGGCAACTGAATCAAAAGGGGCGAGAAATTCTGTTACCAAGGGAGAAAAAGAGCCACTGCTGGGCAGAGCTCTGCAGATATGCCCTGGGACAGTGGCAGATGGATGGCGGGGTGGGTTAAGGGCACAGGCAGGCTATAGCAAGACCACCCATCCCCAGCAATTAGAGGTAAACCTCCCTCCCCAGCAACGCAGAAAGCGATTCTCTGCTGACTCCCACGGAAGAAGGAGCAGGGGCAGTGAAGCTGCCTCGCCTGGGTTGTTTTGACATATGCTATACCCATCAGGTATTTTTAAATCATGTCATTTGACAAATCTGCTGAATTCATTCACAATTTCTGATTTGCAAGCTGAGTTTTTCTGTTACTTCTAGGAATCTATGCAAATGGTAACATCATGCATTCCGGTTTGCTCTGCATTTTAAAATATCTACAGGTTGTGACTTTACTTATCATCTGTTCTATTTGCTGGCAATTGTGTTAAAGACTCCAATAAACAAACTAAATAATTAACTCATCCACTTTCTTACATTTTAAGTGATGTATTATTTAAGAGTCCAGGCATTAAAGTCTCAGTCCTGCCTTTGGGATCAGTTACTTTGAAGTCATCTGGAAAGTTACACAGGTGTATGAATGCTTGAAGATCCTAAAAAAATGTTGTCTTTATTGTAATGGTGAGCAATATCTATAACGAATTTGTCTGGTATTCTATCATACATTAACATATAGCACCTATTCAATTGCCATCAGAAAAGTAATGATTTTTCAGTGTTTTTGTTCTTTTCATTTGATAAATGAGTTTGCTTTATGCATCTGCTTCATGCAGTGAAAGAATATTAAAACAGAGCTGGCTAACATCATGTTTGGAAGCGTTAGGGAGGTTCCACTCTTGTTAGTACTAAAGTATTACAAAAAGCAAAAATGAACATATGGTTAAGTCATTTCAAATGTAATACTAATGAACAAATGAACCCACTTAACTGCATCAGTTAAAAATACAAAAATTGCCGGATCTTTCCTTTTAGCATTGTCTGGCCATGTTACCATCATAAATATCAACTTTGTTATTGGCTTGATTTCTCATACCTCAAAAAGTAGAAAATCAATTAATTGGCAAGTCTACTGAATAATACATACTGTTTGACCAAATAATAAATAGCAGGTCATCAATGATCTGGTCCTGGTTACCAGCAGAACAGTACAAAGCAGATTTTTGCTCTTGAATACACAAACCACAAAATCCATGGAAAGCATCTGAGCTATTTAGCAAGGATGAAATATGCCCTCAGATTCACTCTACTGGCCACACAGAGCAAGGGCTTATTTTGGTTCTTTTTCCCTTTGATATAGCTGGCACTGTTTTTCTTTTAGTTAGTAGCAACAACATAAAGGTTGCTTAACTTTTTCAGAACACCTTCAGAAAATGATGACCTCTTCATTGCTCCTGGACATTCAGATAAACTCTTCCCTTCCCCTCCAAAGAATCATGATATCAGCACAAATTCCAGATAAAACTTAACTGTTACTGATTCAGTTTCCTGAGAAAAAACAGCATGCTAAGGAAGCAGCAGATGTTACTCTGCTGAATGACAACTTGTGTTAAAACGTAAATATTCAGAGCACTATTTCCTCTAGATCCCAAGCTGATACTAGAAATCGGCTAAACGGTCTTTAAACAATGAAAGTCAGTGCCTTGACTTCAAGGATTACTGCACTTTGCACATGAACATGTGGGCAACAGACACACAACAAACTCTTGTCTGGCCAAATCACAGTGAAATATTTCAAGGGAAGAATAATAAGAAAAGCAAAACAGCTCCCTCCTCATACCCAAAATAGTCGAATAGAAGTTCAGCATGTAAAAATGGTTCTGAAATGCATACTTCTTCTGGAGCCAAGTGTATATAAGAAATATAGCAGGAAATTAATCATCAAAAGCCTATTTTGTTCAGTAAGGGCTGCAGTGCCCTTGTACCTGCAATTCTTCCATCTCTCCCTGCTTAAGGGGAATTATTTTCCTCCCACAGTATGTCACTTGCAGGTAGTAAAGAATCACTTATGTTGAAATATCCCCACTCACATCATCTTGATTCACCTGAGAGCCACCAGAGAGAAATGTGCAGTGAGAACATGTCACTCATCTGGACTGTTTTAGCTGTCTGCCTTAAGTGAACCGAGACCAATGAGTCCCTCTTTCTCTCCTGTGACAGTGAGGGGAGACAATTAGCTCAGATGTCGACATTGAAAATACACATCTGATCAGATGAATCCCACCTTTACAAACCACAGTGAAAAAGGGAGATTAGGTTGGGTTTTTTTTGTATGGAAAGATTTGGGCAATAACTGTAAAAAGATAAGAAAATCAAGACCCTACACTAGGTAGGACAAGCTAGCTACTGATTTACTGGCCACTGTTATTCCAAATCCTACCAAATCTGTATGGCATTGCAAGGCAATCCAGATGAAATAAAAATTGTCAATAACTGTTGTTAAACATTGGCTGCAAGCACACAAAACAGTATTTAAATACTTGGTTTAAGTGTTTTTATTAACACTTGATGGAAAGGGGAAGTTTACTGGGATCATTAGTGACTTAGCTTTGCATGCAGAAGGAAGAGGCTACAAAAGACCAAGCTGAAACTTGCTTCGGCCAAGAAATGTAAAGCATCTCTATGTAAAACAATGCCTGAAAGGTCTCCTGAGTATCACAGTTTATTTATCTGTCTTTTCTGGAGCATGGCTGCCCAAACAGTTTGCAAACTGCAACCCGTCCCCCTCAACAAGTCACGCAGGTTCCTGCTGAAAACGCGCAGCCTTCTAGTTGTGTCTGTCTGCAGGTGCCAATGTGCAGTCTAGAAACGTGTATTGCTGTGGACCACAGAAACTCTGCCTGTCTTCTAGCTGAGGCTCCTCCATATGTTTGGGTCTGTTTAGAAGATGGACAGAGAAGACAGGAAATGAACTTTATTGATGAATCTAAATACCCCAAACCATTTACATCGGATAAGCAGATGCCACTGAAATGATATTATTTTGCTCAAGCATTTAAGCTCTTCAAAGCACACCCAGTTCTCCTGTCTATGAACAGGAAGAGTGACAGTTCATGAACTACTCATTAACCAGGTCAGTTGAACACCCTTGCCAACTGTGGGTAAGACAGTCTGAGTTAACTGGTTAATAATCATACCTTAACCACATTTGCTGACCTCAGATTTTATTTGCTCTGGTGTTCATGTACAAACATCACAAATAATAAACAATAGAACTTGGAAATCCTGAAGTCTTATGTAATATAACACTGTAAGTCTGAGATGTTTTGGACTAATGAATATGGCAAATGATATTATGCCTAAAAACTGCCAAAAAGAATGGCAATTGAGCAGCATCAGTGAAATAGCGATGTTATCAATAGGAGTCATACAGAAAGATAGCGGACAAGAAGAGGCCAAATTATTTAATTCCACCATCACAAATCTTATGTGCAACTAATTTTTTCCTCTCTTAATTTGGTCTTTTCCCTACCTTTTTAATAATTTGATAGATTGACCTCATTAACCTGGATTGATTAGCATACTTGAAAATCAGGTTTTGCTCATGCTGTCTGGCATGTTCTTTCCCCTTCACCTCCCTAATGGTCTCTGGTCTCTTTTTTTGCCTATTCTTTTCTCTTTCCTTCTCTCTTTTGGTTTTCTTATTTCATCTTTCAAATTCCCTCAAAACAGGCTTTCAGGTATGTCTCACCTTCACTTGTAAAAACTGCTGATTCAGTTGTTGTCAGGAATTTTTGATTTAGCTTTTCCACATTCTATGGAACAAGCAGACCTATTTACTGATACTGTAGTTGAAATGTCAAAATTATGGTATTTTTGCCTCTAGAAACCACGATTCCCTAATTCAGATAATATTACACCATATTTTTACAATACAGTTTGTCTTCAGCAATGACAGTTATAGAGTTTTGAATAATAATAGATATTATTTAGAGACCATACTAATCTCTTATCTTCCTATTTGTTATTTCCTTGTCCTGCCTGTTACTGTAATACAATAGTCATGCATTATGGACTTAAAAGGCTCTGTTCCATCATGAGATGTACATTTAAGATAGATTGTCCCCGCCAACTATTGCCAAACAAATTAAACTGAAGAAACATGTCCAAGGCCATAAATCTCCTACACTACCTCTTCAAATACTTCTAAAAATGTAACTTTCCTTCTGAACCACGTGGGATCAGTTGACCCAGGCGATACATTGCCTATTCCTGCTTGCAGAAGCAGACCCCATCCAGACCAAGGAAGGCTGAGAGCCTGAGGACAATGCTCTGGGGCTTCAGCATGGGCTAGTTGCAAAATGGATGCCATTTCACATCTTTCCTTCATATAGCACCTACACTGCGAAAATACAGTCTGGCTCCCTGAGGCACATTTTACTTCCAAGAGGCCCTGAATAGGACACCTGTATCATAGAATCACAGAATCATAGAATCATAGAATTATCTGGGTTTGAAGACACCTCCAAGACCATCAGCTCCAACCCTTAATTCAACACTATCATGATTACTATATCATGGCACTAAGTGCCACATCCAGTTTTGCTTTAAAAACCTCCAGGGATGGTGAATCCACCATCAGGACATTCCAATGCCTGATTACTCGCTCTGTGAAGAACTTTTTACTGATATCCAGCCTAAACCTTCCCTGGCAGAGTCTAAGCTCGTGCCCTCTTGTTCTGTTGCTGGTTGCCTGGGAGAAGAGACCGACCCCCACCTGTCTACAATCTCCTTTCAGATAGTTGTAGAGAGTGATGAGCGTAGATACCCCTGAGCCTCCTCTTCTCCAGGCTAAACAACCCCAGCTCCCTCAGCCTCTCTTCATAGGACTTGTGCTCAAGTCCCTTCACCAGTTTTGTTGCTCTTTTCTGGACCCACTCCAACACCTCAATATCTTTCTTGAGCTGAGGGGCCCAGAACTGAACACAATACTCAAGGTGTGGCCTCACCAACAGGGTGAGGTACAGGGGAAGGATCACTTCCCTCATCCTGCTGGCCACACTATTCTTGATACAGGCCAGGATGCCATTGGCCTTCTTGGCCACCTGGGAACACTGCTGGCTCATGTTTAGCCTCCTGTCAATCAGTACCCCCAGGTCCCTTTCCACCTGACTGCTCTCCAGCCACTCTGTTCCCAGCCTGTAGCGCTGCATGGGGTTGTTGTGGCCAAAGTGCGGGACCCGGCACCTGGCGTTGTTGAACTTCATCCCGTTGGGCTCAGCCCATCTCTCCAGACTATCAAGGTCCCTCTGCAGAGCCCTCCTGCCTTCCAGCAGGTCGACACTCCCTCCCAACTTGGTGTCATCTGCAAACTTACTTATGATGGACTCAATCCCCTCATCTAAATCATCAATGAAGATGTTAAACAGAACTGGACACAACACTGATCCCTGAGGGACACCACTGGTGACCGGCTGCCAGCTGGACGCAGCCCTGTTCACCAGCACTCTCTGAGCACAACCATCCAGCCAGTTCTTAACCCAGCTGAGAGTGCACCTCTCCAAGCCATGGGCTACCAATTTATCCAGGAGTATACCATGGGAGACAGTGTGAAAGGCTTTGCTAAAGTCCAGATAGACTACATCCACAGGCTTCCCTTCATCCACCAGGCGGGTTACCTGATCATAAAAGGAAATCAGGTTGGTCAGACAGGACCTGCTCCTCACAAAGCCGTGCTGGCTGGGTTAGATCTCATGTCCATCCTGAAGGTGTTGTGTGATTGCACTCAGGATGATCTGTTCCATAACCTTGCCAGGCACTGAGGTCAGGCTGACGGGCCTATAGTTGCCCGGGTCCTCCTTGCAGCCCTTTTTGTGGATTGGCATGACATTTGCCAACTTCCAATCATCTGGGAGCTCCCCGGACAGCCAGGACTGTTGGTAGATCATGGACAATGGCTCAGCAAACTCTTCTGCCAACTCCCTCATTACCCTAGGATGGAATCCATCAGGTCCCATAGATTTGTGTGGATCCAGGTGGCTCAGTAATTCATAGACTGTTTCCTCCTGGAACACAGGGGAGCCATTTGGTTTCCTGTCTCTATCTGTGAGCTCTGGAGGCCAGTTATCGTGAGAGCCACCTCTCCTACTGGTGAAGACTGAGGCAAAGTAGGTGTTGAGTACCTCAGCCTTCTCCTCATCTCTGGTAACTATGTTCCCCCCAAGTCCAACAAAGAATAGAGGTTTTCCTTGCCCCTCCTTTCGTTATTAATGTATTTATAGAAGCGCTTTCTGTTATCCTTAACAGAAGTAGCCAAATCAATTTCAAATTGTGCTTTTGTTTCTCTGATTTTCCTTCTGCATGATCTAACTATAGTCCTATACTCTTCCTGAGTGGCCAGCCCTGCCTTCCACAGTCAGTAGGCTCTCTTTTTATCTCTGATTTCCTTCAGTATCTCCCTATTCAACCAAGGTGGTCGTCTTTCCTGCCAGCTTGCCTTTTGGCTAATTGGTATAGCCATAATTGGTATATGTGCCTGTTCACTCAAGACTTTTTCCTTGAAGTACATCCATCCCTCCTGTACGCGCCTGTTTTTGAGGACTGTGTCCCAGGGTGTGCTCTGGACCAGTCTTCTGAATAGGTCAAAATCCGCCCTCCGGAAGTCCAGTGTAGAGGTTTGATTAGTGGTCCTCCTTGCATCCCTGAGTATTGAAAACTGTACTATTTCATGATCACTGTGCCCCAGTTGGCTTCCGACCACTACATCTCCCACCAGTCCCTCTCCGTTTGTAAACAGCAGATCTAGTGGGGCCCCACTCCTGGTAGGTTCATTTACCTGCTGGAGCAGGAAATTATCCTCTATACACTCTAAGAATCTCCTAGACTGACTCTTCTCTGCTGTGTTGAGCTCCCAGCAGATATTTGGCAGGTTGAAGTCACCCACAAGAACAAGGGCTGGCGGTTTTGAGACATCTGCCAGCTACTTGTAGAATAACTCGTCCCCTTCATCATCCTGGTTGGGTGGTCTATAACAGACTCCTACCAGGATGTCAGCCTTGTCCTTCCCCCTGATTCGGGTCCACAAGCACTCAACCCTATCGTTGGTGACCTCAAGTTCTACAGAGTCAAAAGACTCTCTAATATACAGAGAGGCACCTGAGCTTATATGGTCAGTTGGTGAGGAGAATAGTGGGCTCTTCAGTTAAAAGAGAAGGTTCTCACCTGCAAACTGCCATGACCCATCCTGCCATCAGTCCCAAGCTGGACCACAACATCTCTAATGTGAGTACTTTCTCCTGTGCTTACCCTGTGCTCTGTAACCTCTGCCCTGTCTACATCTCCCTAAATACGTTCCTTCCTACCTGACTGAAATGCCTGCCTAATTACATTGTGGGCAGCATGTTTTGAGCCCTTGTTTCTCTCCTGTATCATGGATAATTAATTTTATATTACACATCAGGCACTTCTAAAAGATATGTTGAGGTTTATATTAAATAAAAAAAAAAAATCAGCCTACTTCACATGTCCTTGATAAATATAATTTTATAGCCCTTATGGTATTTTTTTGGCACTAATTGTGCCTTTATTTTACTCTGGTAAATGAATTTGCAACAGTTTGAGTTGGTTTTTGGTTTTTTTTGTTTCTGTAAAATAACAAGTAACAAGTGCCTGGATTTTATTTTCTCTCTTACCTTTATTGGACTACATTAGATACAAATAAACTTATTACTGTGAAGTGCACAAACTAGAAAAACTATTTCTAAGTTTAAATCCAATTATATGATCATTTTCTGAGCATACTATGAAGGCTATTAGCAGTAGGATGAAAAAACATATAAATGCATAAGTTAAAAAAGTGTAATAGAGCAAAACAAAGCAAAATAACTGGACAAATGAGAAGATACAAATACAGCCGGTACAACTAAATGATCCAAGAAGGTCCCCATATTAAAAACAGGGACACCTCAAACTGTCAGCAACCCACTAAAAGCAGTCTGCCTCTTAGACCCAGTCCATGCAGCCATAGGCACCTCAGTCTCTCCACTATGTAGGAGCCTGGAGTCTTTAGTGGGATCTTTTTGCACCTAAAACTGCCCTGTCCCTACACAAACGGCATCCTTTTAAGTCCTGGATACTCCAAGATGATCAAAATTGTGCTTCCGTGCTTCTTCCTTCCTCCCACCACCATCACAAGCATTTCTGTGCCCCTCGCCTTGGGGAAAAGAGATGTTCCCCAACTGGCAAAATGCTGGTTTACTCTATAATGGGATTTAGGTATCACCCAGTGTCGGCATCACAATTGTATTGAAGTAGCTCAGGCATCTTCCCATCCAGCCCGCGCCAAAGTCCTATGACAGGTCCACAGCCTCCTTTTCCTAGTGTGCTGGTCTCGCCACAAGGAACCCTCATGTAACAAGCCTGTAAGGCTGACACCAAAAAACACAGGACCTTCAGGAGTACGGGAGCTCTCTTTTAGCCTGTGCCTCCTTAGTGAGGAGGCTCTGCTAAGGTTAGGGAACATGGTGCCAGCAGTCCGAAGAGCCGCTCTTAAAGACAAAAATAACCAAACAGTGGGGACAAATTCAGAGCCATCTGCCCTCAGAGAAGGAGTGGTAGCTGTGATCATCTAGCAGACAGATAAAATTTATTTGAAAATCTGCCAGGCCAAAGAGAGACTGGAAAATGGGCCTTCCCTTTTCCAGGTGAGCGCTCTCACCACTGAGCTGCTGATGGAGAGAGACTGACAGAAAGGGAAAGACAATAACAGGGAGCACCTCAGGAAGCTTTGCCTCAGAGAAGAAGCTTGTCAAGAGTAGTAGCTCCAGTGAGTGAATTGTGAGTAGCCAGATGCATCTTTTTGCAGGCAAGAGTTTGGAGCGAAAGCCCTGGGTAGGAGAACAGCACAAAACCAAAACCCTGTTTGTAGAATTTCCATCTGGTTTGCTTTGGTAGGACTTTTGGACTACCCCTCACAGACACATATGTCTCTCCATGCATTATGTTATCTAGACGCAATATACTGCTACTATTGAAAAGCCACACTGTAAAGTAACAGTTATTAGAAATGCAAAGTGCAATGTGTAAAAATGTTGTGTTCTCCTTATTACAGAGAAGTAAACTTTCATTAGTGGAAGTGATTAGTCTATAAAATTTAACTTGCCATTTATTAACTTAACAACCTAACAACCTGGTGTTAATAAATACTCAGAGTGGGAACCACTGTGACCCATGTAAAAGTATTTGCCGCAAAAGGGCAGATCAATAGTTCTACATTTAGCTGCAGTTTTATGTATTATGCCAAATACAGTTCATAAATGTCACTTCATAATTTGCATTAGTACAAATTATTAGCAGAGTCATATCCCTCTCTCACCACACTGAAATACATAAGTAGTTGTTTCAGCGGGTCTTCTGATTAATAGTTATGCTTAATGATTCTGTTAAAAATACAATAAATATCCTTTTTATTCTAACAGTTCGGAGTATTTTTTAGGTATCATCCAATGAAGCAAAAGTCTACAACAGGCTGAAATTTTAAATTGTTAGAAATGGTGGGGAGTACAAAAATGTACAACAATCAAAATCCATCAAGAAACAGAGTTTCTAGATATATAAGATAGCAGAATGAGTCTAAAAGGGTGATAGAGTGAAAATACAAATTTGATTGATCTTGAAACAATGAAAAGTCATTTTCTATAAATGCTTTTAAAAATTTATTACTTGAAACAGTACTTTCTGAAAATTGCTCATAGTGATATTTTACCATGCATTCAAGTATGCTATTCTAACTACTTTCCTTAATTATACCAAGGTTACAGATATTTTCAATCTCTTATGCAGACACAGAATTCAGGGCAGTAGCATTTACAAGTTATGTATTGGAGAGATATCTGAACTTCAGACTCCACATAGAACAGCGAGCACAGCTGAACAATTTTAATTGGCCATGATATCACCAAGAGGTCAGCAGTGAAATCAGTATCCTAAAGTTTATAGCTGTCATTTTATAGATTTTGATTTAGGGTTAGTGCTTGCACAGAAATTAATGATCAAATTGTGATATTTAAACTACCAGTCCCAAATGAAAGCTCTCTTCCTGAGTAATCAGAGACTGTGACAAAACCAAGCAGAAGGTCACAGACTGCTCCTCCATGCAGACATTGTCCTCTCCCTGCAGTTGGAGGCTGTAATCCTCCCCGTGTTTGCACTTGATGTGTGCAAACACAGATTGCTCCTGTCCTCCACTCACCTGCCTTGGTAAGGACCAGATGCATCACAACCTAAACCAGGTGTTAGAAAGGGGGAGAGAGAGAGGAGCTAACTAGGGAAGCCTTCAAAAGCTTACGTTCATGATGACAAATGTTGTGCAAAGGGTCATAAATGCACTTTCATGCAAACCTGCAGATAGAAGGGACGTTAGCCAGAGCTTCTTGGGATTGCACATTCCCCATCATTTAATATCCATAATGGAAGAGTGTCCTCGTATTTCTCACGACACTGTTATTCTTCTTAATGGGGATTAACAGCCTTTCATGTTATTTCCTGCCTAGATTTCTCATGAACTAACATCCCCACATCAGATACTATATTAGCCAATAATAAGAATAAATGACAGACTGCATAGTTTCTTGCCTGACAAGGGTGCTGCATTATCCCACCACACAAAGAGTACAAAGAAATTTCTGGGGCTTATTTATTGTTTTGGCTATTACATAAAAATATTGCAGAAATAAAAACTCTGAAGAACTACTATGGTGTGGTATTGCTCCAGTCATAATGTGCTAGTACACAATCAATTCTTATAAAAGCTTTTCTCTTTCAGAGTAGTTTAGTTGTCCAAAGGGAATAAATAATTTACTGCTTGTTCAATCCAGTACTTCTCTTCTATTATTTTTAAAAATTTATTCTACTTTGCATTTACCACATAAAGTGTTCTTTGTTTACATTTTGACCATTTTAAATTTGTTTCCTCTTTAAGCACATACAGGACACTCTTGATAAGTGAACTCACCAACATGATGCTGATGGTTTGAGAATAGTTTAGGTGTACATTTTATTTGCCCTATTTTTAAAGTCAGTATGGACTACTTGGATTTATTTCAATGTAAATTTTCATAATTTCCACATTTTCAAATGAAAACTTTACATAGCTTACAGATATAGGTAGGTGCTCTTAATATATGTAAATACAAGTGGATGACGTCAAACTGGTTCACAGCTTGCCAGAAACTACCCTGCAGTAGACAATAGTTTTCACGAAACTCTGCAGAGAAAGGTTGGAGCAGCTTGCTGACACTAGAGGTGACCGTGTCTAAAGAAGAACTGAATGGTGTCAGCCAGCAAAGAACCCTGCGTGGTGCTGCATCCACACTGCCCACAATCTACTTGCTTGCAGTTGCACTGAAGAGCTTCCCCATTCGCAGACAGAGTAACCCCAGAACCTTCCACAACCTAAGATTTCTTGGACAGGAACAATCTTAAACACCCAAGTATCTCCATTTTTAGAGAGTGAGGTTATGCTCTAGGCATTTAGTTAATGCTTCCACCTGGCAGATTTTTTTCACATTTTCACAGAGGAATTATTCTCAGTAGTTCTGAGAAAATGTCAGTGTTTCAGTTGGAGACAGACCTTAATTTATCATTAAGAAAGAAAAAGCCCCCAACTTGTACCTGTGTTCTACACTGTTTTCCCAAATATTTGCGACTTTGAAGCGTTTGAGGAATAATCTTAAAAAGATGAGAAGGAAAATGAATGCATGGAATAACATAACACATGGCTGTATTAATGGTATCTTCAACTGAGAAACCCACACTCTAATTTTTCTTTTAAATTGTCTTTTTCAAACTGGTTTACTGGTGGGTGAGAAGTCAGTATTTACTAGCAAAATGAACAGTGTTTTGAGGATCAGACTTCAAATCCAACTTTTCAGTTACACCTCCTCCCCAAAGGGGCGTGTAACAGTGAATCTGAAAACTCCTGAGATGAATTGCATGACCCTATAGCCTCCCTCTAAAATCTTCTAAATGACAATGTCAAAGTCACTGATTTACTGTCTGTGGTATCACATAGAGATTCTGAAGTGCATTTAAATCTCAGATGTCACAGTGTTTTACAACAGCACGACTACTCAATTATAAAAGAGATCTATGCCAGTGCATCACTTCGAAGCAGGAAAAAGGTGTATCGAACTGTCTGCTAAATATGTTGTCTCTGTTGGCCTTGCTGCTGGTGTGATTCCGTCCTAATTTCTGCTCCAGTGAACACTGGTGACTCTTATGGTCATGGTAAGTAGTATCTATGGTGAGTAGTATCTAGGCACATTTGCAGTATTTTGAGTGTGATGAATACACAGCAACCTGTGAATGATTCTGAGGGCTGACACTCGTCTGTTGACCCTTAAAATGTTAAAATAACTGCAGTAATACATTTAAAGACAGGAAATAAAGATAATCGCTCTCTAAAACACAATTTAACGACTAGTGGATATTAAAAGCAACATGCGTTACTATCCTAAACTACAGTGTCATCACTCTACCTCTAGATTAAATGCATCAAAACCTTACAGCTAGTACTGGAACGATTACAATACAAGATTTACCTAATGATTTCCCTATTATATTGCAAAATGCTTGCATCAGTGGATGAAATTCCTGATAAGTTTTATGGCCTGCTTATGAGACCACTGGTCCAGCTCACACTGCTGACTGAACCTTTGAACTATTGCTTGGTTTGGATCTGGTTTGGACAGTGGAGAACAGTAGAAATGGAGGTCTAACACATTGCCTTAAGAGGCACATTTTTCCTCTCTAAGAATAAAAACCTGGGCTTGGTTTCTGCAGCTTATTGATGGGAACATCATACTTACATCATCAGCAAC
The DNA here is from genome assembly GCA_033556795.1 of Tapera naevia. NCBI lineage: Eukaryota > Metazoa > Chordata > Aves > Cuculiformes > Neomorphidae > Tapera > Tapera naevia. The sequence goes on from JAUMJJ010000029.1 coordinate 20,804,667, forward strand.
AGTGGGATTGAGGGCACCCTCACAAAGTCTGCTGATGATACCAAGCTGTGTGGTGTGGTTAAGACGCTGGAGGAAAAGGATACTATTCCGAAGGATCTTTGCAGTCTTGAGAGGTGGGCCCATGTGAACCTCATGAAGCTCGACAAGGCCAAGTTCAAGGTCCTGCACATTGGTCGGGGCAATCCCAAGCACAAATATAGGCTGGGCAAAGAGCTGAAGATGCTGGATTAACAGCAACCCTGAGGAGGAAGACTTGGGAGTGTTGGTGGATGGGAAGTTCAACACAAGTCAGCGATGTGTGCTTGCAGCCCAGAAAGTCTGTGTGTCCCGGGCTGCATCAAAAGCAACATGGGCAGCAGGTCGAGAGTGGTGATTCCGTCAACTCTGCTCCACTTTTGTGAGTCCCCACCTGGAGTACTGGGTTCAGGTTGGGGGCCCTTGGTATAAGAAGGACATGGACCTGTTGGAGGGCATCCAGAGGAGGGACACAAAAATAATCAGAGTGCTAGAGTATCTCTCCTGTGCAGGCTGAGAGAGTTAGGGTTGTTCAGCCTAGAGAAGAGAAGGCTCTGAGGACATCTTATGGCAGCCTTCCAGTACCTAAAGGAGGCTACAGGAAAGCTGGGGAGGGACTTTTTACAAGGGCAAGTAGTGACAGGACAAGGGATAATGGCTTTTAACCAAAAGAGATTTAGATCAGAAATTAGGGAGAAATGCTTCGCTGTGAGGTTGGTGAGGCACTGGAACAGGGTTGCCCAGAGAAGTTGTGGATGGTTCATCCCTGGAAGCACTTAAGACCAGACTGGATGGGGCTTTGAGCAGCCTGGTCTAGCGGTAAGTGTCCCTGCCCATGGCAGGGAGGCTGGATCTAGATGATCTTTAAAGTCCCTTCCAACCCAAACCATTCTTTGATTTTATGATTCTTTGACACTGCCCAAGGGTTTATGGTTGCTTCTGTACGGAAATTCAGCAACTGAACTGAACAGACAGCCTGGGTAACATTTTCAAGAAAAAAGATTGAAAGGTTTAGGATAGAAACATTCTCAATGATAGCCTTCACAAAATTATTTATAAACTCACTAAATTGTTTCAGGTGAAAAAAAAGTCAGGTCTACATTTACATTGATTGATAGCAATTCCTTTAGCATTAGCCGTGCTTTTAGCATATAGTATGTATGAGAACCAGGTTCAGATCCACTTGCTAAATTTTAGCATATAGTATGTATGAGAACCAGGTTCATATCCACTTGCTAAATTGATTGACTGCAAGCAGGGATTTGAGCCCAGGTCATCTTTTTTATTTTATTTCCTGGATCACTGCATGCCTAAGTAGGGTGGAAAAATTAAATATCTCCCAAGAAATTAACTGTTCGAGCCCGACCTTGCTGTGCATGTCGCATACCGAGTAGATCCTCATTGGGAAGACGGGAGAGCTACATTTAGATCCATTGTGGTCCAAGCAACAGCAAAGCTGAACTCCCACTCAGCAATGTGGAGATGGGACCTGCACAATTTCACCTGTTAAAGCTGTTTCACTATTTTCACTGAACACTTAATACTCAACAAGAGAGGGAGAAAGTAAACAACTCCTTTGCTTAATGGGGAATTCAATCAGGACATGGGATGCTTGGGCTCCATTCTCCCTGCCTGGGACCAGTCTGCAATGAGAAAGTAGAGCAGCATCAAAAGAAAGGGTGCTAAACCTTTCTCAGTCCTCTCTGGAGTATCCTACTGTTTTGTGATCAGGACAGTCTTCCAAAGGTTTTCAGGAAAAAGTACCAATACCATCTCTTTCACATCCCATTTTATCAGTCTAATTTCATTTTGCCTTTGTTTTCAGCACAAGCATGTTCTACAGCAATATTTTACCTTTGTGTTGGAGTAGAATGTTTTGTTCCACTAGAAATAATTCCTCTAATTTTTCATTCTGATGAGAAAAAAATCTTTTCAATTTCAGCTAATTTTAAACAACTTTTAATATATTTTAATTTGGCTAGAAAAAGCAAAGCTCATGCAATTTACTCAAGGCCCTGTCCCTCTGGGAAATTTTGCTGCTGCTGTTAACTGTGATAATAGTGGAAGTGAACCTTCTGAGTTTTAAGAAAAATCAGTTCAGTTAATGGTTATTTCCCAAACCTGTTTCCTTTAATTCACTACAGTGATTGGCTAAAATTAGCCCAAGAGCATTACAACGTATTTAGAGTGGGAGGAGGGAAGAGATTGAAACACTCCAGCAAGGCCTGTGCATCACCAGCAGGATCTAATACTGGCTCCTCTGACAATCAAAAATAATTATAAGTTGTTATGCATATTCAAAAACTACTGAGATCATGCTTGCAGGCACACACATGCACAGGATCCTCTTGTCTCCAGGGAAAGAATGCCTTTCTGGAGGTTGATAGCATCCCACCTCCCTGGATTTGATATTTATGTGCTCAGCTCTGGGTAGATTCCAGCCCTGTCAGTGATACTTGACCTCCTCTAGAGAAAGTGGTTGACTGAGACAGTTCCAATGCAGCCCCCTGGATGCTGGCTTTTGTTTGCTTCTAACTCTTCTGTGTTTTAGGAACTTCAGAAAAATCATCTACCTGGTTGCTGTCAAATCTCAAATTCAGCTCTGTCAATGGTGGTATGGGTATGGTAGAGAGGTGACATTTGTGTTTGAAACTGAACAGAACTTCAAGACATACATTGAATAGGCGACATAGATATGCTAGTATGAACTATACCCTCATAAATATTAAATGCCTTTTCTTAGGTGACGGAAATTTCTTGTTCTCATCACGTGATGCCTGAGTGCAAAGGCAGGTTCTTAGTCAGCAAACATCTTATGACAAGACATCCTCAAAGACAAAAACAGTAGTTCATGGTAAGAGAATAATTGTGTGTCTTGGTGGTCATGGCATTCGTACAGGTGTGCAGACTTCCAGTTTCCCCTCCAATGAACAGTTAATAAATAGAGCGTGGGAAAGGATCTAAAGAAGAGACAGCAACACCTGTTTTTTGCTTTTTCCTGAGGTTTCTTAAGTACATACAAGCACATATGGATTGAGAATGGATTGAGAGAAGCCCTGAGGAGAAGGAATTTGGGAAACTGGAAGATGAAAAACTAGATTTGAGCCAGCAATGTGGGCTTTTACCCCAGGAAGCCAACCATATCCTGGGATGCATCAAAAGCAGGGTGACCAGCAGATCAAGGGAGATGATCCTCCCTCTCTGCTCTCCTCTCGTGACATCCTACCTGGAGTTCTGTGCCCAGCTCTGGGGCAGGCAGTACAGTAAAGACACAAACCCACTGGACCAGGTCCAGAGGAGTGCCACAAAAATGGTCAGAGGCATGGAACATGACTCCTATAAAGAAAGGCTGAGAGAGTTGGGGTTGTTCAGCCTAGAGAACACAAGGCTCTAGGAAGACCTTATAGCAGTCCTTCAATACTTACTGGGACGTATAAGAAAGATGAAGAGAGATATTTTAGCAGTGTCCTGTAGTGGCAGGACAATGGGTGAAAAGTGAAAGAGGGTAGGTTTATATTAGATAAAAAAGAAATTCCTTACTTAGAGGGTGGTGAGGCACTGGAACAAGCTGCCCAGAGAAAATGTAGATGGCTCCATCCCTGCAATGGGATGGAGCTCTGAGTAGCCTGATCTAGAGAAAAATGTCATGGCAGGGAAGTCTTCAAAGGTGTCTTCCAACCCAAGCCATTCTATGATTCAGTATCTAGTTACACACGTACATACACATACGCAGTTAAGTATTTACACACATGTACATCAACTTATATTTATACATCCACATACATGATTTTTGGAGTGATATACAAGGCATCTATTTTGAATTAGACCTGGATATAGAACCCTCTCACAGCTTTTGCTATCTTGCAGTAGAAATGAAATAACTCTAATCAACTCTGCTCTTTCTAAAGCATCTAAGGCATACTCCAGCATTTCTCTCACAGATTTCTGACCTACTATCGGTCCTAGTTGTACTTCCCAAGGATCACATACAGGCATGCAACAATGTGAAAATCAGAGCCTGATTTCTATTTAACAGCACCCATGTGGAAAAATTCACCTGTACCATTCCAAGAGGATGATGGCTTACTAGAATTTCCTGTGCCACACCTCATGAATGCTACTTTATGACCATGATGCTACAGCCTTCAGAGAGGTCCTGGCCATCTTTTTTGTCATCAGATGTTGTTTGTAACCGTACTGGATGTCCTTTCTGGTATTCAGTGAGAATTTCTATGTTTCCATTACTGGCTTGCTGTTGCAGCTCTTTAATTCATCCTGTCACTTTCTCCACTATTATGGCTTTCAGAGTTTATTTGCTGCAGGCAACAGAGAGTTTGCACAACAGTGTGACATGAAATGTAGTGCCAGGCTGCTAGTACCTACTGTTGGTGTGCTGCTCCAGTCCAGCAGCGCAGTCTGCATCTGTTTATCTCTTCAGTTTGCCTTTTCAATATATCTTCTTGGCAATCTTGACTTCTGCTTCACCATTAGACTGGGGGAGATGCTGAGAAGGCACGATATGGTTGAAGCCTGCTGACACTGTACACTTCTGACATGCAAACTAAGGTCCATTATCCATAATAAGTATTTCTGCAGCCCTCTCCCAGGCAAACTCAGCCTTATGGCCGTCAGTGATAGAAACTGCTGCCTTTTTATGTATGGGATCCATTTTCCAGCCATCAACAAAAGCACTCTGCATTCATTAAGGCAGGAGAGTAAAAACAAAGACGAGTTGAGCTGTGGGGTTTTGTTTAACCTTGTTCCTCAGGGACATTGGCTTCCTTACAGCCGCCATCCAGTAGACCAAGTGCTAAGTAGCTCAAAGCAAGATGGCTCCCTTAGGGAACTAGTGGAGTATTTATACAATGAGGCTGCTGACAGCCTGTCTGTATTAATACTGGTTAAAACAAAACTTGAGACACTCATAGAGCACAGGTTGGCATTTTAGAGGAGTAAGTTGTCAGTATGGGAAAACATAGAGGAAAGAGAAGAGATGCGGTCTTGAAAACATTTTTTTTGCAGAAATCCTGCTAAATATTGATAGATTTCAAGGTCCACGACAGAGTGAGAAAATTAACTTCTGAAAAATTACAGTTGTTCAAAAACCAACTCGGGACCATTTCTTGTGTGAGGAGACTTATGTCCGTAAAGGAGACCTAATGATGCAGTCATCGCCACTGCTAAAGGAAGAGTCCTTTGTACCTGTCAACGGATGCTGCTATAACCCTCATAAATGTCACCACCAGAGACGAATTTGCTGTGGGGTGAGGGTGTGTGTACCCTCCTGTCCAGGTTGGAGGCTGTGGGGTGCCTGCTCACCCGTGCACCTCCCTGGCCCTGGGGCCAGCATCTCACTGCTTCACTAAAGCCCTTCTGCAGCAAGGCAAGGGAGGAAATCTTCACCCTTCTCCGCCACAGGCTGAATTAAATTGAGGTGATCACCCTGATTGCCTCTCAAGAATACTCTTCTTTTTGATATTATGGTCAACATCTGCTTCAGGGGAAGAGGGCTACATTTTAGAGTAGAGGACACTTTTAGGCAAGGTGCATAAGTGAATAGTAATTTTGAACAGCTCTGCTAGGAATATAGCAAAATCTCTGCTGTGCAACCAACTCCATTGCCTGCAAAAGAGGGAGGCCTTCCCACCAAGATACACCAATAGATGCCATTAGTTTGAGCAAACATATTTCCCCTGGGCTTCAATTTAGATACCAAGACTAGAAGAAGGATCAGCTTCAACTGCGTATTTTTCTCTGTTAAGCTCCAAATTGTTAAACTTACACTGAACGAAGAGAAGGCAGAGCTTTAAGGAGCTTTTGTTTCAAATAAATGGAAAATGCTATCAGAAATACGAAGTACGGCATTCTGAAGTATAACATTGTATCTCAATTCCCTTGTCAGTCGGGGATCCTTCATAACGAAAGATTGTTTATAAATATAAGGCAATACTGAGGCACTATTTTTCCTTTTTATCAAAAGAAAAGTAATATTTACATTTATTCTCTTTTACATAGTTACAAGCAAAAACAATATATAAAAATACTGTACAGGCTAAAGGGCTATAATTCTGCCATGTAGTTATCTTTTATTTTGCATGGTGATTTTCACGGGGTTCTCTCCTAAATGCTGCAAGTTATTTATTGGATTTTATGTTGCCTAAGTAATATTAAAGGTTTCAAACTTATCACTTTCTGTTCTGCTTTAACACTGATCTTATTGCAATGACTACTTCTTTTTGTTGTTTTATGTCTGGGTCATATGTGACATACAGAATGCATCGTATCATTAGCTTGTTTATTCCAAACCCCTTACGCTTGCTAAATACACCTAAGAGAAAGTTATCATAATGTGAAGACAGCAAGATGACAGCACAAATCTACATTAAGTTTTGATCAGTTTAAGGTATGAGGACACATCCCATAAGATACAGGTAAAAGGTCACATCTAGTGAGATCCTTCAACCTGCATCCCTTCCATCCTCCCAACCACAGGAAATCAGGCTGGTTCACATGAAACTAAAGACATGAAGAATTTGTGCTAGTCATACTCCTCTTCCTAACACATGCTTGTATGAAGAATAAACCAAAAACTGTTCATTTGAGATTGGAAGTGTGTTTCCTTACAATCTTGCTCATAATTCAGAACAAATACTACTTTAAAAAATAAACAAGGTCCCTAAAAGATCAGTGTCTATGAAAAGTATAATTAAGGGCTTTGGCTTTGAAATACCATACTGACAGGAAAGAAAAAACACGTCCTGTGGAAGTGTCACCAGAACAACTTTGAAATATGTCAGTGACATGTCCTTCCCAGAAAAACTGTGTTTAGTTCATGCTAACTGAGTTGTGTGAGAACCTGTCAGCTCTGAGGCCTTGACAGTTGTGTCTTGACTGGAGAAGACAAGTTAATGCCCAGTTGTGTAACACCTTTTGCTTAGGTTTTTAGGCATAGTACAGTGCTTAGATTTCTAGTAGAAAATTAGGTATGTAGGCAGAAGGGAAGCCAAAATATTCTACAGAAATCCCTCTGATAGCTGGGATACCAGAACCGTTAAGTGCCCTGAGGAACACAACTGGCATACAGTTAGGACAGAGACCAAATGAGGTTAGAGTGAAAATAAGAGTTGAAATCGCTAGTAAAAATGATAAGAGGCATGCATGGGCTTCCAGATGAAGACAGATGGAATCTTTTTGAATAGCTTAGCTGAGGGAAGAACAGGTGACGGATTATTGCGGCAAAAGTCAATTGCATGCTGCCATTTGCCTTTTCTTTGCGATACTAACGTAAGGGAATGGTTGATGACACTGAAGACAGATGTAACTTTTTTTAGGTGAAACATAATTAAATTGTGGCATTCACTACCACTAAGTAATGAGAAAAGCTTGGAGCTTAGTTGCATTAAAGAGAGACCAGACCTTTATATAGGTAATGAGAACACATTTTGTTACCTTACACGGCGCACAGTTTTCTTAATGAGAAATGTAAAGCCTCACATTTCAGTGTATAAAGCCATTAGAAACCTCGAGACTGGGAAGGCAGTGCTCCTGCCAGGCAGGTTATTTTGTACCTCAGTGCCTTGCCTGGTGGCCAGAGTCAGGATGCGGCAGCAGATGCACAGCTGGTCTTGCATGGAATGTCTATTCCTAAATCTCAGGGTTTATATGTAAAAAGTAACAGCTCAGTTATAAACAAATTTGAGTGAGATCAGTTGATAAAGCAAATTCAATCAAAAAGAAGAAAGTATTATGTGTATGCAGTGAATTCTTGTACGGAAAGAAAATAAATAAAACCACTTAAAGTAAATACAGCCCAGTAAAACTGAATAATGTCCGAAGTGCTCAGATATAATTCTCACAAATGAAGGTGTCTTTCTGGCAGTCTGTGCCGAGGCACACACAGTGTAATATTTTCTCTCAAGTGACAAGCAATTGTCACAAGACCAAGAGGCATTTTTCTGTTCTTTCTAATATTCTTAAAGCAGCAGGTCTGGATGAGAAAAAAATCTCTTAGCCACGTAAGACTGCTTTGCTTCCCCATCCGGTGCAGACTACTCAGAGCCTTTTACGTCAACAGAAACATGCCAGTTTAAACCAGATGAGGATATTTCAGCTCAGTGAAAACCTTCAGTTGGTGTGTCCCCGACTAATAGTATTAATTGCTATACTTATTCTCAAGCCTGATGCTAGTGTTTGACTGTGAGAAGGTATCAATGAAATTTAATTTAAAAGCTCTTAAAAACCATTTGCTCACACTCTCTGAGTGGTGAAACAGGTTTTATTATGCTCCCTAGTCAGTTCAAACAAATCTGAAAAAGAGTAGAACCATGTGTTGTTATACATGTTTGCTGGTTTACCTTGCTTATCCTTATTATTTTATAACTAAGAGAATAGCTTTATTCCTCACCTGCTTTAAAGCAATATTTGCAAGTCATTTCTACAGAATATAAGCTCAGTTATTCAGGGATTCTACTTATATTTTATTTATCATTATGAATGTTTATTATTTGATCTATTTTACTAATGAATGGATTTAAATTAAATTTCTTGATAATTTTTGCTGTCCAACTTTTCATCTTGTGACTACAGAGGTCGTGGCCACAGGAATCCTCAACACGTCGCTGCTATACATGTCTGAATAAAATGACAATCTAAACAATTAAATCTTGGGAAAGAAGTGGGAACAAGGTGGTAAAATATATAACTCTGCGTCTCCTTAACTAATGAAAGGCAACTTTTATAAGTTCATAGATCCCTTCAGAATACTCTCCCATGTAACACTGGATGATTAAGGTCAAATTGCTTTTTACAAAGAATATTGAAAGTACTGGTCTGTGTCTTCTGACAACAATCTGTGTCTCCTGTTTCTCAGAGCTTGCTTTGAGTACGTGTAGCCTTAGCTGTGAACAAATTACACCGTGGATTTGTAAATCCTTAGATAAATGGCTGTATACAGATGAAGGCAAGTGTTACCAAAATTAAAAAGAAATACATTACAGCAGTTTGAATGCACAGTGCAACACTGCCAGCAATTTAGTCCCATAAACCAGATTTAAATAGAGCAATCGATGACAAAACCAAAACCAGGCAGAGAAAGACGCAAGCCAAGCCAAACAGCTCCCACACTCAGAATAAGAAGCCTGGGGTTTGCAAGAAGCCTATACCCACTGTCTGCCCAAACAGATCAGGGTGCGCGAGAAACTTTTTTCTCTCCTTCTTCAAAGAAGAGACTCTGAAAAGCAAGTACTTGAGCAATTACTTTCCCTATGGCCTTCAGTCAGCTGTCAGCAACTCCGGGGTGACTCATTTCATGTCACTAGAGTTATTTCTTTTCACAGTGATGCAACTCAAGTTCTCCATGTTACCATAGTTCTAATGCACAAGAGCTTTACAGTTGTTCGTGACACACAATATGGCCAAATGTACTGCCCATGAGTATGCTCTGGAAGCAAAGGACTGCCTCATCTATAAACACTCCTGCTTATTACAATTTCAGTGCAGATACGCCACACAAAGAAAAGCACAGAAATGTGGATAAAATGTGAAGAAAGCCCCCTATACCAAGTTCTATGAGCCGGTCCTCCAAATGCTGCATAATACATTTAGTAGCTAGCTGAGACTGAAACACTTGGTCCCTCAAGCCCAGATCTGAGCCAGGAGCAATGATGGATGCTCTTGGCTCTACTGAGCCAGTCAAGAGACAGTATGTTACCCACTGGTACTATGTACTTCATAAGGTGGAAGGAAAAGCTCCTCCAGTGTCCCTGTGTGCACTGTTCTCAACAAAAAAGAGAGTTCTAGTGAGGAGGCTCTTTGCTGACTGCAAAGGTGGGGAGGAGATGCGAGAGCAGGGGGTGAGAAGGGACTACCACGGGGCTACCTGAAGTCACCTCGGTGGGGCAGATGAGCATGGACATCTGTGTTTGTAAAATCAGGGACCCAGGGTCCAGTACCTAATACACTGCTGCTTGTCCTGTTGAGCATGTTCTCTTCTATTCGGGCAGTTAAGTGGAGAATAAAGCTGTTCTAGAAAAGATACCATAGATTTTTCAGGCAGGAGCAATTATCCAAACCATGTCAAAAGCTGTTGTAGGCTGAGTTACAGATGATCAAGGACAATGTGCTACTTCACAAGTTCAAAAGCTTTGATTAATATTTGCAGCTACTATGCAGCTACAATGCAATACAAGTCTAGCCTTAGGGCTTTTGTGTTTCTTTAAAGCATTAGGCATTAATAGGCTAAGTTTACCACTGGGATACAGAGCACTGGCCCAGCAATACAGCTTGAATGTGTTTATTTTCCGATCTATGGTTTTCAAGTACAGTGTATCATTTCTACAACCTTTAATGAGAGTCAAGATGTGTACATTAAAAGCAACAAACTTCTATTTCTAATGGAGCTCAGTTCAGATCAGAGAGTGATTTATTAGCTTTCCTAGCTCTTACTCTGTATTTTGTTACAGAGATCAGAAATTTAGATTCACATCTAAAATTCACAGGATAGCATCAAGAGCCTTGTTTCCAAAGTTGAGATTTTTTTAATCTTAATTTTACGAATGTTTCATTCTGCTTAAGGTCAATCTTTCTGAGAACCAGTGAGTATCTGCCAGTTGCTCTGGATGGTCTCATTAAAATGAAAAGTGTTTAACTTCTAAAAACAAACGAAAAGCAATCAAAAGGCATTTTTGAGAGCATCCATATTTAGTGAAAAAGCAGAAGGACACTCGTCTAAAGGACTTACTCTTAGCAAGATGTTTATTACTACAGCTATTGTCAGTAACAGAAGAAACAAGAACAATACTATTTGTCCCCAGCCGGTTAGCTAGGACTGCTGTCTGTAGCAGAGCACAACAACAGTGTCCACCTGTCTGTAACCCATAGGTTAGACTTAAAGTATAATCTGTTCTAAGAGCCATGAAACTTCACCATTAAGTCCAGCATGTGGAGTACCAAAGCAGTCAGCTGGCAAATGTCCAGGAAAGGATGCCTATTTGGGTTATGATAAATGGCCTAAAATGATCACTGGATCATTCAGCTATTAGCTCTTGTGCTGAATGATACAGGACCAAAAGGCAGGACAAAAACTAGAATAAATATGATAGAAGCTAGGAAGAATTGCTTACTCTTTGAACAATTTACAGGGCAGATGTTTCCTGGAGGTGGAATCAAAGAATGCTTGCCACAGATAACAAATACTGCTATTTCTGATATAGTGAAGCACTATAAAAAAAGTACCCACTGGAATAAATTTATTAATAAAACACAAAATCTGAATATCAGAACTATAATGCCACAATGTGCTCTGAATATTAATCAAAGCTGTGTTAAACCCCGAACATAACCTCCTTTCTTATCATCTAACTGAACTGAGTAAGAAAAAAAATATTAAAACAAATAGGACATCAACAAATATTGTATGTTGGCTGTCGTGTGTTGTATGTTGGATAGAAATATTAATGTTCTATTTACCAGTGTAATTTATTTTATCCTTGCTCAATCCATTTAAGTGGGTTGCTATTTTAGTTTGGCTAGACTTTAATATAGACAAAAATAATGAAAAAGTAAAGAAGAGAGGGCATTTTCAGCTTATGCCTCTTTCTACAACATTTCCTTAAAACAAGAGTCCATTTCTGCTTATTCATGCTGTTCTGTCACATAGACCTGTTCTCGCTGGAAAATCTGAGGACAGTAAGAGGAGAGTGACTCAAGTTTACATGATCAGATGAATTTTTTCTTCCTCAAATAGAAAAGACAGACATTAACTCATGCCTCTCTTTACATAGATTTATTATTTCAATAATTGTCTGTTATTATTACTGTACATTGTAATCTATTTCTAATGAATCCCTCTTGGTTACGGTGAATCAAGTCTTGCATAATAAATTCTAATCTGCTAGTCATTATCTTTGTTAATATTTTACAATCTACATTTATTACTAAGATTAAGAAATAGTTTGTATTTATTTTCACTGTTTTTAAGTGCTATTTCTTCTAATTAGTGATCTCTTTGAATTTTCCTTCTTAGATTAGTACCAGTCACTCTGGAAACACCAATGTTTTCAGCCTTTTTCTAGAGTCTTCTGCTGGAAACATCAGTAACTAAATTCCCATGTATTTTTTAGAATGAGTGTTTCTTCGCATGCCATATCAGCTTATCTGATTTATGCTGCTTGGGTTCAAGCCTGAAAGCAGATACATGGGACTGGAGCTGACAGGAGCAAAAGTGGCTGCACACAATCACATCTGGGCATTCTCCAGTGATTTCTCTTTCTCAGTTCTGGAAGACAAAGATTTCTTTGGGGGATGCAGTAAATTTGCTCAAGCTGTAAACCTGCTTCCCATTTACTATTTGGAAGGTTTTGGAGTGAACTCTCCAGTCTCCTCTTTCTAATACCTTTTACAGTTACAAATGTCTTGGCGTAGAGATAATAACTGGGGAGTTATTATCAAGTTTGTAATCCCATTACAAAACAGTCATCACTGGTTTGATGCAAGTTAGCCACGGAAGAATCCACACTCTGCATTAAAACACTGAGGGATATTGCGATCAACTCCCATTTAATTAGATGCATCATAAGAGTTTGTTTAATGTCGCACCCATGAGCATTACTGTTGTGAAGCGAGGGAAGGGGCCATTTCAGTCAGCTGCATAATTCCTGAACAGTATTATATGTCTGAAGAACCCCTCGAGTACTTCATTGCCCATCATTATGTGATGGTGAACATCTCTGAATAGACTTCCATTGGGCTTGGGTTTGCAAGAAGGAACCAGCAGTGCCTTTGCCAAAGCTGTTTGTGCCCTCTGCAGTCTCTGTTCAGGCAAAAGGTTAAGGGTGGATGAGCGATGCTTGCTTTTAGCATCCCTACAAATGTTTACTGGCATTTGGCAATTAGATTTGGCAATTAGAATCAGTTGGTAAACTTTTGATGATAAGCAATGGAAAATACTGATTTGTTCATGCTTTTAATGGAAACATACAGGGTTTGAGTAAGTGGTTTTGGAAAAGTTCCCTAGGGCATAATGGACTTGTGGTGAAAAATCATAAGCCTTTGTGGTAGACGAATAATTCGGTACTCACCCAAAGCCCCACTCTGTTTCATTGGGGCAGAATCTGAACTTTTATACGTCGGGAAAATATCTTATCTGACAATGTGTACCGGCAAATGCATTCTTCCTGGAGGGAGGGAAGGATCTTTCCATCACAGAAATCTTTAAAAGTCTCACAGTGAACCTGTACCACACAGAATGTACCACATTCTGCCACACCTGCAGGAGAGCCGGACTGCTTTCTGTCTGCCTGTAGAAACACTTCAGTGAGCCCTACAGTCCAGTTGTAATTTTTCCTGGATATCTTTCTGAGATGTGACCTGTTTTTCAGAGCCCTACCTTTTTTGGGGCATTTGTCAATGCTTTTTATACTGTTGAAAATAATTTTTGATTTATCTTTTCATTATCTCTCAGAAGACATCATTTTCTTCATTTTCCATTATCTAATACATTGTGTAGTGCAGCTTTCTTTTCATGAGTTCTAAAACATTCTTTAATATGTGGTCAGTATATAACTGTTTCTATTATTAACTGATGCCCAATGAGGATTATTAAACCAGCATGAGAAGGATTATACTGAATAGCTAACTCTTCAGCAGCATCTTCCATGCTGGAGTGTGGAATCTCTGTCCAAGTTTTCATACTGCATTGGAAACGTTCACAGCAAAGTGGAAGGAAGCACAGAATGGACAATAGCCAGAGATGGCTAGGAAATGCCAGCTGTCCTTCAACATGCAAAATATCCATCCCCAAAATCTGACATGTCATCACCGGTTTAGCATGGTTACACCAATGAAGGGGAATTAATGAGATAACTTAGATCCCTTCCCCCATTTCGCTGGTGACTCTGATCCCTGAGCTATGTTTAAAACTCACTGTGGTGAACTTATTCATCACCAAAAGGAACAGAAAACACCTGACAGTGGAATGACAGCTTCAAGAAGTTGCGTGTAGCTGCCTTTTGCTGCACTGTGGTATGGGCAAATATCCTAGAAAGGTAAGCTCTGAAAGCAGCACACAGCAAAACTTGCACTTCAGCCATTTAAGAAGCAGGTCCTCCAGATGAAGGGGTTTTCTTTTCTATGAATGTACAACACCCACGTAATGAAGCTCTAAGACTGATTAAGGCCTTTGGATACTACTGTAACATAAATGTTTACTCCGAACAAAACCGGCCACAGCTGTTGTACTGATGGAAAAAGATCAACCACAGAAACTAGGAAATACCAAACAAGAAAGAGAGCAGATAGTAATGTGCATGCTGTCAACAGATTTTTCCTAACTTTGGAGCCTTCTCTTGGACTTGGGAATCATCCATAAGGTCACAAGTTTCCTGAACTTGCTGGGAAATCATGTTTAATAGCCACAATTTAAATGGCGGTATCTTCTTTTAAGAACAAAAAACCAGTACATGATTACACAGTTATTATCAGTTCTGTGGTGCTATAGTTATCTCACAGGAAAATTGACAAACATATGAAGGGCACAGATATTCAAATAAAATTCAGAAATTAAAAAGTATGCATTTTTGAAAGCAAAAATGAAATACTATTTTCATACTCAGGAAGGAGGGGAGAGATAAAAGACAAAACTCCATGGAGAAAAAGTGAGAGGAGGACAGAAACACCACCCCAGACAGAGGAAGTAAAACAGAATATAATATACTAGAGCTGTATAGCTTCTGAGACAGGGTATACACCTGGTAGAGTGTGAGAGTCAAAAGAGAGACTTCAGAAAGACAGAAGTTTCCTACTCCCTTTGAAGCAGGGAAGAAAGAAAAAGAAAGGGAGAGACCAATGAAAGATTAGAGAAAAAGAGAGAAAAGTGAAGAGGGATCATAAATTAAGAGGAGAAAGAGTAGCAAATTTCATTCCTAGTGAAAAGAGAAATGAAAGGGGAAGGAAATAGAGAGTCAACAAAGAGGAGAAAGGAAAAAAAAATGAATGAGAACGAAAAAGTCATGCATACACATGTCTACCGAAAGCCAGTGAAGATACAGGTCTAAAGCCATCAGAAATATCTATCACAAGACATCAGATACATGTCTGTGTAGGGGAAAATTAGGAGATTTGCTGGCAGTTCTGAGATGAGCAGGAGGAATATCATTAATGGTCATGGGAAAGATGATAGCACATATGTTCTATAGTCTGCTGAGATGAGTCTCGTATTTCCCCCTCTGGGAGAATAATGCACTCACTGGTTGCATATACGGACATATGAAGAATCTGCAGATGTGTGCACACATGCACACAGAAAAGTATAGCATTTAGAAACGCCTGGATTGGTTCCAAGGTAGTTGAACAAAATGAGGCTAATAAAATATAATTAAACATTAATTACCGTAACTATCAAAAATAATTGACTTGTACAAAGCACAGTACTCCTATTAAAAAGAGACCTAAGGGTAATAAAAAACATATACTATTCTGTAATGCAGACATAATAATTGCTAAGAAGCAATTAAATTTATAGACAACTGTTAAAATTCTTCTGTGACTATTTAAAAGTGTGAGCACTGGACAAATATGATCCAAAATTGACAGTCTTGGTATTAATAAAGAGTAAACATTGCCATTTAAAAATCAAACCAAAGGTGTACTGCTGCTTGGAGTAAATTCGGAGTATTATAAGCTGTCATAAAAGTGCTGCTCCGTGTGTCCCAAAAAGTCATCCTTTTTCCATCAGCTTTTCTTTCTAAAAATCTTTTGAGCATGAAAGACCCAGAGCTGGAAGACGAAAGCAGGAGAGTTGAGATCTTCAGCTGGTGTGAAGCTACATCACTTCACTCACTTCCTCATGCTTTGCTGATTTTTAACAGTGAAGGAAAGAACTAACCTCTGTGGAGGTAGAACTGGGGGAGAAACACAAACTGGCTGAACCAAGGACACAGTAAGTGAAAGATAGCCCAAGTAAGGAAAAGCATTTCATTGGGAAGTGAGGTCGAAGCGGAGCTGTAGACTGAAACAGTTAGTGCCAAGGACACCCTACTTGGATATCAGGGTGTTCGTCGACATCAGATCATTGCTTAGTCTGCTCCTTAGAGTACCCGTTAGTGTCTGGAGTGCATTAGGTGTGTTTTTGGAATGAATTTTTAGTTTACTTTCATCTGAAAGGAATCTAGTTTGCACATTCTAATATTGCTCTGCAAGGTGAATAAAACTCTGTTAAGTAGGGATGATGAAGAGATTGACTTCAGATGCAACTCCTGATTCAAAATGAGGCACAAACCTAGATGAACCAGAAAAATAGGTTTTTAATTTTAGTTTTTAAGGTATAGGATAGGTATTCTCTGGTGAAGAACTTGTTCTCTTAGCTTGCTTTCAAGAAAATAAAAGTTGAGGATTTAAATGAAACAGCCTTCTTGAGCTAGGGGTAGTGATAACGGCAGGGAATAATCACAAGGGGCCACAGTAATGATGAAGATTGCATGAGTCCGTTTTGCAAAGACAAGTGACAACACTACAGTACAGTAACACTACATTTCTGTGTGTTCTCATTCTGGGAGTCCTTAACCACTTCCTCTGTATCACCTTCTCTCCTCTTTTATATTGGCTGCAGCCAAAATTTACTGGTTATTTGGCTGTTTATCTCTCATATTTCTCATTTAAACACATATATTGCATTTACTTGGAAAAGTTTTGTAATAGTTCACATAGAATAAAAGAGTTGGAATGGAAACAGACAAAATGCAGAGCACAAAAGTTCATTTTCCCAGGCCTCTGCTTAATCAAGAAAACCAGAAGCTATGAAAATTTTAGAAGGAGGCAAAACAATACATTTCACATATTTCTTAAGCTCTACTCCTTTTCTACTGCTAGTGTGTTGGCAACAGCTTGATAAGTTAGTGACTCAACTAATTTTGAGAAAACATTGGCATTCTTACATAAAACGACTACTAAAAAGGAGTCAAATTTTTAAGGCAGATATACCACAGTGAGTTGGTGGAGATGCCATGACATGAAACATATTTGGCATATGGTGCTTCTCTTGTTCTTCAAGAAAAATATTAAATGTAGCAAGGTAAAGTCAGTTGAGATTGTGAAGGAATGACACTGCTGTCTGAGAAATTGTCATTACTACGAGGCATTATCATTGCTATGTTCAATTTACTACAATCCACCAATCAATCTTACATCTACCAACCAGCTCTGCTTTTAGGACATTCATTCACCCATTCATTCAAAGAAATGTGCCAACCCAAGAATCAACTGAAGGGGCTAAAAGGATCCTGGGTTTGGTTGTGTTTCTTGGCCTCAGCACTAAATCATATCATATCATCATATCATATCATATCATATCATATCATATCATATCATATCATATCATATCATATCATATCATATCATATCATATCATATCATATCATATATCATATCGCACCTCACATCACATCATTAGAATTACAAGAAAGTGCAGAAAAGGCTTTTCCATTTCAGCTATTCTCTCCAAATTTTCCATGTCATGCTATCCTTTCTGGGCACACAGCAGGTTGGGCTGCTGCTATGCTATAAATATTTCTCTTACATAACCAATTAATCAGCTAAAAAGTCAAAGAAAGCAGCTATTTTTAGTATAGTATTGCCAGTCATGCTTCTGGAGTGTTATTTTTTGCTTTTAAATAAAAGGACTTCATTCTGCAGTTCTTTCCCACCAATGTGTGGGACTGTGCCAATTCAAGCAACATTTCTGTATAAAGAACACTGATTAATGATCCAAAATTCCAGGCAAACTTTATTGTCTCAGTGTTGCTACTCAAACTGCTTGCAAAGTTTCTGCAAAAATATTTAAGTTATTCATATCTAATACCTAAAGTATTTTCAGGCTTTGGCCCTTTCAGACCAAAAAGAAGTAATCAATTAAAGAGCTTTGAAGAAATATTATATTATCAGGCAAAAAATTGGTTTTTCATCAAAAATGTTTTAAAGACAAATTTTTACAACCTTTCATTCCTACTGGATATGGACTTGGCTTTTTAAACATCTTCTGTCAACTAACCAGAGATGAGAACAACTGCAAACTGTCCTATGGAATCAATCCTCAATTATTTCAACCTGGAATGAGATAGTTTTAATTCAAGTTGAGGCTCTAATTTTTTATTTTGAAAGTAATTTTTAACATTATAGATACAAACTGTAATCCCAAATCCTGGCAAATTAAAGGCAAATCCATGTTTTGTATTACAAACTCAAAAGCTGCGCGAACTAAAAAGTGCTTTCTTTGCTGATGGAGGGGAGACAGATTTGTAAAGAAAAATGAATCTGAAACATCTGAAACCTAGAATGAAAAATGTAGTGAGGCTTAAGTTCATGTAGATCACCCAGTTTCAAAGCAGAAAAATCCTCTTGGATATATTATACTTCTGCCTTAAAAAAGATCTAGTGGCAACTGCAATATGTGAGCTAGTTAGCACTGAATGTGGTTGACCACTAGTGGGGTCTGGTGCCATTTGGGAACCCTAAGGCCCTCTCAGCTTCTGACTCTTGCTCCAGACAAGTCTCGGTACCACAGATGCTGTGTCATATCTGCCCATCCCTTGAGGACACCTTGGAGTCTTACATTTCAAATTACTTAAGGGATACTTACACGGGAGCAAATTTTGCTACCACTAGGTGTGAACTGTTGGATGTTCACAGCATGGAGATGTGAATGGAGACAAGAGCCAAACTCTGGATGACACAACAGGACTACTCTGTCCCCAGAGTATGGGGGTCTGACTCCAATTTTTTTTTTAGTTTCACATCAAAAATATTACGGTGTTTCATGCCTCTGAGGGATGCACACTAAGGGGAAGGAAGTGACGACAGTATTCTCTGTACCCTACAAATGTCCAATAGGCTTAGAGGACAGAACTCCACAAAATCAGGGCAACAACTCCACATTAATAATATACACTTATATTAAAATACCACAAAATGAAGCAGGGTTTTTTTTTTTGTTTTTTTTTTTTTCAAAATTGATTTGGTTTCTCGCCTAGGATACAGATAATTTTTTGAGTAAAGGTCTGTTTCTACAGAACGTTGTGGTCAGGAAGGTATTGCAGCCTTTCTTCATTCAACAAATGAGTCTCAGATTAAATGTGAATCTGTATCATTCCCAAATGTTTATATACCATGACTTTGGGGTTTTATTAATCATTATCATACACTACCAAATGAAGAGAATTTTCCTGTATTTATTTCCATGTAAGACTGGATTTAGATATGGGAGATTAAGCATACTGGGGGGGGAAAAAAAGAACAATGGATGATGATGGTGATGACAAGGGCAAAATAATTGTTTGCAGCCACAGCACAGTACTTGAAAAGCACGACCTCACCCAAGATAGCCTGCAGTTTTAAAAGGATCAAACGTCTTCTATTAGGTTAAGGGTAACTTTCATACAAAGGAAGATGTGAGCGGCAATAGATTGTACTGCCTGGCTGCCAAGATTTATTGAAGATAAAGGCAGCAAGCTAAATCATTTCCAGGGGAAACCCACATCAGGATCTGCGAAGTTCTTGCTGTGTCTGATGTGTTTTCTACATCAGAAGGAGAAGAGATGAGCCAGTCTTTGAAGAAGAGAGCAGTCTGCACAATACTGAGGAAAGTGAGCCATGGGACACTACGATAGCCCTGTCAAACCCAGAATTTTCTTGCTAATGCAATTCCCCTCTGGCAGGCCAAGCATGTATGCCCTCTCATCATGCTAAAAACAAATGAGGTCACAGCTCAAAGACTATCATACCAGGCAATATGCATATTTGTAATTACTTTTATGGAAAAACCCAGCAATCAGAAATTCTGTCTTCTTGGTAGCAGTTGTTATTCTTTTCCCAGAGAACTGGAGACAAATATCACTTTCAGCTATGCTAAATTCTTAAAAGAAAAAGTGAGGAAATCCGCAGAGTGCAATGAAAATGTTTTAAAAATGCAAATAAGGAGTGACATACAACAGAGAAGAAGGGGAAAGCTTTTTCCCAGGGAACATCAACTCCATTATTGACTATAATCCCAATACATTTATAATAAACCCATTTTCTCAAACAATTCCTGTTATGTTTGAATGATCCTTTAAAAATGGTTAGAGATCACAGCCGTACTATACCAACAGTTGACTTCTCTATGTGATTAACTTAATTGTATTATTGAAATAAATTTAAATGCATATACTTCCCACAAAAACAGGGCAAAAAAAAAATCTGGTAATGTAAGAGAAGTCTTGCATATATACCTTAATCTCACCAAATTTAAACCTGCTGAACCCAAATCCTTCTCTTCAAACCACACAATTAGTAAGGGAGATTTTTTTAATTCCGCATAACAGGGAAATTATTTCTTCAAAACTAATCTATATGACATTGCTACTTACATTGAGCCAAGACAACTGCATATTAAATTTCACCAGTGTGGGAAAAGTGATGTCAAGAAATAAGAAAAACATCGTCATCATGTTCATTTAATGGATAAAACATGAAGTGAGCAGCAGCAGAGATAAGCACCCCAGAGGCTGTTTGGTTTGTCACAACGTGCACACACAGTAATCCCTGACAGCCCTTCTTGGTAAAGAGGGTGGGGGTTTTTGTCTTTTTGTTAATGCAGAGCAAAGCTGTGGTGATTGCTGCTTACTAATGCATTAGACTTTTAACAGTGTAAACATGAAGGCAGTAATTCAGCGAACACTAAACTTGAAAAATGTAGCAGACGTGTAAAGTTAATTTGATTTGCAGCATAATCAGGAACAGAGTTCTCTTGCTTTCCCTTCCAATCTAAATCTGAGCCCAGAAAGATCAGTCTTCTGCCTCCTCACAAATCCAAGCAGTTTCAACTCCCTTGTTGTGGACATAAAAAGATCCAAATTCAACCCAGACCTCAATGTTCTTTGGGAGAATCAGTAATTTTGCTTCCCAACTTGTCTACATTACACTGCCATTATCATTGTCTTCATTTGTTTACTTCAATAGCACTTCTAATACACCAGCCCCTTCCCAAACAAAAAGCAGATGCTGCCTAGATTTGAGACTCTTGAAGACTGAAGATACAAGACGAATAAGAGATGAGGTAGTAGGTAACACAATATAAGCATGCACTTGAAAAAATCTCCAACATTTTCACTCATGCTATGGGCACAACCAACCAGGTCCTTTCCTCATGTCAGATGACGTCATTACAATAAACAGCTCTGATTCTGCTTTTCTTATGACTGTTGGCCAGTTTCAAGCTTGACAGCTCTGGCATCCTCCTCTTTTGCTACAAGAGGTGGACTCCATTTCCCACTCCGAGTGTTTCTTGGTGGGGTTGGGAGGACACAGTCAATGCAGGTGATTTCTACACCTCAGAGGGTTGCATTTGGCCTCCACAGAGAAGCAGGAAGCTGGATAGAGACAACCTCTTTTACCAGGGGAGGAGGCCTGAGCTATCTAGCTTTGAATTTGGTTGACTGCTGTGAGAGTCAACACACATCGAGGTGCAAGCTAGGGCTGAGTCTGAAGCATTTCCAAAGCGAAAATTTCAAAACGACTCAGTCCTTTGCCACGCGCCTAAACTTTTCCCAGTAGTCTGGAGAGAAGGCACAAGTAGGATATACGGTGCTACTGTGCATCTCCTAAGTGGTGTCTCAAGCTCCTTGCAAAGGAGGGGCATCATTGTGTTGGATACAGATTGATCAAAAGAAGAGTTGGCGCCACTGATCCTGGACAACGCGAAGCCAATGTCAAGGGACAACTGAAATTCCAGAAACACGAAAATCACCGCCTTCCTGATCTTCTGGAGAGTATGTACACTACATAAAAGAAACTGCCTACCATTTCTACTTTCCCCCTTTACTGACCTAACCTGCCTTTGACCCAAGTAAATAATCTGCCCGCATGAAGTTAGGCTTCTGTGGGGAAGATAGCATAGACATAGTGAGCATACTCAAACACGTCCTTTCAGATATTGCTGAGATGGTTTACGGAGTGAGCTTCCAAAACTTCTACAGGCAACACTTTGTGATCAATCCTGGGACAAAAGCTCACCCATTTCCTATTGCACCTGATGCAAGATGTAAACATAAATTCAAATACAGAGAAATGTACATCTGCACATGTGCCTGCTAACGATTAGGCAGGTATCAAAAGAAAACAGGGCTAAGCCCAGAGGATTTTGCCACAGTCAGATGCATATGCAACAGAATAGACCTATACAAGAGAAAAACACCAGACAGTGAAGACACTAGAATAGAAGGCTGCAAAATGGAAAAATCAGATAGCTTTGTCTAATTCAGAAGTGTCATCATGGAGGACAATGACAGCTCCAAGGGGACTGTGAGGAGGACAGCCCTGCCACCAGTGCCTCAGTGAAAAATGAAGCCTATACAGAGATACAAGGGACTATCCTGAGATGCAAAAATGAAACAGAGATATGGACCTTTGAGAAAGCTGCCAGGCAAGGACTCCCACCCTCCAAAATGAATTATTAACTGGCAGTCAAGGAGATGGCATGAGAAATGAGATAATTGGAGAGAGGGTCTGTGTGAAGGAGAGTCCCTGGCACAGTAATCAAGAGGAAGCGTGAGCTATCGAGCATGCTTGCCAGACAAAAGACAAGCGCTTGCAAAAAGTCCACTTCCTTTGGCCAGAAAGATTTGGTCTGTTAAGTGACAAGATGACATGGCAGAACATTTAGGCAGTACTTTTAAAATGCCATGTGTCAAAGCTGGAGCCAGAGCCTTGCTAAATTAAATGCAGGAGCTCAATGCAATGCTCATTAAGCTGTGACAGTGCTATCAACCTCCCTGCCTCTCTGGGTCAGCTAAAAAACACTTCACTGACCCACCAGGCAAGTATTACCAACTTCAGGAAGCTGTTGGGAGAACTTTGACCCTGGGCAGATTGGACTGGTGTGATTAAGCCCTCTGCCCTCTACCCAGCTGTGGTGGATAACTCCTTTTTGGTTACCTCTCTGCTCCCCTTACCTGCACCGCCTTGTGGGGCCACGGGATGTACCCAAGCCTGAGAGCCATGTGCAAACGGCTCTGGAGCTACATGCAGCTCAGGGGCCACAATCATCTGACTGTGGGCTGATATAAAGAAGGAACAGGAGTCCAAACCCCAAAACCAGGCATATCCTTTCACATTTACAAAGCCAGCTATCGAGAAATTGTACCCAGTCCCTTATAGTGTCCAGCCCAGATGGCAGCTGGTCAGGCTGGCAGGGTTTGCTCTGGCAGGCAACAGTGCTGCCAGGCATGGGTAGCAGCAAAGTGAGATCATCCCTCCTGCAGAAGTGGGGTAGCAAGGCTGGGGACATGCTGTCCCCTGCCTCATTGCAATAGGTGTCTGCAGGCAACTCAGGCAAGGGTCCAAGCAGCACCTTCTCATCACAGCTCCCAGGTGTGCACAGCCACTGGTTGGCTGCATACAAACACACACACGTGCAATTACGTGATTTCAGTGCAATGCGTTTTCCAGCCTGAAAAGAAATGGGATCTCCTGCACTGCCATACATGTTGCATTACATTCATCATTTTTTCCAAATGGAAGACTTGTCATATAAACAAAATGAGTGTATGTATCATTTTACTGCTTCTGGATGCCCTGCAAGAGAAACACAGAAGAATGCATGCTATTTATCAAAGTCCTAACAGGGAGGAAAGTATTTTTGTTCCATCTCCTAAATATTCTCCATTTCTGATACATTGTCTGCTCTTAGTGACAGCAAACATTGCTTGACAGAGACCAGAACATGCTTGCTGTTTTCCCATCTCCAATCCAACCTTTTTCCAAAAAAACATACAAGGGTGAGATTTTCAAGAGCACTCCTGTTGAATTCAGCCTCCCCCCATTCACATTTGAGTCAGAGGGAATTGAGGCCAGTACTGAACCTTTTAAAATTCTTACCATGTATTTACATTATTCTTTTACAAGCTTACTTTAAGTAACAACCGTGTGCAACATATGCTTGTTTATACACAAAGCACACTTTTGCTTTTCCTGGCACTGAACTTTACAGATAATGGTTCTCCTGAATGCTTGCTTTTGTAAGATAAGCAAATGTCTGATACGTGGGGTTTATCTCCATTTCACGAAGAAAGGAAGAGAAGGAAAGGAACTGGACAGAAACCACACTGTACTGTGGAAAAGGTGATCAGGAAAGGAAACAGACATTCTGAAGGGTATTGATGAATCTTTGGCTCCTCAATAAAATGCAACATTTTTTGAAAACCTATTCAAAATAATATGCATTAGGACTTTCAGTGAAATTATCTCTTTCAACCACAAGTATCTGACACAATCATAACTATGTTTCAGATGACATTAGTTCACTTAAGAGGAAGC
Organism: Tapera naevia; assembly: GCA_033556795.1. Taxonomy (NCBI): domain Eukaryota; kingdom Metazoa; phylum Chordata; class Aves; order Cuculiformes; family Neomorphidae; genus Tapera; species Tapera naevia. The sequence continues at coordinate 20,829,021 of JAUMJJ010000029.1, forward strand.
TGTTAGTAGTGCATTCATATTTGATAATAACTATGGAGCCAGTTCTATACATAGCAGTTGGAACAAGGCAACTTGAATTAATAAGGTACATTTTGAGCTTCAGCTACTACTCTGGTGCTATCTGAAGAGAGACTATGTTTTTAGAATGCTGCAGTCTATCATGCAACAGAACACTACTTTTGAAAAACATTGTGAACCTCAGACACGCATCTCCCAAACGGAGGCCCCCAGATTTGCTTGAAGCTGGACTCACTAGACTGTGTAGTTACCCAAAAGTTCAGCAGTATGGGGAATGATACTGCTGGGCAGAGGAGCTGGGAGCAATTGTCACTGGGCCTCCAGATAAACCAGGGACTTTCGGAGCTGCCTGTATTCCAGTTGGAGGGGAAGGGGTATGTTAAGACAACATCTATGTTATTGGGTTTTTAATAAATCAGTTTAAATAGGAGTACAACAATATTTTGAAATGTCAAATCTTACTGCAAACTGGAAACTCACCATTCCACCTAGTCCTGTTATCAACCATGTACACAGAGTGTGACCTGAGATGGGGATTTCTGTTGTGCTCTGGAGGAGTGATTTGAAATTTCCTGACCTTATGGCAGTGGAATTTAGGATCATAGAATCATAGAATGTCCTGAGTTGGATAGAATCATAGAATGTCCTGAGTTGGAAGGGACCAGAAAGGATCATCGAGTCCAACTCCTATCCCTGCACAGGACACCACCAACATTCACAGCGTGCATCTGAGGGTGTCGTCCAAATGCTTCTTGAATATTGTCAGGCTTGGCACAGTGACTGCTTCCCTGGGGAGCTGTTCCAGTGCTCCGCCACCCTCTGGGTGAAGAACGTTTTCCTAAAATCCAACCTAACCCTCCCCAGACACATCTCCCTGCTATTCCCTTGGGTCCTGTCATCGGTCATCAGAGAAAAGAGATCAGCGCCTGCTCCTCCTCCTTCCCTTATGAGGAAGCAGTAAATTGTGATGAGGTCTCCTCTTAGTCTCTTCTTCAGGCTGAACAGACCAAGTGACTTCACCTGCTTCTCATATGGCTTTCCCTCTAGACCCTTCACCAACTCTTGTCTTCTCTGGACACTCTCCAGTAGCTTTAGATCCTTTTTATACTGTGGCACCCACAACTGCACACAGTACTCAAGGCGGGGTCGTTCCAGGGCCAAGATAATCACATCAATTGCAACAAACAGAACAAGTGCTGTCACGTAAGAAGTCAATAAGCCAACTGCAATTGCTTTGTAGCAACATATCAGTACACCTGCACCATTATTCAGAAGTGGTAATGACTGTCATACTTGGCCTTAATATCATATTGAAATACACTCTGTGAAAAAGCAAAAAAAAAAAAAAAATCACATCAAGTCTATGTCTGCCCAGAAAATAACCCAAAGAAAGACATATGGTTTGCAACCCCCTCAAGTTTCATGACATACGTTATATATATTTTGAACACCCTGAAGTTCCTTTGACCTTCAGATGCCATATATTGGTTACTCAGTGAAGTTAAACATGCTCTTCTCAGCATCCTCCACCCGTGCTCATCTCTGGCAGAACTTCTATCATCTCTTGTCATCAGCTACATGAGCAACACTTGAAAGTAAGCCCTATCCTCTGTTTTGCATCTTATCTCTACATTAGTATTAACTGAATGCAAACATAGATAAAGGAGGGATTTTTATAGATTCCCTATTAGCAGAAGCTACTTATTCAGAGTGCAAGCTTTCTTAAAACAAGTTCTGACAGGATCATTTCCCCTGTCTCAATCTGCTGAAGTGTTGCTAATACTGCTAGTTCAGACCAGATGATTTTACCCTTCCTTGAATCCAGCACAAGTCTCATGTAGTTTTGCAGGGGGATTAAACAGATTTAAAACTATGTTTAAGAGGTCTTCTCACAACTCTGCTCAGGGACCAGTGAATTTCATCCACTATTTTTTTTGGTCCTTGTTTATGTGTCTATTCATGGGTTTGGAACTTGTCAAGGTTCCTAGAATGCCCTTGCCAATTTTGTAGCATTCAATGTTTTTGGGGTAATATATATTGCAACCCCAGCGCTCTCACTCTTTTTCTGTCTTGCAGTTCCAATTATGTCTTTTTAATTACAAATAAACGTTACATTCTCTCCTTCAGAATTTTTTTTCTTTGCTTTGAAACTAGATGCTCCTTTTGTTTTCCATTTACGAAAACTTTTACAGGAAATGATTATTTCATGTATGGGTCTTCAGTGGCACACAGAGCTTCTTCAGACATTATTTTAATTAGGTGGCTTGCTTCCATTTCATTTTTAAATGGTTGTGGCAGGGACCTTGTGTTGTGATCTGTTGAATGGGAGGGAATGTCTGCTGAGGATTCCTCCCTTCTAGAAGTAGTGTATTAATGAGACATTTTCTTAGTAAGAGCCTTGCGCCAAGTCCGGTAATCAGAACACGAGACACCCAAACCAGCAGAAACATTTATTAATTGCAGAAGCCACCATTTCTTCATTGCATTTAAATATTATTTAAAAGGAATTTAGCCTTAGTAGTGGTTTGGGATGAAAGAATGTTTATGTATTACAGTGAAAGGTAAAGTTAGTCACATTTATCGTGTCATATACTGATTGCTTTTCCTGTCTATAAGGCTAGTCTTCAGAAAAAAAAAAAAACAAAACTGTTATAGAGCTGCAGTACCTTGGAGTAAAGAAGCAATTTAGGATAGGACTTTAAAACTGTTACTTGATTATTCTTCAGTTTGCCCTAACCATCACTGAGAAATTAACTAGTGTCTGACTTTATGCAATAAATTGAAATCATTCTAATTTAACACCTGTGAAGCCATTATTAAGTCTTTCCAAGCAGAGAAATAAGGGTATTATTCAACAGCTCTGACACAGTAGTGCAATATGATGACACTGAGCTCTCTGGGATAACAAGTCTGAAAAATTAATTAGAACAAAACCCAGTCATATACCTCATCTTACTACTGTAGCTGGAAGATAAAATCCTCTAGGGAGATCAAGTGACTGATCTACAAACTTTTACTGCAAGTTCTCCTTTTTGTTTGGGGTCACCAACCAATTGTATTAGCACCCCAGGTGGAATTAAAAGTAAGTGAAGAATGGACAGCTCAAAAAGGCATAACTTTTGGAGGGGATCTACATGCCATTATTGTTAAAAGAAAAAGAGTTTGATAACAGAAATACATTATACTATACTAGTGCTATAATCAGCATTGGATTAGGTTGCTGTACACAAATATTATTTCTTTTAATAAGTGCTAGTGTGCATATAATAGGTAAAGTAAAAATTACACTAATTTTCCCCAATATATCATGAATCGGAGAAAAAAAGTAATTTTTTTATCACGAGACTTCATAAGGGTCATCTACTTACATCTACTCCAAAATAGTCACTATAATAATTTCTTGCATTTGTGACCTCACAGCTTTACAAAGTATTTACCATTTGGATTAATATGGTTCACATTAGGCTTTTTTCTGATAAGTTACTTCAGTTAAACCACTTAAGCCATCTTTAAGCCATGAACAAAAGTGAGTAAACATAGTTTTCTACCTTTTTTTCTGAACAAGGAGAAAGTCCTTGAAACACTGGTAAACATGGTGACAGAAAGTGCTCCTAACTTGAGGAAACTACAGTCAAAGTGGTCCAAAACAGTACACTGAGAAACAAACTACAGTCTTTCCCAAAGTGTATGGATATCCACATTCAAATATTGTCTGTCAAATGTGCCCAGTAAAAAAAGAAGCTTAAAGTATAGGGATAAGTATGTGCAAACCCATTGGTAAAAGACATTTCTCAGATCTACAGGAGAGGTGAACAAGTCAATCAGCTGCAGAGCAAAGATTTATTTTCTGCAAACAAAGTACTACCTGTCAGTCTCTCTTATGTCTCTCTGCAGCCATCAAGGTTCATTTCAACAATTTGATTTGTGCATGAGGCAATATAGATCAAATTTGCCAGTGGTACAGAGTCTCCTTTATTTATTCTTTACAGAATAAAATAACTACGAAAATGACCTAGAAGTTCCCCTTCTCTTATTCAAACAAAATGAATTTCTTGGGAATAATGGGCCCGACTCTCATTATCACTAAACCATGCCTCTCCTCCTTCATCCTGACAGTGAATCTCTTTACAGTGAATGTAATGGAATTTAAATTGAAATTGCTACACTAATTTTAGGCCTCCTTTATAATGCCAAAGAAAGATAAAGGGGCCTTACCATAAATAAGAATAAGGCCACATACAGTTCATATTGATCCACCTACTTCCCACTTCTGTTTTTTCAGTGCATCATGCTTAGGAAAATTACTTCACTGATATTTCTGTTTTTGAAGTCTGAGACAGGACTTTCAAAATTAGACCCTCAAAGTATGCAGGGTCTGGTAGTTTTTGGTTTTGAGCCTGGGCTCCCATTGGCCCCCTGAGCTCCTTCCCATCCCAGCTGCAGCACTACTTGGGCCAAGCTTCTTTGGAGTGGAAAAGAAAGTCTCCAGCCATATTAGATCCATAGAAATTGTTTCCAGTTTACAAGTAACTAAATCAGCAGCAAAGAGTTAACAAATTAACATAAAAAGTAGAAATCCCTCAAATGTGAGCCCTCTCAATATTTCCTCCTCTTTGCAAGCACCTTAGAAAATTTCAGTTCACATCAGCAGCGATCACTGGATGGGATAAGGAGTCAAGAGAAGAGCATCAGGTCACTGCCTACAGATGAGTCTTGGGCCTGGCCTTCAAATATTAATAATCTGCAGCAGCAAGTGTTGTCAGTATTGATGTTGGTCCACCTCTCTGTGCACTCTCCTACAACCTCACAGAAAAATAACTAGAAACCCCATGAGTGAAGCCACCTGTCTCCAGCCTTTCAGAGTTGCTACAGGTGCTGGTACCAAACTAGCTGGAACTGCACAAGAGCATCGATACACCCAACAACACTTCCCCTGTGTCTGCAGCCTGACCACCAGTGAGGGTTGAAATAACCATCTTAGTGGGAATGTGGCCGGTCAGCAATGTAGTAGCTTGCATTTTTGTTTGTTTCAATCATCCCTGCTACTTTGTCCTGTTCTCCTTCTTTCCTTCCATCACCCCCTTAACAAACACATCGATTGCACCTATGGATGCAATTTTTGCAACCATTTTGGATTAGATTTACTAATTTATTCCACGTTACTGTTGTCTCAATTAAAAAATATTTTTTTAAATGATGATTAAACATTTTTTTTTCCCCTAAAACTTAACATAGGCCTTACTGAAGTATGACCACTTCTCTTGTCTTGTATCCCTTTTGACTTCAACAGCTTCAAGAACTTTAGGTCTCCTCTGCCTGTTGTGGTGTTTAGGACTATTGGCTCCAAGAAGCAATGCTCCACCTTGGCAAGAGAATGCAGCCATTTTGATACAGATGGAGGACTTCGAAAAATGATGAATTCTGCAGCCCTTATCTCAGTATTAAAGAAAATGACAAACACTGTCCACTCCATGTAATGCAAATACTCTCCTGTTGCTCCTGGAGAGGTGCCGGGGGTTCCCTCAGCCTGAAGTTGGGCCATTTTGTATTAGCTTGTTCTTTATATAAGCCACCTATATTTTTGGTTTACTGCAATGCTTTCTCAGCAAATGCTGCAGAAATTAATCACCTTCCAACTTCTCTATTAATTATTTATTTTCGTTGTCACGTTAGGAAAAAATGGATGCACTAAAGAAGGGGACGTCTCATCAAAATACACACAATGCAGAATTCAAACACAGAGACATATGAATATGGGAGATCACAGATGAGAAATATTCAAGTAAGAGTTTAACAATGATACAGAGTTTAATACTGCAGGATCTCCTAGATTTCTGATGGGAATACTTCACAAATGAAAAACACTTTTCAATTTAAATTAAATTAAATTTCCAATTAAGTCACAGAGAGCTGTACTCCAGCAGGAGAACCTACAAAAAATCACATATTTTTTGGCTATGAATTAAACATTTAGTACAGTTCAGTCTGCAGTGACCTAAGATAGGAAAGACAAAAAATACCTTCTGGGTCCCCCTTCATTCATTTTAAACCATATGTTTTATAATGAAATGTTTCTGACATCAGTTTAAGCAAGACTTTCTTCATTATACAGAGTTATAACTGTAAAGTTTACTTCAGAAAACAAATCTGATAGTCAAGATACTTGTGCCATAGAGTTTGATATGTTCATAAATATTTAAGATATTTTATGCAACATGCCCATCAAGTGACAGGCCAAAATAGCTTCTAAGATTTTACCATGAATTAAAAATGTGAAAATAATGGATTTTCTAGGTTGGTAGCTGAAGTGAAAATTGCAGGGAAAACTGTTGTCTTTTGAGCTGAATATTTTTGGTTTGCTGTTTCTCCAAAAAGGAAAGAAGGCATAGTAGATTTAATTCTACTACATCAATCAAAATTATTTCTTTGTTTTGAAACCAAATGTTCTGATTTTATGATTTTATCTCTTAAAAGTATGAAAGTAAAGAAAATTTGGAAATTAAGGAATTTTTTCACATTAAAAATTTGAAATGTTTGACTTTGAAATTTTGAAATTAACTCTTTCCACATTTCTCTTATTTATTTTCTCCAGTTAAAATGGTTTGTTCTGTTCATTTATACACCAACTGCTTTGGAGAACCTAGTACTTAAAAAAAGAAAATTAACATAGTTCATCAAAAATATGCCGAACTTTTTTTAAAAAAACCTTGAAGCTCATGAGAAATTTACCTTTGCCTTCAATGGAGCCAGGCCTCCTTCTCTGATCTTTTTCTACACAATAAAGATAATGAGGTTTATCTGGAAAGGATTGAGAGCAAACCTGGTATTCTGAATTTTTAAGCTACGTTGATGTAGATTTTATGCATTATGCTCTTTTCTATGACCTGTTATTTTTTGAACTGTAGCTCCAGGAGTCATGTAGTTGCACAAACCATCTGGGAGGAAAAAACTCACGTTGTGCTAGGAAAAAAAAATCCCTACAAACATCTTGTAGTGGCAGTGGAGCTTACAATATAACCAATGTTTTAAAGAACAACCATATGGAGTGGAATGCTGCAGGTGGGTCCCAGGGTATTTCTCTGTACACCTCCATCAGGGACACAGGGTTGCCTCCTAATGTGTCATATTTACAGGAATGTGAGGCGATAGGGTGGAGAAGCAGGAGTGCAGAAAATGCCCTACTTTTTCTTTCCTAGCTCTGGGGGACTGTTACCAAGCTGCTACTCAGAACAACAGGGACCAGGCTTGGTTTCCTCTTCAAATTCTTGACAGAATATGTTTCTTAACCACTTGGGTTTTGGGGTGTTGAATACAGGGTATCTATCTTTTCCCCTTATTTTGGTTGACAGCCAGTAAGCTACCAGAGCGTAGGAGGTGACATCTACAATACATCTTTAAATCTTTTCTCTGCCTAAATGGGAAGACCATATCTCCCCTATTTTCACACCAAGTCATCTAGGGGAATTGAAGATTTTGCTGCCTCGAGTGCTTTACAACCTCATGCACTGACCCAAATGCAACATCAGACCTTGGTTTTTATACGTAATGTATGTGAAAACATTTGTCAACACAAAAGTAAACACTTTTTTATGTAATGGGAAAAAGGTATAAATTTTGGAACAGACGGCATTCCTGTGAAGATGCCTTTTAAGAAAATTTTGTCACTTTGGAATGTGATTACTTGAAGTATTATTACAGTGTGTTTTCACAGTGTAATTAGTATCATAGGCACCTCTCTTCTATTAAAGTACCCTCTGTAGCATATGCTGAAGTTGTAAATCATCATTCAGCGTATCCCCTTCTCAATTTACTGTGTCAGTGAATTTCAGTGTCATAATGCTACAGAGCAACATTTCTGTATATTTATTACTGTAATCACGATACGAAAGTGTGACAACACTTCGCTAAAACCTACAACATGTGAATTTTTTTTTGAAAGGGAAAAAACCTCACTAAGTGAATAATACCCAATTCACAGCTACATGCTCCATGACTACTGTTCAAACCTATAGTAATTATTTAAGTATGTAACACGCTTGGCACAGCAGCAACAGAAAACAGACACAGAAAGCAAGGGATTTATTTGACTAACTGTAGACATCTGCATGTAAACTAACTGCTCTATGTTCCCTTGCTAGTCGATGGAGAGAGTTACATGCTTTTAAGGTTTTATCTTATTCTAAATGGACATTTGGGAAGGTGAGATTAATTGCACTTAAAAATAGTCTATTTATTTCAACTGAGTGCAACGGGAGCCTTGAGTCACTGGTTCACGTGACCACGTCTCTATTAGAAACATCTAATGCCAGGTCCATCTGGAAGACTAGAAATGGTAAAACCAAAAAGTCAGGAAGACACATTTTAAATGCAACATCAGTGGAAAATCCACACCATCCTCACTTCTCCAGTAACTTTGTTATGACTCTTGCTGACCTCCCAAATCATCTTCTCATGAAAACAAGCATGTTAATGGAAACATGTATGTGATGCAGACAAGAAGTCCAAACAATCCTTTTATCTTCCAGTAGTAATACCACCTGGGCTTCCTAACAGAAAATTATGTACCTTTCTGAAGGAAGTAATGCTTAAAGGAAGATAGGGGGAACTAGAGAGATTCATAGCTGAGTTTTACCACTCAGCCCAATGGGAGAAATGTATGCAGCTCAAAAGGATAAAACTGGCCCTGCACAGGCATCTTAGAAAGCTCAGAAAAATAGACTAGGAATTTGCAAACTGTAAGACATACCATTTATTACAGTGACCCACCATAAGAGTGGCTGCACTAGTACCCCAAGGTGAGCTCCACCACAGTACGCTTTACCCCATCACTGGATAAAGTACTATGTCTTCTTGCCTATCTACTACATGTTTATACTATTCCAGTTCATCAAGAGAATCCACTGTATAATTCTCTTTCTCTTTTTTTTTTTTTTTAAATAAACAACTACTTGTGGACAGGATTTCCTGACAACTATCCCATCCTACCCATGCCCATACACCAATTCCCAGTGTGCCCATCTCCTCAGTATTTAAACATATTTTTCTACTGAGAAACAATCCATCAGTCAACTAATTCTGTATTTACATATTTACTAGTTCAGATAGCTTAACTTTGATATATCTTCCTTTTATAAGTAAGGTTAAGTTTACCTGCAGCTTCTCATTTTCTCATGATCTTGCATTTCTTTTAGTTAAACACAAGATTTAAAGGTCAAAAGAGAAAGAGGAATAGCAGAAAATAAAAGAATAATTAGTTTCTTAAGTTATACAATCCACTGTACTCTTTCTGTTTGTGGAAGCAAAAGCAAATTGCTTCTCTCAATAAAGAACGTAAATTTTGCATATTCTTTCAAGACCTATATGTGCTCTCACGATATTCTGGGGCCAAGTTTGCATTGATTTCAGTGATGCAGGATAAGACACCAAAAAGTTAACCAAAAAAAGAGTCAAGGCTGAAATCTATTTAAATTTAGTGTTGTCTAAATAAATAATAAAAAATAAAATAATAAAAAACCCCAAACCAAGGCATAAAATATTAGTGTGGAAACAATCCAGTGTGAAACAGACTATTAGTCTGTGATTGTAGGGAGACCATAAATGTTTCATTAAGTTGGCTCTTAGCACAGAAGTTTTAGTATCAATAACTTATGTCTTCTTTTTATTCTGTTTTCATTTGCACTGCAATTTTTGGCCAATTTTTCATTATGCTACGAAGCGTTCGTGGTCGTTTTCTGTGTTGATTTGCAACAGCATTGCCTCATTAACAAATTACTGTAAAAGATCATGTATTCAGAAAGGAGGTTTTTTATCATCCTTTTATAATCTTCCCACTCTTTCTCATTCTTCCTATTATCAAAATATTGAGGAAACAGAGTATTAAACTCTATTCCATTTACAAACTTCAATAATCTACTCAGCTCACATAAGAAAATGAAATAATTGAGGAAGGAAAAATAAGCTTCCAAACTGTTTATCAACACATTATATTAATGCCATCTGTCCTACAGCTATGATGTCAGACATTTTTTTCCTTCTTCATTAAGGCATAGTTAGTTTACATGAACTGCTGGTTAAGATACTTGCTGGAACACTTGAAAGCTCCCTCATTTGTTTGGTAGTTTTATAGGCCTCTTGTGCTGAAGCGGAGGTACAACAGCTTGCAATGCAGGAAAAGAAAAGATAAAACTACCCTGCTGTGCAGATTTAGTCAATTTTCACTGGCTCTCGCACAGAAAACAAATTGCAACCCCTCACAAAGAGTTCTCTCTCTGCACTGGCAGCCCTGACAAATGCAGACAAAAATGAGTAAATCAAGCAACTTCACATCAGGAGGAAAAAAATGGCTACTGCTCCAACAGCTGCTATCATAATTAAGAACAGATTTCATCACTAAACTCTTGCTGGTTGTGTCTGCAGCAAAACAAATACACAGATGTGGCACATTTGCATACTGAAAAATGTGCACCATGTAACTGAAACAAATTTGCATTTTCAGTTCTTAAATATTCACTTTTTAATATGAAACAATGGGGGTAGTTTGCATGCTAATCCTCTGTCTTTGCTCATCAAACTTATTCAGTCAATATATGAAATATAATGCAACAGCAATACCTAGTAAGTCCACATTTCAGTCATGCAATCCAATACCAAAATTTGTTATCATGTCCAATAATCTCCAAATCACCTTCTGAACTTGCCTCTGGCACTTTTATTTGTAAATGACATGCTTAAAAAAGAAGATAAAAAAGGAGGAAATGTGAGAGCAAGTCCATTTAATGACATGCACTAAATTTATTGCTCCTTCATTTATCCACACACTTTGAAAGGTCACCTAGCACAAACTAATAGAGAAGAAATGCAACATTTTTAAAGTAAAAAAGGTATAGCAACACACCCTGTGAAAGCAGAGTGCAACAGTCACTGAACAACCGCAACATGCCCATCAGAAGTTGCACACAATATCTTGAAATATCCTCTCATAACACAAAAAGAAGACCCTCTAGTTTCTTTTCTTCTCACTTCAAAGATACATCTTTCTGAGCTATGGCTATATGGCTATATAGCTAAATAATCTAGCTAGTTTTATGCCAAATCTCTTGTAACAGTCTTCTGGAATTGTTTCTTGTCTATAAATCTGTGATAATTAAAAAAAAGAACATTATTATCAAGGTCCACATACTGTTTAAGAGCAAATCTGCAGATTTGCTGATAATTTAAAGAACCGTTTCACCTTCGATGTATTTTAAGCCATTCAGTCATGCCAGTATGCTCTCCCTAGTGAATACATTTATTCATTTTAAATCCCTCTGCAGAATTAATTTGTTTATTTTAAGTATTGCGCAGAACTAGATGATTACATTTGAGCACAGTTATTTTTCAGAGATGTACATCTGATCAAATAATCCTGAATGCAGCTCTTACTGTAGGTACTCAGACCTCTAAGTCCTCAACCCTTCTTTCCTGGTACTCATTTCAGAAGCTGATAAACTTTGTATCACAGGTGGGAGGAGCCATGTCTCCTGAATCTAACAAGTACTGCAAGTCTGTGTCCTTTTATGCACATGACTACACTGATCTCACACCAATCAATCTTTTTATTTCTTATTTTACTTGTTTATTCAGTAAAAGACATGAGAGAAGTCACGCTATCCAGGTAATGTTATGTTTGAAGACGTCTATGATGCCAGTGCTGGTGTGCAGGGTACTAGACCTTACGTGATGACAATCTGTACAAAATAAGTAGGCAACAGACTTGATGCACAGGTGCACAAGTGATTTGGTATTCGTAACTTTGCGTGCACAGAAACAGGAGGCCAAATTGGGACTTTTGCAATCAAGGCTGAATCTGCTCTACAAGCAAAATTCTTCAGGATTTTAGAATAGGACCTGTGTTTGAACCATGAAATACCTTTGCAATGAAACTTGTTGGCCTGATGTCTTGAAAAATACAGTTCTCCAGACCTGTACATAACTTTACTATTTATACGTTCATAGCAATGTTTTCACCTTGAAGGATGCCTCTTAAAAGCTGATTCTTAAAAGGAAAAGGGTACAGAAAACTTTAGATACAGTGATGGACTTTTCCCATCCTAATGGCAAACAACACCTGAAAATAAACAAGTACTTCTGTGATTTGGGGGAGTAAACAATATCAAAAGACTTGCTATATGAACCAACTATGTTTTTGCATGCCTTGTAGCTGAACTCTGTACTGCAAGTGGCACAGGAGAAATAGCAAGAAGCCCATTTTTGTGGATATCTGGATTCTGGTTTGGTTATCAAGTCCTCATATCTGTTTGTCTGGCAGATATTGCGTGTACATTTTTAAGATGAGTTTGCAGAGGTTTCCAAGGGAACTCAGGGTCATGGTTTCTTTTTTTCTCATTTAGTTGGTGATCCACTTTATCATAACGGCGAAATCAGTTAACTGTTCAAACCTTTTGCAGCTCCTTTTCTTTATTGTTTTCTTCTTTTTTAGGCAGTAAAAAAAGGATAAAAGATTAGCGAACAATGAGAAAGTGTAGCAAAGATTATATAATCAGTGTATTTGCTTTCCTTCATGCATTTAAAATTATTAATTTCTTAGAAACTAGTAAACTAATCTCTGTAAAGCTATCTCCCTGCAGCACTCAGGTACAGTATCCTCTGCTATATTAGAGCAAACGGGACTCAGGAAAAATTGGCGAGTTGGTTTTAACTTCAGAAATCAGATAACAAAGCTCAGCTCCAGGACACTTGTGTGAGTATTCCCTGCTGCATGCTGCATCAACAACAGTCAGGGAAGCATTTTGCTTTTGAAGGACGCAAGCTTTGGGAGTTGTGATATGTACAGTCTAGATATTTCCAATGCTGTCTGCATGAAAGTCAATGAGAGCTTCGTTCAGATGTAGTTTTACTCAACCTACTTATAAACTAAAAACCTCTTGTTCTTAAAAATATTAATATTTCTGAATGATCCATCAGCGCCAAGTTTATTTTGTCTGTATGCAAAGAATTAAAGACTAGGCTGCAAGTATAGCCAAGTCAAATCTGGATATTTCTGTCAAGCTTCATATTTAATATACATTTTGAAATCTGAAACAAATATTTGATTGCAAGTTATTGGGTCAGAGGTAGCCTTCAGTTGCCAAGTATTGTTGTTATAATGGAAAAATGGCAGTATTAGTTTAATGTATTGTAATAGCACAGGGTAATGGTCCTTGAATCAGTAGTACTGAAACACCTTGACAACAGCAGTTGAAGTCAATGGGAGCATTGCAAGTGCATATAAAAGTGCAGTCTGCAGACCATTAGGCATAATTTCATCAGGTCTTTATTGGAATAAAAATTGCACTTAGGCTTCTGTTGTTGTGTTAGCAATTTAGAAATGCAATATCTGTGTATATGAATCTTATAAAGACCCTCTGTTAAACCAGAGATTAAACTACTGTTAGGGTGCATGGACACTGGGAACTTATTTGGGTGACTTCTCTGCATCTCATAAAATATCAGCAACTAAAGAGTTAAATCTCCAGTGTTGGTGACATGAGGCCAATTTATACCTTTCAAAATCTTGGTTTATGGTATGTACAAATGCAACATACATATATTTTGAGCTAGTCTAGATACTGCCTTTTCAATCTCAGCATTGCCATGCTGACAGAGCAGAGACATTTATAGAAATCTTCCTCCCCTTGAGCAATTCTACACGTTTACTTATTAGAGGATAAATGAGGTCTACACATAAAGAGTCCCCTTGCAAACCATACCTCTAAGGGTATGCTATGTGTTTACCCACGTACTCTGTACTTTTGAAAAAGAAAAGTCCCAAAGTCTTCAAGCGGGCTACATAGCAGCTCACCACTGCCTGGACTGTATAGGGGGCACTGCCACCAGCTTGCTAACCCCAGAGGCTGCAGACATCCCTTGGAATTCCCAGCTGGGGACCAGAGTGCATCCTGGCTTGTCTCAAACGGCAGGCGGTGGCTGCTTCCAGATATCCCCACTCAGTCTGCCTTGACACAGAAATCAGTGTATGCAGTCATGGGCTGATGTAGACCCTGACTCAGCTTTTGGCCTCCAAAACCAACACAACCTCTGAAGATTGTCATGCCTTTCCTGCTATTTTATTGGAAATGCTTGTTTTACTGGAAATAAAACAAGCTAGAGAAAAACTTTAAGTAATGTAACATTTTCTGAAACCTGGGGGGAATAATGGTTGATAATTTACTGGCTGACTTCTGTGAGAGGCAGCAAAGAGGACAACATACAAAAATTTCTTAACAAAAAAATACAGCTTCAAAGAAACAATTCTTAACAAAATGCTTATATTATCAAAAGCCAAGAAGGCAAAGGAAATTCTTCTAGAAAACAGCCTCATGCCAATGTCAAAAGTCGTGACAAGCCAGGAATAAAAGAAAACAAGAAAGGAAAAAGAAAAGGCTTAGCTTTGTGTGGTCTCTGGAGGATGGAAAAGATAATTGTCAACATCTTTATTATCTGGACACAGCTATTTCAACTATGAAAGAAAGAGAGAGCCCAGTGACCCCAGACTGAAATTAGCACAAGGCCATTATGCATGTCCCCATTACTCCGTAGAACTACTTTCTATTTTTATCTTCAACTAACACACTTGGGATTTTCAGCACCTTGTTCCTTGAATCTCAGCCAAACGATACCACTAGCCAGGAGTCTCTGCAGATTGCATGGCAATGGCACCTGTAGCACTGCCAGCCTCGGCCGACACGCTGTAGAATGCACACCGCCTCCAGTGAGCAATTAACAATTTCCAAGTCTGACATTAGCTCTGAAACAATTACATGCTTTGTGCAATGGGTAAATTTTAGTTAGGAAGAAACAACCCCAAACCCACACTGCACCTCTTCCTTCTTGATCTTGCCAAAATCAAAATAAATCCACCAGGAAAGGATTGTTCAAGCTCCTGAGCAGGCTGCAGAGCACTCCTGCAATTCTCTTGTCGCATATATAAGAAGAAAACCAACAAAACACTATCACTGGCAACCGCCAGTTCCATGCCCTCAAAGTCAAAAGTAGGCTTGATTACACAGGGAGGCATCAGTTTGTTCTCAAATTCACAACATGTCATACCAGTGGGGAGAAAAATGGCAATTAGCATGAGCTCCGCATCATTTGGTTTAGCACAGCTTACTCTACACAAATGTCTTCATTTATTTCCTCCCCCTGTAAGGCCTCAGGCTCACACTGGTGGTTCCCTTCCTGTCTTATTCTGCACAGCTGCTGTGTTTCTTTCCACCAATCTCACATATATGCCCGAGCCATCCAGCCAGATTCCTTTAACATCCTGCCCTTCTCTGGGACAGAAGTGTCCTTTCAGCTCCAAAGAGTGTCCTTCATTATCATTAAAGGAAATGCAGCAAGTCTTAACTACCTTCTACCCATTTGGTCAACTTTCTCCAGCAAGTGGAGTACCAGACGCATGACTCCCATATCAGTCACACTGCACTTTCATCTTCACCTTCTCCATCATCTGTTCCTTGCCTCACTCAATCTCCAAAGTGTAGTCTTTACTCACCCTGTTAGGACTTTCTTCTCCCAAACACCATCTATGTTTTTTCATTTGGGTACTTCTCTCAGCACTGTCCCTATCTCCCTTCTCCAGGTGCAATAGGTTAATTCAGTTTTCAAGTTCCTGTTAACCTTTCTTGTGCCTTTCCAAGGCTGATAGGCTCTATCATAGGATAGCTCTTGCTGTGTGCTTGTACAGCACCTTGCATAATGAATCCTGACCTCAAGCTTTTCAAAACCATTATCAGGAATTTAAGCTTCTTGTCAAAACCAACAGAAAACTATCCCGTGATATGTCTGCTGAAGAATACGTGGCAAAGGAAGAATACACAGAGCTGACCTGTCTTCACAGCTCTTGGCACCATCCTGCAATTTCCCTCTGTTCTGTGCATTGAACCCTAAACAGCAGCCACACACATCAAAAGTGTACCTGAATCAACACAGTCTAATTTTTAATCTAGGCATATCAGTTTAATCAATAATTTTGTGTGTATGCCTACTACTTGTTACCTAATCTGTGAAATACACTTCAGGGGTAAGGGGGGGGGGGCGGAAATCCAGTCTATAAAACCTGTTGGTGTAAAGATAAGGACTTTATTTAATATCCAATTAAATGTGGTCACCGGAGAAATCACAGCTTATGCAACTTTATCAGAAAAAGATTAATCTATTTCAAGCTTAACCCAAAATGTCATAAAAGAACTCATGAATTTAGATAGGAATCCACTTATTATCCAAAGACATTTTCCTATTGAGTAAGAACAGCCTAAATTGCTCCCTATATTTATACTTGGTTCAATCAAATTTCTGTACTCAGTAGCTGTCATTGATTTTTAGAGCAATTATCAAACAAAAATGATGAACAAACTGAAGGAACATTATAGAGTCTTTTTCAACTCCACAGTAATCATTAGAAAACGCACAACCTGCTCATTGATAGTGGTTTAACAGCTCACAGGGTGACATCATCACATTTAAAAGACAGTCACACCCAGAAGGCAGAAGATTTTTTTTTTAATAGCATTACAATTTGCCACTTTAAAGTTAATTGTATTTTGCTTGGTGTTTCAAACCACACAGGCTGCACTGAAGTTACTTTGTTCATATTATGTGTTCATGCCCAAGCCCATGACTTTCAAATAAGGAGGGAAATAGTTGAATTTATTTATTTAAATTAAATAAACTTTCTTGCCTGTCTAGAAACTGATACTCCTCAGTTCATTAGCTGACTTTCCCACAGGGCCTGCAAAGATGCTTTTCATTTCTATACAGTTTGATTTGTCTAGTTGATTTATTTTTAAAAAAAACATTCTATATTGAAATGATTGAATAATAACTATTTGGTTTCCTCTTTCCACATTAATTATTATATTTAGTTGGACATGCATTACACAGATAGTACATAGAACTTGTTCTAAACAAAAAGGTGTATAGTTGTATCTGTAAAACCAGCAAAGCAGCCACTAGCTGCTGAGGTGCAGCACTTTTGATTTCTGTGTGCCAGGTCAACCTAAGGCAAAAGGTTCAAGTGCAACGGCTAAAAATCAGTACTAAGCATTGATATTTAATGGCCTACTTAAAATTTGTTCAGTGATCCAGCCCCATTCCACTGAGTGCAAAAATACCTATCTATAGTCAGTGCATAAAAGGCACAATTTTAAAAAGCTACCAAAGTACAACTCACACCTGGTTGCAGCACATTTTCTGAACTGTATCTCTCCCTCTACACTGTAAATAATTTTGTGATGCTCCTCTACAAATATGGAGCTCATTTGCTAAGTTCTGCATGAATGTCAATTTAGTACAAATTTTGCCAAAAATCTGAAGGATCATTTATGTGTACAACACCTTGTCATCACTGAATGACAAACCTGAGCTTCAAGGAAGAGGTAGTAGATGTCCATTAGCAGACCAGCCTTTGCCTTCAAGACACAAAAATCCAGTCTAAGGAAAATACCAGCTTTGCTTTGAGAGCCATGCTCATAGACAAGAAGATGGGAGCAGGAAATGTCATCTAGCCCATTTCAAGAGAAATAAATTAGGCCTGCATTTGAGTCTATTTTAGGACAGATAACAACCCTGCCTGGGCACAATATCCAGGCAGCAAAGAGCCGAGAAGATGGGAACTGCTCCTATGCCAGTACCCTGCTGACCCACTGGCACTCTAATGCCAGCAGCAGCTTCCAGAGGTGGCAGACTCCTGTCTAGTTGTGGCACTGGCCTGCAGGGAGTTGCCAGCTCTCCTCCATGCCTCAGCTCACTGAACTACAAAGGCTTTGCTGAGCGGAGCTCTGCCATGAAGTGGCAGCAGCAGGATTCGCTCCTCCATGAGCCTTCAAAGATTTGTGGCAGGTACTTTTTAGTTGAACTTCCTCTGTGTCAGCTTTTCATCCCATGCTCTTTATATAGCAGCAATTAACATATCTGAGAAATCCCCATTCGGCATGTTTTATGGTCTACTCTGCGTATTGAGATAGTTCTGTAAGTTATGTGCAGGGATATGCCATAATTCCTAATGTACAACTGTCAGGAAATCACTCATGTAGATTTATTCACTGAAGAGTCGGTGAGGAAACCGAATCTGAACAGAGTACTAGGAATTTTAATTACAAGAGAGAAAAAATGACTCAAGAACCTCAGACTGGTCAAGAAACTCCTTTGATACTCTTAAGAGATGTCCTGAAGTTAATAGATTAATGCAGCAGCATACTACTGAATACAAATGCTACCTTCTGCCACTGATGGTTATTCTGTATTACTATTGTTCACTTTCTTCCAAGCAATAACAATGTCAAAAAAACACACAAGCATTACATGTCCATTTCTGGAACAAAACAAAGAAAGCCTGAAGAAAAAAGACCATCTTCCCTCAAGCAATATCTTCTTGACCAAAGGAAGTTCATACAATGAAGGAAAGAAATATTCATCCTTATGAAATCCTGACCTTGCTCTTGCTGAATGCAATGGCAAAACTCCTATTAATTTCAAGTGGAGCATGAGCAGTGAATAACTCAGATGGAAGTGGTAAACCATAAGTGACATAATCATTCGGAACTGTCTCTGCCTTAAATGACCTAAATGGTAGGAAGAAGTACAGTGAGAAACATTAATTCAGAGTTTCGCAAGATTTTACTTTTAGTTCTGTGTAACTTCCATTTCCAGCGCAAAGGTTATGGAAAAGTTTCACGTGTCACTCTGCTATATAGCGTGCTGTAGCACAAATATCCAAGTAGGGATTCAGTCTCTTCAGTTTTGCTTTCTGTTTTGACACCACATCAAGCTGGCTGTGCGTACTCTGGGCCCACGGCCAACCATATGTGTGTCTAGCCTTGGTCTGGGGGCAAAACGAGATAGGCTGTCCTGCCCTCTGCCCCAGCCTCCTGCATCATTTTCCACATGGTCCCTCAGCTCCGACCATTGGCAAACATGGTCAAGAGGAGTACACTTGGTCTGCGCTGTATCACAGTATCACAGTATCGTAAGGTTGGAAAGGACCTCTGAGTTCATCGAGTCCAACCTATAACTCAACACTAACATCAAACCCAACACTAACACTAACACCAACCATCATCTAAACCATGGCACTCAGTGCCTCATCCAGTCTCCCCTTAAACACTTCCAGGGTCTGCGACTCCACCACCTCCCTGGACAGCGCATTCCAATGGGCGATCACCCTTTCCATCAAGAACGGTGCCCCCATACTCCTGCACCTGGGGTAACTCCTCTGTAACCAGATTTGATGTGGTTTTACCAGAGTTGCCATTAATGCTTATGAAAAGCTTTGAAACTCCTGAATGGAAGAGATTACAGTAGTAAAAAACACAGTGGTTTTGGTTTATTGATGAGAATGCAATCAGGTATTATCAGAAGCTATAAAACCCTGGTGGGAGGACAAATACCATGATTCAGGAGACATCAGCTCTGTGTTGAGGCTATTCGCAGACATTTGGCACTTCTATGAGTGTGAGGTTTTGTCTCCTGCACTCCCACAGAAGGTATGACTACAACCAAGCCCAGTTTTGTGTGTATTGCCATACCACATATAAAGGGAGATGAGTAATGCATTTTCCTCCCAAAACAGTGATATCACATCTGTGAAGAATGTGATGGCCACTGTCTAAATTTCTGTACTCATGGGACAGGACAAGTTTCTTTAGAAATAACTGCAATTATGCAGTTTGATTCCTTGTCAGGGGTGCCCTGTGGACATTGGCCTGTTCCTATCTGAGAGCAGGAACTGCATAGGAAGAAGGGGTGCTCCCAAAGGCTTCCTCGTGGGAACAGACACAACACAGCAAAAAAAATGAAGTTCTGGGGTCTGCTCAGCCATCTATAAGCTACTGGAAGATTCTATGCACAGACTTTATCATAAATGATGACTGCTGTTTACGGTATTCTTCAAACTGTCCATTTCACATTGCCCTTGATCTTCCATGTCCCATGAGGACAAAAATTTAAACTTTGACTAATCTCTCTTTTTTCATGGGTTTCTCAAAGCATAATCTCATTTTTATCTTTAGGCTTTCACCATAATTATTCTTCTTTTCTCAGACTCCTCCACTCTTATGTGCCCCAGCTCATTCTCATGTCCTCTCAATCTATGTATGTCTAACTTTTCCTGTATGCTAAACATTTAACGATTTGGTGCAAGAAAGACATTCATTACCTGCTTACAGTATATTTCATACTGTCAATCTCACATTGCATTTGGTCCTCCATCCTACATCTTTTTTCTAGACAGTGTAATTTAGCTCTGGATTGGTGCTTCCACAAAATCAGAAATTAAGTACCTAATGTATTTTCTTCCATCAGATGTCCCTGTGATTGTAATTAAAATCAGAGACGGCCTCTTAGAAAATAATGCATAACTGTCAAATCATGGTCATTCTATACACTTCGTATTAATATTGGTTTTGACTGTGTTTGTAATCAATAAGCTCACAACTGTCTGTTTATCCTACTTCAGGTACAGAAGCTGAAGCAGTCACATAAAGCAGTACCTGCCTCTGTATCTGAATGCAGTTGTACAACTAGCTTTAAATAAATGTAAAATTTGATTTACAATAGGCTGCAGTGTTGATACTGGAATACTAATAATCTCTAGCATGTGCATGAAAAAACCCCATCATCTTGAACATCAAATTTCCAAATAGTTACAAAGCAGAGAGAGCGTTTTAAATCTCATCTCTTCTTAAACACGTGTTAGTGATAAGAGTTAACGAGAAATATTCTTGGTTTCCCTGTCTTTCTAGCTACACAAGCTTCCCTTACAGCCATTCGATGTAAATGCAGAGGAATATGAATAGCAATTTTTGGTTCTGAGAGAAAATACTGGATCTCAATATTCTTTGCCCTGTGGCTCCCTGGCATGAATGTTTTTTTTTATATTTATTTTCTGAATAAAATGTGGTGTAAAGCCATTTCACACCAAACCTCCATCACTCAGAGGAACCTGCTGGTGCAGAGTGAAAAGAGCATATATGAGGGAATTCAAGAAAGGAAATGTTTATCCTGGAGCATGTCAGAAGCAACCTCAGCCTTTCTGGCATGTTGATTTTAACTTATGAAGTAAAAAAGGTACCATATTTCACAACATGTAATTGTTATACATAAAATACAATTAAGACATTTGGAGCTACATGAATATGTAATGTACAAATTTCTTTTCAGATACATTTTTCTCCAGACAGGCCGGTGCCTGCTTTAATTTGGAAGCTATCCATTTTCACACAAAGTTAACCAAGAGTGACAGGAAATCAGACGCCTACATTATTTATCTTTTCCAAACTTAAAAAAAAAGCCTTCTGTTAATTACTTTTCTAGGAAGCCATTTTGTGGTACCAGAGGGATAGATCTTCCATATCCAGAAGTGCTACGGAAATGACAACTTTACGATGTGCAGGGCGAATAAAGTATGTTAGATGCAGGTATTTAAGGGTATATTTGTCTTCATTTACTGTAAATGAATGTGTGACCAACAATAAAGAATTTAACTGCTTCTGGCCTGGCTGGATGCATTTACAACAATTACTGGAGGTCTGACCTCTTTAACATTATACATCACGTGGCACATATACATTATTTATTTTGCTGGAATTAACAATGATCTGTGAAACTCACTGTATTTTTCTTTGGTCCTCTTGCTCATCAATCATAACTTAACCCTGTCAGTATGTTCAGTGGTGACAGTTTCATGTCACTTTGATTCATGGAAGACTGGGGAAACCACAGAACAAAGCAGTAAAATATTTTTCAGGGATGTGTAAAAAAAAAATTGAAAATACTCTAAACCACCTCTACATCCTACATGTCCCCTTGTAGATTTCTGTAAAGACTAAGTAGACAGAAATACTCTACCCTGCTCTAATTATTGGAAAGGAGAATGTGAGTTGGTATTAATAACTGCTTTGCGGTAGCAATGAGGGCTTGAGATCCACACCTGACTGCACTCCAGTGTTGTACAATGTCAGGTCTGAGAAGCAGAGTAGGTCTAAGTATTTCACTGGTAATTGGAAACCCACAGTGAGCCCACCCTTCCTCTCTGTCTGTACCCTAACCCCTTCTAAGCACTCCTTTGTTTAAGGAGCCATGACACAGATGGTGAGGAGATGCTCAGCGAAAAAGTAGTGCTGAGGACAGCTTCCTGTGCTTGTAGGAGCATCATGCTGCTGTGCACAGCTCCTGTAGCCCCATCCAGAAAAGCACCAGCTTCTCCAACTGCTGAATACCCTTACATGCCTGGAAGCAATCTATGTTAATAGGGCCAAAGGTGGAAAAGTGATAGCAATGCCATGTATCTTCTGAGATGCATTTCACAAAAGAGGTCTATTAGACTACTTTGTTTCTGGAAGGGAGCATTTTTATTACATTCAGTTATCATCATCACAAGCACTACAATGGATTAAAAAAAATCAGACAAAATGTGCAATTAAAAAATGATTTTGTAGTTCTAAAATGTTATTTCCTTCATCAATAAATGTAGTGCTTACCAAAAGGAATTAAAGAAGCAATTATACAGGGTTATGGACATTTTTATGCATGCACTTTTGTATCAGCTCCAGAGGTGATTCATAAACCAAACTATCCACTTAATTGGGGGTGGTGTTGGTGAAAGGAATACACTTTTCTTACAATGAGACATATTCTTACATTCATTGAGCTTTCTTTATCACAGAAGTGGTTAGTCTTACAACTTGTGAAAAGATGGACAGACCAGTTTTATCAAAGATCTGACTAATGAGAGACCCCAATGAACTGATGAACTGCTCAAAATATTTTTTTAATAACTGTAATAAAACAGCCTTGGGGAAAACTTGCAAAAAGGCAGGTGCGTACAGTAAGAAATTCCCTTAACAATCATAAGTTTACACCAGTTTCAAGAGATTTTTTTCTGATGATAGTCATCCTACAATGAAAAATAACAATGGATTCACCATGGCAACAAACACAGAGCACATACCATATGGTAATCAATCCATATAGAAAACTTTAGGCTCTATGCACATATTCTTTCTTTTCAAAAGCCTATAGACAAGTTTAGCTCATGCTTTCCAAAAAAAAAAAAAAAGATTTTTATTTTTAATTCAAAAAGCGAAAAGGGACTTGTTTCACTGAGAGCAGAAACAGTAAAACTAGAGAGCTCTAGAAGTCAAGTAAAGGTGTCTAAGCAGTATTTTCCTTCCACAAGAGCTGCCATCCAAGAATAACTGGAGGATTAGTCTCACTGTATTCAGTGAAACTGCCCATACACACAGTCACTGTGTGCCTCAGCGACAGCAGAATACGAGAAAAGCAAAGACTTGTGTCACAATTTGAAAACTACTGAAAATCTATCTTTGCTCATCGTGGTCTCCGGTTTGTTCAGAGAATTTTAAATATCACTCTGTCTATTTAATACACCCTTTCTCTGCAATCCTAGTCTGTTGAACTCTCCTACATGCACAGCTCTCCCACAGCCACAATCAAATATCCTGAATAACCTACGATTAGCGAGGATCTTTGCACCACACTGCTCTTGTTGTCCAGTTCTTCCTTTTTAATGTGGGAAAACATGCTTTATTTGTGGGGAAGGTCAGCAGTAGGACTACAGGAATGAATTGAGCTGTGTCTTCTTGTAAATGCAGCTTGCTAACTCGTTCCCATGAACATCTGGGAAATAAAACATCCACAACTGGCTCGTATATACTTACAGTACTCAAGTGCTGTGATTGCTAACTGGCTTTTCAAGAACTGCAATTCTTCAACAAAGTTGATAAATGCTAGAGGACTACCAAAACAATTAATTCTGCACTTCTGTCTCCAGCCTCTTTGGGTGCACGCTGGAATAGTGCTGGAAGAACTCTGGACGTTTTTTTGCTAATGCATTCATCCTCTCCCTCCCTTTTTATCTAAAAGCATCTTCAACTGCTCTTCTCTTTTTATTCCAGCCTTTCTTGGACAGAACTCAAAACCCCAGGAAGCAGAGAAGAAAAACTTGTATTGAACTCCTAGTCCTGCAACAGTTCAACAGGCTCCATGCAAGGAAGGGGAAGCTGACATTATGTGTCTGGGGAAAAGCACTTACTCAGATCTCCTCCAAAACTTTTTCCTTTCTCATGAGACACTCTCTCCCCTCTACTATCTCGTAGATTCAGGTATGCCGTATTTCCAGGGGAAGCATGCACTGATCATGACAATCTTCACAATTTAGTCTACACTGGAGCTTCTTCTGTCTGATGAGACGTAGCTGCACTTGTTCTTTCACATGTGAACTTCCACTGGAACGGAACTACTTATTGTATGTGCTATGCACAAAAACTCTCCTTAAAAGAGTCTGGTTTTGAACAAATTGCTTACATTAAGCTCATATTTGGGAGGGTTTTTTCAAAGGGAGGAAGAGAAGGAATTTTTTTTTCTTTCCATTAATACATGAGGATAGAACTGATAAGCAAGAAAAAGATTGCAGATTTAAAGAACACTTCCTAGTGCATGTGCCAGATGCTGATAACTATGTATAATCACTTGAATGAGAATGACTGCAGAGAGTACCTTAGCCAGGCAAACAGGAATTTGCCTGAGTAAGGCCAGGGCAAAATGAAAAACAAAAAAGAGGATTCAACATTTAATCTATTGTGCATTACTTCTACTGCAGAAGAAGTTGTGTAAGTAAGCACTCCGTGAAGCAGAATAAGAACATGTCCTCATGATGACCTTATCTACATTTCACATAAACATTTTCCCAAATTTAACAGAACCAAATCTATCCTTTTCACCATTAGAATGCTAGTCATTCTTGAATATAACCTCTATTGCTTACTTCTTTAAGGGTTATGAGGCAAGGAAAAGGGCAATAGATAAGGCTTTTTCAATATAATAAAAGAATCCAGCATGCTGCCTATACGATTAAATTAAAAAAACAGAACGCAGATAAAAAAAAAAAATATTTACCATCTTAGGTTTTTCTTATTGTCTCATTCAAAAAAAAAATTTTAGAAAAAAAGCACTTGATATTCCTGCCTTTTTTCCTCTGTACCCTGGTACCACATTTCTCTTCTATTCATTACAGTAGGTTTTTACCTACAGCAATATAATTTCTAAGTAGTTCAAAATGTGAAATAGCAAAAATGTGAAATAGCAGTACTTGTGATGATGAGCTATCATTTCTACAGAGCAGTATGATAATTTTGGAAGGACCAGGAGGTTGGGTACCTATTCTAATTAACACCGATGAACCTGGCTCCTAAAGATTAAATTCCCAAATGAGTAACTGCTACCTTTCTATACACAGGTCTATCCAAGTTATTCTCATTAAAACAATTAAAAAAAAATTATAAGCTTCAGTCTGTGTCAAGATATTGAAGGCTTTCCAAAACTGATTAAAAATATTAAATGAGGTATTGAACTGCATTAAAAATCAACCTTTTCATGTATTGAGAAGTAATGATCTATAATTTGTATTCAAGTGATTTTATTTCCAGTGAACAATAATTGTACTGCAGCCAATTTTGTGCCCTGTTTTTTTGAAAACCTCAAGGGATGTACAAAAGAGGATTTTGTATCCTACTGAAAACACACACACTTTGCATGGCATTGCTTCTTATTCTTCAGTTCTTACAGGAAGACAACTTTGTTTTATTATGTGTTTATTTTTCCACTGATGATTCCTTCGAACTGGTAAAAACAAATGAAAGTGCATAGATATTAATCCACTGATAGACTCCAGAAAGTACTATAAGCTAAATGGAAGTGCATGGAAGCAGAAGACTCAATCTGAATGCATCAGTAAGTGGACTTGCAAAGCAGGAAATTTATAACACTACATTCTCTCCTGGTTTTCTCTGTGGAACTTGAAGCTGTCTGTAGCCATGTGACGTTTAAAATAAAACTGGAACGTCACACAGAAGTGCTCATCACTTCATATGCTCCTTAAAAGAAAATCTCTTCTGAAGGCACTGGGGAAACAGTAATTTCTTACCATTCATTTCTCTGTTTTGTCAAGCTACACAGCTTTTCTTCTGCCCCTTGATCCCCAATTTTGTCTCTGAGTACCATCTTTTATCTTGCATCTACAACCTGCACTCACATATTGCTCCCCCTTCTTGAACCTTTTTCTCTCACAACCTCCTGCAGTTCAGTTTTCAGTTCAGTTAAGCAGCTGCAGAACTTGTCAAGGCCAAGTTGAAAATTACAGGGTTTTGGCCATGATATCTCTATAAACACATTTTAAAAGCTGGAAGTAGAAAAAAAAAATTGCAAAATTATGCTTGCAGACCGAACGCAAAAGCTATAAAAGCAGTCTAGAGGGTGGTGAGGCCACTCGATAGTGGTGTACCCCCACAGTCAACACTGGAACCAATACTGTTTAACATCTTTTCTAATGGCCCACATGATGGGGTAGACTGCACCCTCGGCAAGTCTGGAGATGATACAAAACTGGAAGGAGTGAGTGATACACCAGAAGGTTGTACTGCCACCCAGAGCAACTTTGACAGGCTGGAGAAATGGGCTGACAGGGACCTCAAGAAGTTCAACAAAGAAAAATGTAAAATTCTGAATATGGGGAAGAAGAATACCAGCAGCATTACAGGCCAGGGGCTGACTGGCTGCAAATCAGCTCTGCAGAGGAAGACCCAAGAATCCTGGTGGACAACACACTGACCATGAGTCTCACAATATTCCCTGCACTAAGCTCCCAGAGCACACTAACAGCCTTACCTAGTCCATCTCGAGCACCCACCTTTTATTGTAGCAGAAATCATGCTTCATTTCACCACTTGCACTCCAGATAGCCCATCTCCAAGCTCTCTGCCCCTCTCCTTCTTCCCATATTTTTATGGTTGCTCTTAGATAGCTTCCTGCCACTCTTATTTCTGTTTCCATATAGCTTCCCAGTCAATGTGCTATCCTACTTACCACCCTGATTTCCCTAATGATCATCCTATATAACATTTCTACTCTTCTGGACATCCTGTGGCCACTAGGGATAGAAGGACTTTCTGGGCCATCACTTTTAGCCCCACCCTGAACAAGAGTGGCCTCATTTTGCCTGGAAAAGTTCACATGGCCATGATAGCTTTTGTGCTGAGAGAAGCTTAAAACTTCTATTCCTAATAGGGATAGTGAATATTTGATGTAAAGGAGAAGTTTTATGAGTTTGAAAGCAGAAACTTAAGAACTGCATGGAAATTCTTACAAAAGCGTACTAGGAGATAAATAATACAAATTACAAGAATGGAACAACATTTTGAAATAAAAAGAAGTATGATTGAAAATTAAAGGGAGAGTGGATTAGGCAACACTGACTAAAAAAAAACTATCGGTCTTGGTTAATAATTCTTCTTGTAGCAATACCAGCAGGTTACCAACTTCATCTTGTGCCAGCTGGAATGGAAAATGTTAGAACAAAGGAAATGTCAGGATAAAGGAAAAAAAAGCTGGACATTTTATCACCAGGACTCTCAGACCTTCCAACATGACATCTAAACACAGTTAAGTTTCAAATCCCAACATCTACAGTACCTACTACTTCCTCTGAGTAGTATGTCCATCATTTTTAATAATCGCTAATCTCTTTTTCTAACCTACCAGAAAATGCTTTTGTCCACTTCCTTCAACATCAGCTAAATGTTTATAGTATGCCATCAAATACTGTTTCAGTAATACTGCATTCCACAAAATCTGTGGGAAGGTGGTGAACACTTTAGTAGAAAACCTGCAGTCTACACTCTCCTACCACAGCCTGCATTGCCATCAGTATTTAAACAGACAAGTTTAAAGGAATCTCAAATACTTTTACAAGTCTAGAAACTGCAGTATAAATTTACCCTTACACACAACAAACAAAAGCTTTCTTTTCTGAGGTAGGTGAATTTGAAATGCAAATGGCAAAACCTGAATTTCAGACAAACAAATGATCGCCTATCAAAACTCTTTTCCAAACTACTCCTTAGAGTATTGCATACATGTAAAGGTGGAATATATGAAAGATCCAGACTACTGCCACAGGCATCTTTAATTATAACAATGCTTCCCACTTGCAGATAGAAGCACAAGTCTGAAAGAGGCAATAATAGCTAAATGGATATTAGTATCTGCCATTACCTGATCCATCTGCACAATTAAAGTCGTTCGTGAATGCTAAATTTGCTTATCAAATACGGCTTAAGAGCCTAAAACAATTCCTTTTCAGGAACAACATATCATCTCTGTGTTGTTTGGAACTGATGGAACTTTAACTTAGAGAAAAACCACATGGGTATAATGCCTAAAAAAGCTGAAACAAGTAATTGCTTCCAGAGAGATTTCTTTCCCAAACCAAATTGAAAGGGGAATACAACAGTCAACTCCATTTCTGAAAAACAGGCATTAAGAGGCCAGAGAACTCCACCAAAAATTAGATTTTTCCTCTCCTTTAATAATGCCAGAAACCAAAATGTTGAGACTAAAAACATCTCAAGACACACCACAGCTGTCAAGTAAGTGTAAACAATCACTATCTCTGCTCTGAGGAACTCCCAGTGAATTCAGGCAAATAAAGTCATTTAGTCCTACAAACAGTATAAATTGTTTAAGACACAGGAGCTCTACCAATTTGCATAGAAGGATGGCATACGGGCCTCTGAATACACCCTGTAAAAAAAAAATTCACCCTTCATTCTGACCAAACCAACCATTTCCTTCCCATCCAAAAAGCTTAAACAGAAAATTAGACTGCATATGTGATAAAGCAAAGTGTCCTACTGACACAAACAAAATTTGAAATACATGAACACAAAGTAAGTCCAAGCAGAAATCCTTCATAACTACTGCTGATAACAGAAATGCTGTCTAGAAGCTTTTACAGGCATGTCCTCATACTTGCAGAGTCGCTGGGTTTCTACAGATGGTGATCCTTTAGGAAGAAAACCTCAGTATAGATAGTGGTTTAAAACAGAAGGAGATATTATGAACTAAAAAGAGAGTCTCGTTGCTGTAGTCTCCATCTATTCCAAAGATCTTGTATTGTTTAAGTAATTTATTTAGATTGTGAAACTACTTTGACATCATTGAGGATAGCAGAACAATTTCTGAACACAAGCAATTTATTTAAGTATTGCCAAAGAGAAAAAAGTAAACAAAATATGAGCAGTTAGAAGTAATATCCAAGCCTAGCAAAAAAAATCCAAATTAAAAATATACAGATTTATATGAGGATAGTGAAGAAAAAATGTCAGTGAAGTTAAAACATACTATTAGTGTCATTGTAGGAGTTGTTGCAGTCTCTGAAGACAGAGAGCATTTCATTATTGAGATATCTTAACAGTAAGGCTGATATATGCAATATAGTATATCAATGTCATTAAAAAAAATTAAACATGCAAACTAATATATTAAAAATGTGTGAAGAGACAGCTGCAATTTGCAGTTCGAGGCCACCATCATGTCATAAAAAGCATGTAAACACTTACCTCTTCTTGCTTAGGAATGCTGAACTTGGCTATCTTTGACTTGGTCCTGGCTGAATCAGGCTTGTTAGAAGGCACTCCCCTATACAACTTGGTCGTCTCTGCTGGTAACTTCAGCTTTGGAGACTCATCAGGAGCCTGGTCTTGCCCATCCATTGGCCTTACATATGCTGTCGGTTTCTGCTGAATCAGACTGGGCTTTGAAGCAAGAGAGGATGGGAAGTTTTGGACGCAGTGCCCACCACCATGCTTTGCTGGCCTCTCTTGCACTCGAGCTCCTCCTTCTGAGCTACAATTGAGTTTTGCTGGCTGTTGCACTCTGTTGACATTTTCTCCTAGTGTGCCCCTCAGTGAGCTTTGCTGGGCAGTGTTGGAGGAGGAGGAGGTGGGACTTGATGCATAGCGTTTTAGTTTCTCCAGACTGGATTTTTGGTTTGCCAGTTTGAAGTCACCTTTGTGTGACTCCAGCGAACGGTGCCCATGTTTGCTCGCTCTCTGCTGGCCATCCGAAGTGGCATTGTGCCCGGCCTTCTGCCAGCCCATTGTTGCACTTTTGCTCTGCTGGGCAGGTAGGGCTGCTGGTGTAGAAGAAGTAGTGCTGGAAACGGGAGGAGGAGCTGGTGGTCTCAAGTCTGCAATAAGAAGTTCATCAGGCTTGGGAAGAGATGTTTGAGGAACCCCAGGTTTTGGAACCCCAACAAGGTGGCTCTGGTTTGATCGGTCAGTTAACAAGTCTTTCATTTCATCATAGTTGCCCAGTGTATTCTGGATGCGGTTTGAGAGTTCATCTCCCTTGTTAGTCTGCAAAACAAAAAGCAAGTCCTCTGCAACAGTCTATATAAGAAAAACAAAATTCCCTGCATGCATCTGCTGAAATCCTTACTGAAGTAGCACTGTCTTATTCAGCAGCGGCGTTGAGGGATGAAATCGAAAATCCTTTTTGTCTCTGAAGACACTTGTCAACATCTTAAATCTACCCTGAACTGGAAAAGCTATAAAGGGCCTTAGAGTATATAAAAAAAGAAATCTATCACTGGTCTCACGCTGTAGTTAAAGTATATTACCTGGAAACTAGAAAATTTATTATTGCAACTACACAGAATGGTTTGGATTAAATCTGACCATGATAAAACTTTTCCTTGAGCCCAGTGCAAGCTCTCCAGCCATGAATGAAAACACTGCATTCCCAGTTTCCTTCTCTGCCTGTCTAACTTTTCACACAGGATCTGAAAAGCCACAAAATACCCAGTGTAAGCATTGAATGAACGCACCAGTCTAAGCTAATCGAATACTCTGAGGTCACCTGAAGACAGCTCGTGGGACAATGGGAGAACTACAGATGATTATGTCCCTTCCTTGAAAAGACTCTGACAGGATGCTCACTCCAGGGCACTCTCCTCTTTTAAAAAAAAAGGGGGAACAGAACTTCCCACATTCTTCATATTGCTCAATGCTTGCTGTGTGCAGCAGGAGGAACATAGCCACCCTCCCTCGCCTTTAAAATTAATCATTGTCTTTAAAGTCATCCATTTGCTTCCTGGCTGAGAAGGCAGAAGCTCCACAAAGAAAGAAAACAAGCAAATAAAACACACCAGAAAAGACTGAAAATTCTAGCTTTAAAAAGCCACTGTAAGCAAAAGGGTTTATCGTTAGCATTTTTGCAGCTAAGATTTTTCTGAACCCTGCCAAGGTTCAGGTGTGTGATGTTCTTTGGTTTAGGCTTTCAGAGGAAGACAGTAATGAACCAATGGTGTTCTACTTTCTCTCTTCCAGATATGAGGTCTGGATGGAAAAACTCCCAGTGGCTTCAGAAAACCAAGTTTTCATGTCATGAATCTCTGCTTTACGGGAAAAAAAAGAAGGAGAAAGAAGGGAGTAACACTAGTGGAGAAGATCCCCACAAAGTTATATTATAAATACAAAAGATGTAGCAGCAACATGTGGAAAACTGGGGGTATTTTTGGTTTTAAGCCTTCAAAAAAACCTGAGTCACTCAAACAAAAATGTAAGATAAACCTTCCTAGTTCAGAATCCTTTTTTTTTTCAGGGCTTCCGCTAAAAAAAAAAAAAAGAGTCCAAACAAAAATGTCCTGTAAATGTTTGCAGTGATTGCTACATGCTAACTTTCAGTGGAAACATTTCTATAGTCCTGTATTGCTTGAAACTTCTTCCCCCAAATTTCAGGGACATTGCTACCTTTCTGACATGCATTTCATACAATGCTATCTAACAGAACTCAATATTTATCAATAATACATGTTGAAGAGAAGGGAAAAAATCAGAAGAGTTTCATCAGAAACACTGCTTTGCAAACTTGGAATAAGATAGGTCAACCACTACAGCCTGATCTTTTCTCTGCATAAGCAGGTGTTGTCACAAGGACAATAACCTACTATGAAAATAAAAATATGAGACATTAATTCACGGACAATAAGCGGCTTAAAGAAAGAGTATTCCTTCACTTCATAGGAATAAAATCAATGTCCTAAAGAAGAGGAAACTTTTAACAAGGTTTCAGAAGTGGGAGGCATCACACAGATCTGAAAAGAAAGAAGGTTGGAGATATGTGTTTCCTGGGGTCAATGAAATGGTTTCTACACTCCTCGACCAGTAGAATCACTTTCTGGAAGGCACAGAAAAGCTAAGTGGATCCTCCACATCTTGTAGATAACTTGTAGGGAGTTGTGTTTCCAACTTCCCTCTATGGAGGGAAATCTGCCCTTGGCCTGCACCCAGCCAGATTCAGCTATCCTGTAGCACGTGAGAGGTTTCCTCCCCTGCCAGATGTAGATATAAGGATCACCAAGCAGAACGGGGTTCCTGGCACTCATGGGTCTCCTACAGCACAAGTAGCTTGTAGGACAGTTCTGTACCCATCTGCCTCTAGGTCTATGAACACAGAATTCATGTGCAAGTTCTGCCCTTGGGAAGTCCAACTTCCCTAAAAGAAGGCCTGTTCTTTCTGATGGCTGCTATCTGCATGGGAAGTGAATAAAAGCCTAATTACAGCTTGTTTTCTATGTGGATCTGATATGAAGGTCACATGAAGCCACCTCTTATTGAGAGCTCCCATATAACCACAAGAACAACTGCAGCAAATTGATCTAATGCCTATACCGTGGCACATGCTGACAACTCTTCAGTGGTGATTATTCCTTCTGGATACACTGGGGACAACTTGAAGTAAGAAGAACTTGTGTTGAGCGGAGCTCACCTGGAAGAGTTTCTCTGCCTCCTCTTGGGAACAAGATGGGATCTGAGGTAACGTGTTACGAGCTTTAGATGTAACAGTTTGTCTTATTCACTTTGAAATATTGCTGGCCCTATTAATCATTCACATAGGGAAAACATGACCACATAATGAGTAAGTAGGAAAAGCTATCTGTGCGAAGATTTCCAACTTAGGTATTCTCCCACAATGCAAGATGTAGCCACACATTTGAAGACATCAAGATTCAATACTTCTAAAAACAAATCCGATGGCTATATGGAAGGTCATCAGAATTTTTCCTTCATTAAAAATACTCATATGTTTAAGGAAACATGGTATTTTGTCCAGGAAACAGCCGGAATGAGACTCCTACTTTTTAACCCCTGTAAAAAATATTTTAAGTAAAAGATACTGGATTCCCTATAATCCTTCATAAAGTGTTGCTATGGATACTTTGATCAGGGTAAGGGGCAACTCAAAGAGTCAGGATTTTTCAGAAAATCTGATGTTACAAGAGTAGTGATACATGTCAAGGTGAGAGAGGACATAAGATTTAAGAGATTTCCAGTCTGTCTTTGATTTTCAGATATGGCCTTCTGAATGGCAAATCCTTCGGCTTTAGCTCATGTTTCTCAAGCTGTGCAGAGGAATACTGAATTTAATCAGAGTTTCCAGCGGATGTCTGCTGTAACTTCATTCCCCTCTGGAAACACCTAAAACTTGAACATGATCTTTAAAGAGAGTAAGAAAGGGTTTTATTTTGCTTTTGCAGAAAAAGTTTCCTCTTTTGCAGTCAGCCTCCCTCCACAATAAGGTCAAAGAACCCAAGCCACAGCTCTGCACTCTGACACTGAAGGTTCACAAATGCTTGGATGAGTTCAGACAGCCCAATGGTTCATTGCAGGCATAGACATGACATTCAGAGTACTCCACTGCTGAAGTTTTGGTGTCCAATGTTGTCAGAATGACTGGTCTTCCCAAGCAGTTGTGACTGTCAAATCAACAGATCTGTGGATGAGTTATACTGCTGTTCTGGGCTTTGCTTTTCTCCATGTTTCCTTGACAAAGCCAGCTTCTTGACATGCTTGTCCAAAATAGGGATATAGTATTTAACAATGAGAAGCATGAATGAAGCCCTTACTCTGATCTCCCAGAAGGATATCCACTCAGTATCCTTTCTGCTTCCAGAGACGGCAATGACTTTTCATCTGTTCCTGTTAGAATTGATGGGTTTATACTGTGGTTGCACAGAGGTGCCTTCAGACACCATAACTCAGAATTACTGATTTGTCCATGATACATCAAGTCTGTGCCATCACACTGGCACATAAGTAATAATCAAAGTGCACAAAATATTCACGCTATACCATGTTATAAGTGATTTGAGATCAGTATTACCAACTTTAGGTACCACAGACAAAACAGTATCCTGGACCCAGCTAAAAGAGAGACTCTTTTCTGAGAGTTCTATTTGATTGGACCAAATGGAAAATTACAAAGTCCCCATTGCAGCACAGCCCTCATGTACTGCCAAGACACAGATGACTTAAGCTTTTCAGGATTCTTTCCATGGATAGCCTTTGATTGGCCTCACAGCAGATTTTTTTCAAGTAGAGCCATGAGGGGTTCAAGACATTTCTGAGATTTCTAAATATCTTTGTAATGAATCTGAAATTCAGACAGCTGGAGGTCAGCTTCAAGGCAGACAGAGCTGTCTTCTATCAAGGGACATGGACTGAAAGCGGTAGATCTTTCTCTTTCATTAGGGACTAGAAACAAACAACAATCTGGGAGAACAGCAAGATAAAAGTTGACACTGGAGCACAGGCAGAAACATAGAATCATGGAAATCAGGTGCAGAAGCCAAGCTGAAGCCCAAATAGGACTCCTGGAAAGAGGCACTAAAGCACCCAAAGCATCAAGGGCAAGTGATGCTGCATGGAGGCAGAAGCATTACAACATGGTGGTTGTAACAGTAACTTGGGCATTACTGGAAGGACACAGTAGACGACAGATGATGATGCTTTGATGCATGCAGGCAAAGTCACTTGGTTAGCTGGGGGAGAGGAAAAGTCCCTGTGGGATACCACTATGTGGCCTTGTTCACAACAGATCGGTTTTCAGGTTTCTGTAGGCAGTAGGCAAGTGCAGAAGATCCTTTTAAGTGCTCAATCCTTATAACAGGGCGTGGAGAGAGAGTTATGCCTCACCACATTACTGTTGCCATGACAGATAAAACAAGGAGTTGTAACTCACAAGATTCTTCTGCTTTTGTTGAGGATAAAACAAGTCTAGCAGACAAATTTTCTTGGTAATGCTTACAAGAAAAGAAAAAACACAAAAAACCCATGATATTTTATTGCATTTACCTTGGCTAGAGCACAATGTTTACTGTATTGCTTGACCTTCACACACAATTCCAACACAACTGTTTTCTTTGTTGCAAAACCAGGGCACTGTCACCTTCACCTCCTAGTTTTAATTCCCTCTCAAATATTGATAGGGTATTTCTAGCTTATTTCATTCTTGTGTGCTGCTGAACATTGTAAGAAGCTCTTTTATATATATCTAAAATCCAATTTTCAATAAACCATAAATGATCTCTGCAAATTTTGTGAGGCTAGCATTTGTGGGAGGATGCTGAAATCTGGACAATGCCTTCTTCAGGCTGTGTTTTGTACTGTGAAATAAATAAATAAATAAATAGCCACCCAACTGAGAAGCATCTACCTTGTACGGTTCACTGAAGAGAGAGTAACTCGTGTTAAAGGTGCCATCCTCCTGCTGGGCCTCCTGATTTCTCCTTTCCCATTCTTTCCTTCGCAGCACGTTTCTATCAGGCTCGTAGACACTGCAGCAAAAAAAAAAAAGGCAACAGCTTTTCAAGAGTTAAAAGTTAGTGGGCAACATATAAACCAGCATGAATTTAAAAGTGAAGAAGTCTGGTTTGCAGACAGATGGCAAAAACAAGCAAGAATATGAATCAGATGAATGCCAGTCCAAGCAGGCTGGGGAGGCTCAGGTCTCTGGGAATACTGGTGCTTTCTTCACACAGAGAATAGATAATTAATTTCTTACAGAATAAAAAAAGAGAAATCACAGGGCATGATCTAGTCTGTGCAGAACTTCTCCACTTGAAATGTGACAAAGGAAATATCTAAGCAACTTTGACAAAGACTGAAAGTACTCTTAAGGCAGATGGTAATTACAGCTATGAGTAAATAGAAATTATGAACGTATTTCCTCTTATGACATATCCTCTGAGTGTTGTATGAGAATGCTCCTTTTTTCACATGGATGTGTTTCTGTAGTGATTCTTTCATTAACTAGCTCCCTAAAGAGCTGTTAAAACTACATGCTGTAGTGGTTTCCACAGTTAGGCTGCTTCTTCTGATCTCTGTTAATCAGCCAAGTCATGAAACTACTACTGAAACAATTCCTCTTTCTGATGGATTTGACACAATCACAACTTCAGAGCATGAATAAATGAGTAGTGGCATGATAGTGCTTGTATGGTTGGTAGAGTGTAGCTGGAGAGAGAATAAAATCACTGCATTACACAACAGTATTAATTTATAGAAATTAACTAGTCTGGCTCTACTATAGACATCCAGAATAAAAATTAATTCTTTTTTTCAGAATTCTGTTTTAATACATGATAACACAAACCAGAAACTTCTTTCCCTGAAGTTCCCCAACAACAACATAGGTCTGCACATCTCAGTCTGTTATGTTTTATTTTCCTCACAAAGGAAACCAATGTGTCTAATAAGGTTTACATGTTATTTCAGGACAATGTGATGAGTGTGTTGATTGTCTATTTTGGTTAGCTCAACTAATGCCTTTCTTCTGGCACTGTAAATCTGTAAAGTAGAAACACATATTAATGTCATGTAAGCTTACTATGTGTTAATAAGAAAAAGGTTGCCTTGCTAACCAGCTTCCCAGTTAGCAAACATATGTTGCATCGGCTACCCACATGACACTACCTAGTATGCCCCAGGCAAGGCAGTAAAAAAGGCCAACAGCTATCTGATTCTAATTCAAGACTTGAGACAACTGAAAATACATAGAATATGTTAGACACTCTTAGTATTTAAAAACAACACCTTAGCAGTCACCAAACAGACACAAACTCTCATGTTTACTGGACTGCAGAGTGACCTTCTTAGGGTCTGAGGGCATCTGAGAGCAGATGCCAAATGCCAAGCAAGGCTATTAAGCACAGGGGTTTATCGTGAACATGGGGTTTGGGTACAGCAGGTTGGAGATGGCTTCCAATCGCCACTCTGTTTATTCCACTTACAGGTGTTTGAGTTTTTTTCGTTCTTATGCCATATTTTTCATGAGCAATGCATGTTATTCACATCAAAATCCTCTTTGAAAAGCCATTTAATGAGAAGGCAATCCTAGGGGTGGAGTTTTGGGCAGGGAAAGTGCCTTCCTCCAAGAAGAAAGGGATAGCAAAGGTAGATCAGCCACCACACACGCTGCCGAAAGCGGAAGGCAGAGCAGTTGCCATTTACTGTTATGTGAACAATGGTCCTCAGCTACCACACCGTGTAGCTAACATCTGAGTGTACCACCAGCAGATAAATGAAGATAAAAACAACCTCTGTGTCTAAAGTAGGCTCTCCACCACCCTGAATAATCATTGCTGGGTTGGGTTTTCCTGCAGTTGCAGGGATCTGCAACTTCATCCTCAGCCACATTTCCTCATCCAGAACCTCTTGACTCTTTGAGTTGCTTTGCATTTGGACTTTAGCCCACAGTCAAATACAGATGGGCAGCTCCTCCGAGATTAATTATAATAGAGATCTCCAGCTGGTTTCTAGGAATTAAGCAAGTCCAACGTTCTTCACTACTCTTTACACAAATTCAAAAACGCACCAGTGTGATATTCTTAAACCAGACGGACTTTTTTATCCCTTCATTTGATGGAGGCATGTAAACATCTACAGTTCAAACTCCTAAAGGACAAATTTAACTTATTTTGAAATGGTGTATTGTTATTTTTAAAATGCTGCACTTGATTCAAATGCATGCTTAAAGGATATGAACTGAAGCACGAGTAACAAGTCAAATACTTTTAAAAGTTATATACGAATAAATGTTGCATTATAAAAATCACATTGTCTTGAATTTAGCACACTGCTTTAAAAACACACTTTGATTTATCTCAGCCCTAATATCTGCCAAGAGATTACACGGCATGCCAATTAATTGTCCAAATACCAGCCTCAGGCTCATAGCACCCTCAGCACACCACCACCACCACATGGCCACAGCAGCTCTACCTTCTCTGCTTCTTCTAGGACACTTTCACTCTCAGGTTATTTTACAGATCAGGATACTGATTGGATACCAAACTTCTCACTGTAAAGTTTAGTAAATTTCAATCTGCTGTGATAACTTTTGGAAGATGACCCTGATTGCTACCTGCTCTTTGGCTGTGCACTAGGTCACTGTGGCTCCCTGTGAGATCAGCCTGAAGAGGACAGCCTAGGCATGCTGGTGCCTGATGAAGGGCAGCTGTGGCACTAGCCCCCCGCTCCCCACACCCCGACAGTGCTGAAATAAATGCTCATAGCTTTCTTCACGCTACTCCTGACATCAGAAGAACCATTTCCCTTAGTCCTTAATTAGAAATAGACACAGATGGCTCAGGGGACGGTCTGGAAGCAGAGTAATAACCTTACCTGAAAAACCTGCGACTGAATTTAATCTCCTACAAACTCTGAAGAGTTATGTAGTCTCAGGCTAGGCTGAAAGCAATCATATAAAAAGCCTAAAGTTTTAAGTGTTGAAGAGTCTCCTTTTTGCTCATTCTTTTTTTTTTTTTGCTAAAGTACACTATTTCTGACTCAATATACCTCTCTCAGATATCACTATTTGAAACAATTCTAAAAAATCTCCATGATGAACTGGGTGGAGACAATGCATTAACATCTCCTCCTGTTCTTCCATTTTAGGGAACACCAAAGTTTTACAATCAGAGGAAGATGTCTTTTTCCACAAACTAAGCACTGCACCTTCACTGAGGAACTATTCACCTTCGCAGACCTATGGTGTGCATTAATGATGCTGCTTGACCTTTTCAGAAACCACAAAATTGTCAGATCAGTAAAGGGAGATCGAGGAAGGATACCGTTATTTTGAAACATGAACACCATCCTTGTAACAGCTGGCATCCATGAGTTTGTAAAAGACATGGACTGGTACATCAAGGGCAAGATCACTGGTGTTCCCCTTGCCTTGCATCACTTTATTTTGTGGTAAAGGAAGTGAGCAGTGACTTAAGCTGCCTTACTGGCATAACGGAGGAAGGTGTTACTGAACGTATACACACACCTGGTGACAACTGCTGAAATTTGTTATAGTCTGCAGTAACTTCCAGTTTTGCCTTTGCCTTTCCAAACCTTCCAATATCATTTTCCAGTCCAAAGGATCAGTTCATTGTTCTCTGAATTGTAAGGGCTTTGCAACATGCACACACACTTCCTTCTACCTCCCCATGCACACAAATATTGTGATAAAGATTTAGCAGAAGTAGCTTGCTTATTTGTAGTTAATGTTTTTGACCCAGATGGCTGATCTCCTCCACTGCAGCAGCTATGCGTGACACTTTGCACAAAACTTTCAGAACCTGAAGTCTAGACATGTTAATAACAAAAGCAGAGCTGATGCCTCATACTAAGATGCAACAAACAATCTCTTAAACTGGAAAAAATATACTTCCCGCAAGCTCCTGACAGCTCTTTGCTAGGGAAGACACAGATCCCACTTGCAAGGGCTGAGCTTCTTTCCCAGATTTGGTCGACTTCCCCATTTGTGCCCAAATTTGTGCCCTTCTTCTTCCATAATCAGATTAAGACCCTCCATACAAAATGCCATCAGGCCACAACACCCACTCCCAGCACCATAGAAATGATACCATCCCCAAGCTGCCAGATGCAGTTCCTGAATATCCCAATTCTGTACAGATCTGATCATCTTCAAAACAAACAAACAAACAAACACACACCTCCCCCCAAAAAATTACCTACACCATAAATAACTAAAAGACACGTGCGTTTCAAGAGTAAAACTAGACCCATGAACAAGCTTCCTGTGAGGACACATATCTTTGAAATTAAATTTTAGCACATGGTCATTTCTGAATTATGAACAAAGTTGGAATTGCTTCAAAACCATGAAAACCAGGCAATATTTCAAGAAAATAAATTTTAAAACAGTTTACTGATTATTCTCAACACTTCTCCATAGATTGTAATCTGGCACACAAGTCAATATACTAAATTTCAGGCTGAACTGAGGACATTTTCTTAAATATTTAATAGTCTAATTCTCCTCTGAATTACCACATTTATGCCAAAGTAGCTAAATAGAGTAACTCAAGGGAAAAGCTTATATAACACAATAAAAGGCAGTCCAACCCTATTGCAGGACAGTGATTATGAAACTGAATTCAGAATGGAAATTGGATTCTGAATTTAAACATGCCGTCAGTCTTGTATCTTTGCAATACTTAAAATACTAAAGAACTAACCAGCCTAAGACCTTGTAAAGGCAATAGTCCCAAACATTTTAGAAAACAGTCTTAATTCTGACAATTTAATTACAACAGTTCAGGTTATTTTGGTTGCTGAATTGCTGTGCTTAACACAGATGTGCCATCATTTAATGTCTGTTTGCTATTTCACTGTTCATATCCATGGTTTTTGCTGGAGAATTTCTTGGTACCTGTTGCCTTTTCCAGCTAATTATAAATGATGCCTGTTTAGGAACTAATTGCTGGTTTATGGGAAGCTCTTAAAGATGGCAACCTTACATTTTTAAGCATTAAATGTTTTTCCTAATGACATTTGAGCTATGGGTTCAATTATAACAAAGGGGCTGCCTTTGATGAACAAGTGCATAATCAATAAAATACCTTCCTAGGCTGCAGCCGACATTTTTAGACTGTTTATCTCGCTTAAACAGCAGAAGTTAATTTGAGGATTTTTACAGTATTTTTTCCCATTTACAAACAGGAATGCCGTGGGGTAAAGCAATTACTCTGATTTACTGTCTTCACTTTGATTGAACATAAAGATGTAGCAGGGTCTCAAAAAGCAGTAACTTAACAAACTGTGCTCCCATCTACAGACAGATAAAGTACCTACTTTGCTATTTCAAAGAGTTTACCTCCAGGCAGCAGCACAGAGCAAACATCAATCAATGACATGTGTCTAAGATGAGATTGATGTTTACTCTCACAGCTTTTCATCTTACATCCAATAAATTATTTTTCCTTCACCAAAATGCCTGGTTAAATTTCATTTTTCACTTTGCAGTATCAGTTTTAAAACTTTAGCTTCCAGCAATTTTAAAGCTAGGATTCATTGATGCTTCAGCTTTTACGGCCTGTTTATGATTTGTATTAAACATGAAACACTACCGTCCAAACATGAATATGATCAGGGGGAGCTGAGCTGAGCCAGCCGCTCTCGTGGTGGCAGGTGCAGGCTGGAAGGTGCGAGATTACTTTAATTATCTGCCTGGAAATTCCAAGTCTGAAGCAGGGAGCTATATCTATATTTTCAGGGGTAGATATATCTTATCCAGCAAATGAGTGCATATATACATATATCTGCAAAATCAGCATCAGAATGTTCAAGGCAGGTCTTCTGAGGGCTCATGCTTGGCAAATGGAAGGAAGCAAGAAAAGACTAAATGTAGGTGCAGTTATTATCTAATAGGTGCTCACATCTGACATTCACAAAACGCAAGTGCTTTGCATGCCTCTTGACTAATTTTAAGCAAGTATTGAAATACTGAGAAAACCTACGGCTGCAGCAGAGACTGGGATCTAGGTTGTTGAATCAGAGTAGCAAACATCACAAAGAGGAACATGAAAAAATAAATTGAGTTCAACATCTGCTTTTACAAGACCATCTCTTCCAGCTCTGCTACAGGCAGAGCATACACCTTTTCCTCCCTCAGTGAAGTTTTGCTCTATGAGAGAAATTAAGACATAATCCTATTTTTTTTTAATTTCAGGAATAATAACTTTATCACATTATAAAGATCTACCAGTCCTTACCTACAGGATATGTAGATATCAAAAAATTCACCATTCAGTATTAATGGATAATCCTGTATTTCTTTTTGTTATTAAGTGCTGGTGTTCTCTTTTTATAACCCTAAAACTGCTAGCTAAAATACCTAAGATGGATGAAGATCTAACAGTGACACTGAGCCAAGCTAGAAAGAGAACATTATTATTACTTTTAATTTTGCACTGCTCTAACAATATATTTTTTGAAACTATATTCATAAGTTACAAATTCACCAATATTAATGGTCTTACACCTGGAATGGGTGTTACTTTTTTTTTTTTGCCTCAATCCAAAATTATATTTAAAACCTCCAGAAATTAAATTGAAATCTTAGTTGTCAAGAAACAGATACTGTAGATGAGATCTGGAAAAGTATTCCTTTTTTTTCCTCATCAGTATTTTCGAACCAGAGAGAATCAAAACTGAAAAGCACAAACCAGACAAAGCACAGTGAAGCCCTTTCACTTGATTTTGTTAATGTTTCTTTTATGCTGCAACTCAAAAATACAACAGCTGAGGGGATCAATAATGAAATTTTTTCTGACTTACCTAAAACTGCTGAATTCCCCGAGCTGCTCCACATGGCCTTACCTAAATTGGTGATGCCTATATCTGATCCAGTTTCTTCTTACATTGCTTCCCTGCCAAAGATGTCAGACACAACGCCTCACTTGTCTGTTTTTCTCCACTAGTTCTGCTTTCCATGGCATCCTTATGCATGGGAAACTGTTCCAGTTATCTTCTGCCAATTTGTGTGGGGTTTTTTTTTTCCTTGAAACTTCTTCTTTAGGCTCCTAAGTCGTAGCCAGTCAAAAATGATAGAGTGTTTTGGATTTTTTTTTTGATCAGCCATGCAGCTCATCTCTGTAGAGGCTGTGTACACATATGCAAATTATTCATATAGTCTTGGTGTATATCCTGAAGAGTTTACAGAGTGAACATTGCAATAAGCTGAACTTATTCCTATTATTGTGGGATTTCTTGGGATGTTCTGAACATTTTAAATGTAATGAAAAAGATCCGGCCTTTTAAAATGTATTTGACGTTTTGCAGTGTTTAAATACTTTATTCAAAATGTTTCTTGAGCTTCTTATCGATGTGTTTGCTGAAAACTGGATTTCGGCCAATAAAGATCTTTAGTAGCAAAAAAAAAAAAAGAAAACAAATGTCCTGAAAATCGTGGAAAATTATGTTTTGTCTCTGATTTTTTCTTGAAAAAAACCCAATCTTTTTCACAAAAAAAAAACACTTACTTGTTCCCAGTTTCTCTAGCAGCTTAATTAGACTGCTCTTTCCAGTGCTCTGAACAGTGACCAATCTACCCACAGCTAGACCACAGGACTGAAAAGTACACCAAGGGATACTTCACACAACACACAAAACTGAAAGCTCTGTAACTAGTAGAAAAATGTTATGAAGCAATTCAGCCTAGTGCAACTTGACTTAAAGCAGCAAAAGTAAAGACTGTAATGAACCTTAATGCCAGCTCTAAGAGCACTTTACCACTACAGAAATAACAGCGTCGTCTATTAGAAAACATTCTTAGCACAGCAGCAAAAGGAGCAAAACTTTACAGACTTCCATGAATGACAAAACTGAGTAGTTTTAATTTGTCAAATGCTCTTAATACTACTAAGAATCACAAGTGAAAGACACACAGAGATTCAGTACCTAAAACTCTTTCCTACAGATATATTCTGTGCACTTTATTTCAGATCAACATTCAAAACTATCTGATGTCCAAAAAGCACCAAAATACAGCACTGAAGTACAGGACACAGGGCTGCTGCTTTATGTAGTATTGTACTTTCATAGAAAGCCCAAGTACAATATTTCATTATGAATGTTTCAGCTGTTAGCAACCATCAAATCTATGACTCATGAATACGTCTATACATGTTTTATTAACAAAGCAACATTTCCAATTTGCTCTTACTGTAATGGATAATGACCGAAGGTTCATCAGGGTTAATCAAGAAAATGATGTAAATTTTATATTGTGTTATGTTTCACTCAGCTTAAAATGGATCTTGGGTGACAATCCTTTTTAATGTGTTTAATCATGATTTACAGCATC
The DNA here is from genome assembly GCA_033556795.1 of Tapera naevia. Classification (NCBI taxonomy): domain Eukaryota; kingdom Metazoa; phylum Chordata; class Aves; order Cuculiformes; family Neomorphidae; genus Tapera; species Tapera naevia. The sequence continues at coordinate 20,872,875 of JAUMJJ010000029.1, forward strand.
ACAGAAACCACACAACAGCCTCAGTGAGAAAAAAAATTATGAACAAGTCAGTGCATAAGTCATCAGATTTTTATGTATTCGCAGAAAATCCCTTCTTGGGATCTCCAGCAGACATTCATTGAGTTTAGCTTCTGTGGAAATAGAATCAATATGTTTTGAAATGCCCTGTTTTAAATTATCTTTTGTTCAGTTGGAAACCTTATTATAGCGTTTTATATATTACAGAGGAGCAATCACTTCATACAGGTAAGGCTGAACTGAACTTTCTACAGATGTATGTCTATCTGATAAAAATAAATGTTGATTATGTTAATAACTGCATGTACAGACAGAGCAACAACCAAGGCAGTTAAACCCCATGCCAGCTGTACAGCTACAAAATGAAGCAGAGGCACAGTAAATGCCCGGATAATAAATCCACTAAAATTTATGCTTTTACACCTAAAACGTAGCAAACTATACAAAGAAATTGTGATTGTTTTTAGCGATAGTTTATTTGTAACAGAGTCTGTAAGCATAAAATCATGTTATGGGGAATTATGAAGTTCCATCTTAATTCTGCTAAATTGAGGTAGAACAATTAGAAAATGTAACAAAATATATATATACATAAAAAATATTTATATAAATAATAGAATCATAGAATGGTTTGGGTTGGAAAGGACCTTCAAGGTCATCTAGTCTAACCCCCCCTAGATCAGGTTCATCCACTAGATCACTAACCACTAGATCAGGTTGTCCAAAGCTTCATCCAGCCTGGCCTTGCACACCTCGAGGGATGAGGCATCTACATCTTCTCCGGGCAACCTGTTTCAGTGCCTCACCACCTTCACAGTAAAAAATGATATACTCATATATATATATAAAGCTAAATCTAAAACAGAATCTAAATCTATGTATCTACCTGGTGCCTACATAGACAGCTTGCTGTCACAGAACAGAAAGGAACACTGTATGAAATCTGGGTTCAATAACCTAAGTAGCAGTCCATACATAACTTCAAACTGTGAAAAAATGCTTATATAGAGGATGCTGCACTCTCCTTTCAAAAGAAACTAGCACTACCAAACATATTGTATTGCACCATACAGCTAGTTAGCTCCTCTAAAACACATTGCATACATTTAAACTCCTCTAAAACGCAAATTTCTTCCCAGTTCTTTCTTCTGAAAACAGAGAATATAAACTGGACCTGAGATTTATACTTGATCAAATAACAATATCACCACACATCCTTGGAACCTCCACAAGAAAAGTGCAGAGCACACAAATCACATGACTTTCAGTTTCTTATTCATTATATTCTGCTTCCCCTGTGTGGTTCTGTCATATTTTGACATGTAGCCCCCAGGGATAAGCAATCAAAACTAGGAAGAGAAGTTAGCCAAAACCAGCATACCCATGCATAAAGAATAATTTAGGTTCATACATGAATAAAAATGCATACGTGTTAAAATGATGAAAAAGTTAAAACTTGTATGCCCTGTGACTGGTGTAATTCATGTAAGATTCTTACACATGCTAATCCCAATTCATTCTGCCTATGAAGACAACTATATCGTAACTCACGCTGCTCGCTTTCAGAGCTGCAGAGAAGCACCCATGTGCTGCCTTCCTTATGTGATGTGCAATGGGAAGGGACATATTTTACCTCTCATTATAGATGAAAAAAATTAAACAAACTTATCTTTTTTTTTTTGGTTTGTGCTTTGCTTGATGCTGCTGCTGCTTAAGAAGAGTGGTAGTGATGCCATAAATCCAAACAAAAATGTAACACATAAGAAACACAAAGTCCTAAGCATAAAAAATAAGCTAAAATAAGCTCCTGTATTTTAAATCACAGAAAATGCATTACAGTTCCAATGCCTCGCTTTAAAGTTGGTTACAATTTCTCTAACTATTTCTGAATCTGAAGGAAATTACATAAAAATGACATAAGATTGCCCAGAAGATTAAATGGTTGTGATAGATGCAGAAGCCACTCCAGAGATGCCTGTGCAGGGATGATGCCAGAGAGGCGGATGCTGTCTGTTGGAGGGGATCAGCCTGGTTCCAGGCCAAAGTGGGGAAGCGAGTGACCTGATGAAGTCAGATACATCATTCCCTTGCTCTCTTAACAGCTGCCTCACCCTCACTACTTTTTCTTAGCAAATTTTTAGATTTGTAACAACAACAAAAGCTTATGTGAGAAATGTTTTATTTTTTACTGTATACTTTATTTGAAGTCTGAGTTCATAAATACATATTCATGTCATAGTAAATTATAAGGATGTAATTTACCTGTATATATTTTACATCTGTAAGGTGTAGAATTATTCAGTGTTTCATTCTGGAAGTTATAAAAGGTATTTAAACTCTATATATTGTTGTAAAAGTATGAGGAAGGATGTAAACTGTGTATTATTCTAAAAGTATGAGTTAGAGAGAAGTTTACAATATTTCCATTATATTTGAACTTTCTGCAGCGAAGATCCCCTTTACTGTGCTAGGAAGCTTAGAAATCTCTGGGTCATTTTTTCCTGCAAATCTTTTAAATGCTTTAAAACATTGGACTTCTGTTCAACCTTCTCTCATTCCAGGGTCCATGAACATCAAATTTGTGTGTCCACCCACAAAGTCCACTGAAGCTGGTTTCATGGGAACAACTTGGGAGAATTAAAATCCTTCTCTGACAGATTCTGCAAAAAAAAAATGGCAGAACTTCATTTTCTCCGGTTTCCTAGTATAAAAACATTCACCAGGGTAATATATTTGAAAAAAAAAAGAGAGAGGGGCAAGGCTGAAGGAATTTCCCTTGATCATCTAGTTCAGAAAAGCCAACAATGGTGACACTTAAGAAAGGAGATCTTCTGCAAATGGAAAAAAAAAAACACACGGGAGGAATCCACCTGCACCTTTGTATTGGCAGACTGTTACCAACCTATGATGCCACAGCTCTCTGGGGATGGGCTAGAATTAGAACGGGTAGGATTTTGAAGACAAGAGAAGCTCTGCCATGACCACTATCTATGAAGCTCACTAAAACTCATGTTCACATTGCTAAAAATCCAGAGATTATAAGAATGTTAATCAAGCAGCTTGGATTTAGCTGCTCACATGCTCTCAGATTCTCTAGTCTTAAAAGTGATAACAAAACCCCCACAACAGACACTTAAATTCTTGTTAAGGAATAACACTTGAACCTTGTGGAAGGTGTATAACATTTTAGAGACGCAAGATGACTCTGGTAGATCTAATAGCACATTTTTTTCCCGACTGAAAGCCAATACGTTGGAGAGGTGGTGCTCCTGCAGTGGGCTGTAACATAAGTGAATGGTGGAGTTACTCCATCAGTGTTACTTGCTGGCAGGAACCTGAAATAGCACTAAACAAAAAGGTCAAAGAGCTGTTTGCTGTCCCCTCCCAACCCTGCTGAGTGGGCCCACTGTGGGGAAAAAAAATGACATGGATGAGGGTGGGAGAGAGCACAAAACTAGACCGCTGCAGGTGAACTTGATTTTTATTTGAATCCAAACAAAGCAGAGTACAATTCACACTTGGTAACTGTAATATCCTAGTGCAAAAACTAAACAGAAGCTGTTATTAGCAAGAGAATATTTTGTTGCTAGCATGCCATGTTACACAGAAAACTGCGACTACGTTTAACCTTCTTTAAAATTTTCCTAAGTAGGAATCATGATACAGCTTCTTGTTAACATAGGAAATGGCAGAGAATTATTTCCTTCTAGGTAATGGAAAGTAAAAGATTTATGTTAAGATATTCCACTTGGGTCTTTTTCATACAAGTAAATGAAAACAAGCTCAGTGAATTTGTTCAATTTTAAATTTTGGACTATCTCTTGGAAAACTGTGAAAGAATTTTAATACAAATTATTATTTTAGTAACTCAATGAAAAAAGTTTGTGGAAGATTTCTGAGTTTTTACATAATCCTAAAGAACATTTTGCTGTTCCTGACATGGGAATACCAATAATTTGACATTAATCACGTATCATTAGAAAGAAAATAAAACTTCATTAGAATCTCAGGAAAGTAACCATGAAAGGAATAATGCACTAAATTAAAATGAATTGACCACTTGGGTAGACATAAGTATCAATATGGATATAACATTATTTAAACTTATCCATTTCAAATTAATCTGTTCTCTAACAGTTTAAAAGTGTAGGTTTACTATCTTAAGACATATCCCATTCTATATACTCAAAACAGGAAAAAACATACTGGTCTGTGCATCTCCCTGGGGCCAAATTAAACAAAACAGAAATTCTAGGATTTCATCTCCTCTTAAGAATCTATTTTGCCTGAATGCATGCAAGAAAGTATAACCCTCAAACCTCAGTTGATTCTTGATAAGCACTTTATAGAAATACTAGCCTCCCACTTCCAATGTGGGAACCATTGTACTGCATGGCCTATTCGATGCCTGTTGTCCAAAAGGCTTGGAAGGAGGAGCAATGTCTCTGTGACATAGCTTCAGAGCCACACAGAACTTGAAGCTAAAATACAACAGGCATCTAAAAACTAGATTTGTCTTTGAGAGGAGGTATAAGGCAGCAGGTTCCCTGAACCTGGTATGATCCAGAAAGTATCCTACAGCAGAAGAGACAGCTGAATGATTCATAATCCCATCTGGGTTCCATTTTAGCAACACAAGCATGCAAAATCTCTCCTATCCTCCATGTCTTCCCTTATCTCTATTCCTGTTGCCCATGTATTTTTGATTACAAACTTCATCCCAAACTGACCTGCAGTTGAACACTGAGAAAACATGTACACTGGCCTGGGCAACTCTGCTGTAGGAAAGAGGTGGTGCAGAGAAGACACAGGTGGACAAAGGAGTGAGGCATGAAAAAAAAAAAAAAGGACAAATCGGGTTTGTCTGGTGATGAAAAGAGAAGACTGGGAGACACATGATAATGATCTTCCCACCTATAAAAACTTGTTGCAGAGCAGATAATGATGAATTGTGTTCTGTGTCTCCTAGGTCACATGACTTAATTTGCAGCAGAGATTTAGATATGATTTTAGAAATACTACCTAACATAAAAAGGAAGGGCTGGAAGAGGCTGGCTATCTACTCCACAGCCTCCTACGTGGCTTTTTCATTTCAGAACAGGTTGGTCTTTCCTCCCTCCAACCCTGTCCCCATCAGCAGACAGTTACTGTTAAGTTCGTTTCTTCTCAGCCAGATTCAATACAAAAATAAACAAGAATAAGAAACCTTCATCCCTTAAACAACTAATTCCCTTTCCTCCTTCCAAATGAGGAAGAGTGCCTCCTTACATCATTGCATAGAATGCTTCTCCTGCACAAGTACCTGCCTGATAGTACTTGGCAAAGCAAAATTACTTCTCTCCAACAATGAAGAAACTTTTCTGCAAAGAACACACATACGTCAAATGCAAATTATTTCTGAGATAGGGACCTATGGAAGTCCCTACGTATGTTCCCCACTATCTTAAGGGACTCATATGTGCTAAAAAGTTTAGTCTCTTATCTGTCAGGCTGGCCTAGGTGTACTTCTCCTGCCTTAGAGCCAAGGGATGTAATAAGGGCCCTACACAACCCAGCATGTGGAATCATTATTTCAGTTGTGATTTTTTAAATATATGGGTTAAAGGAAAGATAAACTTTCCCTTTTCCAGTCACTGAATTCAGAAACTGATTTGTAAGATGTGAGGGCAGGAACATCTTTTCCACCGTCTCCAAATGAACCATGCTTAGCTGCTACAAAGACAAGCAGAGCATGCATAGGGAGACATGCAAAAAAACCAAATACAGCTTTTCTAAAATATCTTGCATTGGTGATCAATAATTTCAAATAAAATCCCAGAAGGGTGGCTGCTCATGGCAGCTTACATTTCCTATTAGAAATCTGCTTTTGATCCCTCAAACTCTGCGGTGCACAAAAGATCTGAATACTCTTTTAAAACAGCAGGTAAAGCAAGGGGGCAAATAAGATGATTTTGTGACCAAATGTCATAACTGCTCCCTCAGTCACCAAACTCAAACTCCTAACATCTGGGTGATGTGAACAGCACAGTTCTACTCATGTCAAGGGCGCTATTTTAATTTATTCCACATAAGACTGGAATAAAATCTTAATTATGCCCAGCTGTATATATATAAGCCAAACACTAAGCACCAGCCATTCAGAGCCAACTCAGGAAGATTTTCATCACTGTGCACTTTGAGGACTCCTAGGATATGTGGTTGAAAACCACAGTTGGCAAGAAGCTAACTACCTCTAAAGTTGTGTCCTGGAGCTTATGTTAGTATCACAGTATCACAAGGTTGGAAAAGACCTCTGAGATCATCCAGTCCAACCTATGACCCAACACCAGCACCTACTTGTCTTTTAAAACATGGCACTAAATGCCTCATCCAATCTGCTTTTAAACACCTCCCTGGGCAGTGCATTCCAATGGCCAATCACCCTTTTAGTGAAGGATTTTTTCCTAATTTTTTCCTAATGTTCACTGTAGACTGTACACTAAAAGGACTACTTTTTCACTTTCTCTCAGGATTTGCAACTGAGGTGAACACAGTCTGACAAATTCACTTTTGTAATAGGAAGTCATGATATTTGAATTCTCCTACCACAATGCTGATTTCCTTTTAAAAGGCAAGCTGAAAAAAATTACAATTCCCCATGCTGCTCACTAGAAAACTTTTTTTTATTCTTACAGGTTTAGAAAAAAATAAAAAAAAGAGGAAAAGAATTTGTCTGCTTGGTGCTGATGGCGTTTGAGATCTGATGAGGCATTTTCCATAATGTGAAAATTATGGGATCTTTTGTCACAAATTAAGGTAAAACATTTTTGAGTTTTGTACTGGTTTGGACATTTTTGCTTACCTGATCATGGCATTCTATTAGATGCCATCATAAAAAGAAAATACTGCTGGCAATATTTATTTGTAGAGACAAACATCAATGCTAAGCACTTAGCAGTACGTTATGTTTTTTGAGGATGCACTTGGGGAAATCAAAGTATTTTATTGCACATTAGATATTATTCTGTTTGTATTTGCATGACTTCAAACTTAAACCCTTCACTTTTTTTATTTTTGAGCATACATAACCACCAATAACACTGACTGGGGTGAAATTTTGAAGTATTCAAAGATTTCCTGCATATCACTTAGAAAAAGAATGCCTTTGGGTAAATATCTTTGCTTTCTCTTTTTCTTTGCCTTTCCTTTGTGAGTGACCTTATATGACATGTTCTTGGAAAAATGAACTACATTTGCTCCATTTACTATTTAACAAAAATAAAGCACAAAAATGTTAAAAGCTATAACTAAAACCGTCTAGTATTTATATTGCACTAATTTGTCAGGGGTTGAATAAATGTTAATTATACAGCTTTTTAAAAATCAGACTTGTTAATGTCATTTTTAATTTAGAATGTTACACTGTAAATGTTTTTCATTGTGTTAATTTACACCTGTTATTACAGCCTCCATTATCAGGTTTACACTGCAACAGCTACTTTGTGCCACTGAAATTTGTTTAAAACAGCAGAAACAATTACTAATTAGAAGGGCATGTTTACCTTAATTATATTTATTTCCTAGTCTAGTTTTATATGTAGCACACTATGAAAGTGTATGATTCAATTAGCCAAACCCATTTATCTTAGGCAATTCCTCAAATGAGCATTGCTTAGAAAGACAGCAAATTCTTTCAGCACTACTTTGCCTCATAAATTTCATAGGTGACATTAATAAATACATATGGTGACTGGGTATCACTTGCTATGTGACCTCACTGCTTTCTCCCAATTTTGCTAAAGCTTATTCAGTAATCGCAGATTACCAGAATGACATTTTACTTAAACAACAAGCCCAGCTTTTTTAATCAAATATTTTAAGCCAGTGACATGGAGAACTATCTTCAGCATTCATAAACTCAGAATCAATACAAGACAACCATTTGGCTCATTCAGTTATCCAAACAATGTGAAACTACTACTGATACTCATCCACTGATATATAGAGCTAGTCTTATGTATTACACAGTGCTTTGTAAATTTGCAAACCAAGTGCAATTTAAACTTCTTAGGAACAAAAAGTTAACGTCTTTATCCTTTACAAATATGACTCTTTTTGAGCATTTTTCCAGTGAATGATGTATTATCTATCCACTCTCACAGATTAAAAAGAACCATAAAAAATCTTTACAAATGTTCTCCCTGAAGCTCATTCTTAGTATTATGTTTTAAACCTGAAGTGAAGATTAAAAAAATCCCGAAGAGTTACGTTTCTAATTGATTGTTGCTGCTCCTAATCTATGTAAATGATGTAGGCAGGTAGTACGACATACTGTTGCTTTCAAATAACATTATTTCAGTACTTAAAACAAAACTCAGTACTCTGAAAAATAAAACTGAATATAAAATTGTACAAGCCAGGGGGAAACCTGGCATTCCGCTTCGCAAGGCTCTCTGCCTCATTCAGCTATCAAGGTTAATGCATTTATACTATTTCACTGTCACTGTGTGGGCACAGCAGTTGTGTAAAACTCGAAGAGTGGAGCTGATGCTGTCAAAGTGGCTATGACAGGGCTGTAGCTTGCCAAACAGAAGCAACCATTGCCTATGGAATGATATGCCACAGCTCTGCATATCAGCAATGTTATCGGTAATGGTCAAATACACTAATTTAGATCATTGCACTTTGGACTGCTTAGGTCACATTTTATACCTTTGACCACAAAGCAAATTCATCCCTAGTCAAATTTCTCTTTAACAAATAGAGCATAAACAGAATGATGAAAAGCTAAACTTCTAATAAGAATTAAGCCAGTATCTTGTGTGGCCGAGATCACAGATCTACCTTCTCCTAATCCACTGCAAAACAGAAAAGAAAACAGTGTATAAATAGAAAGCCTGATGTAACTCAGAAAAAGCTGCTATTAAAAAGTCAGCATTTTAAAAAAAGCCAACAGAGAGGTGTCTCATCTCAGGCAATTATTTTGTAGGTTAAGAGGAGAGAAATACTGCTGCAATTGAAGATCTGTCTTCACAGGGATTCTCAGGAAAGTCAAGACAAATAAACTGAGGGAATGAAGTCATCTCCCAATCAGATGAACACATATTAAAGCAGCTTATCCTTCCTCCAAGAGGAAAGGGTATCAACTGTACTGATGCAAGATTACTATAAAAGTTGGGTTTGTTATTTTTTTCTAAAAAAAGAAACTAATGATATGGATTTTGTTGTCTTTGCTGGGACATTGTCAGGAAAAGTTGATCACAGTATGTGATTACTGCCTCTGTAAACAGGCTACTCTTTGCAACAGCAGGGAAGAGGCATCATCAATTAAAACTGAAATAATGCTGGTTGTATTATTTTGCTTAAGTCAGTGACACACTTACACATACCTGCATAGTACACACAGTTGTAATGACTGAGTTCTTCAGTGCTAGGATATATACACACAAAGCAGGTCTATGCCATTTAAAAGGGGGACTGTAAGTGTTAATTTAAGCAGACTTCAGAACAATCTTAGTTTATAAATATATTGATTCACTCTAATATTTTCCCTCTGAACTAGACCTTCTTGTAACCACGGGCTAGGTCTTTTTATGCTTGTTCAATATGAAACCCTCAAAGGGTGTTTTCTTATATGCAACAATTGATGAAGAGCAACGATATTGCTTTTCTGACCAAATATTCACTCTGGTCTAAGTCTTTTTACTCCACCACAACGTATTTTGACCCAAAAATACATAGAAAAGCCTGGTATTTTCCTCAGTGCTTGTAACACTGGCCCAGATCAGAGCTTTCTGACTACTTCTAGCCCACATCCACCAGGTAATTTTACTCAGGCTCTCTTAGCGGGAAAGAGCACAGCAGCCCCATCTCTGCCCAGCCAGCCAGGCACTCTGCCTTACTGGTGGAGCTGGGAACCAGCTGGCTATGGAGAACTGCATTTACACTCTTCTCTTGCCCCTAAAAAAAAAAAAGATTGAGATATGACCACCTTTTCCAAAAGAAGAGGCTAAACTATTCCATTCCAGTGGAAACCCACCACAAAAAAAGGTCCAGACGCAGTTATATGATCTTTATTACTCCTAGTAGAAAGTACTATTTTAACCCAGTGTCACAGACACAGGGCGCATAGGGGAAAGGCACTCATCCTCAATTCAGGGCCGATGGATAAGTGACACCTCTCTTAAGCTGTGCCTGTGGTCTGTGATCTGAAAGGCATGGCTGCTGCCCAGGGAATGTGCCTGGTTCTCCTTCTTCCTGCTGTTGTGTGAAAGGCTTCAATTAATACTGACCTCAGCATTGGAATATTTCTCCTTAGGCGGGAAAGGAAATATCACAGACTTAAAGCCCTTTTCTCTCTGAGAATTGGGTGAAACTGTGTCGTGCCAAGATTCACCTCCCACAGAACCGCTTGGGTAAAGGATGCACATTATGGAGCAGCACAGTTGCACAAAATAATACAAAGGGACTGATTTCCTGAATATTTGCAATCCATGGGGACTACACCAACTTGGTGGAGCAGCAGTCCACAATGCGTGTGCGTGCACAAACATGCCCCACTCCACAGGTTTTCTAGATACCTGGAGGCAATGCTGCTCTGTACACACAGAGACACAAACATGCACATATGCAGCTGCACGCTACGCAGAATGGGGAAAATATACAGAAATCTGGGAGCTACAAGAGACTGAAAGATATACTCAGGGTGCACAGGGATCCTGAAAGTCAAAAGAAATGGCAAGGGAAAAAGGGGGAAGGAATATTTGAAAAATGGTTTTATTTATTACCTACACAAACAAAATTTTACTAAAACTATCACATTATCTTCCAAAGAACTAACACTTCAAAAACATAGACTTGAGTGCACTGTGGTGCTAAAGAAGCTACTGAAACACAAAATTCAGGCTAAAGATCACCTTTATTTCTGATTAACTTAGGAAAAAAAAAGATTCTTGCACCCAGTTGGAGGCCACTATAAAATGGTTATATGTATCCACCTTAAAACCATTAACAAACCTATTTTTGCCATAGGATTCTGGCTAGCATGGAAAACTGGGGAAGCACCACGGACTCAAATGATTAATAATACATTAATTCCTCCAAATCAAAGGTAAAGCAAGCAAAACCGACAAGCACAAGGAGAAAGCATCTTAAAAAAAAATTACCAGAGAGCTGGTTTTGGATCTAAAGGCAACACCAAGCCTGCCAACTTCTCAAAGAGGTTGCCAAGAAGCCAGATGCCATAACTGGAAGGATATTATCCAGAGTTTTACATCTGAGTCTCATGAGTGCCTTTGAAAAAGGACAAAATAATGGATGCTGGAAGGAGCTCAACTGTTTAATTTCTATTCCCACCCTAAATATTTATTTAAAAGTTAAATTGAAACCATTGCAAAAATTAAAGACAGGATGTGTAAATACAATTTCACATATTTACAATGACCCACAAGGGCGAGTTAGCCCTACCAAAGTACTGAAGAACTCCCTGGGAACACGAATTAAAAACCCGAGGTCATCCCAAACTCCGTGTTTGAGTTGGGCTTCAGAAAGCACACAGAGTCCCTGAGGAAGGACTTAGGATGACTGAGTTCCTCTGCAGCCAGGGTGGGCATAGGAGGACTCTATGCAGCTCCAGTGCCTCCAAGGCACATGGCTCATCCCTACCACACAATGACTTACACCTGCTGCAGTGTGGGTTCTATGTGTACCCTAGTGCAAGAAAGCTCAGTTCATTATAGGAGCTGAAGCTGGCACTTGGCTGTCAAGCAAGAAAGATGCCTTTGTTTTAGTTATGCTGGAAGCATGTTTTTGATCATGTTATGGAGGAGATACTGACCACCCTTGAGACAAAAGCCAGCTGTAGACCATCAGAACAGCTATCTAAACTACAGTTTTTCTCCATTCTCATACCTGAAAAAGTCAATGCAATGAGTTAAAAGCCTGCAAGTAACAGGTTGCAAAAAAAGGGAGCCAAAGAGCCTCCAATCAGCAGACCGACCAATGGCTGATCACCCCTACTCTGCAGCAATATCTTACAAAATGTAAGGTTGATTGAATTCAGCCCCTCTAATAAGAAACTGGCCATAATATTTGGATTTTTAGGATGAGTGAAAGAACATCTACAGAAGTCTCTATTGAACCTGCAAGCCCAAACTCTGATTTTAGTCCATGCAGCCCCATTTCGTGAACATATAAGCACACGCATTTTAAATACTTGAATAATTCCACTTAAATCACTGGAACTCCTCTTGTGCATCAAATTAAGCACTTGCATAGGGTTCTCTTAGGTCACAGTCTTGCACTGTTTATGCAGAAAAATTTTTGTAATCAGATTGATTTGTACATCCTGCCATCACTTGGCACTGAGAATTTGTATCCCTTGACATTAACTGGCATCTGTCAAACACTCCTATAAAAAAGTTGTTCAGTTGCACACGTTTGTAATATGCAACTGCATATATTACTTGGGTAAAGGAAAGGCAGTTATTTTTATTTCTGCCATAAAATACAGCGTAAGTGTAAACTATGAACTGCAGAACACAAAAAAATGTAATGACTTTTTCAAATACTGGCCAAGTGCGCAGTATTTTACAAAACAAGAAACAAATGTTCAAGTCCAAACTGCAAATGGAAGTGACCAAGCCTGCAATGGACTTGAAAGCGCACAAGATCCACATCCCCCCCCCCCCAATACTGTGACAGGAGAACATCTCATCTGCTCTGTCTCTCCTTCTGGACTTTCTATAGGTTCATGAGGATTCGTTAGGGCTTTGGGGTTTATTTTTCAAGAAAAGAGCAGATAGCATGCAAAAAAAATAAATGAAATACTGAATTAACCTAAATCTCCCTTTTAGACAGTTCAAGTCATGTTTATAATGTGCATGTACCACTTTGCATTTACGATGAGGCTCCTCAATTAGTTCATAGACAAGTTAACCTTCTATCTCCCAACAAATATAATTCATGCTCATTTTATACAACACAGCATTCTGCTGGCTATTATCCATCATTTACAAGTGTTATTTGTCTATAAAAATGACACTAAAAAGTTGAAAAATGATTCTGCTCTGCCTGCTTCTGGATATGTTTTAACAAATGGTACCAATGCAAAAGGCTCTAAGTCATGTAAGAAGCAATTAGTCAAGGAAGCCATAAATATTTTTTAAAAAGGGATATAAATGATTGCTTGCCAGATAGTAAAAGCTCTAAAGGTTGCTTCATAATAAAAGATTGAACCTACACCTACGAATCTTAGTAACTTCACCCCTGTGTGCAATCCCATTAGGATGAAGAAGGTTATTCACGTTAACCAGGTGAGTGTGTGTCCTAAAATAGTTAAAATAGTATTCTTCATTATTTATCATTAATGAAGTTAATCAAATTCAGTGCTACTTACTCATGCATGCATTAAATAGAAACCTGAACATGACATGCATATTTATGGAACAGAGATTGAAAGATCATTATCTGTAGGGAAGAAAATCCAGCAAAGAAAAGGATGCATAGAATGCATCTGTTATCTTATTAAAACATAAACTGTTTTGCTTAAAAAATAAATATTTATTTTAATTAATTCAATTAACCTAAATAATAGCTTCCACACATGACAGCTATAGCTAACGTATGAATTTTGTGATTTCTAATGAAGATGTAAGCCAGTCATAGCTACCATAAACCAACTGGTCTGATTCAATTGAAGTAAATGGAGTTCTACCAAGTCCAGTCTGTAGCTCTCCACTGCATCTCTTGCATTGAACCAAAACATAATACACTGCACAGTATCAGAAATCCAAAAGAACCGGAAAGAAACTGTTAATTGTTTTATTTCCTTTTCAGTTAGCAAATAAGGTGTGCATTTCCCAGTTTCGTTTTAAAAATCTGAAACTGCATCTAATTTTATTTTTTTTTGTAAATTCAGATAGCTACATACAGGTTTAGAGGCCAGACAGATGCGACTGGCAATTCCAGAGAGAGAAAGAAGGATGAAAAAAATTTAAAAGTGCAACTATTAAATATTCATGCCACTGGCATCTGTACCTTCAGTGAAGTTCTTGCTCTATATATGGAATGAAACCTATAGTTAAGCACATGACTCCACTAGCTATCAGTTTTGAAAGAGTTCATTATAATGTGAGGGGGGGAAAGACTCCAGGTTGCTAAATATACAGCAAAATATATTGAGAAAATAGAGAAAGAAGACATATTTCTGCATGCTCCTTGGCCTTTAAAAAACGACAGATCAATTTTGTTTTTAAAACTGTCTTATTGTTCAGACACTTGAAGAAGAAACAGTGCATTACCTTCAGTCATATCTTCAAGTTCTACTGTGATTTCATTAAGTCCTTTTTATTGCCCAGTTTAAATATTCTAATTGGCACACAGCACACTTGCAGTCACTAGATATCCATTAGACTTTAATGGATTTGAAATGGTGTACAGTATTATGGGGCTGGCAGACCTACCGCAGTCCCATTTACAATGACGCAAGGTAAGTGGGGCATAAAACCACAATACTTAATACCACTGCAAGAATTAAAAAAAAAAAAGCTTCCTCCAGTTCCTCCACAGTGGATCCTTACGGATGATTTTGCACAGGCAAGAGCCAGTCTCCACAATTACAGATAACCAAAATGAGGTCTTCATGAGCATGTAGGTAACGCATAGGAGAGAAGTGGGTCTGTAGAGCAATACAGGTGGCACCAAAACCTCTTGTGAACACCCAGTGCATGTGCTGGGGCTTGCTTCCACACCATCAGTACCTCCTATAATATATGGAGCACTTATCCAACACATACTGTAGCTGTCCTCTCTGCAGTTAAGTGTAAGCCTTTGCGCACACCCAGCACTAAGGTAACCTGCTTTCCCTGTGCTCTGAGTCATAGCACACCACGCAGGAAATAAAAGGGAAAGTGATGCACTCTCCACAAGGATTTTTTTCATTTCTCCACATCCTCCAAAATCACAGATATAGAGCATGTATGTGCCTCATACTAGAAACAATTATATATTTTTTGCCAAATACATTGCAAACAATTTTCAGGAAGGTGGGTTTTTTTTTCAATAAAAAATGACCCTGCAGTGCCACAAAGGCCAGATTCTCAGGGATCCCATTTCTGTCCGTTTCAGGAACAAGAAGTTCATGAGTGTGAGAAGCATGAAAGGAAGACTGAGATAGTCTGATATGTCTATTCAAGCAAAAAAATGAGGGCTGGGCAGCCATGTTTCTGTGAATGTTAAAACCCTTCCCACTGACACTGGAGCTGTGTAAATGCCAGCCTGAATAAGAAAAAAAATACCCAAGTTCCACATCATAGTTTTTAATTTAACTCATTTCCATGTGAGAGATTTAAAACATTCCATGTTTTATCATACTTAGGAAATATTAATAAAAGCCTGCATAAATCTGGAGATCTTTCTACTACTACATAAATAACTTCCCCTGTTTCCACTCCTGCAGAAGTGCAAAGGCCACGTGAAGATTCATCCCTTCTTTCCTTTATCCCCCTCCATGGCTTTTCAGGGCATGTCAATGTGCAGGAATAATCATGTTCTTCAGCAGCCTTCTTTATTGAGTCCAAGTAACTGATTCCACACATTTAATCGCAGAATCCTCCTTTTATCCTAATTAGGTACCTCTAATTATGAAGCGGTGCCTATCGAAATTGAAGTGGCGTGCTAGTAAATATTTTCAGGCAGAAAGGAAGAAGCAAAGCCAGCTGAGTAATTTGGTAAGAATGGAGGGGAAAGTATCTTGGACCTTCTGTATTCTTTAGTAACAAGCGATGAGACCATTTTTATTTGGGTGGTTTTACACAATAAATTTTAAAGAGTAGTTGCTTAAGTACTTCTAAAGGTTAAACCTTCAAGCAGCTAATCTGTATGTAAGAACAAGTAACTGTCAAATACTTAACCTTTTACAGATTAAAACTGTCTGCCTAACAGATGTGAAATCATCATTGTTGTAATTGTTATAAGTAGATATCTGAGCATTTCCTGGAGATGGATCTCTCTTTTTTTGAGCAGTAATTTTATGCCCCAGGTCACTTGCGTGTTCATGGCTGTGATAAAACCACTGCCTGCCATGAAAAGTTATATGCCAGGACTTTATAACTGCTGTACTGGTTTCCAGCACCAAAGTTATTGGTTGTAACATGCAGTTTTAAACTATTATAAAATGAACTTGTAGGGTGACTGGAAATGTTTTATTGTTCAGTTGCTGTAAGTGGTTGTATAAGTGAATTTTCACAATAGTCTGGTATAGGTCAAGGTATAGGAGGAGAAAACCTTCCAACTTCTGATAAGCTGTAAATGTAACTGTAAAATATTGCACTTGATCAACATTTAATAGAAATACACTCATTTATTAGAATATGTCCAAAACGCCATTACATTATGGTTATTAGTTTTAAGTAATAAGAATGTAAGAGAAAAATGTTTCTACTATAGTAAGTGAGCATGGAAACAGTACTTTGCCCGATATGCTATACATATCTAGCAAGACAAAGAAACCTGGAACATTTCAGATACTACTAAGCAGACACGTGTTCCTACATGGGTCTACATTTAGGTTAGTGTCCAGCAACATTCTTCTGTACAATCACAGCAAAAAATAATCATTATACTATCCAGCAGCCAAGTCAGTACTTTCCATTCAAACATACAGAGTCTGCAGGTGCAGATTTTGGCTTGTCTCCCCTCATGCTGCTGAATATGCATTAGGAAAACAGAGTTGTCGTGGTCTAAGCCTCCTTTCCCCTTCAACTTCTTTGTAGTTTTATATCATTTTAGCTGTAAATATCAGAGATCAGGATTCTTCCAGTGTGAGATGCTGAACTGAGCCCAGCGCAGGCGCAGCAGCCAGACTGCAGCTACCTCCCCTATAGCCTTGCCTGAAAGACCTCATTTACTCCAGCAGAAAATTTCCTGCAAGTTATGTGTTTTGGGCTCCATGCCAGATACTCAACCTGCACTTTTTTCCATCTACCAAATAAATACTATTTGGAAAAAAGAAGATTTTTTTAACTCAGGTCTTTTCACAGGTTGATATGTGCTGCATGGTCAGTGGGGCTTTCTAGGCAAGCAAAGTGTCAGATTGTGGTGTCTCCCCATCTTCTACTCCCTCTACCTGGCTGTTACTTTGAACCTGCTGATCAATTTCAAACAAATCTGACAGAGGTTTCAAAAAAGTCCTACTCAAAATCAACAGCTGTTTACACAATGCTAATAACTCAGTCCTGAGCAGCCAGCAGTCCATCAGCACACGAGCACCATTTCAGTTCAGGCACAGCTCTGAAACCACCCCAGCCACTGGTGTGTTATCCCCAGGTCAACGAATGGGAACCTGAGGGAGATGCAACCATGAGCAGAGAGTTTCTGCAGTGGGGCTGCTGGGTTACAAGACACAAAAACTATGGTCTAGTTTTAGTAATTCCACTACTCAGGAAGGGTTTTTTTCCTACATAGATGATTGATATTAAAAATAATGACAATAATAAAACTGAGTTTTAACAATTGTCAGTTACACCTTGTAAGTATTCAGAGCCCAATAACTAATGATGGAAAAACGAGATTTTTGAAGAGCAACAAAAATGCCAACAACAGGCACACACTCTCTTGCAAGGTACTCTGCAGATGACCCCTCACACTTCAAAAGCTCATCTGAAAGGGAGATGCAAGAGTTGATGCATCATCACAGGTCATTTCCAGGACACGATGAAGCAATACGCACTGACCTGAACTCTGCATTGATGCAGTTTCCATACAAGTTTATTTGTGAGCTGAACTTGAGCAGAGTATGCCAGCTGTGCCATATTGTAAAGTGGATTTGTCATGTGGATTTATCCATACTTTGTCCATTAAGACACCCTTGGGAATGAGCACTAGTTAGAACTCACTGATAGATGTGAAGGGTTTTTATACAAACCAGGGAAAAAAAAGGAATGCAGCAATTCCAACAGACTGGAGGAAAAAAAGAGAGGTATTATTAGCACATCGAAAGGCATCTGAAATATAAATTATTTGAAAGCACATCACTTTATATATCCTGTTAATTACATGGTTAATATTATGGAATCTGACAACTCCCTGTAGACACTAGGACTATTGATGAGTTCCATTTTATGTTAGAAATTTCTCTCTTCTTGTGCAGAATTACCTCTTTAACCTCTTTCAGTCCAATAAATTCACATTAAAATGTGACCAGGAGTGACAACCTTGGGAGAGGACTAACCTCTCCCTCCATCATGTCATTTTAGCCTCAGTCTCAAATTGGTACAGCACTCCCATAGCTATTAGCTCAGCTCTTCTCCTGCCTCCTGAGTAGGTGAAGCAGTATGTCTAATTAATTTACAATCCTTAAGTACAAAGGTAGCTATCAGCAAAACTACATTAAATCAAACTACCAATAAGGTAATTGTAAAACCATAATTTTCTACGATGTTTTCACTAAATACCATCCTGGCTTTATAGCTGAATGTTTTCCAAAGTCTAGCCTTACAGCTACATGAAAGTCAAATATTTCATACATTACAGTACACCTCGCTCCACAGAAAAAAAAAAATGACAGATACTCTTTAATACAATGAAATGCAATTTAAAGCCAAGTCAATAAGATACTAACCTCTTATCCTCAAATGAGGGCTACTTTATACATCATGGGTTAGGAGTTAAAAATGAAGGGAATGGTTCTTGCCACTCATAATTCAAAGACTGTTGTAAAAATCTTTCTGTTCATAGAAATACTATTGGTTTTATTCAGCTGGCAAAAACTGTGCAGTATTCTAAGTAGCTCAGATAGATAGCTTTTTTAGCTATACAGTTCAGAGCCAAATTTTCCTGAACAGCATAAGGACTTGATTTTGTTAATGTATACAAGTTGCACTGTACCCAGTTCCAGAAATAACCGGTATCCGTGAATGCAGGCTGGGGGCTAGGGAAGATACATGTTAACATCCAGATTCCCTATTTCGCTTTGTACTCAGAGAGATCAGACACAACTAGCAAAAAAGGGTCGCTGCACTAAGAAGCCCTCTGACAGCACAAAGGTCCAGGACAAAGCTCTGCTGCTGCCCAGCTCCCTGCCTACTTCACATTGATGAGAAAATACTGAAAATTGGAGGTGCGAGGTGAGGAGCATGCTGCAGCACAGCAGCAAAAGGCAAGATTATCCACTGAGCTCCAGCCACCCTTGTGAAATTCTTGTTTTTGCTGGGGCCATTTAGCTCAGGGACCTTCTGCAGGCAGCCATCCTCTCCTCCCCTTCTTAAGTCTGAGGAGAACAGAGATGAGGTGTAACATCTGAAGCCCCCTTCACTCCTTCATTTTCTCCAATTGTCAGACGAGTCATGCTTGCCAGCATCCTGGAGGGCGTGAGGAGCCTTTTTTCTTTCTCCTCCTGAATAAATGCCTTTCTGTAATCATGCCATTCCTGCATGGTCAGGGAAAGCAGGAGAGGAGCTGACCTCATTTGCTGTGAGTAGCTGTCAACAACTCCCTCAAGGAGGGCAGGCTGCCACCCTCTCAGAGCCAGTTATGTGGTGGCCTGGCCTTAAGCAACCTTAATTTCCCACCATCATATTTCCACTCTCTGTCACACACAAGGAATCCTGTACACCATATCGTCCTTTTCCCTTACAGCCAGACCTGATCAGCACAATCTAGTCATAGACCTGGTCCTAGCTCTTTGTGGTTGATGAAGTTATGCAGAAGACTGACAGCTTTCCAAGCAGAAAGCTGGACCAGCCAGAGATTTCACTGCAACAGCCCAGAGGTAGTGGTAGAGGAATAGATGAAGCCTTGAGTGTGAAATCTCATACTGTCTGCTCAGTGTTGTTTGGTGTGAGCAGCTCTGAGGAACGAGTGACTGCAGCAGGAACAGATAGAGATGTTCTTGACGACAGGAATAGAACAGGACACTTATTTGTCCCCATCTTCTTTCTGGAAGGAAATCATCTGCTGCTGCTAACGCTGACATCTGTGCATCCTGCTCATGTCTGCACCAGGTTGAGGAATATGACAGAAGTTGCCAATTACAGATAAAGGTTATCTTCAAAATTTGGATAAAAAATGCTAATTTTGACTGGTTTACCACACAGTGGAACTCCTCATTCTTACAAGAAATACCTAGAATTTGGCATGAGCATTACATTAGCTATATTTTACATCTATATAAGCAATTTTGGTTAAATCACTGCACATATGTGTGTAATTTTCCAAATACCAATGCCAGCACCCTGCAGACTGTACAGCCGGCTACTCAGTTTACATCCTCATGTATTTTGTTTGCTCACACATAGGCAAGTCTATGGTTACTGGTATTCTTTTAGTAATATGACCTGCTGTCTACTGGGAATTACTGTAAGTCTCACCAGAAAATACTGAGAAGAGGATAGTTCCTGCATGAGAGTATGAGGATATGCATGCCTTTGCCGTTATGCACTGCACATGCCTTTTCCCTAGGCATATACCTGGCAGGTGCAATTCAAACCTTCATTTGTCACTCAGACACCAGTAATGGGCTCTTCAGAAATACCCTAAATAGATTAGATTAGATGAGAATTATCTTCTGTCTTTTTAGACCATATTGGCTTTAATAACAAAACTGGGTGTATTTTCCAGACAAACATGCCTTCTCTGAAAAACTAAAAGATAGGACAAATGTTCCTGTCTCCTCTGAAATAATGTTTACCAATCCTCACTAGAAAGAAGCAGCTGGCTTCAGTTCATCTGGTAGGATAATATTAAATTTAATAAATGTAATGACATTAAAATCTAAATCTTCTTCTAAAAAAAAAACGGGGTACCAGGATGAGCTGCACAGCTGGATGCAGAGTTAGGAACCCAGCTCCCAAAATGGATCTCACGGGGCTGCATTCAGTGCCAAAGTTCCCCATACTGAGGATGGAGAGAAGCCAGCACCCAACAACCAGCTCCTCAATAACCAAAGGCTACACTGGGAGTCAAATCCTATGCCTCTGAAAGGAAAATGTCAAAGAGAATATGTTTTTTGCTGTGATTAGACTCCACCGTGAAAGCAGGACTCACAGTTTGAGTCCCATCCACGTGCCCTTTTGGGCATTTAGGTCAGACAACAGGGACACAACTTTGAAAAGAAAAACAAAGGACACAGCCAAGCATATTATCTTGATAACATCCTAGCGGTTAAAACACCAGCATAAGGAAACAGGAAGTTCAGATCTAAGTATCTCCCCAACATGGGGGTCACATCCATAGATTCAGCCTCAAGGAAGAGCATACAGTACTTACTAGGCCAAAGACTTTTCTGGGTAACAAGCCCTTCACTACCCTTCCTGGAGCTTGACCCCAGTATGGATATGGGCATGGATCATGGGACCAGAAAGAAAGTAAATGAAACATTCAGCTGGAAAAGGGGAGTCTTGAGCTTCAGTCCTCACCTTCCTGAGTGCTATCATCCCAAAGTTGTATAATGTGTGACATGCAAGAAGTACAGATAGTGTGTGGTCACGGTGTATCTTAGACTTCACCAGACTGTTATGTACTGAGCTAAGAAGTCTAATATTCCCAAAAGTGCCTTTAGGCACCTGCACTAGGAAAGCTGGAGATATGCTTAAGTGTGTTTCTGTGAGAAGACAAAGGCATCTTGAGTGTGTGATTGGGTTTGTGGGATTTCTGGATTGTGGATTTTGCTATGTTAATTCTGCTTAAATTGTGCACATAAACCACTAAGTTGCACCTTGCTTAAGAGCTGTGAAGACTGAAGTAAGGATCTGCTTTGGTGACACACAGGCAGATAAAGTAATCTCCTGGCACAAACTTGCATTGTTTGGTTCAGTGAAAAAAAATCAAAATCCAGTCTCTGAATAACTCAGAGGAATTTCTGGCTGATGTAGCATCGTTAGGTATATTAAACGACAGATATAATGAAAGTGATTTTTAGAGGTTCAGATAGATAGGCAGTTACTAAAACTTTCCACTTCCAACCTAGGTACGTCTAACAAGCATACTTTGTGGATTACTTGCTGTATTTTGTCCTTCCAGCTTACTTTCTCTTCACACTGGAGACCTAAGATTCTTCTGTGCTCCCTTAGTTTGTACTCTCCATAAGCAATAAAACCGTCTCTGGCCTTAAATGACTTGACTTTCTCAGTAATCAAGCACACCTTAGATATAGGCTTCAGAGCTAGATGCATCACTGCATGAAGAACTGTAAAATGAGCAATCTACTGATTTTCTGTCAGTTCCACCCTTCTCCTTTTAAGCCTGTCAGGTGTCCATGCTCACAAAAAAAAGGTTCATCCAACCAACATCCTCTGGGAAGCTCTGGGCATGTGTACATGCCATGGTGGGGCAGAGATCCCCAAGCTGACCAGGACTGAAGCAGGGCTTCAGGTATAGGACCACACAGCCCTATAGGCTTTGACTGAGCAGAAGCATAGCTGTACTCCCATGATGCTGAGCCCAAAATAGTCTTTGCTCCTGAAAAAAACACGGGACAAAACCTCTGAACACAGATGTTGTTCCCTACAAACACAGCTGAACTGCTTACCGACCTACTGGTTCAGTGCAACTAGTGCCAAATATCACCAAGTGTCACTTGAGATAAATACAACTCCAGTGTTAACAATAATGATATCATTTGTTTTTATCATCACCGAGTGTATTTTCAGATTGTTTTTCAATACATCTGGCCCATAACAACTGTATGGAAATTGTGTGTTGTCAGTAAAATTATGTAAAATTAATTTTGACACCCTTTCTCTGAAGTGGCTGTTCTGTTCTTCTGTGTCCTTGGAATGAAACATTTTAAAATCAGTGATTTTCTTCAGAGAAAATAGCTCCCCAAGCTCCTGTTGCTACCTCTCTAGCTGCAATAATGCTGCATGTGTCACACCCAGGCTCTACCTCATCCTCTGATTTCTGCTTAACAAGTTCACAGTTATTTTCAAAGATTCTTTTCTGTGTCTTGCCATTATTAACAGAAGGTCAGTTTCTGTTCACTTGAGTAAAAATATGACTGATGTTAATTTTCGGGTGTTAAAACCATGTATCACACACTAAGAAAAGCATCAGGTGTACTCTTTAACTATTAGGAAAAGACTGATATCACATGTACTATAGACTTGACCTGAACATGTCCCATATTTGATTGTATTACTTTTGCTTGATTGCTGAGAGCTGAATATTTGCAAGTAGATCAGATCCACTAATGTGTCATGCCTTACTATGTCATTGTGCCAGACACTCATTAAAGATCTACTCAAAGCTTCCTTCCTAATTTATATTTCTTCTATGATGTGCTTTGATTTGAGAAATCTCTTTTGCAAAAGGAAAGCCATCCATTGTTTGGACTCTAAAAGGAAATGTAGGTGTTTAATTGGTGGATGTGGTTTTCATTATACTTTCCATCTCCACCACAAACCCTCTTCATAAATTGTGACAAGTCTGTTGGCAGCCTGCTGTATCAGACTGGAGGTAGCTGACTTGATAAGCATGTTGCCCCCTGAAAAAAAAAAAAATTAATTCCCTCCAACTTTGTTTAGAATTGCTAATTAGCTCAAAGGCAGTGTCCTGAATTGGCACAGAAAACCACTGTGAGAAAGTCCTAGGGAGATGTGTCGCTATTAACTCAATAGGGTCTAGTAATATCTCAAACATTTTCTGTTTTATTGAAATCATGCTACTATCTCTGCTCTGAATATACTCCCTATTTAAACACAAGTGCAGTAATTTACAATCCAGTAAAGTCCCCAGCTTCATTTCTATGCAGCCTGTATCATGATGGTAAACAAGGCTCATTTGCCAAAGAAAGCAAATGTTTTCGTTTTTATAAAATCAGTCATCCAGTCTTACAGGGCTGAGGTCCTTTTGCTCTCACATGAATGAAGAGGGGCGGTATAGGAAGCACTGATCCAATCAGAGTTGCAATTTTCTGCTGCCGTTTCTCAGTGGGGCTTGTTCCTGCTCCCACTCAGATAAAAAAAAAAACAACAAACCTCGACTTAGCATTTCCAATAGCCAAGTGGTGAAGAAGCATTTCCCATGGGAAACTTGCATGTGGCCAACTTGTTTTCCACCACATGGAGATATTTTGTGCCAAGTCGGCTGGCCTACAGGGCAGAGAGCAACCCTTGGCCCATCTTAGTACCTCCACTGTGGTATGAAGTTCATCACTTTTGAACATCCTCAAAGGTGGGAGGAGAATATGCAATCACAGCGTGGGACTATGAGGATCCAGTCTCTTCCCACATGAGACACCCTGACCTCAATCACCCTCAGGAGAGTCCTCATGCATTCACAGCTCTTAAACTAAAAGCTATCCTACAAAAATAAATGTTTGGGGCAAACTGAGAGGGTACTCAGGACACTGATGCCCTGAAGTGGTAAGAGCACTTATCTGATATACACAAAATTTTCCTGCAAAGAAACCGGAGAATATATTTGAACTTGAAAGAATTTGAGGTATAATTCGCAAAAAATGCCTAAGTTGACAGAAAGTTCACCTCTCAAGCTTTGTTTCACATACGTCCCACTCCCCCTGGACGTGCCCTGGAAATGGTGACATAAGAGGAAGACAGCAGTTTTGCCAGGACTCTCAAGCAAGTCAGTCATGGTGGAAGATCTGGAAAATGGCCAGTTCATGCACAGCATGTCCATCCTTTATGCCTGCATTCAGGTGCATCAGATTTATTATGCATGTATGGATCACCTGATTTATTGCCATGGTTTATTACCAGGTGCAGTAAGGCCAGCAGCATGTTCAGAACACATTGGATTTACTGCATTTTCATGGGACATCTGCAAGTGCACACAATCATCTTTTCTCCTGAGATTTCCTAGAAGGAAATATGGGAACCATACTCAAACTTCTGGATTCACTTTGGTTCTTTACTTGTCTGCATGCAGAGACAGGCTTCTGGGATAAAGTAAACGCAGCTACTTTAGCATACTTAATGAGCTTAATGAGAAAACGTGCTTACGCTTTTCAGTCGTTGAGAGGGAACTCTGAGTGGCTAAGAGTGAACTAGAAGCATTTCAACACATCTAGGCTATTTATCTGCCACACAGCAGATACATTAGCATCTCATGAGTTATGATGACTTTAGCTTTAACAGATGACTTTTCTTCCGCCAACAAAATTACAGTATAAGCACCACTGAAATTTTATTAGTTGTTTTGCATGTGAACATGAGTTGAGGAAAGGAAAACACTTGAGTTATGTATTTGCTAAAAAAATCAGAATTCAATTTTCTTTAAGGCTTTCAGTGAGAGGTATGTTTCCAAGTAATGTCTGAAAGTGGGAATTAGGGCAATATTTGACTGCCATCCAGGTGTGGGCTCCAAGACTCGCTCTGATCTGAAGCAGCAGTACTGGAGCAGTACTCCACAGTAGTACTGTAATAGGTATATTTAATTAGTTCCCATTGGTGCCATGTGTATTCTGATAAGATGCTGGAGTGCCTGGAAGAACACCCAATAGCTATCAGCATTTCAGTAGGCTGAGCCCTGAGGAGTCTCTCTCCTCACTCATTGTGGAAGGGTTCCCAGGCAAGAGAGTAGTTACCTACATCTCCAGGTATGGCTCCAGGAAGTGCTCCCACACTTCTCCAGGTATCATCCCTCCTGATCCTACACATAGCAGAGGGCCCATGGCTTCCAGCCCCCAGAACAATGCCTAGTGACTCAACAAGCACTTGGCTTCCCCACCATTCCTGCAGCTGAATGTTACCTTCAACCTGACTCTGTAATAGTTATTTTAGGTAATTCTACAAGTTCCAGTATTGTGTGCATGGAAGCTGCATTTCTTGTGTCAGAATATGGAGACTGCTCAAGTGCACCCATTGCCTTCCATCTTCTATGACCTCAGGCTCCAATCCACCCACAAATAACTCCCTGGCACTGAGATACACCGCCCTACACCAGGGAAACAGCAGAACTTTATATGTTGAGATTATGGTAGCTGTAGAGTACAATGACTGAGCTGTAGCTTACTCCTCTGCTGAAATCTTTGGGCAAGGGCATTAGTTTGCACAACTAGATTTCATAGAAGTGAGTAATCTTCATTCCCAGGCAGGATGCTTTGACTATGAGCCCCTTTATTGCTAGTTCCCTCTTTCCTCACCATAAAGGGCCTTTGTGGCCTATTCCCATCATTATGTTAGTTTTCAACGAACACCTTAAGGGTATCCACGTTGTCACTCATGCTTGGGATAAGTCCTCATAAACATGCACAAAACCACTTCATTGTTCTTTTTGAGGTTCTTGAAAATAAAGTTTTGGGGTTTCCTATCACGCTCACACTTGTGCATTTGTCAGCACTGTGAAGCTGGTCGTTTGCTGCAATCACTGTTTATTTGGATGATTAAAATACCCTGTCTTTTCTTTCTGACCAGTTTTGCCTATACACATCATTTTCTTTTGTCTGTCACTTTGTTGGCAAAGTTTTTGTCCCACAACTTGCTCTTTGTCCTGAGTCTGAACATCACCTAGCGCAGCAAACACAAAGTCCAATGGTAATGCACCTGAACAACAACAGCAACAGACAAAAGGGTATAATAACATAGCTGCCATTCCCTCCTGGAGTCAGTGCAGAGCACTAACCATTCCAGTCCATCAATGAAATACTGGTTGTAATGGGAACATGAGCAGTTTCACTATTGTTTCTATTAGGATAAAGAATTAGGATGTTTCCTCTTATGGGAAACGCTCATCCATGCTCCAGAATTAACTACAACTTTTATTGTTTGACCATTTCCCTTCCTCATTTTAACCCATATTACAATTTATTCTTTTTTTTTAGCTATAGGTTACTTTGCTATATGCGAGTGTGTCACAGAACTCATTTTGCTAGTTACTTTGACAAACTTGACATCTTGCAGCTGTTACACATCTTGTTTCAATTACATTTCTAGATAAAAAGAATTCTTAAAGCCCGAAGGCTGCAGATGACTTCCTGGTGAGGGGCTAAGTCCAGCTTCATATTAAAGCCTTTGGCGAGGGGGACACAACACACCTTTTCTTGGGCTATTCTCTTCAGTTTGATTCTCTTATGACCTTCTAATTTTGCTATCTCACTTGCTATAACTCCCATATCTCTCTGGTCACAGCAGAGGAAGTGGAGCACCAATGTCCATCCCTGCTTCCTGCCCACCCAGAGGTGCCTAGGGAGAGCAAAGCATCTGTCTCTTGAACCTTATCTCCACATATCATGCAAGCTGCTTACAGCAGGGCACAGCTGAACGAGCACAAATCAGTGGAGTGACAACTCCTACCACCACTAATCCCTAATAAATTCTGGACTGTCCCACAGCCTTGGGAAGCTCTTGACAACTGGTGATGCTCTCAGCATCTGGCAAACCACTTGTGTCTAATTGGGTACCCTGAGATATTTACACTGTGCTTAATGGTTACAGAAGAGATTGATCACCCCATTCTTGGTATCTATCCAGAAAGGGTATATAAAAGCCTTTGATCTTGCTAAGGCAGCAAAACACGTCTAACCATCAGTTATGTAAAGGTGGTTGTTATTAATTTGAATACTGCACAGAGGAAAGAACAGAAGTACCATATAATGAGATATATTAAGACTACAAAAGAATTAAGTGAAGCCGTTATGTTATGAATCATGATTTTATTGTTTAGCAGTCAGCTCTTGATGTAATTCAGATAATAATGAATGGGCTAATTCCTTCCACCTTTATTCAGGCAAAACTTCCATTGACTTCAAAGAGAAAGTTGTCCAAGTCAGGATTAGAGACTGCGGCATCTATCCCATTATTTGCAAATGCTCTTCTGAATATAAAGTGTTCCTTCATAATGGGCTATCACCAATAACAGTAGCATTTACACAATATAAACCTCTTACGTGTCTTTAGTGTTCAAAAAAGACTTTTTATTATTATTGCAAACTGCCACGTTAAAAGCTCTTCCGCAAACCCCTATATTTATTTAAGTATAGGAACATATAGGATTTCCCAGTGTACCACTTTGATCATCTTTCCTTCTGTTCAATATTTTTCATTGTACCATGGAATTTTTTTTTTTCAGGAGAATGTGCTATTTTTTGATTACTAGCAAAGAGATGATGTATCATTGCAAATATTTTCCTTTATTATAGAAAACAGAGTGCTGAAAATGGGAATCTGTACTGTCTTGTTACATTTTAACAGATGCCAGCAGTATTTGAGGAAACAAATTAATAAATAGTCCTGCAACACTGTTTCTCTCACTCTGTAGTTCTATTTATAAATTAATGCCACATATAACTTTTCAAATTGGTGGTTTTAACTAATTCTTAAATTGCTCAAAACTTGAAAAATGTGCTTAGTTATTATACTTTCTGCTTTGGTCTAGCAGGACTCTTCAGGTTTTTCACAAAACTAGAATTTTTTTCTCTTATTATAAAGTATGGACTTCCATCTGGAACTTATTTCAATATTGTGAATCTTAATGCCTCAGACAAGCACACAGAACAATGGACAGGCACTAGATTGTTTTAAATTGAAATTAATTAATTATGTAAGAGATGCAATAGTCTAAATTACTTATTTCCCCTTTCGGTGAAAATGAATTTGCAGGCATTTGCAAAGCATACAAAAATAAAGAGACAGAGAAGAAAGTCTGTAAGAAGGGAAGTCACGTAGAATTGTCTATGATCTGTATTTCAAGAAAGTAAATAATTAATAGCTCCAAGGAAGCATATTAGAGATTGCTCTTTCTGTTATACAGTCACATTGAGCAGCAAAATAATGCTTTAAATCTGAACAACAAATACAGTACAGAACTCAGTGGAGTTTACCTTTCCAGATAATCATTTTTTCAGCTGAAAACAGCGATTTTTTTTCACATTACAACCAGACTGTGACTTGAAAGAAGCTTCTCAGTCATTTAGTCAAGACAGATGAGCAATGAGTGTTAGAAAAGCTACCAAGGCATCAAAAGATCTACAGTCAAGACCATTAAAGAATAGCTAATCTGCTCTAGTTCTAATTCTACACTAATGGGTTTCCTTAAATGTGCTTTACATCAGCTGTAATTAGTTCAAGATATTGCTACTTATATACTTCTAAGAACAACAAAAAAAAGAGGTTGCATTTCTCCCACATCGTTTGTAATCATGTTTGCGCAGCCGTGCACACAAGCTAGTAAGTTCTTGTGCAACGTGAAGCCTTGAAGAGCGTCGTAAAGAGACACTTTACTTGGATCTACAAAAGCAGGTCCTAAAACAACAGCATTGATCTGTGCTTTCTTTTATTGGGATTATCTCAACCCCATTTTACCTCAGATGTTGCAGAATCAACTGTGCTAAATGGCCAGGGATATACTAAGCAACAAATATTGGAAATATTTACATTTTTTCCTAACTATGCTATGGTTTTGGAACCAATTTTCAATGTCAGTGATAAAAAAAAAACTAACCCAAAACCCTTGCCACATTTATGACAGTGAATGACCACATTTTGAAGGTATTTACTCCATCTTAGAAAAACGTTCATTTATCTGAGAGAGTAGCGGTCTGACTCAACGACCTCGGAGAAATGTATGATCCTGCGCTCCTTCTGAACCCATTTACAGCGTGAAAAGGGTAGAGAGTCACAACCTAGCAGCAAGTATGCTGGTATACCCAGGCACGCAAGGCAACCTAGTGATACTAATTCAGATCAGTTGGTATCACAAGCGATTTTCTTGCGGGGAACCTGAGTAAAAGGACTAGCAAACAATCACCTTTTGTACTAAGAAATTCCTGATAGTCCTCAGGCCTGACCACAAACAAAGCACACTGTAACATTAATTTACTCTTTAAATTGGTGGCATTTAGCTAACCCAAGGTCATCATCCTGCAGGAAATGTTACACTCTCCTTGTCAAACACAAATGAAGAAATCCACGCTTAGCTTTTATTGGTACTTTGTCCTTTCTGACTACTTCAGAAACAAAAAACTGTTAAACAGTGTCTTCTATTGGATGCATATCAAAACAATTATCTTCTCCAGAGTGCTTCTACCAACAAACGCTGTTCTTTTTTTTTTGGACTGAGGTTCAACCACCTACTGCACTTGCTGTTCTAAGCCAAAGGAGCACAAAAACATTAAAACCACATCATTCCCTCCAAAAAATGACAGACCTGAGAGATGAACCTTCCTGGCCAATTGGAAGTGGTCAATGACAGAAAAAAAATCAACTTTCTCTTAGTGCATTGCTAGGAGGTAGACACCACTTAGTAAAGTCAGAACAGAAGCTAAACCCCCACCGAGCAGGATTAGGATATCTACCAACACCTGTACATCAGAACAGGCTCCCCCAAACCTTCACAGAGACCAAAGCAAACAGAGCAAGGAAGATGGTTTCTGAAACTAAACCCTGCAAATGCATACTTCACTAATGTTTTTCCCTGCTGAGCCATGTCTGCTGTATTTGCATTTTTCATACCACCATAGGTCATCATAATGCCCTGGCACCTAGACTGCACCATCACAGCAATGCATGGACTAGGAAGGCCATCAGTTTCACTCTAACAGATTTCAAAAGTGATACATGCAAAAAGAAGTGATCACAACTCAAAGCAATCAAAACACACTCCATGTAAGAAGATACCATCTTCACCCTCTATCTGTCCACTCCTGTCATTCAGTCAAACCAGGCTGAGCCACAAAGGACTCTTTCTTTGGTCTGAAACATGTGAAAACAACCACACGGAAAGACTGGGTTACATTAAGATGTTGTGCGGCTTTGTCAGATACAACCCACTTGTTTTTAGTTTTAAGTACTTACAGTTGTGGACCACATTTCTTGAGAAACAGTACATAGCAACAAAAAGCTTCTTAGCAAAAAAAAAAGCTTCTTCTGCATAATTTTAAGTGTTTCCTGACTGCTGGGACCACCACTGCTGCATTGGAACTAATTTATTTTTGTAAAAAATACATAAAGGATCTCTGAGGATAAATTTAATTTGCGTTCCTACTGTCATATTTCCCAAGATATATCCGTATCCAGGTCCTTGGTACATGCACGTAGGTTAAAATCTTCCTAAGAGGATAAAACACAGTCAACTTATGTTACTAACATATACTTTTTATTAGCTTAAGGTATTGGGAAAGCTGAGATACCAAGCTCTGAGAGAAACATAAGTAGCTATATTATGTATTTTTACATTTGAAAAGACATGGAAAACAGCATAGACTACGAATAATTGTCATCATGTTCATTTAACTGTTGCTACAATTCATTCAGTCTTTCTACTAAATATAAAATCATAGTTACCCATAAATCACTGATAAATTAAATAGGTTGTTACTGGAGTATTTAACTATTAACATCCTTTTTTTCTCTCCCAGGGCCTTAGGCAGCACCAGCAAGCGTAACTGGTGTCTCAAAATTCATTTTAAAGAGACAGAAGACCAGTTAGTAGCCCCACTGGTACTGAGACAAGCACAGTGGGTTTGGCCAAAGTGGGGACAAGTGGAATCCCTGGGAGCAGACAGACAGCAATCCAGCCTCTGGCAGCAGCACTAAAATGGTAATTGCCCAGCAGGGCAGGGTTTTTGAAGAGATAGTTTTGTTCAAAATCAAGGAAGCTTGGTAACAGCTTACCCTTTTCCTACTTACAGTTCTTCACAAATAAATTGTGGTTTTCCACTGGAATTAGCCCTACAGCTAACCAGCCCATACACAAAGAAATTTTACCTGGTTTTCCAAGAAAATACTGGGTTTTTGGAATCTCATTTTATGAGGATGTTACTTCAAAGTTACAACTTGATAAGTCTGTTACATGAGACATCATCTGACAAAAAGTATAAATCCCATGTTTTCTAGCTGTACATAATACCAGTTTTTCTTCATTTCTATTGATTTTACTTTATTGCTCCTATCGTTAATAAAGTCATAATCAGAATTTAAGGTTTCTCTGAACATATGCTGTGAATAATTGCTGGCACTCCTTTTATCCATGCTTTGTTGTTTCCTAGTCATAAATATGATGCAAATGGATTAATTTGTTACATGAGATCACAAAACTCTCAATTAAACAGTTGCTTTCTCTAATGAGAGTGTAGTGAAGTTGAGTATGATGTTATTCCTAGTATATGAATGACAAGACGTTTCCACAGCCAATATTATTTTCAATATTGGCTTAATGGTCCATATTTCTCTTCCACTACTTCTAAGAAACCTGGTATTTTTCTTGAAATAGTCACATTAAATGGGAAGTGCCCCTTTTACCTCATGCCCTCTTCCAATTCCTGCTCCAATACCCTAGCAATGTTTCCGCTTCAACTTCTGATGGAAAGCATCCCTAGTGGAGCACAGATCTGCAAGCCTGAGTGTTAGGAGGAAAGCCCAAAAGGCTCTTCCTTCTCCTGCATCACACAATTTGGTGTGGGTGCTCAAACAGTCCCCAAGGGAGAGATGAAAGCACATTTACAGTCCCACTGGTGTATCAAAATTTCATTTACCAGACAAAAACAAAGTAAAAGTTTAAAAAAATAACTATTCTTAAAAGAGAAAAGTGACCAAGTAGTGCAAATCACAGATGATGGGCCAGATCCTGATATGATATGAACTGGCAAAGCCTCTGCACTCAGTGGAAACTTAAACCAAATGAGGAGAATGTGATACATTCCATCCATCAAATGAGTGCTCATATGGCATGACAGACATGTTTTTAAAATATTATTGTTAAGCTAATGCTTATAAAGTATTATGACCAGGAAATCTTGCTCTTCTTAATATTTATAATGTTTAGCACATACAATTTGTTCAGTGCTGTAAGAAAAAACCTCAAACAATAAAAGTAATTCCTGACCCAAAGGGCTTCCAGCCTGAAAAACAGGCATCAGGAACAGAGAACATGCTGTGAAAGCAGGAGAAGGGAACAGTCCATAGTTATTACTTGTGATATTGTTTGCTTGCAACTTACAATCATCACAGAAAGAGCAAATTTTTAGATCTCAATGAGGGGAAGGTGGTAACTGTGAGTTGACACTGGGAGGAAGGCAGAATGAGAAACACCACAAAGACAGAAATAAGGAGACAAACAGGATTTCAAGTATTACTGGCAGAAAGAGTCCAAGAGCTGAAAGGAAAGAAACAAGGGACAAAGTCCAAGGCATAGGTTGGAGTGGAGTTGTAAAGGAGACAGGAGGTAAAATAAGACACTGACACAATTTTCCTTGTGAGAGGGAGGTAATATTGCTGTGTATTGTCTGTAAAAAGGGGAAGCTGGTCCAGCCTCCTACCTGACTGAGAGAATGGTTGCAGTGGCCCCTGTGATTTCCCCAAAGCAGCTGCTTACTGTTATCAGAAAATAAATGTCTTGATATTTTACCGTGACTGAAGAAGCATTTGTAGAATTAGCTTTCTAAAATTGTCTCCAGTAAACAGTGCGCAACATGAGAAAAAAATCTTGACTTACACAAATATAAAATGTAGTGACTAAAAGCTAGACAACCTGGGGTCAAGAAGTTACAAAAGGTTCATTTATAAGACTGCTGGATGTCTAGCCACTTTTTGTTAATAGCAACTTCCAAACAAAACTCTCATTGACTTCAAATGGAGCAGGAACAGACCCAAAGATAGCAAATGAACTAGTAATTCAATACATGGTCTGTAAAACACACTGGGACACCTTACACTGTGGCATTTGATATGGTTCTTAACTTGGAAGCTATACAGCTATACATTTTTTACTTGACCATCCAACCCCTGCAAAACTGATGCTAACTCAAAATATCCAGAAATATCAGGTAAGCCCCCAAAATCCCCAATTATATACTTGGTTTCTTTTACCTAAACAAACACTGTTTTGTTTGTGGCTAACAAACATCCTACACTCAGTATTATTTTCTTGTTTGGTACAACACAGTAAGTGCTTCAATAAATCTTCTAACCGTTTTTAAGGAATGGGGAAAACTTGCATGTATCTTACATAAGCATGCGAACAGAGCCTTTACTAAGTGGTCTTCACCAGTGCTATCACTATGCCTAAACCTAGGATCAGAGCTAAGGAGCTGGCTGAATTTCAATCTAGATTTGTTAAATAAGGCAAATAACAACACAAATGCCTGTGATGCAGAACTAGTCCTGCCACTCCAATTAAGTCCTTTGGTCCGTTCATTTACTGCTTTCCCTCCTGTGTAGTATGTTTTCTGCTGTACAAGAGGCATATAAACCACCTCTGAGAATTTCCATCTCCTTTTGTCTGCTGTAAATGAATACCAAGCTATAAGACACTGGAGAATCCACATCCTTGAGTCTTAACAAGTAAAACTACACACACAGCATACAAATAAATGCATGCAGAAAGAAAAACAAGAGATGAGGCTGTGGTTCAAAGCCATTAGTGTCATTTATTTGGGATAACTGTGTTAGTCAGTGGTTACAACACCTTGAGGTAAGTTGGGCTGATCGTGCCAAAATGTTCCAGAGGAAGCTTACCAAATGGGCACAAGTTTTGTTTATGCCACAGATTGGTATGTTTTCTTAAAATTTCTATTTAAGTTTGTACTCAGCTTTCACTATTTGAATTATAGTAGATTTCTGGGAAGCAGAAGTGTTATTGGCAACAATACAACCTGGAAAAACTACTGTTTAGTAGAAAACAGCCTACAATATTCTCCCATTGCTGTTTACCAGTTAAATACTGTCTTATAGCCATGGCACAATATATTATTACATTTTCTATATCACAGCAAAGTAAAAGACATCATAGCACGTATTAATTGGAAAGCAAATTCCTTAATAGTAAAAAAGAAACAATCAATGAGAATTGATTAGCATGTTGCTGTTCATCTGGAAACCCCTTCTGATTTTCCAAGAACACACCAAATTTTAAAAAAAGCACTTAAGAATAGCACGTTACTATTTAATTATTGCACTTTTAAGCAAAACACCCACCAAATACTGCAAAAAGTGGATTTTCAGTCATAAATTAAGTGTGAAAATTGCCATTATGACTACATTCAAAAGAATAAAGGACAATATTCATTCTCACTGCAGAGAAAATTAAGTCTCTTAAGTGTTGCTCTTTGCCATGAAGTACTTCCTATCTATGTGGTATATTTTATTTCCTTTCTTGGCAACAACTGCACTCCTTTGAAGGTAGCCTGGCAAGCCTTCGGAACTTTAACATACCAGCTTTGTTTTGGTCAGTTTAATACCTTACTCAAATCATGTTTCTTGAGAATGTCCATAACTTGCTCATCATTGAGAGGCAGGCAAGTGGGACAGCAGGAGGTTAGCGTGACACACATACCCTGCCTGTGATGGGAGACTGATCCAGGGCCCTTTACCACAGCCGCTGCAGCATGGAGGCACTGCCAAGTATTCACAACAGACTTTGGAAGCTGTCACTAAGTGAAAGTAAGTTTTTAATTAATACTGCTTGTACTCCTTTTCAAAATTACTATTCTGAACCATTTGCCAAAACAGCTGCTTCATGATAAACTTCCAGCCCGTGATCTCAGATACCCCAAGCCAAAGCTGGTCAGCAAAACCTAGTGCCCCAGAAGGAGACAAACACAACAGCAACCACCTGCAAACGCTCTGCTCCCCTGATGAGCTCCGTTTAAAGTAGGTGTGATCCCCTCACTGGGCATTGCTCTGGACATTTGTGGGTTCAACCTCTACACAGGGGTGAAAGTTTAGTACAGAATGCAAGCCTGTCACTGCATAACGGCTCTTAACGTGCTATTTAAACCCCTTCTGTTGAATCTCTCTTCTAAACTGCAACAGCTATAGAGAAAAACAAACAAGATCTATTAAACCACAAGATCGCTTGTAACATAAATAAAGACATTTTTAAGCAGGTAATTTAGCTGGAAAATGGTTGATGTCTTTTCAGTCCCGTACAAGAGCTTTATGGCGACCACAGCCATCTGCAAGTG
This sequence comes from Tapera naevia, assembly GCA_033556795.1. Classification (NCBI taxonomy): domain Eukaryota; kingdom Metazoa; phylum Chordata; class Aves; order Cuculiformes; family Neomorphidae; genus Tapera; species Tapera naevia. The sequence goes on from JAUMJJ010000029.1 coordinate 20,908,726, forward strand.
GCTCTACAGTAGTTGAAAAGTGTGCTAAAAACATTACAAAAAGGAGCAATTGCAAGACACAGCCTAAAGCCCTAGCTTTCCAGAGTTACATTGTTAGCTTTTCAAACTCAATATTAATTCCAACAGCCAGCTTGCAGAACAGACTAATGAAGGGCACGCTTTTGATGAAAAAAGAAAATTCCCCCGCAGTTTGCCTTCATTCAAGGCAAAAGGGAAAATATGGTATCTCCCGCTCTTGTTTAATAGAAAAGAACCATGTAATTTAATTGTAAAACTGTGCATATGGACTGAAAACTTAAAACTGGGACAGTGATAAACGTTACAGTTTGGATGTAAACTGAATATTGGTATTTATAATTAAAAAGAGGACATAACCTTAATTTGTGTCACAGGCAGAATCACTGTAATTAAAAACTTTTATGGGGTAGTAACTAATTCTGTATTACACGTGCTCTTTAAAGTTCCCATAGCTATATAAAAGTTTTATTAGGCTGGATGTTATCAATGTATGCATTTATAAGCCCTTGCGTTTTGCAGCGCAAGCTGTTCTCATCATCCCGAGGTCTTTTGTAAAGAAGCGGCTCAACTAATGGGACTGGCTGGTCCGGCTTATTTTGTTACACCTGCCACCGAAGAGATAAGCCGGCACTGACGAACGCGCACCCTACTGACAAAAGATATAGATCACCTAACGTGTTAAAATGCGTACCGTTAACTGATTTCAGGTAAAAGTAATCTCAGCTCCCCAAACTCCCCATCTAACCTGCCACCTCTGCCCCGGTTGCTCGCAGCACCGCATCCGCGGCTCAGAGCATCACTGCTCCGACGGGACCTGGCAGAGGCAGCAGCTCGGAGAGAGGGACGCGGGGGGAGGTCGAGGGAGGAAGGGTGATGCGAGGTGGTGGGGAGGGAGGGCAGCACCGCTTCCCACCTCCAGCCGCTAATGACATTTCTAGAAATTGTTTCCCCTCCTCCCTGTCAGCCCCGCACCCGCCGCAGGAGGGGGTGGGGGGGTGGGGGGTGCGCAGGGGGGAGGTCAAGGGCATGCAGCGTGGGCGGCGGGAAAGGGAAAGGGGCAGGAGAGAGCAGAGGTGAGGGTCTTCGGAGGCAGGGGGAGCAATAAAGGTGGCCAAGGGGGAGTTATGGGGCTGGGGGAGGGTGGGCGCTGAAAGGGGAGTGCAGGAGGAACGGAGTGTGAGCTCTGGGAGTGCAGCCTGGGGTGCTAGGGGCGGGTGAGCACAGAGGATTACTGGAGGGGGGTGCTGGGAGGTGGGGCACAGCCCCGCCAGCCACACACACCCACCACACTCACCCTTCCCACTGCCCCACGCGGGCCAGCAATTCTGGGAGAGCAAGTGGTAAGGGAGACACCTCCCGGGGTACTGCCAGAATGGGTCCGGGAGGCAAAGTGTGGCGTTTTGCTGGGGGGCTTGGGGGGATTCTACTGCACCATGCGCCCCCCTCCCCTAGTAATCTCCTGTGCTCACTCGCCACAAGCACCCCAGGTTGCACTCTCAGAGCTCATACTCCATCCCTCCTGCACCCTCTCTCGCTAACGGACCCGCCGCCCCGGCTATTGCACCCTAAGCCACTGCACGCACACCCCCACTTTACTGCACACCCGATTTATTGCACACCCCAGCTAAGTGCACACCCGCCCCAAATTATTACACCCCCCAATTACTGCACCCCCCGATTATTGCGCATCCCCCAGCTATTGCACCCCCCTCAGTTAGTGCACCCCCCCGTTATAGCACCCCCCGAAGATCCTGCTCCCACTTCCACGCCCGGGACTAGGGCTGGCGGCGGGGGGGGAAGGTAGAGGTCCCACTCACCACAGAGAGTCCAGGTCCCACTCCTGAAGGAGAGCTAAGTCGAAGCTGTCCATGGTGAGCGATATCAGCGCCACCGCGCTGCAGCCACACGGCGTCCGGGGCGCATCTTAACTGTACCGCGGGCTGGGCGAGGGCGCGCAGCACCCTGGGCGAGCACCCACGGACCCTCTCCGCACACGCACGGGTGGGGACGGGTCCCCCCGTCACCGCCTTTCGAAAAAAAAAAAAAAAAAAAGCAACCCCCTCCCAAATAATAGTAAAAAAAATCTCGATGCCAGCACCGTTCGTTTGCAAGCGGCGCGGCTCGGCTGAGCTCGGCTCGGCCGCCGCGCTCCGCTCCCGCCCCGCTCCCCCCGCGCCTCCTCCCTCCCCTCCTTGCGCGCCGGGAGCGCGGCCGAGGCAGCGCCCGCCCCGCGCAACGCTGCGCCCGCGCAGAGCCCGCGCAGTGCCCGCCCGGCGTGCGGGGTGGAGGGCGGGGACCCAGCCCGCCGCAGTCGGGGGACTTGGTGGGAACTTACACCCTGAAAGGTTTGCCTGGCCGAAGTTGGGGTGTGGATTTTTTTTTTGGGGAGGGGTCCCCTTTTCCACCTTCTCCTCCACACGTTCTCCCTGCCTCAAGGGACGCCGGCCACCAGGGTTGCCCTCAGTGGTCTATGGCTCAGCAGCTGGCCAGCAGCTCACCCGCTGTGAACACCAGGAGAGAAATTGGGACATGTTTATTGTGGGACAGGCAGTGGCCCCAATCCCACAACGCTGGAATACAGTATTCCAGGATGCCAGCGTGGGCCCTCTTTGCCTGTGGGGCCAGCAGCCTTTCAGCTGTTTGGGAGCACGTTCTAGGGTTAGGTTATTGCATTTTCGCATCAGTTCCTCCTTAGATGTGTAATAAACTACACCTGTGCACATCACAGTTCCTGCTAGCTCCATCTACATACAGATCTATCTAGATGAAAGGCCCCCGTATTGCATGAAACCTTTAAAAAATAGTGATTTCTCGTTAAAAATAAAAGTACCAGTTGTCAGTGCTTGCCACCCAAAGAGAGTAAGATGCCTTGCACTGTCCAGCCTGCTTGAAGCACTTGGCAGTGCTATCTGGCTGGCCAGGGCAGGCAGGCTCTCCTGATTTGTAGTTGCTGAATCACATTAAGAGAGATTAACACACATTAAATACTTTCCAGAATATTGGACTTCTCAGCTAAGCAGTGAGTAGCTGCCAGAGAAGTGCCATGTCATCACAGACAGGGGGAAGAAATGTGCAAAATCCGTGATGAAAAGAGGGGGCTATTCATGCGCTAGTGCCAACGCGAACATCCACAGGGTTATCCAACACTGGGAGATCCCTGCTCTTGGAGGCCAACCCAATCCAGCTCGCAGCTAACTAGTAGCACCCCAAGTGTGCGTGTAGCCCTGGCAGCCCAGAGCAGTGGACAGGCTCAAGTATTTGTGCAGGCTTCTGGACTGGTTTTGTGACTGTATGTTACTTGTGCCTGAGTTAGCTTGGTTTAATTTAGGCTTTGTAACCCTGCACAAGCTGCAGCCACAGCTTTGGCTGCAGCGTAGGCGTACTCCAAGGGAAAGGTTTGAAAACTCATGCGTTTGTAGGCAGCTTTCAGCAAGTCATCTGAAAATCCTGAGCCATTCCAAAATTGCTTTTATTCCCTTGCACAGCCAAGGTGGTGCTGCCTCCTACTGTCAGAAGTCCCGCGACCCTGTGGATATGGAGCATCTTCAGTCTGGAAGGACCCACGGGAGCAGGCTCCCACCAGGTCTGTCTTCTCGCCTTCCCCAGCGGGATCAAGAAGGTCCTGGGTCAGGAAGGCTTGCAGCACCCCCGTCTAACTAGAGAAAAAAAAGATGAAAAAAAAAACAGACCGGTTCATATGCCAGGCTTTGTCCAGTATTACTGGACGCACAAACTCATCTGAAAGTAGTCTTTTCTGTCAGCTGAGTTAAAGCTCAGTGTGGCTGAAGATTGAACCTGCAAAGCAAGTAACGTTCTCAAAAAATGTATTACTTATATGTTTAGGGCAGCATGTTTACCTTGACTTTTTTTATAAGCCGTAGACTGTGCTGCGTCACTCTTCCTATTTTAAGGGAGAATTTGCACCCCACATTGCAGTATGGCCCTGATTCTTTCCCCAAGTCCCAGCTTACACAGTGATTTGCGGAAGTGCTTAAATCACCCTCAAAATGGTGTGTACAACTGGGGAGACTCAGACTGTCTTTATGAACTAAATCACCAGAAGCAGACCCCCTTTACATCAGTGCCAGAGCTGACCATAGGTCATTCTGTAAAGCACGAGGTGGACTGCAATGCTCACAAGTGGCAGCTCACAAATGCTTGGAAACTTGGAAGAGAAATTATGTAGGCTAAATTCATCATCCAAAGAGATCAATAGAAGAAGTAAACAAATAGCATGAACAGCACTGACTGAATTAAATTGCAAACAGCAATGCGTAATAATAGCAACATAGGCAGTATGTTTTATGTTTTTAATATGTTTTAACATGCAGGATTTTTTTTTACATTTCTTGCATGTATATTATTTTTGTGGTGTTCTTTTCCCATCATGGCCATGATTCTCTTCTCATGTGGAGCAGAGAACATCAAGACTAATTGCATTGAAATTAATGTCAATTGAAAAATCTCAGCTGTTTTGGCTAACTGCCAAGTGCTGGAATCTTCCTCTTTTCTCCTCTGGCTTTGATGGCTTTTTTTTAAACTCTTTGTATGTGAGATCTTACCTATAGGTTGCCCTTCCACTGCTGATTTTGATTCTTCTGTGATGTACCTGGACAGGAAGACTTGTGTCTTTGCTGTGTTCCTCTGATAACTCCTTGGCATAACACTGTGGCCAGAGCATCCTCTGTGCTCCACAGTCTCAATAGCTCAAATCCTTTTTGCATGCCAGCCATCAAACATTAACCTCATCTGCTGCTTCCTTACTTTAAAATGTCCCATCTCTCACCAAACATGGTATGACAGTAACGGTAACACACAGTAAATTAACCCAGACTGTTTAAAAGGATTTACAGGTCTGTGCCTGAAGGAACACTTCCCATGCTGCTTATTGCAACCTCCAGCTTCCCTACAACCACCAGTCGTCTCCCCCATTATCCCTTGCTGCGTGACTTGTCAACATGTTTTCACCTCCTGTAGGGACTGAATCCTGCCCCTTTAGGAAAGCATGGCACTAGACAAATAAAAATATGCTGTGTGCTATCTAACCCTGCTCATTGTACATATATTTTTAATGATTCATGTAGACATTACTTGCCCCCTCATTGTGCTCTTTCCTCTGTTAGCAACTCTTCATTAAGAATAAGCAAGCAACTGTGCCCAGTCAAGCAGACTTTCTGAGAAGAGCTGAAGGCCTAGAAACAATATGTAGTTCAAACACATTACATAAAGAATACATGTAACAAGAAAGCTGAACATTATTTTAAAAGTTGACATTTCCCATCTCTCAGACTCTTTGAGTGTGGCATAGCAACTGCCTGAGGAAGAGTAAAGATAATTTTAATGCAACATAAAATAAGGGGGAGGTGAGAAATACTACATTCTTAGTCAACATCCTCTATGAAAAATATCACCATAGTATCTCTTTGCTATAACCTACCTTTAAAACATGTATCAAGCGAGAAATGCGTTATCAGTTAATTCATAAAGACCTGAGCTGAATGCTTTCAAAGAACAGGAGGGGAGTTCCAGAGGTGACCAACTGTAGTAATTCCTTGGTATCAGTACACTATGTATCAAGAATGTGATTTTTTATGTTTCACTTGATTTTTGACACACCAATGCAGAGGTGGTGGGACAGCGTCAGGCCTTTCTTTTGGCTGTGGATTTCAGCAGTTGTGGGCATCGCTGCAGAGCTGTGTAAGCACAGAATGGTCATTATTAGGGGGCATGTGTTGCACCTTGCAGTTTTGAGGACACAATGGGGGCTGTTAAATCATCACTTCTCACCAGTAAATCCATGCCTGATCCGGTCCAAACAGTCTAATCCATCAGAAATTCCTTTGGAGGGCAGATTGCTACATTGCTCGATTGTGCCACCAAGCACAATCATGCTTGTTTGTATGTGCAGTATGCTCCTAGAACTCATTGCAAGGTAGTCCCTCAAGAGCATCTCTAGCAGCTTCTCTGAGCTCTTGTATGGACTGGGACAGGATGTGTACAGTTCCTCAGTAAGCGTTTACATAAAGCCCAGACACCAATCCCTTTCAAAAGATGAAAAGTCCAAGAAACATTATTCAGTCTTGCTTCATCAACTTGTCACCATACTGTACAGTATCTGCTTCAGCTATGCGCTGGCTTCAAAAGGGCAAGAGACCCTAAACTAAAGCAAGTATTGCAGAATCAGTCCCACAGTGCTTTAGGATCTGTTTTGTTTGTCTAGGGGGCTCTAAAGTAGTCTATTGGATGTACTTTATAACAGGTTTGCTATTTAATTTTAAATACAGTGTTCTACTTTAATTAGATACTTATAGACTTAAGCGTAAATGAGTTTTAGATGCAGTTCTTTTCGTAACCTCAAAGAGTTTACAGCAAGGCAAGCCCACTGGGTTATCTAGTCTAGCCACTTGTATATCACAGCCTATTCAGTCTCACATTTTTTTCCTATATTCAGCTTAGTAACTTGCAGTTTGAGCAGTTACACAGCCCAGAGTTTAGTACTCTTAATATCAATTCATATATAATTTTACTCCCTGGATAGCTTTAACTTCTGCCTGTATCTATAGGTCTTCAACCCAATATCTCATTAAGCAACTGCAAAGTTCCAGCACAATGGCTGTTGTTGCTTCAGCAGAGAGTGAAATGAGCTCTGAATTGGGTTTCCTTATTAATTTAAACTTGCAATCTACTTTGAAATTCCTTAGGATGAAAGTCGTGTTGATGTCTGATCACAGACATATGTCTAACCTTAACTCTGGTTCACCATGTGTGAGCGTTCCTGTGTTCTATGCTCTTATATACCTCTTTATTGCACTATTATACCCTGTATTCACTAAGTGGAGCTTCTCAAGTCACTACAAAAGATGCCAAAAATATTGTGAATTGTTTCTCTCCTCCAAATATCATCACAAATCTATTTATACACTGTCGCTTCTGAGATTTGATGAGACCAGAGCGTAATATGGTATGGATACAGATGCTGTCAAAGAAAATCTAACACAACATATTTCATCGCCCTCCCACTTAACATGCATAATACACAAATGGCTGCAAACTATCAGTCCTTTAAAGAAGCAAAATATATGGACTTAATTTTTAATGATTTAGCTTGGTAATTAATCCAAATTATTAGTTAACAATAGCTAAAACAGAGAACTATAATGAATTCTCTGGATAATGAAAATATTTATTATTTTAATAAGTTGCATGGCTGGAAGTCTAAGTCAAGTCTTAGTCTACTGGACACATATTGCTCTTGATTCACACATAGGACCTTCTCAGGAGTAGGTGGATGACTGTGTCCCCAAATGAAAAAATATAAATCACTACTTCTAAGTATTGATGACAACATCTATCATGTCAGCTGCCAAATTGATCCATCTTAAATTATGAGCCAGGACTGAAGGAATTACGCCAATTAGAGAAATACAGATTGTTTTTTCTCTCTCATTCTTGTCTTCCTATATTTTTGGCCCCACACAAAAGGCTTTGAGACCTATTTATATTACGAAAGTCCTTTTGTTGCCTGAGACACAAAGAAAGATTTTAAAAGAAAATGTAATTGTTGAACAGAAGTGCTACGAGGGCCATTTCAGGCTCAGGGGAGGGGAAGGTCAAGTTTTTAACCTGGAAACAAAAGAACTGAACCCAATGCTGAGAGTGGGCTTTCCCTGGGGTCCGGGTTGAACAAAGCCCTTTTGCTGGACAGTGGCTTTCTTAGAGATGAGGAGGGCACGACCTGCAGTGCTGGTGAGCACGGCAGGTACATGCTGTGCTCCAGAGCGAGAGCCTGGTGAGGGGTCTACAGGTCAGGGTCATGCATGGGAGTTGCAGGGGCAGCTAAGAGAGTGTCCCTGGTGACATCTCCCCATCACCAATGCCTGCTGGTCACCCCTCGACAGATGTCAGGGGCCATGTCGCAAAGTGGCCAGGGGAGCAGCAGACAGAGGCTCAAGCTGGCCACCACTGCCAGCAACACACGATGACCCCTGCACCCAAAAGAGAAAGGTTTTTAACCTCTCCTTTATCTTTCCTCTACAAAATTTGTGAGCAGTGTCAGATTTGGTAAAGCAATTACTGCATATTTCCTTTTATCTTATGTTTCTGCCTTTAAAGGGCTTAATAAACGGCATAATTATAATTCTTGGTGACTGTGCTGGTTTTAAGGTTGCATTCTTTCAGAACATCTCTTGGAGCAGTGGCTCCCTGAAGAAAACCTCCGTGTGACCGAGGTTGCTGCCTGGCTGCCTTTGCCGAGCAGGCAGTGACAAGCCGGAGACAAAGGCAGTGGTGCACAGCTCAATCCCTGCCTGCCACAGACCTTAAAGAAATTCAAAGGATATTCTGAAAAGAGGTTAAATATATTTAAAATTTATGAATGTGCACCCATGCAAATTGGAAAAGGAAATTAAACTATATCTGCAGAAAAAGGGAAAATAAATCTACTTACTTATGATGTAATTTAGAAAGCCAACTGCACCTTTGAATGATGTCTGGACGAAAGGATAAGGTAATGCTGAGGAAGTCTTAATATCTGGGCTTAAAAAGCCACATGGGGCCATAGGGAAAAAGGGGTTGAAATATACTTGTATGCTCACTATGGAGAGTTTCCAGTAGAATGAAAACTATATCTAGCTGGCTTTCGGCTAAGAGAGAAAGATACACAAATAGATTTGAAAACCTACACACCAATATTTTTTCCTAAGTCTGGTTGGTCTTTTTGTCTCTCCGTTTCCTATGCTGTACAAAATAAACTTCTAGTAAAAATAACTGGGCTGACAACAAGGGGGAAAAATGATGGGAGAGAGATGTAAAGCAGAAAGAAACCATTTGTGTGGGTATTTCAGGGAGACATAAAACACCAGACAACTTAAAGAAAGCAACAAGAGTAACGCACAATATTTTACTTTATACTAAAGGTGGAAGTTGTCATTATTTCAAGCCCAGCATGGCACAGAGTGTTACAATCCATGTGCCACATTAAAAAAGCCAGTGATCTAAGCTCAATTCCTCGTGAGGAAGTACTCACTGAACAGTGCTGAACAATTGGATCCCTGGGTAATAATTTTATTGGAGAGGCCAAGAAGGGAACGGCCATGGAATTAATATTGCTGTGCTGTGCCGATTCTGAGGGTGAGAAAGGACTTTGCTTTATAATGCTGACACTGCAAATCCCTTAATGAGCACTAAATTCACTTAACAAAATTCTAACTCCCTCAGATTTCTTATGTAGCTTATCGTGTCAGCTTTACTTTACATTTTTCTGTGTTTTACTCATCTGTGCCATCAACCTGAGCATCCATAAAGCTAGTATTCCTTTTTATTCACTCTACCTGTTTATTCCTTAGTATATTTATCCTGTTATTAAGAGCTTCCACTTGGTTAAGACTTGTTCAAGTATAAGCTCAACAGGAAACATTTTCCTTTATACTGTAATAACTCTATATTGTTGCCTAGAGGGTGACAGAAAGTAACGTAAGATTCATAAAAATATAACTGTCTAAGCCAAGTAGATAGAATTATGGCAAGCATTAACCAAAGCGTATTTCTGTGTCCTATAGGGTGAAATCAGAACATCTTAATGTTTTCTTTCTTGGGTCGCATAATTCTGCAAAAGAACATCAAGAGAAATGCCAGACTGCTTCTGCTTGATCGTTACATTCTGTACCAGCCTTTTGAACAGGTTTGCAAATAAAATTACTTTATTTCATTATGTGTCATTTTACATTTTGCCCATGCATCACCCCACCGAGACCATTTGCTTTTAGACACTTTTTTTTAAGCTATGAGCAACTGGAAATTTAAACTCATTCAAACCATAATTCAGGATGCTTCTAGTAGCTCCTTTTCAAGTTTAACCATTAAACGAGTAAGTTTTTTAAAAAAAGAATGTGTACCTTATCCTCGTTCATTTTTTATTCAATAATATTAAAAAAAAACCAACCCAAACCTCCAGAAGACTTACTGCTGGGGGAATTTTAACCCTATTGGAACCAGCATGGTGTTTTCTAGATATAACTTCTTTTTTTTCCTTCATATTGGATGTCAGAAATGTGGACTTACTTTCCCTTCTGAGCCAAGGAGTGTGCATAGCCCATACATCTCTCATTCTCCAGCAGCAAGGAATTGTTTGAGCTCCATCCTCCAGAACATTGCACTACTTGCTCCCAAAAGAGAGGGCCAGCATTTTGGTTCTGACATCTCGTAAAACCATATGTTCTGTGTCAGCAGCTCGTCCAGCTCCATTGGCATCAGCAACAAGCTTTTTGATAATGTCCTACCATGCTACAGAAGAGCTACCCGCATACAGCACTTGTCTCCAGCAAAGAGGAAGCAAAATTACAGTAGTAGCAGCATAATCATCACAGGCAGAATCATGAAGATGATATTTGTTAGCAATTGTGGGTTGAGAAAAAAACCTCACAGTTGACAGACTGAAAGAATAAAGGATTAGAGGGTCTGTTATAGTGTTTTCATTATTTCACTTCAATATTTAGTGAAATTAGCAAGCTTTAAAACAGCTATAGTTGTGCTGAGCAGACAGAACAAAGTTGAAAAGTCTAAGCCATTTTTTTTTGCATCTCTAGACTTGAGTATTCTGATGTTTTCTTTGTTCTGGTTGCCTGGTAATAATTTAATATTTTTATTTCTATATTTATTTTAATTCTTAAAAAGCCAAGAGGTGGAGATATGTTGACAGACTGGGAAAGGTAGCTATTATTAATTAAAATTATTTTAAGTCTAAGATTAAAATAGTGCTCCTGCATATAAATTTGCTTCAATGAGCTGGACTAACTGTAATGTTAAATCACTGCTTAAACCAGGAATTGTAGCAGACGTACTGGCTGGGAACGTGGTGGTGCTATTTTAGATGGTGCACATTGTTTTTTCCCTTTATTCTTCCTATATGCACATGCCCCTTAGATGCCACTAGGTACTTGTCCATCTCTGATACGAACTAATTTTTTCTCTTATAATAGACCAGTACCAACTCCATGAAAATCAGTGGAAAATTCCCAAGCAGCTTGAGTTCAAGTTGGACTGAGCCCAGAAAGAAACAGGATATGGAAACTGGGGAGGCAGAGGTTATCATCTCTGCTGTTTGCTGGTAGAGCTGGAAGGGAAATCTTACAAAATGCCATGCAGCCTGCTGTTCATTATGTCCAACTAATACATGCATTCACCACCAGGGACCCTCTGAACAAATCTAGCTTCACCTGAAAAATTCAGCAAGAAGGGAAAAAGGTTACTATGTTAGCAAGGCATTTCTTAAGTTTGGGTGATTTGATGTCACTTCTCTGTAATCACAGTGAATAGGGGAAATCGTATATTCCTAAGTGTTCCAAATAAATTTTAATACTGACCACCACCAATCCGGCATATAAAAAGCCACATGCTTCTCTCTGCTCCCTACCTGCAGTAGGGAGGACCATAGCAATCTCTGCAATGGCAAGTAGGGCCCCTGCCTGGGGTTCAACAGCAAAGGAGGGAGGTTTCCACTGGGGTCTTTACATGTCCCCCTGCAGCAGCAGCCCAAAACACACATACCCCTCCCGAGTCAGAGTGGAGGTCTATGCCACCCCAAGCTGTGCTGAGATGATGGTCAGAAGAGGGACCATTATGGCTAATCCTGAGGCCAGGATGTGCTGATTTATGACGAAGTTTACCATGACTTAAATCAGGTGCAGATAATCCCCAAGAAACCACCCAGCACTTCAGAAGAAATGGTCTATAACTTCTCCATCCTGCCTTCTTCTTGCCTGTAGTAAAACCCTGTCTGCACTGAGATGAGGTGCCTGTTCCTACGCCCCTCTCCTCCATAAATGAATATTGCACACTGATACTGAGCTTGTCCATGCCAGGGGAAGCTGGAGGCAGGAGGCAACATGAGGAGTAGGTCCTGGATATTATTCCTGCATACCCAGCAGTTCAGGTACATAAATCTGGAGGCAACACGCTGTTTGCCGGACACTGAAGAGTCAGGCTGCAGAGACCTGAGGCTCACAGGGCTACTGCAGTGTCAGAAGAGTAAATGGAGAAGAGAACGCTATCCTGGTTCCTGGTGTGACATCCACTCTAACTTTTTCAGAAGAACTTATCTGCATTTCCACATGATCTGCAAGGCAACCTATAAAGTAATCTGGAATAAATCATAACAAGAAGGCAGAACAGCAGAAAGCATTGGGAAAATGTACCGTAGCAGGGAAGTTGGCAAGGGCTTCACCTGGTGTTGCAGGATTGCTTTTTCTCCAGTACCACATGCACATGCCCAAGCAAGGTTAAAAAAAAATAGGTAAAACCACTAAATCCTGACAACGCTGCTGATGAAGGAGTTTACCCAGTAGCACAGGGACTGACTCTTACTTCATAAGGAAACACAAGTGAAGTAGTTCAATTGAGTTCTGTTGAGTTACATCAGAATATTCCTGTGCAGACAAGAGCTGATGAAGACCTCAGAGAAATGCATATAGATATTACAGGTGCATGGATCTAGTTTTATTTGTAAATGATATATTCATTTTCTGGCAAGAGGTGCAGCCTCTTCTACGGTGGGTCTTTCCATCCCAACCACCTGTAGAGCAAGTACGACATGCTGTCCCATGAAGGAAAGGTGTGAGGTGGCAACACATTTCCTCACATTTGTGACCACAAAGTCATGACGTGGAGTGGGCACTGAAGACTTTGCTGCTCCCTTCCTTCCTTTTGTGGAAGAGATCTGGGACAAGCGGCCTGATAGTATCTCTAACAACCTTTCTGGGACTGCCTAGCATGTTGTAAACAGGGAATATATACCCCAAACTGTTTGTTTGCGTGACTGCAGAGGAAGAAGATTTGCCCCAAATGCCTTTGTATTTATGTTCTCTCATAACAGTTTTATTATGCCTAATTTGTCATCCTTAGAGGAGGCCTCTTATCATGTGCAAATTCTTTTTAAATTATTATACTGACATAGAAATAATAGATGCCTGATTTACATTGTAATCTTCAGTAAGAGGGATATTTGTATTTTTGAAAGTGTTATGATTTTAGTTGCTTCTCAGTGGGGCTTTTTGGCTTAAGATGTTGTATTGCAATGTGCAGAAAGGAAAGGGGGTTCAAGCACTCATGAGAGACACCTCACAATGAGATCCCAAATCCTAGTCCCTGCCTAGGACACCGCAGTCATCAGTACAGACAGCAAAACATTAAAAAGCTCTTAAGTAAATAGTGACTGCAATGATGACATAGTGAGAAAAAGGAGTAAATTTTCGGTTCACTAGGGTTGATAGTGATAGGCTCTATTTTCTAAACAAAGATTACTACCCATTCTCTTGAGCACACATACACTTAATACACAACTGAAACATTAAAGCTGAGATAAGGAGACAGATAAAACTCTCAGCAGGAAGCTCCGTACAATGCAGCATTTACAGATGAGCTCCCACCATACTGTTTAAACCTTGTGCTCTGGCACTGCTCCATTTAAGCTAAGAAAGTGAATCAGCCCACCTCCACCATGTAAACCAACCTCAGCTCACTTCATGCTGCAGAGCTCCGGCTCTGAGGAAGTCATCACCTCTCCTGGAATGAACTCAGCTAACGGCTGCTCAGAAAAACACATATAATTTTTTTTAGCTCTCATAGTCCTTGACGTGTAACTGTTTTTATGTCACAGCAACATTTAAAATGTGTCTTTTCCAGGTAAGTTTGCTTGTGTGAATTTACTGGCTATTTGACTGTCATTCTCTTTAACACAGTCTGTGATTCATTAGTTGATGATAGCTTAAGCATCATGCCCTGCCCCATGCTGAATGCTCTTGAAGTCAATATTGAAGTGAGGACTGGTATTTTTCTTTATGATGTTCAGCGTCACTCTTTGTGCTAGGCCCTTCTCTCACCTTAGTGAAGAAGAAAATGACTTGGGGAAGTGAAACCTATGTAGAAACACCTTTTTTTCTGTGGATCACCTCTTTTTCCTGGTAGTAAATACATCCTCTCCCTACAAATGAAAACAACAACACTGAAGAGCATGGACCAAAATTGAGTCAAAAAGTGATTTAAGATCAAATGAAAGAGCAAGTGGTGAAGTTTCATTAATACTTTTCCCACTAACCACTGGTCCTGCTGCTGTGCTGTTCCTCCTTCACGTGAGAACAGTATGGGACACCAAGGACAAGAAGCCCAAATCTAGTTCTCCAACAGGAGATGCTTTAAATGCAAAATTGGTAGTAGTTTTATTTTCACTAAAATGAAAGCCATTTTATCTTTTGTATAGTTATTTAATGTCCTTCCTTTATAGGCCAGTCTTTAGAATCACAGCACAAATGATTTTACTGGCTATCTGACTGTCATTCTCTTTAACACAGTCTGTGGTTCGCTAGTTGATGATATCTTAAGCGGAATTTAATTGGTAACATATTGTCAGTTGAATTAGAGGCCATATGATACAGATTTAAACCCTGGTAATTTTTGCATAAAGAACAATCTGTCAACAAATCACAGCAAGAAAAACAGCCATAAATCAGTTTGTCAGGTTTATTGGTAATTGCAGAAGTTTTGTTGTCTCTCTTTTCCAGCTGCCAGAAAATGTTTCTCTAGATGCAGGTAACTTTAGAGGTATGCAGATTTTATGCTTCCCGTGCATGGGGATGTACATAAACATATACAGGAATGTAAGCAATTGCAAAGCACTGGAGATAATGACCTAGGCAGCTCCTCCAGCCCTGTCTTCCTAAATAGATCAAACTGTCTCACGACATGCTATAGAGTCACATCCACATACATTTAAACATACAAGCTGAGGCTACATTTAGTTGCCTCTATGTTTCTCTGGGTGTCTGTAATCCTGCTGGCTGAATTTGCACCATTATGCATCTCCTGACAGATTCATTTTTTTTCTCCAAAGATTCATGATAAACTTACCTGACTCCAAGCTGGGCCATTGACTTAGTCCTTTTCTTTTTTTCAGAAATCATGCAGTTCTGGAGCCATTTTTCCAGCTCTGACAATATTCATTGCTGTAGAGCATTCCCCTAGCATGAATTCTATTGCAAGTGATCAAACTGACTTCATGACATGAAGCAGAGTTAGCTTTATATTGCAAGATGTATGAAGCACAGAGAAGGATGGGTTCGCCTATAGGGCTTCAAGCAGAGGGACTATCTTCCTTATCCTTGATACTGTGGAAACATGGCGAGGGCCACATTTCCTGAGAAAACCTTCTTTAGAGTGTCAGAAAGGGGCCCTGCAAATCACCTAGTAGACTCCCCTTATCTTTGGATAGATATCCAGTATCAGGGACATGTATACACCCAGTTCCTATCCCCCGCTGCACATCTGCTGACACCAGTTGGCCTCTGATGGTAGCCTACATCTACTAAGCAGAAGCTGTCCTCTATCCTACAGGTACACAGGGGTTTCACCTTTGATTTGTGTCAAATACGGTTAATTTTTCTTAATGGTCAAGAAGATGCAAAGTAAGAGGAAGTAAGGCACCGACTGAAAAGATATTATGAAAAAGATGCGAAATCACAAAAAAGTGTCCCATAAATATTTTATTTATAAGGCCTCCTTGTCTATTGCAATTACCCTTGAGTGAGAGCGCGTAACAGAGCATGACTATCTCCCTGGATAAAAATTGCAGGATGATCTTCACCACTGTTCATAAGCATGATATAAGGTACAGTAGTTACAGTGTCATAATGTTCCTATGCAGTAACAAATATACTACACAGAGACATGAACATAATTAAAATGGTGCTCGCTGGCTTGCAAGCACCGTTTGCCAAAGAATAAGTTGCATGCAAGTGGATTTGCATACAAATGAGATACTGTCAGAACAATAATGGGACTTTGATAAGACCACATACTCATGTTGTTAAGTCACTTCAGTAGCTAAGGAATATTTAGTTAGCATTAAATGAGGATAAAAACTGATCATTTCCCCTTCCCCTCAAGTTAAAACAAAAGCCAGCAAGATACATCCAGTTAAAAATATTAGGATATTTTTAAATTGAAAAGATACCGCTGTTAATGCTATATTTTAAAAGTTTCATAATGTATTGTGGAATTAAAATTCTACTTTTTAACACAGAAATGAAATGTATTTGTTACTAAAGGCTGTTTGCACTGACACTCTGTGTCACCTGCCTGCTTGATAAAAACAGCTGTGGTATATGGGGTGTGATTTTTCAAAAAATAAATATAACTTTTTAAAAAAGACATTTAAAGTCATATTTATTCTAATGCTTAAGTGTAATTAAATTGGCGTAGATAATGTAGCAACAGAAATATTCTAGCAAATCAAGAGATTTCAAATACTATTTTTTTTTGCTATACTTGGAGTTCTCTTGGAAATGTCTAAACTTTGGACTTGATCCAGCCATGCTGAAATCAATGGGAATTTTTCCATTGACTTTAGTGAGAACAGGTCCTTTGGGAACAGTCTGAACTGAGATATATTGCTCTGCTGGTAAAATAAATAATAAAAAAAAAACCTTTTGGAAGCCCATCATGGAAATCTCAAGGTCTGTACATCCTTTGTGGATTAGAAGTGAAGAGGCTTACAATAATTTTGTTGGTCTTGCCTGTAAACAATCAGAGGAAATGTTCAACAATGAAGTAAGAAGTTTTCAAAGGAGAAGTCAAGAAATAAAGAAGTCTTTTGCTGGTGGTGGGAGACCTGCTAACCCTGTATGGCAGGAAACAGTCTCACAAATTCGCTAACTTCTTTTGTAACTTGAAAAATGATGCAGGAGTCACTCAAAGAGGGTAAAAATTAATATTAATGATTTCATTTGACAGGAATGAACTCATTACCATGCACATTTCTAACGTTTTTCAACAGTTAATTTTAGCTGCTGAAAAAGACCTCTCTTGCTAACTGAAAATATGGTAATTTCACATTAAAAACTGTGTATTAAGTCTTTCTTTGCCAAAGTTACAAGCAGTTGACAGGGTTTTATAAACCGCACTGAGCACCTCACAAACTTTCAATCAAGCTTTATGAGAGGACTAAAAAATCCAAAATTAAAATCAGTTGTCTAATTCAGGTTTTGTAATGTGTAATTTTTTTTCGTTAATGCTATTTTGACAAAACAACTAAGACATATGGAAGAAATACATTGGTCCAGAAGACTCTCTAGATTTTTTTTAAGAAAGAAAATACAACATTATGTTATAACTGCCACTTGCAGTGACAGAAGGTATACTGTTTTATTTACAGAGAGAAGAATTAACAGTTATAAAAAAAAATTAACTGATGTAAGATGAATTCACAATAAGATGAATGCGTTCATTTAATCTCTGGCACGTTGAGTCTTGGGCACTACTTTTATCATTTGCTAGCAAAGCCTGTATTTGGATGCTGGTGGGCTCAAGGGGTCCTGAGAACATCTAGGTGATGTAAGAGATATACTTATCTCTTTTTGATTCAAGATAAACAAACTCACCTGATGATTTTGAAACAGTGCCACTAAAAAATTTGTCATTTTAAGCTGAGAAAATCTTCCAAAGGAGTTTTCAGTGCTTTCAAGTGGCATGGCATAAAGCCTTCCCCAGTTTGCTCTGTCTTCACAAGGTCAGTTGGAAGGGATGGAGCAACACACCAGACGATGGAGTTTGCTCCTCTGTTCCCAGTCGCTTCCCCTTCCCAGCACTGCTGCCAGTCCTCCTGCTGTTTTGCCTTCCCAAAAGCTGTGCTATGTAAATATCTGCTTGCAGAGCCTGGGGCAAGCAGCGCAGGAGCCCTATCAGTGCCATGTGTGAGCTATGTACTGTTAAAACAAAGCAAATAGTTCCTTCCCGATGCTGTCAAAGCCACAAAATACACAGCCTGCAAAACAAAGGAGATTGCCTTTATTTCCTTTCCATTCTAATCATCTTCAGGGCTATTTGTATCAATAGTAAGCATAACACTGTCAAGCACAAATGTGATTTCCAAGTTGGAGTTCCTTTCAGAAAATAGATTAGTTCAATTTTCCAGATGTCAGACAGGTGTGCAGTTAAGTATACGCTGGAATTCAGTTTTGGTGATTAACACTCATAATGACTACTTTGCTATTACAATCAGATCCTTATTTTCAAAACCTGCCATTTATTGCTCTAGTACCTTTATTTCACTTATAGCCACTAGCCAAATCCAAGATCAGCTAGAAGGAAATTAAGAACCAATTTATTATGCTTGTGCTGTTTTTAAGACATTCATCATTACTAGAAGAAAGTGACTGTGAAAAGGAAGAGCAAAGAGCTTTTATACCAATGCAGAAAAAATAATGAAGATGTTTCATTCAATTCCATGTGGTGGTGTTAGGAAGAAGATGAAAGAAAATACATTCAAAATGTCCTCATATCGCTTACATCCCTTGGCCCTTTACTCTGCAGAAGTCTTTCACTTCCAGAGCAACCTGATCCCTAACTTAAAAAAAAAAAATCCTTACCAAAAAACCCCTGGCATCTGCAATTAAATGGCTTGTAAGTGGAATTATACAGGTCAGTACCTTTGAAAGGTGGTTCTTTGCAGGAAAAGTAAAAATATCAAGAAATATTTCTGTATCGGAGTCTCTGACAAGGCAACCCTTGCTCATGTTGGCTTCTCACATTCCATTTTGAATGAACTGAAATTAGGCAGAGAGATTATGGGTCGAGACCAAATGTATGGTGAGCTGATAACAGTACCAAAAGCTTTTCTTCCGTACCTGGATTTGACCTGAGGGTTTCACTTCACCTTTATAATACTGGATAGAGTTACTATGAAGTCATAACACTCCAAGAAATTAAGTAATCTGTATGTGCTGAAAAGCAAAATATTTGGAAAAGCAGTTCAGTGTGGCCTTGATGTGGCAATAGATCTGGTTTCAAAGGAGCTGTTGGTATACTTGAAGTCGTGTAAATCGTATGTCTTATGTGAGAGTCTAGTGCTGTGATTTATATGTCATATTGCTGGTATTGATCCCAAAAGTATCATTCGCTGATTGCTGGTTAATTAGATGTTGTTAATAAATCAATAAACTGCTTTGATTCTGATTTGTTTATTCCTGTTGCAGACATAATCTATTTTTAGGCATTGTGGATAGGCAACAAGCTTGTGATCACTCTAAGCAGCCAGAGGGTTAAAGTGTGCAACTGCCACTGGTGAGAGTTTCGAGTACAATAAAAAATGTTTCCATCCTAACAATGAAGCGAGGGTGCAAAACTTAAATCTTACAAGCAAACACAAGAAGAAAACAGAAATAATAGAAGTCAATTTGGTTTGGTAAGTATGGCAAGTATTTTCCAGACTTACTAAGACTACTGAGATCCTGCTCCGTCTGTCAGCCCCTCTCAATTTTATATCTCCTTCCAGTTCCAGGCGAGCAAGACTTCCTTGGGCACTTTCTTGCGTGCTTCTCTCTTTCACAAACACACCTACACAACATCTTGCTGCTTGTCAAGTTTCAACAGCCTTTTCTGAGTTTTCATAGCACTGCTCTATTTCACGGATGCCAAAATACCTTAATTTGACCTAATCCCTCAGGAAGTCCTATCAAAATTGCCTTACTGACATTGACATTTTAACAAGGACCGATGCTAACAAAGACCAAGTAAAGACTGCTGGTTGTGGTTGTTCCACTTCACAGTTTTTATGCCCAGATATTACAGTAGTATGCTTTTTTCCAGTTAACAGAGTTAAAACCTATACCTGGCAAAATACCAGATGGAGTTAAAAGAAAAAAAAAAAATTTACTTTTCCAATTGAAGATAGACATTAGAAAATTGCCTCTTCAACTATTTTTACTCATTTTTTTTAATTTTGAGAATAGTGTCAGGTGAAACATGGACTAATTCTTTTCTGGGTCAGGCTCTGTGACGGTGAATTAGTGTAGGTGGAACCAATAATAACTCCAAGGAACACTGTGAAAGCAACATCTTATAATGGATTCTCAGCACCTTTGAAGATGCATTATGGGTTAGATCTGCTTCATTATTGTTGCTTGATTGTTCCTTCATTATCGTTTGAGCAAAACAAGCAGAAAAGGGCCTAGAGAGGCCTCTCCTATCACAGCATAAGCCCATGTTAACCTTAGCTATAAGTATTGCCTTGTTGCACTAGCACAGTACTCGAGAAACTTGCTGGCCCAGATCTTAGTGGCTGGCCCAGATTGGCAGACTTGACTCAGAGGTACCAGGATGAACCCAAATGTAACAAGCACAAGGTTCATGGGGAAACAGGATTGCCCATATTGAACATCAGCTATCACTGGAAAAAGTGTGCAGAGGTTTTGGATATTTAAGAGAGCCTGAAAACTTTCCCCCTTTTTTCATCTGTATTGAGTGGTGTAGTTAAAGACAGCAGTTTTCCCTAGGACCTTTCCATGCTTGGTACCCCATAGGCACTACACCTACAACATCACCAGTAATATTACTATACAAATTTATTTGGTTTCCAAACACAGTGCTTTTCTGGATTGAGCTTGCCCACAGTAAAGCATAAGAAGACCTAGCGTGTGTGAGGGGAAGAGGGTATTCAGTAAGAAAGATGGAAAGGGAAAGCAAAGTTACAGAATGAATTTGTTTAGCATTTGAATATCACAGTGATGAATGTAACCTAGGTGGGAGAAGCCCATGGGTCTTCTCACACATTTGGGCTTCTCCCATATTTTAAGTTGTAAACCTGCTTAAACAATTTACTGGAACATGGCCCCAAAATTTACTTATCTCTTTAGCAAAAGCAAACAAAGCTTAATGGTGAATTTTTTAATGAAGTCAAACAATTAAGAGAAAAGCATATTCTTAAGCTCATTGTGAAAGTTAAGCCAATTATAATACTAAAGCAGAATGGTGAAGTCAGTATTAATTAGCCAGAGAAAGGAGTTATTGAGTCAAATTTACTTCTCAAATAGCTACAGAAGAATTCTATGAACAAAATACAAGAACAATGTCATATGTTTTGCCAAGTTCTGAAATAAACAAGTTTTGGTGGTTTGGGTTGCTTTTTTTCATCAAAAAGAAGCAAAACTTTGAGCTAACTTTCTCCCATTTAAACCATCTTTTTCATTGACTTTCCTGGAAGCATAGTCTTGGCAGTTGTAAATTCTTATGAAAGTGAAATATTGGCAAGTACTTTATCTATGAAGTAGCAGTACACTGAAAGAGAATATGAAAATGTAAATATTCTGTGCTACACTTTTGTACTAAAATTTCCAAAATTTTAGGAAATGTTTTAGAGTTTCCAGTTGAAAGTGAAAAACTAAGCCATTAAGGAAATTAATACATATTTTTATTTAAAACTGGTGTGCATATGTACATATGTAAAAATGTATTGCATGGTAATATCTAGGACAGACTAAAGTACATATATATACATGTGATTCCCCTTCTAAATTAAGTGAACAATAGCACAGTTCTAATTTATAGGCCAGTTATTCAAAATCAGGCACATTTTTCCCTGTACTACCTATGTTTTCATAGAATCATAGAATCTTCTGGTTAGAAAAGACCTTGGAGATCATTGAGTCCAACCGCACCCATCTTCTGCTAAACCATGTTCCTCAAAAACTCATCTACCTATTTTTCAAACACCTTCAGGGATGGTGACTCAATCACCCCCCTGGGAAGCCTGCTCCAGGGCCTCACTACCCTTTCAGAAAAGAAACTCTTCCCAATATCCAGTCTGAACCTCCCCTAGTGCAAATTTTGGCCATTTCCTCTTGTTTTATCACCTGTCGCTTGTGAGAAGGGATCAATGCTTGCTCTGCCACAGCCTCCTTTCAGGCAGCCGTGGACAGAGATGAGGTCTCCCCTCAGCCTCCTCTTCTCCAAGCTGAACAACCCCAGTTCCCTCAGTCGCTCCTCGTAGGACTTGTTCTCCAGCCCCTTCACCAGCCTTGTTCCCTCAGCCGCTCCTCGTAGGACTTGTTCTCCAGCCCCTTCACCAGCCTTGTCACCCTTCTCTGGACATACTCTAACACCTCAATGTCCTTCTTATACCGAGGGGCACAGAACTGAACACAGGACTCGAGGTAAATTCTCTGTTCTCAGGCCCTGGCAGAGACTGCCCAGGGAGGTGGTGGAATCCCCATCCCTGGAGGCGTTTAACAGACAGGCAGATGAGTTTCTTAGGGATGGTTCAGTAGTGGACAGGGATGGTTGGACTCAATGATCTCAAAGGTCTTTTCCAACCATGTGATTCTGTGGTTCTGTGGTTCTGTGGTTCTGTGGTTCTGTGGTTCTGTGGTTCTGTGGTTCTGTGGTGTGGCCTCACCAGTGCCGAGTACAGGGGTACAATCACCTCCCTTGTCATGCTGGCCACGCTGTTTCTGATATAGGCCAAGATGCCATTGGCCCTCTTGGCCACCTGGGCAGACTGCTGGCTCAGATTCCACCGGTTGTCAACCAACATCCCCAGGTCCTTCTCTGTCAGGCAGCTCTCCAGGCAGTCCTCCCCATCCTGTAACGCTGCTGGGGTTGTTGTATCCCAAGTGCAGGACTCGGCATTTGGTCTTGTTGAACCTCATCCCATTGGTCTCAGCCCATCGATCCAGCCTGTTCAGATACCTCCGTAGAGCCTCATTTCCTTCAAGCAGATCAACACTGCCACCCAGCATGGTGTCATATGCAAGCTTGCTAAGGGTGTACTCAATCCCTTCGTCGAGATCATTAATAAAGATATTAAACAGGATTGGCCCCAGCACTGAACCCAGGGGAACATCACACATGACCAGTCTCCAACTGGATTTAACTCCATTTACCACGACTCTTTGGGCCTGGACGTCCAGACAGTTTTTTACCCAGCAGAGGGTGTGCCCGTCCAGGCCAATGGCAGCCAATTTCTTGATTAGAATACTGTGAGAAACGGTGTCAAAAGCTTTACAAAAGTCCAGGTAGACTACATCCTCAGCCTTCCCGTTGTCCATTAACTGAGTAACCTTGTCATAGAAGGAGATCAGTTTGGTCTGGCAGGACCTGCATTTCATAAACCCATGTTGACTGGGTCTGATCACCTGACTGTCCTGCATGTGCTGTGTGATAGCACTCAATATGACCTGTTCCATGACCTTCCCCAGTACCGAGGTCAAGCTGACAGGCCTATAATTCCCCAGATACTCCCTCCGACCCTTCTTGTAAATGGGAGTTACTTTTGCCAGCTTCCAGTCGAGCGGCATTTCCCCAGTCAGCCAGGACTATTGATATATGAAGGAAAGGGATTTGGCAAGGACCTCTGCGAGCTCTCTTAATACCCTTGGGTGTATCCCCTCTGGCCTCATAGACTTGTGGACATCCAATTGGCTGAGCAGGTCTCTAACGAAGCCTTCTTGGAACACTGAGGGTTCAGCTTCGCAGTCTTCTGACTCAGGAGGCTTGGAGCCCAGAGAACATCTTACCTTACTATTAAAGACCGAGGCAAAGAGGGCATTAAGTACCTCTGCCTTGTCCTCATCCTTTGTTACTTCCATTCCCCTTACATCCAGTAAAGGAAGGAGATTCTCCTTTGTCCTCCTGTTGTTGTTAATATACTTGAAGAAACATTTCTTATTGTCTTTCACTGAACTGGCCAGTTGAAGTTCCAGCTCAGCTTTAGCCCTTCTAATTTTTTGCCTACATGACCTCACCTGCTCCTTGTAGTCCTCCTGGGATGCCTGCCCCCTCTTTCAAAGCTCATATATTTTCCTCTTTTTCCTAAGACCAACACAGAGGTCTCTGTTAAGCCAAGCTGGCCTTCTTCCCTGCCGACTCATTTTATGGCACAAAGGGATGGCCTGCTCTTGTGCCGCCAGAATTTCCTTCTTGAGGAGCATCCAGCCTTCTTGGGCTCCTTTGTCATTTAGAACTGTCTCCCACTGGACTTTATCCAGCAGCCTTCTAAACAGTTCAAAGTCTGCCCTCTGGAAGTCCAAGGTGACAGTTCTCCTGACCCTCTTTGAGCTGGTTTGAGTTAGCTTCTCGTCAAAATCTCCCAAACCCTTAGTGAAAATCCCCTCGCCCCCTCCCCATTTTGCTGTCTGGCAAAGGAGAAAAAAACATAAAAACTTAGGAGAAAATGAAGTCATACTAAATATATGTGTATTTCTGTATATATTTAACTACACAAAGCAAGGATATCATGCAAAACTCCCAAGAAAAGGAAGAAGGGAAGGGAAAATGGAAAAAAAAAAGGACTAAAAGGAACTAAAACAAAACAGACATGCACACTTGTAAAACCCGGTAACTAACAAAGTAAAGAACTAGCAAAATCTCATCACTTCCCTTGAAGAAAGCAGAACAGCTCAATCTGACCCAGCACTCTCCCCTCAAGTGTGGGCAGACAACAGCAGCTACCACAGGCCTTAGCTCCAGACACAACCAACACAAGGGAGCTCCTGCTCCCAAGCCTCACTGGAAGAAAAGAGAGACGAACTCTCTTATCTGCTCCTTATTTGTATGTTGTGTTACTTTAAACGAAGATATGGAATACTTCCAAGGATTCTGACCTCCATTGTTAAGGAAGACTAAAAAAAAACCCAAAAGCCAACCCAGTACACTGTTTTTGCAATAGTCTACTTTAGGTACAAATTTAATTTTCAAAATATGTATTTATATACTTTTGCATATTCTTTTTATTAACCATTTGAACCATGATCAAATGAATATACCAGTATTGGTGTTGTCAGTCAAAGTTGTTTTGCATCAGAAAGCGCAACATCTTTCCCCCCCCCTATTTTTCCATCAGGGAAGCTGTTTTTGAAAAATCAGAGATTTATTCAAAAACATAGTTCAGAGACAGTGGTTGGTTGACCCAACGCCCCATTCACTTTAAAAAAAAAGCATTTTCGTGTTTGTTTCTGTGGCTTGGATCTAGGTCTTTATCACATTGCTCCTTTCATCCTAGCAGTTTATTCAATCTGACAAAGCTTCAGGGTTTTTTTCTTTTATTCAGTGCAGCTGGGAAAACCCTCTTAAAATGTGTCAATTTTAATATTTGTTTACTCCACCAGTGCACAAATGAGTATACCAAGGTCTCCCTTTGGGGAAGCAGAAAATGCATTTGTTGATGCTGTACCACACAGTGCTTGTAACAGAATCTAGGTAGCTGGACTCAGGGCTGATAAACCTACCTGCTTCCTTGGACTACTCATATCTCTCTGTCCTTCACTCTCCTCATAATCTTCATCTCCCTGGCAAGATGATGTTGCTGTCTCAGTGAGCTGGGACTCATTCTGGTGTCACAGGAAGGTTTAGGGACTAGAAATATTTGCAGCGTTTTGGACTCTTACTGAAATTATTTTCCACCAGTCTTCAAAGTGATGTTTGCACTGAAAAGCAGGCCTCAAAACTGAATTTAAAAAAACAGATTAAGGAGTTCAGCATGGATTTTTCACTACTTGTTATTTCTACTAATTTGACTAGAGTTGAAACTGGCCTTAATTTTCTCTCTGTTCATGAAGACTGATTTTTAGAAGCGCTGAACGTGCCATTTCCCTCATATGAAATGAGGAGAGCTGTGGAACCTTCAGTCTTTGGAACATAAGGCTTAAGGCAGGTTCTCAAAAAACAAAGGAGTCCTCAAAAATTTCCTCAAACATATATAGGGGCAACAAGATTTAGCATCCAAGGGGAGGATACATCAAGTAGTGCACTTGAAATTTGATGTGAAAAACACTGTAGAAATGCAAAGTGCTACTGTCACCCCTGTTCTCAGAGCTGGTAACCTACCTTTCTTCTTTAAGGCAAAACACATAGCTATGGTATTTTTTTTCCCTATGGCTCCCACAAAGACTATCGTTGTATCTTATTTTATGCATAGAGCAGACATGAAGATTTTACTATCAAAAAATTGTCTTTAAAAATTTGCCATGTAATCAGATGACAGTTTAGTATCTAGTCAAAACTTTCTCTGGTCTATATTGCTGATTATTACCATAAAGATGAAAATCAATAATATTACTACAGGTTTTATTTTTGAGGAATATTTTTGATAGCACACTTAGGACTTTTCTTCTCAATTAATATAAATCTTTAATCAGTCACTTCAGTTATCTGGTAGTTTACGTAATACTTGTGAAAGTGTTGCTGTAACAGAAACCTACATGAGCTAGGCTTTTAAGAAACTCTTTAATGGAAAGAATTTCAGGATTTCAGTTTTTTTACTATTTTATTGTTTGCCCATTTATCTGATTACTTCAAAATTACAGAACTGACCAACATCACCTCAGATGACAGGAACTGATGATTTTTTAGGAACACCAATTTTCAGTAAAAACTGCTTCTGATATACCAACAAAAATATTTACAAAAATATTTACAAAAATAAAGGCACATGCAAGACAAGTATGAGATCTTGCAAGTAGCTACTAGCTACTGTAATGTTATCACCATCTGCAGAGACTCAAAATACTTAGAAAACATTTGAACTGATGTTGTGGGGCAAATGTGTTACAAGGGACACCACATGGAACAGGAAAGTCATTGCACACACACACACACACATAGTTGTGCGTTGTTCTTGTGCATCTCTACAGACTTATGTACTTAGGGGATGTGGAAATACATTTGTATAGATGCTTGTATATTGTCCTTGCTTGTAATCCTGTCTTTTTTAAAAATTCAGTATGAAACTATTGTAACACAAAGGTTTCATTTTGTCATCAGAAATTCTATGATGTGCATAAAATTAGCATTTACGAGATTTTAGGTTGGTTGTAAAAATTTCTGTTGTTGAAACCTGGCTTATGTAGAAGTAATTAATTTTGCTCAATTGGATTTTATAAGAACACTTTTTTTGATTGCAACAGTATGAGACATTTGAGGTAATTTAACTGTGGATTTCTGAGGGGGCGGTTTACTGTCAGGGATAGAGTAGCCTATCTTCGAGCAAGCAAACTGTTATACAATGTTATGTTTTGTGCTACTGAGTAATGAAATGCTGTAATTGATATAGGTCTTTACCACACTGACTATCATACAATACAATATAAAATAAATTACCAGAAAAGAACAGCGTTTTTCTAATCCTAGATGCTTGTATAAAGCATTTTGGATTGTAACATTTTAGGGAAGTGACAATTATTCTCTTCATATTCACTTGATTCATGAATAGTACAATTTTCAAGCATTTGTATTTGGTTAACTGTGCTCAGAGAAAAAACCCTATAACAAATAGTCAAGTGGCTATAAACCAGTTCCTTCCATGCTGACAGACTAATTAATCTAATCGGTCTTGAACACCAGTGTTTTTTATGCGAGCAGCCAGCATTTAGCAGCAGTCAGCTGCAGCCATCACCTATAAATGCTCCCCAGTTGCCTTAGGGATTCCTACTGCTCTCACCAAAGCCAAACACAAAATCTTTACTGATCTCAGCTTTTAGAAAATCGAGTAACATTGGCTCAGTAACTGTCACTTTCTCACAAAAAGAAATGCAAAATGGTAAGCTGCAAATTTGTTCCTCAAAAACTGAATCACTGAGTTACTAAGAGTGTCTGCTTGTGATTTTGCCTGGCAGGAGCCTGCCCACCCAAGAGTGGTTGGGGAGCTGGAGGAGGAACTTGACCTCCTCTTGACTGCCTGGGCAGACAGAGTGAGCTGTATAGAACCTGGCTGGGGCCGTACCCAGCTTTGCTACGAGTACAAATATGTAGCTGTGGACTATTATGGGCATAGATGCTAAGTCATTGTGATTAAATGTTCATGCTGTCATGTGTTAACAGCTCAGATTTTTTTAAGAAAATCTGAAAAACCAGGACATTCAAAACTATTTAAAAACCCCTCAAACCTGCAGCCAAAAGTGCTGCTCATGAAACAACAGATGCTGTAAATACAGAGGATCTGGGATAGTTAGGAATTTTTAAATTTCTCCAGTTCATGAGCATACTTTCTCAAAACCCATGTTGCAGGTTATGGCAGCAGGCTGGAATTTTTTTGCCACTTGAACAAAACCTCGTGTACTAAGGCAAAGGAAGCTCTTATTAAATTTCTATCATCCCGAGAACATAACAAATTTCTAGCAATATACTACCAGGAATAATATGAAAAAAACATAAAATCAAGTCATAATTTTTGCATTTATTTATTTATTTTTACAAAATTCCCATTAAATTTCATATCACATTATGAGCAGCAATTGCTGCTATAGAAAAGCAACAACCTAGTGCATCAGATAGGCTCTGGTGGATCTTTCAGACCCAAACCTGCTTAGCTGTTAAGATTAGACAAGATCAAGCCTACTTAGACAAGGAAGGCCATCTGTTTTCAAGGATCCAGCTGCTATCCGTTCAAACACAACTCACTGTGGACTCCTGTAATTTATTAATCCCAGGATAAACCTGTAAGTCTGCAATATCATTATTTGACTTCTTTATACCATTAGCTTGAACATTTTATCAACCGCTGTGCAGGTAACAGTCAAAAAGCTAAGGAGATTTGTCAACCCTTGTAATTAATATCTCCCTTCTTTTAAGTTATCAAGACTCCAGTTTAGAACAGACTTAAGTACTTTCTGTGTGTGGGCAGTTAGAAGGAGAAGATTAAAGACTGGCACGTGTTTATGATCCTTTCAATTCCTGGAAACCATGTCAAGATATTACCTGTGCAGATTTGTTTTTGAAATTGGTCCTACATTCATACACACGGATATGGACACATACAATGCTATTTGGTCATTTCTAAATGTGTCATTTCTTCTTCCTGAAGGGAAAAGCTGAAGGCTCCATTCTACCCAAGTGAAACTGATATTTTTTCTTTAAACCAAACAAGTCTAGAGTTACATCAGCCCCAGAATTTATGTGCTGGATTTAAAAGTGAAAATGGCGTTTTCTCAGTCAGACAACTCCGAATCAGCTAAGTGACTGGACAGATGTAAAAAACTTCCTTTTTGTCTGCAAAATGATTGTGTCTGTCCCCAATGGAGCAAGATAAATCAATGCAAAAGCTACTTCTCTCAGAAAGTTCTAAGTGACTGAAAATAAGGGTTTAGAATGTAAATGCCATATTAATTGTGGTTTCAGAACATTACTACCACGATGGTGTGATTTCCTTGCTAAAAGCATATTTGTAAAAGAAAATAAATACATCTTTTTCTGTATGCATGAGTATATACTTGGCAAATCCAGAACTGTGAAGTCCTCGGAGTGTACTTTCCTGGTAAGCTCTGAAAGAGTCTCTCATTCAGGTTCTTCCCATAATTATGTGTCTCCCAGGATCACCACAAAGATGTGCAGACTTATCAAAACTTTTTGCACGAGCAGAGCCAGTGTTTGTGCTCTACCATGCTATTGCCTAGAAAGGAGCAGGAGGAAAGGGTAGATGAGGGGTTTCCATTTTCAGGCTTTTCATTTCTTGGTCTTCCCAGATGGTTTTTTTTAAGAAATGGAAAGAGAGCCTTCAATAGTGTTTTGTCTTAGATAAATGCTAATTCCTTCTGTCTCCCTGACAAATATGCAGGTGAGGCAGTCAGTCTCATGGAGTTGCTCTCACTGTCACACTCTTGGCTATCCCCTATCTGCTAACCATTCCTTCTCTCCCACTCCATTTTAACATGATCAGGATTTCATGACACATTAAGCATGCCCAGGCTGAGAAAGCAAGGGCATTCTCATCATCTACAAATGTGGTGACAGGGCTGGATGTTTAATTAGCAGCAAGAGGTTGCTCCACCTTTGCAGTGAGATGAACACAGTGCGTTTAGATTATCTAGGTTGTTGACAACATGTGCTCAGTTCTCTGAAGGAATGGCATATCAGGCAGCATTGCAAACTGTAAGGGTTAAAAATCTTATATTTTTACTAGAATCCATTAAGAGCTCTATCTACTTGTTTGGGAGCTTTTTTAATTATATAATCAACTTATTCCGGAAGCAGTAAGCGCTAGAATGCTCCATCCCTTTCGCTCTCCCATTATTTCTTTCTCTCTGTCTCTTTCTTTGACTCCCACATGGGATTTTACAATAGTACATGATTCTGGGAGCTAATGTTTTGGGTGAACTCAAAATACTGAAGAACTTACCGGGAAAAAAAGTGAAAATCTATATTGATAAGTTAAGAATCCATCCCAATCAATATATAAAGAATGTTATTTGTGGTTAGGTCACAGTGCTTGACATCCAGTGCAATACAAGGCCATGTGCAGGAATTGCCATAGTTTATGCTGCAAATCCCTGTTAACAGCAGGGAAGCAGCCTCCACACTTTTAAACATCATTTCCTGACATCAAATGTTCTAAAAGATTTTCACACAAACTCAGTGAGGCTCAACAGGAGTATTTCTGTTCCGAAAGAGCAGTTTGAAAACACACTGTACAATCTATGACATTTTATGATCTTGGACAGGAACACCTTCTGCTGAGTAAGAAAAATGGCTGGATGGCTAGGCCCAAAGGGTGTTGATAAATGGAGTTAAATCCAGTTGGATGCTGGTTACGAGTGGTGTTCCCCAGGGCTCAGTGCTGGGTCCAGTTCAGTTCAATACCTTTATTAATGATCTGGATGAAGGGATTGAGTGCACCCTTAGTAATGTTGTAGATGACACTAAGCTCAGTGGAAATGTCGATCTACTTGAGGGTAGGGAGGCTCTGCAGAGGGTTCTGAACAGGCTGGATCGATGGGCTGCTACCAACAGTATGAGGTTCAACAAGGCCAAGTATCAGGTCCTGCTCTTGGGATACAACAACCCCATGCATCATTACAGACCTGGGGAAGAATGGCTGGAGGGCTGTCTGGCGGCGAAGGACCTGGGGGTGCTGGTTGACAGCCGGCTGAATATGAGCCAGCAGTGTGCCCAGGTTGCTAAGAAGGCCAACAGCAATTTGGCCTGTATCAGAAACAGTGTGGCCAGCAGAGCAAGGGAGGTGATTGTGCCCCTATACTCGGCACTGGTGAGGCCACACCTTGAATACTGTGTTCAGTTTTGGGCCCTTCACTACAAGCAGGACACTGAAGTTCTGGAGTGTGTACAGAGAAGGGCAATGAGGGTAGTGAAGAGTCTGGAGAA
Source organism: Tapera naevia (assembly GCA_033556795.1). Taxonomy (NCBI): domain Eukaryota; kingdom Metazoa; phylum Chordata; class Aves; order Cuculiformes; family Neomorphidae; genus Tapera; species Tapera naevia. The sequence goes on from JAUMJJ010000029.1 coordinate 20,939,656, forward strand.
CAAGTCTTATGAGGAACAGCTATGGTTGTTTAGTCTGGAGAAGAGGTGACTGAGGGGAGACCTTATCACTCTCTACAACTACCTGAAAGGAGCCTGTAGCAAGGTGGATGTTGGTCTCTTCTCCCAAGTAACAAGTGATATGATGAGAGGAAATGGGCTCAAGTTGTGCCAGAGGAGGTTTAGATTGGATATTAGGAAAACTTTCTTTACCAAAAGAGTGGTGAAGCATTGGAACAGGCTGCTCAGGTGAAGTCACCATCCCTAGTGGTGTCCAAAAAATTTGTAGATGTGACACTTCATGATATGGTTTAGTAGTCATGGTGGTGGGCTGACAGTTGAACTTGATGATCTTAGCAATCTTTTCCAACCCTAATGATTCTGTGATTCTATAGATGTGGTTCAGGATTTTTCTGCAGCTCTGGGACTGGAGTCCAGTGGGTGGTATCATCTTTACATGTCCCCTTCTAAGCTATCACTCTGACCTTCCCTTACAGTTAATGGAATAAAATAAATAGACCGAAAAAAGGGTAATAATTCATCTCGTCCAACAAAGGCATTTAAGCCTCTTCTTCACCAGCTCTTTCTCCCCATAGGGAAGGGAGCCTGGGACAGATCCCAAAGAACTATTTTTGTTCAAGAAAGGCTGAGCCTTCTAGCCCTGCACTAGGGAGAGATGACAGCAATGGTCTGCTTCAGATCATGTACATTGCCTTTGACTCTTTCAACACAAAACCCATTTCTTGAAAAATAACTAATAAAAAGCTGCAGGTTTAAACAAGTAGAACAGAGTTACAGGCCACAAGATGGTCCTCCCATGGTTAACTGATGGTTACTCAGTGACTACATGCCCAACCCCAACACCGACATTTCCTGGCTTTCCACTTGATTTCACCACCCCCTTGATCATTTAGTATCAGAACTTCCGTTTGAAACCATCTGAAAAGCAAATGATGCCAGAGCAGGGAGGGAAACTGGTTTCCATAAGAGACATCATGTAGAGATGATGTCCAGGTCCTCAGCACAGATGATAGGTTTTGAGGATTACGAGAGAGCCTTGCGGCTATATGAAGACTAACCACATTTTTCCATGCCCTTTTCAAAAAACTCCTGGATAATGCCACTGTGAAAAGACAGATCACAATCTATCAATAATTGCATCTAAATTTTCTCTCCAAAATGTCTCCAATGGTTGCAGTCTTATAGAGGTTGTCTCAATGGGTGCAAAAGCAATAATTTTTACAGTGCCCAGGGTGCTTTAATAGTACCTTTACCAATCCAGTATCCTACATATATATATAGACTAAAAGGCATATGTCAACACAGCTCCACTGAATTGTCAAAGCACTGCTGGTTTATTCCAAATGAGCATCTGACTCAGAAGTCAAAAGAGCAGATACACGAATCAGCAATCTTTTTTTCCAGGTAGGTGATTTCTGCTACCACTTAATAAAAGCACTAGAAAAACTTATTTGTTTCATCTTTTGGTGATTATTTTGCCTGGCAATTGCAAACATCCTGTGTTAAGTCTGACAAGAATTAAGTCATGCTTTGGCACTGGTGCTTTCCTTCATGCTCCACCCGATAAAGGTAGTCTGACTTTGATATTGCTTAAAGCAGTCATAGTCTTTGTTCTTCAGAAATGATAGAGCATTTCTAATTCTGAGTTTTATAATACTACAGTATGGAGAGACAGATTTTATCTTAATAACATTTATATTATGATAAAGAACCAGCTAAATGACAGGAAAGTGAACATTTCAGTTCATCTACATTTCTCCATCACATCAAAAGATACTACATGTGAGAATGATATGCTAAAACTTCCCATTATGCAGTTTGGAAACACATATATTTATTCGGAAGGAATCAGTATTGTTAAGAGTAACCTCAATGGCTGATCTAGATAATGTTTCACAGCCCCAAACTAATACTTTAATTACAGAGTAATAAGATACTAGTCTTCTGTACATCTCGTAAGATATTTCTGTGAGCAAGATGCTGAATGTACAGAGCTGTTCCTGATACGATAATTGCAAATAATAACACAAACTCTAACCCTCCCCTCTATGTTGTGACATCTAAAACCATTGTTAGTATTTAATGCAACCAGCGATGAAATCGGATAAACTCATCAAGAATTCTGTTTTCAGAAAAAGGTAATAATTTCTGTGAAGGAACAGAGAATTGGACTGAACTATTCCTCACCCCAAAAGAGAATTAGTCATTTATTCTATATAGAGCAACATAATAACCAAAGTCCTCCACACCTTCCAGTAATAGAAGATATGAAAATACACAGAACAAACCATATGCACTTGAGCTTTCAGTTAATATGCAAATTAGTAACTACATACCCATGTTTTAAAAAGCCCTCTCTTTCATATGCACTTTCATTCATATAGGTAGAATATATACTCATATGTATTTATGGTGGGCCTGATTCTGCCTACCTTGCTCATATTGAGAGGCATCTTGCCCTGCAGTAGTCCTACTGAAATCATGCAGAGATAATGCTCTTCAATCTGAGTGTGGGTGGCAGATTCCACCTATATATAGCATATCTATATTTATCTCCATTTTAACTGGTTAATTTAGCTCCGTATCACTGAATTAAATATAAATTATCTGCTAGCACAAAATCAGCTTGGGAGCAATTATAGTCCCCTATCTCTCCCCACCCCAAATACACTAAATATCAATGTGCAATATGCAAATCCTAGGGGTTTTTTTACGCTAACCAAGTCGCATTCTTAATACCAGACAAGAAGAAAATCATAGCTTAACATACACCAGTAGATGTAATAAATAATGAACAGCACTAACAGCTTAACATCATAAGGAAACAGATGGAAAACTTCCCTCCAGAGATCATTGCATCTAGTATTAGAGAATGAGTTTCTGGACGTGCACAGGGTGAACAGTTCAAGTCTGAATTACAATGAGGTTGGTAACACTTTTTTATTATAAATGTAGGAGTTTCATGTCTTCCTTTTAGAAAGTACTGCTATTATAGCATTCATCTGTTTCACTGAAGACATGAAAAGCAAAAGGCAAAATCTTAAGCTGCTAAAGCGTGCACAGCACAATCAAATCAAGATCTCGCTCTGGGAGTATCTTGACTGGGTTTGCAGAATACAGCAGGGCTACAATGCCATCGTCTGTCCAGGAAACGAAACAGAACTCAGTGTGGGTGCCAACTCTACTAGTAGTGTTTAACTACACTACTGAAAATGCTATTAAGGCAATAGCTATTGTATTTGTAGTTGGATGACTATTACAATATGAATTACAACAAAGCACTGTCTAGTCTGTTTCTCTGATAATGTTTCCTTTTCTACATCAAGTGGTTTGATTGTATGTTCAAAGGGCCTTTCAAACTGTGAATACAAGAAATGGAGATTTCTCTGGAAAGTGAAGCACGTCTGTCTAGTTTGAATAAACCATGCTGGAAAATTGAACCAATTATCACATTTTCCACGCACTTGTTTGCTTTTTTTTCATATGTGGTGTCCAAGACTGGAAGCAGCCCAGCTAAAGCAAGATACCATGCTTGAATCCTCCAGCTACACGCCCCTCAACAGGCATTTAAGCCCATGGCATGGCTTCTCTGACTTTCTAATAAGAAGATACACACATGTCTGTAGTCCGTGGATTACAACAGATCTTGCCTCTCTCATCTGCCATCAGGAAAGTCTCCAGGTATGGTGCAAAGCTCCACCTCTAGACAGACTCTTTCAAGCGTCTATTATAGCAGCATCCGTTTGCTATATATGCAACTACTCTTCATTTAAAGTTTTGTACAAGTAATAATAAATGAAGTTTTTCAAGAAGAAGGAATTTTTCTCCCTGCTTCCTTCCTCTATGATCTTGACATCCACCTCACCTATTTTACAGACTGCAAACAGCAGCACAAAAATTAAATTATCTGTTCAGAATCTCAAAATCTATTTGAGTAGAGCATACCCAAGCCAGCTGAACTCCTGTCTGCTCTATCAGCTGTTAGCTAACATTGCCTTTAGCATCAGATGGATGTGGAGATAACTGCTTTCTATTATGGCTGAAGATATATAAACGTAATTGAAACTTGTATTGATTTTGAAGCCAAAACTTCTAGATGACTAAAACTCTGGGGCAACTGTAGGGTCAGCCAGAACACCTTTGGTAATAGGGTGAGGAGCGGAAGCTGATATTCTCCTGACAAACCCACTAAGCTTATAAATGTCTAGCAGTCATTACGTTATACAGAACTCTGGCCAATAATTTCAGGTTGCTGCTCCAAGGCATAAATTGCTTCCAAATGCAAGACTACACCAAAAAAATGGAAGAGGTCCAACATCAGGATGTAAGAGACACCAAAGAGTTGTTTCCATAATAAGACTACTCAATAATTTTATATAGCACAATTTGATACTGAATCAAATAACTCTCCTCTCCAGCACCTACATTCCATTGCAAATTGTGAGCTAGTGATGAACTCAGAGAAATTGACTATAAAAAGATGAAAATAAGAAGTGGAACGAATAACTTTCCAAAATAATAAAAGCTCCACAATCCAAACATCCTGTGGGATGCTGAGACAGCTATAAATCTGTTCCCTGTGTGCATGCCTGAACAGCATGTGAAGAGATGCAAGGTTGCAGGGCTGTGGAACAAGTAAGGCACTTGGAACCAGAGCTTAGCAATCCCCTCGCAACCTATCATGGAAGGTTAATGTTGGTAGCAATGAGCCACAAGCGTGGGAAAGGGCAAGAGGCTACCAAGGGCAGCAAATCTGCAGTAATTCCCCACAGACCACTGCTTCTCCTGCTCCAAGCGCTGTACAAATGGACAGGTAGTGACCAGGACGAAGAAAGGTTTGAAACTGGAAATTTACAACCAGAGTTGAAAATAGACACCCAACAAAAGAAGTTGCCCAATTTATCCATCCCTTCTCACGGGCAAAAGTGGGACTAACGAGCCCTCCACATTCACGCTTTATTCCTTGCTCTTCATCACGGGTTCCCCTCTCTCCCCCTGCTAAAGGAGTGACCTGGCCAAGTGCAGCTCCACCTGAGGGTAACAGTCCACCTCACAGCCTGTGAAGCCTGGAGTAACATCTGCTGTCTCTAAGGGTCTAAGAGGTCTGTACCACAAGTTTCACTTAAAAATAAAAATAAGCAGTGGGCTTCGTATTAAACCTTGTCATGACCTTCAGGATCGTGCTTAAGATCTTGATAATGGTGTCATTGATTAAGATCATCCTAAGATACTATCTTGCCTTTGACCTTCACCAGGTTATAGTAACATCTTTTCTGTGCTCATCACCTAAGGCCCTAGAGTGACTCCAGGTCACCATCTTCACAGCATGCCAGAGATACTGGTGCATCAGCTAACTTTGGATCGCACAAGATTTCTTTCCAGGTTTCCCTGGTATGACCAGCTTGACCTTCCAAGAAAACCCTCTCTGTGTTGCTGCTGACAACTAGAATGATAGCCAAATAAGCTAACATGAGGAAAAAAAATGTGGAATATGGTGAGAATTAGCATGCCACTTGGATGCTGGAAGCGTAGATTCCCTTTTTTCTCATTCTTTCACTGCATTTACCTCAATTTGGCACTCTCTCTGCCCCATCTCATTGCTTTTACACTACACTTTCTCACACCCTTGGTAGCTTTGAATAAGAATTTAAAAAAAGAGGGACATTTCCTCAGAGGTTTTTTTCTTTCCCCTTTTTCTTATGGTTACTTTACTTCTGTTTCTTCTGTGAATTCAGAGGCCAGCTAAATTTTTTAAGTGTGGATTTGGGGTCTTTGCAAGAGATCCACAAGAGAGGGATTCTAAGGGACTTGTCCAGAAACCTTGCTTGGCACAAGAAAAATTTATCCTGGTCCTTTTGAGGCTTTTCAAGAAAACCACATAGTTTGCGTCTGAGGTTTGCTCATGACCTTTCTCTTTTCCTTAGGCTATGACACATTACCTGACCATGTCTGGGTTTATCATTTATTAACTTAAACCACTTAACTTAAACTTTAAAGCAAGATACTTTCTATACAACTTTAGGAAACCATAGAAGACAAGGAACAGCAATGACCAGAAAGAATGCTAGTGAATGCTAGGGAAAGCTTTGAAGGCTCAAACAAAAATCTCCATCTGTTAAAGGAAGGATCTTGATCCTAAACAGAGCCTTGTACCTGACTTAGTAAGAAAATGAAGTTTAAACCACCAACCAGGTGGATTTGCACCTTCCAGCATACCTTACTGCAGTCAAACACATGCATGCTATTGGCTGTGACTATGGGAACTGAAAAAACAGGGCAAGGGCAGAAGTCAGAGGTTGTGATCTAATGAGCATTTTCTCTGGAAGTGAGACTCAGGACTGGCTCCTTATTTTGGAAAAACATGCCAAGAAACGTGAAAGATCATTGAAAAAAATAAAAGAGGATCCAGCAGCACTAACAAATATTTTTCTTTAAAGAAGACCAAGTTCAAAGAAATTTAGTTAGACATTAAGGTGCTAGATTTCAGTGCAAAGGCAGAGAGTGGAAGAATTCAGGTTACATGGTAACATCATTTCATTGCTCTTTCAGAGACAGTATTGACCATATCTGGGTATCTGCAAGATGTTAACGTCAGCAGAAGAAACTGTCACCCTTACTTTTTTTTCAAATTAAAAGTAATAAGTATTTCAAAGTAAAAGTAATAAAAATGTTTCCTTTGCTTTTGTATTTCACTTATTTGAATACTGAGTAATTAAGCACTGCTTCAGATCCGAGACACAGTAAGTATTTGGACAAGGGCGGTCTACTTCATTCAGAGCAATGTGTGTTTATCCAGGAGCGGGATTCTGACCTGTTTTCCTGCTGGAGCAACACAGGCACGATTTGTTGTGGATGTGCTCAGGTTGTCTTTGCAGACTCAAATAGATGGAAAGTATTCATCAGTCACAAATACTCCATGTTCCTTCTGATAAAAATAACTGTCTACATGATGCTCCATTTTCAAAGATTTTTGTTATTTTCATTATTATTAAATATTTATATTACCATACAACCCATAGGGAATAGATAAGATCAGCACCCTATAGCTAGGCTCTCCACAAGTACACAAGATGTAAATATTAGTTCATATGTATATTTACCAGTAGTGGTACTTCCCAGCTCACTTTCCCTGTCACCCTTGTTCCTTCTGCCCCTCCAATGAACACTGTAAGAAATGCCAAACCAGAGATGGCTTAAGCACCGCAGCCCTCCAGCCATGACATTGGCTACTGTCACACTACCCATCTCCTCTCATTCTCTCCAGCACCTCCTCGGCAGCACCCCAAATGTCCCTGCTCTCCAGTCACACCTCTGCCATTACAGTCTGCCACACTCCTGCAAAACCCCACCCTCCACATCTTGCTGGGAGCTCTGCAACCATATGCTGCAATTGATTTATTAGTCAAAATTTCCCAAGGGAGCACGATGTACACATCTGATGCCCCTGCATTGGAGTTTCTGAGTCACAGGTAGTGGAGAAATGTGTGAAAAAAAAATCATCACGTATTTTGTTGGCAAAGAGCTTCCTGTGGTGCATGCAGCGTAAGTTGCTCGCATGCACCACTTATCCCACTATGTCTGTAGAATAAATTACGCTCCAGAAATTTGCTCTCAATGGCCTCTTTCAGATAGTAGCAATGAGTAAGATAAAATCTGCCACTTTATGTCGTCACACTCGTCGAGTACAGATTTAGTAATAGTAATACTTATCTTTTATGTCGCACTTTACATTTTCCAGTCGCTGCACAGAGATTAATTAATCAGCTAGACATACATAAGACAGGCCTGAAGCACATATTGGAGGACTGACAGATGCCTACACTGCTGTGAAAGCACAAAGGCGACCACCTGACCCATGCAGGCGCAGGTATGTTTAGTTGGAGTGAGACACAGGCATGAGCCCTGCAATCTGATCAGATTTAAGTGGGACCACGGGAGCTCTGAGGCTTTGCTTGTCTCCTCTCCACCCACTGAGAAAAAGAAATGTAAGCATTATCAACCATTCTGCTGCACATCCTACAAACCCTCTCTTGTGATTAGAGCAGTTATTGACTCGAACACTGGGAAACGCAAAACAAAGACAAATGGATTTGCATCCCGCTTTTCATTAATGCTTGCTGCCTATGGCACCCCATTGAGATTTCCCTTTGCCATGGCTTAAATGTCCTCCTGCCTGTGCATTCCCAACTCTTGCTGGGCTTGTTCTGAAATCTTTCTGTGTGGTGGAGAAAGGAGGATAGTGTTTCTGACAGCAATGTGAGCAGGCCCCACCACACAATAGCTGTGCTATCGATTGACAATGCTCATCCAAACTGGCTGCCCAGCTGGTGTTACTGCTGCTGCTGGAGCACTTCAGACATACTTTCTGAATTAAGCCAAACCTGGATAATTGTGAGTCGGAACCAACTCAAACATAAGCCAGCAGATGAGGGATCATGTTGTTCACTGAATTACTCGTGGACAGTAAAGAAAAGCATTTACAATGGAGGGCTGTTGCCCTCCAGACAGGATGCTTGGCTAGCTGAGCAGCTCAGGGGTTTGTGAGAGCATGAAGTTTTGTCTCAGACTGAGTTTGTGCAGCTCTTCTTGCCCTAGTCATTGCCCAATGTGCGTGGTGACTTGTGCTCAGGACATTCCCAGCATTACATCTTAGCTTGACATAAACTAAAAAAAAAAAAAACAACAAACAAACCCAAACAACAAACCTACACAAGAAACTGCTGACATTTTCATACACAGGGACTTTCTTTCTTGACATCCTCCTTCCTGATATCTTCAGAAAATGTAGGAAGGCATTAATATGCGCATGTGGGATTACTTCTACCCTTATGCCTGTCATATACTTGCTATGTGAAGAAAAATCTTACGCTCGGTATGTGTAAGGTGCTTGGATAAGCTAAAGCCAAAGCATTCATGAGACTGCAACACTGGTCTTGAAAGCATCAGTTGAATTAAAAGTCAAAAGAATTTTAGAATTAATAAATGTGGGGCTCCTTTTATTTGTCTTTCGGTTTCTCAGTCCATAAGTCATAATATCAGGATATTTATACACAGCCAAAAGGACTAGGAGTCCAACAGTTATTTGAAGTGAAAGATGAGATTCTCCCATAAAAATAAAAAGAGCTGGCCACACTGCAATGAGACATTAAATTTTCTATGTTCTGACACTGTGCATGTTTACGTTTGTATTCATGAAACTATCATGTATTTAATTACAGAGGCACTTCTCTCATCCACAGACGTTTTCACATCTTGCATTTATTCTGCTGAAAGTGACAGAGCCTACAGAGTTGCCCTGAGCTCTTTGCAAAGCCCAGTGATGCTGTTTATGGAAATTGGCGAGTTTGCACTGAAACCAGTGTTTAGGCACTTTAAACTGTACTGTAAGGAGACTTTCTGGTGTTCTGGGTGCTTCCTCAAATACATATCTCCTCCTGTTTCCCAGCACTCAGACACACCTGCCATGCAAGTTAGAGATCTGAGTCATGGAGCTGGCAAATTGCTTTTGTCTTGGTGTTTCTGAATTCTTCTTCGTCTTTGGAGTGAGGAGATGAGTGTGTGCTGCTGCAATACGAAAAATAAAATGTTAAGTGCCAAAAAGTCTCCAAAAGAAAAATACTGGATTGTAAACATACGTTCTTGCTGTGTCCCCCACTCTCCCCTTCGCTTAACCCTTGTGACATGTGATGTAACACTGAGACTTGAGACCCAGAGCCTGCCTGTGACCTGAGTCATGGGCAGCTGCCTGCACTTCCTGGAGAGGGGAACACTGAGGAACGCAGACCAGCTCAGCCCCTGCAGCTCTCAGGAAGGCACCTTGGCCTTGCTTTGCTCTGTGAAGGTGAGCAGCTCTTGGAGCCCCAGGAACTTTTATATCAGTGCAAGTCCCCAGTGCTCGTCCTGCATATGCTGGATCCTGACATCAGGAGGAGACACAAAGGGCTGGATCCAGGACACTCTGCATTCACAGGAGCTGATCTAAAGCATTGTCAGAGCTATCAGGTAGACAGTTTTAGTTTTTCACCATGTAGCTGATGCCTTGTTGTATCTGGGTGTTCAGAGGAGAAGCAATCATTTTTTCTGAGCTTGCTTTAATCATGACTGTTGTTGTGGACAAAGGATTAAAGCATGCATGTGGGCCTGTGACATGACATTTTTTCAGACTGAGAGCCCCAAATCAAAACTCTTCAGGTTATATTCAGAAAAGACCATGTTGCAAAGTTGTTTCATGTATGAAAAAAATCAAACCCTCAAAACCAGAGGATGACTTTTAGAAGTATCACCATGTTTCAACTGTGTCTAGCAGGAATAAAATGTTTCTTCCCTCTTTTCCCCCTATTATGAATGCTCCCCCCAAGACTGTCAGTTAGATTTTGTAAAGTCCTTATTATCACACTTCACTACATATCACAATGAATGAAGAGTGCTGTGCAAACACTGCAGATATCTTTTCTTTATTACAGCTGCAGCCACTCCCCAAAGACATTATTAATGTCCATGGCTCTCATAGAGAGGCAGCGTATGCTGGCATCTGATTGCTATTCAGATCAGCACCCTCCCTCCGTCTGTCTGTGAACCAACACATTAGTAGGTACATAAAGGGCTCTCGCTGTGGGCTGAACAAGTTCCTAGGGCCCTCGTCATGAAAAGATAATGGCAGTGTGATTGCCAAAATTTTGTGGAAATTGTGCTAAGTCAAAGCAAAATAAAGCCAAAGGTAAAGGATTCATTTTTCCTGGGTGGTTTATTATTTATCACTGCTCAGCAAACCTCTTTGTTCTTGCGTGTGGCAGTTACTCTCCATTTATAGCTCACTTGGGTGTATAATTCAAAAAGAAGATATGTGGTGGATTTTAAGAATGTAGGGGTAAGTCTCATTCCCTGGACCAGGCCCAAGCTTGACAAGGGGTAGCTATATGAGAAATGAAGGATAAAAAAAGCATCCTGCAAAGTCTACAGCAAAGACTGCCTTGGGATTTCTACAAGAAGAAACCTCATGTGTGGAGTCAACATCCAGAAGTATTTCATGAAGCAGAAAGGCTCCTGTCCTGCCAAAGACAGAGCCGTCCACCAGCAGTTTTGAATTACACATTGGATTGTGGCAGGAGCAATTAAGCAGCCACAAATGGCAGCACCCATGAACAGGACCTGGGTAAGATCTGTGGGCCTGCCTTCCCTGGGGCCACACAGTTCTGTGCATGGCACAATGACCATCCACCACTCCAGCCTCATGCCATCTGCTTGAATCCATGATAAATGAATTTGTGATAAATCAGACTCCATAATATCCTACTCTTAAGCCTATGTTTTTTTGATAGGAAGCAAGCAGCATGCCCGTTAAATGTCCATTCAGCCTGGAAAAGAAGTAAATACCTATCTTCTTATGATGCATTTGTATCCTTGGAGGTATGGTAAAAGAAAACAAAAAGATGTCTAGCAGTGAAGACCTAAGCGAGGAGATTTGATTAAGGCAGGAAAGCTGGCATTCACACGAGAGAATCAGGAAGAGACAGCTGCCTGAGGAAACAGAAGAACATAAATGCCCTGCTGTCTTGTTCCCAACTAATCACAGGTAGCCACAGGTCCCTCATAACAGCAAACCTCCAAAATAAGTTACTTCCTGCAGATATTGCAAGACAAAAGTAGCGTATGGCTATGTACATGCATCCCATGGGCACTCAAGGGGTGGCTCTTGGAAAGACAAATGTGACCAAAATTGTCATCTGGTGACAGAGCCCACAGAGAACAACTGAGAAAACTGATTTTTCAGGAAAATCCATCTATATACATGAGACATGCAGAACCGCGTTGCATGTGAGTACATAGTTGTGGTCCTTACAGGATGCGGAAGAAGCCCACATCCATACGTCTGCAACAATGCATTTCAAAATAAAACCAGGCATTGAAACTGGAGAAGATTGGATGAATACCCCTTCTTCTCTATTGACAGATGCCATGCATTCATCATTGAATATCTTTTTATAACAGGCCCTCAGACCACACATAGATCAAGAAAGAGAAAAACTGTAGTAGCTTCTCTTTTCTCGAGCCCTCATAATAAGTACTAACCATGAATATCAGCCTGGACCTGCTTTGTCTCTTTAACGTACATAGGAAGCCAAGCTCTACAATTTCTTGGTGTAGTAGTATCTCTGCCCAGCTTTGGGCATCGTGGCACTAGAGCTTCACATAGTGTAAAAAGCTTAACAAGAGCACTGTTTTTCTCCTCACTGCCTACTTCCATGGCATAGAAAGCCAACTGCAGTGCTGGTGGAGGTTACCTGTTGTGCTGTAGAGAGAGATGTGCTTTATGAACATGCTACCCCCTGGGGCTGCCACCTCATGCCCATGGCCTCTGAGTCCCATGAAGCTGTGGACTTAACCCTTGTCATGGTCCACTCAGTGGACTTGTGATGATTCGGTTACTGTGATCTCGAAGCACAAAAATTAAGGCTACCAAAATGCCAAGGGGTTATACTTCAATCAAGCAGTGTAACTTTATTATTTTGCCTGTAAAGCAGCACGTGATAGACAGAGTGCTGGAAAGGGAAAGAAAAAGTAAAGTAAAAGGGAGGAAAGAGGATTAGAGCTACTACCACGGGTCCAAGGCATCTCTATGGTGCCAGGTCCGAAACAGGGTCCTGCCAGTCCTCGTCGTGACCCTTCGGTGGGGAGATCTCCCTGAGGTTTTGTTCAGAGTCATCTTTTATGCGAAGCAACAGCACCTCGCTCCTCCTCTCCCCCATGAATTGCAGTCAATCTCCACCTTCTTTTTGCAATCCAGACTTAATTGCGCAGGCCCAAAAAGTTCCTGCTTAACTTGCCAAAACTTATCTGCGCCTGTGCCACCTCGTGTTTGGGGGTCTTTTACTTCCTCACATCATCTTCCTCTCGTGTCCGCTGGGTGGCTCCACGAACCTCTGTGCATGCTTCTCTTCATTGGCCTCAGAGGCAGGAAGGAGGTGGAACAAGTGTGGTTGTGGCAGCAGGTGAAATCCATCTTCTGGACAGCAGCTATGCAGTAATCCCAGGTATTTCAGAACAGCACAGTACTCCCTGTACCACATAGTTCTTTCTCTCCGGGTGTGAATTTCTTGGTATTGCTCCAAGTCTCTGATGGTAATGTTGAGACAAATACTGTTCTTAGGATCGGCTCTTACACCCCCTCACTTGCTTTCCTTCCAAAGGAGGATGGAAAGGCACACTGCTGTGCAGATTTCCTTCTATCCATTCTGGATGTTATGCAGCAAGAAGCACCATTACAGGGAAGCTGAAAGTTGCAATGAGATGTGGCAATGACCTGGTTCCCTGTAACATTGCAGGCTGTCAGGGCAGAGACGCAGACAGCAGATGCTTCAGATGGTGACTCACTTAAAATATCCAAGCTAGATATCTGCTTTTTAGCAAAGGCAGATTTTTCCCATGACCCGTTCTGCACCAGTATTAAACTACCTCTTCTCCTCCTCAGTGTATCGAAACATGGACCCATGTGAATCCAGGAAATGTGAAAAACCTGATTTGCCTGCTTTATGACAAAGATGCTTCTAGGTGCTACCAGCAAGTAGATAGAAGTATTGGACAGAGAACATTTTCATTTGTAACACATTACATTTGCTTTTAAAGGCCTTATAAATCTTCTTCCCTTTTGTTAAGCAGCACAGATGCACAAAAGTGACCTCATACCCAAGGATGACTCATTTTGACAGAATTCTTCATGCTGTAAGTAAAGATCTACCCACATTTCTAAACAGAAGTAAGCAACACACAGATTGAGGTGTTATTTGTTCATAATATAAATTACAAAAAAAAACACCAGGCCCTCTTGGAAAATGATTTTGTTCAGAGAATAATGTATTTTCATAGAGATTTTTTTTTTTGTTGGGCGTTTCTGTACAATTATTTGACCATGTGTATTGTGGCTGAGTTGCACTTAAAATTGATACTTTCCAAAATGGCGTCTCATTACTGGTGATTCATTGGAGAGGTGCTGCGGTGATAATTAGTGTTTTATGGGTGAATGGGCTACACATTCTTTAAATAGTCCACTTCCCTAACAACGATTTATTTAAGTGGTTGGTTTCTGGTAGTCATGTAAATAAATACATGCTAATGGAACATAGTGATAGTGCTTCTATTGACAGGTTTCTCTGTCTTACCATAAAGCAGCTGAAGAACTAAATCTACATATACAAATCCATAATGGTTAGGGACTTTTATGTGTTTTCGCAAGAGCAGTTTTGACTGAATGCACAAAAAGATGCAAATTTCTCATCTCCTTCAATTTTTACCTCCCAGGCTGGCTTCAAAGCTTACTTTTTAACTTAGATATTTGGAGAGACTGATGTCGGATGAACGAACACTACGATGCATCTGTTGACAGCCTACTGCTGTTTCAGAGGCTGGCTTCCCCCTCCCACCCCATTAACACACTTTGTCTGCAAAGTGTTCTAGATGCTTTTGAGCAATGCCCTACCAAACCAATTCTGCATGGTCAATAAAAGCAGGGATTTTAATAGTGACTGTAGTGGGGAGGGGGGCAAAGAATGTGACACATCCTGTCCTTGATGCTTCTGCTCTGGTGGCTAAGGTCACCAGCCCCAAGTACTTGTCACCACTGCTTTACTGGGAGTTACTGCCCCCTGAATTTACCAGCTGAGCTATCCATGTGAAAATGAGCCAGAAATGGCTAAGTCAGCTTTTGAGGCTGGCGGGGGTTAGAGAGTGTACACAGGAGCAGAGAACAGGCAGGTCCAAGGGTGGCAGAAGCCGGGCATCTTCTTTGGGTAGAACAGCTGCTGACAGAAAAAAAAAAATATATATATATATATATATATATAAAAAAATAAATCAGCTGAACCAGCAGCTTGGCAGGTTTTGTACCCCAGCTCTGGGACCCCTGCCCTGGATCCATGCAAACCTTGCCTGAGGACTTGTGGGAAAGGGTGCAGTGAGCGGAGATGGCACAGCTCTTCCACTCTGTCATCCTCTGATCACCATGAGACAGCCAAAATAAGGGCTCACAAGCAGTCCTCATTCAATTAGTTCGAGAAAAAATGCAAATAAGCTCAACAGTAACAACAACAAAAACCCCAGAATTTTTCTGATGCAATTACGGTGCCTATAAACACAACTTGTGCTTCAGTCTCACAGTCTATATTCCTTCTGGAAACTCCCAAGACATGCATAATCTTATTGAGCAAAATCTTATCCTCACGTAAGTAATTAGCAAAACTCCTACCCATTTCTTCAAGCAGAATTTTGCACATCATGAGCAGTTTTTGTTTGAATCCAGAATTCAAGCTTGAATACATGAAATTAGGATAGATTCTTATAGCTGTAATAAAAATATATGCAAGTACATTCATATACTTGGAAAAAAAAGAAATAAAGGAAGGATATTTGCTAATCGAATACATAACAGTTTACATCTGCTAGTGTAGTTGCAGGGAATTACACCAGATGTTGAAAATCTGTCATCTTTTACTTTGAAAGATATTCTTTCAGTGTCTGTAATCCAGTGTGTCGATGAAAATATGTTCAAGAGTAAATTTCTTCCTTAGCATTATAAACTTCTTGTGACAGGGTGGCTGAGTCATGCTTGTCTGCATTGCTTCAGATTTTCTACATTCCTTCAGCCAGTCTTAATTCCCCACAGACATCAAAAGGAGCAGTTCCTTGGTCGTGCCAGCCAGGAGGGCACAAAACAGCTTTCAAAGCCTGGCAGGCCGAGTCAGATGTCCTTCCCCTTAGTTTGTCACAAACTTGTATTCTCCCCAGGGGCGGAAAGGTGTTTCTTTCTTGAGATGAGGATGGTAGCAGACTCTTTTCATTGCTCTCTTTTAAAGCCTAAGATGTTTGGTGAACATGCCCCCTATCTAGATGGAGGAACACGGAGAAAGGCCAGAGACTGGCTATTTTAAGATAGGTTAAATGTTAAGGCCCTATACCTCAGCTCACTGCAAGATACCAACATATCTTTGAAGGTTTCAAACCACGGGACTCCATATGGTCCATGACTCTTTGGTTTCTCCCTCCCAGAGTTAATTATTTGAAAACTCAATACTTTAACCAGCATTTTCTTGTAAAAAAAAAAACCAAACCTTGTTGTAATTGTGCTGTTTGAGTAACATACAGAGAAATTTTGCAGAAATTTGGAGATGGTGAGACAAACAGCAATTATTGTCAAACAGACCTCAAGATAGAAGCACTCATGCTCAGACACAGTAAAGTCCTTGCTTGCAGACAATCCATTGGCCCCAGCCACATCCCAGGTGCCAAATACAACATTATGTCTTTCAGTAGCATTTTCTGTTATTTTTCTCATCACTTAGGAAGGGGAGCAAGCAGCATGAAAGAGCTCAGCCTAGAAGAAGCATGACCACCTTGACCACAGCAAAACTAAGGATGTTTTTAAGCATATGCATAGGTGCTGAGAGATGCTGGGTCACTTGAGCAGAGATGACTGCCCTCCTTGCAGGGTCGCCTAACAACTCCCTGACCCACTTTGGGGTCTGTTGTGTGCAGGCCCCAGAGATGCCTATCTCAGCTCTTCTCCAAACATTGGTAAAGAAACCTGACAATCTTTCCTGACAGCCTCCTGCCATAGCAAGGCAAGACTTGTGTTATACATAACCTACACCATCTTTGCTGAAACCTCGGTCCATTTTTTTTGTCTCCTCTGTGAGACATGAAGGGCAGATTAGCTGTCTCTCCTAAGACTAAAACACACTCATTTCTGTCAGACTTGGGTAACAGGTTGTGTTTTCTTGTCTTTGCCTGTTTCAGTGGTCTCTTCTGAGTTGTCTCCAGCTGGGTCTCACCTTTCTTCAAGTGCAGTACCCCAAACCTGACATAGCCTTCCAGCAGATACCATGCTAGTGCTTAACAGAGCTAAAATGTTACTTTACATACTCTTCTGTACATGTAGGAATATGAAGTTTATCATTACAGCATGGCACAGTAGACTTACATGCAGTCTACAGTTTCTAGATTTTTTGATTCATAGATTTATTTCTTTTCAGAGCTGGTCCTTATCTGGCGTTTGCCATTTATACTTTGGACATTTTCCTGTTACATTGCATATTTTTACTTCTTCTTTTTTTTTTTTGAGAGGGTCATATCTCAGATACCTCAAGCCATTTGAAGCCTGCTCCCAGCACCGTGGAGGGTACTTGCCACTTGCTGCTGTCTATAAATGCGACAGGCTCATTCTTGAGTCCATAATTGGTGCCATCAGCTTTGCTGCCAAAGGCGCTGAGAAATCACAGGGCCACAGTGGCCTCCCACCAAGCCCTTCTTGACTAAAACTTCCATTTTGATAATGAGCTAATCACCAGTACTTTCTCAGTAGTGTTTTCCAGCCTGTGTTGTGCCCACCATGTAGTAGATCTGTCTAGACCACACACTCGCTGAGCTTGCCTGTGAGCACTCTGCAGGAGACGTTGTGACCAGACATGCATTTGCTTCTGTCAGCGAAATCTGTCACCTTGTCACATAAGGAAATAAAACCGTTTTGACAAATCCATGTTGGCAGCTACTCCTTCTCTGCTGTCTTCCAGGTGTCTGATTATTTGCCTCAGCATTTTTTTCAGGAACTGGTGTTGTGCTGATGGGTGTACACTTCCCCAGAGGCTCTTGCCTCCTCTCCTTAATGATAGGCACCCTACCTCTCCTTTTACAGTCCTTCAGAAGATGTGGAAAGAGCTCAGCATTTGTGAATTCTTGCAGAAAATCACCAATGGCTCTGAAATTTCAGCCCCTGCTCCCCCCCAGTCCTTTGAGTATCTTAAGATTTAGATCAGGAGGTCTAGACAAATTTCCAAGCACCATTTTTATTTAGAAAGTATGTGTTAACCTGGTGCTTTTAACTTGGTTGGAGGGCTTGTTTGTTTTCAGTGTTATATTAGTTACATAAATCTCTTTTTTATGTTCCTGCATGAAAACTTTTCTGTCGACTAAGACTGTATACAAAGACTGAGTCACTTCCTTTGAGGTACACTATGTTAAAACATGGGATGAGTGTCTGAGATCTCCATTTTGTTGTGAAGAGCTAAAATAAAGAAATCCTCCAAGAGCAGCTGGCAGAAAATATTTGTAATGAGAGCTGCCAACTACTAGAGGAAAGTGGCTTATTTATACAGGGGCACCACTGAGACAGACTGAAGAGACAGACTGTGTTGGATTTAGAAAACGAAAATCACTCGAGTGGACTAGGCTATAAAAACTATATCATGTAAAAAATGAATCTTTTAACCCAGCAGCACCTGCATCTGGCAATCTCATTCATGCCTTCTGCAGGAGATAAACCTTCTTGGTCTATCAAATAAACCCCATAATTGCATTGCTTAAGTAGGATATTAAGTGGCATCATATTAAGCCATTACATGACCCTTGTCATCATCAGCCCTGCCAGGCAGTGAGGAGAGCTGTTGCTCCCTGCTGTTTTCTCTGAGTATCTATCTAAACATACTGTGGTAATTAGAAATGTCTAAATAAAGTCCTTCCCAGGATTACAAGGGCTGAATGGAATAAACCTTTCTTTCTGGTGGCTATAATGCCCTTACCCACTGTTGCTGTGTGCGCATGCATCCTGGCCAGCATCCCTCATTTGATATGATCCAAAGCTCTATGGGATAAGAAAGCAAAGAGGTTCAAAGGCAGCATCCTTTTCCTCTTCTGATTGATGGAGCCTCTGTCACCGGTGAAGAGGATCTTTCCACAAGGCTTGAAAGACAAATCTGCTATTTCCCTCTGCTTCACTCCTTTATGCCTTTCTCTGAAGAGAAACCTGCAGGCTTCAGATGCCAGTTTCATTCTAGGCATCCTTCCTAATTACCTGAACTGCCATCATTAAATGCAGCACATATATTGATCACTACCATGAACGTTGCCTTTCTAATATTCAGTGACTGTGGATCAAACTGTTCCACAGATGTGGTGTTCAATGACAAGGTATGTTTGAGTGCACCCCACAGATTTCTCTTCCTTATAGTAACTGTAACGGAATCAGAAAAATATCACTCAAGCTTCTGTCCTTTAGGTATTATCTAAGGTAATACGACTGGTTCATGTGCACTACTGGGCACCTAGTCCAGCGAAAAATTTCAGCTTCGGGTGGGAGAAGCCCTTTGCTGACCATGAAAGGTGTTCGGGAACACACTCCCAGACTGGATTGTCTCCCAGATTTAGGATACAGATGGGCTGGGAAGGTTTATGTTCATTTTTCAGAGCACCAGTTTTAGCATTTGTCTTTCACTTAATCGTGTTTCAGGGGAATATTTCTTCACTTTCCACAGAAAGACCACCACAAAAGGATTTCCAGCTCTGTGCTATGCTGCCATTCCTGCTCTTCTCTCACTCTCAAGATTTACACCTCTGATGTCTGGGCTCAGGTGCTGCTGTGCTTTCCAGCAACTGTAAAAAATGTTCACGAGCAACCTCACAAGCAAGCAGTACTTCATGTCACTGCCAAGTTATTACGGAGGTGGACACAGTTCGCAATAACAATTTTTTTCACAGGAATAAGTCACTGTTATCAATGATATTTGTCAAAAGGGAGGTTTAATGATTTTAAGATACATAAGGAGAAATAGAAGTTGTCCACTTCAATAAACAAAAGCAGCCTTAATCTTTATAGCCAAGGATCAAAGCACAATGGGTTGAGACATGTCAGTACTACAGATAATTTTGCCTGAACTATTTGATACAGTCACCTGAAAAGGGCTTGTCTGGGAGGTATTTTGGTCATAACGCACTGCCTGTTAACAACTTATTCCCTCATTCCCCTCTTTCATGACTGCATTGTATTCTAGGTTGGGAGGATTCTGTTTTAGCCATGACATGGTCCAAATTATACGAAGCACTACAAAATTGGGCCAATATTTTACCATGCATACAGGGCACATCTTTTGATAGCAAGAAAAGTCACACACCACTAAAACTTCTCAATGCTTGGCCGTGTAATTTATCCACATAATTGCCTAAATGGGTGCACAATTGCTGCACGTTCCTAGCAAGCCTGGGAAGGGATGTCAAGGTTAGGTTAACTGGTAATTTTCTCGACTTTTTAGACCAGAACAGCTATTCCAAAAAAACCACACTTCAATAGCTGCTCTGGAATAGCTCAAAAGATGGCTTTACTTTCCTGAAAAATATTATTTCTCCTGAATAATCATGGCTTTCTGGAAATACAGTGGCTTTTCTTCAAATATCATAACCTAGTGGGAACTACTCTAAAGCAGCTGTTGGGAGGAGATGTGTTCTGCAGCACTTATTATAGCCAATTTGCTCAGGTAGAGAACATCAGTAGAGGTGTGGACTAGAAATGCTCTTGGGCCAACTTACCTGCAGGTTAAGGAGCAATTTACTTCGATATGGAGTGGAAGACTTTACCCAAGCACTTTCCGTAGGCGCACAATTGATGCTGAAAAAAAAAAAAAAGAGTTTAGTCTATTTTTGTCTCTTATCATCTGTGCCTCAATCATGGTATAGAATTACTCTGGTCCAGTGATTGCCTGCCAGGTAAAGGGCCCATATTCATTCCACCTCCAGGGTTTCCATTAACACAGCAGTTACACTGTCATTTGGGCAGAAAGCCCGAGTCAAAGCACTGCTTCATTTGATCTGCATCTGTCCTAAAGTAATATCCCTCTGCTCTTTCCATCCTGTTTCCTTTTGAGGCAGAGCACTGCTGGTTTTGTGAGGAATGACTGCCTCCATTTGACAGCAGAATACTTTGAAGTAATCATGCTAAGCAGGCAGTGCTGCTGCTGTGAATTACCATCTGCAGCACGTTACTGTGACCTCCCTACTTTTCTTTTCCATTTCATATGAGAACCTAGAAAGGAAAGGCACCCTTGTGTGCATGGTAATCATTCAAATATGCTGCTTTTCAGTGATTCTTTTAAGGTAACAGAAAGCAATTTTGTTGAAGGAAGAGAATGCTCAAATCACACGGATCCCACTCTCCCCTTGTATTCCACACAGTAGAATTTACAGGCAGCCCCTGTATTTCTGGGTGATGGAAAATTTGACATTCCTGAGGTCCCAGTTCAAAGCCAGCCCTTTTTTACCACCAAGTTTTACTGTCGGGATGTCAGGTTGGTGTTTCATATAACCTCACCCTAAAGGAATTTATCGATCTGATACTCTAATGGATGCTTTTACTTCTAGTAACGATTTCACACATTTTTCTCAGTCCGTGCATCTTTTAAGCTAAGAAAAGGCCTCAGCTAGGAGAAGGAGCTGGTAATGTGGTGAGGTTGCTATCCTCTGCCAACCTAAGAAAGGGAAAAATTCAATGCTTATTTATTTATAATTTCTGCTTCAGTACCCTGAGAAAACATGAACAGAACCACGAGCGGGTCCTTGTAAATCCTCCCAATTAAAATGTGTTGATTTGTGAAGGTCATTATTTGACAAGGAGAATGTAGAACAGTCTCAACACCTTTAACATCTAAAATTCCTATGACAAATTTAGGAATGAAAAAAAGTGCTATTTCACTAGATTTATTTTGTAGGACAGATGAGGGATATAATTATGTGGGGAATATTTACTGCAAATGACCTTAGGTTTTTCTCTAAAACAGAAGTGATGCCTCCCTCAGAAGTCCTAAAATGAGGTCTGTTTATCTATTGGTAATGATAACAGTGACCTCTTGTGGAAATTCCTGAAATCTTTTCTTACAATTTGTTTTAACCTGGTTGTGGGTTTGGTTCTGCTTTTGGCATTTCTAATGCATTTGTTACTGTGCCTAAAATAACAATGAATTTAAGATAGTCCGTTCTCCCTTGGCCAAATTTATGACTGGGCCCTTAATTTCAGTGTTCCAGAACTTTAAATTAGAGAGGAGAACACTGCATATAATGTTATTTTGAAAGAGGTTTTAAAAGATAAATGGATGTGCCTTATGTTTAGTAATTAAGCATCCTATTGTACCCAAAAATCACAAACAAGTTCTGGTATTTCCAATTAAAGCCATTACATCAGTTTGAGCAAAAGCATCTTGCTTTTGCTTCCTTAATTAAAATTGCCACAAACCATGAATTTGGGTTTTAATGAGTCAATAACAACCATACCTGGGCTAATAAATTCATCTTTTGACTTCAATGCCTTTTCAGACCTGTGATTACTTCAGATACAAAAGGTATCTTCAAAAAAGTTTTGCAGAATGTTTTGTACCACACCTCTCTTTTTGATTTCCAGCTGGATTTTGTGCCATTTTAGGCTTGGGTTTAGCCCTCATGCCTTAGCTTCTCAAAGTCATAGAGAGATGTCTGGTCTGCAGTCAGCATTCATCAATGTTTAAGCTAAGAGTCTGAAGTTTGTCCCAGAGCAGCTGAGTCTCATCCACACTCTGCTAAAGTGGCTGGCAGCTTTTGCTGGAAGGCAGGATGGATAAACACAGGGCAGAAACATCTAATTGTCACTGGAAGATTTGCCAGACCTCTGTTGTCAAAAACTGTGTACCTTGCAAAAGGTATGCCAAGAGCTAGGAAAAGACTTTTTTAACCTCATAAAGAAAATGAATAGAAGGAAAAGGAGATAGTAGCTAAGGATCATGGAGAGCCTAGGGAAGGTCGTACTTTTCAATAAAGATACTGATGTTCACGAGAGGTTAAATGTGATATGGATAAGGAGACTTAAAACACAGATAGAAGGTCATGGAACCTTATTCACTTAATTACAAATATATCAAATTACCTTACTCCTGAAGGAATAAATGCACACTATCATTTTTTTATGGTGCATGATTGTTGTTTTTTTAAAATTTTTCTATCCGATTAGGAACGTTACCTTCTGAAAACATTATAAGACCAATATTTAAGAAAAGAACAAACTATTTAGGTACCTACAAACCTATCAAACTGATCTGAACAGTGTGTGAGACTTTAGAGCAGTCCTGAAATGAACGTATAAATAAAGACCTAGAGTTAAATGAAGAATGAGATTAAAACCAAGAGCGACTAACCAGACTGCTGCATCTCCTTGGTCTAAGAAATTAGTCAGTCTCATTTGGTTTTGACACAGTTCAACATGGGATCCTAGCAATAAAGGTCAAGGAGATGGTGATGAATGGCCAAATCATAAGGTTTATGGAGTGTATTAGTTGTGAGTTGAAAAGGAATTATGTGGCCAGAGATAGAAAAAAATACCTAGTTTTTTTTCTCAAGGATCAGTCTTCAGGGAAGTCATTCTTCTTCAATAACTCCTGAGGTTTACATAAGAGTGGGAGTATTTTACAAAGCTGAAAGGCATCAGTAGAGAGGAGGACAAGGATATTGTGCCTGAAGACCCAGACCCACGGGACTGAACTGAATGGAAATGAAACTCAACCATGTAAAATATATTTGAGAACTAGCAATGAAAATTTATCTGGAAGATAAGAACTGATGCCTATAAATGTTGAAAGGAGAGAAAGAAAGGGTGAGCTTATCATGATCCGTCACTGGCAAAATCTGCCAAGTACACACCAACCACTAAGGCAAGACGCTTCTTCTGGTCTTTGCTTTGACCAGTCCATACCTGCAGTAGGTAAAGGATCAGTCTCACAATAACGTGAGTCGTCTGAAGGGATTGCAAACAGAATGTCTAGAAGCAAAAAAATAAATACCCCTTCCATATACACCATGGGGCAGACGTAAGCAGCAATTTACATCTGCGTAAAAAAGTGATCTGTTTCATGAACAGCAAATAAAAAGGAGCACACGCGTGGCTGAAATGAGCAGTCATTCAAAATGTGAACCAGTGTTTGTTAATGGAGTTTTGACACGTGCCGTCTGTTTTAGTTATTAGCACTGTCTGAACGATGCCAATGCTATGCAATAATCCCATAATCAGAGGACTTATAGCAAAGGACAGGAGACACAGCAAGCTTTGCAAAATGACGCTGTAGCTGCTTTCTTTATCCAGGGTCTACTTACTAACACAGATAATATAAGGCATAATGTCATCCTTTTAAAAAAAAAAGAAAAAAAAATGCAATATTTCAGCTTCCTGGTGTTCCTCTGTAGCTTTTTTCAATACCTTGTGACATTTAACTGACTGATAACAGATTTTCCCTTTTTTACTTATATAATAACTCCACAGTGAAAATCGCACATGTATAGAAATATGTATTCAGTAAAGTAGATAGCTGATAAACGACCTAACCACAACATATTCATATTTGTTTTTGTACACATTGTACTGAGCTTTGTGAAACTGGGACACACAGTACTTAAAACATCATACTACACCAGGAGACCATATTCCATTACCATTTCACATGGGAGAGGAAGGGAAAAGAAAACAAAACAACTCACTGTTCGTTTTCCTTGGTATTATTTTTCTGCAATTACTTCTTAACATTCATCACTTAATATGATTTCAAAATTTCCACAACTCTCAAAACCTCTCTCTCAAATTTCAGAAACAGCAGCTTGGCAACAGCACATCCAGGGGATCAGCATTTTGCCTAGGGAGTGTTACTATCCCCACAGCTTTTGATGGAACCCTTTTGTCATTAATCCAAGTCTCTAGCCTTCAGATGTTTAATGCACTTGTCTTTAAAGTGATGCACAGCCATTTACAGTAATATAATTGTCCTCATGGAAGATGTCTGAGACACAAAGTTCTCCTTGAGAAAAGAGGGTGAGACACACCATCCCTGTGATTCCCGGGCTAAATTGCTCCACTAGCACGTGGCCAGTATAACGCTGCTGCACCTCCAGAAAACACTCATTTGTCAGAGGAGAATCAGCACGTCCCTCTGCTTGGCAGAAGAGTGAAGGAAAAACAGTCATAGCCTGGGAAAGTGAAAAGGAGAGATGCAACAACAGGATTACCAGGCTCCCACATGAGAGCCTACAAAGACAAAACCAGTACTGATTCACTCACCAGTCCAGAAGCCAAATACTGCTCGGGTCATGCTGACCTCCCTTCCCCAAAGGCAATGTGTCTGCAGAGAGAAAACAGTGGTACAACATGTAATTGCTGCTCCTGTGTCTGGAACACCTGCTGGTGCTCAGGGAGTCAGTCTAGGCTTATAAGAGGTTCCCGTGGGAGCAAAAGAGGGGAAAAAGAGTAGAATTAGGGCAGAGGAAGACAAGGAGAGTTGTCCAACTGTAAGACACAAGAAGGGAAGTCTTGTTCATAGGTACTGAGGACAAAAACCACCCCTGATGCTGCCAGCATTTACAAGGTGTGTGATGCTCTTCTTTGCTCTCCTATTTAGCTTGAAAATTGCAGTGTGATCTTTCCTAACAAGAAAGAGACCAGGCGCAGGCAAGGCAGGAGAGGAGCTCTGAGTGCCTCATCAAGTGGTCTGAGCACAAGATGAAAGCACCAAAAGCCCAGACTTGCTGTCAGATTGCCTGATACAGTCGGTGCTGGGTCACAGCAACAGCCAGGCCCTTGTTGTGTACCATGGCGATTAGTCATGCTCTGAGGGAACAGAATGACATGACAGATTTACTACTAAAACAAGTAGTTCTCAGAGCTCTCAAAACCACCCCAGCCTAGTTTTCTCAATATTTGTTTCTGCTGCTTGATCACCAGTATCTAAAAATGGAGATTTTTCCTTAGCAGGAACTGGAATTGGAATTAAGGACATATCTGTCCTTTGTTTGGCCACCAATTTTCATCAAAGTTGCAAGAACTGAGACTCCTGTATTGCTGGGAAATCTTGCTGAAATCACCAAGTGGCTTAAAATTTTGTGGTGCAAAAGATTGTTTCTCCAGTCACAAGACCTCATGGAGTCCCACTGATGCTGTCATTGCTGGCACCGACACTCGAAGCCCTCTAGAAAGAACGGAGGGATTATTTAATATTTAGCACTCTTTGGGTATATTTTAACCACAATAATAAGCAGCCATTGCGACATAACACAGTGGTTCCATCCCAGCAGTCTGCAGCATGAGGCAGGATAACGTTTTTACCTCCCAATAGCTGTAGGGAGAGGAAGCTGGTTTCAGTCATCTGGCACAGAGCTCTTACTGGTGTGGCTGAAAGCAGAGGAACAGCCTTTGCATCCAGGCATGGTTTCCTATCTGAAAATCTAGCAAGAGAAAGGAAGCATTAAAAGGAGCGTCAGTGTCTCTTTCCGGAAGAAATTGGGAATCAAGTTGCTCTGTTGGCTGCTGAGTAGGATGCATGGATGCATGCAGGTTTGAAGGGCTGTTCCCAAGCTGCTTCTTGAGAACTCGCGGGGCACTCCTTGTTCCAAGGAGAAAAGAGCTGAACTTTCCCAAAGTACAAATATTACACTAAAACTTGCAGAGAGACACAGATCATACAGTCTATAACTGTCTACACAAATGTACCTAGGAAAAACACATCTGTACAACCCTCGAAAGCATGAACTTATTGGCAGGGACAGAGACAGTGGGACACAGTGCAGTGTGAAGGATTGCTGTAGGACTCTTCCCCCAGTGCCTGGAAGTGGTTAAAGAGCAGATTAAGGGTGAGGCCCTTGTGTCGGCTGAGTGCAGTGCAGGCAGCAGGCTTTTTGTCCGTGCAAGAGCCAAGAGCTAAGCCAAGGTGAGAGAAGATGGGGTGACAAGTCAACCTGGTGTTCCTGTTAAACGATATGCCACGAGAGAGCTGGGTAACCACTGGTAGCCAAAATAAAGGCTTACTGTGGCCATAACAACAGCTACGCACAGCTCAGCTACAAGTAGCTCCGTGACCTGCTGTTCACGAGGAGCTGGAGCGAGTGAAGGAGTGTGGTAAGTCAGGTGGGGATGGCAGTGAGGTGGCTCAGCAAAACAACCCAAGTTCTGGCTTCTTTTCAAAGTCCTTCCACACCCCTCCTTGCCCTCCAACTCCTTTGCCTGCTACTACAGGAAAGAGAGAGAGGGACAGAAAAATGTAGGGAAAGAAAAGCAGGGAAACTTGGCAAAGAACTGCCAGATTTAGAAGATTTTGGAAGGAAAGCACTTTGATGAATCATAGAACATTTTAGTTTGGAAAAGACCTTTAAGATCATCAAGTCCAACCTTTAACCCAGCACTGCCAACTCCATTACTAAATCACGTCCCTAAGCACCACATCTACCCATCTTTTGAACATCTCCAGGGATGGTGACTCCACCACTCCCCTGGGCAGCTGTGTCAGTGCCTGACAACCCTTTAGATGAAGAAGTTCATCCAGACTAAACCTCCCTGGTGCAACTTGAGGCCATTTCCTCCTGTTCTATCACCTTTCAGGTAGTTGTAGTGAGCGATAAGGTCTCCCCTCAGCCTCCTTCAGGCTAAACAGCCTCATGTCCCTCAGCCGCTCCTCTTAAGATTTGTTCTCCAGACCCTTCACCAGCTTCATTGCCCTTCTTTCACATGGTCCAGCACCTCAATGTCTGTAAGTGAGGAGCCCAAATCTGAACACAGAATTCAACATGCAGCCTCACCAGCATTGAGTACAAAGGGAATGATGGGTCATACTGTGGTATCATCCAAAGACCTCTCAGGATGTGAGGAAGAAAATAGAGTAAAGCAGAAAGTCTGTAGACAGGAGGAAAAGAAGATCTACAAGGCTAAATGTTCTGATTTCTTAAATCACAGTAGATGTATAACATGTAGTTGTTGAAAGAGATAGTTATTCCACAAGAGCTTTTTCTTCTCCTTATATTCTTCCTTAGGTTATGAATAGCTCTGTCTCACTGGCCTGCTTTGGGTAGGCTGGGAAAGAGGGGAAGAAAGGCGTCAGCCTGCAACTGGTGGTGGGAACATGGGATCCAGAGGAAGGGCAGAAGAAGCATCCAGCAGATGATACGGGCCAGAACAAAGCCAGGCTAAACAGAGTGAGACCAGGGAGCACCTCTGATGCTCCCAAACACAAGTGAACAGTCAAGTATTGCTACAGTGCCTAACTGGTAAAAGCAGGACTGCTTGCTGACAGTTGATGCTCCTAAAGCTCGGAAGTGACCTCTCAGCTGCCACATTCCTACAGTGATTTGAAGGTGATTAAAATGCATGGTTTTAGTGTAATTAGCATCTGTATTTTGTGGCCACTTTCCTCACAGATAGCAGAAACCTCTCTAATTCATTCTAGTGCTGCAGGCAGATTGCTCTCTACCATCTGTTCTGCTTTGCTAGCTGTTCAGCTTCTTAAACCTGTGGGCAGAGGAAACGGCAAAATTGTCTGTTGAATAAAAAAAAAAAAGCTTAAACTATGCTTCTATCACATCATGAAAACTCCACTGCCAGCAGAAACATCTTTGACTTATTCTGGCAAAGACCGGCATGTAAGGCAAACAATGGCATTGATCCAGCTGCCTTTGGGGTTGCCTGGCTACTTGGTTCATTTGGGCCTCCATGAACCCAGCACAGACCTTGTATATGGAGATACCTTTTTTCTTTTGCTAATGCTGAGTCATTCAGGGTTCTATGGGTGAAGGCCAATCATGAGGAATTACAGGAGAGATCTGAGAGAGAGAATGGCCGACCTGGACTTTCTGGTCTGGTAAAGTTTTATGTCATCACTAACAGCAAAAGGAAAGTGGAAAAAAAAAAAGAATAGATGGTGGGCCTAGAGGAGGAATGCCTTCCCTCCCTGGCTCAGCTCCTGGTGCCTCCTCTGGATGCCTCAGTTCCTGTATCAGAAGAGAGAAATGGTGAGCCCTTCAGGCCATCTGCTCATGACTTCTTATAACAAACTACCTTCACCATTCCATCATCTTCCACCTGAACTGTAAACAGATTAAGCCCCTACACTTTACCGTCAATCTTCCAATACAAAGGCTAGAGAGCACAAAGGGAAGCTACTAAGATCCTAGTCCAACACAAAAAGTAGTCCTTCAGACAGCCTTCAGCCTCCTTGCAGACATTCTCATCAAACAAGCCTATGGATACTGAAAGCTCCCATGGTTTCGAAGAGGTGCCAAAAAAATATGGAAGTAATAGCTACTGTGGGCTCTGAAATACAGACATCACATCTGGCTCAGGAAGTCTCTTTGGTGCTGGAGGCTGGGAGATGAAGTGCTAGAATTGTCTTGTTCTCCCCTGAATGTCATGGCTACTGCTAGAAACAAGGCACTGGTCCAAGATAGACTTTTATTCCAGTCCAGACTGATGACCTTATGGTCATGTTTGGTGCATTGTACTCCAGGCCCTTTGGTCATCACCAGCCCTGTATGCACAAGCCTGGGCTCACATCCCGTCCTCATTCAATGGGAAACATGACAGTCAAAGCCCTCAGGATGCTTCCCTGTGATTTTGTCCAAAATTTGTCACCACTTCTCCAATCCTTCACTCTGTCTCTTTCCTACACACTTAGCAGACCAAGACTTTATAGTTAATTTACCTGGAGATCAAGGCCTTGCTTATAAGCTTGCCTAGGAGACACCTACTAGGATTCCCTGTGGCAGTCACTACCATCATATCTGAAGTCAGCCAGAGCTGTGCTCACTATCTCCCACACCCGGAGTCCCTCATCGTGAAACTTCTCACTACCTAAGACAACATGCAATTTAAGAAGAGCTGAGGAAGGTTCCTGCCAGATAACATTACCACTCCCTCAAATTTGCACCCACAGCTCAGAGGTTAGTACACCGCAGGGACCATTCCCAGCAGGTAGTTCATATGAAACTGCGCATTTTGGGTGGGAAAGAGGGTTTAATGCTGTAGACACACACAGTTGCTCTCTGCCAGGCAGTGCTTGTGCCAGAGAACAATCTCACATGCAGTTTATGAAGAGAGGCACAGTCAAAAATGTCCCTACTTTCCTATATTACTTCTTCCACCTCAAATGAATGGAGACAAAGTGACAAAGCATCCTTCGCTAATCCTCCCCGAGTTCTGTGTGTTCCTTCCCTTCTCAGTGTGTTTTTATTTGCAGTGGCTGTTCTTTGGTTTCTGCCCAAGTGGGTGGATGTCAGATGTGAGCTGTGCACTCCTGTTCCAGGACCAGCTCCAATCCCTTACGTGCTTGTAAGCAAATTCACTCCCGACCCAGGGACAGATGACTCAAGTGAGAACTCAGAAATATTTAACTCCTCTGTGCCAACGGATTTTCCAGCACTAAGTACAGAAGGAACAGAATGCTGAGTAAAAGGCAAACTGCCATCAGCAGCTGGGTGTCTGAAGAGGACTAAATATCTCAGCTAAAAAGTATGCCCAGGCTGTCTAACAAGTGGGAGGGCATAAACTCTTATCATTGTACACATCCTACAAGGAGAATTACCTGTTATTACCCATAAGGATAAAATCAAGAAGCCTCTGCACTGTAGAATTAGCATGTACTGACAATATTTGAAAAGGTCCAGCCAAAGCTGACACTTAAGCAGAGTTGATTGCTGCAAAGCAAACAAGAAAATTACTTGCTTGAAAGCACCATCTGGTAAGGAGGCACCGCTGCAAAACAAGATGTGATTCAGACACACAGCTTCTGAATGCAATTCCCTAACTATCAACACAGCAAACAAAACACTCAAGCGTGTGAAGGGTGGGAGGCACATTTTTTTTGCAATTCTTTTATTTAGGAAAATGAGATCAATTTGGGCTTCTCTAGCAATAGTAAACATTCTATAAATATGGAAATTCAGAGACTGGGCAAAACAAAACAAAACCAAAAATGTGCAGAAATAAAAGATCTTTGTGCACAATTAATTTGAGGATTTTGTTGCTACACCATGGCACCAAAGTCACAATATTGCACAATTAAAGAAGGAATGGATTGGTTTTGATGAATGGCATGTCCATACCATGTTACCTGCTAAAAGTCACAGCCTTCTTCAAATTCTACGTACTACAAGTTTGGAAGAAGAAAAGAAAAAGCGTTCCAGGACATACAGAAGCTGAAAATTAAGCGATTTGCAAGAAATGCCTTTTCAGATTCTATTCATTTTTCCCTTTCGAGCATTTTTTATGCTTTTCAAGCATCCCGTACTAGTCAGTGCTGACAAAGGACATTGGGTGACTTGGAACACAATCCAGTCTTAGGAGGATCTACTCTGCCACTAGAACTAAACGTGCTTAATCCTAAACTTCATAGTTACACCCAGGGTGGGGGCAGAGATCTCATTTGTAACAGTGAGTAAAAGAGAATAAAATCTTACTCTAAAGTAACTTGATCTTTTACATTTTTCCATACATACACTTAGGCTTTAGGGATGGTGCACCTTAAGCAAACCAGGCTGGATAATTCAGAGTTAGTTACTCCTCTGGAGTTACTCTGGTCCCACCACAAAACGCTTGAGGTTTGTGTACTCCCTCATGTGCCCTTCTGCACTCCACTTCCAGTAGAGACCAAGGAAACAAAGAACCAGGAGGAGAGGAAGAAGGCTGGGATGGAAAACATGTGACATACGTACCCAGTGATTTCTTGTTCTATGTGTAACTTCTGTTTTCTTTGACTACCTCAATCTGATCCTCAGTCTCTGTTGGCAATCAAACTTTGGGTCTAGATCCTTTGGGTCCTACTTCCACATGAGACCTCATAGATTTGCTTAAACAGAAGTTGATTTCAGAATGCTCCACATGAAGAAGCACCTGTTGATGCGCCTGTGGAGAATAGCATTGTTTCCAGGTGCTCCAGCACAGTGTTTGCCAAACAGATGCAGGCCTCCAGGCAACTGCCTGAAGGTGTCAGGAATGGAGTCACCCTTTAGAGAAACCCGGATGCAGCCTAGTCTCTGCCAGGTACCAGAGTTGCAGAAATCAGCTTTACCTTAACAGCCTTGTTACAGTATCCGTAATATAGGACCTGGTCTCTGTAACACAGTACATCACTCATGGCTTAACTGGAACTGCTACGAGACAGATTCGTGGCAGGTTCAGATCTCCACGCAGTTTCATGGGGGTAGGTCTCACCTGGACACTGTAGGTCGCAGAGAGGGAAAGCACTTTGCTGCTGGGCAAGGGCCCTTGCTAGGTGGACTTAGTGGCTGATTTTGCTTTCCTCTGTCCAAGCCAAATTATTTCAGATAAAAGAAAATGAAGTTGGCATTCAGCACTTTGGCATTTTCTGATATCATGCCTACTTAGTCACAGCAAGTCCATCTGCTAGAAACCATCTTCTGTTAGCCAACACGGGCAGCCAGCCAGCATTGTAAGGTGTCTCAGCCACCAGCAGAAAACAGAAGATATTGGCTCCAGGGCAGGGCTAAGTCTAGGCTCAAAGTTGGATAACCTTCCTCTTACGATGTAAAATGCCACATTACATATCCTTCCTCCTTCTGCTTTAGAAGTCTTTCTTTCCCTGTCAGATCTGTTTGGACAAGACATGAGGGGTCCTGCTGCCTGAACCTGCTCCTCAACTGAGGCTTTGGTCAAAAACAATGGCAATTGGAATCACTGGCCAGTGAAATTTTCCTGGGTGTTTATTTCTTATCTTTTATATATTTTCTCCCTTGAAAAGAAAAACAGTAGATCAGCAAGGGAAGAAAAAGAGCTTGTGATGAAAAGGGGTTGGGAATCACATGGAAGACCCCAGCCACGATGAGCTGTGGGTCTCCCACGGACTCCATGAGCTGAACTGAGGGTTGGAAGATTTGCCATGGTGAACACGACTGAAGGGGGTGTGTGGAGGTGCTTCTCATTAGCCGTTGCTATGGTTTATGCTCTTGGGTACTTGCAGTATACCATCCTCAAGTCTGCATGGACAAGGGGAGAAGTTTCAGCTCTGTCTCTGGAAAACCCTGGGTAAGGCAAAGGGGACCCAAGCTGTTTCTTTTAATTCAGTCTACGGTGAGGTTAACTGGCCAGGCACCCAGGACCAGTTTCTGTGTTCAAAATCCAGGTCCTCCCAGCAGCAAGGCTCCAATGTGGCTGTTGCAATAAAAGAGCAGCACATGTTTATGAGAATAAAACATAAGCGAAATTTAAAAGTGAGCAATTCCTTCCATGGATGCATGAACTCTCAAATTTAGCAGACAAGGCTGAACCCCACACACGGCAGAGTAGAGCTATAGAAGTTGTCAGCAAATGACAATCATCTCAATTTGGAAACAACTTGTTCCTATCACTTAACGTAAATGTGATTAAAAAAATGCTTGTCTTTTAGTTGCAAGTGTAGGATACACATTCGTTAGAGGAACTGAGGAAAGTGCTGGCACGGATTCACATTTTTTCTCTTGTGCCACAGATACACAATCTCAGATTTTTTTATCCAGATTACACTTTTTTTTCTTATTCTATGTCTCAATAGCCAACAGCTTCCAGCAAGTGCTCCATCTTCAAAACGTAAGTGCTGCTGGACAGAACTAAGCAGCGTTACTTTAGGTTCCCGGTTTGATGAAACAGAGAGCAAAGCGAAGAAGGCACTGGACCACTCAATATTTCTGCGCTCTAGGAATGGCACCACCCTAAGGCTCAACCAAATGGGCACAATCTGACATGCTGCCTTTCCAGGGTGCAGAATCTCCTACCAAGGGACATGCAAAGTGAGAAAAAAAAAATCCTAATTTACTAACTTCATGCAGTTATTTTCCTTCTATTGCTCTCAAAGTCTTGAGGCCCACAAGGAATGTGGATGATAAAAGGAAAGGTAAGTCAGTCATCTCTTCCCATCTCCTTCATTTGATGAAAGGAGTGATGTTTCAAGAACACTGTTGCCTAGCCTATTAAAGCAACTCAAGTAGCACGCACACACATATGCCAATACACAGTTGCAACTTCTTTTAAAAGAAGTCCTAGAAATGATTTTTGTTTGCTCAAACATTCAGTCAATCCACTACCCAAACTAAAAAAAAAAAAAAAAAGGCTGATATTTAAAAAAAATGCCTTCAGAGTGGTTTTGCTCAGCTGGCAGCGAGAAACAGCTGAGGGATGGGATATGGTCTCTGCAATCTGATTCAGCTTTGCCCTCCCACAACTGCATTTTCCTGCTACTGCAGCCTGGCTGTTGTCCCACCACCCCCCCACACCAGTGCAACCTGTGCCTAGTATGGAACATTACCTCCACCTCACAGTACTCTGCAAGTATTTTATTTCACTGGGCTTAGTAAAGAAAGAATTTTGTGTTCTTCATTGCAACCATACTCTTTCAGAGTTAATTCCATGGGGCCGGTTGTGTAACACTCAGGGCTAAAACATACTCTGTCCAAGATTATACAAAATGAAAAGCCCACTGCATGACCCTCTCACATCTTTGTTGCATCCCACTCCTAGGGGAGTTAAAGAGTTCATCTACCCTTTTCCACCTCTGCTGAGGGCTCCTTACCTTCTCTCCAGCCATTTTGGAGCCATTTTGGAGACCTCCTGGCTCCCCTTCAAATCCACCTCTCAGAATCACACCCTGCACCACAGGATGGACCGGGTCCCCAGCAACACCCACGGTCCTGCATCCCCTGCAGCCCTCCCTGCTTCTCCCTCACCGGAGCTAAAACCTTTGCTGTGCAACTTACAAACTGTAACATCTCCCTATTGCTTCTGGAGTGCTTCTTAAAACCTCACGGGGCCCCTTCTCATCCCTCGGGTTCCTGCTGGGGAAATCAAATGGCTTTTTTCTGTTCAGACTGTATTTACTGCAGCTCTAGCATTTAGCCCTCACAGAGTGATAAAGCTTTCCCACAAACTCAACACTCTTATAAATTCAATCTCATTTATTCCAAATATCACATAAATTAAATACATTTCCCATGAATATTGCAAATATACATGAAATGAACATTGCAATTTTTAAAAAAAGTTTTGGCTTTGCTTATGCAACAAGAAGTGCCAAATGTGGTTAGAACATGAACTTCTCCTGTATTTACTAGATACAAAAAGGTGCAGATTAATAATTTATATTTATACATATGTACACACTCTATCTCATAACTAGCTTTAAAACAGTAAAAAATGGTTTCAAGTTTATCTACATTAAACATACTCGTTTAAATCTGGTCAGAAGCCCCAGATAAGAGTTGATACAATCATTTCACAACTGCAAAATTAAGGCGCTACCGAAATACCAGTTCCACTAGTGTAAAATGCAATAGAAATAGAGAGCATACAGCCTTCTATTTACCAATTTAAAAGTGGACTGGAGAACGAGGAAAAAGGAGCAGTAAGAAACATGACAAGATCTACAGGTTAAAAGTACAAAGAGATCTCGATGACTATCAAATAAACATATTAAAATACAGTAGATAAAAGGCCTCAGTGGCAAACAATTAGTATGCTTCTGAAAGACAAAAAAAGGTTAAAATATATATAATTTTGTAGCTTGAAGCTTTACAGGTGAACAACAGGTGTAGAGGTAGAGGGATTTTTTTTTTTTTTTTGGCCTCTTTACAATGTATAAAGAAGGGCCACATTCACCACAGTGAAAAGACTGATCATATATCCCAGCATCCTTGCTTGGACAGCAAGCAAGAAAAGTGTAATGAGCTAGAAAGGCAACGGTTCCTGTCTATCTCTTCCAGGAGCTGAACTCCAACATTCCCACGTGTACCTTGGCAACAAGTTACACCTAAGCGTAAATTGGCCACAACGTGGACATCTTCTCTAGAGAGAAATGAGATAGCTAGCTTTTCCCATGAGGTACTACTGGGTGCTGTAGAGATTATATGGCAGAGAGAATTTGGTAATAATGAAAATGGTACTTTCCCTTAGAAAACAAGTACCACAGGGCAGTGGTGATTTTTTTGTTTTATTATTTATTAAAGCTTTGCTATTTGATCAGTATTCAATGTTTTGGAAGAAATGTCAGCTTTGGGCTGATAATATGCTTATTCGCATCCATACACAGACAATTCCTATGCTGTTACCATTTATCCAAAACATCAGCCACTGAAATATTCACAAACCGCTTTAAACCTCGACTAAAAAAAAAACCCCTCTACAGTTCAGTTTTCTCTTCGATAACTATCATTTCATTAATTATGCAGGCCTTCATGAACACAGTAATGTCACTTTCCATGTAAAATGTGTCTTTACACATTACAGAACAGCAATGAACAATCTCTCTTGTTCCATGGGGTTTCCTCTCAGAAGTACCTCAAAAGTAGATATCTTGAAAAATCACTTTTGCAAAGTATATTCACATTAGTTACTGAGGCAAAGCCAAGAAGACACTAACTAGCACCTTGATATTTTTTTTTCTTAAACGCACTCCTATACGAAAAATTAAGCACATGTAAGGTCAGGGACCAGCAATATACAAATACCATTGGCGTTCCTTTGCAGTTACACTAGTAATACTCAAAACTAGGCCAGACACACAGAGGAGCGAGATGAATGAGTCTAGAAGAAATACACAGCATGGAAAGGGATGGAAAGAACAGGAAGCTGAACAGAAAGGATTGTGAGATACAGTCCATCTCCTGGTCTGAGAATTAGTTTGTGAAACCACCCTTCGGTAGCTCAGCTGACAATGGGCTGAAGACCCACTGACTTCTAGCATTTCCTCCCCCATACTTTAGAGTCTTCCTCTTTGTCATCTTCAAACCCTGGAGGAAATGCACGCAACTTGAATTTTGAGTATTTTGGTGATGGTAGCAGAACTTGCAGAAGGCTACTGTAGAGGTTATGACATCGTTGGTTGTAAGTTATGCACTTCACAATTCAGAGAATATAATTAGAAACCATTTAAATAGAAAAGGCGTGTTCAAGGTAGAGGCAGTTACAGTACATTCAGGGTATGTTACAGAAACCATTTGTGGTAGCCA
Organism: Tapera naevia; assembly: GCA_033556795.1. NCBI lineage: Eukaryota > Metazoa > Chordata > Aves > Cuculiformes > Neomorphidae > Tapera > Tapera naevia. Next base: position 20,976,241 of record JAUMJJ010000029.1, read on the forward strand.
TTTGCTGAAAGGAAAAAAAAACCTCTGTATTTTTGTTTCCCAGACCACACAAGGTTATGACTACAATACCCAAAGAGAACAGGTAATATATCTTAACCACTGCATTTTAATGCAGTTGTCTTCCAGAACTCATGTGCAAATCGAAAAAAAAAAAGTTTAAATACATCTTCATTGACAAATAAGGAAAAAAGAACTAAAAAAGAAACCAGGCACTTTGACCATTTAGGTAAACAGCCATTACTTCTTACCAGACTTCTACACACGAACAAGTCTTTACACTGGTCTTGCTGTGCTTGCAGCACAAAGAGATTCAAGTCAATTTTTTTTTCCTGTTGGTGGTAGTAGTTCTACTTATACAAAAATATGCCAATTGAATTGGTAACACTGTTAGTTATTTCATTGGCAGTTGAGCAAATGCTGATCATTTGACTGACAAGCGATCAATTGAAGAGCTATCAAAGTTAGATATTAACAAAACAATATATAAGAAAGAATCAAATAGACAAATGAAGTTTAACACCTGACTTAAGCTTGCATTGAGACTTGCCTTTAGAGGTTCAGTTTGTGCCTCCTTTCGCGGTGTTGTTGTGGACTGATTGCCATCCCATACAGCAACTGGTACTAAACCACAATACTTCTGGTTTGAAACATGTTCAGTACAGATCACTCCAATGTAACGGGAGGCTGGCATGACACTGCAGGCAGGAGGGAGATGGAAACCCCCTCATGTTTCACCCTTGCCAGTCCCATGTGCGGAACAGGCGTTCAGAGCAAATTGCAGAGCGCTTCCCTTGTACTTGGGTTAAACCCATCATTTCACAGCAGTTAATCATACTTTAGGGAGCCAGTTTGATCTGAATTGGGTGATAAGACCAGCTAGGATTACTTTGATTTTTGTTCTCAAATAAACCAAAGTACATCTTTCCAAACATTTTGTACATCCTCAATCTGCTACAACACATAAATCACAACACGAGGGATTGCCTAAGGCTACTAAACAGTGTACTTATTCAGTAGCTATTATTTTTTCAGGTAAACATCCTCAAGATGACTTGACCACAAACGGCTTAATATTTTTTCCCTCACAGACTGCTGTTTGGTGAAAAGTGGTGTATGACAGACTGCCTATTGACTCACTAACACCGTACTGTTGGTTATAGGCTTCATGCATACTTCTGCTAGGCAGCGTAACTCCTCTTCCGTTCACTAGCTTCAAGAAAGTCTAGGAAACACCTCTTCAATCCACTGTCCAGTTTCCTTTCCCTACCAAGCGGAAATCCAAATCACATGCAGGCCAATAGTGCTACTCTAGTACTTATTTCTCCTGCAGGCTATAAACATCAATTCTATCATAGTACTTTGAAGCAATTATCCACATCTATCAGCTCTGCTCTAACTGCAGCACAGCTTTTTAGAGGCTCAGATTTCACCAGGACAACAGGAGAGAGTGCAAGGTTTGGTGAATACCCAGGATAACAAACCGATGCAATCGATGGATGCTGGAAGCAGTCAAAAAGGGCTGTTTGTTTTTGAAGAAATCCTTGGAAAAAAAACAGAAAACAACCCCTCCCCCTTCGCCCTCCCCCAGAACAATCTGTCATGAGACGTTTTTGGTGCCCACTCACAACTGAAGTCCATGTTATCTGGGTCTTTTGCGAGTCACAAAAATCAATACACGTCTGATGGCGATAAGACGATCTTTAAGGGAGGTCATAGCCAATATAGCCAGCTGAGCTCTGTTTTCCAGCGGCAACACTGCCAAGAGCCACCAGTACCAGGCAGGACCACTGGGGTTGCTCTGCAACAGGATGAAAAGACATGCAATCACGTATTCACCAGCACTGCCCCATGAAGACCACCACCTTCTACTTCTATTTGTTAAGAAAGTCACAATAAAACAAACAGTTCAAGCAGCAATTAAACACTTAATTTTGGGTACTCTCCTTGTCTATAGGCACCTTTAAGATGGATCTCTTCAGGTACCAGCTTAGATTGACACATTGGTTTCCATTGATTGCTTTTCATGCTTCACGCTAATAGACCAGAATTAAGTAAATAAGAAGAGCTTAGAATGCACAAAACAATGCAAAAATCTGTCAGATAATAGTCTTGTGTTAAAGTTACACATAAATCTAACGATACATATGAAGAAAGCTTTTACTACCTGTGGCTCTGGCTCTTTTCCTGGCATGGACCCAAAATGATTGAGGATTTGCGCTTTCATATTGTCTTTAAGAGAAGTAAACCAGGCAACGGCTTGATCATAAACTGAGTCATGAAGGCGGACAAGTTCTTCATATTCCGGTCCTTCAACCTTATTTGTAAAAGAAGGGAGACAGAACAAAACAGGTTTGATACCATGGAGTCCATATGCTTCCCAAGAAGCATGAGAAGCACAATAATGCAGTGCTATAACTGTTGGAATGTCCTTATCTAAGCAAGCTTGTACCCAAGCCTCAGATTTCAAACTTGTGATGGTGGAGTCTTTTCACCCTCCCTAGGTGTTCTGAAGTGACATTTCTTGGAGCAGTTCCTAAATGCTGGCACAACAGAAGAATCTGCTCTCTAATCCTGGGACTTCACGATAATCATCTCAAACCCATAGCCTTGAGTCCCTGACACAAAAGGACCTCAGAACATTGGTCTATCATCTGGCAACACAAAACACTTTACGACACTTAGAAATCATTTAGAGATTTTACAGAAGTGTTAAGGGCATGGCAGAACAGCCAAGGAGGAGAAGAAAAGGGCAGACACCTTAGCAGGCAGTAAGCAAGGAAAACGGATGCTTTCCCAATACCAGGAAAAGCCATAGAAAAAGACCCTTGCCAAAAAACAAAGAGCTCTTTAGTAGCACACGCCTGACAATTAGCCAATAGGGAAAAGAAAAAAGCTAAGCAAAACCCACTACAAACTGCTGATTTGGCTTTTTGGGGTTTCTTGGTTTGCCTTTTTTTTGCGGGGTGGGGTGTTGGGGGGTTTATTCTGGGTTTCTTTCCAGTAAACTGTACGCACCAATAGTGTGATTCACCTGTGCTACTCAGATGCACATCTGAGCTAGCTGCTCTGGATGCCCTTCAAAGTCAAGGAGAAACAGCTCTACGGTACTATTAATCACATCTTAAGGTAGGTATCTAAGAGCAAATGAAACAGACAGCTTTGGACAGATTTCCCCCTATCACATATAAGACGAACATAGGGTGTTGAACACAGACATCTGCCTCTCAAGTGAGACAAGGTAAATCTCACCCTAATTATGAAGAGGTGAGTCGCTGGCATCATCTACCAACAATACCTGGACACCTGTGTTCAACTACCCTCACTAGGGATCTAAACACAGCAGAGCCCTCCCTCTGAGCAGACTGTCTACTCCGACCTTTTTGCAAGGCAGGGTATCTCCACGTGATCTGTGTTTTCTGTCATGGTGAACAACTGCATCACCCTGCATAGGTTAGAAAATCCCTACTAAGACTTCACAGATTTGCACTTCAACTATGAGAGCGCTCAGAAGAGCTATATGACTGGACTTCAGCTGGCACGAGATTCCTACTGAACTCAACGTTAATAGGGACCAGGATTTTATAAGCATACTCTAAAGGTGGTCCAGGAAGTCATCATTAAGCATAAGCAAAAATCCACACCTTGGCCAACAACCATCACAAGCACTTCATTTGACATGGGTTTTGTAAGAGGACTTGTTTTTAAAAACTACTTCCCTCTTTGCACTTTTGCGCTCTTAGCCAGCTCTGATGGATGCTTGTACAGGCTTGGTTAACTATATGTCCCTATGTCTCATTTTAAGAGCGGACTCCCACATTTGTTCGAGGACCTGCTCTGTCAACCAGAGCCTGGAGGTCATGTGAAGTCTGCCAACTGTCTGGTCAGAGTAAGAAGGGAATAGTCCATTACCTAACAACGGGGGCATGTGTCATTAGAAGGGTTTCAAGTCAGTACCAGTTTTAAAATTCACTCTGACCTCACCTGCACATCATGACAGACCTCAGCACCTGAGTCTCAGAAACTACTTTGAGATCCATGAGGGGAGTGCATCATTTTAAGCAGAAACAATTAAAAGGGCAGAAAGGAAGAAAGGGAAGGAAGAGAAAAGTTTGTTCCATGGTTTTCAAAATAGAGCTTTAGTATTTATAATATTGGTTTAAAAATTAGGCAGAGCTAACTCGAAATGCAACAAGGAAAGGCTATTTAAGTGAATCCAGCAATACATGGGTATGAATAACTTTGCACCATAGATCACCTTTTTATCTTCAAGATACTCGATGTTTGCTGTGTTATATCCATCTCGCTGGCCATGGCTTAAGACCCTAAAACGACGGACACCAACTGTATCAACAACTGAGCGCCCATCAGGAAAAAACTTTACGTCCCTGATCTCTAATATACAGCCATGATCTGCAAATCTGAAATGACAGAAGGGCATAAAAGTGGAAGTCATCAGCAAGTGTTTATACACATCAGGACAAATATGGGCCTAATTCACCACTTTTTATTTGAAAGAGGATTCTGCTTTGGTGACAATACATTTCTGCTTATTCACATAAGCCACATAACCCCCACCCTTTCTGCCTTCCCTCAGAGGCCCACGGTAACAGCATTTTCAGAGTGTAAATATTTGGGGAGAGGAAAGGGTTGGGAAGGGACAGGAAAATAAACGGAGCACAGTTCGTGCTAGGAGTTGCCAGCTGCTGGTGGCAAATTCACCTGTTTTGCAAGGAAAACAAGATGGGTAAAGATACCATAAAGAAATTAAAAAACTGAGGGGAACAAATACAGGGCTGTGAGGGCTATCACACTGCTCCAAGGTGTAAGCAGAGGATTACAGGCTTTAGCAGTAAAAGGCTTTTATACAGCAAGATTTTTCTTGCACTTGTATTCCTTAACTTAAAAAAAAAAGGCAAAAAACCTTTACAAAAGCACATTTACATCTGTTATATTTAAAGCAGGTACAAGGTTTAATCATGTCCTGGAAACAAGCATGCAGTAATTTTTTACTTAACATTATCAGGTTTCCCTACTCTACATATTGCAGTAGTGAGTTTACTAGGGAGGCCGATTGCACAATGACTGTTGCCCATTAAGTGGTCACCTACCAGCACCTGCAGCTCTGTACCTCAGTCTACTGCTAACCAGTAGAACACACCTCAACCTAGTCTCATCTCAAGATACCAAGTGCTGTAGGGTCTGCTAAGTGTTTTATCAGGGAAATGCCTTTTTCTCCAGGGCTTGGCCATTCCTTACATCAGAGTGATGAAGAAACAGTGACGCTGTGAGGAAATCTGTCCTGCTTGTAGTCTACCAGAATCATGGGTTTGGGAGGGGACAAAAGCTGATGGCTGTAAACAACCATTCTCTACCAGTCATCACGCAAACAAACTGAGGAATACTAATGAGAGTACAGCTGCACACAGCTAAACCCTGGTGCTCTACAATGGAATTACAAATGAGTTTTATAGCATTATTAGACTAAATGTTATTTCAACAGTTACATAACATTTTTTTAAATTAAGGATTTTAGTGACATTCATACCAAGTTTAGAAATTAATATATAATTGATGGGGGTTTTTTGCCATTCTTTGAGAAGTTACTTCAGGATAGAAAGTGACTTCAATCAAAGACAGACAAGAAAGCATCTAGACATAGGCTTAAAATGTACTGACACGTTAGAAGTCTGTAAGTAATTCTTTTTAATTCTTATAAGCAATTCAGTTTTAACTTAAAGTGGAGAAATAAAACAGAGCAAGGTGATGAACTGAACATGTCTTGTCACTGTGTTTTTCAGGGGAAGCATGAATCTCAGCCTTCCATGTCCATGTCTTAGTAGACAAGGCAAAACAAGTTTCCCAACATTTCCTACTCTCAGTTGATTTCGCAAGAACTTCTTTACTTGCGTAAGAAGCTACAAAAGCCTGCCAGGTGTCTACAGAAGAAGGCTTCCTGCACATCAGTGTTTGATTTAAGTAGAAGTTACCATGCTTAAAAAAGTTTAATTATTCCAGTAACTCAAAATAGACAAGACACAAAATCTAACCATACTGGTCACATTTTAAAATACCCTTTATGACACTATTTAATAAATCAATTCTTGTGTTTTGGGGATTGTAAAACCTTGGCCCTCTGTATGACTGACTACAAATAAGTTTGGCTCTTCCACAAGCCTTTACAGGTGTAAGGAGATTTATCATTAATGTCACAAGTATTTATTTCCAGAAAAACTGATATCAGGCCTGGAAAGGACTGCAGAGCATCAGCTGCTGTTGGAGCCTGAAATCCATTAAACACAGCACCGACAGCATGTCAAATGGCATGGAGAACAGCCAGAGCCAACTGGAAGCTGTAGCACCACCTGTACCTTTACTGCCATCAAAAAGAAAAAAAGGGAAAATGAAAGGCTGCCAAGTTCATAGCACGAGTGCTCTTCTCTCAGCTCCAGTGATGATCAAAATGCTGCTCCTGAAGATGCCTGTCTAATGTGTTCTTAAAAATTCCCACATGAATCGTCACCCATCCTACAGTCTGCCTCACTCGAACACATCTTCTGAAGTTAGCAACTACGTTCATAAGCTAGATCTTTCTTAAGACAACCTCATTTTTTCCACAAGCATCTTCTGATCCCCTTCACCACAAAAATATATGATCTATAAAGAACTTAAAATCCTGAAGGTTTTCATCTAATGATTAGCATTCAGTCTCCACATGGGGAGCTGGAAACACAGCAGTGTCAGAATTCACACAAATGAATTAAAGAGAAGACCACATAGAAAGACAATGTAACCCATTCATTGCAGATAATTTAGACATTACAACACAGCAGTAAAGACACACATCCAAATTAAACGTTCAGCAGTAGAACAGGCTTCTCAGCTGAGGGTATACTTTGCCTCATTCATGTGATGTCACCTATGCAGGTAAATTATCCAAGCTTTGGATTTTTTTAATATAATTTTTAAAAAAAAGAAACTGAGCAGACAGAGGAGCAACCTCATCCAGACAGTCAGAACAGGCGAGAAATCTTTCCAACCACACAGACAATTAAGTGCTATTTTTGGAGCCTGTAGTAGCAGGATGAGCTGCATTGCTATCCAGCCAACAGGGGAGCAATAAAAATTACATCTTTGTGTCAAAAGGAACATTTAATGTGGTTTGGGAGACAAGTATACTGCGCTGTAGTACTCAATTAGCATCACAACAGCCTCTGCAACAACAGGACATTCTCAGCTCATCTCCTTACCCTTTTAATTCGTCAGCTAAGCACATGCCAAACTGCTTGGTACCAGTTTCCATGCATCTTCTTATCATTAGACGATAACGAGGCTCAAAGACATGGAGTGGGCAAGGGATGGTAGGGAAGGCCATGGTACATACGAAGATGGGAACATCTTTATTCAAACTGCAAGATAATTATTACAAAAAAAAAAAGTTCAGTTTTTTTCTGGGTACTGCTATATTCAGCATAAACCCTTAATATGACACTAAGCCCAGTGGTTTCTTTAGATTAATTCTTTGTACACATGTATCTCAAAGTCTGTAATTTTTACAACACAAACATATTTCAGGACTCCTTCTGTTAGTACATTAAAGAAACAATCTCTCTAATCTACTTTTGTAGAGGAAAGGTTAGCAAATAACAGCCAATTTCCCAAAATGTGCGTATATCAATACTTAAATACAAGATGTAAGATTTTGGTGATAACTTTTTGTAGTAATATAGTACCTAAGAATTAACCACATTCAAAGCAAAGCAGCAGAGGATTCCCAAGCTCAGTAAAGCCCTCTAATTTTGAAGAAGGCCACTAATCCTCATTTTTTTCAGGCCTAATTGCATGTTCTATTTTTCTCTTTAGCTAAGTTGTACTGTAAGATCTACAAGTCGCTGACAACACTGACTCTTTAAATATCTCCTGACCTGAAGATTCAACCCATTTACAATAAGACTTCTACCCATAGAAAACCCTCATTATAGCTTTCAAAGCTATTGCATTGTTTCAGAGGAAAAAGCAATTCTTTAAGAATACTACTGTGTCTCTCTACCACCCAAGCATATTGTTTCTTGTTTATCTGTTACAAACATTTCAAAAATACGAAGCATCTGGCAGGTTCATTTACAAATTCACTTATTTTGTGTATTTTCATAAGCAAATGAAGCTTCTTCAATAATTTAGATTAAAAATACATTTTCTTAACAGCTCAGCAGTAAGAAGAGAGCCTACTTTGACAATTCCTTCATTTCTTCCTCGTAAACTTTCTTCCTTTCAGATAATTCCTCTGGCAAGTAACGGACTATCAGTTCTTCTGTAAGGGATGTCTTCTTGTAAGTTCTGCTTGCCAGAAACTGCAAGGAAGAATCAACTCCTAAGTTCAATAATGAGATTCAGGTAACATCTCTTCCTCCCAATCCATCTCCCTTCTTAAGGCCGAACAGCACTTTAGCTCAGGACCATACAGATCCCTCCTCCTTTCCAGTCTTCAGGTATCAAAATTTCCACTTTAGGTTACGAGGTTCACTCCAGTGCCCCTTTAACTATAACCCCATGCCCTTTTATTGACAGAAGTTGTACCACCACCAAGAAAAGGCAGTCTCTCCTAGCTTTTGCTACATATATTATTTTCACCTACAGCTGCTCCCCAATAAGTACTCCATGTACGAGACACATCATCTACTGCAGCAGTTTTGGCCAAAGAGCTACCATTCCTCATTCACCGCAGGTAGAGATAAGAGACTGAAGATGTGGTAGGAACATGGCTATGGTTAGGACTCCTCAGGAATGAGTTTGAACCTCTATTCCTTCAAGTACCATCAAACCCCACTTTTCATTCCGAGGAATGACAAAATGAATTCTTAAATAAATGAGGTCTGTGCACAGCCTGATGCTGTGGGTACTACTGTGTTTTTCTGGCCTGGTCTGCAAGTAGAGCATAAAAACCCGCTACATACATGCTTTCAGAAGAATACAGCTTTGTATGTTTTTGTTAATTAGGACAAGGACATACTTACTTCTGACAGCTTTTCTTTGCAGAGTGGGCAATGCGGATTATGGTCAAGGCAACGCTCAAGGCATTTGAGGCAAAAGGTGTGTCCACAGGGAGTGGTAACAGGTTCGTAGAACAACCTGAACACGAAAACACAGAATAAAAAAGCTAAGCTGCCAACATAAACAATGCAGATGCCCAAACTGTGGAAAGGAGGGACTAGATCCAACCAACTCTTCCCTTCCTGCTTTTGTATAAATCACAGGTGAAAGTTTTATCAAAGAATATAAAAAAGATTTTCATTTTTAGAAGTGGTAAACAATGGAGAAAACCATGCACAATGGAGAAAAGCACATCTGTAAAGATTCATTAGATATAAGGTTCAGGAAAAAGGAACAGAGTAATGACTTAGACATTCTTTGGCAGGTTTCCCTACTGACACCATGAGAACTTTTTTTTTTCAGAAGCAGGAAAGGCTTTCTGATCTTAATCCCAAGTCAATGCAGTCATACCTCATGCAGAGGGAACACTCAAAGTCCGACGCATCCACCAAAGTTGCTGGAACCTCTCCTGAAGCAATGATGGTGTTTTCAGGTAAAACATCTGCATCTAAGTAGAGTTAAGATGATTACAGTAAATATTTAAGTAGTACTGCAGTTTCAGGTGCTATTTAAGTTGTTTTTCCATGAAGAAACTAATATGTCTTTTTCCTTTTTTTTTTTTCAATTTTGTTCCAAATAAACTTATCTTCCCTTTAAGTTTTAGACTTCCTGGCAGGAAATCTTTTGGAGAGTAGACTATGGTGTCTATGGCCAGAGAAAGCACTTTAGCACTGAATATCCATGATTTGCTTTTCCAAAAATGGTTATTTGTTTTTGCTTTTTTAAAGAAGTCTAGTTTTTAAAACACTCTGCTATTGCGTTCCCACCACCATCACCACTCCCACACCAGCCACGCCAGCTGTTTTAAAGTACATTAAGTCCAGAATTTAATTTGTTTACACACAGCCAAACTATTTCATCAGTGTTTATTATAGATCTCTCAGCAGGGGTAATTCTTCTTACAAGTATCAAAAAAGCTCATGCTTCTCTAGAGTAGGCTGCTGTGGAAATCCTGTATTTCAGACAGCTTAAAATTTAAGGACTACTGGAGTTGCATGAGCTAATAGTGATCTCACTAGCTCAGCACTTTGCAAATAAGGTAACAAAGCACTTCACTTAAAATTCTGCCCGCCCTGTTTTCTGGGGGTGGCACATATCCCTCTAGTTAACATGCTTAAAGGGTAGGGGCTTCAAAATTCATAGCAGCAGCATTTAAACTCAAGAGTTATCAGCTGGGGCTTCTGATGACATTTATACAAGCAAATTCTGCAACTTCTTTTACAATCTGCATCTTTGTTACTCAGTGACAAGTTGCAAGAGAACCATGAATGCTGCCTCCACATCCTAAATTCTTGACCGTTTAAACAAAAAAAAAAACCTCAGCTTTTTATGTTAACTGAAAACAGTAGCATGTTTTGTTAAAGGATAACTTATGCTCAGCATCTGGTTTATCTTGAGTACAGACACGATAGGGGAGAGGGCATAGGTGTTTTGTGGCCTACAAAGAAAAACAGCGTTCGTTATCTCTAACCTACATCTCACATGTTAGCATTTAGTAATAGCAAGAACCCCAACTGTGTTAATTCTGCAAATAGTAACATGGCATTGGGATCTAGCACAGGCCAGAAACTAATGGTTACGGGTAAAACACGATCTCTGGCCTTCACTGCGAAGATACAGGCAGGTCAGGTTTCACAATCTATTTACTGAGCCTGCAGTTCGCAGACAAGTACAGTGTTTTTCACTTCACAGCACCGTGATCAGAAACTGGCCATACATTGGTCATTCGCAAAGCATGCAGGCAGACAGACAGCAGCATTTGAAGACTATTTCAAGGCAGAAGTCAGATTTGTCTAGAAGGTGCTGGGAAAAAAAAGCAGGTTAAAATAGCAGCATTTTAAAAGCCTCCTTTAAGTAATTATTTCACTACTTAGTGCAATATATTACCTTCAGCATTTTTATCCCAGGGTACTAAAACACTTTGGAGGTCTTTGTTAGAAGCCTGAGAAGCATACCAATTGTAAGCACAGCTATCAAGTGACAGAAAACTGAGGGGGCTTATTACCATTCAAAAGGCTTCTTTGTTTGCTTGGGGAATTTCATGTAAAGTTGCATGTGACTGTTTCTGATGCCAGTTAAAGATTACTTTCCAGGCTTACTGCATTTTTCCTTCATATAGAAAGACAATGAAGTTCAGCTATACCTCTGAGACCTAGAAAATGGAAATGGCACCAGCAATACAAAGACTAAACTGTTAGTGGATTTCACCCTGGAAATGGCCCATTTGAGAAAGAAAAATGCAGTGTTCGTTCAATGAATTGAAAATGCTTTGGAATAAGGTAAGTAGGCTGTTACAGCAGAAACAGACACATCAGACAATAGAATATTATTCCAGTCTCTGTAGAGAATGTTTTCACTGACACCTATAAAAAGGGAGGAGGAAAACAGTAGTTAGTCATTTTTAAGTAAGTGCAGAAGAAATCCCCTTTCTAAGCCACAACACAAACCTTTTTTAGGGATCTTACTGGGGACATCCAAGCTTTGTAAATCCCTCATATCACTCGACAGCTTTCTTTTTAAGCCAACCCCAGGTAAACTGGAGAGAATAGCTCCCAAAGACTTCTTGTTGTCTTCAAAATAGAGATCCAGGACATGATGGGAAACAGGAGAATCAGTACTTCTAAATACATCAGATTCTTGGGATGGGGTTTTTGTTAACCTGAACAGCGTATCCTAAAAAAAATTAAGAACAGCATGAGACAATTCTGCTTTGGTTTTATTCCCTATTAGTTGTACACATCATCAATAGATCAATGCTCCTACAACGAGCGTAGCAAGGGAAAAAGGTCCATATCAAAGAAGGCCACCCTCCAGTTGCATGAAATAGGGATAATTCTCTCCCCACAACTCCCACCTCTAGAAATTATGCTCCTGAGAGCATAAAAACCACAAAGAGGGGAAAAAATGAATATAATCAACCCCTACATAAAGGCAGCACATTGAAACTCTTTCTTTAGAAAACATTCTCTTTCCAAGTAAGTACATCCCAACAAGAGATTCAACAACAATGGAGAAAACAGTCTTACCATGAAAGTAAGTGCAGACAAAGACAATGTCACACAGATCAGACAGATCCTTGTGTTACTTTTGGTATTTTTATGTTGAATGCTTTTCACTTTACCTTTGAGGACCCGGCAACAGAGCTATCTTCCGCAGCTGACTGTGTATTTATACTACTCAGAAATGCAGGTTTCAATCTTGTATGGGATGTTCGACTAGAGAAAGGCGCTGTTAGACTATCATGCACATTTTCAAAGGCTGGGAAAAACATTTCACACATTATCTAGTCAATTAGAGAGAAAAAAAAGAAAAAATAATAAAAATTACAATGTATATTTAGGTTTATGTGAACACACATACACAAACTTCACAGCTTCTGGATGCCAAGAAGCTTGCAATAATCAGGACACTGAATTCCCAAAAGCCTATGGGAAACTTCCCATCCCATCCACAACCACAGACGCAACCCAAAATGCTCTTCTGGTGTCCACCTTCCTCCCTGAAGACCTCTGCTCCTCAGGAGTACCCAGGGTAGCACTCTGTTGCATCCTACTCCTGCCTCCATCCTTCTCCACTCTGACCCTCTGAACGCTGCCTCCAGAAGTCTTCACACCATACTCTCCTAACAAAAATGGCTAACAGTGATGTGTTCCAGTTCTCCTCATCCCCTGCATTCTTATCATCTACCGTCAAGCAGATTTCATGTCTAGCTAAAAGCTATGTACAGCCTGCTCCTCTGCTCACCAGTCTCCACCAAGCACCTTGCCAAATCCCAGTTTCTCTTAATGAGAACCTGCCTGTATGGATGGTCACAGAGAATATGATAATGCTCAGTTGGCAGTGTGTCCCTTATGGGAAGTCATACAAACTGCTACAGAGACTGCAGGATTTTTCCAGGACAGGGCAGCACACAGCTCTCCCTTCTCAACTCTCTGTTACTTCCCACTTAAAAGTGGTTTGCTGATGGGCACTAAAATTAGCAGCCTTGAGCCTGTGAAATCCAGGTGCACTCAAATGGGGCTGACATACTGCAACTGTAATCTACAAACAGCAGCAGCCAGACTTATAGATTTGCAGTGGAATCCACAAATATACAATCCCTATGGGTTTGGTTGATGCCTCAGCCAAGAGGCATCTCACACAGCATAATGTTAATATGGTTTATTGGAGAATCTACAGAATCAAATTATCCTCTGGCTGTTTACCATCACTTTAAATAGCAAGAATTTTTACTTAGCTGCAGGAGTAAGAGCAGCATGATGGCCAAGAAGTGGCCAGTAAATATATTTTATACCTTTTGGGCTTCTTTCTTCATTGAGCTCCACTCAGGATTTAAGGCAACACAATAGAGAAACTCCTTCAATGCTTCCTCAGTCCTTTCCAATCCAGAAAGAGCTTTTGCTTTCACATAATGGCCCTGTTCACACAAAGGAAACGTAAAAATCTAGAGATCACTTCTGAATTGGCAGCAAGAATCCAGAAAACAAACTTGGAAGTTCACATCATTCTACAAGCGACTTTTCTCGGATAACAACTTCTTTGATCTACACAATTGAATGGAAGTCAGTCCTTTTTGCTGAAAGAAGATCCCCCAGGAATCCACTGCTGCACCACGCCCTGCCAAAGACACTGCTCCTTTCCTCAGGGAAGACTCGATGCAGAATGAGCAGGGGTATTCAGGTATTCATCTCCCCAATAACCAAGACTACTACATATCCCACAGGGCTCAATATCCCCGGTATTGTTTCACATACCAGGGCAAACTTAAAAACAATGAAGCTGCATGGCTGGAGGTGGCAGCCAGGGAGGAAAAGATTTTAGGTTCAGGACACTCACTTCTCCTGGGTGTCTCAGCTGGACAGAGATGATTTTTCACCTATTTGACTTTGTCAGAGAAGACCAACAACTTTATTACCAACACTTAACGTGAAACATTTTATCCCATTCTACCTCTCCCACATCCTAGAGTAACATGTCTATGGCCAACAGGTAGTGCAGTCAGGCTGAGAATAAGTCCTACTTTATTTGTTATGCATTGAAAGAGAGGAATGCCTCACCTCTGAATTCCTCCACAGATACCAATTTGCAGTTCAAATCTAACTACGGAAATTACATCTTTAATGACGAAAAAGAAACTAAGTATGCATTTAGACATTTGCCTCTTGCTTATCAGATAGAAGTGTGCTCTGCAAGTCCACCTGCATATCTCTAGGCTGTGATGAAAGTACAGTTTCACCAGTCTAAAAGCCCAGTTACATAAGCAGATACTCTTTTCTATTCTTCATACTAATGCCAAATAATCCGGTACCACATAATCTTCCTGAGCGGGTACCTCCCTCACTCTTTCAATATAGCCCTTAAAGCTGAGGTCTGCTGAGATCTTAACCTTTCTGCTGTTGAGAAGAAGGGGGCTGGTACCAAAAGCATGTGATGCACACTGTGTAGGATAGGTTAATTAACATATGTCATTTGGTGACCCAAACAGGATGTCTCAGTACACACCAATCTCTCAAGAGGAGAAACATTTTTCTTTTCCTGAATGCAGTAAAAAGAGAGGCACTGTGAGGCCCAATCCTGACCTTCTTATCTTGATGCCTGCACAGCCTCTGTAAAACTTTTTTAGAGAGGTCTTAACATGAATGATGCCTCTATCAAGATTACTCCACTGCACTGGCCGAGTCTACAAGGTTGTTCAACCTTATTCTTCAGGGCCGCAAGAGCAATTTCCTTATCCAAGCTGCAAGGGAGGACTAAGCTGGGCTGTTTATGGACTCGATGATCCTTGTGGGTCCCTTCCAACTCAGGTCATTCTATGAAAATACCAAAAGATCCAACACCAGAAATTAGGCTCAGGAACTCGAGGTCTCTACACTTCACAGAATACTCCTGCCACCTTCCCTTTCCTATTTTCACATGGCCCTGAAAAGCAGCAGATTGAAGGGTAAAGTCCAAGCAGGACCTTGCGCATCAGGCAATATCCAAGCAGAAGGGCACCTGTTTCTATCTGCCACATAAAAGTACAACTGCATACTTCTCCCTGCCTCAATGAGTCCAAGGACCTGGTTTTCATAGCAACTGAAAAGAAAACAGCTTGTCTACTGCTTTATTGACTACAGAGGACTCAAGATGTGGGCCAGTAACTGAAAGAACCATTATATTTAAGTTACCAGCACCTTCTGGTTTATTGTTAGGTGAATGCTTGCCTCCCAGAATGACTTTAATTTTATGGTCAGTTTTGGTTTTTTGGGTTTTTTGGTTTGTTTGTTTGTTTTTTTAAACTACATAGGCATGTTTGAGCTAATCTCTGCCACTGGATGAAATACCACAAGACACAAAACAGAGCAGATGCCTAGAACTCCTGGAAGACACAGATTCTATATCAGCACAGCTTACGTGGAAGTCCTCACACACATATGCAAGCACAAATGAAATGCATCTGTGACGCTACTGGTTGTGCCATGATGACAAATTTCATTTCCAATTAGCATTCTTCAGAGATGTGATTAATGAAATCTTCATCCACCTACAACTGACACGCTTCACGTTCCCACAGAACCAAGGCTAACTGAAAAGACATTTCAAGAAAGCATCTGAACGTGCATAATTCATCTTTCTCCCTCTGCACAAAAAAAAAAAAACAGCCAACACCACTCAAGATGGATTTCTGGCTTGATGAGAAACGACTGCAGACAGAAAGGCAAATTAGAGGCAGGGGGGAGATTATGAACTGCCTTCAAATAAGAAAGGTTTTAGCGGTTGACAAGACAGACAGCACTTGGAGACAAGTATCTAATTTGTTAGAAACTAGATGCTCTAGATAGCACCTCCCTACTAGCCCCGTGTAATCCCCAGCTGGAAATGGAGAGGTAGCTCCAGCTCCCCATACTGCAGCAGGTGGGCAAGAGGTTCATGCAACACCTGCCTAGTCTTTGCAGGGACTCCTTCCCCAATTGCCTGTGCTACCTGCTCTCCAGGTAGTAACTAGGAGCTTTATTTGATCAAACCTGTCCTACAGTTTTGCTTTTGATGGGTGAGGGACTGACTGGAGGTACAATCCTAGATGGGGGGAGCTGTCAGGCATCCAGTCTAACCTCAGATACCTGGTGATAACAACAGGTATCACGTGCTGCTTCCATTTCTCTCTCTCGTAACATCATTTCTGATGCTTGCTTCAGACTGCTCACTAACCAGTGCTCCTCGTAACACCTCCTCTTGTTATGAAAAGAAATTCCAAACCCCTCTATGAATCACCACAACACAGGTAGGAATCAAAAGAGATATGAATTCTCAGTATTAAAGGGGGGTGGGTCGAAATTCTGAAATACAGTCTGAGGTGCTCCTCAGAAACGACACGTTGGCCAGCAGACTGTCAAAACCACCCACCATCTGGGATACACCATGCCAGAGAGAACTGCAGAGCCTTACATACCAGATTCTGCTGCCAAGCTGCAGCACTAACTCCAGCATATTGACAGGCACCAGCACAAACAAAACCACATCACTGGTTGCCTAGTGAAATCCCACTGGCTGGAGACATGCTAAGGACCCTCATGGTTTGTACTTTTAAGTACTTAGCTTTTGGTAGGCATTCCCAGCCCTGATAATGCTACAGCGTTCCTTCAACAATGCCCTCAGTAGCACTGTCCCCACCACAGAGAGAAGCCCCAAGAACAAGTAGTTTTCATTTGGTCTTTACAACATGCAAGCACCATACCACAGGCCAGTGGGGTTTGTTTCGACAGAGGACATCCGCGTCATGAAGAGCTTGCTGGTAGTTTTTCATTGACATACAGATTTCTGCTCGCTGTGCTATTAGGGAACACTTGCAAGAGGCTGGAAAACAAAAAAAAAGATTACAAGGAACTCTATTAAAAGAAATACTAGTACATGTTAAATACAGTAACCTAATTTCCAGCCAGAGTAACCTAAAAAGCACTACTGCACAATGGTTACATTTATACTTTCCTGTAATGGAAAAATGGCAATTCCTTCCTTCTTTTCTTCTTCCCAAAATATATTCCTCTTGGACTGGAGGCAACCTCTGCATTTTATGTAGCAGAACAGATTTCACATACAGGATGCCACCTGCTCTTTCCCTCACCTTCCTTACAAGACAATTAAGAAAGCAAAGAGAAAAAAACCTCCATGTTTCTCCTTCCAGTGTGACTTTTCTTGAAATAAATTGCCAATGTAGGACTTCAGCTAAAATGTTCCTGTAAGCCACTCATTAATAAAAATGCATGCAGCCACATTTCATTATCCATTTGCCACCCATGTACCTTGTCCTCCTCAGGGCAGGCAAATGTCTCATGATCACACACATTGCCTCAGCATCCACACATTCATCAGCCACTCAGTTTGCATGGATTATGAATGTCTCAGAAATTATTATTCTGTCCTTTTCTTAAGGTCTCTATAACACATTTTAAGACTGAACTCTGGCTCCAACATAAAATTTCATAGAACCACATAAGAACCTTGGTTGATCCACATTCACCTTGTCCACCAGGATCTCCAGGTCTCTTCGGAAGTGCTGCTGTCTAGCCCAGCCCATCCTCTTGTATGGGCTTAATCTGCCCAGGCACGCTTGTCTTTGCTGAAGTAGGCAAGACTGGTCAGCCCATGTGCCATGCTGTTGGTCTGAATGGCAGCCCTACCCTCCAGCACACCAACTGCTTCTTCCTCTCCCAATTCAGTGTCACAGACCAACTGCCTGATATTGTGCTTTGCCCAGTCAAGGAGGTTGTTAATAAGGTGACAAACTGTGTCAGCTCCATTACCAACACCTGAGCAATGCCACTGGTACATGTCCATCCAGCAGTCCTCAAGCCATTAACCACCACCCCCTGCCCCAGTTAGTCCAGCCAGTTCTACACTCATCCCACCTTTGACTCCTCAGTTTGACCAGGAAGATGCCATGGCAGACTGCTTCACCAACCTTGCAAAAACCCGCTAAGCCCCAGACAACACTCTTCCCTTTGTCCACTAAAGCAGTTATATCGCTTTAGGAGATGAGATTTAGGTGCCATTTGCTTTTGGTCACTTTTGTCCTTTACGTGCCAGAAAACGCTTCTGGAGGGCTGGAAACTGGGTGCCAGATGGTGGCAGCTAATTGCAGTAACCCTTATCCAAACATGAGCTGGTTAAAACTTTCCTAACTGGGATTAAAATAAAAACGTTCCAAGGTGTGCTGAGAGACAGTACTGCCCCATTTCTACAAATTTTCAACTTCATCTCCAACCTAACGCTCTCAAGACTTTTCCTGCAAGTGTCACCTCCTATAAGTCCCTACACAGTGCTCTTGTCTTCATACCTCTCGTGCCCTCTCCAGCCTGCTCTGGCTTTACTGTTTGCATCTCACTTTAGGACAAAGAGCTGTAACATGTCCTCAGTGAAAGCACATTGCCCTAACAAAGCCTGGCCACACACCCAGGTGTGCATGGACACACAGAATAAGCTCATAACTGCTGCAAGTGCCACTGCTCATTAAGTTCAACCACCTACCAGGAGCGATGGCCCAAGACTACAATCCCCTCCCACCTCCTCCCCTCCCTCGAGCTCATGCTAGCACTCATGCAGCAAACCACATTCGCGTGCTTGCACAGACAACTAGAGCAAGGAATCAATTGACTGAAAGCTAATCCAATAAAAACAAGTAAATAAAAAGGTTTAAGAGGATGAGTTTCCCCTCAACTGGTTCATCGTAAAGCCATGCAAACATGAGTGCCAGGACAAGGGATGGGAAAGAAAGCAGTAGGAAGGACTGCTACTTCTTGGGCTGTAGTGTGGGCTGATACCAGATACACCAATTGTAGAATGACACACCAGGGTTGATGCTGCCCTTATGATCCCAGACAGGGTCAGCTAGAGCCTACACCTAAACTGAGGAGCTCCACAAAAGCTAGTTCACACTGTCAGCATTTTTTAATTTCTTTTTGTTTGTTTATTGATTGGATTTTTTTTTATAGGCATTACACATGCAGCCTGCTGCAGTGATACACAATTTTAACTGATAATTCTTAGCAAGACTGCAAGTTAAATGAAATTGGAAACAATTAATCTAAGATCTTCAGAAGCAAGCTTCTGCTCTTCTTTCAGCAGATGCTCAAATACGGAATTATTTAATTTAGCTACCATTTAAACAGTCTGTCTGCTGTTTATATATGTATACTCCATATTTCCATCACCATATTTGCTGCAGGGTATTTGTGCAGAGTATTCTAAGCAGGGTAGGTGCAGTAAGCAAGGGTAGGTGCCTCAGCAGCCAGCCAGAGTGCGGGGTGGACTATTTTTTAGCACCATGAGCTAAAGAAAGTCATGTGACATTACGGGGCAGGCAAGCCAGTGGCCTGCCTCTGGTTAGTACTGCACTTTTTGGCCATGCTGACTCTTTCTCGAGCTTTTCAGTGTACAATTCAGCATGGTTTATACATTCAGCAGGTTCAGAGAGAAGACAGCTTCATTGGTTTGGTTTTGGAACCTTACCTCCACTGCAAAAGTTTTAAGGATAAAAAGCCACAATGGAGTGGCAAAGACTGCAAGTCCGCCCAAAGCAGAGTCCAAAGGCTCTTACAAGATGAAGGGAAAATAACAAGCTACTTAAAGAAAACAAGTCCAAAGAAAAAGCTACAAGTATTCAGGGTTTATACCTCTTATTCACTGAGTATAAGTCAGAAAGCATAAGGTGTGGCCCATGTTAATAAGTAATTTGTGAGGAATTTGTAGTTAACACACAGAAAGGGGATAAAAAAAAAAAAGCCCAAAACCACAACAGCTTTGCTAAAGAGAGCAGTATTCATAAGACTACACAGTATAACACGTTTTCTATAGGGAGGTGAAGTGGCTCGACAATGCCATTGCTGGAGTGATGCCCAACCTCCTTCATTCAAGCTCACCCCACTTGGAGACACAGGCAGCGCAACCTGAAAGCTCACCAGCTCTGTGTCCAATCTGCACGCCCCCTCATCCCCAGCCTCCTGGTGCCAGCGAGAATGTCAAGGCTAGATATACCGAAACAGCATATTCTCTATTAGTGGAACTGTGGCATCAGCTGGCTGACTCCAGCTTATGAAGTACATGTGGAAGTGGGAAGAAAAAGTGAATATCTAGCCACAGCCTAAATAACTACAAGGCTTCTATAAGCACCATGATATCAAGTTGTTCCACACCACTGCACGCACCGTGATGAAAAAAATTAGTCACAGGAGGTGAATGGAGAAGGCTTGAGGGCACACAGTTTGGGAACTCTGCTAGATGCCAGTATGCTGTAATAACTGTTAAGTTTATTGAGGGAAAAAAAAAAAAGTCACACAATAGCCAATACTTTGTTTTAAAATAATGCACCCATTATTTCTTCTGGAGGTTAAAGAAAAGATTTTTTTATTAAATGACATTATTTCAGAGCAAATTAAAAAAGAAAAGCGTAGATAATTTTACTGTTTCCACAATACCAGCAGATGGCATTTCCTGAATCAAACTCTTTTTGGGAGCCTGCAGCTGCACAGCAAAATTTATGTCCTTGTCAGCATCATGGATCCACTGCTGAGGCTCCCAGGATCTGTGGCTCTGGCAGCCAGGACAGAGACTTCCTCAGAGCTGCGGGTCCTGGGAGCCTTCCCACGCAGCTCCTTCCCTCCATCCCAGCTGGAATCCCACAGCACCAGACAAACCCCAGCCCGAGCAGCATCCAGAGCCGAGGGGCCTGGTGGCTCTCCGCACCATTGACCCTCCTTGTGACTGCCAAGTATTGCCTCCCCCAAGTGTGCTTGCCAGCCTGGATTTGCAAAAACTGTTAACCTTCTGTTCACACCACCTTTGCTCTCACTTGCAGTCTTTGTTAGATTGCTCTTTTACTTATCCAGACACTAACACCCAAAATTACTTTTCCATATTTGCCCAAGCATTCAAGTTTTTTAAAAACTATGCTGCTCAAGATAGGGAGGCTGATGGGAGAACAGGATTCCCCAAAATCTCCTTGTGCTAAGAAGGTAAGTAAGAGCAATGAGAGATTTCTCCAAATTGACCGTAGATGACAAAGGTTTTACTGTAATAACCTAGCGATGAGATTTCTTCCAGGAACTCAGTACAAAAAGAACAAGCTGCTAGAACTCCCTAATCCTCCTTATCTGACGTTTCTACCTAGAAAAGCACATTTTATTTAAATCTATTTCAATCCTAAGCATACTTTTTAAACACATGAGCAGAAATGAAATAATGTCATTACAAAAACACCTTTCAGTCTTCCTAGCAAGAGCCAGCCTGCACAGAATCTGTGGAGACATTTTTCCCACATATTAAAGAAATTTCTGCCCCTGGAGAGAAGAAATGTGGCTTGCTTTGTTGTGTTATGCATTCAGTTGGAACAATTCAGCACTGAAAGCCTTTTCATAAGCTTGAAAAATAATATGAGACATTTATTTTCATTTCAGGGAGAAATTAGCAAGATTCAGTAGTTAACTGAATAGCAAGCATGTTTTTTTCCTTCAAACTTCATGCAAGCATGACAAGTCCATGCACAAAAAAAACTCGCACAGGGGTTGTTGTTGTGAGGGGAGGGGGGCACTTTGCTGGGCACAGAAGAAGCAGTATAATTGATAAAATAATTAACAGGAACAGTAAAGACATTTAGAACATTCAAATAAAACTTCTTTTCATAGCAAAGATGAAAACCAGGGTCAGCTTCCCGAAACTGATTAAGAAGGAAAATGAATATGACTGCATACTTTCAATCAGCAAGGCCACATTTTCTCACTTAGTAGTCTACTGGATTAATAACTGGATTTTTAAAAACAAGGATGCAAGGCAAGATCCCTCTTTACTACAAGCCCAACTCTTGCAACTAAGCATCCTTCCACTGCAATTACAAAGCAGGCATTTGCAAACAGTACTCTGCAGGCAAACATAAAACCTACCACCCCTGGCTGACCAATACCAACAGACATAGGAGCTCCTGAAATAGGCAGTGACAAGGAGGAGGAGCACAGGGCACTATC
The DNA here is from genome assembly GCA_033556795.1 of Tapera naevia. Classification (NCBI taxonomy): domain Eukaryota; kingdom Metazoa; phylum Chordata; class Aves; order Cuculiformes; family Neomorphidae; genus Tapera; species Tapera naevia. Next base: position 20,998,380 of record JAUMJJ010000029.1, read on the forward strand.
ACCTTCCACTTGGAGCCTGCACTACCAGGCAGCAGCTGGTTTGCCCGGGCAAAGGTCCTTCCTCATCCATCCTCTGACTGTCCACAGCCAGCATAATAAAACACATCACCTCTTCCCTAACGGAATGCATCTCCCATTAATCTCTATTTATCTTATGTTCATGCAGATAGGAAATACTTTGCTTCACATTTTTCATCCTTCAAAAGTGCCCGTTACAAATTCCAAAACATCACCCTAAGCCAAAATTCTCTCCCGTCACCTCCAAAGGGAGCTAATTCAGACACCACCAGAGAGCCCCAACATGGCTCATTTGCACCAAGCAGCTACAGAGCTGGTCGATGCCTGATCAGAATTTCACCTCCACATGCACAGCACTTCGAGATGAAAAAGCAGGGACCTATTGAAACTGGGGTGGACAAACCGCAGCCATCATTTCACTACCAGAATTGAAATGTCAATGCTCTCCCCTCCCTTTCAAACCCAAAGGTATAGGACATCCAACTATTTGCTTACCTCTGGTCTGGATGTGGGGGGACAGGGAGACATCAAGAAACTTCCTTGTATTATCACTTTGACTGAAAGAATAGACACTCTTAAGAGTATGCAATTTTAAGACTGAACTAACCTGTCTCCAGGACAGCTTAGACTTAAGAACACAGATTTTCTGTGTTCAGGACAAACTGCTTTAGATTCCCAGCAGTTTTATTTCAAGCTCAGCTGGTCCTCAGACATGAAGCTCCATACATTAAAGCTGGACTGTCATCACCACTAAACACAGCTTATCACTACTCCCATCAAGGTACAGCAAGTCCTCAAAAAATGTCCCAGCATAGAGCTAAGTTAATATATTATATCATTGCTCCCTCCTATCCAAATCTTAATCTTTCAGTGCTTTGCTAGATGTTTTTAGTGTTGATCTTTCAACACTTTGCTACTCTTTCCAGATAAAATAGCATGAATCAACACCTCCTCCCTCTATTTTCAGTTCCCACTCTATCCTTTGGACATTTGGGCACTGTTTCAGATGACGTACCTCAAGCCCCTCCATGGCTGCTTGGCACTAGTATAATAAAACCATTAAGTACACAAATGTGACTCATTTTCAGTGCTTTCTAGGTCTCCCACCATTTAGTCCAGGGTTCGGGTAAGATTTCCTACCAAAGCCTCAGTCAGAACTGAAGTATCTTCTCAAACAGGAGGTACAGAGACTGTCCAAAGCGAGGTGCTTACAGATATAAAGTATGAAGACCAAACAAGCAGGTTTCAAAACAAAACAAAAAAAAAAACCACTCCAAAGGGTCAATCCCTGCCTGATCTCCGAAGCACTCAAGGAAATTCCTGACACCTCCTCCCCAGAAACATGGAGCTATGCAAGGTACACATGAACCTGCGACTGCAAGGAGACTTCAAAGACATGTTGTGTTTCACAGCCAGGCATGATCAGCCAAGTAGGTCTGCCATGATCATAGCTAACAAGATCAATTTACAGCCATATATTTTATCATAACATGACTTTATTGGCGATAACTTAGTTCCCTTCTTTGTCAGCATCAGTACATAAGCTACATTTCTACTAGGTACTCTTCTCTATAATCTTTTTTTCCAGCTAAAGTTTATGTCAGCCTAGAATTTCTGACTCCGTAAGTTGCAAAAAGGACCTTATTGCTTCTCAGTTATTACCCCGCTGCTTCTGTCCTCAAATAGAGTTGATGGCAATCACTTAATACATTTGTAAAAGATAAAGGAGTGGTACAGTTCCCTACCAATTTTAAGATCAGGAAATGCAAGTCAGTTCTATAAATGTCTCGTTCCAAAAGCAAAAAAGAATATGCTGTTTGAAGAGACTTCAAAAATTGTTCAGACTTTCTGATATGTAGGTATAGTTTGTTCTCTAGGATTGCTGTAGTTCTTCAATTATTTATAAGAAATTACAACTGGGTTACATACATGGAGGGGGTGAAATGCTTTCCTTAAGTAATACATAACTGTAAGTTACATCAGCAACATTGACTACTTTAAAAAAAAAAACCAATATACCCAAAGACTGGTACTGCAACTGTGATGCCTCCTCCCCTTCGTGCCCATGATTGACAAGCCTCTGGTCCACTACGGCCCTAGTCTTACAGCCCTGCAAAGTCCCTGCCTTCAGCAGACCCTTTGCAAGCAGACAAAACTTCCAGAGGGATCAACCGCAGGACTTGAGCTTTCGACAGCAGGCTCTAAGAATCAGGTGTAATACAAGCTCCTGCTCCTGCCACTTTTCCAGTGGTGTCATATATGAAGTATTTACTCCTCCTTTTCAAACACTAACTCAGTAAAACGAGGGGGAGGGGAGAGTCGGCAAAAATATTTTAAGTTTAAAAGTAACATTGACTACTGCAAGAGCCTCCGTGTAATCCTGAATCATACTTCTACACGTTTTTCTACCCTGTAAAACAGAACAAACAGGTTTTGGAGACATGATTTAAGCAGATTCCAAGAGGCACTTTTATAGAAGGATAGGAAAGTTCCTTTTTTAGCACAAATCCTCTAAGCAGTAAGCATCTACTATTTTTTATAGCATGTAATTTCAGAAAGACTACTTCTCATTCTTCACTTAGAAGTCACTCTTGTCAGCAGTTACAAAATCAAATATTCTTCTGATAAATTATTAAAATGACTGAAGCATTTGCTGTTTCAGGAGTCATGACAGCTGTCTACCATGACACGTTTTTTTATTATTCTTTTAAATGGCTGTTATAACATCAAAGACGTACTTATTTACTACTAAAAATCAGAAAGCATTCCCAAGACCCTGCGAGGAAAGAAGATTTGGTGAACCTCTTTTTTTACCACACAAGAAAAAGATAGACAACCTTATCTTCTAATAGCAATCTTCTAGACGTACTATACAAAAGGAGATACCATTAAACTATTCTTTATACACACAATTCACATACAGGTGCATGTGGACATGCTCTAGTGGTAATATAACGTATATTACGGCAACAGACACCTTTATAAAAATCTAAGCACGGCTTTAGAAAGAGTTCAGATTCTTCCTTTTGCAGACAGAGACTATTCTCTGCTTCTGACCTTGACCCAAGAGTAACACAGAAACCCTTCAAGCATCAGGTCTGCAGTACGACAGCACCAAGAGCATGTCTCACCACGTCATCAAGAAATTCTGATTGTTTTCCCCCTTATCTGAAACAACTCAGAAGCAGACTTGGAAGGAAGGGCATGGCAAAATGTTTGCCCACAGATATCCTACTCGTAGTTGTAAACAGTCAGCATCAACTCCCAAAAATTCTTGGCTGGAAGCTTACCTATGTCATGCTCTCTGAGAAGCAGTGCAACCCCACAACCAGGCATTTACCCAGCAGTTACGAATCAACTTCCACCGAAGGTCTGCAGCTTTAACAGCTTGAGAGCCAGTATGGAAGATCAAGAGATGCAACAAGACATATTAATTTTCTACATGTAACACTGCTAGTTTTTTTTACCTATTTGAGAGTTACCAACGTAAAAACAGAGGGGAAAGGGCAAGAAAAGCTAAACACACACATCAACCACTCACCTACCTGGCTAGTGCACCAAGAGGAGCTTAACTGAATCTGTTTCCAAAGACAGTGATGTGAACAACAGTCTATGAACACAAGAGGACACAGGCTAGAGAAGGCCATAACGCTTTGCAGAAACTCTATACTGAGGTCAAATCATCCCTCTTGCTACCTGAGCAAAGCAGTGGCCAAAACCTCAGAAGCCCAGAGGCAGCATCAAGCCCCTCACCATGTAAACTCAATGCTTGGCAGGGAACAGCAATGCATGTATGGTGATCCTAGGCAGATGAACCCGCAGCACACTACATAAAATGGCTCCGTGAGGAAGGCTGGGGAGCAGGAAGCAGCACTGACACCATCCCACAAGGCTCCATCTGCTTGAGAATCAGCATATTTTGGCCTGAGACCTCATCCTTGGATACTCAGTGTTTCCTTTTTTACTCCCTGCCCTGTCCCCTTAATTCAGTTCTTATGCAGGGAGAATTTGGAAGGTGCCAGAAAAATTTCTATGAATTGCTTTGCCACAAAATAAATTAGTGCTTAGTGGCCACATTTAGCTTTCTTTTGGATCAGGCTAAGTTATAGTGAAGCTCTGCTGGGATGAGAAAGGGGAAAAAAAAACTCTCCCCCCCCACGGTCTGGCTAAGAGAGGCAGATCATTCTCTTTCCACCAAAGCTCAAAAAAGCTCCTACATTTTGTTTCTAGCAACACTCCAAACACCACCCTGTGGGCTGAGGGTCAGCTCTCCACACCAGAAGATGCAAGATGGAGCATCTCCAGCACCCAGGCAGCAGTATCTCCTTTGCCTGTCCTGCAGCATACTACTTCTGACACCACACTGGGCTTGATACAAACTCACTTCCTCTCTTTGGTCTTTCCTGCACTGTTCCTTACCCACTGAAAACAGAGACCTGCACAGAGGGCTTGGGAAGAAGTGGCCCCCTTTGCACATATATCTGTCCTTAAGTCCACCGCATTTTTAAAATTCTGATATAACTGAGCTTTATCACCTACAAACTTATCCTGAACCCCCTAGGAGGAAAAAAAATTAAAGTCCTGGGCAATTAGAGCAGCTATGCGCATCAGCTTCCCCTCCTCCCCGGAGAAACCTACTTCTGCACAGAAAGAGCCCGTCACAGCAGAAGTAAACACAACCACTCTGAGGAATTGCTGCGGCTTTTACCACTCTCTGGAGACAATGGCACTTCTCAGGCTTGGCAGAATCCAAAGGGACACTTTGCAGTCCTGGGTAATTACATGCTGAATCCAATGTGCCTCTGGCTGAAACGAGGTGTCCTGGCACACCAGTGTCCAGATACAACATGTGTCACTGCACCAAGAGCCAGGCACAACTGCACAGCACCCAGTAGGCAAATGAGCACCTACTTCAGTATCAAAAGGTTGGAAAGGACCTCTGAGATCATCAAGTCCAACCTATAACCTAACACTAACACCAACACTAACACCAACCATCATCTAAACCATGGCACTCAGTGCCTCATCCAGTCTCCCTTTAAACACCTCCAGGGTCGGTGACTCCACCACCTCCCTGGGCAGCCCATTCCAATGGCCAATCACCCTTTCAGTGAATAATTTTTTCCTCATATCAAGTCTAAACTTTCCCTGACGAAGCTTAAGTCTATGCCCTCTGGTTCTGCCACTGGTCACCTGAGAGAAGAGACCAACCCCTGCCCTACTACAACCTCCTTTTAGGTAGTTGTAGAGAGCAATGAGGTCTCCCCTGAGCCTCCTCTTCTCCAGGCTAAACAGCCCCAACTCCCTCAGTCGCTCCTCATAGGGCTTGTGCTCCAGCCCCTTCACCATCTTTGTTGCCCTCCTCTGAACACATTCCAGTATCCTAACATCTTTCCCAAACTGGGGGGCCCAGAACTGGACACAATATTCAAGGTGAGGCCTGACCAGTGCCGAGTACAGGGGGACAATAACTTCTCTGGTCCTGCTTACTACACTATTCCTGATGCAGGCCAGGATTCCATTGGCCTTCTTGGCCACCTGGGCACACTGCTGGCTCATGTTGAGCTTCCTGTCCACCAGCACTCCCAGGTCCTTTTCTGCCTGACTACTCTCTAGCCACTCTGTCCCCAGTCTGTAGCTCTGCATGGGATTGTTGTGTCCAAAATGAAGTACCCGACATTTGGACTTATTAAACATCATCCCATTAGAATCGGCCCAGCTCTCCAATCTGTCTAGGTCCCTCTGTAGGGCCACCCTACCCTCTAACAGATCAACCCTTCCTCCCAAACTGGTATCATCTGCAAATTTGCTGATGATGGACTCAATCCCCTCATCCAGATCATAAATAAAGATATTAAACAGGACGGGACCCAATACCGATCCCTGGGGGACACCACTGGTGACCGGCCGCCAACTGGATGAAACACCATTCACCATCACTCTTTGGGCTCGGCCATCCAGCCAATTCCTAACCCAGCACAAAGTGCTCCCATCTAGGCCACGGGCTGCCAGCTTCCCTAGGAGTCTACTGTGGGGGACCGTGTCAAAGGCCTTACTGAAGTCCAGGTATACCACATCCACAGCCTTCCTCTCATCCACCAGGCGAGTCACATGGTCGTAAAAGGAGATCAGGTTGGTCAGGCAGGACCTACCCCTCCTAAATCCATGCTGGCTGGGCCTGATTTCTTGACCGTTCTGCAGGTGGTCAGACCTGGAGCCAAGGCATGGCCATTCGTCCCCACCCAGAGAAGTTCACTTAGGATTAGGGTCAGGGGCATGCAGCAGGGAGGATCACACTTCCCAGTAGAGCCACAGTCCTATGTGCAGTCTTGAGAGACCACCAAAGACCTGTAACTGCCAACACAGCTCAGGAGCCACCACTGTTACAAAAACAACGGCAGCAGCAAGTGCCACTGCGCTTTATCTCTGAGCAGGCATCCTCAGGTTTATTTATAGGAAAGGTGCAGGATGCTCACAGGCTGTCTCAGTATGAAGAAGAGAGAAATGCGGGTTGAAGATGTGAGCCACTGCCACCCAAACCCCCTTACGCTCTCGAATGTGTTTGCTTACGAGCATGCCCTCATCCCAAGGAAAGCTTGATCTCCTTCAGAGGCATAAAGCATCTAATTTTAAAACCAGCAGATCAGCACAAAGTGTACAATATGCTCCTACTTGGCCTTCATAAGACATCATTTTTTTAATAAATACTGTTCCCTGAGAGTGAATTTTGTTGTCGTGCTCCCACCCCTGCCATGATAAAGTCTGTGGCCATATAAAGCTACATGTGGTACTGGGGAAAAGCCCAATTTGCTATCTTCCCTATGAAGGAAGCAACAGCCACTTGGTACCTCTGTAACTGGGAATTGCTTTCTAGAATGAAAAAAAAGAAAAAAAACAAAACACACTCCTCAAAGCACATCCTTAAAACACCCACGTTTAATTAGTCACCGAAACCTAGCTTCCTTTTGTTTCAGGCACACAGTTTAAAGGGTCTGTAAGCCTGGATACACAGAAACAACTGCATTCCTCCCAGGCACAGTCGCTCTAAAGGGCATCTCCATTAGAGAGCAGCAAGCGAGACAAAAAAGGGAGCACAAAGTACCTGTTGCACAAAAAAAAGCCCCAAATCCAAACAAGAAAACCCACACCAACTCTGCACACGTATATGATAACATATTTCAGTTCAATTGACCTAAGAGTTCACATAATCAGAAGAACAGTTAGAAGAGAAGGGAATAGCAGAGGAAGCCCACCTTCGATACCCCAGCTCTCTGAATTTCATCTATGTGTGGAACAGCCCTGAAAGCAAGATTTGGACAATAGTTGATACAGTGATGGCTGAACAGCATAAAGCTTGGCACAAAGAACAATCCAGATGGAAACAAGTGCTTCCTTTCAAGCAGCCTGACGTGCTTGCTTTGAAGCTGTGGTAATTAGATACCTTGCAATAATGATACATCTACTCCAATACCTATTGCAGAAAAAGTCGTCAACTTTGTTTAAAACAGCAGAGATCACTGAAGTGTGGATCTTAAAAGGACTAGAATGATCAAGCAGTAAAGATGACTTTCTTAAAAAGAACAAAAAACCCCACACAACCACACTCGAATCCATAGCAGACTATCAGAGCTACCACAGGAGTAGAAGTAGCACTGTAGATCCGATAGTTAAGGACAAAAGACGAACATATTTGCTAAGAGTAAGCTTTTGCAAGACTAACTAGTTCAACTGGAAAAAGTTGATGACTTGAAGGCACGCAAACCTGTTCTGAGACCTCAAATTAGGAGCAGATATTCTAGATTGTACTGGAAGTAAGCGTACTGGCTACGTGACAGGAGCCTTTTATAGCTTGGACTTGAAGAACCTAGACAACTAAAATGCAATCAAAAGACAGAAGGTCACAACCAGAACAAGAAAAGTAATAGGTACTGGAAAACTTGCTTAAGTACTACATTACGCAAAGCTGGTTGTTGCAGATGGAGCAGGAAAAGTGTTCCACAAGAAACACCAGTTAAAAAATCCCACTGACTTGCACGTCCTGCCAAGAAGTCTGGAGTTTTACCTAACCTTATACAGCAATTGTATAACAAATGCATTCATATGCCTTCAGTCTCTTAAAAGAAATTAAAAGGATTCCCACACTCTTGACTCTCTGTACTAACACACAGACATCTGGAGGTTAAAAACAGCAGTTATTTTCTCACACATTAGAAGTCTGACATACCTGACAGTGGTTCAGCAAGCATTTCAAGTTGCCTGTATGCTAACACTTAAGAGGTTCAGAAGAGTTAGAAAACAGCTTTTCTAACTTTCTTTCTTTCCTCCAATTTACTTCGATACTTGGCTAGAAAGCAAGAAGACAACTCCAACCAGCCAAAAGGCAGTACCTGATGAGCATGTGGTAAGAATTTCAGAACATTTCAGAATAAGAATTTCAGACTGCAGTTTGACTTGTGAGAAATGGCATGAGCACATCTGAAACATAAAAAGGTGAAGGGCTGGACAGTGGGCTGCCCTTCAACAGGAATTTACCTCTGCTACTGTTATGTTACATGTCAGCCTATGATTTTAGGAGCTCAAAATCTAGCAAGATATCTATTATTACTCTTAATTAGATTTTTAAAGGAAATCTTATTAAGCAATGTTAGTGTCACTGGCAGAGTGAAGAATTTCTGAACAGATTCCCAGCGCACATGGGAAATCACAGAAGAGGGAAGCAAGGAAATTATCTCAAGACCCTGACACACTATAGCTGGAGATGCATTCTCCAGGAACAGGAGGGGGAGGGACAAGCTATGTGAGAGCACCAGCAGCACACTATGATCTTCCCTCTCCTTTCACCCTGTGCAGACACAGCAAGAAGCACCCATGACAGCAAGAAACAGTTCTCTAAAAAAGTCACATCAGCCCTCATTTCATTGACGAGATACTATTTTGCCCAGCAGTGGGACCCTGAACTCAAAATGTTAAAAGGCTCTTCTATTGAGAACTGACTGCATCCACCAGTGACCTACATCAAACGTCTCTCCTCCCTCTGCTTCACCTTCCTTTTTGAGCTCCCCATCCTGCCCTACTTTAACAGAGATTACTTCAGCTAAACCGTATAATAGTTTTATAGGGAGCCTCAGCTAGGACTGAAAACTTGTCACATCTAGCTGGAAAAGTGGAATAAAACAGCAAAACTAATGGCTTCCACAGCCAGTATCAGCTGCAAATCAACAGCATGTACACTATCCCAAACTCTTGTATTTCAGATGCCCATCATGCAACCACAGCAAAAACATGAGAGCGAGTCCAGGACGATGTGTTTCTCTCCGCAGCAGCCAGTAAAATAATAAAAAAGTAAAAATTCAGAGTAATTTGTCCCTAAATGCAAAAACTGGGAATGTACTCAACGTAAGGAAGGAGCTCCTCCACAGCGGAGAGGCCACATTTTCTCCACGTGTCTTCTGAAGAGATTCACGCACAAGATTTCATCTCTTTTAACATGACTGAGGTTTGCTCCCTGCTTCCTTCACAAATTAAACTGGACATACATCACGCTCAGACTGCAGGAGTGGCAAATTCCAGAGGATTTGCCGAGATCCTGGCTCTTCCAAGCCTCATGCATCTCTCTCCAGGCGTTTTCAGATCCCGTACCACCCCCACTGCTGGCAGAATAAACCAGAGGGGAGCACACGCATGCACACAACCATTACTATGAAGCTACAACTAAGCGAGCAGGAGCCACCTACTACTCGGCGCTGAGCCGATAAACAACCCAGTTTGGAAAAAACTAAGGCTGCCGTCGGCTTGGCAGAGGAGGAAGGCACACCGTGCCATTTGTATTTAAACCTAGGCTATTCAGAGAATACTCTGCACACAGAAATACCACAACCCTATGAAGAGGTGACACTCAAAATATGGGTGGATGATCTCAAAATGCTGATTTACCTCAAATATTTTGCAGAGTGTAATATAAAGTAAATTTTCCAAGCCTTGGCGCCCATCAGTGTTGCTTCAAAGGCTACATTTTACTGAAGATGCAACTGCGTGTAGCTGAATGAATCCGATCCACACACTCATTTCTGCCACGAAGCCGCGGTAGGGCTTAACTGGACCACTACTGCGTATCCTTTACTAAAGGATGGTTTCCCCACAAACAGGGAAGTGGGTTTTCAAGAAATACTGCATAATGAGTCATCGACTGCAGGCAGCTAAACGCCAGGCACCTTCTGAGCAAGGACAAAAATAACAGCAGAACAAAAATAGCCATTCATTGGGGGATGGAGAGAGGTGGGTGTTTGCGTGTGAAGGAGACCCGCTGGGAGAAATCCCCATCCCTGGAAGAATGAATTTCTCCACCCCTGGAGGTATTTAAAAGACGGGCAGATGAAGTGCTCAGAGATGTGGTTTAGCAGCGGACAGGTACGGTCTGGCTCGGTGATCTCAAAGAGAAGCAGGCGCTGATCTCTTCTCTCTGGTGACCAATTACAGGACTAGAGAGAATGGCAAGAAGATGTGCCAGGGGAGGGCTAGACTAGGTATTAGGAAAAGGTTCTTTATCCAGACAGTGGTAGAGGATTGGAACAGCTCCCCAGGGAAGCTCAGAGCACCAAGCCTGACAATAGTCAAGAAGCATTTGGACATCGCCCTCAGACACACGGTAGCGTGTTGGGGTTGTCCTGTACAGGGATAGAAGTTGGACAGGATGGACCTTGTGGGTCCGTTCCAACTCATGCCATCCTGTGACTGATTCTGTCTTTTCCAACCAAGCGATTCTATGAATCCATTCTCAAAACTTCCTCTAGGTGCCCGCTCCCTCTACTCATTCACCACAATCCCCCCCGATCCCCGGCTGCCGCGGGCGGGCAGTGCTGCCCCCTCCCCCCACTCTCTCGGCTGCAGGAGCTGGAGGGGGCGCTTCGCCGCCCCTTCCTCCTCCTCCCCCGCCACTCACCGATCTCCAGGGCCTGGTTGTACTTCTCCAGGGCTGCCGCCAGCTCCTGTCGCTCCCGCAGCGCGTCGCCCTCGGCTCGGAGCCGCCGCGCCCGGCTCTCGGCGCCGAACCACTTGTGCAGCAGGTTGCCCAGCACCACGTTGACCCGCGGGCGGGCGGCGGCAGCAGCGGGCGACGGTGGCGAAGATGAGGTGGTAGCAGCGGTGGTGGCCGCCTCTGCGGGTCGCCGCGGCCGGTGGCAGCGGGCGCAGTCGCCGGCGCAGCGGCGGCAGTGGGTGTGCCCGCAGTGCAGGGTGACGGGCTCGCACAGCAGCCGCCGGCACAGCGGGCAGGCGAAGAGCTCTGGCGGCCGGCAGCACGCGGGGTCGCCCAGCCCTTCGCCCTCTGCGCCGCCGCCGCGCCAAGGCGGGAGGCGCAGCTCCTTGTCGCGGATGCTGAGCGCGAAGCTCTCGGCCAGCTCGCGCAGCTCCTCGGGGCGCAGCCGCGCCAGCCGCGCCGCCGCACCGTAGGCGTCCAGCGCCTCGGCCACGCGGCCGCCCCGCGCCAGCGCGTCCCCGCGTCGCAGGCACAGGCTGCGCTCGGGCTGCGCCAGCCCCGACAGCTCCGACCCGTAGATCTCGGCCGCCAGGTCGAAGTTGCCGCCGCGGAAGGCCTCCTCCGCCACCTCCAGCATCTCGGCGCATGGCCCTTTCCCCCCCGCCGCCGGGGCCGGGGCTGCTGCGGCGGCGGGGGGCTGCAGCGCGCGGGGCCCCGGGCTCAGCTCCATGCCCGGCCCCCGGCCGCACTACTCCATGCCGGACCCGCGGCGCTGCCGACTCCGGCTCCTTCCTGGGAGGGGACGGTGGCGGAAGGGAAGGAGGGAGGGTGGGACGGAGCGAGAGGGGGCGGGTCACATCGCTGCGGCGGGAGAGGGGGGAGCGGCTCCCGGGATGGGAGAGGGGGGGACGGGGGGAGGAGACGGGGGAGCGGCTCCCGGGAGGTGGGGGGGGGGGGGGGCGGGTGGTGGAGGATCAGGAGGAGACCAGAGGTGCGGCTCCCGGGGTGGGGGAGAACGGGGGGAGGAGACGGGGGAAGCGGCTCCCGGGATGGGGCAGAATAGAGGGGAAGAGGGGGCAGGAGATAGGGGGGAGCGGCTCCCGGGAGTCGGGGTGGGGAAAGGGGGAGGAAGCGGTGGAGGAGCAAGAGGAGATAGGGGGCAAGCGGCTGGCACCGCCCGCGCGGGCTCAGCTCGCGGCTTATGTAAGGGGCGGGCGGTTGTATAAGGCTCCTCCGACCGCTCCCCCTCACTCCCTCCCCCGGGGCGGCGCGTACGGAGGGACGGCTCCCTCCTTCCCTCCCTCCGGTCCCGCCCGAGTGCTGCCGCCAGGTGCCGGTGCCGCACGTGCCCGCGCGCCGCCGCCCCGCCCCGCCCGCACGTGCGCCCGGACCGGCGGGGGCGGAGGGGGGGGGTGGCGGGCTTAGTTGTGCGGCTCCTGCCGGGCTCAGCCTCTTCCTTCCCGTTTCCTGGTGCCCGGCCTTAACCGCCTCCCCGCCGCGCCGCGACTGCCCGGTCCCCCCTTCTATCCTTCCCCCGTCTCTCTCTCCCGCCTGGCTGCGGGGCGGGGGTGGGTCTGGGTGTGATATCGGTTGTTGTTTGCTTATGTGGTACCTCGACTATTGTGTGCGGCTTTGCAGTATAAAAGGGATCTAAAGCTTCTGGAGAGCGTCCAGAGGAGGCCACAAAGCTGGGGAAAGGTTTCGAGAGGAAGGGGTACGAGGAGTGGCTGAAGTTACTTGGTCTCTTCAGCCTGGAGGAGAGGAGAATGAGAAGGGATCTCATAGCTGTTTACTGTTTCCTCACAAGGGAAGGAGGAGGAGCGGGCACTGAGCTCTTCTCTCTGGTAACGAATGACAGGACTCGAGGGAATGGCAGGGAGATGTGCCAGGGGAGGGTTAGGTTGGACGTTAGGAAAAGGTTCTTCACCCAGAGGGTGGTGAAGCACTGGAACGTCTCCCCAGGGAAGCAGTTATGGTGCCAAGCCTGACAATCGCCAAGAAGCACATGGACATCGCCCTCAGATACACGATGTGCATGTTGGGATTGTCCTGTGCAGAGACAGGAGTTTGACTGGATGTACCTTGTGGGTCCCTTCCAACTCAGGTCATTTTGTAATTTCCCTGGTCCCGGAAAAAGCAAGCACATGTGCTCTTAATAATAATTCCCAAACCCCACAACTCTCAGAAAAAAATCCTTTTCTGCAAGCGGCAGCTTTGCCACGCTCAGCTTGGGACCTGTGCATCATGCTGGGTGCTGGCTTGCGCACCGGCAGCAACAATAAAGATAATGCAGCTGGAAGTGAGTTAATCATGCGTGAGTCAGAAAGGAATCCAACTTGCTCCACAGGAATAACAGGAGTAAAAAAAAAAAAAAAAAATAGGGAAGGTTTATTTTAGGCATAGCTGTAAACAAAGCGTACGGAGGAGCGGAGAGCCTATCAGTTGAGCGAGGATGTACCTGTTTCCAGCCACTTCTTGAATTTCAACTGGACAGCAGAGGGTATTTTGGGTTTTGCCTATTTGGTACTAGACCTTTAAGCCCCCAAATGATGGCCTCTTATCCCGTGACAGGAAAATCTCATTCCTTAATTATTGTACCCATTAGTCTTTATGGTATGAAATTGGATCAACTTTCTTCATAGCATAAAATTGTAATAACTTTCTGAAGATATACATAGTTTACATCATAAACTGCATAGTTATGCTTAAGTAACCATCAATATTCGTGACCAAATGACCCCAGCTCACGACAAGAAAGAGCAGGACAAACCCCACCCAGAAGGTAAGGACCTTTGTTTCTCAGGATCTTAAAGCTGTCCACCAAGATACGCCTGGACTAACAAGGTGGTGCCAGCATCCTAGCCCCCCCAGCACCTCTGTGAAACCTTCCCATTATCTGGCGTCATAGGTAAGTAACTGTAGTAAGACTGACTCCAGGTATGTCTAGATCAATAAAGAAACAGGTAGATGATGGTTGGTAAAAGCACGGTTTCTTTGCAAAGCAGTGTGTGTACATTTTGTTGTTCCACAACTTCCGCATTTAGTATTGTTAGTGTTTCTAATAGTGGCTCTTTGAGCGATGTTCATTGGTCCAATACTGGCACCACTGTCCCTGGGTCAAGGTTTCTATCCAGAAGTTAGCCTCGTCATCCCATCACTATTTCATCATTCCCTTTCATGACATTTCCACTTGGAATTACGATGTGATTGAATACCACTGCCATTTTATCAAAGTCAGCTGGTGATGCGGTTCATAGCATAGAGTATGGAAGTGGTATGGCTAGTTCTGTGCTGCTGTATCAAGGACAAGCCATAGGATCTTGGACGGATAATGAAAATGTGGACTCACCAGTTCAGCCACCCCAAAGCATTAACCTCTGGTTCCTGGGACCTTTATAAAGAGCAGCAGCATTTTTACTGATTGCTTCTGTTTCCCCATAGTTCCTTGGCTGGGAACTCCCCAGCAGCCTGTGGAAGTGCACCCCCCTCCAGGACACAATTGCACACCTGGAGCTACTCAGTACATACCTGGCTTGCCTCTCTCTAGGCTGCTTGCCAGCCTAGGATAAATCAGGCATATGTCAACTCAGGACAAGTCAGGCTTGGTGAGGAAAAGGATTCCCATTGTGAAAATGCAGTGAATCAGAGTGTTAAGGTACCCCCTCATTGTGTCTGAAGCTGCTGGGTTTTCTTGGCAAAATGTCCCTTACTACCTAAGAAAAGAAGTAACAATTGGTCATCTTGACCAGGCATACTATGGGAGGGAATACTTATTGTAAAAATGCAGTGGGCCAGTGCATTAAGGAACTGCCTCAGTGCACCTGGGCTCCCACATGTCTGGGACAGGGCCATCTCATTGCCAGAGAAAAGAAACTGACCATCAATAACTTTGACAGCCTGATATGCCTGATACCTGGATCGTGGGCCTAGTAGGATGGTCTAATGTAAAGGGTAGGAGTTGTCAGAATTGCATCATCTGAGTTGTGGCTAAAATTAAAATATCAAATGAATATTTAAATACTAAAGAAGTCAGTTATCTTGAAGTCCTATAAGTAGGTGATCTTATGGAAGGCCCTTTGAGCTCTTCTGGATCACAGCAGGCTGTGTCCAGCAAACTCTCCTGGAGCTGGGATGCCTTCCAGGAGTAGCGCACAGAAATTGTTTGCTGACAAAGCAAATGAAAAGGCCAAAGAGACGCTGAGTTCTCGAGCCTCAGTTATCGCCCATTGTGGAATGCCACGATGCATTGTGAGTATTCTCACTAATCTCGAGAAGAGGAAAATTTTGTCCAAGTCCACCTCTCTGTATTCGGTTCCATGACCATCTGTATGGGTATGTGCATATCTGTGTGTGTGATCTGATTTAACCTTGTAGTAAGTATAGTGTGAACCTTATCATATTCAAATCTGCAGATGAGTCGCTGATTTGATTATAGCAAATCTTAGTGAATCATTCTGAATTACTTTGTTAATCAACTGATAATTAAGTGTTAATAGAAATTCTAGATCTCAGGTTTGGGATCTACCTTAATACATACTAAGTTGCTGCTAAATCAAAGTCTCATTAATTTCCATGCATGACAGAGTCCTCCCTGCTTTCCTGCGGAAAGAGGGAGGAGGTGAGTTCATCCTGCCATGCTGCTTTTCCCCACGTGTTTTGGGATTGCTGCGTGACAGCCCTTCACCTCTGGTCATCTGTTCTGATGGGTGACTGGGAGCCATTGGCTCAGTTGGTGGTATTGAACATGGCCAGTCAGCCCCTCCGTTTGCTGCTGTGCTTGTATCATGCCATGCTGGCATGCTGAGATGGCTGCGGTTCTTTCCTCATCAACGCTTAGCAGGTGCTTCTAGAAGAACCTACTGCTAAGTGAGGCTACTACTTTATTTAGCAATGCGATCAATAGCCTCTTGGCATGCAGCCTCTATTTTTTTTTTGAGACATCTCTTTGCGAGGGAACAAAATTACCTCGCTGCTGTTCAAACTGACTCAGCGTGGCATCTTTTCCCTTCTTCCTGTGTACAAAATTACTTGCCACTGGTGTCTGAGCACGCCTGTGTTGCTCTTCTCCTTGATGCTTATTTTGGGAGCCATGTTCTTCCGCAAGTCTTCTTGCTCCAGAATATTTGTACATCTAGCTATGTCAGCACCCTGCACTTTTATCTGCTGTTTCCCTATCTGAGCAACAAAGCTAGTTTGATGCAGCTCTCTTTTGCAACATCGATAAGAATTCACTGATCTTGGGTGGACATTGAAAATGTGGATTCAGCACTTGAGTTACCACAAAGTATTAATACTTTGCAAGAAAGAATTACAGCCTAAGAAACAGCAAGAAATAGAGGAAAATAAATGAAAGTGAAATTATTAATGATCTATACCTAAGAGGCTCATATTTCTCACTGAAATTATCGGTAGTATGCCTACCTCAGTGAATGTGACTCCTCAGTAGGAGCCTCCTGCCAAGAAGTTCCAGTGGAACAGGCACCCCGTGATATGGTCATATGGTTTATGGCTTCTTGTTGGACAAACTGCTAGTGACTGATTGTGACAGCCACAAAGCACAATGGATTTTTCATAAAAGGATCTGAAAGCCAACTGAAACACCAAAGGTGATTTGTACTTTTGATGAGAAGAAAAACAGTAGCTACTGTATAGGATTGAAATGTTGCCTGCCACAGGAGATGAAGAACTTCTTCTTGAACTCATCAAAATCATGATAAAACTTCTGCTGGCTTCATTGTCTTAAAAAAAACCCCACCCATCACCCCAAATTAGCCATTACATGGCAGGTTGTTAGAGGTGTTCCCCGTTAGTAGTAGTATTTTCCTGTTAATAGTGTGCTTCCACTTAGGAGTGGCCTCGTCACATTCTCTCAAGCAACATGCAGCTGCAGAACTCCATCCACTTTCCAAGGGGAGAATTCCAGGTGCTGCAAAGTTGACACAATTTTTCCTTTAAGTTTGTAGCCTAATTTTCAACTTCATCCCAGGCCCAGCTTTCCCAGGGGGGTTTCCTCAGGGTAGAATTTCACTTGCAGTTTGAAAGGGAAAGGTGGAGATGAAGCAACTTTGAAATGACAGCATTTACATGTTGCAGGGCCATTTTTAATTCCTCTGACACTTTTCTATTCCAAGGTAGTTTGAAATGTTAAACTCCAGTTTGATAATTTTGTGGAGGAAATCTGTCTTTTATTGTTTTGGAATAAGTTAATTAGGATATAAACAGTGCACAGGCACACATACGCATTCCATGCTAAAATGTTACTGAAGTTGTAAAGTCAAAGACACGAGAATTAGGATACAGTATAATTAAGTCTGTGTCTGCTTATTTAATGTCTCCATGCATTAACTTGATACAATTTTAATTAATCTCATACTATTTTCCATAGAGGATGCATGCCACGGGAACGAAGATACTCAGTTAGTTGGGATCCAAGCAGTAATGTTCTCCTTGGTCACTGTGCAGTCCTCTGCACCTTTTAATTTATATTAGTCATACCTTGCTGCAGTAGCAGGATTATAAATTTCCCCATGTGCTTTTCTATGAAATTTAGGATACAGCATTGGAATATTTCACAAATAGATGTTTACATTTTCAACAAAAGCATGAGTCAAAAGGAATAAGAGCACATCCTTTAACAGCTGGGAAGTTGAGGTACAGATGAGTTAAATCTAGAGTGGCCACTAACTTGGGGCACTCAGTTTAGCGGATGAAATTTCAGGTTGTGATTTTTCAGATATACAGTTGATTTCAGAAGTACAGCTTCATTCGGTGGAGCTGCAACTGGACGGCAGTGTTGAGACTTCAGTTTGAGTTTAAGCATCAGCTAAAGCACTCTGCAAGTGAGAGATATACAATTAGTGATCCTCCTCCCAAAGCAACACGTAAATGCCTTACACTTCGGCACAAAGAAAGCCCACAGCAGAGTGCAGGACGCAGTTCTTCCAGCCAACGCTCATCTGCTTTTCTCTTTCTCCAATCACTGCCTCATTTATTACAAGCTTTCCAGCTTTCAAAATAAAAGCTCACTGTATGATTATTACTACTAAAGTCTTTGTCAGCTTAATGAATTTGCCCCAGCTGAAACAACAGAAATACAATCTTTTTTTAAATTTTTGTATAAAAACATTTTTAGAAGTATCATTTTTATCGGAATAAAGTTCTAGGGTAGTGCCAGTGATGAAAAAGGTGCTAGCTAAAATCTGTTGATGTTAAACATAACAAAGATTTTTTTTTTTTTCCCCCAGTAGACATTTAATACGTTAACTCAGCAGCTGTGAATCACAGGAGCTAGGACTGTTTCTGGACGTTCTCATGCTTCCTTGCAACATCCCAGACAGGGAGATGGATCTTGTCCTTTCAGCATGACACGTGTGTCGTATAGAAAAAATGTTATTCTTAACTACATCTTGCACAGGGTGACTGGAAGATTAAACAGTTTAATAGTTGTCCAACAAATCATTAAAACATCCTATGATGCAAAAGGTGACAATTAAAGTGTACTACTGGATTCCCTTCCATCAGCTGCTGTGTGGAGCAAGCAGTTCCTCACCTTGAGATAAGCACTGTCGAGAAAATCCCCTTGCCTTACTATTACAACAATCCTTCTTTACAGTATGAAGGTATATTAACTTCGTTAATCTATGTATTAGTTCACATTATATACTGTCGTGTAATGAAGTAGAGTGAAATTTTACTGTTCATGCTTAAGTAAAACTAACGAAAGGGTGGCCCAGCCCTGCAAAAAAAGGACTTTGCTTCTTGGAAGCTTAGAGCTTTCTGTGAAGGATGAAGGATACCCCACGATAACCAAGATAGCACCAGCATTCTACCCCTCCAACACATCTTTGAAACCCTCCCAGTGTCATCTGGCCTCCTAGATAAGTAACTATCAAGGCTGACTCCAGGGATGTCCGGATCAATAGACAAGCAGCAAAAATGCTGCAAAAATAGAGATGTTTTGCAAAGTTTTGCTGTGATTAGTAATTGTGGGTGTTAGCGATTATTCAAATTGTGTTGTACCTTAATGTTGGAAGGGTATAAGAACGGTGTGTAAAAACACATTCAGGGTGCCCAAGTTTGGCTGGGACACCTTGTGCACATGAGTAAAATATTTAATAGTAGTTCTCTACTTTGTTTCTGAGGCTCTCTGCTCAGTTGGTACGGTCCAGCTGCAAATTTTCATGACAGCACCTATTTCCTAATTGGAGGATTACAGGGAGGGTGATGCCAGCAGTCACACCTGGTGGGCTGGGGAGTGGCTGCCATTCTGGCACATGCAGCGTGTGCACATGGTTAGTTCGTCCAAAGGAGATCTCTTTCAACATCTCTTGCTTTACTATTTCCTAGCACAGAGCTGGGAGTTTTTAAGTCTTGTTCGGTAAGCATCAGCTTGGATTTTCAACATATCACAAAAATTTTCCATTTTGTTGGTTCACATATCTGAAGAAATAGCAAGATCTGTGTTTCTTTTTGTTACTTGTGCCATCAGGGCTTTTGACATGCACGTGGGTGGAGTGGGATGTCCTGTTGTTGGGCACTGATCTCCATCCACCTCTGGATATTTAAGGTCAGTTTGCCCACTGAGTGGGAGGTAGTTCAGCACAAAAATCCATGGTGAAAATGGCTTTTTACACCTGTGTTACAATTCTTGTTTGAACTGTGGCTTGACAAAGCCCCGTTCACTCTCCTCCAGACTGTTTTGCATGCTTAAGTGCCATAGTATCAGGACCAGGCTGAAATCTAATGGCCCCCGCATTTATTCTACATGGGTGGAAAGTATAGTTGCCCAGGCTCAGGACGCACCAGGGCATCTTGAAATTCAGTGGGGTGACACAAGCTACAGCAAGAGACCCTTCTGGCATCTGGAGTTGAGCTCATTTTAAAAAGCAGGATAGCACACTGCAGTTGGTGGCATCCCAAATCCCTTCTGGTACCAGCCACCCACATGAGTGGTTTTCCAGCTGGAGGGTGGGCACAGCAAGTGACATCTTTATGGGTGCAAGAGACATCTATTGGTATCTGGGGGTGTCTCTCCCCTTTCTGGAGCGCTGCACAAGCATTTTTCAGGGAGATGGACTGCCTTGGTAATACAGATGGGATCAATGTTTCTCGAGGTACACTCTCTCCCAGTCCTTGCTAGGGCATCATAATCTTCTCAGATGTATTATCTCACTCTTGTCATGCTTAACTTTTGCATACATATATAATCTTACATCTGTCTTTTCACGTGACATTTTTTCACTGAGAGACATCTTGTTTTCCAACTACTACTATTAGCAGAAAAAACACCCATTGAAATGTAGCATTTTGCCCTGTTTCAGAAGGGATTCCTCTATAGTTTTATAATGTTGGTGTGACACTGTATACCAGCAAGTCTTCTTTGAGACTCTGCCCTGGAACAGATTTTCTAGGAGCCTGGAGAAAGACATCCTCCTGTTGTGCTCGAGCATTTTGTGTGTGGTCATGGCTTCCCATAGTTCATGTGCTGATGCCCAGTCTAAATCTACCCTCTTTTCGTTTAATAACATTATGCCTTGTCCCATCACAACAGGCCCCACCAAAAAGTTTGTCCTCATCATTCTTAGAGGCTCCCTTTTAGTACCGCAAATGTGCAATAGGGTTTCCCTGGAGCCTTCTGTTCTCCAGGATGTACAACCCCAATTCTCTCAGCCCTTTGTCATAGGAGAGGTTCCATCCCTCTGACCATTTTTGTGGCTCTCATCTGAACCCACTCGAACAGGTCAATGTCTTTCTTGCGTTGAGTACTCCACAACTGAAAGCAGTACTCCAGGTGAGGTCTCAGCAGAGCAGTGTAGAGGGGTAGAATCCCCTCCCTTGACCTATTGGTCACACTACTTTTGATGCAGCCCAGGATACGATTGCCTTCTGGGCTGTGAGCACACATTGCCGGCTCATGTCCAGCTTTTCAGCGATCAGTACACTGAAGTCCTTTTGTGCTAGGAGTGCTTTGAATCCCTTCATCACCTGATCTGTATTGATACCAGGGATTGCCCCAACCCTTGTGCAGGACCTTGGACTTGGTCTTGTTTAACTCCATAAAGGTTCACGCTGGCCCACTTCTCAAGGTTGTCCAGGTTCCTCTGAATGGCATCCCAACCCTTGGGTGTGTCAACGGCACCACTCAGCTGGTGCTGTCTGCAAACTTGTTGAGGGTGGACTTGATCCTACTGTCTATGACATTGATGAACGTATTAGACAGTACTGGTCCCTATAGAGACCCCTGAGGGACACCGCTTGTCACCAGTCTCCATCAGGACATCAAGCCATTGACCACTACCAGTTCTTGATCCACCAAACGGTCCACCCATCAAATCCATATATCTCCAATTTACAGAGAAGGATGTTCAAAGGTTCAAGGTGCCAGGTTGGATGAGGTTTTGAGCAACCTGATCTAGTGATAATCACTATCTACCCAAAACTAAAGATTTGGAAAGAAGCAAGACGAGAAGGCAAAACACTTCTGTGATTAATTTCAATTGCAGTATGTTATTTAGTATATAAGCAGAACTTTCAGAAATAGAAAGACTGCAAAAATAGGAGTAGGGAGTTTGTAGCCATTTTGATTCAAAGTATTTTTTAATGAATGAAGCAGTGATTAGAATAAGTAAAAACACATTAAGAATCTCTTCCATCAGGATATTTAGAATGAGATCTCTTAAAGCCATGAAGGTTTCCAGTGAAATTTACTCTGAACAGCTAGCAGAGCCATGCAGAATAAGATACGGATTTCAAATATGTCTGAAGTTCATACATGAAGCTTGTTCTTCCACTTGTGCAACTACATGAGTAGAAATTTTGTAGTTCATCAGTCAAAGAAACACACAGTACTTTCTTTTAAGGCCTATAGGTAGGTGTATTTTAAATGTTCGTCCCTATAAAGTCCTGATATGGAATAGCCACAGCTGACTACTAAAGCCAACCATTAGTTTACATGTTATCACATGAATAAGCACTTTTCCAGCCTACTCTGAAGCAACTTGTGCATAATACATAGTCTATATTTATTTCTCCCACATGCACATGCACACCTATTTTCTGGTTTTATTGAACTGGTAGTCAGCAGACTGCAGAGTACTCTCCCCTCTTCTAGGAGTCTCGTTGCTCCAGACTGCTTGGCTCAGATCCTCTATAAACATTACTTAGGCAGTGTCTTTCAACTTCCTTGTTTTTCTAGGTAGGGCGTCAAGACCAGCCCTTCAATAGAGTCAGCAGATTTCACGTACCATAGAGTCTATGCCAGCGAACCAGGTAGAGTAGTGCACGCAGGTGTCATTGATGATTTACAACTACATTCAAGGCTAATTAGTTCCAAGGCATGCTACACCTAACTAAGCAGTCAGCTGGCTCACTTCAGACTGAAATTCAAACTGGTCACTAAAAAAAAAGACTCACAGTGTCTGGAAGACTAATCCTTGCATCTCTGGTTTGTCAGGTCAAAGAGAACAAAGAACAATGCCGCTTAGATGCAGGTGATTTACAGAAAGATACAGATTGCTGCTACATAGCTGTGAAATTAAAGGTCTTCTGGGTACTGTGCCAGTGGTTTAAATTTACATCACAAGGGAATAAAAGAGCTCCTAATGCCTCTCCTTTTTATTTCAGGCTTGGTCAGCTGGATTTGATTCTTAAAGCAAATTTCTGGAAAAAGAGACTGAGAAACAAAGCAGTGCTATTTTGTTTACATTTATCCCCTTCAGTTTCTCCAGAGCCCACATATCGTGGAACTGATACACAAGGTCAAAGAAATTGAAAAGCTGACAGTGCATTTGCAGTGCATGCCAGTCTTGTTCCATGGAGGTTACAGGAGCAGTGACGTACGTGAGACTATTTAGGAAGGTCATAAACCCCACTGCTGCAAGTCAGTCATAGTTCCTCTAATGGTTGTTACGGTAAGGTACGGGATCCTCCACCAGCATCTATGCCAGAACAGACATTGCATCAAATCTCCTGGTTCTGAAGCATCTGAAGTTCCAACAGACAAAGTGTGAAGAAAGTTTAGACTAGAAATAAATGGTAAATATTTAACAGTGATGATAATGGAAGGTAATTTAAACCAAGACATTTTACTAAGGGCTATGATAACTTCTCCATTAATGAACATCTGTAAAGCCAGGTCAGATTCCTTCCTCCTCCCATTTCCTAAATGTGCACCCATAGTGAAAATAGAGTCAATTCAAGAGTCTTGTTTAATGGCTGTGCAATGCAGAAAGTCAGGAGAGATGATTACAGAGTCTCTGTACAACTTATGAACCAGCCTAGGACACAGATCCCTAACAGAACTTTTTTCTAGCCTCTCTGTACTAGTTCTGGATAGAGAGTCTCTCTTGGAGTTGTGTGCCCACATTTGGGTGAAGTTTCACTCAGGGCTAGAACAGTGGCATTAATATTGCCCTGTCTTCACCAGAAATCCCTCAGTACATGCCTAAATAACAAATACTAGGCACAGGAGTGGTGACAATGCTTGACTGGCTGCCAGAAGATCTGCGTAGAAGCATTCACATCAGGGCAGCTTAAGGGTATTCTGATTTAATTTGTTTCCAGAGTCTGAACGTGCCCCCCACCCCCAACTCATAAAATGAGTAAAATATGTCAAATAAGCAATAATGATGGAACTAACTGTTTACAAGTATTTTGTCCATGCACATTTCATTACCTTCACAAAAATGCCTTATATGGCTTCTGCAGCTGTAAAAGGATTATTAACAGAGTGGTTTGTGTTCCTACCACACACTGAACACCACAGTTGCTATGTGGGTGTCAATCTTCAATCAAGTCCATGCGTAGCAGCTATTCAACTCAATGTATAACTCTAAAAGGCACAGCACACACAAACAGTGTGCTAAAGGTACTGTTCTCCAGTCCTCTAGTAAAACTGGGTCTGTGTCAATCATGCTCCAGGTAAAAAACCTCTAAGTAAGTCAACAGAGTGAGCTGTCAAGCAAGAGGAACTTCTTGACAAGTGAAATTGCTGTTTGTGTTTTGCTCAGCAAGTCACACCCAGCATATGTTACTTGGAAAACAGTGTGTGAGCAGGAGGTCACATTGCCTGGGTAGGAAGGTGCTGGTGGAAAACAAGGTAAGGAGGTCAAGTGTACAGCCAAGCAAGTGCTGCTTTGTTTGTGTCTCAAAGAGGGGATTTTGAGTGCAAGGAATTCTACAAGGGGCCTTACTTGCATGCTAAGGGGGTTGGAGAGAGTGAAGTTAATCAAGTGGAGAGAAAAGGCTGGCAGCAGACAGGATCACTAAAAGTGTCCCTTCTAGCCTGCTTGCAGTGAATGGCATTTGGCCTGCATTTCACCTTCGGCATGTGCTGCTTCATGGAAATACAACAAGCATATTCCATGGGCTCCTGCTACTCCATATAACTTCTGTTTTCAAGAGAAAAAGGACAGGGAAAGACATATCAAGTGCCCAGGTGCCGCTCAGGAGCCAGGTTCTCATGCTCCACCATCGAGGCACGTGAACCACAGAATCAAAGGGGTGGGTCAGCCCTAGGTTTCATTTCAAAGGCATGCTCCTGCCCACACGATAACTTGCACTAGATAGTCTGTGATTTCATAGCCTCACAGTCAGCTTTAATAGCAGCTGCCTTGGCCTCTAGGGAAATGTGCCTACTAGCCTGGCTCCCTAACTTGTTCCCTCACATCTATGCGTTATGCCTGGCTTTCCCTCTTCACGGCTGGGCAGCTTTTGCATGCTTTGTTTTGTCCTTCAGGTCCCATTTATATAATACTCCCCAGAGCACGACTGAGAATAAACCCCCCATCTTTTCTATTCCTGTAGTTTTCCAGCCAGTAATTATTTTCCCAAAATGCCTGGTGAAAGAACATTCATAAACCCCACTTTATAAATGAAGATTGGAGTATACAAAGCCTAAGGAAAAAATATCCATTCTGGAGTGCCAGCTGAGGCACCTAAAACCTGATTTAATATTATATTCAGACTACATCCTTGACTGACTTCAGTTGCAGCTGGGAACAAACAGGGATTATGCAAGTCATATGCCAGGGCCCGCAGTCAGAGAATGAGGAACCTGTCACCAGTGACCACTTGTGGGAAGTCAGGGTTAGATGACGTAATTAGAAACATGAAAAACTTAATGCAACTGCTGGCAGATTGTTACATTATCTTTTTTCTTCATACGGTTTTCCCCTCTCTCAGTACACACCTCCTATCTTCTGCAAGACATAACGAAGCAGAACCAGAGGCATCTTACTCAGCTTCAAAGGCCCTGCTCAAGCCAGGAGCACCCACCCCTCCAGTACAATGAATGAGACATGAGTTCTGTGAAAAAATAGCATGTGACAGTGTAACAAGAATAAATCCTACATTAAGAAGCGTGGGAGAGAATGGCAGGGGGAAGCTCCTAATTTTGGCATTTCCCAGCCTTTGGTATCAGCTGTTACAGACTCGGCACTTACTGAATGCAAATTTCTAGACACAGGTCAAAAAAAGGGCAAAAAAGTCAACTCCACCATCCTTAAAAGGATCTTAGTTCAAGTCTTCATGCTCAGTTAATCCCTTACCTCCCCTCTGCCTCCCACCCTGTTGCACTTCAGTCCTATTACTCTTCCTTCCTAAGCATCCCTGAAGTGTTCACTCTTTTTATCCATGCCTATATCCCAGATTCCACCAAAATTATCTTTGCCCATCTAGTCCCCAGTGCTTCACCACTTGGGTCTAGCACCCAAGGCTTGCAGCAGGCTATTGCAGTGAGAAGCAGTGATTGATGGGAGAACACTCTTCACTATTTGCAGGCTAGAACAGATCATACCCTCTGTGAAGAATTTAGCCACCAAGATTCAGGGCTTTTCCCAGTTTGCGTGGCCTGAATTCTTCAAAGATCTGTCCTTTCCCCCAGTGGTTTTACCACACAAACAGCAAAAAGGCACATTTTAAACAAGAGAACGGCTTCATATTCTTGCTAAATTTTAAGTCCTTCATCCCTTGAAAGAGAACAGTGTAGCACACCATGATTCCTTTTCCCATCAAGGGCACAACACAATTTAAGTAATTATCCTAAAGGGTATTCCCAGAAATGGCATAACCATTTTAGTTCTTCGAATCAGTCAGCAAAATTAGAAGTAATCAAAGCCAGAGGTTTATAAAGAAAGCACTTAGGAGACATAATTGAGGCTGGCACTATCAGCTCTACATCCTGTAAAAGAAACTACCTGAGCCAAATGCCCTAAACCACTTGTAAGATCCTCCAAGTTGAAGATGAGATGCTCCAGGATCCAGTCACACTTGCAGAACTCACCTCAAATAACACAGGCGTTAAAGCGAAATCTGAGCAATCCCACAAAATGCCAGGTTCCCTGACTCTCACTCATGCCTGCCCTCTCAGGTAGAGCAGAGACTACACTAAACCTTTGTGTGCTTTTACCTCAAGCAAAGTGTCTAGCAAACTCAACATGTTTCAAAATCAGACATTACAAAGAAAGCCCTCAATTACATGTTAAATTTTCAGGTGGCTAATGAAAGCACGCTCGCAGTCCGGAGCATTACGTTGCCGCACTGATTGCAAACACACACACACCTCTGAGCGTTTGTGTGTCAGGGCAAAATTAAAATAATGCATCAAATTAAGCTGCTGACAGCATTCAGTATAACCTGTGTTAGCTGTAAGCACTGGCAACCTACAGGCGAAGTTCACTCTGCATGATTGAACCCAGAGGTTAAAATTGTCTTTTAAAGATATCTGCTGATAATAAGGCCATTAATATTTTCTTCCTGCTCTTTCTCCTACAGGAACTTCTTGCCTTCTCTAAACACATTACAAATACCTTCAGTACTCCCAGCCACATAGGAAAAGTTTTCTTTACAGGGTGCAGTCATCAATAAAGCTTATTTGGCATGTTATTCCCCTCAGCGATGGCTTCTTCATGTCTGATGATGGCAATTCCCCTCTGCATGTTATTCTCCCCTTCAGGCATGGGGAAAAAATGTGGATGAAAGCTTCACGATTCATTTTCAGGAGGCAATGCCTGTTTGAGAGGGATCGGCAGAGCCTGCATTGGCACTGCCGCGCAGAAATCCTCATGAGCAATGGCATCACACAGATGCCTGTGTGCACTATGTTACACTTGACAGTCGAGTCAGTCTGGCCAGTTAAAGATGGGGTACCTGGATTTGGAGCAGAAGTCTAGTTTCAGTGTGCTGTTCAACCTCTCCCTTGGATTAGGAAGGGAGAGAGGCCAGGGATCCCTAAAACTTTAAATGAAGAGGTTATTCCATGACACTCTTTTACCTTCCCTCTTGTTTCCTAACAAGTCAACTTACTTCAGTTTGTCAGACGTCCAACATGAACATGGACAGGGTAAGCATCGTAAGCTTTCCACAAAAGAAACAACATCAGGCAATTAACTTGGCAGTCCTGGCTCCTTACAAAAATTGACATTTCTTACATCATCTCCAAATATGATTAATGTGTACTAGAGAAGGTAAGGAGGCGGGCGATGGCACCAGCTCCCCAGCTATAGCCAATCTCTTGGCATAAATGACTGGGCTGGATGTACGTGGTTGTGTGAGATTGGCCCCACCTGCCTCTGCTGATCCTTCTCCTCCCAGTCGCATCACCCAGTGCTCACACACTAGCCCTGCTCCACTGTGCTTGCAGCCACAGCTCACTGTTCTGAGGGAAGAGATGGGACCTGAAGGGTCAGCTGGGACATGAAGTTAAGGCCTCTGCTGCTTAAAAAGACAGTGGCACAGCAGCCTAGTACTATTTTCCTCTGCATACACCAAAACAACAACGCAGAGCCTCAGGGCAGGAAGCCTCCTCCCGGTTTCCAGCCTCACCTGGCTCTTGGCCAGCTCAGACTGGTTTGTCTTTTTGACTGCATTGTCTTCTGGCTCCCCTTCTTCTCTGGATGTGAGGTTCTCCCACTCCTTCATTTCCCCCAGTACAAGTTTAGACAGCAACTATATTCCCTCACTTTTCTTAGGCTAAACAAGCTCTGCTCGCTGCCTGGGAGGGGAGGCTCTTCTTTTCACTCAAAGCCAAGCAGCCCCTCTCTGCATCTCTAGATCCCCCAGGTCACAGCTGATGAGAACTGGAAAGCAGGTTAAGGTGAAGCCTCTCCATAGCCCTAGTCACCATATTCACATTCATTGGCCATTATTGGATATATTCAGCTGGATGTGTGCTGAACCAAGTGGTAGCTTTCTCACAGCCATGTTATGCTTCATGAAAGCCTTCACATTATCCTTCTGGTCTGCTTACAGGCCAATCACATACTTTCCAATGCAAAGTGTTTAAACCTGAAACAGTTCCAACTAGTAGCTGCAGAAAAGAGGCCCCTGAATAACGGAGGTATGAAATCTCTGCCAATACTACTTCAGAACAGGAAAGAAAGCAAATCTGCCATGCTGTATTTTAAGCCTCAAATCCATCTGTAAGAGGTTTACAATAAAAAGGTATCACTATCTAATGAAGATATTTTTCTCTTACTGGTGAGCAATCATATGATAGACCCTTACATGGAGATAGCAGCAATGCACGTAAGTTGTTTTTCTTTAGAATGGCATTTCCAATAACCAATTAAGTCTACCCAAACCCCACAAAACCCAACTACAATTTACTGCAGTACCTTGCTCTCAAACAGAGATGTATTTAAACAGTGTGCTGAGATTAAAATCTGATTACAACACTGTTGTTATCACTGGTAGGCTTCCAGAAAAGTGAAATGACGTTTATACTGTTTAATAGTCAAAAGGAGTAAAGCAACATGTTGCCACTGCTTAAAAAGCAAGGAAACAACACCTTGCTCCATCTTTACTATGCAGTCCAGTATGCTTGATGGGACAAAGGTCCAGACTTTGAGACTCTACCCTGATTACACCAGAGAACAAGTGCATGCATGCATGCAACCGAGACACCAATGAGGAATCCACCTATACTTCTCACTGCACTTGACCTTAGTCAAAAGAATGAGAACCTGGGTCTTAAAAGCAGCCAAGCAAGAGCATACAAAACGGAGCGAATGGTGTGGAACTGTGAAAGTGGGTGTGGAAGCCCTTTCCTAGTGTTGCTCCTGTCTTGCTTGAAGTCTGTCCCTCGTCTCCTTCCTCTCACACATTTCTAAATCTGCAATTCAAATCATAAATGCATACCCTGATAGGCTTTACAGCAAAGATAATGAAAGGACAACAGATGCTGGCAGATGAAAGAAGCTTCTGAAGTGGACAAAGGCATATAAATAAAGGTCTGCTTTGGAGTCCTGTTCTCCAGAGTGTTTGCTGAGTCTTCTTGCTCGCTGCCTTTTCACTAGTACAAATGGTATAGCATTGCAAAGAACAGAAACAAAGGAAACTTAGTAAGCGCAAACAGTCGATTCGCTCTACAAAAAGCCTGAAGTAGAATGAGAAAAGAATAGATGGATTCAAAGTGAAGCTTTGCATTATGGGAGATTTCAAATTTTACTTCCTGTAAAAGCCACTCAAAATTTAAGAACAAAGATGCCCAATTCAATGCAATAATTTTGCAATAATTTTTTTCTGGAAGTGAAATCTGACCAACACATGAAATATCTAAGAAGTAGCTCATGCAGTATTGATGTTTCACAGTCAACAGAAGTCATTCATGATTGATAACAACTCCCTAAATTTTCACAAAATTATGGAGAACGTTTTGTATTTCACACAGTCTTTTCTGCCCTTATGATAAGGGAAAAGTCTCAGAGTCCCAGAATCACTTAGGCTGGAAAAAACCTTTAAGATCATTGAGTACAAATGTTAACGCAGCACTGTCAACTCCACCACTAAACCATGCCCCTAAGCATCACATCTACCCATCTTTTGAACACCTCCAGGTATGGTGACCCAACCACTTTCCTGGGCAGCCTGTTTCAGTGCTTGACAACACTTTCAGTGGGTAAGTTTTTCCTAATATCCAGTCTACCCCCACCCTGGCACAACCCAAGGCCATTTCCTTGTCCCATTGCTTGTTACTTGGAAGAAGAAACCAAAACCGCCTTGCTACAACCTCCTTTCAGGCAGCTGTACAGAGCGATAACATCTCCCCTGACCCTTCTCTTCTCCAAGCTAAACACCCCCCTTCCCTCAGCTGCTCCTTGTAAGACTTGTTCTCCAGACCCTTCACCAGGATCACTGCCCTCCTCTGGATGTTCTCCAGGACCTCAATGTCTTTCTTGTAGTGAGGGGCACACAACTGAACACGGTACTCGAGGTGCAGCCTCACCAGTGCTGAGTACAGGTGGAATGATGGGTCATACTGTGATGTATCATCAAAAGACCTCTCAGGACATGAGAAAGACAATGGAATAAAACAGAAAGGCTGTAGACAAGAGACAAAAAAATATCTCCAAGGCTAAATATTCCTACTTCTTAAATCACAGGAGATGCATAACACGTAATTGTTGAATGAGCTAGTTATTCCACAAGAGCTTTTTCTTCTTTCTGTACACTTTCAGCACAGCTACACATTTTTCCTAGATGTGATCCATTTACTCAGCCATGCTTGAGAGTCTTGGCTAGGTTCTCAGTGTTAAATCACTTTCAAGAGTGTTTACAGATGCTCTATGGTCCACATTCACCTTCGTATTTGCAGATTTGCTTTTTTCCCACAAACTGCTCAGAAATGACATCTAGAGTGATCAGTGTATTTCTGGCATTTAGCGTGAGCACTGCATTTCCAGGCATGCAACCTTCAGGATTATTTTTTCATCACTTTCTTTCCTTCCACTGTTTTTTTTTCCCTGTGATTTGAAACAGACACTCAGAGCAGATGCTTCATGCTCTCAGCCTGCCATGTGCATGCTGTCCCATTGTCCCATCGGCAGCTGCTCCTCTGGCATCCACACACATCATATGGGGGAGTACACTCTCTCCTCTAACATCTCCCATAAAGCTTCAGCAAATTCCCTTCAACATAGAGTCCAGAATCTCTGGGGGCTTTAAAGTGACTGCCCACAGCTTTTTTTTCAGCTTTGCTTTCTTATACATTGCCTTGCTTGGGCTTACCAGTCTGGAATTTCTATCAGTGTCGATCTTAATTTTATGACTCGATGTAAACATACATCTTTTTTTCCTTTCATTCCTGGCTGGACTGAAAGGGAAAAGGATGATTTTACAGTAGCTAGTCCCAAACAGTACTAGTTTTGTGCCTGTTACCACCAGTTGCACAAGCTGCAAGCTTAATACTGCTTCCTTAAGGGAAATGTCTCCTACTGCACAGGCTGCAGGCCTTTCAAAGGCTACTCTGGTGGAAACCTGAGGCTATTGCCACTTGCAGGACAGCAAGACGACAGCTCAGCTGCACACAACTGCATTAAAAGCACAAAACCAGAGAATTATACAAGGCAGCATCAAAGTTGGCAGCACACATCAGTGTGAGTCAAACTCCTCTTCCAGGAGGGAAGCACTCTGCTTGCCAGCCTGAGCACTGCAGGCTTTGCTGCTAATAGGATCATTTCCTTCTAAAACCTTCTTCACGACAGCAGACCAGGAACATGCACGGCTAAGTTAGGCTGAAAGGGAATTTTCCACCACCCACAGGCCTCTTTCTACCTTACATAAATCTTCTCAAGCACAGGCTACAGAGAAACTGCACCAGCCTCTGCAGATGACATGTAACAAGCCATTAGCCACCACAAATCTTCAGGGGCCAACTCCAGTGTCCAGTTTCCTTCACATCCTCGCATTTCAATAAGCACATGCTGAATTTACACTTCCTTCCACGTGCCTTCCCATTGCTGTAATAAATGTAAAGGGGGTTAGTGTAAATCATGATAAGGCTGTTAGACAGAAAGATCATTCGCCCTCTCTGTCAATTAAGGGATATCAGATGTAGGCGGATCCACTGACGAGACATTCTTTTTCATCTGAGAACATAAGCTTAAGCAACCCCTATATAATCACTCTTTTCTCAGAAAACTTTCTGGAGCACAGATAAGATCAAAGGCGGCTTTCCCAGCCAACAAAGTTATTAACACCTCAAGGAAAAAAAGTAATGTTACAGAAAAGCCAGAGCTGTCTGATGCTTTCCTTGATCTGAGGACAGAGACAAGCAGTAGCAGCAGGGGTCTGTTACTTTCAGTACAAGCAGAGCAGCATCTTGGGACGAATAGGAAAATAACATGCTTATTTGTGCAAAATACATACTTTCAGGCCACTTTTGAAATGCTACTTCTTTTAAGTAACAGTTCCCGAAATAAAAAAGTGCACATCTATTTTAACTACAGAAAAATATCTTCATGGCATGTGCTTAGAAAGCAAAACGATGATGTTAAAAGGAAAGGGAATAGGCATTGCCCTTAAAGTTGGGCATTTTCACAAGGAGGAAGAAAACAAACCCCAAGACTGCAAAAAAATACCCCCATTCAGCTGACCTCTATAACTGTCTTTAATTTTGTAAGGAACATGAAGATAACAGACTCATGGAATGCATTTTAATTCATGATTTTTTGTCTTTCTCAGCCGAGATCAGAGGCCAGACTCAGAGCACTACGGAATGGAGTCCATGAGAAACAAGGAGCTCCTCGATGAGAAGCAGTAAAACTCAGTTTCCTGCCTGTACTTTCCCAAAAGCACAGACTCCGTGATGTACAAAGAACATTTTCTCTCCTATTTTCAAAATTACTGCAACTTGCTGCCCCTAAGAGCTTTCCTCTGCAAAATGTAGCTAAAATGGGCCAAAGCATTCAAAAACTGCTGAGGAGAGACAAGAAAAAGAAACAGATATGTACAAAGCAAGGATGCAATTTTGTTTTATGAAGCTACAATAAGAAAAGAGAAGTAACAATCTGGGCCAGCAGTTCCAAAATATGACACAAACATCACCTGCAGTTTGAAAGCAGCATGTAAACAACATCCTATCAGCAAAATGATGCTTATGCATGCCACTGGGACTAAATTTGTAAAAGCCTTGTATAGACTCCACTTAAGCTAAAACAAACCAGAAGCATTTGATTCATCATAGCCTGTGTGGCAAGAGCCTCCTCCTTGATAAAATATGCTCTGGCCACCCTACCTGCTTTGGACCAACACAAGGAGAACCCTACTGTACCTTGCCAAGAGCTTTTATGGTATCCAAGTTTCTGCAATGGTTGTGACAAAACTGTGCGATCACTACTTTGGTCATGCGAGGAGAAAATCATACTTCTAGAAAGAAAATATAGCTCAGCAGGGTATCACTGAAAGGAAAAGCTGCATTTGAATTGAAGAAATGGTAGTGAGTGTTCCAGTCTCAGCCAGAAAAGTATTGGAGCACAGAGCTGGGAAAACTGTACACACCTCTGCCTATGTCAATTCATATCTTTGTTCAGCTGCCTGAGAGAATTCCATGCAGAGAAAGCCATTAGGAAAAAAAATATTATTACTTAATCTTTATGTAGCACTTTCCACCTGGCAATTTTTAAGCAATCGATACAGTAAGTAATTTACCAAGAAAAACAGAAACATATGCACTGGCATTCTGTGTGATCAGTAGCTTATGCTTTCAGAGGAAAACAATTCTACTTTATCTTTATTAGAATTAAACTTTAAGGCCTGAATTCACTATACATTATTCACATTGTTACATTTTAAATCGGCAGAGAGGTAATCAATCAGCTCATTTGCTCCAAAATGCATTTAACAGTATATTTTGCTAAGTTACCATATTAAGAAAACCACAGAAAAACCTAGAGCTGTTAAAGATGTTTTTATCATTGGTTAAGAACTAACAAGTTAGGGTGCTGTAATTGCTGCTTTAAAAAAAATAATTAAAAAATCCCACCTTCTAGCTTTGCTGACTTGGACTATTCTCTTGCTAATGATGCCCAGTTAATGATTCTCCCTTATTTCAATTACTCCGTTAAGATCTCTCTGAAATCACTTCCAGCTACAACAGGGCTTTCTTTTTTGTGGGTAGCAGCACATGTCAGCTTGGCACAGCTTTCGTTTTTCACAAGTGCAAGATGCTTCCTTGTGTTGATAGAGGAAGCTATCAAAAACATACTGCAGCTGGATTTAAGAGCAGATTCCATAGCACTGGACATCATTAGCATTTCTAGGCAGCAACAGCATGCTGACCTGAAAATAAATCTTTTGGGACTCAGATTTAAAAAATACAGTTCACGTGCTCACCATTACAGAACAATTCCTGTATTTCAGATAACATGGGTCTCCCTCTCCCATGACCTGTGGGATGAGGTGGCAGCGCACTGATTTTTATTGCTGGTGAACTGAAACAAGAGACTGCTCTTTATGAGACACAATGCAAACACAGGCAAACAGGATGGCTGCATCCATCCAGTTCTGGTTTTCTTTTTTTAATGCGTGAAATAGGCACTCAAATTTAAGCGACATTCATACTCCCGGCAAGTTGTTAATTCACCCCACTTGTAACAAAAATGTTGGGCATTTTTGAGTTGGGATGTCATGGCAGTGAATCACTGGAAAAATCAGGGATTCATCCTGCCTCCTTTAGCAGTAGGCAGATGAAGATTCAGAGGAGGGTATATTTTCTGTTCTCTACGGTTCACTGAGCATCGTGCAAGGTTGGATATGAGAAAAAGGCAGGTCGTCACTCCAAGTAATTCTAGCAGCTTTTATATGACATCCTGCTTTTGTGGCTTCTTTATTAATCTTAACTGTTAGAAGACAAAACAAGTTAAATTGTGCAATATTTGGAGAGTATCTCGTGAATTCTGTATGTGCTCCCACAAATACAAGTAATAAGTTTATTTTGAATTAATTTTCCCTAAAGTTTCCCTAGGAGTTTCTTAATTCTTCCATGTTCCTTTTGCATCTGGTGTTCTCAGACAACTTATATAGCCAGGAGTTGAACAATATATTGAAAATCAAAAGTAGAATTATGAAGCTGAATAGACCAGTAGTGAGTACAGTTAACACTCGACAAAAATACAAACACAACTGGGCTCTGGAACCAGTCCCTTTTTTAACACCTCTGAAGCTTCTGTCTAATTAGGTCCACTTTGTGACAAACAAAAATGGGATTAGATCAGCCTTACTGTTATCATAGCAGCCACATGACAGAATCTAGATGATTCTACTTGTCACACATTTAATCAAATTTAGTCCTGTACTGACCTCTCGTTTTAAAAGCTCATGGAAGACTCCATGCCTTTCTTATGAGCAGGAATCATCAAGTTCATCCACATGTCAAAGGTAACCTACAGTTAAAATGCCATCTTCATATATACTTTACAACATTCTAAAAATGGTATTCAGTCTGGGAGAGGAAGACTATAGCTCATTAATTCTCCTTCCTTTATTCCTAGAGGGAAAAGGGGAGAAGTTGGAATTCCATACTTCAGGTAACAGAGACTTCATTCCAAAGAGATTGCAACGTCACATATTGAAAACATGATCAGTAAACAACAACTGTAAGCCCCTACTTGTTCATATGACAAATATTTCACTGAAAAATGGAGCAACATCAAAAATCTAGAAAACAAATGGTCATTCTCAGCTCGGTCAGCGTTGCAGCTGGTATTCACGCAGGTGTAGATTAATCCATGAGATACTTCTTCAGAGTTTAGCCTAGGTGTCAGTTAAGCAGGAAGTCTGGCTCCCGATAACCAAAGAGTTTAAAATCGCCTTCAAACCGTGCATAGAGGCGCCTTATGTCTCTCTTGCTAATTCCCGAAAAATACCGCTCCACTTTTGTTTTGTTGTATACTGTTATGCCTGGTGGAATGGTGGGGTATGACACCAGATGGTCTATGCCGGCTGCTTTCAAGATATATGGAGCATCGTCCTCCAGGGTTTCATGGTGTCCGATCACACTGTACGCGATTTCACAGGGAGCACAGAGTTCCACATATGTTACCCAATGAATGATGTGGTCACCAAACTGGACATCCAGCCATCGGTGGTTAGGGTCGCCCAAATAGCGCACAAAATCCTCAAACTGCAGCCCTTTGGTCTCTGTGCGATTCTTCCTATATTTACGGATGATGCCAGGAGCAATTTCATGCCGATACCAAGGTTCAAACCGAGGATTGTGCACAAACTTGTCTTTAAATGCAGAAATAAGTCTTTCAAATGGATCTCTAACAATAAAAAACTTGAAGTATAAATTCAGTCTAAACAGGGGAAGGAAAAGAATAAGAAATTAAATAATTAAGGAAAGTGTTCAGCAAAGTGTTTAAAGCATGTTTAGCAAAGACTTACAAAATGTATATAAACTGACCACAGACACAGCAGTACGAATCTTACACCACTTGCATAGTTTATCAATACTGTAATCAATAAGACTAGAAATATAATTTCTGCCTTTTTACTAACAGTTTTTGTGTACAGTACAAAGTGGAAATAGTTCATCCTAGTTCTCATATTTTATTCAAACTGGAGGAGCTTAGTTTATCTCAATCCACATATAGGAGATGAAAGATGCTGAGAAGATGCTGGAAGCTCTGAGTCAAAGATATTTTTAATGGCATGTGATTAAGCTCAAGAAACAAAATACAAAAAGACACAGAAAAAGTGCCTTGCTGCAGCTAAAACCATGGGGAGTTTCATTTTTTTTCCATGGCAGGTAGGTAGAAAAATCACTGCTTAAGTAAAAAAAAACATCAGTTCTGGTATTTATTTGATGTTTTGTCACCCTTTCAATAATGGCCGAGAACATTATTTTTGTGAGACCACAGTATTCAACATAATTTCACATTTTGTTGTGATACCACTAAGCTGTAATATCCTGTAGCCAGAGATTATCTGTAGGAGAAGCAAACTGAAACCAAAGTTTATTTCAGTAAATAGCTGAGAAAGGAGATTTAGAGCCCAGTCCTCACTGAAATAAGCAGATGGGGAGGTTGAGGTTGGCTATTAGGAAAAGGTTCTTCACCCAGAGGGTGGTGGAGTACTGGA
The DNA here is from genome assembly GCA_033556795.1 of Tapera naevia. NCBI lineage: Eukaryota > Metazoa > Chordata > Aves > Cuculiformes > Neomorphidae > Tapera > Tapera naevia. The sequence continues at coordinate 21,035,230 of JAUMJJ010000029.1, forward strand.
ACAGTTCTCCAGGAAAGTGCCAAGTGCCAAGTCTAACAATATTCAAGAAGCATCTGGACATTGTCCTCAGACATATACTGTGAATGTTGGGACTGTCCTGTGCGGAGACAGGAGTTGGACTCGATGATCCTTGTGAGTCCCTTCCAACTCAGGTCATTCTGTGATTCTGTGACTCTGCAGATGGACTCTTTCCAGCCTCAACAGCACCTGGATCAGTCTTTAGGTTCTCCTGACTTACTCCTAATCAGGCAGGGTTAGAGGTCAGCAAAGTAGATCAACAGATTCACAATAGCCCTCCCTTTATACCTAAACTCTCTTTTATTTCAGAATACACAACTAAACCCATGTTATGCATCTCCAGCATATGTGCATCTGTGATGGGCTGATGGCAACAACTCGAATCATAATGGCATTTAACTTCAAATAACCCAGCTATGGCTCGCCCCTCAGGTGAATGATTACTTTCTACGTACAGCTGTTAACAGGGAGAGAAAACAAATCCACGTTTTCAAGAAGATGATGACAGTATTTTCTCTTGTACACTATCAGCACAATCAAGTGACCCCATTTCCACAGGCACAACCGTGATAAATGCATTTGTACCGCGGAATGCAACAAACCTTGGTCTGAGCTCTACTTCTAGCAGACACCACATCTATAAGAGGCTGACTCTTCAGAATGGCTTAATACAAAAAACATGCAAGCACAAGCTTACAAGCATCTGCTGTCATCTTATGTCCTGTTCTCTCCATGCTGCCGCTCCTTACAGGGATTAAATATGGCATAGGCTCTCAGCACAGTCCAAAATCTAGCCAAAGTATTTTAGAAGGCTCTACTGTGCAGAGAAGTATTTTTCCAGCTATAAGAAGAACCAAAAGCAGCCAAACAGCAAGATAATGTGGTTCAACTGAATGGACAACGCTCTCAGGTTAAGAAGCACGTTTTAAATTTATCCAGTTCAATCCCAGCAAGTAAATCTGCCTACAATTACAATGCTAAGTGTAAGCAGTAAGATTTACTGCACAAGGCATCAGGGTGGACCTTCCAACCAAGAACCTTCCCTCTGAAGGTCTCCTGTGTAACAACTGAGTATGCAATGAACTGCAGAAACCCTGTACCCAGAGGGAGTTAGTTGGCTTACCTAACTATACCATCAATTACACTGCTGCTCTCCTTTAAAGTCAGTAGAGAGGCAGTGACAGCAACATCTGTGAGGGTAACAGAATAGTGTCATAATACAAGCAGAGGAGCAGAAACCTCGCTGTCCTCAATTCCAGATGTAGACTTCAACTGTACTCCTGACTGTTCTCAACACCCCTAACTCCAAATGCCTCCCACATCCCCAGGAAGCCATCTCTTACCGTTTTTTAATTTCAGAGTCACTGAAGGAGGACAAGCGTGGAAGGCCATTCTTCTCATGATCATGTACTATATTTTCTGGGATCTCTTCTATGGAAGAAAATGCTCCTAGACAAATCAAAGAGAGAGAGAATGAATCTTTCAAGGGGAAAAAAAAAACTGAGCACAAGAAAGTGTGTGTGCCTTTGGCTGATGGGTTTTTGTTTTCTCTTTCTCTTTTCTGTATTTTTAGCATTTACGGTCACTATGGTTAAAACCGTTAAATGATGGGAGAATCTGACTGCAAAGCTGAAAACTGTTAAAATTCTTCAGGGTATAGGACATCAAAGTCCAAGACCAAATGGCCTCAAACTCACAGAAAAGCACATTATGCAATTTTCACTAGCAATTATGTCTAAGCCTGTAACTGCCCACCTCAGTGTCCCACTCTCTCTCGTTCTGCACACACATACAAATGGGGGAAGACTGAGGATTAACTCCAAAGAAGGAACCAGCTTTTTGGCCAAGTTTTTACCACCAACAAAAAATAAATGCTGTGGGTTGCTTTTGGAACTGTGTCAACACAAAACCAATTTGCTTTCAGGATCCATGAAGTTCTTTTAATGACTGTGCTGCGCTGAAACAAAAATTCCAACCATACAATACTACCACGATTAAAACACACTAAAATTAACTATATAAACCCTCTAGATAGTAACTTCTACAAGCACATAAGCTGACAAGAAAAATAATAGCACTAAATTCTGATGTATTTATTCTAAGATCCTGATCCTGGAAGTTTTTATCACCTTGGGAAATATCTCATGTGGGCTCCCCTGGGCTTTGGGAGTAAGCCTTCACTCAAAAGCATCATTTCAGGGTAACAACCTCCAACAAGAACAGGGGAATGCAAAACAAGTTCTTTAGGTAAAAGTCTCTACAACTTTCTCTGTTCCAGAACAGCAATGAATAATCCACTGCTCAGCTTCTCAGTTTTCTAATTTTTTTTTGGTGTATTTTATTAATTTCAGTTTTCTAATTACATATGTTGGTACTGTGGCTGAATTACATGTGGACAACAGATGTCAGATTAGACCGCTTCAGAAACCAAAACCTTGCAGGCATCCAGAGCAGAGATTCAGTACAAGCAGTAGCAGAGGTAGCTCCCCCACAGTACCACAGCTGTGTTTCTCCATCCTGAACTTCCAAATACCATTTAGGGATTTGAACCCAAAGTATTCCACCTCAGTTATCAGTCCCGCCTACTGAAACTACTCAAAGAGGAGAAGGTCAGGTCAACTGCAGTGCTAGTTTTCAGCAGAGACATTAATACACTGGTAGCTTAAGGCAGAAGAGACCAATGTTTATATGGAAACAATTTTCTATCATTATCCAACATGCCAGAACTAGCAAGCTCAAGGTGAAAGGTTCCCTGCTAGCAAGGCATGAGTTATCCTCCACTCAACACAGCAAATACATTCCTGCCTGTCCTGTCCTATCCTTTGCATGTAATTTCTGTTCAATTCTGATAAGAGTAGGTGCTTCTAATGCACTCATAGTTTAATATTTAGTATTTTCTTGGAGTGTATCTTTCATATATATTCAAGACACAGGCCCACGCCTATGCACATCCATATCTTTGCTGGATTTTCGGCTACCATCTATTTATCAGTTGAAATTAAGTATTTAAAGATACACCTTGCTACCAAAGTTTTGCTCAGTGACACAATTCCTTTGCCAATTTCTGACTGTTTCCTTCTTGTACAAACTTGCTCACACAAGGTATAGAAAACAAAAATACACGTGCAGAGCTGGCTATTCACAGGACTGTTCAGAATTTACCACATTCAAGTTTTGCCCACATCTTGGTGTGCTATGCTACCTGAAAAACCACAGAAGGACCTCAAGGCCTGACTGTATGTAGCAAACTCACAGCTCTGGTGCACTGACAAGGAAGTGGGTTGCATGTCAAACAAAGGTGTTAATTATGTTAATTACAACCAAGTTAAGTTTATGTGTGCAGGTAGTGGTACAGTAGATAACCCTGAGGCAATGAGTTGCTGTTATCGACATGCCAGGCTGCTAGAAAAAGACAGTAGGCTACATATGGACAGGTAGTGTTCACCTTGTAGATCGTTATTCTAGTACACTAGTCCCTCTACTCCTTTTACAGCCTTTTATAACATACCTTTGTTGACCAAACTATTGTTTCATATTATTGTTTCTTAGGGAATTGTGATATCTTCTAATTTACTCATTTCAAATTCAATAAATTGGCATCACCTCTTCAAAAATAATGACTCTACCTACCACACGCTTGTGGATACTCTTTCATGACCCACATCACTTTTGAGACAAGGAATAACATTTATTTTCACAGAAAGAACAGGCTTATTTTCTTTAAAAGCGATGTTTTGAAAATACTAGAAGCAACTGTGAAGAATAAAAGCTGAAATTAAGTATCAGTGTACAGAAAAGCAGAAAGAATCCATTTTTCTGTTGTCCCAGTTGGACGAATTCTGCTCTTTCCTCCTCCTCAAAGACACCCACACACCCACAGCCAAGTAGATACCATTTAAAACGATCAAGACTTTTTTCCACTGAGTGTTTCCCACTTTTGGCGTCTGACAAAACAGGATCTTGTGCTTGTCACACACAAATATTCGGTCCAAGACGAATTTGGAAACTGCAGTGTGAGAGAGATTTCTCAACGCAGTATCTCTGCAGACATTCCTGAGAAGTTCAAGTCTTTCCATATGAACCAAGGGCTGGCGGATCAGATTTCCATAAAAAGCTTTTCCAGTTGGCTTTATGAAAAGGAGAGGGGAAAGAAAAAAAAAAAGTGTAAGAATTTAGTTCTCAGATCAAATTCTAGAGCATAAAAATCCCAGAACTGTGCATCGTAATGACTCCAAGACTCACATGCCATGTACTAACTGAAGGAATAGCTCAGTTTCCTTCCTGTGCTGCTGCTGTACACATTGGTTTGACTCTTTAAGTCATTATGTAGTACCAGACAGTAGTAAGAGCTTTTCCATAAACAATGAAGTCTGATGCAGAGCAGCAAGGTCTTATCTGTGCAGATACAACATGCCTTAAGAAAATACTGGAACTCCCATAAAGCTTCAACAGCAAGGAAGAAAGCTTTTGAGAAGCCAAGACAGGAATTCCAATAGAAATTAAGCTTTAACCTCTGAGAAGATGGGGCTTAATGATGATGTTCCATCTGGCTGGGAAAGAAGAATTTAGGATAAAAGTTCTGTGTTGTTTTCTAGCATCTGTAGGCATTCAGTGTTTCCATATATCCAAGCTGCAACAAAATTAAGTGGACAAAGATTCACACAATGTGAATCAGCACCGACAGTGGCAAATGAGAGCAGTAGGCAGCATTCTTCTCCCTAAAAATGGATGAACTGTTTGATAAGTCTCATTTTTCTGAGACTGTCAGCAACCATGACCACCCCTGCCTCACGATTAGTGGTGAAAAAGGAAAAAGGAGCTTGTCTGATTAACAGGGGATGGGAAATTTTAAATTACTGGCAGATCTTCCCCCTTACACTTATTTATTTATACAGTTGCCAATCCTCTGTATCAATACAGACTAGGGGACGTCCTGATTGAGAGCATTCCTGCAAAGAAGGACTTGTTGATACTGATGAACAAAAAATTGGCTATGTGCCAGCAATGTGTATTTGCAGACCAGAAAGCCAGTCATAGCCTGGGCTGCATAAACAACAAGCATGGCCAATGGGTTGAGGGAGGTGATTCTGCCCCTCTACTCAACTCTGGTGAGACCTCACCTGGAGTACTGTGTCCAGCTCCAGAGTCCCCAACACAAGAAAGACCTGTTGGAGCAGTTCCATGTGGTGGTGGCATTTCTTCCCATCCCACAAGCCACGCAGACCATTCTGTGCTGTTTTGCACAACTACTTTGAGGCACTTGGAAAAACACCTTCTCTTCCTTATTTGGGCTATTATCTGATCCAGTGGAACACAGCTTTCATAGGGAGAATTCCCATTGTGTAGAAGCAGTCATCCAGGGTGCCAAGGCAACATCTTGGCCTACCAGAAACTGCTATAAATTAGGAAAGAAAACTGCCTAACTGTCTGAAGAAGGGGATTGATATCAGGTCATCTTGACCAGACACACTGGGGAAAGAATACTCATTGTTACAATGCAGTGATCCAGAACACTTGGGCGCTTCCTCAGTGTTCCTAGGGTCCTGCGTGCCTGGAAAAAAGCCCCGTCATCGCCTGAGAAAGAGACTGACCATCAGTCACGCCCCCGGACAACTGGATCATGGTCCAAGTGAGGTGGCCTGATGCAAGTAGTGGAAAGTTCCACTAGTATGGCATTTTCCAAGCACAGCCAAAGTGAATATTAATACATCAAAGTAAAGATTCAAGTATGTGACAATAGTAATTTATCTCAAAAACCTATAAGTATGCAATTATGTAGAGAGCCCTTTGACCTCTTCTGGATCGTAGCAGGCTGAGACCAGTAATCCCCCCCTGAGTTGGGATGCCTCTCAGGTGTAATGCACAATCTCACTTGCTAACAGCGCAAATTAAAAGGCCTGAGGTGAGGTTATCTCCCCTTAGAGCTGAGCATTGCCTGTCAGGAATGCTGGTGCATTGAATGGGACTATTCTGACCAAATCTCAAGAGGGGAATTTTCAGACTAGTCTCTCTTCCCCTCACTCTTGTTTTCTCTCTGTCATAACCTATACTCTCTTATGCTTAAATATTGACGTATCTTTGTATGCTTACATATCTCTATACCTCTGTGTCTTAACACATTGTGTAATAAATAGGAGTAAATCTCATTATTTTTTAATCTGATTAGGTCATTGATCAATTTGATTATCTCACATACATTGAATCATTTTTAATCACTTTGATAATTAATTGATAATTAAGTCGTAACAGGAACTTCGCAATCTTACCTTAATAAATTCTAAATTGCTGATAAACCAAAGTTTCACAAATTCCTATTCACCATAGTCCACAGAAGGGCCACAAAAATGGTCAGAGGGCTGGAACATTTCTCCTATGAAGACAGGCTGAGAGAGTTGGGCTTGTTCAGCCTGGAGAAGAAGACTCTGAGGAAACCTTACAGCAGCCTTCCAGTAGTTACAAGGGGTTTATAAGTAAGACACAGAGAGTCTTTTTACTAGGGCATGTAGTAACACAAGGGGTAACTGTTTTAAACTGAAAGAGGGTAGGTTTAGACTAGATATAAGCAAGTTATTTTTTTATGATGAGGGTGCTGAGGCACTGGAACAGGTTGTCCACAGAAGTTGCGGAAGCCACATCCCTGGAAGTGTTCAAGGCCAGGTTGGATGGAGCTTTGAGCAATGTAATCTAGTGGAAGATGCTCCTGCGTGTGGTGGAGGGGTTGAGCTAGATGATCTTCAAACATCCCTTCCAACCCAAACCATTCTGCAATTCTATGATTTTATGTACAGTGTCCAGGCTACACATGAAAAAAGAATGATTGTGCTTTTTCTCTCAATTCTCCATAAGGAAAAAAAAAACAAAACCCACACATTCTGCTTTTTCTGTTTGTTACTCTTCTCCAATATCTCCTGGTCAGAATGTAATCTGAACAGCCTGACAGATTGCTTCTCTGTTAAAACAATTTCTTTTGCATGCAACCAGGGTTAACACTATTGTTCTGCATTTCAAGTTGTCGAGAAGTCAAGAGAGAATAGTTTTAGATCCAGAAAACTTATTATCCTGCTCCATACAAGTAAAGGAAGATATTAAGACTTGCTACATATATCTGTCAGCTTTCCACTTAACAAAGTGTTTCTCCCAAATATTTTGAGGATACCTTAAATTTCAGGGTTTTAACAAAGGTAAACAAGAAGTGTCACATTTATGCAGAAACCTAAATTCAATGCTGCATCACAAAAATACTTTAAACATAAAATGACTTATGTAACCAATGGAAAAAAATTGCCTTAGCCCACTGTGCAACTAGTCTCAAACTCATACTTGCATAAAGGATTTTCAGAATTTCCTCATAAATTGGCAAGTACCACATTTGTTCTCCTTTATTGCTGAAAATACAGAACTATGAATCTACAAGATCAACTGGTATTGAATAATATTGTGTTCATGTTCTATTTTGGAAAAACGCTGAGATGCGAAGCACAAAGAGCACAAAACATGAAAAAGAAATGGAGACTGATAAAAAGAATCAGAGAGCTTGGGCAAAGAACTAGGAGAACAGAAAAGACACAAATTTGCTCTCAAGAACCACAAACCTGATGGCTATAGCGAGGCAGAATACAAATAATCCAAAACTGGGGCATTATATTAAAAAGGCTAGCAAAAATGACTGTCCTGACTTGATAAAAGAGTACTGTAATGAATTTCTCCTGGAAAACGGAACACATTAAGTTGAATCATTCAGATGAAACAAGACAGCAGGTTACCATAACAAACTAGCTTTATGAAGCTAAAGCGAATTCTGTTGGGCCTATCTAAATGGAACAGTCTGAATAAATAATTCCTGTCTAGCAATTCCTTTTAACAAGAGGAAGCCCTTATTGAATCTTTTATTTTCTCCCACTCTTTAACACATGTAACCCTTATCTCAATAGTATGCACCTGGAATTCTTCAGGCCAGTGTTTTCGCTCTGGCACATGTACCTGCTCCACTTTTGTCACAGCTGTCAGTATCAATGGCTCTTGCTTGGCACCGTAGCCTAAAGAAGGCAGAGAGATAAGAGTATTACATAAGGTAGAGGAAGGCAACTATTTCTGCTTTACAGTTAACAAAACTGAATATCACTTTCAGTATTAAGCTTACAAAACCTTAGGATTTGTTTCCAAATGGGAAGGTACGAGACAAGACATGAGACAGACTATTAGTATTTTAAAGGATGTACTCTATGGGAATTCTGGTAGCACCTTCACTTGAGTTTTATTACAGAAACACGTGCATTATCTTTTATTTTGGTCCTTTAAAAACAAAGTGTGCAAAGAAACACAGAAATGATAAATACAAATATCATGACTGGTAGAAAATCACACATTGGATTTGACAGCATGAGATTTTTATTTTTCAATAAACTTCTCAAACTGTGTCCAAAAGAAAAACTTAACCTATCAGGTTTCGTCCTTCTCTGATATTAGTAGACAGGCTTCTTCTGTTGCAAACTCTTAGACATTACCAGAAATGTCATTAAAGACCACCTTTTATTTCTTTGGTGCTCTAAGTAAAGGCCTCTAACCAGCAATAAATACAAGATCATCTCTTCCTCTATTACTGGATTGATGGCCTTCCTTAAAGACTGCCATAACAGAAGCTGATACTCTTGTCCTTTTTTAATGATACAAGAGCAGCAAATAGTTTGAGACCAATTTAAAGTACATAAGGGAAGAACTCTTTGTATGTTTTACAATTGGTATGCTATGGGAAAAATGAAAAATAACACAAGGCTGTAGCTTTACTTCACATGGCGCAGAAAGATAAAAAATATTTTAAGCAGTCTTCCCTAACCACAAAGCAAATAGAGCATGATTTCTCCCAGAAAATCTATTTCCATAGACATTAGACTACTTTTCCCTTCATGAAGTTTCCTCTTTGAATAATCTTTCTTCTTCTGCATCCACAGTACCTTACTGTTTTATGGTTGAGAAAATGGGCCTACTGCCTATTGGTTTTTCTTAAGGGAGTACTCTACTCTGCCTACAGTGAATTTTAAAAAAGGGCACACGTGGAAAAGTTAAAAATGCAAATAACATAAGCATATAAGCAATCAGCTACAGTAGATATTTTTCTGCACAGAAAACTTCACAGTATCCTTTTATAAAATCAAAGTAATCTGACTCAGTTAAAGAGCAGTTTAAAGTATCCTTCATTATCACTGGGTAAAAGCATGTCTGCAGATGCTACTAGAGGTGATGGACAGAAACTCACTCCTTATCATTAGGAAGTTACTATTGCTCATGCACCCAAGACATCAGTAAAAGGCTTAAAGAAAAGAATGCTGTTTCATTGAGCATCTGCTGGTTTTGTTCTAGCTACTAAGTAAACACATCCAAATAAGGAAACTTTCTGTCAAGTCATACTTTATTAAGTCTAGAAGAGTTCCTCCGAGATTGGCCATCCTGTTTGGACTTTCTCCAAAATTCTGTTGGTATATTCAAATTACTTCCCTTCACTAGTCCCAGTACAAACACTGATATCTCCAAAACATACAGACACTTAACCACAGTCATGCCTTTGCAGAACTGGAGCTTAAGAAATTATACAATCTTCTGCTCAGAGAACGATTCAAAGGGGAAGGAAGATTCAGCATAGAAAAAAAAACAAACAAAAGAGAGAATAACTGGCAAGCCAAGATGATGAAAAGCAAGTAAATGCAAAGGGTGTGCTCTAGTAACTGTTTTTAAAACTACATTTTAAATCTCTTAAATTCTGATGGACCTGACCTGGAAAACAAGAGTTGGCACAGAGTGAAACACGAAGATTTAGCTACATAAGACCAGCTTATTTGCAGATGTGTTAGGGCTCAAAAAGAGCTGGGACTAAGGAAAGCTGAACCAGCCTACAGCTCTCACTGAAAGACTTCCTGAATGTCTCTCCACACAGAGGTATGCTATTTTAAAAGGTACACCTAATACATTTACCCACTATCCAGTCACTGAAACAAATGCCACTACTGACATCAATGCTTCAAAAGCTAAACATTTTTTGCATATCTCAGGAAGATGCAGAAATACAGACCTCTTTTAGGACTGTAAGTCGTGTCATCACCTTCACCCTAAACTCTCTGTGGGATGGCTTTGTAACAGTAGCTTCTCAGCAGACAGAAAACTGTAACGTGCTGTGTGGTGTCATCAAATGGCTTAAATTCCTCATCAGCTTAATACCATCTGGGTTACTTAAGCTAAGCGGAAGCCTATAAGCTGTTTGTCAGTCAAACAGCAGAGGATAAAACTGAATGCAAGAAGCAGGGCAGAGGTGGCTAGGATAAATGCACTGCAAATGAAACAAAACTTTCTACAAGTTTTACATAACACTGCAGCCTCAGGACAAGCAGTCACAAGAGGACATAACTAGTATCATGTGACATGAGCTCTTTAATACCTCGTGAATCTCATTTGTCTTTAAACAGGCAATTGTGCTCTGTTGTTTTGCACATGACTTCTGCTCCTAATAGATCAGGATACTGAAACTCAGCATATTTGAAGAAGCAGACCTCGCAAGACACTACTGCCAAACATGATCCTCTCTGTTCTTAACCACCAAAAAAAAAGATATTGTGTTAGTTTTACAGATTTTGACCAAGCAAAGCAGAAACTGAATGTCAGCACTGTCACTTCTAGAAGTTTAGATGTTCTGTTCCCAATCCTACTGAAGAAGTGGTAACATGCCGAGAACTACTTCACACCGAAAGAGTATTTGTTTGAAGTAGTACTCAATTTTCTGTTTCACATCAAACCTTAAAGTTAAACTTACCATCTGGGTCTTTAAAAGTCAATGTGATGAACTTGCTAGCAACCATGAACATGAATATCACCCAAAAGCATGCAGCTAGCAGCAGCCACTGGTGGTGCATGTTGTCAGACACGAGCCATATAAAGTTGTTGCTTCCTGTTTGAAAGAGGAAAGATTTACACATTAATTATTGTTGTTTCAGTTCAGAAAAACTTACCATAACCAAAATAATAAAACTCTAACATGTATTACAGAAGAGACCCACAAAGATCATCCAGTTCAACTCCTATTCCTGCATAGACAGCCCCAACATTCACACATCATCTGAGGGTGATGTCCAAATGCTTCTTGAACATTGTCAGGCTTGGCACTGTGACTGCTTCCCTGAGGAGCTGTTCCAGTGCTCTACCATCCTCTGGGTGAAGAACCTTTTCCTAATATTCAACCTAAACCACCCACATCTTCCTGCCATTCTCTTAGGTCCTGCCATTGGTCACCAGAGAGAAGAGAGCAGCGCCTGCTCCTCCTCCTTCCCTTGTGAGGAAGCAGTAAACTGTGATGAGATCTCCTCTCTGCTTTTGTGTCATAAACCACAGCAGTAGATTTCAGTTTTTGCTTTTTGACCTTTTCAATGTATTTTTAACCAACGTTAAGACTGAGACAATGTAACCGCCAGCTCTTATCAAAGGGAGGCTTCACTCCTTCGCCCTCACATACACATTCCTAGTCCCCTCCCTGTGCTGGCAAAAGCACTGTCTGACTGCTCAGTCCCCCCTCGGTTTTTTTGAACTGTAGTTTATTTTTTTCATTTAACTTTGTGAGACGGCTCATTGTAGGAAAGGAAGGGAGAATGTCAGCAGATCAACCCAGCTGTAACATTAACAGTATTCTTAGTTATGCTAAGTCAGCTCATGACACATAACACGGACTCCTCCTGCCCACCCTACATGAATTACAGACTGGAAGCTCCTGAGCCAGAACACTAAGCTTAACCTGACAAAATATTTAAATATATTAATGTCTCTTTTTATCCTGTCACTTTCATTGCCAGCAAGGTATCAGCCATAGGTTCTGGAAGATTTTTTTATTTCCATCGTGATAAGCAGTGTTCACACAAACAGTAAAAACAGTTGCCTTGCAGCTGTGCCTACTACCTGTAGCTGCATCCCTGTAGGTAAGCCTTAAGGATAAGAATTCCTCAAGAGTGCAGGAAGGGTTAGCCAAACAATTGAGACTGCAGATTTAATGCACAAAGAAACCACAGGTACTGACTTAATCCAAGCAGAGACAGGATGAGGATACTTCACAGTATTACAAACACATGGTGTCTGCTCTATGTTGCAGTTTATATGTCTGCTGGAGTGCTCTGTGCACTTCTTAAATTGATTTTAGAAACTGTAATCCTAACAAGTCTTTTCTTATGGTTAAAAGTCAAGATGCACTATAACGAAACAAATTACAAAAAAAAAGGTTTAAGTCCCCAGCCATTAAAATAAATGTAAAACGTTAAACTACAACTTTTGCTGAATTCTCAGTTTCTGAGGACAATGAATTTAGAGGAGCACTGGGGCTGATACTGAGTACATATCTGTGAAAGATCCACTGCAAAATTTAAGCTTCCGTAACTTCAAAAAAAAAAAAAATCCATCAAAAATCTAACAGCAAACATCACCGCCTTCCTACCAAAAGCTGAGACTCCTCAGGCTTGAATATTTATCCTGCAAAATAAAGTCTCAGTTGTTGCTGGAGAGGTAAGACACCTGAGGGCCTGAACTCACACACTGGAATGTTCAAACATAAGTGAATGCTTCCTTTTGAGGATACATGCAACACAACTTCAGAACACTTAAACAGAGAGGATCTAACACAAAAATCTCACGGAATGCGATCCTCTCAACAGTCCTGTAAGGTCTGTGCTTGTAGCCTCAGGAAGAACACAACCCCAAAAGGATCAAACTAGCACGTAACTAGCAATAGGATCAAACTCAGTCCTGAAGTAGCAACATGCAGCTTCAAGGAGAGTCACATCTGCGTGGTTAGTGATCACACTTTCAATACAGCCATTTGAGTGAATTAGAGAGATGCCCTCATTCCCAGCTAAGATGCCAAAAACATGCTAGTTCATACTTCTAAGCAAATTTTGTATTATCAGTCATCTACCAGTATTCCCACAAAGCTTCAGTAATGAAAGTGACCCTAGTTTTGATGTTCCTTCAGCATGTCCACATGTGACATCAGTACTACTGCTAGAGATGCAGATCACTCTTCAGCTGGCTTTTGCCTTCCAGCAATGCAAATGTTTCCAGGAAGTGTTCTTGCTGTAGCTGAAAGAAGTGAACCGTCTTCAGGGCATGCTGAAAGCCTGTGCAGGGAGAGAAGCAGTTCAAAACAAATTTCAGACCCTAAGGATGTAGGTGAAATAGGTGAGAAGAGGAAAAGAACAGAGTAACTCCAATTAAAAAAAAAAAAAGAGAGAATTCATAGTTTTTAGCTTGGATGGCACTGTTCAGGCCTGTTCTTATTTTCTCATTGCAGTATTTTTCAGTTTGGCTTCTGAGAGGTCCTTTTTTTTTCCTTCTTTTATTTCCTTTTTAAGTAATTCTCCTAAACACATTGCATTTAGGTAAAAAGACGTGTCAATTACATTCTGGACAACTGCAGGTGTATGACCTCCATGAAGATGATGTTTGTCATCTCCCATTTTCTGCTGCAATACCCTAGCATCCCTGAGCATGCAATGTCCAAGACACGTTGTTCTTCAACATCAAAAACTGTTGACCAGGAATGGGAAATAATTCGGTGTGAATTCTAAAGCACTGACCTCTTTCCAGCTAAGTAGTTCAAAAGTTATTCTCATCCTACTATTGCACTACTGCAAAACTAGCCCTAAGATTCGAGAAAGCTGTTGAAGGTTTAGTCTGTTTTCTCACTATGAAATACATTGGTATTTTTCAGGTTGTTCCTTCTCCCTCTTGTTGCAACCCTACACTTTTTAGGAGCACAAGATCTCCCAGACCCCTCTCTCCATCTCTTCCCCTGTACTTCCCTGGGCTACTTGCCCCAAAGACAAACAATCACACCACCCTCGGATTAGCCAGATGCCAGTTTTGCAAACACACACACAAACATGAATCAAAAATCAGGACACAAAGTGTGTCAGGCTTGACCCATGGCCTGCGAGTAACACGTTACCTGGAAAAAACACTCATACTTTGGGGAAGATGGCTGTTCTTCATGTGAACAACAGCAAAAATCACAGAAGATTTAAATAACATGAAAACTCAGCAAACAGTCCCTGCTCTGCAGTTTATGCTGCTTGGATAGTAGCTCCTTAGCAGGACAGTCCCTGCATACATCATAGAACAGTTTGTGTTGGAAGAGACCTTCAAGATCATCCAGTTCCAAGTCCCCTGCCATGGGCAGCGACAACTCCCACTTGATCAGGGTTGCTCAAAGCCCCATCCAACCTGGACTTGAACACCTTCATGGAGGGGGCATCCGCAACTTCCCTGGGCAACCTGTGCCAGTGCCCCACCACCCTCACAGAAAAAAATGTCTTCTTAATATCTAACCTAATTCTACCCTCTTTCAGTTTAAAACTATTAACCCTCATTCTATCACTGCACTCCCTGACAAAGAGCCCCTCCCCAGCTTTCCAGTAGGCCCCCTTTAAGGACTGGAAAGCTGCTGTAAGGACATAAGACATACAAGACAATGGCATGCCAGTAGTCTCAAAATACGACTGCTTGCTCATCAGCACATGAATAATGATGTAATTTGAAATGGAACCGGTAATGAAGGCCTAACAACAGCTAGCTGGGATACCTAACTCATTTTCATCAAGGCCTCTTCTGTATTATCTTAAAGTTAAGAGATCTGGACATGTATTACACCTTAAAAAAAAATTGAATTGAATCTATCACACACTCCTTTGGTAAGCTGTGTGGTGCCGCTAAATGTTATAAGGCACTTCATAATAAAAAGCATGTAGATGTGGCACTTCAGGACATGGTTTAGTTGGCATGGTGGTGCTGGGATGGTGGTGTGACTGGATGACCTTACAGGTCTTTTCCAACCCAATGATGCTATGGTTCTTTGATTTCTGAAAGCTGATTCTTAGAATCATAGAATGGTTTGGGTTGGAAGGGGCCTTCAAGATCATCCAGTTCCAAGCCCCCTGCCCCCTATCACTGCTTGCCCTTGTAAAAAGTCCCTCTCCAGCTTTCCTGCAGCCCCTTCAGGTACTGGAAGGCTGCTATAACGTCTCCTCGGAGCCTTCTCCAGGCTTCCCTAAGGCTTTCCTCCCCATAGCAGGAACAGGCCTGCCGTCTCTTCCACCGCTGGAGAGCAGGGTCCTCCCTGAGCCCGCAGGATTCACCTGGCAGTAGGAAAAATGCCCAAGGACAAGAGCAGCAGCTGCTCAACCCGGCTGTACCCGGGCTCTAGTTCCCAGGCCGGGCACAGGACGCGGCCTCCCTATTCCCGCACACCCTGTCCGCAAGCCACCGGGTCCCACTTCTTTGGCATCTCCATGCTGGGAACGGCAGCTTTTTCTTTCCTCAGCACCGGAGCTTCCCGGGGGCTCCACTCAGGGATGAAAACGGCGCGGTTCCCGCCGGGAAGACGTACTCGGGAATGGGATGCGCCGAGACAAAGCCTATGCTGAGCCCCGGGAGCTGGGAACTGGGGCTGAACAGGCGTAAACTTTTCCCGTTCCGGAGCAGGGAAGCGGGACGGGCTTTCCTTCAGGCCCCGAGGGTACCGGGAACCGGCTCTCACTGCCTTCCCCGCCGAGAGGAGCCTCTCCCCGGGATACCGAGCCTGCCCCCTCCACGGGACACTGAACTCCCTCCCCGGGGACACCGAACCTCTCTCCCCCCGCCGCGGGACGCGGAGCCTGCGCCCTCCCGGGATAACGGTTCGCCCTCCCGGGAAACCGAGCCTCGCCCCACCCCGGGACACCGGGCCCTCCCCGCCCCCCGGCACGGCGGTTCCCCCGGCAGCTCTCCTCTCTCCGCCGTACCGGCCTCCAGCGCCGCTCCCGCCGGGGCCCCGCTTCACTGCGCGGCGCGGCCGCCCCGCTCCGGCGGCCCCGTTTGCTGCGGCCGCTGCCGCATCCGGCTGCAGCGGCGGCAGCGCCTCCCGGCCCCGCTCAGCCCCGGCTGCCGCCGCCTGGCCCCGCCGCCGCTCCCGCTGCCTCCATTTCCTCCCGCCGCCGGGATCGACAGCGAAGCGGAGGCCGCTGCTCGGCTCCCGAGGAGGCGCAGCGCCGCGCCCGGGGGCGGGAGGGGAGGATGGAGAGATAGATGGATGGATGGATGGATGGATGGATGGGGGGCGGGCGGCTCTGCCCTGCTCTGCTCCGCCTCGCCTTGCGGGGCGGCTCCTGCAGCCTCGGCGCCCGGCGCTGCAGGACCAGCCTCAGAGAACCATAGATAGAATCGTGTAAGGGTGGAAGAGACCTCTGAGATCATCCAGTCCCACTGTCAGCCCACCACCACCGTGCCTACTAAACCGTGTCCTAAAGTGCCATGCCTACACATTTCTTGAACACCTCCAGGGATGGAGACTCCACTGCTTCCCTGGCCAGCCTGTTCCAGTGCTTCACCGCTCTTTCAGTAAAGCAGTTTTTCCTAATATCCAATCTAAACCTTCCCTGGCACAACTTCAGGCCATTTTCTGTCGTCCTGTCACTTCACAAAATCACAGAATGACCTGAGTTGGAAGGGAACCACAAAGATCATACAGTCCAACTCCTGTCCCTGCACAGGACAACCCCAACGTTCACACCACGTGTCTGAGGGTATTGTCTATGTGCTTCTTGACTATTGTCAAGCTTGGCCCCATGACCACTTCCCTGCGGAGCTGTTCCAGTGCTCCACCACCTTCTGGGTGAAGAAACTTCTCCTAATATCCAACCTAAACTACCCCTTGGTGCATCTTCCTGCCATTCTCTCGAGTGCTGTTGATGGTCAACAGAGAGAAAAGATCAGCACTTGCTCCTCCTCCTTCCCTTGAGAGAAAGTGGTAGGCTTTGATGAGGTTCCCCGCAGCCTCCTCTTCTCCTGGCTAGACCGACCAAGTGACTTCAGCTGTTCCTCATACAACTTCTCCTCTAGACCCCTCACCAGCTTTGTGGCCTCCTCTGGACTCCTTTCAGGCAGCTGTAGAGAGTAATAAGGTCTCCCCTCAGCTTCCTTTTCTCCAGGCTAAACAATCCCAGTTCTCTCAGCTGATACTCATAAGACTTGTTTTCCAGATCGTTCACTAACTTGGTTGCCCTCCTTGGTTGCCTTGGTCCCCCATGTCCCCTTGTGGCTTCCAGTTTTCACAGAGTGGCTAGTGCTCTTGGCGGGACCCACAGCCAGTGCTCAACTGGACTCACATATATACAGCAATATACATCTGTTTCTTTTACTATTAAAAAAAGTCTTTAATGCTTCCTTGACACTCGAGTTTCACTAAAAAGAAAAGCTACAAATGTGACTTTTGTGCACCTGCATGTCTCCAATACCTACAAATCCCATCAAAACAAGATGCAGGTGCTGGGTCTGTTTTTAACAACTATTTACACAACTCGTTTTGGGGACATATCATGGCATGTGGCTCTAGGAATGTGTTACAGTGCTGAGGTGGTGTTTCCTAAACTTTGCAGAAATGAAACTCAAACAATGGAGCAGGGCCCTCGGGATGGTTCCTGGAGGAGAGTGCAACACCAGAGCAAAGCCACCCTTCTTTGAAGCTTATTGAACAGTGAGGTGCTCGGCGTATGTCTCCCAGTATGAAATCAGGGGATGCAACACAAATGACAGGCTTTATCACCTGACTCTAAAAGATGTGCTCCTGTTACCTGGCCCAGCACAAAAACTATCCTGTAGTTTTTTTGTGTCTGGTCACCAGACTTGATTTCCCAGCTGGGAATTGGTAATTTGAGTAGGGAGCACAGGGGAATCCCATCTTTCAGATGAAGAATCAAAATAAACAGCATCCTACTGACAGTCTTGTTGATCAGCCAAATTGACTCATATAAGCATGCTGCATGAGAAGTCCTTGCTGGATACTGCTTCCAGCCTTCATCTCTTTTTTCCATTCCTGCATCTTCTACCCACACTATGTTCTGTCCTTGGGAAGACTCAGAGAAACAGTATAATTTTGAGCTCAGTGACGACCCGCAGAAGCAGTATAGTTTTGAGCTCAGTGACAGGAGAGATGAGTCCCAAAATCCACGAGTAAGAAAATATGACTAAGAAATCTAAGTGGATTTTCAGGCTGTGGGGAATGATCCCTGAATCCCATGGAAAGTGGTCTGATGTCTGCACCATTTAGGGTTGGCTCTCTTTGCAGCAGAGTTGCAGTTCATGCTACGCAGCACTTCACCCTGGTTTTCCTGTAAGGTCTATGTGTGGAAAACATAAGAAAAAAATGCCAATTATGGATTCATAGAATGGTTTTGGCTGGAAAGGACCTTAGAGATCATCCAGTCATGGACAGGAACACCTTTTACTAGACCAGGTTGCTCAAAACCCCATCCAACCTGGCTTTGAACACCTCCAGGGATGGGGCTTTCACTACTTCTCTGGGCAACCTGTGCCAGTGCTTCACCACCCTCACACTAAAAATATTCTTCCTAATGTCTAATCTAAATCTACCTTCTTTCATTTTAAGGTTAAACTTTTCAGTTTAGGATTGTGTGAATAAATAACTAAGTAACATCCAGTCCCTTGAAGTTGATTTGCACAGAAGACTTAAACCCTAATGAAGTCTGTTTAAACCCTAATGAAGTCTGTAAGGAACACAGAGAAGCTTTCCATGGGGTCAGGGCCAACAGTTCAAAACAAAGCAAATTCAGAAGAGACAGAATTGTAGAAGTTTCTGTCTGTCTCTGTGTGTCCAGTTACCAATTAATGAAAATAATGCAATGGATGCAGAGTTAAAATGCTTTCACAGTGAAAAAATGTATTGTAAATTTATTAAAGTCCAAATCAAAACTGACAGACACATGTTTAAACTAGTGCCTCTTCTAGAGCAAGGGTGAAGAAACATCACTTAGAACAGGCAACCTTAACTTAAATAATCACCTTGCATGAAATCATAGAATCATAGAATTACCTTAGCTGGAAGGGACCCAAAAGGATCATCCAATCCAACTCTTGTACCTACACAGGACACTCCCATCATTCTCACCATGTTACTGAGGGCATTGTCTAAATTCTTGAATGCTGGCAGACTTGGTGCCATGACTACTCCCCTGGGGAGCTGTTCCAGTGCTCCACCACTCGCTGGATGAAGAACTTTTTCCTAATATCCACTCTAAACCTCCCCTGGCATATCTTCCTGCCATTACCTCTAGTCCTATCATAGGTTGCAAGAGAGAAGAGATCAGCACCTGTTTCACCTCTCTGCCTTGTAAGAAGGCTGTAAACAGTGGTAAACATACCTCCCAATCTCTCATTTTGTAGTCTGCATCACTATGTGGTCCCCGAGCCAAATACTCACTGACACATATGCACAATTAACTTCCATAATTTGCAGTCCTGAGTAGCAATTATCAGAATTCTACGTGCAGGTTAGATCCCTCATTGATACTTCAGATCCATGACTTTCCAGACTTGCCTACTGTGGTGTGCTATGCTGGAGCCTGACCCAAGGAAGCCCAAGGATGCCGTCATCACTACGGATGCTGTGGCCAGCAGAAAAGGCTGATGCATTAACAATGGTGCTTTCAGTGCTATGCTGACAGCTGCTAGCCACCAGTGAAGCTGTAGAAATGCAGATCTCCCTGTGAACCAGTGACCAAAACCTAGTAACCAGAAACCCTGATTCTCTGCCTGACTCTGTTTGTTTGTAGCAGCATCCTTTGGGACATCACACCCTTGTGCTTCCCTTCATCTACCTGTGAAGCAGAAATGGTGATAGTGATTGTTAGCTTGTTGACAAAGCATATTGGAAGCTCATGCTTATCACCAGTCTGAGTCTTGCACAGGCTAGAAAGTTGCTTCTTTCTTCAGGCTTAAGAATGATGACTACAATTGCAGCCATGCATAGATTTACTAATAAGTGGTCTCCAGATGTAGAACCAATTCTGCCAGATTAATAGGCTCAGCCCAAGTATGTTAACTTTCAAATATGTTGTTACTGACATGTATAATAATTAATCCAGTATAAAAGGAACCAATTCTCCAAACTAAGCATAGTTAATAAGCTTTGTTGTCAGTAACTGGGCCTGAAAGTGTCTGATGAAGTCAAAGAATGTGTTGCATAGGCAACTGTACAGTTGGATTATACAGTTGCTAGTTCAGGCCAACAGGATTCTTGTTACTTATAATCCTAAAATGTAGTGAGGTTTAATGCTTTAAATAGGCAGCAAAATCAACATCTGAGTCTAGGTTCTTTCTAATACTTGAGATTTTTTAAAGAGCCAGAGCAATATAAAGGACAGTTCTGCCTGTGAAAAGTCACCCTGCTGTCTCTGGGACGTTCTAGAGTGAGTGAAGATTGATTCTAGAGTGATCCTCAGAGATACGCCACTGAAACCAATGGAACTAACACACCCATTTTTCTCTAAGGACAGGGCCTAAACTGGAAAATTTAATGTTAATAGCATATTCAATGTATATAAAAAGAGGGGTTTACATCCTAATAATTCTTGCACGCTTTAATCCAGGTTTGTTGTTTCTTCTGGAAGAGTCTTACGTGCAAAACTTCAACATTTGCAGGTTGACTAGTCTGGAGGACACGCACTGAACACCTGAGCTGCAAGAGTGCAATCAAGCATTTTAAGAAATTATTATCTGTCAGTGGCAGGCTGTCTTGACTGCCCTCAATACGAGTTAATTCTAAATAGCATTTAAGCATACTGGAATGTTTAAATGAGCTCCTGTCTTGGGCAAGATAAGTAATCATCCATACTGCAGTTTGCATTTGAACACATCCAGCCTAATCACGCTGAAGGCACCCTCATTTTCCTTGACCTTCCAAGCTCATCTTGTTCAGCAGAAGCATAGGCTCACCTATATTGTTAAAATTATGCCATGTTTATTTTTTGCTCTTTGCTGTTATTTCAGGTTTTAATCTAATGCCGATTACTAGAATTAGTCTTCGTAGCCCTTTTAGTCATGTTTTGCCTCCATAAGAGCTGACAGGAAGAATAAGTCTCATTTAAATCATCAGGAACACGTGCTTTTCCTAGTGCAGTGCCATTATTAGTGAAATCACTGATGTGTTTTGTTGATCACCAAAGGAGGTCTCTTGTGTACAAGTACCTTAGTTTGCAACTTGTCAGACACGGCACATCTCACATGTAATAATATATTCATGAGTGTGATCTCCATCACAAGATTCTGTTTCTTTCTGTAACTTGAGCAAGGGAGTTTAAATGTGGATCTGCCTGCTACAAGATAGAAAATAAAGAATACCTTGTGACCTCTACAGTCATTAAGAGACACTGCAGCAATCACAAAAATCAGACTGAGGAATACAAGAATACCAACAGGGGTATGCAGCCTCATACAGATGCAGGATTTACTAGTCTGTTGTAAATATTAATTCCTATGAAGTGTTACCTGTCATGTAATACAGACAAGTATTAACATTAATGCCTGGATTATATTTTATTTAAAATAACTTGAGCAAGGAGTGACCTGTAAGGTGCATGTCTAAAATAGCTGGTGTATAGGAAAAACTGAGGTGTGTAGAGCCATTGGAGGTGGGGAGCTTAGGGCTAGTATCTGCAGCAAAATCAGATGGGTTGTATTAGGGGCAAGATCAGATTTGTAAGCAGCAAATGAGACTTGTTTTCATTTGAAGATAAAGTCTACTTTTTATTTCAGGGTAGAAGCAAGTTTCATCTTATGAGAAGTGCCTCAGAAGTTGTTAAATCTTTGTGTATCATTACACCATTTGATTGCTTTCTGAGTAGGATACAAAAAGTCGAGACTGAGTTAAGCAGGTTATTAGCTGAACCATCTAGTTTACTTTATTTTCTTAAGGCACTTAGACTGGGCTGGTAGAGAAGGGAAGACAGCTTTGTGGGGTTTATTAACAGCAAGGAACTGACCATGTTGCCAGTAGCTAAGAAGCACACTTAATTATCAAATCAATGTCAATTAGAATTGAACCCAGTAATTCAAGATTAATTATATAGGTCACAAAATGAGTGCAGCCAACAAGCAAATTACTATGTCAATGTAGTAGGAAAAGTCAATTCTTCAAACAAAAATCAGAATAACAATTGAGTTTTAAGTCCCAGTTATGGGTATTTTCCAAAGCAGAGAAATTAAAACAATTGACTGAATCAACTAGTATTCAAAACAAGTTACTTCAGAGTAACCTGCTACTCCCTTTAACCCCTCTCTTTCCCCATGGACTGAATCAAACAGCTGCATTTACCATCTTTCATTTCTCTCTGTGGCTGGCAGAATCAGATTGGCAAGCAGCTGAGTACTAAATTCAGCTGCTGCATCCACCAAGGGACAAATTAGTTCCATATTATTTCCAGGTGACAAAGGTGCTGTGACACTGCAAGGTATGGCATTCACTGTTGCAACTGTGACTTGGGCTTCAACAAGGGCAAACTGCACGTGCTGTGCTGCTCCCACGCCTCACCAGGAGCTGCAAGAGTGGCCATGTGCCCACACAGACCACCAGATCTGCTCTAGGCACGGATAATGCAGCTAGTCAGGTTTTGAAGATTTTTTTTTTTGCCTTTGTTTCTCAAAAGGGAGTATTGTTTGGAGGCAGCTGTGCTAATCTGAGCCAGTGTTCAAGATCGCACTCTCAAATATTAAAGAAACAAATAAAGACAGCATGCTGAACAAAAGATGCATTTCCTGACCAATCTGATGCTAGTAGTGCTGCTGTAGCAAGGGTCAGGAGAGCTGTTCTCTTCTCCTTGATTATCACTCCATTAGAAAACTGACCAGTTCTGGGGCAAGCAGAAACACCTGAAGGAGGATTAAGGGGTGACTACGGTCACAGGAGTGTGAGAAGAGGGATGTGGTTTGAGCCAGCTTCCCCAAGCTCTCTAACACTCAGTTTAAGCCCTTTTTTTCCAAAGCTTACCCCTTTTTCAAGAAAAAAACTATAGAAAAAACAAAATCACACTAAATAGATATATATTTTCTAAATATAAAAAACTACATACAGCAAGGATATCATGCAAAACTCCCAAGAAAGGGAAGATGGGGAGGGAAAAATGGGGAAAAAGGACAAAAAGGAACTAAAACAAAACAGACAAGCACAACTGTAAAACTCAGTAACTAACAAAGTAAAGAACTAGCAAAATCTCACCACTTCCCTTGAGGAAAGCAGAACAGCCAAATCTGACCCAGCACTCTTCCCCCACACGTGGGCAGACAACAGCAGCCACCGCAGGCCTCAGCTCCAGACAGGACCAGCAGGAAGGATCTTCTGCTCACAAGCCTTGCTGGAAGAAGAAGAGAACAAAACCTCTTATCTACACCTTATTTATATGTTGTGTTATGGTAAAGGAAGATATGGAATACTTCTGTGGACCCTGACCATTGTTAATGAAGGCCATTTTTAAGGAAGATCTGAAAAAAAATCCAAAAACCAACCCACTACTTACAGAAAAAGAGAAGTGGAGGGAGGAACAGGCAGAGAACCTAGGTCCCATTTGCTAATGAATGTGTGTAGGATCAGAGTGTTTTACATTAAGTGGAACAGGGACATTGAGTGCTTCAAATAGTTTGTATCTTGCTGGTTGGGGCTGACTCTTAGGAGGTGGCAGATGTGGTATCTATCAGGAAGAATTTTAACATGTTTCCCATATCCCTGCAGCCCAATATTAACTAGGAACAGCACCACTTTTGTGAAGGCAAGAAAAGTCCTGTTCATGCCAGAAATTCCTAGGGAGGTAAGTCTAGAAGGCTTCTCCTAAAACATCAGGCATCACTCCACAATCTGAACTCAGGAAGGCAAGCCTGTGAGAACTGGGGTTTGCTTCACCGCCCTACTAGGCATGTCCTCCCGGCCACGGCAGTGCGAAGGTAGTCTGTGCTATGAGGAGTCACTCTCTAGGGCCCGTGTCCTCCTGTGCAGTGCAGGCCCTGTGCCTTACCTCAGGGCATGGTCCTCTGGGTGCATGGTCCTCAATCAAGAGTAATGTTGGAGTTATTTATGTCAGACTGTTTTCAATGGAAGTTGAGTCTATTTTTTTTACAGAATTTGGAGCCTATTCCATAGTTTCCTTGATTATTCATTTAAAAAGGAAAAGAGAAACACAAGGTGGAAATTTTTTATGTTTTCAGGGGATTATTCTGCTACCTTCCCAAATGTGAGCTGCTAATGATATTACCGTGTGTGCTTGAACTGACTGTGCATATTCCTATGCTAAAATAATAAAAGGAAAAAAGGGACAAGGAACTTCCCCACTCAATATGTAGAGAGAAACTGGAATAAGA
Organism: Tapera naevia; assembly: GCA_033556795.1. Lineage (NCBI taxonomy): Eukaryota > Metazoa > Chordata > Aves > Cuculiformes > Neomorphidae > Tapera > Tapera naevia. Next base: position 21,059,446 of record JAUMJJ010000029.1, read on the forward strand.
AGAAGAGCTAAGAGAGAGAAGAATGTGGCCTTCAGAGTTGCCATACAGAGGACAAAAGAATCCTTCAGCCACTGAAGCTTACGTTGAAGTTTCTTGCTCTTGGAAAATATAGACATTAGGCCCACAAGGTCTTCTACATTTATCTTGATTTTCTATGGCAAATTTTTATTTCTTTCAACTTAATGTTTCCCAAGATATTGGTGTACAGCCAGTCTTGGGCTGAAACAATAAAATCTTTTTCTCACTAAGGTCAGAACACATGGGAAATGGTCTATTGAAAGGTCCCATTTTTAAAATTAGTGTATTTTAACCAGTTATGGCAACCACCACCAAGGGAAGCCCCAAAAATACGGGGGTTTGGGTAAATATAGAAAGTTTTATGATGCTGCTTTCAGCCTCACTATAAGGAAAAGACTTGAAAGAATAAGATGATTTCAACATTTTATATAAAGCTTTGACATCTCCTCAAGTATAACTGATGATCATCAGCCAACACCTCCATTTATTCAGCTCATTTTAGGAGCAGTTGATGTCTTGGAACTGCTTGACCACCAGTCATTCATCAAATCTTATGTCAGGACTAGCCATGACAGATCAACTATGAGAAGGATCATGGCTTATCCCCAGGAATTTCTTTGTCTGAAAAGAGGGAGGATGTTTTTGTATCTTCTTGTTATGTATTCAACTTAAATTAAAGAGGCCTAATGAGATGAAATCGATATTCACAGGGGACGTCTCACAAGTATTATAAGACAGCTAGTTATAGAGCACATAGTAAAATGAAGAATTGCTATTGAATTGGTATTTGATAAAAAGCAATATTGAAAGTGCCATTTCTGTCCTTTAAATAAAGAAAATGTCATTGTTGTTTAGTGTATTAGGTTATGCTTTATATCCATCACTATCATGTTCAAAGAAGCATCAGGACGTGTTTTCAGCTGATGATTCTCTAAATTGCAAAATCTGCAACTGAGCTCAAAATAATGAAATGAATTTAAAAATTACCACGCCAAGGAAAGATTAATTTTTCAAATGTGAAGGAAGTATTATTATAAAAAGTGGATTTTTGAGTGGCCCAGGATACTATTTTGGAGCACAGGCCCTACTAACATGACCCTATTCTCAGTTCCTTTATAAATATTGTGAATAGCGCAGGTCAGCTGTATTAAGCATTCCTCTTCTTGCAATCTAAACATAAATTCTTATTGAATACAATCTTTTTTGACCATTCAGAGCCAAATCTTTTCCTTTTTTAGGCTGTTGGCTCTTGCTGGAGGGCACTAGGTCCTCTGCTCATCTTCAGACCCTGGCTTACAAGAATCTTACAGAATCACTACTATTACTTTTTTTAGTATAAGGGACACCCCAGCTCTGGATTTGGAAGCATCACAACATTTAAGCATGTTTCCCCAGCAACAGAGTCTTGATTTTAAATTGCATCCCCAGAAAAGAAGGAGGCTGCCATCCACCCACCCACATATAATTCCCTCTAGACATTTTGTGGGTTTTCCCCAGTTTGAAAAAAGCACCAGAGCAGTTAGCATGTGCTTTGTTGCGACATCCTTTTCCCTAATTTACATGCAGCCTCCTTAAGCACTCACTTCATTAAGGAAACCATGCACTGAGCAGTGACTGATCCAAGCAAGCAAAGAGAGCAGATTATTTTGTTCTCCAGGAACGACAACAGTAGCAACACCCTGGGCTTCATTCTCTTGGATAACTTATGGTGATAGATTATGCCTAGCACTATTGTTGTTTAAATGCGTTCCTCTTACAGAAGTTATTGCATCAAATCAATTTCTGCTCTTCTTTAATTGACGTTGCTGAAGTTAGAATATGGAAAATTCATTTTGGCTATGTTTTCTCTGAACAGAAGGTGGAGAGCTCTGCTTCTGTCTTTGTTTTATTTTCACATTGTAGTCAATTTGAGGTTAACATTAAGCCACCAGATGTAGGTTTCATCATAACCAGCTCCCACTTCCCCCAGGAAACCCCCTTCTTCTTCACTACAATTTCATAGGTGGATAAGTGAAGCACGTTATTTATTCCATGGTGTAAATAAAGCTGCTTTAGAAAATGCTTGTGAATGGTAGTTTAATACTGAAGGTACTTCAGCATGCCCTTTCAGAGTTGCAGGTAAGATCATAGACTGTAGTAGCATCATTGTTACATGCCAAAAACTCAGCAAATTACTACGGCCTCTCAGGTTACACTGTAAAGTGAATGTGGTTTGTCTTCTTTTAATTGTAAAACCGGCAGATATTGTACTCAAATATATTTCTCAGATAGAACAGGAGACATTTGAAAATATTTTTTGATTGGTAGTGTGGATTTTGGAAATGTATACAAAGCACTCTCTAGAATTTGTTTTTGAAACTGTATTATGCAACATGAAGCTTTAGTATGGTCTCTATTGGCTTCTTTAATGTTGTACTCATATATCTTACTGCATTTCATCATAGATGAACTGGTTTTTAATTTTAGTGTTTAATTCTATTAAACACTCATATTTAGATGCTGTATTGCTGGCCAGGAATATGATAAACTTTATCAATAGAAAGAAAAATAAAATTTAAATTGCACACAGTTATTTCTTCTGTCTCATGACTATTCATCCAACTAAATAAGCACATTCTGTTCTCCAGTTTCATGGCTTCATGAGAGTCACATGCTTCTAGCCATTTCAAAACCCTAAGTGCTACAGGAGAAATCACACCAGAGCATACACACCACAGAGTTAGAGTCACACTGAAACCACCCAAAACTTCAGGTACTAGGAACGAAGTCCATATGCAGCAGATGCTTCCAGTGAACCAATGGCTGCCCTTTTTTGACTCTCTTTTCCACACACCACACAGAGAGCCACATTCACACAACCTGAGACTTCAACGGCTAGGACCAAGGTCCACACACAGCAGGCAGCTCCAGGAACCAACAGGTGCCCCTTTTGGCTTGCTTTTCCACACACACTCTCCCTCTCCCTCTGTTGAGTTCCTCTTTCTAATGCAGCATTTGAACCCTAGGTTCTGCTGCAGAGTCAGTGCATTTCAGCTTGAGCTGGGACCCTCCTGGCAGGGACCCCAAATGAAGAAACCCCAGTGCAATTGCACCCTTACAATCTAAGATCTGCCGCCACCCCCGCCCCTGTCGCTCCGTGCACTCTTCACACTCTGTCCGCACAACTGCTGGTTCAATGGTGTTCCTTATCTTCTGGTAGTCAGGCCCTGAGGCCCTCTTGTGTAACTCAGTAAAAGCTCATTCTGCTGTCTACCTCTACCAAGGTTTCATCTGTCATCCGCTGCCTCTTTTTGAATATCTTTTTCCTGGAGTTAGAGGTTTGATTCCTCTTCTCTTGTGGTGAATGACGTGGAATACATCTCTATTTCCTCCCCTGCTTAGTCTTTCACACTAACAAATTAAACTCACTTACACTAAGTCTTAAACAAGGCCAATCATGCTAAGCTATAAAAGTTATAATTTAACTTAACTCTAATAAGCAATCACACAATTACTACTAACAGTCTGTAAGTTAGAATATCATGGTTTCAATACAGGACAATGTGATTGAGAGCGGCCCTGCAGAGAAGGCCTTGGGGGTGCTGATTGATGAGAGCTCGACATCAGCAGGCAACGTGCGCTCACAGCCCAGAAGGCAACCGTGTCCTGGGCTGCATCAATAGCAGCGTGGCCAGCAGGGCCAGAGAGGGGATTCTCCCCCTCTGCTCTGCTCTCGTGAGACCCCACCTGGACTACTGTGTCCAGTTCCAGAATCCCCAGCATCAGAAGGATATGGAACTTTGGAACGGGTCCAGAGGAGGGCCACAAAGGTGATCAGAGGGCTGGAGCACCTCTGCTATGAGGACAGGCTGAGAGAGCTGGAGTTGTTCAGCCTGGAGAAGAGAAGGCGCTGAGGAGACCTTACAGCAGCCTTCCAGTACCTGAAGAGAACCTACAAGAAAGCTGGGGAAGGACTTTTTATGAGGGTTTGTAGTGGTAGGATGAGGGGGGACAACTTTAAACCAGAAGGGAGAACAGTAGGAAGAAATTCTTCACAACGAGGTTGGGGAGACCCTGGAACAGTTTTCCCAGGGAAATTGTGGATACCCCTCCCTGCAAGTGTTCAAGGCCAGGCTACCTGAGGCTTTGAGCAACCTGGTGTAGTGGAAGGTGTCCCTGCCCATGGCAGGGGGGTTGGAACAAGTTGATCTTTAATATTCCTTCCAACCCAAACCATTCTATGATTCTATGATAAGTAAACTTGTTTTGATCCCTAAAAATGAGGTTAGCAGTGATAAACAAACAGGATTCACCATTTATGGTGCTATATCTTTTTGTATTTTTGTATAAGTGAGGAGATGGAGTCCCACTCTGTCATCTGTGCTAAAACCTCTCACCAATAAGATGTACTTTAGAAGAAGGTGGCTGACATGACTATTGGTTTGGCTGCTTGATTTCTTTTTCAGTTTTGGCTTTTCCTCCTTCTACATCAATTAAGTCTTTTCAGGTAAAACCCCAAAGTTCTTGTTTTTAAGTGTGGTGTCTAAAAGCAAATTATACTGTGGAGGAAATTCTGTCATCTCCAGTTGTTTGCACACAAGAATACTAGAGAGGCTCCAGCCTTTACTTGTTTCTGGTAGGAGGGCTGAGACAGACAGGTGCTGCTTTTGACAATATATGAGGGATTAAGTGCTTCTCTGCCAAGCTAGAACTTAATTTTCTCTGTGAATAGTCACTCAGAGAGACCTAGCACTTTACTCCATTCTTTGTCATTGTTTTTCTCAAATCATACTTATTCTCTCTAAATTCTTTGCACTTCTGTTTTGGCTTAGGAATAATCCTTCTTTATTTTGGAGCCTTCAGAGCCAGCAGAAATGCAGCAGTTGCCATTTAAGACAGACAAGATGCGTTCTCCAGATGTGTTATTATAAAAGGGAAAATAAAGCAAAACAAATTTCATAGCTAGCATTGAGGGACATTCAGGTACATAACAATCACAAGGAAAAAATGCTTATAGTTTCTACCAAAGAATAAAATTAACTATTGTGTACTTATATGACATTCTGACAATCTAATCAACACACATACTAAAAGACAGAATGGCTATCTGTGTAACAAAAGTGTGGAATTTTTTTCCATGGTCTTTTTTAACACGAGAAATTCAATGGCCAGTGTGTGCTGGCAAGAGCAAAGTCTCGGCTGCTGCCCTTAGTGAAGACTTGCCTGTGTAGAAACCAACAAATTAGGTGAGCTTTCACTGTTTGGATCACTTGTCTGTGATGGAAAGGTAAATACATGTTAATTAAAACCACAATAAACCAGACTACTACTCAGCATAATCAGGCACTGTCATTTTTAGCACAAGATGAACAGGCTTTATAGTAGGTTGGCCTAATAAATGCCCTCCAACTTCTGCAGCGTTTTTCATCTTTCCAAATGGATCATGGGCTAGGTATAGAAAGCTCTCAGAGCAGGATAAGGCTTTATACCAAACACTGCTGAGCTGCAGAGGGTGAGAGGTGTGCGGGAGCAGAAGCAGCCAGCTCGGATGCACTCAGGAACTGCACGATGATGACGTTTTGACAACTCTGTCCTTGCTGTCTGCGATTACCCACTGATTTCGTTGCAGAGTTCATTTTCAAAAAGGAAGCTAGGCCTTCATCCTTATGTCTGTTGAAGCCAAATTTTATTCTTCTTCTTCGTTTATCAGTCACAGCATGTTTTGATCTAAAATTATGGGTGTTATAATATTGCTGTTGCTAAATATATGTCAAGCCTTCTGACTCGCCATAAAAAATCCTCGTTTCTTTTTGACCCCCCGCTGAATCTTCATTTTTAACTTATTTCTGAATAACTGTGGGCACCGAAACCCTTAACCTATTTCTGTCTCTGCACGCAGGACCTTAAAGGAGGAATTTCATTTGTGCAGGAGAAGTATGGCTCATTAATGTGGCTTGGTGCTGATATATTCATTGATGGAGCTGTACTTTAGCTAACACCTATGAAATTAAATGTAGAGCAGTAGAAGAAAGTTCTGATTTAATGGAGAATGTGTCCATAATGTGACACATTCAGCTCTTTGAAACTTTACTTTTAAACACTTTTTTCCCATTTTTCCCTCCTACTGCACAGTCACTGATAAAATACAATTTTCAGTTTGGTAATAAGTTGTACTGATATTTTTAATGAAACTTGCATGACTTAATTTTTATCTCAAGAATAGACCTTACCTGAAGTAAATGAGCAACTCCACATGCTTCACGGGACCAACAGGTAGGCAAAATTTGCTGAAGGAAAGCGCAGGACACATTTAAGGTACTTGCTGGGAAAGGGTACAATAAAAAAAGCGAACCCTGCACTGTGCATGAGAAGGAGGAAAGAAAAGTCCAGCCAGCATTTACTATTTTACTTCATAAAATGTAGGCTTTACCAACGCAGCATGATCACACACCGCTTTGCCCATGCTGTTGCAAAAAATTTACACTCCTAAACTCCAGACATAGGTAAATACTTTGAAAGGGGCTGTTATTTAAGAGGCTGTGTGTGAGAGTAGTGGGATTTTAGGCAGATAATGAGTAGTCTGAGGAAGAAAGGCTACCTTAGCAGACAGGGAATGCCACAAAACTATGTCCCATTAGAGTGAATAATCACTAGCAACTTGGTAGCCTTTTAATCAGATTCTACTTTAAAACGTAGGAAATAATTAGTATTTAAAAGTAGTAGCATCTGATATGCTAGTATTAGAAAAGCTAGTAACAAATTTCCTGTCTAGAATGGCTCTCTAAGATCCCTTGTTTCTCTAGGATGGTAGTGATTTGAGTGCAAAATCCATGATAAGCATAGCAACAAAAACATTGTTAATGAACAATAATTTTCCATTTGGTTAAAGTAAATTTTCAAAAGGCAGAATAAATATAGTTGATATGAAATTGTGTAATCCTTTGGAGCGTCTTTACCTGTTTACGGCTGACAGACCCAGCTCACACTCATGGGGCTCTGTTTTCACATTTCTGTGACCCCATTGGCATAAATGACTTTACACCAAGTAGGAACCTGCTTCTTGCTGCCATCAAAAATGAAATGCTAACCTCCTTTTCCGAGAAAACTTAACAAACACAGAGTGTCTCTTCACTCCATGATTGCATAGGCTTGAAAAGAAACAGGATAACTGCAGAAAAGGAGTATGGACTTTCTCAAACCCTGCATTTCCTTGTCAGTCAAAGTCTGGGAGGATTTGCCATGAGAAACCATCATCACAAAACTTGTGCTTTAGCTCCCACAAAGAGTAAAAATTCTATAGTCAGAGGGAATAATCTCTTTGAATACTATCCTGTCTTGAAATTCCCATTTCCAGTCAAGATGGGTGAGAAGCTGACAGCTAAGTGCCTGCTATAGCAACATCTGACCTCTCCTGACAGCTCCCCACTCAGAATATTGCACCCAAGGGGCTGTGATGAGGCAAAGACGGCCACCTCTTCCAGAGGAAGAAACTAAGGGTGAACTAATGGTGCTGGGGTCACTCAGCTGCTCCTGCACCTCTTGACGTACTCAGGACACACAGTTGTGGAGCTGAAGTCTGGCTCTGCTGTTTTTCTCTGTGAAAAAAAGCAACTGCGTCTGCTTTCTGACTGCTCTGAGAAGCTCCAGCCTGGAACAATCCTGCCATGGTCCTTTTAGTGCATGGGGCAGCCACTGAGGACATTACAAGACAAGGGGGGCTGTTGTGCCAATAATACCTTCTGCAGTTTTTTATGTCTTATGTCCCACATGGAGCCATTGCCATTCAAACATCTCTGCTACTAATGGGAGAGGCTAGGCAACTGGATATGCATTTGCTTCAGCAGGTCCAAAGTCTTTAAAATAGAGATTTGGGAGGACCCTGCCTTTTCCCGTCTCAGATCTAATTAGAAACCATTGCCCTTAGAACTAGCACAGAGAAAATCAGGGAATATTTTTCCAAAAATAAACTTGAATGATTAAATCAGGAAGAACGGAGAATCACCTTTCGGTTCTGAGCAGATCTATGCCTTGTCTACAACCATATCAATTATGAAATGAATGATAGATTTTCCTTATTTCACATGAAGATAAATATAATAAGATCGACCAGGACTTGTTTGAGATGAAAGTTCACATTCTTTCCAATTAGAAGGCAAAATTTATTTCCAAAGCTGCCACATGGAGAAATATTTTCCAGAGATTCAGTAAATCCTGCCACAAAATTGAATTTTCTGTTTAAAATCAAAACCCCAGCAACTCCACTGCTCCTGGTCAAAGCCTGCTGAATATGAGCCAGCAATGTGCCCAGGTGGCCAAGAAGCCCAACAGTGTCCTGGCTTGTATAAAAAATGGCATGGCCAGCAAAGAAGTCATTGTGCTCAGGTACTCGGGGCTGGTGAGACTGCAGCTCGAATGCTGTGTTCAGCTTTGGGCCCATAAGTAAAAGAAAGAGCTGCTGGGCATGTCCACGGAAGGGCAACAAAGTTGGTAAAAGGTCTGGAGCACAAGTCTTATGAGGAGCAGCTGAGGGAACTGGCATTGTTTAGCTTGGAGAAGAGGAGGTGAGGGGAGACCTTATAGCTCTGTGCAGCTACCTGAGAGAGTGGTAAGGCATCGGGATGGGCTGCCCAGTGAAGTGGTAGAGTTTCCATCCCTGGAGGTGTTCAAAAAAGCACGGGACTTCGGGACTGTTTTAGGAGGCATAGTGGTGTTGGGCTGATGGTTGGACTGGATGATCTTAGGGCTCTTTCCCAATGTTAATGATTCTATGGTTCTATGGTTCTGCTTGCACAGCCTCTTCTTTCCCTCCCTCCCTCCTTATGCCTCTTTTAGAAAACCAGTTTTGACAGTGACACCAAAAGGGTGAGGGATAGGGATGCCTAATGCAGAACCCCGGGAGCCTCCTGCTTCCCCTCTGGTGGGCAGTTGTTTCTCAGTCGCAGTGGGTCAGGCTAGGGAAGCAGTAAGGGCGTGGCTGTGGGATCTTAGTTTTGCTGGTTACTTTCCCTCTTTATATTATTCCGTGAATCAAGAAGGCATCACTACAGAAGATGTAACAAATATGACAAGGATTTGAAAATTACTTACGGCAATTTGATATATTTTATGATTCTCTGAATCTCTTTGAATCTCTTCTGCCTCTCTTTGATTATGTTGTCACTAACATTTCAACATATGTGTGATATGGGGCTGGAAAACAAGTCTTAGCAGGAGTGGCTGAGGGAACCGGGCTTGTTTAGCCTAGAGAAGAGAAGTCTGAGGGGAGACCCCATCATTGTCTACAATTGCCTGAAAGGAAGTAGTAGCGAGGTGGGTGCTGGTCTCTTCTCCCAAGTGACAGATGATAGGATGTGAGGAAATGGCCTCAAGTTGTGCCGTGGAAGGTTCAGATTAGACATCAGGAAAAATTTCTTCACCGAAAGGATTATCAGGTACTGGCACAGCTGCCCAGGGAGGTGGTTCAGTCACCATCCCTGGAAGTGTTCAAAAGACAGGTTAGATGAAGCCCTTAGGGATGTGGTTTAGTAGTGGACAGGTATTTTTGGACTTTATGATCTCAAAGGTCTTTTCCAACCAAGTGATTCTATGATTCTATGATTCTACAGCTCAACACACAGAGTAAAAAAGTAATGTGTTAACAAATTCACTGCTTACATATAATAAAACCAATACAAACTGGATTTAAAGGGAGTGATAAATGACTTAAAGGAGTGCAGCTTCCAAAATCAAACAAAATTCTTATGAATCTATATTTATCTACTGAATTAAGGGGGGAGAGAGAGATGGTTTCTGTGATTAAAAAGGGAAAAAAATGACTTACAAGAATGATTGGATAGTACTAGATGTTGCATAAACTAAAACGTGCAGTGTTCTAAGGCTTATAAATAGTAACTGTAATATATCTCATAATCAGGAGTCAAAAGATCAGGGCTTCAAAATATCAGGAGCGCGAGTGGGAGCGGCAGCGGGACCGCCCCGGCGCCCATTGGCTCGGCGGCGGCCCCATAAAGGCAGCCCGTCCATCCATCTATCCGTCTGTCTGTCTGCCACCCCACCATGCCCCCTCCTGCCCTGCCCTGGCTGCTCGCCGCCTGCTGCCTCTGCGCCCTCCCGCGGGGCTCAGGTACGTCCTTTCCCCAACGCCGTGGGAAAGAAGGTGAAAAGGATGGGGAGGAATACAAGCGAACCCCTAGTCCTTGGAAAGGGTCGTTTCCCATCGAGAGTGGGGGGGATACAGGGGCTGGGCTCCGCGACATCTCCGCACAGCTGTGTCCCTTTCCCCGTGTCGTCTGCAGGGTTCCCCCAGCCTTTGTCGCGCTACGGGGACGGCGTGGACCTGCCCCAAAGCCAGGTATGTCCCTCTTTGCCTTCCCTCGGCTGGAAGCGATGTGGGGGTGTTGGGCAGAGCCGGTCCAGAGAGGGGTGGGAAACGAGAGGGAAATGAGGTAGGACTTTGCTAACGGACTGGAAATACGTTAGGAAATTCCTGGGGTGGGTTGTAAAGAGAGTAGGGATGCTGAACCCCTTTGCTTCCTGGGGCTGAAGGTGGGATGGGTGTGGGCAGAGGGGTGATGCGCAGCTGTTTGCAGAGTAGGAGTCAGCAAGAGCCAGGTGGGCTAATAACCAGCCAGTCCTTACTCCCTGAGCTAAAATACAGGTCCCAAGGTATGACAGCCCCACTGTTAATGTGTGATCTTTACTTTTTAAAGCAGCTGGCACTCTGTTTCAGTCAGTGGATGGAACTGTCTAACCAACCCCAGGTAAAAGGACTTTGGTAAATCTGTTTGATCTGCTGTGACTCTAAGCTAATTGCCCCCTGTAACCCTCAGCATCAGTTGTCGCAGGTGGCAGAGCCTTCTCCAGAGAGCCAGTGGCTCTGGAGAGCAGAGCAAAATTGCTGGTATATGCCCTCTCCTCCCTGCAGAGCTAACTCAGACCTAGAGAAAAAAAAAAGATGTGGTTTTCTTCCCATCACAGTGGTAGCGAGCACTGAAGCAGGAAGTGCCAGTCAGTGCTGTAGGAGCTCTGTGATGGCACGTGGATGGTGCTCAGAGGAGAAGGGAGCGAGGGTATGGCTTCATGTTTCATTTCTACTGTGGTGTCTCTGGCGCAGAGCTTGCAAACCCTTTAGACTACTGAGTAACTTTGAAAAAACAGCCCCACTGCATTTGATAACAAGGGTCATTTTCATTTTCAAAGGGAAGAGAAAATCTTTGTCAGATCAGCAATTATCTGGAAACTTTGTCCTGATTTTTTTTTTCTTTTGTAAATCTTTCAATTTTGTAAACAAAGACTGGTGGAAAACAGTTCCCAAAAACAGTTGTTCAGGTGTCTTATATTTTACTACCTTTGGAGCTGTAGTTACTTCTAGTCTAATGTGACTGCATGCATCAAAAAATTTTTGTCCTGTGGCAGTGAGTATGGGAGAGTATATTTTAGTATAGAGTTAAAGATTATAACACTGATTGACTGAAATGCTTATAGATTAAACTGTGTAGATTAAATATGACAAAACCTATTTGTAGGATACTCTATCACAGGAAAATATAGTTTAAATAGAAGAAGCAGATTTAGGTCTCTTCACAGCAAAAGACCATGTTGTAGTCACGAGTCATATCGAGTGTATTCTCCTTATACAAAATACTAGGTTTTCAGTTCATAATATCTTCAGTAAATCTTGCCCTGTTCTGAGTGGTTTTAGTGAAACTTGTTCAGTTACATTGTGCTGGGACTAGAATCAAGCCTGTTCTCTGCCAAACTAGGTACACCACACCTTCTAAGTAAAATATATTAGGTACTGTTTGGTTTTGCAGATCTCCAGCACTATTTTGGATCTTTGTTATTCCATATTCAACAGCCTACATACAAATGAGGTAAGGTGTAATTGCTTCTTTTACTTCAAATCATCCCCTCCCTCCTTAAAAAGCAACCCTTCCAAAACCAAATTCTTGACACTTACTACTACATTTAGTAGTTTGCATGCAATTCTTAACTCCATTAAATTATATATCAAATTGCTGGTTTCCACCAGTTCAGAGCTCAAGAACCAAATTATCCAGTTACGGTTGGGATAAGCATTTTAACTGGACCTTCACTTTTGAATAATAAAGGGATTAATATGCTAAAAGTACACGCAACTTTGGATTAACAGTCCACTTAAGCTCATGTTAAACATGGAGGTGTATGTGTTGCTTTACTGATTGTAATACTCAAGCTTGGGGGTTTTGTATTTCTTAGCCAGATCCAAAAGATTAGGCTGAGGAGTTATTGAGTATAGCTCTTCCTCATTGGTGCAGTCACATTGGGATCTAGCTCAATGTCAGTTATGCTTTATATCACTTTTTTTATTATTATCACCAGCTTATTAAGAGCCTTTCCCATGAAATTCATTCAGCCCCTGGGTATGTTAAAAAGGCCAATTTATTTGCAGAATTTGAGTCCTCTGTTTTTTCACGTCACAAGCAGAGCCTTCAAGTCAATACCAGAAAATATTTTGACATGTATTTCAATATCTCCTTTTGTCAGTGTCTTTAGCTTATTATAATTATGAGCATGCTTTCCTAAAAATCCATGAAACTCTACCATACAAAAAATGATCATATAAATAATTCTACCATTTCAGTCTTAAATGCCTAATAACTGTTTAGAGTTTAGTATTTACTCCTATACTTCTGAAACTTAGCTAATGAGGGGACATCCAGAATTATCAGGTAACCAGGAAGAGGGCTCCATTCAAAGTTACTATTTTAGTTACTAACAGTGGAAAAAATTCACCCCTGTTATGCATGCTCAAGATTGGGAGCTGGATCTCATAGTATCCTTTCAAGAAATATGACTAATATCAGCTACATATCTGCAACATGACTTCTCGGTGAGGTCTGATTAAGTGGGAGATCAAACCTAAATGTGAGATGTGAAAAAAAGAGCTATGCAAAAAAAGTACAAATTTTTTACCCAGCTAGTCAAATCTCTTACAAAATGAAGTTGTACTTTCTCAGCCCACGAGCAATCTTGAGAAGACCCATCAAACACGATTCTATAGTTAGTGCACACAAGGAAAGAGGTAAAAAGTCCTACTGATTTCAGCTGGACTTCAGCCTTCTGTATGATCCCTTATTTGTGTGGATTTTTTAAAAAAATTGCATTGATTCAGAACTATAGATAATGTAGATAAGGCAGATGGTGTTTCAAGAAAAGGAGAGATGCCTCAGCACAGTGTAAGGCAAAGTCAATGGCAATTTTAGCAATAATGGAACTTGAAATCCACCTGGGGAACTTAAAACCTTTTGGGAGTGCAGACAGACTATTTAGTTTCAGTGTTTAATTGTTGGCTAAATCTTGCAGATAGCACTTTCAAAGGAATCAAAAAGAACTAAGTATCTAAATCTAGCTACATTGCAATCACCTCCATGAGAGTTTGAAATTTCTGTCCTAAATTCAAGCCAACGTACTGTTTAGAAGCCCAGTTCTGACCATGTTTCTTCCATATAGTAAACTCTCATCTGTTATAAATTAGCTAGGATATTTGAAACTACAAGCTTGGCCATGAGTCAGTTTATCTTTGATTGGTATGTAATAATTGTCTTGGAACAAAAGCAGTGTGCTCTTTGTAGTCTCCTTCCTTACATCCTTTAAAGCACCTTGACCTAGCAAGCACTTTTTCTTTCATACTATTTCATAGCCCTGTGAGTTGTTTTCAGTTGCGCTATAAATCAATGCCTTAAGGCTTGAACCAAGAACAGTTTAACAAAAGGAAATCCTGATCTCATACCATGAATCTTGATTCCCTTCTCCTTGCTTGTGTATTTTGTGGTTTGTTTTTTTTTTTTAATTCCTCCTCTCCAGTTTCCCATCCACATGCTTTCCTGTGTTCTTTTCCCCTTTATTCACACCCTTGTTCATTGTATGTGCTGTTTTTTTTCAAACTGACCCCAGATAACTAAACCCATTCATTGATGTAACTGTGACTGTGGTGTACAGAGCTATCCCCAGCCAGGATCATGCAGCCAGGCAGCTGTGCCATGGGCAGGAGGGCTCCCAAACCAGATATAGCAGACTGCAGATTCAGGGCTTTGTTAGGTTCCGAGCTCAGTCAGATTCCATGAAGTCGTGGAGAAGTTTCTATTCCTTGATGTAAGGCTGAGTAGAAAAAATGAGCAATTGCCTGAAGGGTGCAGGGGAAGGCTTAAAACCAGCAATCATGCCTAGGTTAAAACCGAGGGCAGGCTCAAAGGTGGAGAGCAGCTCCACTTTAACAACGTAAGAGCTATCAGTACAATGCAAGCCTGAGGAATGGAACTGCTGTGTTGCTGTGTTGGAGTTCTGCCACACCTCCCAGTGCACAGCTGTGCTCTGCTGTACAGTGAGGGGAAAAATGTTTAATGATGGTAACAAATGGGGTAAATCTTAAGGCAAAAATTAAAATCAATCTTTAAAAAGATCCGTTTGCCGCTGTTCTTGTATCTGCCTGTGATATGTGTAAGGTTCTCTTCCTTCTCACATGGAGTGGAGCAACCTGATAGAGGATTATTGTAACAAACCAAAGAAATGACAGCATCCTGATTAACTTACACTGTCTCCACTTGCAGGAATTACAGGCTGCTGCTGCAAAGTTTACAAAGAAGGTATGTAAATGTGAAGACAAGTGAGCAGCCATGCACTGGGAAGTAGGGCCCTTTCCCTTTCATTTTGCTGCGTTGTCTTTTAAAGTCAGCTTGGGATTTTTTCAGTAGTTGGGAAGTGAACTGTGCTGATCCTGCTTCTGCAATAACAATCCACTATATGTAAAGTTTTGCAGTTTTTTTCCTAAAGCCCGTGAATGTTTAATTATGCTAATTTAGTATATTTACACTAGACGGAATGGATAATTCTTGACAATACCCTTTGGATATTAATTTTTAATCAGCATTCCAGATGAATGGGCATTGGGGACTATCAACATTTTGCATGCATGCTGCTGAAAAAGGCCCTGAATTATTGATATTCTGATGGAATGACACTGAAACTTGTCAACAGGTCTATGGATCTGAGTTTAAAGTGTTTTGTTATTGTTTTGTGTTTTATTTTACAGGATAGTCATGGGACCCTAGGACGGCCTTTTTTCCTTTTCAGGGTATCTTACTTTTTAAAGATTATGAATCACAGATTCTGTTAAATATCTGTAGACAAGCAGCTGTTTCCTGTCACAAATTCTTGCTGTGCTTGTTTTGAGCAGAGGCAAAATACCCCTTACTTGAAAGCTTAGGGAGCCATTTGCTTAAAAAGCTCTGGTTCAACAGAAAGACAAGAAGACAATGAGATCTGCAGTAGTAATGGATTAAAGACTTTTTTTTTTTTTCCAAGATGTGACTCTGCATATGTTCATCTTGAGCCAAATAACCCAAAGACAGAAGTAGTATGTAGCTTGTACCTCTGAAAGTGCGAGGGTGCACTGGTACTAAATTCACCAGATAAAACATGTGTGAGTTGACTGTCCAGTTGGTCTGAAAGGTCTGGACAATAAGCAGTGGCACACTGCATAACATGGTGAAAGGCCAGAGCAAAATTATGGACATCATCATTATTCCTCTTATGTTTTTCACCCACTGGCTGGCTGAACTATGGAATGGTCTAATTCAGAATATGTTGGTTTAGATGCATTGTATAATTAACACCAAACTAGTTTTTAGGGATATCTTCAACACATTAAAAGAAAACCAAAACACATTATAAAGTAGGTTGTAACAGGTAACCAGAGTCCCACTTCAGCTGTCGTTGACATTTTGGCTCACTTAAAAGTGTGTTCAGCCAGATACTTCCAGTGCTTGTATTTATATGGTCTTTCCTAGGCATCTACATAGTATTCAAATGAACTGGGAGAAAGACTCTTAATGGGAATAGTTAGACTGTTTAACTGTTTGGATAGAGACTGAATGAGTATTTCTCAGAGTCAAAGGCAAAAACCTATCCTGCATGGATCCCCTGGTATTTGACATGCTGTATGTTTAAAGGAAATCTTTATTGCAACCATCTTATGTGTTCTGTCTGCATTATGTAAGATGTATTTAATGTGCTTGTAAATCCAGCATCTAATAATTCTGCACAGCCATCTCATTATTATGTTTTTCAGCCTCGAAATGGAAGAACTATTGAAGACAGTGGTAAGTAGGCATCCAAAAGTGACAAGAATTTGTGCTACTTTTTTTCAATAACTATGATCCTCATGACAGAACGAGTTACTGAGAAGTAGTATCAACCTACTACAAACCTAGATACCCACGTGGATGTTTCATGTCACTATGAGGTGTCTGGCAGAAATGCATTTTTTTCATTCTTAGAGACTCTTGGCAAAAGAATTGGTTTCTTCTCTCTTTAAGGCTCAGTAAGGAGGAGGCTTCATCCTCTGGATGCAAAATGGTACAGAAATTATAAAGTTTAAAAACAGAGTGTGTAAACTGTATTTGAAACACAAAAGCTAGACTCCTTTTTTTTTCCAAAACACCTCCAGTCACTTATTTCTACATGTCCCACTAATACAGATGCATGCAGGCAGTAGTTATCCTCACATCAGAATTACAACTTGTTTTGGGGTAAGCATTAAATAGAAAGAGCAAGGGTAGAGATAAGGAAGGAAGACGGCAAGATCAATGTTATCACCTAGTAGTTGCATATCTGCCTTTGGAAGTGTCTGTTAAAGGCCTTAATGTAAAAGGGACAAGACAGTCAATATACATGTGTTCCCTCCTTCCATCTCTCTTCTTCCAATCTTTTACCCCACAACAAAATATCACCGTTTTCTGTTTGCAGTGTAAGAATTGGTTCCAGATGTTGACTGAAAGGGTTGGGTTTTGCGGGGGATGGGATAGAAGATAGGAAAGGAAGCATATGCAAAGAATACCTTTGCTGTATATTCAGGATTAAAGCCATTTTGGAAAGTAAAGGACCAAAGACCTGTGAAAATGTTGTAGTGCAGCATAGTTACTTGCTTGCTCTGGGTGTCAACGGCTTCTCACGGATGAAAGGAAGATAAGGAGCTAGATGGATCTCTAGTCTGAGCCAGTGCAGCTGTTCTTGTTTTAGGTACATAGGTGTGCAAGAAATGTTTCATAGCTATGAAACCTGTAGGGACAAGCAGTGCTGCCCAGATCTGGTTAGGAAAACTGGAAGCATGAACTAACCACCACTAAGTTAAACAGAGACAGTCCTTTTGGGCAAAATAGTTCAGAAGCAATGAGAGTAAACTTGCTTCACAGTACTCAGAAACACTCTGATGTTAGTAGAATTGTTATGCTATCAAACAGATCTTATTGAATGGCTAGTGTAGAAACCACAACTCTATAGCGATGCCCTACCCTTCTATACAATGATCGATTTTATACAGCCAACCTGGCTGCCAGATGCACATCATGCCTCCAGTACCCTAAAAGAAGGATAGTGAGGTCAGCACATGGTGGAAAGAATAATGTGAGGAGGGAGGACTCATGTTTAAGTACAAATACCAGACCTGGACACTTATACAGACTTCTAAAGTGGCATCTATCTTAATCTCTGGTGCTAGAATTTGAAGATATTTCCTGTATGACTTTTAGAAGGACCACACATGCATAACTGAATACGAATACATACTCAGATCAATATCTCAACTTAAAATATCATTGTGTTAATTTGTTTCAGAGTACCATGGAATATGAAGTTTATGGATTAATTTACCAGCTTCATGACTTGGTTTGTGCAAAGAAAAGAGACTTCCTGATGCACTGGTTGTCTACTGTGACGTCAGTTGTCTAGAATTTGCTGTTCCATGTAATAAAGTTGCAATCATTAATTATTCTTCTTGTCATTTTTTTACTGAAGCTGGTACTAGATTTCATTTGGTTGTAGTGTAGCATTGCCTGGTTCCAACTGTATTCAAAGGAAATCAATCATCTTAATATCTATAATTTTTAAATCCAACAGAGCATTTTATATTTATAATATCATCACCAAAAGGGTCATGAACGGTCAGCTTGCACTTTTGACTAGATAAATGTATTTCCACAGCATTTCAGAATATGGATCCCAAACAGTATAATAAGATGTTAAAATCATCAAGCATTTTAATGATTTAATTCTTATTTTGAGTAACTAAGGGGCCAAGTTAGATAACTAATGAATCCAAAGCTCTTTGAAAGAAATGGAACAAGTACTGTAGTTACATACAGGCACTATTTGATCAGATGATGAATTTTTTTCAGCCTTACCTTACTAGCGATTGTAAAGCACAAATGAATCACCTATAAGAGATATTCTGAACATCTGTTCTTTTTACTGAAATCATGCATTTAAATCTGTGGTGCAGCCAGTTGTGCTTGCACTGTATGGAATGGGGTGATGTGTTCAGTAGGTGGAGACACTTATGGGCAGAAAATTTAAGTATTAAGCAGTTACTTCCTTAGAAAGAAAGGAGTATCATAAAAGCCAGGGTCTGGGGATACACACCATGTTGGGTTTCCTCAGCAGTGTCCTGCAGCATTGACTTCATGAAGCCCTTTGTTATTTCCCACTTCCCCTCCTTAGCTGCTCAGTCCTTGTACCATGGCATGGTACCATCTCAGTTGTGCTGGCACAGCCACAAATGAACTGGATTTGGGAACTCCTCTATCTTTAAAAACAGAACCTGAGAAAGCTCTGCCGGTCGTTTTAGAGGTTTTTGACTGGATAAGCTCCTGATTTGGGCTATATTAACAGAAGTCTGACTGATAGAGGGAATTGATGAGCTAGTTGGCAATTATTAGGGTAGTGTCCAGTTTGGGGCCCCACAGTACAGGAAGGTAGTGGACAATCTGGAGGGATCTCATGGAGGGCCTCCAAGGTGGTAGGGACTGGAACATGAGGAGATGCCCCATGAGGAGATGCAGGGTCAACTGGGCTGGTTCAGTTTGGAGGAGAGTTGCCTTCAGTGGCACCTAACAGCTCCTCCAGTGCCTATGAGGGGTTATCAAGGAGCCAGTCAGGTTCCTCATTGTGAGTCATGGGAGGACAATTAGCAACAGGCGTAAGTTGAAACAAGAGAGGTTGAGACATCCAGGTGCTGCAACAGGTTGTCCAGAGAGGTTGTGCTATCCAGTCTCTGGAGGTTTTTCGAGACCAGAGAGGACAAAATCTGGTTCAAATTCCTGCTTGGGATCAGACTAGAGACCTCCTGAGGTTCTTGCTGGCCTCAGTTGTTCTGGCATATGAGTACAATTTATTCTACGTATTTCAGCCTCTAACAGAGTCAAGCCCTGGCTAAACTGTAGCTCCTATGCCTTCACCTGAGCAGAGAGTGCTGTTGGGATGGAGGATCACTAGGGAGGCTGTTCAGGGCAATTAAAGCCTATTTTTGTCTTCATGGCACACTGTTGCTGTTATTCACCATGTTGTCAAATCCTGTTGGAAATGATTAGCCCATAGAAAGACTATTAAAAGGAATGCTGGCTCCTCCGGCTTCCCAAGTATTTGGAGCCAGCTGGGGTGCCTCTCTGGAAGAAACAGCTAAGCCAAGTACAAGAAGTGGGGATGCACCATAGTGACGCAAATAAAACTGGATAATGATGCAAAAGCATTGCATAGTAATGGCACGTCTGGCCTGTTTCATCTCAGAGGCCAAAACTGAATGCTATCAAGTTTTTCTCACTTCTGCATAAATACTTGTACTGATTTGGACTGGGGTAGAGTAAGTTTTCTTCATAACAGCGTGGATGGGGTCGTGGTTTGGATCTGTGACAACAATAGTGTTGATAACATGGGGATGGTTCAGCTACTGCTGAGCAGTGCTCACACAGCCTCAAGGCCTTTTCTGTTTCCCACCCTACCCTGCGAGAAAGCAGTCCAGGGGTGCACAAGGAGTTGGGAGGGGACAGAGACAGGACAGCTGACCCACACCATGTGATATCATGCTCAGCAGTATGAGCAGAAGGAAGAAGGAGAAAGGGGAAATGTTCGGAGTGACAACATTTGTCTTCCCAAGTCACTGCTAAGCACGATGGAGCCCTGATTTCCAAGAGATGGCTGAACACCTGCCTGCTGATGAGAAGCAATTAATGAATTCCTTGTTCCACTTTGCTTTACCTATTAAATTGTCTTTTATCACAACCCAGAAGTTTTTCTTACTTCTACTCTTCCATTTTTTTTCCCCATCCTGATGGGGGAAGTGAGTGGCTGCAAGGGGCTGAGCTGCCACCTGAGCTTAACTCACAGGAATACTGTACCATTGGCAACTCACACTGCACTCTCACAATCAGCGGTGTCTTCCTCCACCCACAATAGGTTTCAAGTGTAACATCTATTTGGGCCTTGAAACTGGTCAAATAAGACTGATAAATAGGTGGTAATTTGCAGGTGAGAATTAGCTTAGGTTCCTCAGCCATATTTCTACAGTAACTGTGGCTCCTTTGTAAAAAGCACAAGAGAGCTCTTGTTCACTGCTCAATTGAAACCTTTGCCCCCGAAGCAACGCAAATGTCACCTGTGGAATAGGAGAGATTAATAATATTGAAATATAAAGGTTATCCATGGCCTGAAACTCCTTCTGAACGTCCCACTGCAAAACCTACAGCAGAAATTGAGGAGCACAGACACAGATAACAATTATAAAATCAGAAAAATTTCTGCAAGAAAAAGAAGTGAAAGCTCGATTCCTATTGTCAGCAAGAGAAAAATAAAGAGCGACATGATAAGGAATACAAAGTAATGAGTGTGTTTAGAAGAGTAAATCCAATGCTTATCCATCCTCTTGTAATAAAAAGGAGCAAGGAGGGAGACTCAATTGTACTGAGAGGCAATACATTTAAGCCACAGAGGCAAATTTTTTTCTAAGATTTAATCCACTCCTGAAACTTGTTGCCATAGCTCAGAGCATGTAGTGAGAGACAGCTCTGCTGGCTCTTGAGAAGGCAGGCACATTCAGGTACACACACTTTTGTGCTGCCCAACTTGCTTTGAAAATCATTACAGGCAGGCCCAGGACCTCCTGCATTAAAAGCCTGGCCTGCTTGAGCTGGGCTCAGCACGGCATTGCTCAGCAGGGCACACAGCAAGGGACCTGGAAATGCACTTACTGGTGAGGGAGCAAGTGCTGCTCGGGCTCACTACATGCCACTCACCAAAGAGCCAGGACATGAAGCACAAGAGGAAAACCCTCTTGGTGCTTCACTTTCTCCAATATCTTTGTGCTCTGGTGCCTCGGACAGCCTCACTCCCTTCCCAGCTCCCACAGGGAAGAACACATTTACTAAATCTTCAGGCAAGCTGGGAGGGATGGCAAGTGCTGGAGGACAGAGTCAGCATTCGGGATAGTCTTGGTGAAGATATATCCTGAAAAAATACATAGGGCTTGCTGAGGATGAAAGGAAGGTATTATACGTACTGAAAAATAGTCAATTGCAGCTTTGCAGAAAAGGGCATAGGTAGCTCTAGACAGTCAAATACCACGCTGTTGGGGAGAACACAAAAATGCTATGTGGAATGAATAAGAAGCTGTAGAGACTCTGACATGGGAGGTGTCGCACTACTGATCACAGGGAAGAATTCACGTACAGAGTTGCACTGGAGAAGAAAGAGGGTGACCAAAACAAGACAAACTAGCAGAGAGAACAGGCAGAGGTTAAGGAAAGTTGGTACCCTGAATGACGTGGGTTTGTTTTGCAAGAGTGAAAGTTTGAAGTGGGGAATGACAAAACGCTCGCCTCATTTTCAGCTTACCACTCCTGGCAGCATCCACCATGCCCATGGATAGACAGAGCTAGGAAAGTTAAATTTAAAATAAAGAAAGATTCATATTAGATCTGTCAAAAAGGAGAATGAAATACTGACTGATAGGCAGTTACCTTTTCTTGGTCATAAAAACTCTCAGGGGAGACTGACACCTCACATAGACTCCGAGTAACAAAAGTTCCAGTTCTGAAATAACTGCAAACAGCAGTTTCTCTCTTTGACGTTACAGGCAAAATTGCAAAAACCACATGAACTGACCTCAGAATACAAAGGACTGGCAATTATGTGTGACCCATCAGAAAATTAACAAAATCCTGTAGCCTCATTCAGCGTAGGACCAAGTTCACGTTGCCTCTCAGGACACCAGAGTGAAAAGAAGTGTCAAAGCCACCAGCCCTGCTGGACAGCACAGCCTTTCTGGGGACACCACCAGAGACTCTGCAACATAAATAAACATTAAAAATAGCCTTTGATTATAACTTGGTAGTCTTATACCACATCTTTTCCTTCATATCCACAGCTGTTTATAGTCTGCATAGTCTCATGCACTATGTATAATCTAAAATAAGCCAAAGCCACTATTTTGTGGCTTCGATGTGCAATCGAGCATGCATTTGACTTCCAAGAAGACAAGGATGTTTAGCATTGCAATATTGGGACTGGTCAGCAGAGGGCAACGCCAATATCAAACTTGTGATGTTCAAAGCAGAGACAGACTAGCTGTACCACAACGCTGATATTTGACCTGCTCCTGACTCAGGTAAGGAATGAGTTCAGACTTTATGCAGTCCATTTACTCACCTAGACAAAGGTCTCCAAGGTCATAACTTGGGATACTTCCTCTCCTTACAAACAAAGTGAAGGTGACAGAAGACCCAGCTTCTTATAAACACACAAAACTTGGCGTAGAGCAAATTGCAGCCATTCTGCACAACTGAAACACCCATTGGCAATGTCAGTCCTCTAGGCAGATAAAAAAAGAAGAGCTCTTCCAGGCATCATTTAATCTCCATGCTTCCATCTGCCCACAGCTTCATCGAATTGTGGAGTACCGTGTACACACATTTTCTAATGTGTGTTATTGAAAACATTCATTTTCCTTGACAGACAATTGCACTATACCATAATTGAGTTACGGAGGTAACACTACATGAAGATGAATGTGTTTTGCAGCATCGGTAACAGCAGAAGTGCCAGAGAAACTGGGTTTTGAAATTTTTCACTGCTTTGCTTTACAACTAAGTCACATACTAGCCTCAGCTACAGGTGGATAGACCTAAGCTGAAATCTGTAGCATGGTATAGGAGAGAACTACTCATGTCCAAAACTACCATGCAATTAATGTCTTGTTTTACCAAAGTAAATGTGCACTTCTGTGATCAACAGAACTAGGAAAATTATTTCTATTAGATTCGTACTTTAAAAAAGATCTCCTATATTATGTATAATGAAAGATAGTGTTTATTACCATTTCATTAGTATAATTTCATGCTCTGGCCCTTATTTCTTTCAGGGCATACCCTGGAGCTTTTTCTTTTTCTTTTGCAGAGCTACCCATTTACACATAACTAGTTGGAATCAGATTGTGATTACAAGTTTCCCTTGTATGTGCCTAGAAGTGCTCAGCAGATTCAGGAGTTAATAGACAAGGACAGATGGATTAGCAAAAAAAAAATGGTGTGCTGCCATAAATGTTGTTTTCTCAGGAGAAAGGCCAAAAACTGAAGGAAGCAAGGCAGCCTGCGTGGGGAGTGCATAAAATGGGAAATTTGATGTCTGAGCTCTATTTCTGGTTCTCTTGATATGAAATGATAACCCTACATTTCACTGATCCACTTAAGGGAATGATTTCCATACTTATCAAGAGCTTTGTTGAACAGGGGTTTGTCACTGGGAATGAAGTTAAACACATGCACTACCAAAATGTTACCTTTCCACCAGACTCAACTTCCCCCTTTTTGAAACAAGGGTATGGTTACATAGCCTCAAAATTTTGCTATGATACCCACTTCTTTTCTGTTCAGAAACAGCTTCAAAATCCTCGAGAGTGTTTATTAATCAACCCAGATAAAACCCCAACCTTGCAAGGATGTCAAATGTTAATGATCAGGATATTTGTTTTAATTCGTTCCAAATCACAAAGTCTAGAATAAGTTATAACATTAATTACTGTAATGGATTAGTAATATTTGTTCACAGAGTTTAACTTTTAATCAAATGAGAGAATTTATCCTTACATTTAAATTTATCCTTAAATAAAAGCTGTTATCTTATTACTTTAATGTAACATTATTTATCAGTGTAATTTGCCCTACTCTCAATACTCCTCTGTGTAGGTTTTGCAAAACCAAATGCCAAAGCCTAGTTCTGCATTCATCATGTTCCGATTGGTAACACCTCTAATGAAAATACTTTTCTCGTTATTCTATCCCCAGGTTTCTGAATATCTATCATTTCTATCACTATCTATTGTTGATGTGATATAAGGCAGCAGTGAAGTGTCATAACCATGTTTGTTTCCTCTTCAGCAGTAGATGTTTGATCTCTTGGTGGTCCCTGCCAGGAATGCTATGACGCTTAATGAGCTGCATTCACTTTTAACAAGTGCTGTGGAAGGAACAACTTCTCTGGAAAATATCAGTCATCCTGTTGAGCAGGTAATGGGACAAGAGGTATAAATGCACAGCAGAATGTTTGGAAAGTACCCTGACATTCATCTTGCTTGACAACTTTTATAGCATAAACGGAACAAAGGTATTATTCTTTGTTTTGCTTTATTCTTTCAGGAAATGCTACTTCACACAGTAAATTTCACATTTATTTCCTGCTGATATTTATGATGCTCTTTCCTTCACTGTCTACATCTCTCTTCATATTTTTACAGCATTTTCATCTCTGTTCTCACATTTCTTAGTTTCTCACTACTGCAGCACCATTTCTCCCAACAGCTTCTACTTTAGCCCTTCCTCCTCCATTTGCCCTAGCATGGAGTGTCCTGGACACACTCTGAGGAGGAAAATGCTGTGAGGCAGATACCAGAGGAAGTTTCCTTTGAGAGGAATTGTAGATTGTAAATGTAGGGAAAGTAAGCTGAAACTTCCTGGATTTAGAAGAGTCATTTTACTGTTTTAAAAATCACTAAAATTACTATTAAAAAGAATGATGGATCCATGGAGGAAAAGGGATGAATTAGAGGGGACAGAAGAATGAGTAGACCCCTTCTTAAGTTCTTAATAACTTGCATACTCATTTCTACCATGGGCCAGTACTGAATTTGTCATCTGTGTTAAAGAGAATACATACTTTCTCCAGTTTCTGTATCTTTTGCCATGATTTCACGGGCAGGAAGACTAGGCCAATCTGAAGAGATAGTGATTTTAAAAGAGAAAGATTTTGAAGACATGAGGAATCCCAATGTGCACAACTTTTAATTTCTTAGTAAATTGCTTCAATTGGCAGTATTAAGAGATGCTGAAACACTCAACTGTTTACACGGGTATTATTTTAGCCGGATTTAGTATTGCTGCCATTGTTTCTCATGGAAGGCAGCTACTTACACCTATCAGGAGGGCACAAGGGAAGTGCTCAGCCAGAAGCAGGCCACAATTCAAATGTCAAAACAATTTCACACCTGTGCATTTCCATCAAACCAAACAGATTTAAGCCAAAGTCATAGTGACAATCGAATCTTGGGATAATATATAGTAAGAAGGCCCCATACTTGTAAATAGGAAGCACACTGAGGCAGGCTTCCTGGGTCTACTGCTGAAAGGTGTTCCAGTAAGCAGAGTGCATGTATAGGGTACCCTGGACATGTTGGGTCCCAAGTAAATTACATGGTGTTTCAGTGACCCTGATAGGAGAGATAAATAAGGGAAAAGTAAATCTGAAATAAGTAAGGATGTTAAAATTTAAGAAGAGAGAGAGACCAGAATATGTGACAGATGCTTAATGTTTCATAACAGATGCGTGGGATATGACTGAGTTCCCTTACAGCAGCAAGCACCTTCCTTGGTGAATTCAAATAGCTAAATATGATTTAAGCCCCATCAAGCAACGGCATGATGTTTGAATGAACAGAGAGGCTCATGAAAAAAGAAAAATCTTTTTCCTAGTTCAAGCAGCAGTCTTTACTGTCTTCTGGGCATATCCGAAACACTCAGCTACATCTGAATTTCAAAAGAAAAAGTTGGCCAAGGGCTGTGACAGCTTGAGATAGGCCCTCACTGCTTGCTCCTTTGTGTCATTAATTCCAGCTTAACCAGCGTCCTGGTTTCAGCATATATTATAAGGAGAAAGAGCCAAGTTTCTCCTCTGACCTAGATGAAGAACAGCTATATTCAGGTTACTAACTTGTACCTCTTTTGTGATCTACATTATGAAAGGTAGGCCTTTTGGCTCTGCCTTTTATCACTATGTGGTGTGGTACCTGAAATTGTACTTGTGGGCTGAGATCACATCTGGACAATGTGAAAAAAACCCAAAACAAAAAAAGAAATGTCAGTGTCCCTGTTGATTTCCCTAATCACTAAGTAATAGAGTCAGGCTGCCTTTTTCTGTTGCTGCACTGGCTCTGCATTGTACTTTCACTTACCATGAATCCTTGGTAGCAGTTCAAAACCCTAGATTCAACACACTGTGCAAAGCAAAGTGCTGGGATAACACAGCTGCAGGGCATGCTGTTAGCAGCAAAACTTGGTAATGCCTTGGGCTGACAGCAGCACGTCTGAAAGAACATACAGTAGCCAAATTGAACCTTAGGCATCTTAATGAAAACCTCTGGGATCAGAGGCATGCGCAGAAAGACACCTAAATTGCGGTGCTTCAGAAGAAGAGAGGTGCATCCAAACCAGGCAAAGTTTGAGAACGTGTTCATCTTCCTTGGTTTGGTGGTTAGAGAGCTTGCATTCTGACAAAGGACGCAGCTAGCAAGTTCATGCAGTGAATGCTCGTTCTGGGCCTGCCACTCTGACAAATGCATTTAAAATCCAACTCAGCCTAGTAGCCGTATCCCCCATTCCCTGCTTTCAAGGGAGGTCAGAGCAGAGAAATGAGCTTGCACATTTTGTTGGATCATTGGTTACACACTTCTAAGAGCATGACTGACTTACGCCCTCAGCTGCCGAGTTGTTGTAGGCATAATGAATGTTAAAATTATTACTAGCTGATTTTAAGTGAACTTCCCTTTTTGAGGGGGCAGGATGATTAAGAAACCCCACCACGATGCTGCTGGCAAAATATTCTCACAGATATTACACACAGCACTGCAAAGAAAACTGCACAGATACTCGGAGAAAGCTGGAAAGAAGACACTTTTTATCTCAATGCTGGAAATGGTTGTGCCATTCTCTCCCATGCACTCTCTTCATATAGTCCTTTGTTTGGGAGTTTAATGAGCTGCTTGTATAAACAAAACAATAATTTCCAGTAGTTCTAACACTCATCAGCCTCAAAATAGTCAATTTAGCTAGTTAATAAGCAATTATCTCTCCCGAAGTCAAAGAAATACGTAAGTTGTGACGGCAAGGAATGCTGAGAAAGAGAGAGGCTGAGAAAGAAGTGAAGCTGGCAGCAGTGGTGGAAGCAGGAGTGGAGTCTGACCCAGCTGCTAGGATAGTCCTCACAAACCATGTGCTTCATAGATTATCGAGGTATTTATTTGGAGTAGAGTAGTGCACATGCTGATAATGAATAGGTCTCAGCATTCACAAGATGACTAAATATATGTGGGTTTGTGTATTTAAACTGGCAATGGACATTTTTAACGATTAGAAGTATTCCATTGAAGCAAGTATAACATTGTAAGCATAGGTATTATCAAAAGAAAGACAAAATTGACTTAGCAACTGTAGGAGAGAAACAGACTCGGGAGAATTAATGAGTCCCCTAAAACCAATACCTGGCAGAGACCTTTGAAATTCCTGTGGAGATTCACCTACACCATAGAGGCATCAGAGGCAATCTCAGCAGCTCCAGCCTTCATCCCACCCTCCGTCTACTTCTTCCTGCCCCCATGTAAACCCTTCAGCTGTGCCAGCACCACTGTGAAAGGCACACACGAGAACTTCAATGTGAGTTTAGCATTTTAAAAAGAAAAAAGCAGATTTAACACATGAGCCCAGCAGCAGGTTGGTTCGCAACAGATGCCATAAGCAGCTGTGTAGGCTCAGCAGAGGGAATGGTGCAGTGTGGCAGGAGCTGCGCAAGCCCCTGCTGCTGAAGAGCACCCATGCTGTGGGCAGCTGGCTCGGCCAGGCCAGGAGCATCTATCTGAGCCAACACAGCATGAAACGTAACAGTCAGCCTGACAAGAAAACAGGAGACTGTTTTTCTTCAAATGCATATCACATGGTCACTGTTGACTGAAACTGTGGAAGAAAAACCTGCAGCCACCCCCTGAAGTGCCGCTTTTGCTTTCCAAGACAACAGCTTGGAGGGTTTGGTTTATGGTGCAGATCAGCACTTCAGCATCATTTCACCTTCTAGATCTCTAGCCAAAAGTTGTCACGTTTACATAAACAGTAACAGCTGATCTTATGGCTGCCCTCAAAATGACATTTGTCTGCCATCCACAATATAAATCCCCTCTCTCAAGTGCCCATGGCAGCCAGTTATACTGGGACTGACCCGATACCAACACTCTCCTTGTCTTCTCATGGTATGGCCTCTATTAGGTGTTTGCAGCTTACACAGTAGAGGTTTCACCTATAGAGAGTTCCTTGGCTGAAGTACCGCAGTACCTCACTACCAGCTTCTTGCCCTTTGTTTAAATGCCCTAGCCTTCTTATACAAAGAGCTGAACTCTCTGCAGCCCATTCTTCAAAAGGCCACTTCCTAGGTTTCCTTGTAAGGCACAAGTTTCTTTGATTTGGATCCTAACGGAACAAGCCTCAAAGCAGCTAAGGAGATTTTCTATACCAGAGAGGTAAAAATTATATTTTGATTCATTCTTAAGAAGACTTTGCAGAAGATCTTTAAGGTTCAAGCACTGACAAGGTTTATATACTGTTTGTAGAAGATCCATCCATTGCACTCTATCAATACAGAAACTCAGAGGACAATTCCAACACCATCTTTGGACCAAAGTGTGTGCTAGACAAGCTGGTGGCTTAGACAGGTGTACTCTTCACCTGGGTAAAAAACTGGCTGGGTGGCCAGGTCTAAAGAGTTGTGGTGAATGGAGTTAAACCCAGATGACAGCCAGTCACAACTGGTGTGGTGGTGTTGGACTGATGGTTGGACTTGATGATCTTAGATGTCTTTTCAAACCATAATGACTCTATGACTCTCTGAAGTTTTAGCCCAGCCCTATCTCCGTATCCAAATGTTGGGGAAGAAAATTAATCAACTTTACCATCATTATAAGGCAGTGCAGTTTAAATTTCTCAGGTGCATCTACATACTCTAAATTAACTGTGCTGATGATGAGTTCTGAAGTGGTCCTATGACATAGACTTCTACACATACCAAATAAGGAGATTCCACCCATGCATATGGAGACACAACCTTTAATGACCATAGAGCAGGTTTCCTTAGATAACTGGACAGCCAAAGAAAAGTCTTGGTTCGGTGCAACAAATATTTTCTTAAAGGGAATAAGTGAACATGAGTCCTTTGCACACTCATTTATTTATAGAGGTAGTCCATTGACTTTTTTCTTTTGAAGAACATAGCTAGGGAAACCTAACTTGTGACCCAATCTTTAAGAGCTTTTCAAACACATGCACAAGAACACAGCCAGCATGGAAAACTCTGAGCTATGGAGAAAGCCAACATTAACAACATCACAAAGTCATGTGCCTGGTAGCAGCTAGAACTCCTGCGACTGAACATATTTGCAGGGTGGTTTAAGTGAGTTGGTCTTCTTAGGAAGAAGCTCAGGAAGAACATTAGGTAACACCCCTCCTTGAGCAATGGTCACACAGGAGAAGACCTCGTTCAGCTCATCATCATTTCTCACAGCCAGCTGGATGTGCCTGGGCACGATCCTGGCTTTCTTGTTTTCCCATGCGGCGTTCCCTGCTAGCTCCAGGATCTCTGCACTCAGGTACTCCAGGACGGCAGCCAGGTAGATGGCAGCACCGAGACTAATCCTGTTTGCGTACTTCCCTCTTTTCAGGAGCCTGTAGATACGACCCACAGGGAACTGCAAACCAGCCTTGGCTGATTTGGTTTTCTTTGGCACAAGGAGGAGCTTTGTGGTTTTCTTCCCATGTTCAGACATTCTAACATCAATCTAGTACAAAAAGAGAGAGAATTAAAACCCCAAACAGACATAGAAACTAAGCATTTAAGTCTTCTTTCCTCCTCATTTAATTGCCTTTCTAATTCTCTTACAAGTCAGTTTTCCTCTCTCAGAAAGTTCACTAGTCGTTCATACTTTTGCCTGAAGGAGCAGATGGGTCAGGCTGCTGTTCTAGAAGAGGCTGGAAACTTGTCAGACAAGAGGCACATACAACCTCAGTCAGAGCAGCAGGGCAGCCATCTGCTAGACTGCCTAAACTTTTCAAGAGAGTAATATGTAGAACTTAGGAGCAAGGTCTTCTGACCCAGAATCAAAGGAGGACTGCTGTCAAGGAGAAAGGTTAAGCAAACTAGGCTTCAAGATACTTAAAAATGTTCAGAAACCCTGCAGGGAAGCTTCATTGAACTTACCCTTAGTAAGAACCGAAGCAGCTTCTGCAGTGACGGCCTTATGAGAACCAGAGCTAGAAATTCTTATCTTTGCCTGAAGGAAGAACAACAGAAAAAACTCAAAATCTTTATCTACTGGAAACCTCTTCAAATAGAGCTTTTCTTGCAGACATGAGTGGACCTATTGCTGCATGATAACAGGCCACAATCAGGAGCAAGACTTACGGGAAGAAGCAAACCTTTGTTTTACCTCAGACACTAAAATTGCTCTGCTCAGCACACTGTGCATCAGCCTACTAGAAATGCGTAAGCATGAGCCCCAGCACTTATTACTGACATAGAGTCTCTAGAACTGAACAGTACCAATTACTCTTCAATGCATAACAAAATGCAACTGGAAAACAAACACAGGAAAACTCTACTCAGGTATACAGAATTGTTCTTATATTTTAAATATTAGGGGTTTTTTTGAGTAATGAGAAGATCTACCCAGGTGTGGGGAGGAACTAAATCAGATATCAAATTGAAGTGCTTAAAAATACACTAAAAAGTTGTTTTAGGAGATTCTTGTGGGCCTTAGAATAAAAATAAGCTTTTAAAAATAGCTGACACAAATAAATAAATTAAAAAGATTAAAAGCTCTCTTAAGCAGCCTTTTACCAAATACAGAACATGCAAAACCATTATTTCACTCAGGACTTTATCTGACACAAACAAAGCATACTGTCATTTCTTAAGAACAAACTCTTACCTGAAGAAGTTACAGAGTTAACCTCTTTTCCTACCATACCACTACCCAAATTCCCCAAACTACAATTTCTGTTAAGACCTGCCCCCTTTTAAGCCCCAGGTGGTAGACATATCATTATTAGCCCTTGCATCATTTAATGCCACCTGAGTGAGCAATGGTTCAGCCACTGAAAATTAAAAAACAGTCTAGATCCCAACACAAGAGCAACTCAGTACAATCCCTGAGAGCATAAGAATATGTGACTGCTCCTTGAAGAGCTGCTTAGCACCTTGTAAGCTGATCTTCTCTGGAAACAACCCTAATATTTACTGCCTCAGGGAACTGCAGTCTCTCTGATTGCCAGTTAATTTATTACAGCTGAAGGGGCACACCTCACCTTGCTGCAGTCATCAAGAATTAAACCCAGCAACCTGTACCATTGTTCTTAGTGCTGCCAGCAGCAGCCAAGCCGCTTTGTGACCACACTGAAGAACCCAGGAAAGCTCAGGACCTGGCAATGCATTCTCTCCCTTGTAGGACTTGTCCCAGTTCATCTTTTTCCAATGACATGGGATTTTAGAAAAATGTAAGAATTAAAGTGGAAGTCTTTGTTTAGCCTGCTATTTAGTCAGCCTTGGGCATAGCTGTAAGGGAGGGAGGATTTTGCAGTGGAGCAGCTTTTGCGAATTTAGCAAGGTTATGAATGAAGCTTTACTTGATAAGGGGGAACTGTACTATGATATGGAAGAACTATCAAGTCTTTCGTCCAGCAATGTCTGGAAGGAGGCCAGGACCAACTATGCCTGTGTGTGAAGAGGAGGACACTTAGGTTGGTGATTTTTCAGAACTGATTAACATAACTCGGCCTAGTCTCAGGAATGTAATGAATATGTATGTCTTTTAACAATAAATACCGACCTGTCCTTTGTTCAGGGTGTAGGGGTTTTTTGAGCTATCCAACTTGCTGCCTGCCAGCAAATAAACACACCTTCTTTATAACTCTTATCAAGTTACAGAGTGTGATTCTGCAGAATACCAAAGTCATGCATAGTTGTGTTCCAAAGCATAATAGATCTTTCTAGGGTCCTCGGTGTGATAGCAGATGAGTATGTTCTTTTCTTCAATGCACAAGTGCTGAAAAGTTGAGCCCTGGCACAAGAGAAAGTTTTGCTGAGCAGCTGGATTAGGAGACACCTGCCCACTGTTAGTGGGAAGCCAGTGGGGTGAGTTTTCAGATCACTATGCTATCTAGTTAATTTACAAATGGATTGAAATATGGGCTAGAAGAAAGTAAATAAGATTGTTCTTGATCAAAGAAATACTTAAAAAAAAGGACTTTTGAATTGGGCCAGTACTTCACCACAAACTCTGTATTTGCGTGTAAGTAGAGGCAGGGCTGCACAGCACACTCATTGTCTCTTATGATGCAGAGGATGACAGGTGAAGGAATTTCTAGAATCAACTTGCAGGGCCTGTTTGGTATGGTGCAAAGCAGGCTCACAGGAGCAGCATGATGACTGGCAGACACTCTTCTAGGTTAGCAAAGGGGCTGTAAGCACCATGCTTGAAACTGCAGAAACTCAGCACTTTGCTTGAGTCTCTGACTATTACTACATACCTTTATACTTTTGCTTGGTCCAAAGAAATAATTCCCAGGCCTTCTTTCCCTTGCCATGGTCAAATGGAAGAAATAACTTGAATTTCATGTGTTTGTTTCTCATGTACCTCCTTTAAAGCTTTTTCGTCCCCCATGGATAAGCATAAACACTCAACAGAGAACAAGTTACATACAGCACATCTTTAATATCTGCACAAAGCTTAAGATCTACTCTTGCACAGTTTTAGGTCTCATTGCTACAGCACCCTCCACTTTTTTTTTTTCCACTTCACTTGTTTAACTGCAGGCCAGCCAAGATCTCATCCATCTCTTGAAAACCAGGCAGCATAAAATGACTGTTCCAGCTGCCTACCACTCTGAAACCATGATGTCTTCTCAGTTATGTATCGTCTCTTTCTATTTCTCAGGAAGCACAACTTGGAGTGTGTCATTAACTCAGTTGCATACAGCTCTGACATCTGTCAGCTTCCTAAAATCTGGCCAGTAGGCTCTGACACCCTCATACCCTGAAGGGATGAAGGAACTGCGTCAAACTCAACAGCATAGCCAGATGTTTTTCAAATTAAAAAATCATATTCCAGCTACAGTGTAGGAAGCTGGACCTAACCAGCTTTTCTCTGTGTGAGTTGCTGTGAACTATGTGAGATACAGCCTCAGTGCAGACTGATCCTAATACAGCTGCAACAGATCCCTGGTTTCCAGTTCAACATCAAGCCTCAGCACCCACTGTGAGCAGAGAAACCCCAGGCACTTTCCTGGGGGAAGACTTTAAATAGCTTGGTCAGTAAAGACCATAATTTTTCTGTATCATTAGACAGTAGCAAGAAAAACTTCTTACTGATATCACACCTGATTTTTAAATAAAATACCCGCTTTTTTATGAGCGGATGGAAGGGACAGAGGTTTAGTGTAATTTCGGAGCAGTCTAAAAGAGAGGTCATCATTTACTACATCTTCACAAGAAATAAGACTTTAAAGCACAGGGTTACCAAGGTCTAAAGTAGAATTAAACTACCTCTGATACACCGAACTAATTGTGCTGTTAATCTACAGCAGGGTAAAAGGTGACATGAGTACAAGCGTCAGTGTATGTCTTGACTGCCTGCTCCACAACAGTTACCTACAACGTGTTTTCCACACTAAAGTAAACATGTGCTTGACTTCTTAAGATGTTCTTTAGGTGGCATGCTAGACTTTTTAAAGCTTTCTGTGTTCCTCTGTCCCTGGAACAAAAGCTGAGAAAAGGAAGAACAGTGTTGTATTCTAGGAACTTTATTACAATCTTTTAAAAAAACATTTAAATTAGCAGGAAAAAAAATGCTTGACAAAGAAGCAAACACCTACAAATTAGTGCTACTGAGTCCCACCATCCATAAGTGCACAGACCAGACAAGCAAGTTTTACTGGCTATCACCTCGTTCTTGATAAGCAGAAGCAGCACTACTGCCAGTTCTCTTGGGAAGGAGCTGGGAATGGATATTTGGTAACACCCCTCCTTGAGCAATGGTCACACGGCAGAAGAGTTTGTTCAGCTCATCATCACTTCTCACAGCCAGCTGGATGTGTCTGGGTGTGATTCTGGCTTTCTTGTTTTCCTGTGCAGCATTCCCTGCCAGCTCCAGGATCTCTACACTCAGGTACTCCAGGACTGCAGCCAGGTAGATGGCAGCACCAGGACTGACTCTGTTCGTGTAGTGCCCATATCTAAGGAGCCTGTAGATACGACCCACAGGGAACTGCAGACCAGCCTTGGCTGATCTGCTTTTCTTCTGCGCAGCTCCGGATTTGCCAGCCACTGCAGGTTTCTTTCCACGTCCAGACATTCTGATGGGTGAGGAGAGACGAGTTTGAGATCTTCAAATGGGCTACAGCTGATGGACAGCAAGAGGACACAAAAGCAAGGTGACTCACAATTTCTGCTCTTCCACATCAAGAAGAAAACTTTCTTTTCTTGAGGAAAGAGCATGCCACCAACACCAGTCCATCAATAGCAGAGCTAAAATTTTAGCTACTACTCTCCTTTTAGAGCCTAGCCTTTAGGAGAGGGTCCTCATCATAAAACAGAGTGATCTCACCACCTGTTAAGCAAGGCTTACTGAAGTAGATATGAAGAGCTCAAAAGAAAAGAGGCTTTTCCCTGCTATTTAAAATGTATTTGAGATTGAGGCACAGTGGATCTTCTTCAGTAAGATTTTCTTAAACACCCTAACTAGCACATCAAAGCTAACTCGAGGCCAAGCCTGCCTCTTTTTCTGAGAGGAATATTATAACTTCTTCTATTATCAAGTTATATCTTTCTTTCATTTCTAAGCAAACAATCAAAAATTCCTACAGCCCACAGCACCTTATAACCAAAATACTCCAGAGGTTTTAGAACAAAGGTCTAAATTAATTCCCCAAGGGATATTCTCTGGCTGCTATAAGAGTATAGAGGTGTTCTACACCAGAAAAAGCAAGAATTGACTTCGACAGCACAATGAAGGCTGAAGAACAGAAATTACTACATATTCACTCAAGATTAAGGAAACTCAGTCCAGTTAGAGAACTCTTACAATTAGAGTAGCAAAAATAGTCATTTAAATAACTTTTAAAATTTATTAGTAAATAGGACAGTTTACTTCCAACACAGCTGTTTGCAGTATACAAAAACATATATCACTAGATTAACATGCAGGGGTTTTGTGTAGCTTTTATAAAAATATTTAAATATTTAACAAAATTTAGAATAAAATTTGGGAAGGAGGAACAAAACCAAATCCCAACTCATAGTAAAATCCAAGCAAACTGTAAAATCATAAACCTTTACCTCTCTTATCAGACAAGAATTTTCATCTTCTAATTACTTACATTACAGAAATAGTATATTATTAATGAAGATAACTTACAAAATAACAAGGTCCACAACAACACCAAATATTTCACTTGTTCCACACAAGAAACACATCCCCTTACCTTCAAAAACTCTTATTTAGGTCTAGTCTGCACTTTTCTACAGTCTGCGCACAAAGATAAACAAGCCAAGTAACATCATAACGCATGGGCAGAACCTTTTTATTAGCAACTTTTCTCTTCATCAGTGGGTCACCTGGAGGACTAATGAGTCATTCCCACATGTGCCTTCTAATTCCTCATTTTGGGTAAATGGAAGAAATATGTTAGAATCTGTGGAACAAAATTTTACAGGAGGAGAGGTGAGGCTGTCTCCAAGGGCTGAGCCACAACTATATTTCAGCCTCTCTGTGATACTGTCAGCTCTCATCCACTCTGGCTGGAGTATTTATGTCTCTACAATGTGTGTAAAACAGTCCTCTTCCTGCTGAAGCTTGATTAAAAAAAAATACATAGAGGAAATACACTTTATAAATACGTATTTTGGGGGGAAATGATGACACTGCCCATTGCTTTATGTGTGTCCTGGACAGAGAGAGTCATGTTTCGCTGACATTGTGTCCCAGCCCTAAAAAGTGACATGATATGGCTTCTGCTAAGATTTGGACTTCTGCCCCCTCTTCTGGTAACTCTCTGCCCAAGATGAGGCCCAGGGTTTACTGTGGAAACATGGGGGTTTTGGTGTCAAGGGTCCTTGCTTCATTCCTCTCAGTTCATTTGGGAAAGTAAATATTTTTGAGCACCTTTAAAATGAATTACTGCACACTCCATACCCTTTCTATATTTGTTCTCTGGTGTTCAAAACAGTTTCCAATGAGCAACATGCAAGAGCCATGGGTCTGAATGGTATTTCAGCCACAGAAGATGAGTATTCAACCAGCAGGTCGTCCTAAAAGCCTAAGTTCTGACAAAACATTTGTACAGCAGAATTGGAACCAGCAGTTAAGGCTTCAGTTCTGCATGCTGAGTACTGAGTGCAGGTCAAGAGTCCTTGGAGTGCCTGTAAGACTCCAAAATTGTGATCCAGAAAACTTTGGCTCAAACGCTGTGCCACCAAAAGGCTCTGTAGCCCTTGACTTTGTGATTTAAACTCCTGTGTTGTATTTGTGGCTCCATCTATCCCTCAAACAGCCACTTTTTTGACAAAGTACAAGATGGGTGAGGCTGAGTCTTCCTCCATTCCAGGGTCCGGGTACATGGGTGTGGGGCACCCTCCATGCATCTAAATCCTTAAGGACTGGCACCCTCTTAAGGTACAGCTGCAGCTACCCATTTCTTTTCATTTAGAGGCATAAAAGGTGACTGTGCCTTCCCTGCAATAAACCAGATAGCATAGGCCAGGGTACGAATGCAGGGTAGGTGCCCCATTATGTTTCAGGATATGTGGGCATTAACAGGATGTTCATGATGCTACAGCGTGTTGTAACAGGGCTTCAACATCTTTGCTCCTTGGTGGAGCAGAGACACAGTCCACAGTCATTTCTTTGCTCGCCCAGAACAAACACAATCTTAAGGCCTCCCAGAAGGCCGTGTGGTGTGTTTTTGAGGGGACTCAGAGCTGAGATCCACCTTTCTGGGTAAACGTGCTGACCATGGGGCAAGAGCATAAAAGGAGGCAGAGGGAGGAGCAGGCCTCTTCCCCCTTCCCTTCTGCTGCAGGTCTTTTAGAAGAAAGGGTAAGTTCCACTCAATTTTTTTAAAAGGGCAGAGGTGCCTATTTTTAGGGAATGAGGTGTTGAAACTGCTGTACTTGACCCACTCCTCAGTGTCTACATGCTTTTTGAACACCTCCAGGGACAGAGACTCCAACACTTCCCTGGGCAGCTTGTTTCAATGCTCCACCACTCTTTCAGTAAAGAAATTTTTCCTAATATCCAATCTGAACCTCCCCGATGCAACTTGAGGCCAATTCCTCTCATCCTATCACCTGTCACCTGGGAGAAGAGACCAACATCCAACTTGCTACAACCTCCTTTCAGGCAGTTGTAGAGAGTGATAAGGTGTCCCCTTAGACTCCTCCAGGCTAAACAGCCTCAGTTCCCTCAGCAGCCTCTCATAAGACTTGTTCTCTAGACCCTTCACCAGCCTCTTTGCCCTTCTCTGGACGTTCTCCAGCACCTTAATGTCCTTCTTGTTGTGAGAGGCCCAAAACTGAACACCGGATTTGAGGTGCAGCCTCACCAGTGTCGAGTACGGGGGTACAATCACCTCCCTGGTCCTGCTGGCCACACTGTTTTTGATACAGGCCAAGATGCCATTGGCCTTCTTGGCCACCTGGACACACTGCTGGCTCATAGTCAACCAACACCCCCAGGTTCTTCTCCTCCAGGCAGCTCTCCAGCCATTCCTCCCCATCCTGTAACGCTGCTGGGGTTGTTGTGCCCCAAGTGCAGGGCCCAGCACTCGGCCTTGTTAAACCTCTTCCCGTTGGTCTCAGCCCATCGATCCAGCCTGTCCAGATCCCTCTGCAGAGCCTCCCTTCCTCCGAGCAAATCAACACTGCCACCCAGCTTGGTGTCATCCACAAAGTTATTAAGGGTGCGCTCGATCCCTTCGTCCAGACCACTGATGAAGATGTTGAGCAGGACTGGACCCAGCACCGAAGCCCGGGGAACACCACTCGTGCCCGGCCTCCAGCTGGATTTGACTCCATTTACCACCACTCTTCGGGCCCGGCCATCCAGACAGTTTCGCACCCAGCAGAGGGTGCGCCCGTCCAGGGACGCTTCTCCGTTCGTTTCCCAGCACCCGCCGGCAGCTCAGCCCCAGCGGCTGCAGCTCGGCCCCGCAGCACGGCCCCGCCCCGCGCCCCGGCAGCGCCCCTACAAGGGCAGCGCCTCTGCGCCCGCCCCGCCCGGCAGCGCCGCCTCCTCCGGCCGCGCCGCGCACGCCGGGAGCGGCCCTGCCCAGCGCTGCCGAGCCAGCCTCGGCCTTGCCGGCGGGATGCAGGTGAGCCGGGGGCCCCCTGCGGCCACCGGGCTGGGTCACAGCGGGCGGCAGCCGCGGCCCCGCCTCGAGTGCTGTGAGTGCGGTTTGCAGTATGAAAAGGACATCAGGAGCGTCCAGAGGAGGCCACAAAGCTGGGGAAGGGTCCAGAGGGGAAGGCGTGTGGGGGGCGGCTGGAGTCACTGGCTCTGTTCAGCCTGGAGGAGACTGAGAGGGGACCTCGTAGCACTTCACTGCTTCCTCATAAGGGGAGGAGGAGGAGGAGCAGGCGCTGGGCTCTTGTCTGGTGACCAGTGTCAGGTCCCAAGGGAATGGCAGGAAGATGTGTCAGAGGAGGTTTGGGCTGGATGTTAGGAAAAGGGTCTTCACCCAGAGAGTGGTGAAGCACTGGAACAACTCTCCGAGGAAGCAGTCATAGTGCCAAGCCTGACAATAGTCAAGAAGCATTTGGATAATGCCCTCAGATACACGGTGTGAATGTTGGGGTTATGCTGTGCAGGGACAGGAATTGGACGTGATAATCCTTGTGGGTGCCTTCCAACTCAGGTCATTCTGCAATTGTGCTCTCCCCAGGGGGGCTGGGACAGAGTGGAGCCCATTTTGACCCTTCACTCCCGGGGTGGAGGTGTCTAGCATGTGGGAGTCTTATTATAAAGCTCTGTGGCTTGGCTTTGGAGTTGTTTGTTTTGTTTTTTTTCAAGTATGGTATTTATTCTGCTGCTCTAGTAAGCAGATGGAGGATGAGTGTGTTAAGCACTTCATCAGTGTGATGATAAATGACAGTGGATGCTGTGAAATGCTATGTTGAGGGGAAAAGTCGAAGACAAAAAGAAAGAAAATCTGACCTATTTGCTGTGTCACTTTATTTTTTCTTTTAATTTTTTTCCTCCCTCCTTCCTTCCTCATGAAGCACATGAGTGCTGTGGCCAGTGCGCTTCCCTGCCACCCAGTTCCTTGCTTCCTATTTCTTTTCACCCTGGAGAGGTGCAGTGATGGCTACAATGCTTCAAACTTTTGTTTGTCTACCAGTGCCTCCTGTATGTTCTGTGAACGGGATGGAGTAAAATAGTCTCTCTTCAGGATACCAGCATGAAGAGCTGTGAAGCTACACAAAGAAGCCTCAGCATCAGGAGGATGCACACTGTGACTTTCTGGCACCACCCAGACAGTTACTGCTTTAGCAGTGAGCTGTGCTTCTTGGAAAAATTTGTCCTGTGTTAACTTCTGGAAGTGCAAAGTTCTCCTTGAATGCGCATCATCCATTTCTTGTTCTTTTCTAGGACCCAAATGAAGACACGGAGTGGAATGACATCCTGCGCAAAAAAGGTATCCTTCCTCCAAAGGAAAACCTGGAGGAACAGGAGCGTGCAAAGGAGGAGGAGGAACTTGCCATCCTTCAGAAGTCTGTTGGTGAGTGACCAGCCAACTTGGGCAGCAGAGACAGAACAAGCGACATCTTTTGTTGTGGTTACAGAGGTGGTCCAGGGCATGGGAGAGGACGCAGGGAGGAGGGGGTGTCGAGAACACCAGGAGCCAAGAGGGAAGATCAGGAGGTGCTGCCTCTAAGCACAAGTGTAAGCACTGCATGTGTAAATTGGAGCAGACATTCATCTCTGTTACAGAGGGGAGATGGAGCAAAAGGGTAACATTCCCCAGGAGAGCCTTGCCCAGACACACGCAGACATGGGATGTTTTCAAACAAGCAATTCTGTTTCTGTCTGTCTACACAATAAATCCTTCCTGTGCCTCCTGGCAGGAGGAACGTAACAGCTGTGACCAGGTGCTGGGGCTGCGCATTCGCTGGCATCTTCTCCATGTGCCCAGTTCTGGGGGGAGAGGTGCCTGGTGGGTCTTTGCAGGGACACAAGCTGGCGGTTGGTGGCATCAGGCTTGTTGGCACTGCCCACTTCGTGCCTGGAAGAGGTCCTGTCAGAAAGTAGTTTTGGGGAAGGGCCCTGGCAAATGCAGCAAAGGTACCGCCTTGTCCAGAGGCGCGTCTGGTCTGTCCTGCCAGAACTCCTCCTCTTCCTCCCCATTCTCGTCCTTGTCAGGGCTGTTCTGCCTGGGCAGCCAGTAGATCCCAAAGACCACCAGAAGGGCTTCAGCAGACATCCAGAACCACCAGGTTCCCCAAACCTCCCCAGGCAGAGCAGCAGGGGCAGCTCAGCAGTGCCCTAAGTGTGCACAGGGAGCTCCCTGCCTGGCTGAGCCCTGCACTC
Source organism: Tapera naevia (assembly GCA_033556795.1). NCBI lineage: Eukaryota > Metazoa > Chordata > Aves > Cuculiformes > Neomorphidae > Tapera > Tapera naevia. The sequence goes on from JAUMJJ010000029.1 coordinate 21,100,190, forward strand.
GGGCTCCCAGTGCCCCCATGGCATGAAGAACCTTTGGGGAGAAGTTATTTCTGATACCCTCAGCATGTGCGGGTGGTGTTTACGCTTCTGCTGAGGCCACACCTCGAATCCTGATTTCAGTTTGGGGCTATCACTGCAAGAAACACGTTGAGGGCCTGGAAGGGCAGCTGAGCTGGTTAAGAGGCTGGGGAACAAGTCCTGGGGGAGGCATCTGAGGGACCTGGGGTTATTTAGTCTGGAGAGGAGGAGGCTGAGGGGAGACCTCATCGCTGTCTATTAACTGTCTGAAAGAGGGTTGTAGCGAGGTGGGTGATGGTCTGTTCTCCCAAGTGACAGTGACAGGATGAGAGGAATTAGCCAGGACAGGTTCAGACTGGACATCAGGAAAATTTGCTTCACTGAAAGTGCTCTCAGGTGCTGGCAGGTAGGTGGTGGAGTCCCCATCCCTGGGGGTGTTCAAAAGCCAGGTAGATGAGTTTCTCAGGGATGGTTCAGTAGTGGACAGGTACGGTTGGACTCGATGATCTCAATGGTCTTCTCCAACCAAACAATTCTATGGTAAGTCTTGGAATGGCTCTTGTGGGAAGCTTGTACAAAGAAGTGACCAGCAGTGGTATATATATGCCTGTAAGGCAATACGTCCTTTTCCATGCCTATAAGGGAGACCAAAGTTGTTTCTCTTATACAGCGATCAGCTACTAACAGTATCAAACAAATGTATAACTGAACACAAGGATCCTTCCAGCAGAGGAGAGCTTTATTCTTGATGTCTATTCTGTGGTTTTATAGAAGTAAATGAACACTGAAATAAGAACAGGTTGAAGGGAATCTGCTGTGTGAATGTGCAAGTAAAAGTATCTCACAACATTCTGTGTTGTATGCTTCCTCCTTCCTCCACTGTTCGGGCATCCCTGTCATGTTGTGTGTGTTTTAGGTGCGTGTACTCACATGCTAGTCTAGGCAGCTTTCAGCTCAGTCTTTTACATCGTTGTCTTTTCATCTATGTGTCTAAAGTGCATAATATTTTCTAAAAATCCGGAAGCAGTAATACTTCAGAAAAAGCCACATTTCCCATAGTTAATCTGTCCTTCAAGTAAATACATTTTGTTGGACTGATAAAAGCTTATGAATTTTAATCCTGGAACAAGGTTTTTCCTGATTTAATGTTTCTTCCATTCCAGTGAAAACTTATGAGGACATGACTTTGGAAGAGCTAGAAGAGAATGAAGATGAATTTAATGAGGAAGATGAGAAAGCTATTGAAATGTACAGGTCAGAGCAGCATGCAGAATCTGGCTTCAATGGAAAATGGAGATTTTTTTTTCTTTTGTTGAAGAGAGGAAGGATGTTGTAGGTCTGATGGAAAAAGTGGATTGTGTTTCTGGTCTTGTTAGAGCTTCTAGGTGTGTAATAGGATGTGTGCAGCTGCTGAGTGTGTTGCTGGGGCTTCTGAGAGGTTTGAAAATCACCTCCAAAATTTCTCAATGAATGAGATTAAGGTGCTTTAGATCTACATAATTACAGCTGGTTTTCCACTATCCCTTTGTCTCTGCCATCTCTCATGGGTTTTGCTATTAAGTTTCATAGTGTAGTATCTGCAGAAGTAATGTCTGGTGAGGGCAGAAATGAAGAAAAACCCTCACGAAACATAGTTGTACTTGTATTTTGCCAATTTAAACTTGTGATGCAAATATGAGAGCATCTACTGACTATGTTAACTTTTGTTGCTTTGGGGTGTGAAGAAGTTTATAGTGTGCCTCTGAAGTCTAGGTTTCAACCAGCTCCTTTATGTTCTGTCCAAAATGCGTGTATTCTCAAGATATCTTTTCCATTCCTTGTTCAGGCAGCAAAGGTTAGCAGAAATGAAAGCAGCTCAAATAAAGAATAAATTTGGGGAAGTTTTGGAGATTTCTGGAAAAGATTATGTTCAAGAGGTTACGAAAGCTGGAAAAGGTATATGGGTAGTCCTGCACCTCTACAAACAAGGGTAAGAATTTATTTTTTAAATAAGTTAAACTGTCAATAGCTGAAAATACTTTATACAGATGTGTAGTTATTGTGGAAATCTAGACACTGATTCTGGAGTTCTAAGAAATAAAATATTATTTATTTAATAATTTTTCATTCCTGTTGACTCAAGATTGCTGAATGGAGTTCTAAAATGATGTTACCATGAAGTGGCTTTTTTATCCACCTATACAGCACAGCATGACTTACACCGTACAGCTGCCATAGACTTAGCTGTTGCCACTGAAATATACGAGTTTTGGCAATTATTCTGGATAAAGTGTGATGAGCTGTGCATTAGAAGGATCCTTGTGTATCGTTAGCTTAGTTTTTAGAGGTGTAAGAATGGGGTGAACAAGGTTTCCAGTCTTGTGAGCGTGATGGAAAAAGTTGTCAAAAAGGTCTGATAAGTTGCTAGAATTTTCTGAAAAGTGTTAGAAATACTTGGTTTTGTTCATTGTCGCTAATTGACTCACAGGTGTTGTCATTTGCATACATTCTTCCAGAAGCTGCTTTGCTTTTCTATTTTGCCCTTGCTTGTGCTTTTTCTAAATAGTTATATCTTCATAAAACCAATTTCTATGTATAATGGAGGTGAAGATTGTATTGCTAATATCTTAAAACAAAAAAACCACCACCCATCAAAACCTCCAGCGATGCTGGTTTCTTTTGAGTGCTAGGGTACTGGACTACAGAATTATTCAGAAGTGCTTCTGGTACATTTGTCATTCCATAATTGCTCCTCACGTAGCTGATATTTCTGGAGCAGATTACTGTCTAATTTGTCTTTTATTCCTTATTCTTCACAGAATTCCACTCTGTGCCTTAATAAATCAACATATGAGTGGGCTTGCAAAAAAGTTCAAAGATGTGAAATTCATTAAAGCTATCTCCACCACCTGCATTCCCAACTACCCTGATAAAAACCTGCCTACGATATTCGTCTACCTGGAGGGAGACATCAAAGCTCAATTCATTGGGCCGTTGGTGTTTGGTGGCATGAACCTGACAAGGGATGGTGAGTGTCTGCCTCTTTAGTCTTCCGAATGAAATGCAAAACTGCTTTGCTGGGAATGAAAGAAGTGAGGCAGAAGGAAGGTCCTAAAAATGTTAGATTTTTCTTTTTTTACCATTATAGCTCAACAATGTGTGATTAAGGTTATCTTGTAAAAGCAGTGAGTGGCTGACATATAGGTATCTATCTTCTGTGTGTGTAAGTATTCAAACTGTGCCAGGTGAAATAAATTTTCCTGGATATATTAAAGGGTCAATAGTACCCATGCATATTCTTTGGGGCTTTTGTACCTGAATGATGGACCTTGCCCCCCAGTTCCTTGATAATCTCTGCACTCCATAACTGATGCCTGCATACTGCATTGTAGGGCTTCTTGTTTCACGTTCAAGCCGACGGCATGTATCTGTTGTACCTCATTGACGCACAGGCTCCACTCCTCATGATCCTTTAAAGAAAGCCTGTCTGTTTGTCAAAATGGGGCTCCTGGCCTGAAACTGGGCTGGTTTTCTTTTTCCTCTTGCCATCTCCTGGAGGTGGCAGCATGTTAAGCTCTTGCCTTGGTGGTTCAGTGGGCATAGGGTCCTATGAAGAGAGGCTGATACCTTTCCAGAAGGTAGCAGTTTTCCCTAGACCTGTTTCTCCTTGCCCATTTCCGCAGCCTGGAGGCAGGCTGGGTCATGCAGCTTCATCAGCATTACATGCTTTAGGAGATGAGGGTGGTGATACAGAACACTCTGGCTCTTCAGTAAAAGCTGCTGTTTGGAGGTGATTGGTTGGGGATGGTATCCATCAGCAGTGCTTGAAGACAGAGGTCAGCAGTGAAGAAAGCTCTTTGTGGAAGGCAAATGCAACCCAAGTGTAACCTCATGGATTTTACTTCATTTAAAAACATACTGATGAGGTTTCTGAGTAGGCATATTAGTCCAGATGCCTTCAAGCTTTTTCAAGGTCAGCCTTAAGGGCATCGTTAGCTGAAATGAACCACAATTAAGCAGCACTTCAAGGTCCCTGCTGAATGATGTCATTGCCTGTACTGGGACAGGATACAAAGAGGGTTTTTTTTTTAACTAAAACTCTGTAGTTTACAGGATATGTTGAGCATGTGCTGTAGAAATTGCTCCCCTACCTTGAACTGTCAGAAGGGGAAAAACTCACTAATGACATTGCTGATTGGAGAACAGCTAACTCTAACTGCAGCCTAATTATGTGCTGAAGTGAGCAGTTGTAACCTACAGTTAGCTTTCTCCCATTTTTAGCACATAAATAATTGATGGATGGGGAGTCAAAAGGTGACTGAGCCAACTTAATTCAGTCGTCACAAAAAGCTGGGCACTGAAATTCTTCACTTTGTCTTCTTTCCTTCTTCCCTAAGACCAGGTGACTTCCACTGGCGATTAAAGAAAGTGTGAGATTGTATTCACTACTCTAATGTCTGAGGGAAATTAGATTTAATGATAAGGTTGCCAGCAGGACTAGGATAAAGATGTCAACTGAATGTGTTGTATTGAGTTTCTACCACTTCTGGGAAGCAATTCAATTTGGACCTATATAGTAATAGTTCTGCTGCTGGTGGCGGAGTCTCTCTTACTAGCTGGCTAAGGAATTAATCTGTGCATGGCATAGTGGGAAAGAGTTGAATTATGTTTACACAGTACATCACAGTAAAGTAGATGTAGTTCAGATGTGTAAATGGAGCTGCTGTAATCTTGTTGTCCCTCAGTAAGTCTGTTCCCTGCCTCTTCTGATTATGAATGAAGCTGCTGTAACGTATCAGTATGAGCAGTATTCCTTCACTGGCAATGTGATAGATGTGCCAACCTGTCTTCTGCCCTTATGTGCTTAGAAGGAGGTAGAATTCACTCTCACCGGGACAGATGCCCCTAAAGCTGCTCTGCATTAATGACCTTTTGCACTCCTGTTTGTAAAAGGAGCAGGGAGACATTGGGAATGCCACCAGTGGACTGCAGAGCAGTAGCCTGAGTTCTGTGCCCTGGGCTGAAACCTGTGCCAGCACTAGTGACTGTGAAGGGAGGGCTTGGCTGGAGTGGGTGTGGGAGATGGGTCAGGGGCTGGACCTGGGAGAAGAATAGAGCTGGGCCCTGCTTTTGGTGGTGGTGATGACACGGTGATAAGAGAAATCAGCTCGGAAAGCAAGGGTGAGTTTTTTCCAATTTTCTCCCTTGCGTTCATGGCTCTCTTGTTTTGCTCTGCACAGAATTGGAGTGGAAGATTTCAGAGTCAGGTGCCATCAAGACAGACCTCGAGGAGAACCCTAGGAAGCAGATCCAAGACCAGCTCACGTCCTTAATCAGGACATCTGTCCCAGCCAGGGGGGAGAGTGACTCAGAGGATGACTAATTTCTGCGACAGCATCAAAATTGATACAGTACATTTGGAGCCGGTGTTCCCACCTAGAGCTCTGAAGATGCTCGTCAAGATCTTGCTGAGGCACAGAAGGGTAGTATTTCAAGACAGCCATTTATCTAGAAACTTCTGGAAACTAAATTTTTTTTTTAAAAAAAAAAACCTATTGCAACTTCACTTAAATCCTGAAAGACATTTTATATTTGAAGCCTGAATAAATCTTGCTCAAAGAGTTTTAAATTATAGACATCAGTAGAAACAAGTGTCTTGTTATTATTTTCCTGACTTCTTTAAAAAAAATCTGAAACCCGAAGTGGCCTTAAGTGCACTGTTTTTGACAAGCTTAAACTGTGTAAATCAAATCTAAATAGCTGATCTTAAGCAATTGCTTATAGCACTTAGTTGGACCTTCTCTTAGCCCATTGTACATAGATGTCTGACAGCCTGAGCTGCGTGGATAAATAGAGGAGGTGATGTGGGTGCCACCAAAGGTGATGCATGGTCCCTTTGCAGAGCTGTGCTGTCAAAGGGGCCACCATGAGGCCGTTGAGATGAGACCCCAGACATTTTCAGAGATGCCTTGGAGAAAACCAGCATCTACTGAGACCTGCTAATTCCAGAACCCTCTTTTATTTGGCAGTAGGATTTTGCCTTTCACAGGGCCTGAGCTTCCTGCATCAGCTTATCTGCGAATTGGGAAGGAAAATTCAATATGGTGCTTGAATGTGAAATTGATACCTTCGTCCACAAAGCCAGAAGTTTGATGCACTACTGCAAGTGGGAGGGGAAAATGATATTTGAAGACCCAATGGCTTTCTGTATTAAAGCCTTCCATCTTTTCCTAGGTACAGTAATAATAATTGGAGCTTTAGAAGAGAACTGAAATACCACCTTAATTATAGATCTGCTGACACTTAGAGCTGCTTGCTTATTTTGAGTTGGATTTGATATCCACCTACACCTTAAATTTGTCTACTCTTGGGCTAACAAGCTCAGAGAGCTTTTGCTAACAAGGCTGCCCCAAGGACATTTTGTTTTATTGCTGATGGGTTCTGTGGGTGGATGGTACAGAATGCAATGCTTCATAGGCAGCAGTTTTTACTTTAGTATTTGTGTTAGTTCATAGTAACTAAAGCCTGTTTCCTGCACTCTGTCTGCCCAGTCAAATCAGGATGTAATTCGAACAACAAATAACTGTTCTTTAAACTTCAGGTGAAGTTGTAAGATGCTGATGGAGAGCTTCCTTCTTGAGATCCATATGGTGACTTGAGTGTCACTTAAATCTGTTTTTTTTTGTTTTTGACAAAATAGCTGAAATACTGACACTGAGCAAGTGAGCCAAGTGCAATGGGATATGGTCTGATAAATATTGAATATTGTCATACATACCATCAGACATCTCTTGACACTGGACTATCCAAAATGCTGTCAGACTTGTTGCTTTTCTGCTTTTCTTGGTGCTTTTACTTATGTGTTCTTACAGTCTAGGAAGATGATAACTTTCTGCCTATAAAAGCCTGGTTATTTTGCTTATTTTTTTTGTCCTCATTTATCTGTGCTTTGGAGTGATCTCTTGAGCATGTGGACTGGGTTGCATTTGGAGGAAACTGCTATAGGAGCAGATCCCCAAAGGGCATTCAGTCCAAAGACCTAGACCAAAACTTGCCTGACATAAAGCCCTCTGAAATCTGTGTAGAGTGGATGCCATATCCTCAGCATCTCCCTCCAGATCTGCTGCTGTTAAGCTATGTGAATTGTTGATGCAGACAGAGCTGCCAAATTCTTCTCAACTTGTTTTTAGTTTCAAGTTTATCAGACCCTTTTGGGAAGGGGAGGTAGAATCTGTGATCCATCTTGTATCACTTGTGTGAGTTCAATTTGAAATCTAATTTTAAGAGTAGGTGAAGTTTTGGATACTTTGCTGCTGCTCTTTCACTGTCTTCTAGGTATGAGTCATGGACTAAAGCAGGAGAAGAGCTCAAAGCAGGAAAACTGCCTTTACGTAGCGTTGCTGAGTGTTCTGTCCTGTGGGTCTTGGAAACATCTAGGGATGAAGACTCCTCACATTGTCCCAGGACTTGACTGGCTTTGCATCATGCAAGGGACAGCACTGGTAGCAAGACCTTGAGACAGAATAACTAAAGACAAAGGAATCTGTTGTCCAGAACTTGATCCAAAGCTTGTTCTTCAGTCAGGAAAACTGGTGTTTCAAAGACAGAGACACATCCCTGGGATACTGACCGTAGACTCACTAGAGCTAATAAATAGAAAAAGCTGAAGGACAAGGTGCGATTTGACCAGAACATACCAGCTCATGAGGACCTTAGCCAGAGGTTCCCTGCTTAGAATATGTCACTTGAATCCTGTTTTAGAAGTGGGATGCTCATGTCCTCTGCTCCAGAAACTCTACAAGTCTTTCTGGAAAGCTTCCTGCTTGTTCCCATCCACACTGGCCCGGTGATTCTTTCCCCTAGTCTGCAAAGTAAGCCATCTCTAGATGGGATGCTGTCCCCTCAAGTCAGAAGGGCTCACGAATGAATGAGGCACTACTGTAGTACAGGTTTGAGCTCCTCAGGCAGAAGTGAGAATTAAACTGAGTTGCCAACGTGTCATGTCATAAACCCATGGATAAATAAAAGGGGAAGGTGAGGCTTTGGACCATTTCCATAGAAGCCTTATCTTCCAGCAGGTTCTTAAAAGAAAGTCACAGTCCTTTTGTATGGAGTCCAATGGGTTGCAGCAGGCTCTGGGCTGACCAAGATGACAGAGATCCCTAAGGGGGCTGAGACTGTGTGTACAGGTAGCTTGTTGCCCCAGGCTGCTTAGCCATGGTGACCCAGATAGCCTGTGCAAGTGAATGGCACTCCTAGGTAGTAGTTATGACTTTTCTCTACAAGAGGCAAACCAGGCTTGCCTGAGGGATTTAGCCAGGAGACGAGGGTAGGGGAAGGGAGGTTGCAATAAATTGAGGGTGGCGAGGCTCTGGAGTATGTTACCCAGAGAAGTCGTGGAAGCCTCATCCCCTGGAGGTGTTCAAGTTGGATGAGACTTTGAGTAACCTGGGCTAGTGGAAGGTGTCCTTGCCCATGGTAAGGGTGTTGAAACTGCATGAACTTCAAGTCCACTTTCAACCCAGACTGTTGTATGACTGCCTTTTCTAGCCTGCTTCCTGCTGTGAGGACTACAGCAGTGGCTGCCTTGCCAATTTAATAGATGGCGTTGAGCAACATGTAACAATTCAAGGAGAAAGAGAGTCAAATTGACTCTTACCATTTTTTATCCTGAGCTGCTTAAAATGTTGAGGTGGTGGGAGATGCCATTTGAGGATGCCATACTGAAAGGGGCAGATGTAAGAATAACAAAAAAAACCCCAGAATAGGCTGGATGTTCTGCCGGGTTTCCGAGACCCATGCGGAGCATCATTTCAGTCAGTCTCTGTGCTTCTTAGTGTTTGGCTAAGTGTGAAAACGGCTTCTTGTAATCTTATTCTCTTTCTTGGCAGTCATGTCACTCTGTTCAAGGCCTTTTGTAGAAATCTGGTCTCTGCAGGAAATGGATAATGAGATCTGTTTAACCTTTCAGCAGTGCAGAAGCTATGGAAGCACACAGTTAAGGGGAATGAGCTTTAGCTTAAAAGGAAGCTGACTGCTAAATATCAAACCAAAACAATGAATTAATATACGTAGCAGAGTGAGGCAATACAATAGGAAAAATAATTGGAGAGCATGAAATCTCCTTTGCGAAGATTTGGGGCACTTGCTAAATGCACTGTCAGTATTTTTGCAGCCTGTCAACAGTCAGTGTCAGATCAATGCCCACTTCTCACCGGTGTGAGAAGGGTCTTTCTGTTGGCCACCACGCGAAAAGTCAGAGGCAGCAATCCTGTAAACAGGGCTAAGGCTTGTATGAGTAGCATCCTGTGTGCTGCTGGGAAAGCATCCCTAACTCATCCCACACTGCAGCAGTGCCAGCAAGTGGGGGAAAAGCGAGTAGCCTTGGGCCATAAACTGGGGGCAGATGATTTGCCATTAGCGGACAGTCACTCTGGAGTTTTTTGTGTGAAATGCAAATGAGCCACTAGTAATAAAAAGTGCTTTCTTCATGGTGCAGGTCTAAAGTCTACTGCTTACCCAGGTTATGTGAGCAGCCACATTGGCTTCATGGCACGCTGCCCTGAGGGGCAAGTGAGGTCGCCAGTTCTTCATGTGCTTAATCCAAACATGGTCAGGGACCTGCACTGAAACGGAGGTGACTGCAGGACTTTGATCACAGGAGGTGGAATGAAGGAGTGTCCTTTGAACACCCATGCTGTGCCTGAACTGTTTTGGTCATGTCCTCCTTTCCCTGGGCCCAGCTCAACCTTACAGGCTTCCTATTTGGGTGTGGCCCATCACCTCCCTTCCCAATGATCAAGTGGGTATTTATTTGGCCTTACTGCCAGGGTTACTTTAGCTTAGGTGAGATGATTTACTATGAGAAAGCTGTGTTCATGCTTTCAGCTCTGCAGGATGGGGAACAAAATGAGCACACAACATTAAGCCATTAGTATGACATCTGAACACAAATATTTGTCTTATAGAGTTCATGAAGAAAGTAGCTCTGATCTACAGCAATTCCCATGAAAATTAAGATGTGCTATTTATTCCTGTATTATAAACTCAAGGTCACAATAATTTTCAGTATTTTCTGGAAATCTAGGAAAGTCTCCTATTTCACAGGCTGTGTAGCAATGGGAAATGAGCCTTCAGATAGAAACCTCGTTGACTTAGTTTGGACAATCTCTCGTTTTGTGATGATGGTAAAAAAAGCACTGTTATACAAACCTGCTGCATAGTTATTGGGATCAGATCATGTCTGAAGAAACTTTGCTGTCACTGAGATCAAAGGGGAATGCTTTCCCTTCTCCATTCTTTTAAATCTGCATTGCTAAAACTGTTCCCTGTCAATAGTTTGGAAGGCGGTTGAACTCATTTCTCATTATGACCCATTATAAATCTCTCCTAATTTCAATCTTATTTAGCTAATTTGGTCATCAAAGGATTGCAGGAAGAATTAAGTATTTTACTGACGTATATTTAGCTCTTCACAGATTTAGGAAAGGTATTGAATTTCTTGGGTCTATCTGTTTGCAGATGACTCTTGGAATGCAGGGAAAGGCATCATTTCCTCCTGCAAGAAGGCAGAATCATTAAGAAAGAAAACCCAAGCAGTGAGAGACTCTCTCTAGGCTTATGTGGAAGATTGAATTATCTGATCTGTTTTCCTGTAACAACTTAAAACTTTCATCTATTGACACCATGGGAAATTTTTCAGGACTTCACCAAATTAATTTTAATTTACAGAGCCAACTGAAGTAGGCTGATAAAAAATGGCAGAAAAAATATCAAGTGATTCTGAGGGTGTGTTTTATTTAATAGTTCAAATGTTAAATAAGAAATAAATTGTATAATCTAAGACATAACAGTATGCAATAGATGTTAATGCACAATTAATTAGATTAATATAATTATTTATATTTTTAAGTCCATTGAACATATCTACTATAAGAAGTCATTTTTCTTTCAGTTTATTGTGCAGCTCAAACACAAAGATCCTTCTTGTGGAGGCAAAAGTTAAAGCATTTAGTAGTAAGAGTAAGTCTCACTTTTCCAGACAGCTGTTGCCTACTCCCAAAGTGACATTGACTCTTGCTATGATATGCGTCATCCTCATTCCACTGCCTTAAATGTTCATGGGAATATTTTCATTTGCAAGGAGGGCAGCAAGAGCTAGCTACTGAACTTCTTGCCTGATTGCAGTTTATCCTTCTGTGAAATAGTACAGACTGTCTGGAGGTGTTGGGAAACTTCATTAATTATCTGTCCATATGCAGATGATTTCTGTTATGTAAAGCTGCAAGTAGGGATGGCTTGGATCCTTCAAGCTGACTATCACTTTCTGTGATTTAGTTGTTCCTGGCCTCAGGTGATTAGAGGAATAATTGTGAGGACCACCTCTGTGGCAGGAAAGACCAGCAAAGATTGGTCTCTGCCACAGCACCAAGGCATTGACTATTTTCTTTAGAAAGACAGTGTTGGTCATAAAAGGGGGAAAAGTTTGGTGGAACAAAGCAAAAACAGGAGAATATGTAAAATGTGGATTTGTGTTTCCCTCTTGTAGTCCTCACACTTCTTCAGCTGAGGTGCCTTCCCTCTGATTTCATCTAGATAGAAAATTTAATAGTGCTGGGGAATAGGATGTGAACTGGATTCTGCAGTGTGAACCAAGTCCAGACCAAAGAGTAAATCCTGGAAGTATTTGAAATTTCTTCTTGTCTTCCTTCTCCACCTAAGAGGAGGGAGAGAGTCCTTTGATACAATGGAAGAGATGAAAGGCTGCAGGCAGGTAAAAGAGAGCTCAGATGGGAGGCTTAAGTAAGAAGTCTGTCCGTTGCTAGACAAGAAAGGTATAGGTAAAGAAGATAGTAAAGAAAAATTTGAGGGCTTGCATTATGGTGAAGATTCAAGGATATTTGGTGTTATTCTTAAAGGATGGGCTTGATGTGTGTAGCTGTGCACTGAGGTTAGCAGAGAGGATGAGAGCATTAAATCACAAGACCAAAAGGAGAATTTTGGTGCAGACCCATGAAAGTTTCATACCTGACTTCAGTGTATAGGAAGAAGAGGTCAGATAAACATGGATGCTCTGATCTGTAGAGAAATATTAGAGGGTAGACCGCAAGTTAGTACCAGTGTTAATGAGAGTAGTAATCAGGCAGGCTTTCCATAAGAAATATTGATGGGTAAAAGAAATTGTGTGTAATTCAAGCCAAGAAAAGATACTGCTGTATTATTTGCATGCTAATGAGCTGTCTTCAACACAAGCTAAGCAAAAGCTATGGATCTTTCAGGTGAGAGGAGCTATTGATGTCCAATTCTACAAGACACGTTAAGCACTAGTGACATCTTGTTACCTGGCGTATGTTACAGATCCAGCCGAGTGGATAAGATGGGCTTTCTCTCTCCTATAAGATGTCAGAAGTTACTTTTAATTTAACAACAGTACCCTGACATTTTCAAACTTTTCTACTGCCCTATGCATTTGTGTTGTATTAGAAAACAACACAACCCCCCCTGTCATCCTCCTCTTCTGGTAGTAGGATAACCAGCAAACACATGGACATCCTCCTAGCTAAAACACTGCCATGCTTCTATCACTCTGGGCTTCATCTAGAGGGAAATCTTTAACGTTAAATCCACATCAGTTGTGACCGTCACTCCCAGTCTCCATGGAGCACATGGAATTTCTTTGGGAAGTCATGCAAGAAACTGGGCCCTGCTACACCTGCTGCATTACGTTCCGTTCAGCTTATTTTGAAACAAAGGTAGCGCCCTGGAGACCTGGGCACTCAGCTGGATACAGACATTACCTTGCTTAGAGAGAAGGCAGAAAGAAATCAAGAGATATTTGCAGATTCTAATTACCTCCACAGAGGGCCACCCAAAAGGCCAAGCAGTTGCCCCTATTGTGCAAGTGTTCTCTTGGCAGAAGTCGCACCCTCCCTGTTAGTGCTGGAGGATTTTACACTGTTACTCTATCAGACAGGAAACACACACAAACTGGAACACAGCCTGCCCTGGTTGGCGTTGGTGCGGTAGTCAGTGCAAATGGAATCCTGGCTGAGGGTGAGCACCCGGTGGGGCTACGCAGGATGGGTGCTCAGGCCCACCAAGACCCTTGGAGCTGCCAGCTCGTCTCCCAACTTTGTTGGCAGTGAGACAACAGCTTATCTGGAGCGCAGCTGCCCACCTGCAGGTGATAGGTAAAAAAGCATGGAAGGAGACAGGATAGTGTGGAAGTCCTAGGAATAGTCTGGATTTCGTGGGGCATGAGGTGCCAAATCTTTCAAATATGCCTGTGGGAGGCCTCCCAGGGTGCTGTAGTACACAGTGTTCTGTAATTTAGGGAAGGGTGTGCTCATGGATGAGGCATGGAAACGGGCTCAGCTGCTCTCTATGGCTGTGGCAGCTTTTCTGAACATAAGCGGCATGGCTTTTGCTGGGCCTCATATTCCTTAGGAGTAAAATTCATACTATTTTTTCAGGGTTTTAGTGATTTACATCTGAAGTGAGCTTTGAAACACTATGAGGGCAGTTGCTACACTAGGTAGTCATTTTGTCTATTTGTACACCTATGACAGATTTTCCTGTACAGGAGTTGTCTGCTGTTGCTGTGCTTACTGGGTGTTTGCATGGCTGTTGGCACTTGGAGATAGTCTGTGAGTAAATGCTGCTAATCCACTTGTTAAAGAATAATAGACTTTTATAGAACTTGCTTAGCCCTCGTTTTCCACTATTTTATTGATTTTAATTTTGATACAGCTGGATTTTTTTTTCATTAAATACACTCGATGAAGTGCTTCACTAGATAAAAAGGAAACATTTGCTAGCCCAGAAGGCAGTTCAGACCTTGTTACCACTGGTTGAGGACTGGAACAAGCTCATCCTGTTTAGGAAAACTTCTCTGTCCAAGGGCTAAAACGCTGCTTAGTGTTTTCAGGAGAGCTGGGAAGGATGAGAAACTTTCACTGTATCACTCCTCAGGAGCATTCCAGGCACAAAGTAAATGCAGTTGTGCACAAGATGGCAATGTTCTCCACAAAAACGATCTTTCCTTCCTTCCTTGCTACAGTCTGCCTGTGTACTTCTAGACATAATGCTGGTTTCAGTGAAATACCAATAGCAGCACTTCAGATGCTCAGTTCTGCTGTGTACAGAACTGAAGTCTCTGTGAATACATACAGTGAGATCTGCACACCAGCTGTATGTTCAAATATGTCTCACTGCAGGCATGTGTAAATCTGTCCTGCAGGTTTCTAACAGCTTTAGCTAACATGCCAGACAGCAGCTTGTTTTTCCTGCGTTCTGACCTGACTATTCTTGCCCATGAACAGGGTGCAAGACTGTTTTTCGGGAGGAATACATCTGCCACCACATTGGTCACAAATAGCTGGCCACACACACTTCTGATTCACCCATCACCACAGCTCCAGGCATCTTGTCCAAAAAAACATCACATCTAAATCAGTCTCCAGAAGGAGCTTGTATCAAAATATGGTAAAGGCTGAGCAATGTTCTCAACCTGTTTGTGGCAGAGCAGTCCCATCCCAGTGTGTGAGATACATGAAAGCCTTCACAGGACTAAAGTGTGCCAGTTCCTTGCTGTCATCCCTGTCTGAGGTAAGAACATTTCTACGCTTTTCTCAGGATGGTCTACTTCTCTTTTGGAGAAATTCCTACATAAATGGATGGCTTTTATTGGGTGAGCTATATGGGTTAAGCATTAGAACTTCCCTCATTTAGAGAAGAGCACCCTGGACCGGGAGCAGACACTTTACATTGACAAAACTGTATTAAGTGAAGAAGCTGAGGTCTAATGTCTGTTAATGGTGTTAAAAAAGACCCAGAAATTCAAAACTGCTGCAGCTATGCTCTCTTGTTTAGCTGTGCGAAGGCACTGAAGAGGTCTCTTCAGGAGAGCAGCATAACTTGCCATCTCCACCAACAAAAACTGATTTCTAGGCCTGGTGAGGGCACATTTAGGCACAGCCCTGTGTGATGCTCGACAACTGAGAGTCAAGTTGGTTTCTCGTGCCAAAATATACTGAAGCTCCTGGAAGCTGTAAGCAAATGCGCAGTCCTGTTGTGGCAGTTCTGAGGAAACAGAATGTGGTCTCGTGTTCCCCACCTGAATGAGCAGTGGTGCTCAGTAATCCACTGAGGAGCTTTTCAATGTCTATCACTCATTGGGTAGAGCAGGAGGGATCTCAGCCCTAATGTGATAATTTTTATAAAGCTCTTCTCCTGAATCCTTGCTATAGGTGGTGACACAGCTCATCTTCATAGGTTTGTCTTCCTCTCTTTTTCCTGAAGATACATTCCCTCATGACAGTATTACGTTGACACTCCATTTACAGAAGAAGAAACTGTCTAGATTGATCCCAGTTTTTCATGGCCAAAAGACTCTCAATCTTAGCATCAGATACGATGATGAGGAAAGCAATTAGAACCATTTCCAAAATGGAGCTGGGTTTCTGGATGGACACACTGAGAAATGGCCAAAGAGGACCTGCCTAGAACTAATTACGGAGCATGCAGCATCCAATACACTTGTTAATAATGGCAGGGTAGACATCTCCCTTGCATTCAAGGGAGATGTGTGATCTCTAAAGTCTTAGGATCTAATGTTGTGCTTCACAAAGCAGTAATGCTGTTCTGTGAGATTTCAGGATCCAGTGTCTCAGTAGACAGATTATTGCCTTGAATATATATAACCACTCAGAACAGAACAGAACAGAACAAAAAAGTATTTTACCAAGCAATAGGTAAAGTTCCTTGAGATGGACTGGCCACTGCCCTCTTCTTCAGAGCCCTATCCAGGCAGGATTTGGCAGTTTAGTTTTCTAATCTGCAGTAGGCACAATCCATAATTTATGCTTTTCACAGGGAGAAGAAGGGTTCTCCAAGGGCACATGCATGGCATGAGTATGCGTTGTGGGCCAGGAGATTTCTGGGTTCGGGCACATGCAGTGCCCATATGAGCTTACTGCCTGTGCCTGTAGGCAGAGCAACCTGTACATCTCTATTCCTGTACTTGACTGACATTCTGTTATTAGAACCTCCATAGAGCTTTTCAAACCTTAAATAACCAGCCTCATAATCACTCTGGGAAGTAATTAAGCCGCCTGATTATCAACAGTGGAGCTGAAATGTGGAGTTGAGATCTAGATTTTGGTAGAGATATCCTTTTGTTTTCCAGGCCAGGCTGCAAAACATGGTGGTGTGGACCAGGATTTCTGCTTCAGTCCTGGCTCAGCATCAGTACTTGAGTTAGATGTTTAGGTAGCTCCAATTTCCCAGCCCTATTCTCAAAATATCTTCCCATAAGACAGAACCCCAATGTATCTTGTTAGGAAAATGAGCAGAATAGGATGTTTTAAAAAAATCTAAGCTGTACCTAGATCATAGTAATTTGGAGACCATCACAGACGTGGTTTTGTGTCTCAATGCAATGATAGTGTCTCTCTTTGTATCAGGTTTTAACCTAATCTGTGATGGACTGTACTCTTTTTTTCTTTTTACCATGGCAACCTCACTATGGTGATTTCAGGGCTAGGGAGCTTTACATTTATCTTGACCAGCATGAAGAAGTCTGAGCCTCATTAACTGAGAAAGGTGGATGGGTAGCATATGGAACACACCACACATGAGATGGCACTTCCCTTCCCAGGGCAACAGGGTCATTTGTATTGTCTACACAAGCAGCAAGTTTGCTTTTGGAAATACTGAGTTGATAAGTGTTCTCTCTGTCCCAAGGGAAGAAAATCCGGACAGATGGCTTCAGAGAAACCTTACATCTTTAAGGGAAAAAATCCTCCTGGAACAATAATTAACGCTATTGGGAATTTGGGTTTGGAATTTTTTTGGAGAAACTTGGAAAGAATTCAATATTACCAGAGGGCATTAACACAGAGCTGAGCAGAGGACAGAGAAAGATAAAGAGGGGAAAAAACAGCTGTCACAGAATAGTGATCCTATTAAAATGACATTGAAGAATTTTATTAGTGCTCTTTGCCCCCTCCCCTGCTTGCCAATGTGAAATGCAGGTTCTTGTCAATGAGACAAAGCCTACGAATAATCTCTGCTAAAAGGTGACATTCACAGAGGGACACACGGGTGTCCGGGCTGACCACAGCAGCCCATTCTCCCTGATGCAGGGAAAGGGATGGGGGGACAAACATAGGCTTGGGCTGCTCACCTGACCAGAAGCTCTGTAGCTCTGCCTGTATGAGAGAGGCTGAGCTACTGGAAGAGTAGCAGTGATATCGTGGCAGTGTGGCCTCCACAGGAAAGGAGATTGGTGCTATATAGACTTTACATCAGGACTCTGGAGCACTGGGCAAGTGGGGTAGACTTCATCCTCACTAAACTTCAGTTGAAACACCTTGCTGTGCTGCTGCCCAAGGGTCTCTGGTAAATCCTCATGCATATTTAATACCATGGTTTGAGTTTTTAATCTGTTGACCCTTATCGTTGATGATGATTTTTAGAAGCACAGAAGTACAGGGGGAATAAAAGCTAGACCCTAAGCTTGTCTTTTCCAAAAAAAGGTAACTGCTACCTTAGATGTGCTGCTTAGGTTTGGAACTAAAGCCAGTTCCCCAAAACATGTGCCAATTTTGGGAGCCATAAGAACTGAGACTAAAGATTGCTTTCTACTAAAGATTACTGGGAAGATGTAAGACCTCTTTCCTCACTAACAGTAAAACCTTCCTATTTTCACTCTCTTCCAGATGTTTTTAGTAAGAAAACCTATTTGGATCAGGATCAAGGGATAGTTTATTGCTCTTTGTAGAAAGGCAGATTCTCTTATACCTTTGGGAATTACTAAACATAGTACAGAGCACTCTTATACCATCTTGAACAAATATCTGTCTCCTTTACTCAGCAGAGTTAATGTCTCAGCTGGAGTACTTTGTGTGGCTTTGCGCGCTGCATTCCTAGAGAGATACAGACCAGTTGGAGTGAATCCAGAAGGGAGCTGCAGGAAGGATCAGAGGGCTGGAAATCATGGCCTACCAGGAAAAATGACTGCATTTGGGTTGCTTTGCTTAAAGAAAAGAAGATTAAGGATGGGGGAAGGGAGAATGATAATGTTCCTCAAATATGCAGAAAAACTGTTGCTATGAGAGGAGGAAAAAGTTATTCTCCCTGGTGGAAAGCAAAAGAAATAATGGGTTCAAGTTGCAGCAAGGATAACAAGTTAGTCACTATCAAAAAGCTATCTAACAGGATGAAAAATGAAGCTTTGGACAAGATAGTCTGAAGAAAGAGGTTACAGACCCCACTGGAAGTGTCCAAAACCAAATTAAGCAAATTATTCCTCTTGGGCAAAAGGAAAGGGATGACCTTGGGAGTTAAAGGGACTATTATGACATTTTAGTGGAAAGTAATTCATCTGGAAATTCAGCTATGGTAAAGGGGCAAGCAAAAAAAAAAAAGAATAAAGTTTTTATTAAGGTTTTTCTACATCTTACACACTTTTAAAATCATCCTTTGAAGCCTCCTAAGAATTACTAGGTATTTCAGTATTCAAAGGTGACACTAAAATGACAAAATGTAAAGGGGAGATGTTTATAGGTTTCAGTGCTGGGCTGCACTTGGCAGCTCTGAGCTGCTGACTTACCCAGGGGCACTTGGAGCAGTATCACTCTCTGGAAAGCTCATCTCTTTCCAGATCGTTCAAGTAAGGAAGGCAGATTTCCCTTCTGTCTTCTTCAGGGGCCTTACCATTGCCAAAGGTGGCTAGAACTGCATTATCAGGGCAGTCCAAGAAGGAGAATTAGACCTGCTCTAAATGGTGGCTGAGCACTGAGCTGGCTACATATGAGGATGGAAATGGCAAGATAAGAAGATTGCCAAGTTGGCCGCTGCAACCAAGCACATGCTGGCAAAGCTTCCTCCCTTGGCTTTCTGCTGAGACCTCTCAATCACCCTTGGTAAGGCCCTTGTAATGCTCTGCCAAATAGGATTATACACCAGTAGAGGGATAATTTACACATTCCATAGGACTTGATGAAATAGCAATTGATAAAGACACACCACAGTATTAACTGGAAAAAATCCATATATATTAGGTGCAACAGGCTGACTGGGTGAGAAAAGGAGAGTTGCGCTTCCTGTTTGGCTGGTTCTAAGGCCAAGAAACCTCTGCTGATGTGCAGGGAGTCCACTTGTGCTTGTTAGAATTTAATTGCTTGCTGATCGTGCTGCTGGTGAACTGGTGCAAATAGAGATGATCCCTCATTAAGGCAGAAGCTTATGTGAGACCAACTCCAAGGAATGATTTCAATAGTGTCTAAATGCTCTTTGGTCTTTGCACCAGAATGTGATTTTATTAACATATCTGATGGAAAAGAATCAACAAGGAGTGTGTCTAGGAACTGTCTCCTCACAGTCTAGGTACTTTTAAAGTAGGTCTGTGAGTTTCTCTTAGAGAGTGTTTGTGGCCTGGAACTGTGTGGAAGTGCATTTGGAGATACATCACCAGCAGAGAAGTCTGAGGGTCAACAGGCAGTGTTAATTGCATTGCAGCTACGCAGAAGCCGAAACACTACTCTTCAGCCTCACTAAGCTGGAGAAAGCTACACTTGTGTTTTGCTTTTTGTCTTGCTTGGGAAAAAAAAAGGTAGGATATTAAAAAAATCAGCTTGCAGGAAGCTACGTGCAGATTACTTCTCATCTTCTTCTGAAGCCAGACACATCAGTCTTCTTTTTCACAAGACATGAGCTGCATGTTGAGACACCTTGTGGTTATAAAGCCTCCTCAGCAAAATTACTGAGGGTCAAAGAATTTGGGGACTCATGGGATAGTCTGATTGGCAGCACTATTAGATATGGGCTGAGTTCTTTCATTTCTGCTGGAAACTTGCCGTAATTACAGCTCCTGTCTCTGGCCTGTGTGATGCTGGAGGTCGGATGAGGTGATCAGGATACTCCCTCTGGCCATAAAAATCTATTAACCTTGCTCTGCACCACACATGGCTCAGGCGCACAGAAATTCAATACCTGTCCACCATTCGAAAGCTCTCGTGTCAAGGAGGAAGAAATAGAAATACTAAGGTGAGCAAGGTTTCTCTTCAGTTTTTCCATTGAAATTGCCAGAGAGAAGCTCCCAGGTGAAGGGGTTCAGCTCTGAGACATGGCTGGATTTTGGAGGATCTGCAACAGGTATAGCTGAGCTGGGAGTCTTGCAGGAGCTGCCCCCCTGGCTCGGGTGCACCGCGGAACTGTTTAGTAAGTGATGGACATTGGTGAGACTGGTGAGCCATAGGGATTCCCAAGCTCACTGGGGTGCTGCTTTCCTTATTCAAAGGGGATGGGAAAGAAAAATGTGGTGGAGGCTTGCTATGCTTTCTTATAAAAGGAAAGCTCTTGGGCACAGGAAATTAGGTTGCCCCAGAAACGGACCAAAAAATCACCATACTCCAGAGACTATAATCTTTATTTTTACACATATAGGGCATAAGGACTTTTTGAGAGAGGATCCTACCTATTTATCAGCTTTCTTAGGGGGTAGTTTTTGGAGAAAGGGGCTAGTGAAATTTCTAGTTAATTTGCTAATCTGCTTTACTGAGTGGGATATTCAACTGCCTTAGATTAGGTATCTGGAAGTAAAAATGTCCATGGCTGAACCAGCCAGCCTTTTACTCACTTTGTAATTGGTAGGCAAAACTGAAGACATGGCGAAGGCAAATCAGACTACCCACCCTCTAGAGATGCCCATTTCCCTACATCATCTATATGAGGTGTCTTGGGTAGCCACTCCAGACTTCAACATCTGACTTACTCAGTTAAGTGAGATTCCCAGCAGCTATCAGATTAAAACTGCAATTCTTTTCACAGATGAGGTAAATGACATTAGAGAAAAAAAATGCCACCTAATAATCTATCATTAGCTTAATTAGTTCCAAGCTATGAAGTCAGATAGTTGCAACTGGAGGCCAAATCCAGCCTGTGGGCTGATTCCATCTGGCTTAGCTCTGCTTCTGCTGTGGCTACTTGGTGGGATGGGAGGTGATGTGGAGCAGCTGTTAGTGACCTAGGTGAAGTCCAGCAGTTCCTAATGCCTCCTACTGTGCTTGTGTGTAGCCAAAACCCTCAGCCCGGGGAGGTGCTATGTCCACACAGCTCTCAAGGGGAGTCTCCAACTGGGCATCTGTGTTCCAGGAACATAAAACAAAGCTTGGACCACCCTGTGAATTAAGTCATTCTTCTTGGCCAGAAAGAGACTTAGGAAAGTAAACATCTTGAAGCTTGTATTGCACAGGCCTGCTTTCAAAAGTCCAAATTAAGTGCTTGGATATGCAGCCTGTGCTGGGAGGTAGTATTTGTGTAGTTTGGGTTCATGTAGTTCCTTTTGGAAGGATTTTCACAAAGAAAACAGGACTTTGTGTTTTCTGACATTTGCTCTAACTAAAAGGCATTGTGAGGACTTTTACAGAATATCAATTAGACCCACAGGTTAGCAAGCAGGGGCGATGGACTTCATGTTCACCGAGGTCACTACACAGCAGAAAAAAAATCAGAGCTATTCATAAACAGCCTATCTCAAAGCTGCAAACCTGATTTCTCCACTTTAGCCAGATGGAGGTTGTTATCAGAAGTAACATCTTTCCTAATACCAGCTGATCCAGTTAGGAAAGGGTAGACTAGCTGTTGGGCAGTGAGCAAGGTCTGAAACAGAACCTGGCAACCAGAAGGGCTTCTGCTCCCAGGGGTGCATCTGGGCTTTCATTTCAGCTACATCGCCTGGTCTGGGAAGAAATATCACCTCCATATAAACTGTGACTTCTATCTCTGACAATAACAACTACTGTAATGTTGCTCTTAATTCCTATCACTATTCAATAACTGCATGGCTGAGATCCCTTTTAAAATATCCTCATGATGTTCAGTGCTATTGTGTTTGTTAAGAGCTTTGTCTGTTGAAGTCTGTTTTTTTAACAGGTGCTGCCTGTTAACACTAGGGCCACTGGTACTCTGGGATGGGTTGTGCTCTTAGGTCGCCAGGGAAAGCTTACCTGCACTGTTCTGGGCTGCAGGAGAGCTGGACATTCCAACAGGTCTCAGCATGGCGCATAGGTGATGTTTTGTGGAGGCAAAGCAATACTTTATCTCACAGAAACCTTTTTGTATCATTCTTCTGTCTTGAGAAAACCACACGAGTGAAGCATGCCCTGTGTGCTGAAGCTCTTTTCCTTCTTTGCCACCACACAGCAAATGTACCTGCCTGGTGGGGGACTGACACTCATAGCACAAAGCTGGAGAGCACAGGTGGGTCTTTGAGGCAGAGCCAGGACTCACTGAGAGATGGACACCACCACTTTGAGCTATAGGAGGTACAGGCCACCCCCCAGTGTTCCTGTTCCTACCTGTATACAGCCTCTCATCACCTAACTGCTCCAAGGGCCACTCCTTTCTGGCCAAATGCAAGGTTAACCCTCTGGAGAAGGAGGCTTGCTTGGGCAACCTAGTCACATAGCATCAGAGTGGGAGGAGAGAACTAAGTGAGTGGTGGATTTCTTTTATTTCCTCTGGAGCACAGCTGGAGTTTTTTCATAAAGAGCCCAGAGGTCCATCCTCCTAGTTGTCTTGGGGCTATTTGCAGAGTGAGCCAGTGAAAACATGCATGAGGAGGAGAACATTGCAATGGTATATCCACCAGTGGTGTGAAGCATGAAAAACCTAATTTTCATACGGCAGTAATGTATAGTGTTTGACAAAAATATATAAACTGAAGCCAAGGTAAACTGGAACTACTCACTCTCAATTTTTACTCACGTTACATCTAATACAGCAGTCAGGCTTACTTGCTGTCTCTCTCTGGTATAAAGCAAAGGCAATATCTCAAATAATGATAAAGGCATACACAACAGAATTTAGCCACCTACACAGCTTTAATCAGAACATCTTTCTCTGCTCGTAAGGCGAATTTATCCAAGTAACAGCTTTTAAATTGACCACGCTAGTGTTTCTGGGATAAATCTCTGTCATTTCTCAGCATTTGTCTCCATCTGTCACATTAACATTCCTTTGATTTGTTTCTTCTAAATGCCAGCTAACCAGGGTCAGAAGCAGCTACAATGCAGCCAGGAGGGCCTTGAGGTAGCACAGCTCCTTCCTCATCACCTGGCTCAGCACATGTGCACCAAGCAATGCTTGTGTGACAGGCTGAGACTGAAGCCTCTGAGGGTTCCCCAGTTAATTCCTTGCTTGAACAGAACAGTGGAAAATATCATTCTTCTTGATGGATGTAGTCCTCTCACAACTGATCTAAGTCCCGATCCTGAATTCTCTACCAGTGTGTATCACCACTCTCTTTAATATTTCTATTACACTACAACATAATCATGAAGGCAATGTCTGTGCTGCGAATAAAAGGACCAATACCTGGCCCTAAAACCAAGAAGCTCATCTAGTACGGCTCCCATACAAATATACAGTTCCCATCATGAAAGTCTACTTACCTTCAGTTCGCATGAGCTGAAGGAGAGAGTAGCTGCTGTCTTTTCTAAATTTTAGTCCATGTGGTCCTTAGCCGAAGTAAATTGTTTGAAGAATTAGTTTCTCTATTCAAGTTGATATAAGGCATAATGTATAGGTTTAGCATATATTATCAACATTCTCATTGAACTCATTATTAAAAGAACAGCTTTCAACACCAGGAAGAACTCATTATCAATTAATGGTAGTGTGATCTCAAACGGTATTTGGGAAGTACATACAGACATGCACTCACCATATGATTCATGACCCACTCTTTCTTAAGTTTTACAGGCACTACATGCAAAGTGGAATCCTTATTTCTTTAAATAACTCATTTCTTCCTCTTTCAATGAACTTACTCATGCTCTTTGAACTTCAAGGTAGAAAAATCAAAGGCAGTCACTGTGTCTCTTAGGAGTTCTTGACCTACTTTGTACTGATCAGTTCTTGTCTCCTACAGAAATGTGGAAATTGTGTCAGAAGGATTTACACAATAAGCTGTTGAGAATGTTTCTTCTTTTAACTTTATGCATTTCAAGGAAAGGAACCTGAAAGAAATACGCACAAACTTTAGGTACAATTGTAGGAAAAGTGTCTATACCAAAAGATAATGTAAAAGATACCTCTGTGGGCTCAAGAGGCTGCTTGAATAAGTTGTTAAGTATAATCCAGAAAAGTGTCTCTCATTTCTTTCATGTTGGCAGTAAAATCAGAACTATTGCAGAGTGGTTTTGTTGGCAGAGAAAAAGGAAATTTGAGAATTTGGGGGGGGAGGAGGGAAAAAAGAAAAATATTTCCCACTTCAAGAAAAAATCCACTAATCAATCATTGTTCAATGGCATGAAATAAAGGCTCACAATAAAAAGTAATGATAAATCATGAACATAGGGCTTCATATTTTAAAAATTTTGTCAAATTGTCAGAGGTCCTGGTTAGGTACTGCTTACACCACCCCTCGATCTGTCAAATGCCCATTAAATCAGCAATCCAGGATGCTGGTATGCAGAGATTTAGACAAATTAGGTTTCTTTGTGAGACAGCCTTCGAATTCTCCCCAAAACAATGAAGGAAGACTAGTTAACTTTACAGCCTTGTTCTGTCTCCCCTTCTCCCTGGGATTTCCTTACCAATGGGGATTTCTCCTTCCAGGCAGAATCCCAAGATCATGCAATAGGGTATGAAAGCCTTACAGCTTATGCATGGTGAATAAACAACTGTCAGAAGAAGTGGCATCTTGCAAGAATAAGAAAGGGGTTTGCTAAGTGTCATTAGGGGTCAACAAGTTGGTCACATCAGGCAGTGCTGATCACTCCTCTTAAGTCTTGCATTGTTCTGTGCTAAAACATGTAACGAACAGCATGCAGTGCATTTGTTGCTTGGAAATGCCCTCACTTCTGGTAACAAATACCTCTCTACATGAGTAGCAATCCTAAGTGTGTTGAACACCACTGCTGAAACACCACCAGCTTTTTTGAATACAAAGACTTTAGTTTTTGCCACATCCATTAAAATTGTCAAGCATCTTTTTGTGCCAGTATCACTATGGCCACAGAGATGTGTGTGTGTATTCATATATGCACGTCTGCTTTTTCAACAGGCTTCTGGAAACAGGACACCTGTATCTCTATGTCTAACTTAAGCACTTTGTGGGGACAAAAGCAAGGCAAGCCTGCATCATTACTGTAATCTATCCAGTACTTTTCCATTGAGCGCTGCCAGAAAAATGCCTGCAATTCAAGAGCAGAGATTTTCTTAGACTATATGGGAGAAAGTCTGCCTGTAAGAGAAAAAATGATTTTAAGAATGTTGGATCCTTTAGTGACAATCCACTTAAAGCTACAGCAGTAGCAGTATTGCCAGATGAGTAAGGAGCACCAGATGTGGTGCTGCTCCCAAGTCGCTCCTCAGGAAAGGTTGTGATCTTTCCCGAGCACAGGTTTTGATTGCCTCACATTCCCTGTACCACATAGCAATTTGTCAGCAGGTTCCCTTTGCTGATCAGCTTTGTTTAACACAACTGTACAGCAGTTGTCCCACGAGTTATCATGAGTTTGCTGTGCCCAGAGCTTGTAGCCCCTTTTCTCCAGTCCACCTTCTCATGCTCTCCTTAGCCCCAAGCCTCCTGCCCCCATAGCTGCTACTAGGACTCAGTTTAGATCTCACCTTCCTACAGTGTTTTCCTCCAGTTTGGAGCTAATTTGCTGGACTGAGAAGGACTATTTCGTGTCTCCTGCGGTTGCTTGCCATGACCCCCTTCAGACCATTGGAGCAGGACTCCATGCTAGGAAAGAGATGTGTGATCCAGACTGACCTTCCTTCCAGCCAGCACAATGCCCTCTCCTCCCCTACAGCCAGTCCACTCTGCTGCCTCCCAGAAAGACCACGAGCCACTTCTCTGGAAGAAAAGTGGAGATGATAGACAACTTCCATTTAAAGCCTGCTTGTGGGAACACTTATCATCAGCACGATGTTTTAGATACAGACAGACACATTCCTGTGCATGCAGATAAATGCATCACGCTGCTGTGTTGTTCTGAGCATAGCTATTAAAATAAGGGGAGTCTGATACATATTCACCATCATACATTAAACCTATAGCCCGCTAGAGCTATCTCCTCTCCATTTGGTGCATGTACCAGCAGTAACCAGGTAACAGTAAACTGATTTACATTCTGGAGCGATTATCCGCAGTGATGCACTCCATTAAATGGGCGGACCGGTGTCTTATTTTCATAATCCATGGTGACATACTGGAAATGAAAATGACAAAAATTATAGATAGCTCTTTGGCTGAAGATGTGAAAGAAAAGGCATGGAGGAAAGAGAGAGGCCTAAAGGGTTTCTTCCTGCAAAATGCCGAGCCAGGCTGCAATGCGCCAAGTGCCCCCATTTGCACTCTAGGGCTGTGAAAGGAGGGTGCTGAACAACTCAGAGGAGTGCAGGATGCAGCTCCCATTTGGGAAGTAAACATTCATTTCTTTGCAAATATCAAAGAACATTAAGCCAAGTGCAACCTTTGAATTTGCTACTCTTCAAGTACTTTTCTATTTTTTATGAAGGAACTTCTATGAATATGTGTATGCCAGAGTGTATTTGAGGATTTAGTTCAACACAGGCTTAGTTTGAAAAACAAGCCATTACTGACCCAAAGATCATGAAGCCGAGTAATGAAGACTGAGATGGATGGAATGAATAGAAATTGCTGAAAAGAATCTCAGATGCCTGAAATTTGTATTAGGCTGCAATTTTTTTTAAGCCATATGACACTTCAATAGAGATAAACACTCAAACTGGGTCAGCTCACAAGGCATTCAGCAATTCCACATCCTTCCTCAACGGCTGCTTCTTGGGTCACAGAGTCTAATGCTGCACAGTTAAATAAATAAATAGAGCCATCATTCTTGTCTCCATGTTTCTGAGTCAATTGTGGGTGCTTTGGGGCCTTTGGGGCTTCTAGAAAAGCCATGGTTGAATACAGGGACACCTGAAAAATTGTTTTACTCAAAATGAGCATCCTAAAAAAATATTTAAATCAGCTACATGTCGCAACCTTTAAAATTAGAAATGTAAAAATAAACCCTACAGACTTGCCTTAAAAGATAGCTCCAAACTCAACAGCTCTAAAGCCCAATAAATGCAATATAAACATCGTTTGAGAAAAACATACTGGTGAAAATAATATTTATTGTGTTACAAAAAATCAATGCAATCTGCAGGGACTGAATCAAACAGCCATACTGTCTACGTTGTGGTTCATTTTGCTTTCATGAGTAAGAGATGCTAGGATGAAATGGAATATACATGTAGCTGAAACGATTGGAATATATATGGTAAGAAAATACAATCACATTTTTCAGCTTGAAATCTGACAGTGACATACATTTTTTCATTGCTTTCATTAATAGGTCAATATGTTTCCTGTGGTGAAAACTACTAATTCATGAAAATGTAGATTAGATGCCACAACCCCTAAACTAACAGAGAATCTTTAAGTGTAATTCTCAAATGTTACCATCATCCAGTCTTCTGCTGGCATGCAGGATTTGCTCTCATCATTCAGACATATATTTTTGCGTGAGTTAGACTTGCAGCTCATATTTTCAAAGTATTTGTGTAAGTCTCTGGGCTCCTTTACTCTAAATTAAATATATAACTGCATGAAAAATATTGGCAGTGTCACAAGCAGTATTTCTTTACTCTAAAGTGGAGATGAGTCAAACAGAATTTAAATGGTAATCAAGTAATACCTATCTTATATGCAACTATCAGCCCCTTACTTGCCAGGACTGAGGTACATAATTACTTCTTTTTTAGTGTTTTGAATGTTAATTTTTTGAGCTCATAATATTGGAAAGGAGATTGCTGTGCTTTGTAGGGGACATTCCTGTCCTCTGAAAGGTCGGTCTTTGGCTCACACGCTATATTCCTGCTAAGGATATGTCTATAGGAGAAAGCAAGTAAGTCTTGCTAGCACTCTAATCATCCTTGGAGCTGCATGAGGTTAGTGCCTAGTTCAATATACTCCAAGACATAGCAGAGCTGAACAGTTCATACTTGATTCTAGGCTGGCTATGGCCACTCTGGTTTTGATTCAGAGCTACGCACATCTGGCTGCTCTAGAATACATGCAGAGCAATAAACTGCTTCTGTCTGCAAAGAGCTGTGGACATATCCTAGTAAACATCTCCCAGCTCAAGCAAATGAAGTGCACATGTGTGGAGAAGAAGATATGGGAGGGTCTTGGTCACAGTGCTGGACTGAGTCTGTGTTTTTCTGTGCAGCCTTGGGCTAATCGTTCCTTTTAGTCCCATCTTAATTCCTAATCTGAAAGTCTGGGATGAGGTTACTGCCTTTTAATTAGTACAAGGATGACTTTATAAACAATCATGACAGGTTTGCACACCAGGGTGTGGCAGGCTGTACAAATACCAGGCCAGAAAGAGCAATCAGAAAGGTTGAGATGGTAATACATTGCAATAACATTGGTTTAAATTTATATATCTAACAAGGAGAATTTCTAAAAGGACAATAAAGCAACAGCAATCTCAGCCCATCACAGTCCTCCTTCTCTCCTGTGTTTTCACTGTGCACCCACTGAATGAATAGGCAAACCCAACCTCATTTCAGCTTGGGACATGGGCTGTCAGTCACGTCTGACAACAAGCATTCCATGCCCATTTTTAGCAGGATTTTAACAGATCAATCTTTATCTGGTGGTTCAAAGAAGAAGTTCCATCTGTGTGCTGCTTGGTACTTGCAAACACTGTGCTTGATCTTTAAACGTATCATTGTTCTGAGTCACCAGCTGCCTCTGTTTTAATGTAGGTGATCTGATTCACCAAAGTGAGTTAATAATATAACTGGGGAAAATTAAGTTCCTATTTCTATGAAAGCATAAATGTTATCTGAGATGGTGACATTTACAATTCACTGAAAAATATGCTTTGTTTTATATGCAGTTGTTGAGCTGCCAAGGCGCTTTTTTATTTCTAGCAATTTAAGCTTCTCTGTAAAGTAGATGATATAAGACAGGCAGAAGATGCCTTTTTCTCACTGGTCCATTATGTCTGCATTTTCCCTTTACTCTTGGTCTGCAGCAGCCGAAGAAGCAGCTCTGCTTAGAAATCACTGAATAAATGTACACAGCTCATTTTTCTTTGTGATACGAGGGTGGGCGAAGAAAACCTTATAAAACACAGAGCCATTAAAAAAAAAATGAAGCAGACGATTCTATCATGATGGATAACACTTACACAATTAAATAAAAATACACTTGCAATACCAAAGAGCAGAACACATTTCATTTTTATCTGTACTGTCACTCTCCTAATGGTTTCTGTCACAAAACCTAAACAAAACAAATCTGTGAAGCAGACTAAGTCTCAAGTTTCAGGGATGCAGAGTTCTGCCAGGTGGATCAGAAAAGTAGGTCAGTGGGTCATTAATGCAAACCTGATGGGAAATAAGCTCCGACCTGCTGAAAAGGAAGAGGTTTAGCACTTTCGTCCATTCGACACACTCTGTGCGTATCATTTCCTCTAAATAAGCATTGCAATTCAAGCACTGCAAGTCAAAACCCAGACCCGAGGACATCGCAGGGACTGAAATACCTTCATCTTCTGACATTATGCAGACCTCAGAAATCGCATTACATAGATGGTGGGGTTTTCACACTCGAAGAGCAACATATATTACAAGTTCTGTGTGCCTAAGTACGCTGCAAATAATTTTCAGAAACCTATACAGCCTTATTTCTATTACTGACCAAGTCACTTTTAACCCTTAAAATGTTTGTCATCTTCCTATGTTGTCCTAAAAACCCGAAGTATTTTTTTCATTTCCTTTGCCAAGAAGGCATGCTAGATGGGAATTTCTAGCTACGGCCTTGTATCTGTAGTTGCTTTGCAGCTTTCCCCTTACACATAGTGAGGGACATGTGATGGGGAGGGAAAGAAAATCCTGTTCCCTTGGGCACAGAGGGTAAGACACCATCCTCAGCTCCCCACTGCTCCACAGCCTGTTGCTTAGCAGACCCCTGTCCAGTCTCACACTTGCCTTGTCCTGGCTACCCCACAGAAATCCACCAGTAGCAACCTTGGTCTTCTGGCTTTCTGAATATTTTTCTTTATGTTTAGCTTACCTCTCTTGGTAGAGGCTTGCTCAGGTTTTTTTTGTTGTAAGATTCAGTCAAACAAATCTGGTATTTTTACAGATTTTTCTCTTCTGATCAAGGAATTAAGTATTTGGGTGGGTTTGTTTTTTTTTTCGTTGTTTAACTTAATCAAAGTTTATTATTTTGTGCTACTTCATCTTGGCACCAAGATTTTGCACCTCCCTTATTTTTTTTGCATCAGTGTTTTGGATTCCACATGCTGACATCCCTGCCCCTGAAAAGCCCCTTTTGAGGAAATTCAGAGTCAGCAGTTAAGAAATCTGCTGAGAATGTGGAAATCCTTCATGATATGTTAGTTCTAGGAAAAATCTGACAAAGAAAATAGTCCTTTGGTGGGTAGAGTCATTAAAAAAACTACACATATGCAAGAACAAATATCTAGAGTTAAGATTTCTTGTTCCTCTTCCATACAGTAATTTCCTTGCACATGTTCTACTTAACTTTTTACAGGCCTTATATCTCTTCTGTGCCACTTGGAAAACCTGAATGTAGAGAAGGAATCACAAAAAAAACCCTGCAAGACAGACATATCCCATACACTCTCCTGCCCTATTTAGCTTTAATTCTTTTGAAATGTACCAACCAAATGATGCACACAGCAATAGCATGTAACCATGTACATTAAAGTAGTGTAGCACAACTCTGCTGAATACTGAGGTGGTTCTGGGTGCCTATTAAGATCACAGACTCAAATGTCCTGTCCTGGCCAGGACAGCTTGTGTGCCTTTTAAGGCTGAAATAATTCAACCGATGCAGACAGCGGGTCTACAGCAGGAGGAGGAATGGAGGCTGAGCCTCCTGGTTCCCATGTGTGGTCCTCACTGCTGGATTGTAGAGCATATAACTGGTTTCGTGTGTCTTGAAGAAAGTGTATAATAAACTAGTGGATGCCTACTGTTTGTAGATACCGATTTAAATCAAAATTATTTAAGCGACTGTTTTAAACTATTATTTCAATCATTAACAAAGAACGGCTTGTTAGCTGCTTGTTTTAAATCTATGCTTCCAGATTATTTCCCCACACAAAGGCCTGTGCTCAATAATTGATGAGAATTTATATTTATTTTTGCAAGGCTAGAAGGTAAACATGAATATATCTGTGGAGTTATGGTTTACAAACATTTATTCAGATCCTTAATTTGTTAAGTTACTTAATTTTGAAATGCCAGACAAAGCATCTCTTATTTATTACATGATGTTTCCTTCTTACTTACAATTCGAGTGAAAATAGAATTAATTAAAATATGTGAAATCAACACTTTGTTACTGTTTGAATTATCTCAGTAATGCTAATTTCAATGTGCTGTATGCCTGGGATGAAGTAAATGTGCCGTAGCACTTTAAGCATCTAAACAGTTTTATTAAACAAAGGAGGTAACTTTTCTGTTTGTTTAATGAAATTGGCTGTTTATAGTCCCTTGCCTTCTGATTATCTTCGAACTAGTAGTTTTTATACTTTCACATTATTTTTTACTCACAGATCTGAGGATGAAAACGAGTTTTTTCGTTTTTTTTTTAAGAGAACACTTGGTTTCCAGTTTAAACGATCCTGTCCTTCCTACTTAAAAAAAAAAAGTGTAAAGCAGAAAATGTTCCACTTGAACTTACAGTAGAAGTTAGCTCTGATTAAAAAAACAATTTGTCACTGTAGAAAACACTGCTTCCTAGTGTTTATTGAATAACTCCCTCAAGTTTAGGATGACTTTCTTAAAACTGTGGCTGCAAACATATACTACTTGTTTCTTTTAATACAGTTTATATTATTCTAATCTATAATAACAGATTTAGACATTCCCTTTTGTTGTCTTATCTTACATCTTATCTTGAAACTATTGTTTTAAAGAGAAAAATAATATTTCAACTGTAATATCCAGGTTTTTTATGAAAAGATTAATTGACTTTCCTCTAATCAGCACAGCAAGGTGATTACACCAACAAAACAAATTTAGCAGCATTACAGTTGCTATATATGTCAACTTATTTTATGCAGAAACAACTTGAAAGCATAATTTTATTAATTACCTCTCTTGCAGTTGAAAGTGCTTCAGACATTCTTTTGATGAAGGGACATACCATGAGTGTAGTCTAATTTCTACTCGAATTCTGTGTTTAAGTCCTCATGGAAATGGAACAAAGTGAAGAATCTGCTGATTGTTTTGTTAAAATGAGAGCCAGAAGAGAGATACCCACCAATTCAAAGCGATTAAGGGGCAATGGGCACAAACTGGAATACAGGAAGTTCCACCTGAACATGGGGGGAAACTTCTGTACTTTAAGGGTGACAGAGCACTGGAACAGGCTGCCCAGAGAGGCTGTGGGATCTCCATCTCTAGGGATATTCAAAACCCTCCTGGACATGCCCCTGCGCAAACTACTGTTGGTGAACCTGTTGGCTGGGGGGGACACCAGGTGATCTCCAGAGCTTCCTTCCAACCCCAACCTGATTCTGTGGTTTTGTGATCGCTCTCCGTCTTGAGGATGAATCCTCATGGAGTGAATATGGCCCAGTCCTGATGGAGCCAAGTTATTTGCACCAGCTGAATACCTGTCCCTTAACTCAGTGTGTACCCTACTGCGGAGCCAGAAATGGTGGGTCATACAGGAGGAATTTTCTTTGAAATGGATTTCTAAAACAATGGATTTAACATATGAAAGCCTGGGAATCTGAAATTAAAGTTTTTACATACTTGGCTTTCATTTGTAAGTTGGCAGTGACAGCTTTCATCCTACAGAAAGCATTTTTTATCTCATGAAATTTGAAAATAGCTCTGTGCAGTACTGGCGCCTCTCACTAAGATGGGGCTTTTCATCCGTGACCTACTTTGTTTTCTGCACAATATGCCTAATGAGTAATAATGACTTTGGAAAGGGCAGCAGTAGAGAAGAAGTTGAAGTAATGCCTTAAGATGCTCTCAGTGAAAACATCAAACAGAATATTTTTCATCAGGCTGAATAAAAGAATCTGGTTAAAGCACACATAAGTTTAAGAATTAAACAACGCTCAGCTGATGGGTGAAGACTCTTCGCACAAGGCGGCTATCGCAGCGTGGGGCTGGTGGTCGTGCTGCGACAGCATGACAGCAGCGCTGTCAGGCACGCCGGGGGGGTGTGCAGCACACAAGCATTCCTGCGAGCACCTGCTGGTAGGAATCTGCCACCGCTGATGCGCCTCGGTGGCGAGCGGGACACCCGTGAGTCTCTGCATCTCGCAGCGCTTTGGGCTGGAGAGAGACCTGGAGGGAACGAGGACCAGGGCTGAGCAGGCAGGAGATGGATCTGGGAGCTGCAGAAGATAGGGGTACAACGCTCCACCCTCACTTGCAGAATTACTCAGCCTTTTACCTGCCAGTTACTCATCACTGTACCCCGTTCCCCATCCAATTATGCCCATCTGCTCTGTTGCAGCCCTCCTTTACCTCCACCACCCTCTAGCTGAGAGACAGAGCTCTGTGACACCCACCTCCTTCTTCACTCAGCCGTGGAGCCGGTGCACATCCTGCTTCTCCAGCCCTCATCAAGTCCCTGCATCTCCTTCCTTTGTCAAGCCTCCAGTCCACAAGCCATCCCCCTCCTGCTCACAGAGGGTAAAGGTCTGTCCTTTCTCACTCTCCCTGCCTTATTTGTCCTCCAGCATCCTTGACAATATTTAGCTTCATTACAGCAACCTTGGCTAGACAAAAAAGGTAAAATTTTACTTTATTATTAATGCTGTTAACATTCTCCTTGTCTTTTTAGACTGAAGTAGTTTTATTTTGCTGAAATGGAAAAAAATATTTCTTCTTGGGCAACTGAAAATTTTTGTTAAATTGCAAAGGTGATTTATCTTGCTCTCATCAGGTGAGCTGAGAATTCTCTTGTCTGTGAGAGTATTCCTTGTGAAACTGTGAAGAAGGAAAAGGTTTTTGTATATCAAAAAACTCCATGCAAGTCTCCATTTAAAAAAATCCACGCAAGCCACAATGTTGCATCATTTTTCTTTCTTTCTGTCAGCAGATGCCTATGAGTTTTCACACCAGGCCAATTTTGAATTGTATTTTGCTGCTTTGCCTGTTGAGTGTCATCAGAAACCTGGAGAGATTTTGTGAAGAGCACAGAATGCCTCCATACACATGAAGCAGCAAATAAAGCAGGCCAAATACCAGGCAGCTGAGAGAAGAGATAAGCTGAAAAAGGAAGATGAATTGCAAGTTTGCTGTTAGCAGGCAAGGAGAGGACATGGACTTGTCAGCTTCAGCTTCACCCTGCTTTCAGAAAGAGCTCCTTACTTCAGGCACAGCTCAAGGTGAAGGCTGGTCTAGAGGACTCAATGCACAGGTGATTAGCAGCTCTGCACCTGAGAGCAAATTCAATTCCATACCAATTAGTCTAAACAGAAAGTCATGTGAAACAGAGAACAACAGGTGATTTCCCTCACAATACATCTAGCAGCACTAAGGGGTATTAAGATACTGATATTCTCAATGTTCATAGTAGCTGCAAGGTCCCTTTATAATACTGACATAATCTCAAGGGGTGTTTGTTTAAGTGAAACCCACATCCAGTGTTTTAAGCAGGTCATGTTCAAAGCCTAGTCAATATTTGAAAAATCTGTGCAAGATAAAGAGGCAATGAGAAAAATTAGCATGTGAGCCCACTAGAGCTTTCCCTCCCAACTGCACTTTACATGGGGAAAATGAGGACAGTACACAATGAGTTGGTATTTGTGTCTGAAACACTCAATGCTTTCTCTGATTTTCCGTAGGAAAAAAAAAGAAAGAATACAGAAACTTTTTTTATGAGCTCTAACTAGATTGTCCTTTTTTTTCTAAATGGGGAAATGGAAATGTTGATTTCTCGTTGTAATTTTGCTCGAAAAATAAGAGCTAAAAGTGGGTTTTATTTAACCTAATTCCCAATCTTTTACTGTACATCCTAAATACAGTGT
This sequence comes from Tapera naevia, assembly GCA_033556795.1. Classification (NCBI taxonomy): domain Eukaryota; kingdom Metazoa; phylum Chordata; class Aves; order Cuculiformes; family Neomorphidae; genus Tapera; species Tapera naevia. The sequence goes on from JAUMJJ010000029.1 coordinate 21,135,259, forward strand.
GTCATTTGATTTGGAAAAGCTGGCTTCCAGATGCATGCACCACAAAATACAGACAAAATACAGGAGAAAACTTTCAGACCAATAGCTAAAACTGTTTCTTCATTTACAAAAAACTGAAATGGAAGAATAATATAAGTGATGTGGGGGATGGCAGGGCAGGGAAGGAAGGGAAGAGAGGAAGGACAGCTCATGTCAGCTCAGACCAGTGACATTTAGCCATAGTTCCCCTTATGTTCCTCTTTGGCCAGTGGACTTCCAGAGAGCAGCTCAGAGCAGATGCTTTGAGTCATTTTTTGGCAGAGCCTCTGGATGATTTACATTGGTATTCCAGTTCAAACCAGGAGTGCACTTTAGGAGGGACTATGCTGATCAATTGTTCCCACTTACAACACTGGTTTTCACAGTAGAGAAGCTCTTGGCTTCCTTCCAGGTGAAACCAAACCGGACAAGGCACTTCAGAAGGGCACCCAAAGTGCTGCAGCTGTGAGTGCCTGCATGCTTGGCATGTAGGTCTGACCAGACTGGACCCAGATCAAAGTGTGTAACGTGGAGGTATGGGCATCAACACTGACTGTTTTGCTCTGTAGGTGGGTCCACCACTACTTTTTACTGCAGACACAGCTTCTGCCTCTAGACGTACAGAGAGTCTAAGTAACATTTAGCCTCAAGCAGTTGAGTTCAGCACCCCAAACCAGCTGGTGTAAGTATCCCTCCATGCAACTTACTGCTGCAGCTGCTTTAAAAGCCAACACCATCCCTCCAGTGCGTACCAGGATGTTCTCAGAAGGACATGCTGCTCCAGGGATTCGTCCCAGCACGCAAGCTGAGACTGCGTGTGAGCTCCACCACATTCAAGAGGTGCATCAGCAGTCACCTTGGTCACCACTCAAGCCTTGATTTGATGTACAATCACAACTTCAGGCTGTCTTTAATTCCCCTGAGTCATCCAGGTGCAAGACTCTTCCTGAGAGACAGCAACCAAGGGCCTTGGTCTGAAGCAGATTCATGATTTTCAGAGCAGCTGATGGAGAGGAAGATGGAAAGGAAGCAAGATACCAAGTGGAAAGGCAGCATAGTTATTACCTGGGTGCTTCTTTCAAAGCTACGTGAAATCTGGATTCTGTGAGGCTAAATGACAAAACTCCCACTGATGTTGCTGGGGCCAGAATCTCATCCTTGTGAGTCTGGGATTGTTAGCCTGGAGCTTTTCATCAGTATTTGATTCAAGTAAACCAGTGGACTGAAAACCGAAATCAGACTGCAGTAGAATTCTACATATCTGTAAGTAGAGAGTTGATAAAATGAACGTAAAAGTCAAAAAAATTTATTTCAGATTTTTCTTTATTTTATTATTTTAAGAATGTAATAGGGATTAGCTACTCATTTCTGTGTTCTGTTGAAATTCTAGGTGTGATACCAACTTTGTACCTGAGTTTAGCCAAGAAAATGAACCAGCCACTATTTGGCATAGTAGTTTTAAGTTAATGATATTGGTTATGTTTCTAAAAATATTTCAGATATGACACATTTTAAGTAGCATTTTGTCCAGTTACACACTTGTGACTCTAAAGACAGAATAATAGAGACACAGATCATTATCTTATATTTTATATTTATTTTAGAGACATGAGGATTTTGTCAAAGCCACAACACAAACAATGCGTTATGGTAAAAACAGGGACAAGGCTGACAGTCTTTACACAAATTTGAGACACATTTCCTTCTTTCAAAAGAAAAACATGGTGTCAGCACAGTTAAATAATTGCACTGTTTTGAAAAGTTCACTGTAGTTTTCCATACGCAAATCCATGCGTGTTCTGTAAGAGAAAAAATGAATGCTAACAAATTGTCTTAGCTGCCCATACTAGTTCCTAGACAACACTGATGTGCTTCAGTTTTACACTTCACTAAGGATAAACAATGTGGCAAAACATTAAAAGCTATGCAAACATGGTTTCAGGATCTCATCAGTGAGATCCTTTTGAAAACAATACTGTTTTCTTACCTAATGCCCTCACAAGAGTAACTTTCTCATTACATTTCTGCCAACTGGAGAATTTCAGTGAAGTGAGAAGAAATAATGAGCAATGTTACAGCAACCAGAGAAAAGAGTATATGAGAAATGCAAAGTATTCCCTGCTACTCCCGCTGCATAAATATACATCTTCCAGGGAGGTGAGAGAAAAGGTGACAAAGATATTGCTCTGCACACATCTACCCTGGCCCCACAGCCAAGATGTAAAAACTTGTTTGTACATATAGCTGCCTATTTCTTGTAAGACAGTCTGGGATGGTGTTGTTAATGTCATGCCTCTTCACTGTTTGTTAAATGAAAGAGAGGAACTGAAGACAATAAGAATTCTTTGGCCTCATGAAAACCTGAGTATTTGAGTGGCCTTTCTCCTTCTCTGGAGGTGGTAGTGTTCTGCCAAATATCCTTACCTTTGGAGGACCTATAAACCAGGCCCAAACACCTCAGAGCCACAGAGTGCAAGCAGGGTATCACCTCTTATGCTGTTTTCCCTAGCAGGTAAAACGTTTTTTTTGTGCTTCAAAGAAGTCTACAGATCATTAGGGCTTTCCCATGCCATAGAAAAGGAGTAAATTGGGTACATGCTTAATCAGACGTGAATTTGACACTGTTGAAGCTGTTTAAGGCATCCATACAGTATGAACATTGTTTACCTTTATTGCAAAATTCCTTGATTCTTAGAGTCCTTACTAAATACATGTATTTAGCCTAGCCTTACTAAAAAAGACCTTGGATCTGGAGAAACTTTTTCTGAGTTTTATCCTCAGGCTGAAATGTATTATCTCTGGTAATTTTGACTAAAGAATGGCCCAAGAAACCAATCATATCACAACTTAGCTTGAGTTTTGATCTCTTTGGAGAAGGACTTCTATGAAGAGGATTCTGAAAGGTATGCTAAGCAGTCTCAATTGTCGGGACAGATTCAGCTGCTGCTGCAAGATTTTGGTTTCAAAACTCAGATATTGAAAGAAAGAGGACATTAAAATGGAGTTGAACAGTCAATAAAACCCCAAATTATTTGGGTTTTTTTTGCACTTAGCACATGAAGTTTTTTTCACAATACTTCTTGCAGCCAGTTTGACAGTGTATCAGTGCAGAACTAATGCTGTCAGAGCCAACTACATGTACTGCAGCATACAACAAAGTAAGGCACTACTGTGAGAAAGTTTGCCTCAAGGCTGTATTTATAATAGACATTAAGGCCATAAGACAGAAACAAAAATCTATGAAACAAGCATAAAGAGATGCATTCACACAAGGAAAAAAAATTAAACTGAGGGCAATACTTTTGGTGCAAGCAAGGGAGAATACCAAATACACTGCACTGAATTAAGTTTCTGGTGATCGTTAGGTTTAGCTACTAGTCTGAATTAGCTCCGAAATCTTTCTGTGAATTCATTTTTCTAAAGCCATCTTTCTCTCTTCTCCCCACTGCAGGGAAGAGCTGAGAGCTTCTTGATTTGCTCTTCCCTCCCTTCCCTTTCTCACTCTCCCCCTCAAGTCCATAAGAAAGCAGGCTTCATCACTTTGGCTGCTTGCAGAATGGCTGGTTTATGGTGGTGACACTATGCTTTTCAAGATACAGGGTGAAGTCTCCGCTCCAAGGAGCTGCCAGAGCATGCAGACATGGTGTGGGTAATCACTGGTCAGAGAAGTTAAGGCTTCTCTGTGTGAAGAGGGCAAGGGAGAAAAGGAAATCTCCCAGAGCCCAGATAATAGAGCTGTACATTGGCAGGACAGATGTTTACTGCTTTCCTCCTCTTTCTCTCACATGCACACAAACACACTGATTTAATGGTTGCAGGCAAACACAAGCACAGTCTTTCTCGTAGAACCAAACAGAAAGAAGAGGCTGATTATGCTATATCTATAGCAAAGGGAATACTGAAAGCTGCTGGCAAAATAAATTGCCTTCTTGCATCAAAGTTCCCTTATATTAAAAGTATCCCGCTGTGAAAATTCCTCTGAAAAGAAGGACTGAGATTGGAATTAGCTCTGATAAACTGTAAAGAATTTAGGCTTTTTGGAATTCAGGTGCTGAGGTGGATGGCAGAGTGAGAAGGGTTACATTTGAAAAAAAAAAAGATATCAAGCAAAGAAACTCACTTTCAGTCTAACACATCTCAATTACTGATTCTTTTTATTATTGGACCTTAATTTATTTAAGCTTCTTACTTTGACAAGAAGTTCCTGCACACCAAAAGATTTAGAGCATATAGTACTCCTCTTGCAATGACTTTGTGTTCATTGGTATGTAATATCAGGAACATTCCATGCTCCCTTATCCCTGGGAAATCCACTGGAAAGGAATAATTTTTCAGATGTAACTCTCCACAGCAGAAGTGAGATCAGACTCTATGTATATATTTTGAGGCTGCAGTTAGCGAGCAGAATTAATTGCATTAGTCTTGTAAAGGCCTCATCTTTCCCAACCTTGAATTCACACTTTAATGATGTTTTATGATGTGAAGTCTTCTGATCTGGAATAGCATCATAGTTAAAAAATTCCTCCTATTATCACTTTAACTCTCAGAGAATGACTAGGCACTCAAGAGAGTTTTTTAGGGGGAGAAAAAATTCAAGAAATGATGATAGAAATAAATTATCTGTATGGGGTCATTTTGCCTTCTTGATTAGATTCCTTTAATGATAGAGATTGGGATTCTGTGCTCAAACAAATTCAGGCAACTTAACACTTCCTTAGGAAGCAGAGATGAATATCAAGGGTCAGGATAAACTGTATGGGTTCAAGACATAAACCAGATAAGGATACTGCTTATCCATATCTGGGCCCCGAGCCCTCAGGATTTTTCCTGTGACAGTGAGCAGCAGGCTAACATCCAACTGGTGGGATCCCCCCTTTGCTTGAGCCTCTGCTCAACCCATTGCCTCATCCTGCTTGCAAGCAGACAGCAAAACCACCTGACAAGTCAGATCCATGTTGGTTGCTCCCAGACTTCTGCCTAAGAGGAAGATTACCATACAATAATCCAGCGTTCTCAAATTCCAGTTCTTGGAGGGTAACATGTTCCCAGATCAGACCATTTTTGTGGACTTTTTTTGAGGTTACCCATGTGAGCAGCCCTGTTGGGCTGGATGGATATTAGGCCACAGATCAGTGTAGTACTTTTATAATTCAGCGTGTGTATGGCTTTATGACTGCAAGTGCTTTGTTAAATCAGAGTATCTTTGCAGGGCTCTCACATTCAATGCAAGAGTTCCAGGTGAAGTCCCAGAACTAAAGGCTTTGGTGACAAAGCAGGGCTCCCTGCTTTCCCTGGTGGCCTTGCAGAACTGCTAGATACCTTTTTCTCCAAGCAAAAGGCATGCAGCATTTTCAGCCAGCTGGTAATTTATCCGAAGATGGATGCATGTGCAGCCCTCTGCCCCACACTACGAGGAGGGGAAAGTGCAGGGTAGTCATTCTGCTCACACAGAGCTGACGGATGAAGGAAGATGGCTGTGGAGAACAGGCTGCTACTGCTGCCTCAATATGATGCCAGATCACCTGCAAGCCACCTGGGAAGGAGATACATGCAGACGGGTGTCCCAGTAAGCTCCTGTCCTCATGGCTGCCCCATGCTGTGTGCTGTTTAGCAGGTCTCGTCAGCCTTCTGTAGGTTGAAGATGGGGGGATGTCCTTACCCTTTTGCTTGTTAGCTGCTAATTTGCTTCTGTAAAGGAAAGTTTCAGACTTGGGCTGTGGTAAACACAAATCCCATTTTGCTGGACATTATGATTTAAGATCAAAGATACTCAGAGCATAGAAGGACAGATGGTCAGGGATGCAGTGAAACAGGGACAATGGCAGGGAGCAAGGAGGAGAATGCAAGTGCAGCTTGGGCAAAAGCAAAGAGAAAAAGCATGGCAAGCTGTTGCCATCCAGGGCTGCAGAGCTCCCACCACTTGCAGAGCCAGCAAGGAGAAGAGTGTATTTCACAACTGTGAAAAACCACAAGTCCTTTCTGTCTGGAAATATCAGTCTATCTCATGTCTGCAGCACAGAGATTGTCTTCAGAGAGATATCTCAGCATCTCACAGTATCAAGACTAATTTAGTTGGGGTTTTTTGCTTTTAATGGATTATTGTAGCAGTTAAGAGCATCATCTGAGCTCAAAACTGTCTGGAAACAGAGGAAAAAAACAAGCAAAACTCCAGCGGCATTTTATGCTGTATCTGCAAGCAAAGTCTTCCAAGGAAAATGAAGACGTGCGGAAAGCTCATCTCACTATTGACAATGGAGGCCTCTGAGGCATTTCAGGTGCTTTACAGCTTTCAGTTAACTCAAACAGGCAAAGTTAACAATAAAACCATGGCATGGAAATGTTAGAAGTGCCAGATTGCACAGAAAAATGAACAGAAATTAACACAGCATGGCATATGTGGATATCACATTAGGTTGCTATTCCTGATGCAGTCCTTGTTCTACCCAGATGAAGAAAAGACACAAACATGCCTTGAAACTGTGAACTGGAGAGGTGAAATTTATTCATGATTTAATTGCTTGTATCAATCTTCATAAAGATGTCCGATGAGCCTGGACCATGTTGTTAAAAACAATTCAAGATACCAAAGGTGTCAATGACAGTGCTGCTGCTCAGAGGTAGCAATGAGAGCAAAGCTGGAGTTCCTCAGGTTCTGGCTGAAGTTGGGCTCCCGTGTGGCAGCACCATGCAGGTTGGAGTGCGACTTCATAGCAAGCCAGGGGTGAGACACCAGCACACATTGCTGCACCCCTCCAACTGCTTCTGTCACAGGGCCAGTGATGAAGAAGTAATGTATCTTGCAGCTCAGGCTGTGCTATTTCTCAGGAAAAGCAGTGAAGGTGGTGATTTTGTAAACATGCAGCTTATAATCCACAGGATCACCAAGGACAGGGAAGACTTTCCTCTCCGTTGGCACCTGCCCTCTCTGTTGACTTGTTAGGGTGCTTGCATAGTTTAGGGGTGATTCACTAGGCAATAAATGAAAGCAGTGAAATAGGTGCTTCCAAGAGGGGAATCGAACTCTTCCCCAAGAGACAATACATTCAGTTTGGGAAGGAGGAATAGGGGTATAAAACAGTTCCTGCCTTTATTTATGAGACGAGTTAGCTGAAAAAGGGTACAGATCTTTTATGGAACCAGGCAAAATCAGCTCGAGAAAGAGAGAATATTTTTTCAGGCACAGGCAGCAGATTTGGAAATTGAATGCAAACCTGGAAGAAGTAACAGCAAACTTGCTCTAGAACAGCGTTCTCCATACTTTCGGATGAGCTGCATATGAAATTGTACATTTCCTTTCCTGCCTACCTAGAAACAATCCTAGAGAACCCTGAAGGAACATCTTGCTCCCTGTCCAGGGACAACAGTTGTAGAGTATTTGATGAAGTTCATAGAATCATAGAATGCCAGGCTGGAAGGGACCTCAGGGATCATCATCCAACCTTTTAGTTGATATATAATTCAAACAAGCTGGCCCAGAACCCTGCCAAGCTGAGCTTTAAAAGTGTCCAGTTAGAGGAATCTACCACTTTCTTGGGGAGATTCTTCTAATGTTCGACTGTTCTCATGGTGAAAAAACTTATTGTGGAATCCAATTGGAATCTCCCCAGGAGCAACTTATACCCATTATCCCATGTCTTTTCCATGTGACTTCTTGTAAAAAGAGAGTCTCCATACTCTTGGTAGACAGCCTTTATATACTGTGACAAGGTAATAAGATCTCCCCTAAGCCTTCTGCTCTCAAGGCTGAACAAATCCAGTTCTCTCAGCTTTACTTCGCATAGCAGGTTTAAAAAAGTACTTGCCTGTCCTGCTAAGAAAACAAATGTCTATGGGGTTGCTCATCCAAATAAGAGCTCTCAGCTCTAGACAGAGCTTTGCTTAGAGACATCAGGATACCAGCCACCTAGGTAACACGGGAAAGTATGTGTAAAAAAAATGTTAGGAACTAATATAGAGACTTAAAAACCTAAGATAAGGGTCCTGTGGATATTAACACTTATGAAATCCACTGCTGTGGATACAGTAAGTATAGATTATTATCTTTTTAATTGTCTGGGAAAAGCACATAGTTATTCTAACCTATTTTATTCATTCCCTTGAAATAATTTTACTAGTGAATATTGAAGTCCAGAAGACTTGTGTTCATGTCAAGTTCATTATCAGTTGATGTGTCTGATAGATTGTTTAACAATTTAATGGCATGAGTTCAAGTGGCTTGCAGCGAAGCAGAGGTTCGGACATGAAACCTGCAGTCTGTATCACATTAACCCAGAGGATGGTGGAAATGCAGTAAGAATAAAGCACCAAGAAAAACAAGGTAGACTCAAACACTGATCTATATTTTATGTAGTAGAATTAGAGGTTGTTGCCAGCAAAACACACACAACCACAAGCGGATGGTTTATTTAAGAGAAAATTGAAGATCGAAATGCCTACAGTGTCAGAAATTTGTATCAAATAAAGTGGAATAATTAAACTTATAAAGCAAAAGATAAGTACAGTCCAGGGAAAATATGATTTAGGGTCAAAGGAAGCAGGGACAACAGACCAGGTGCAACTGGAGATGGAAACTAATGCTTGTAAGGAGAGATTTGTTTGGAGAAATTCTCCAGCCTCCTGGCACATACAGCAATGGACAAGGCTTCTCCTGGAGAGGATCTCTTCAGAGGGCATTAGGCTTTCTCCTCTATCCAAAGGCTCATCAGCCTTATTGGGGAAGGCTAAGGACAGGGTGCTGGTCTGCCTGACTTCAGCCCCTCCTATCTGAAGGGAGATCCAAAGTTTCATGTGGCCATGGAAATTGAACACTGTCAGTGAATTTGGTGAGCATCCTGTCTTTGAGAACTTGGCAGGAGGTGGGATATGGCAGATATGGTGTTGAAAACAGTAACTCCAGGGAGTACAAATTTAGAGATAGAAGGGAACAGCATAAGATGGCTGGTATATTCATCCACCATGGAACCCTCTAGCACAGCCATGTGGGACTGGGTTGTCCTCATGGTGCTCAGAGCAGGACCTAGAAAGCAGGACAAGTTCCACCCCAGCCAGGAGCAGGGCAGCCAGGTGACACCAGGACAGCCCTAGCCCAGACACTGGACACCTTCCTGGGGTTGAGGGTGGGCCAAGGTTAGGATAGGATGTGGCCCCTGCTCAGCAGGACTGTAGGGAACTGAGGCATTCCTCCATGAGCTGATTGCCCTGGGAGGCTGAAATGGGGTCCTGGGCTGTGACCAGAAAGGGCTGAGGGTGCCCTCAAGAGCCTGGTAAAACATGTTCTGAGATACCTCTTTCAGTGGAGCACCTAAGTGACTCTTTTTCTTCTTCCCATGTAACATCATGCTGCTGCACAGAACATCATGCTGGAGAAGATGCAGTCTAGCCAAATATTTTTTGCTCTTTATTTGGCATGGGAGCAGGTGGGTTGCACAAAATCTGGAGGAGAACTCAGGATTCCTGGTCTGTCTTCTCCTCAGGAGAAGTGGCCAGTGGCCAGTGCCACTGTTCCAGGCGCACCAGCACGAGTCAGAAGCCTGTTTCTGTTTTCAGACCTTTAAAATCCTTAAAACAGTATTCATTTCTTGTGAGTTTCCCAATAAGATGAAATACCAAGGACAAGTCAAACAGCAAAGCATGAACTATTTTATTTCTCCCCACTTTCTATTACTAAAAGAGCATGAGAAGCACTTGAGGGCAGTTTGCGGAGTGCATCTACCATCCAATATGACAAGTAGGTTAATTGGAATGAAGGAAAATGTGACCCTTGACTACAACTGCCCCTTAAGGGTATTGAGTTTAATGTTGTTGTTATTGTGTTCTGCAACATCATGAGGCAAAACACAGTGATGGGCTCGTCTCAGCACAGGAGCTGTTCTTAACAAATGGAGCTGCACTGAGTGACTTGGATTAAATTTGACTAAATCTTGCCCCAGGAAATCTTTCCCTAGAAAATCCTGTAGCACTCACAAATATTTTAGGAGTGACAATACTGGGTGTCCAGCTCAGCGGAAAAGCACAGAAGCTATAAGGGAGCAATATGATATGCATCTTGCAGGCAGGAGAATGTGCAGATCACCTGCCATTTCTGTTGCTGGCTGTGCGTGCAAAGGAATCAGCTCTGTGACTTTCTGTGAATGTTGAGGGGGGAAAGTAGTCATCTTTTTTATTTTTTTTTTCAAAGGGGAAGAAGGCATTGAAAGAAAATGCGTGCAAATTAATGTTAAAGAATGGTGATTTTTTAGCCTAATTCACTCGAATGTTCTGCTCTACTGAATGCAAGACAGTCTCTATGGAAATTCAGACAGTAAGAGTTGGGGCTACACACATTCAAATTTGAGTTGGCCTCATTACCGTTCCCTGTTAAAAGCTGTTACTAACATGACTAGAGCTTATTCTTGTAAATTGGCCCTTCGGTTTCTATCAGACTGCTCCATGGAATCAGGTTTTGAAGAAGGAAATGAGTTGCACTCACAGCACTGGGGTTCCCTTCATGCCTAACTGGGAAGCAAGTGGAGATGCCAGAAAGCAGAGAGAAGATTTTTCTCCCTTGCTGATGTTCCTACAGTTTGATGCCTCCTTCCTTCCCCTCTTGCCTCCGCGTAGCACCAAGCAGAGGAAGACTGCTCTTGTAGAGGAGGATTGTGGGTGATGGGATTCCCAGTGCTGTTGCCCCAAGACCTGAGCAAGACCCACTTGCTCTTGTCACTGAGGCCTGTTCTTGGCTGTGCACTGAAGACTGCTGGAAACCAGGTCCCAGCTCTGGCAGGAGCTCCTGCCTGAAACTGCCTTTCTGAGGTGAAGGGTCTGGGATAAGGCACAGCTGTGAACAGAAAGGCCACGTGCAAGGTTGTGATATTCCTTGGAAGAGCCTGAACTGTGGAAAATTATAGGAAAGGCAGCATTAACAGAAGGGAGAAAAATACTGTCTGAGGAGATCCTGAAATCAGCTGGAATGTCTATACCAGCTAGATCTGGATGTGCAAGCAGAATACTTTTTCTAGGCAAAGGCTATTTTGAGTTGGGGGACGTGAACAGTAGTAGGATATAAAAGCAAAGAAATAAGGTCTCAAGAGTAAGCTGTGGGAAAAGCTGAAATATGTTTGTAAATAGAAATCAGTCTACCTTACCGATGATTTTCTATGTCGTATCTGCTACAGCAATCTAACTGAAAGTGGAAAAAAAGCTTGCTCACCTCTGCACGAGAGGTACCAAGACAAAAAAGCAGAAAGAAATTCTTTCCGAAATAAGAATACCGATGAACACCTGAGAGCTGGACTTAAAAAGGGAAATGTTGCCCTTGTTCCCACTCCTTGTCACAAAACAAGATTGATCCAAACTACAAGTTTTATAGATGCAGTTGTAAACGTGTCACTGGCTTCACTGGGAGCAGGATTCGTACCCTGCCTTGGACTATCTGAACAATAAGTGATAAACCTATATGTGTTCCTTAAACTCAAATCTGTTGTTTGGCAGCAAAGGAAGGTTTAGAAAGTCTTTGAAAGGTGAATAATTAAATGAGATGAAATTATTTTTCGAACTGTTGTAGAGGTTGGCTTGTGACCTGGTGAATGGTGTTTTGAATATTTGGAATTATCTGAATGTTTTTTACATCCTTCTTGAGTTTCTTTGGGACTCTTAAACCATTTTGATGAAAAATACAATTGCAGGGGAATTTTAGCAAAAACACCAAGGGCACTGAGGCTCTTACCACCTCTTGAAACCTCACCTGAGACACCTGCCTTACATCACTGTAAGCCTTAGGGAAACAGAGCAGCGGTGGGTAGTTTTGACACCTCCATGGAGAATAATGAGCTTAAAAGCACAGTCTGATAAGCTGTTCCTGGGGCTGGTGTGGTTTACCTGTTCTGCCCTGCTGCAGCTGTTTGTTGCTCCTTTACTCTCCTGGCCACTGGCCATCCCTGAGGCATGCCACCTCAGCTCTGCTCTTTGGGCTTCACCTGGTCATTCTCCCTGACTGATCTATCGAACGATCCCTTTTGCCTTTATCAAAACCAAAACAAACAAATCCCAAACCCCTCTATAACAGGGGTGGGCTTTTGAAGCTAAGGGTTAAAGACATCGGAGGAATGATTAAATCAGAAGAACTAATTTTGCAGCAATATCAGATGATGACTAGAGTGAAATAATGGCTGAACTCAGATCAACAGTAATTCACTCAGCTTGTCTGTCTGGATTCTTACAGATTGTAGATACTACTAGTGAACTAGTTCTTGAACCAGTTTCTGCACGTGCTTAGCATTGGTTTGCAAATACATCTTGGGGGGCTTTCCTACCTCGCTGTTCCAAGAACTTTTTTGGTTTGATATTTGCAGCATAGAGAGTGACTGGAAGAAAACAGCACAAAATGCACTGACTTTTTGCTGGTACATGGAGAAAGTAGAAAGGAAATAAATATTATTTTTCTTAGACAGACCTGAAAGTAATAGCATTGTACAGATAAAGAAATATGTGGAAACACATTAGCATTGTGATATTCCAGCTGGGACATGGAAATAACTTGTCATGTTGGTGCTCATTTTCAGACAACAGAAATGAAATCATGTCTCCAGCGTGGAAAGGTCAGCCAATAAGATCTTGCTAAATTCATCAAACTGTGCTCCCCACTGAGTAGCTATCATTGGCGTGCACTAAAGTAACATAGGGGTTGATGGTGTTTTCACCCAAGGAGCACAATATGGCCAGAATAGAAGCTGAAAAAAAATGCATTGATCTTTTCATTTCCTGTGTACTGAGAAGTAGGATTCCCTAGATGAAATTTAGCACATATCTCTCTCCTCCTCGATCTTTTATCTGGCAAAGAACTCTTAATGGCTTTAGAGAGAAGCCACTATTCCTGCCAGCATCACCTGGCAGTAACAAAACACAAGAAAGTTCTCCAAGATTTCAGTTTAACATTTTTATTAAGCAATAAAATGCAAGCCCAAACTGACTCTTCTCCTGAAACCAAGAAGAAAAAAAGTCATTCTGTACAAAATTGTGTTAGGAAATCCTCACACATTTTGAAACTGGTTCAAAGCTACAACCATAATTGTCAGGGTATCCACAGATTAGATGACATTTACAACAGTTTTTAATTAAATTTACTTAATTTAGATATTTATCAGCCAGAATCCATTGGCACACTTTCTTCCAGCTTTTTTAAAGGTTAAATGAGCAATATGTGTAATGAGGTCTTTAAGGGAATACAAATTGTGTCAGCCTCGAATTATCCCGAAAGCCAGTACTCTGCTGGAGGATTTATAGAGTGCTGGTGGAGAGGAAGGTGCCTTCTGCTCACTCTGCTGACACCAGAGTGCAGTGTCTGACCTTCGCACTCGCCGTTCCTGCCCAGGTCGGAGTCTGTGGTGTGATCACAGCACAGAGTTGTCTGGCACCGGGATGATAATTTGTTCACAGCTCCTGTCTCTCACTAAAGCTGCTCGTGCTATGCTTTCAGGGGTCTTGAAGATGCTGTGAGGTAGTGGCGGAGGAAGACTTTGTCAAAGACTCCTCAGAAGGCACTGAACTGGGACAAAACCTTCTGAAGCGTGGTGGAGTGGCAGTAAGGAAGAATAGTGCAAGCCTAGCTGCTTGATGGGATCCTTCATATCTCTGAAATAGCTGCACTTCTTTGCTGAAGTCAGTTTGCGGGGGAGAGGGGGAGGGAAAGGGAGAGGGGAGCAAGGAAAGGAACAAGGAACGTGCTCTTTTCATCCCTAAGCTGAACACTTATCATTTTGTTCCTTTACATCGTGAGCGTACTCTGCATACGCATCTACTGTGCCATTCACCATGGCACTACTGCACCTTTTAAAAATATATGGTGGAACGTGTCTTGGAAAGAACATTATCACACGCCAGCACAAAGCAGAATGAAATGCACTACTCTGAAAAGGGCAATTACAGCAAAACTACATATGAGAGTTGCAGATGGGTGCAATATGTAGTTGAATGACTAACAAGGAAACACAGTAGATGGCCTCCTAACAGCACATGGACCATATGGTATAGCAAAACTTGGGGAATCATTCTCATCAACGTGGCACTTTTATAAACGCCAAGGTAAAAAAACACAGAAGTTCTTTTGAAAATCCTGCTGACTGTCTCACCTCAAGCTGAGAGATTCGCTTAAAGCTAACCTTATGGGTTCAGATATTACGGTGCTGAATATGGCGAGAATAAGATAGGACAGAACAGAAGACTCCAGTGAAGGTCCACATAGCACAGTAGAACTTTGCTAAATTCAGTGCCATTGAGTTCGCTAAATCCAGCATCAGAACTGATTCGATGTTTGTCGAGTTAGTTTTATTTTTTCACGCAATTTGGTGATAAGTTGCATCTAATAACATGGAATACTTAATTGCCCTACGTGCTAGAAATAATCAGCCCTGATTCTTTCTGTCCAACTGTGTATTGCAGTTGTGCAGGAATGACCTCCACCATAGATAACTTATGTGTTAAAACGTACCAGTTGTTGAAAAGAAATACTCAGATAATCTATGCTGCCAGATACTAGGAAAGATGGACAAGGGGGAATTAGTGTCAAAGAATGACTGGGGAAAAGGGGTTCAGCGGTAAACTTCCTTTTGCATTACCCATCTACAGGTAAAATCAGCATTGTTACTATTTCTCTGAGAGTCTCAGAACTGGTTTTTCATCTGGGTCCTCCAGCACAAAAAATCTAAAGTAATACTAAGTTACCAGTCTGTTTTAGATGCCTCCACTTGGGCATGAAAACTAATTACTTTTGGTCCTGACCACATGCCTGCCACAGTCTTCAAGTGTTGCTGTCTGATGGCAGAGTTCTCAGGTTGTATTGGTAGCTTCTTGTCAAAAGCTGTGGCTAAAAGATAAAAAACATATCCTTGGGATGCGTTCAGCAATGGTACCAAGATTTAGTCTTTGCTCAGTTTGTCATTTGCCTTTGACAGTGTCACAACCACTATTCTGAATTCTGAGGTCCTGAGCTCATTGTGCTTGTCTCATTTGATCCTGATTCTCTTAAACAATCTGACAAGACACTGGGAAATGGAAACACGACATTTATTATTCTGCAGAATGAAGGATTTTATGTTCTAGCATATTTTTGGCAAAATGCAGTAAGAGTCACATTTAAGGATATAGCAGACAGTTCTCAAGCAATATGCTAACTTATTTCTTTCTGTCCAAACCGTAAGCTATATGACAGCTGCCTTCCTAATGAGAAAAATGCGGTAATCATTACTTGTATGTAGTGGTTGGCAACAGTTGTTTGAATTTCTGGTAAGCATAACTCTCTGATCTGTTTTTCTGGTGGTAGTTTACATACAGTTTCTAAAGTTTGCATTGTTAGTCATACTTATATTTAGAACTTTCATTAGTGATGACTCAAGACAAGCAGAAAAAAAATAAGAGAAAAGATATGACTGTAAAACTCAGTAGTGGTGAAAAAAAATGGTATCCTGAATTTCACTCTGTGACAGTGTGCATCTTGAATTCAAATTTGAGTTAATTTAAGCAGTCAAAAATGTTTCTAAAATAATTGACAGCACAGAGAAACTAATTCATAAGCTGATTTTTATACACTGATTTTTGTTTTAATTGCTGTATGTGTTTTCTCTCCCTGATTAAAAATGAACTAAGGTAGCTTAAGGTAAATGTATTCCGTTATTTACTTTAAATAAAGAGCTCTGATTTCATTTGCCAGGTAGAAGGGGCAGGTGGGATTTTGGCTCCACTTTTAATTAGAGAAGGGACAGTAAGTCAAGTCAGGTTTTGCTGAATTGGTTTGGGTTTGTTTTTTTTAGTATACTGTGCTCGCACATAGAATGTTCCTTGCAGTAGCCTTCTCATGTTGCCACAGGAAGACCAGGAAGCTTCATGCCAACTGGGGTCTTTGCCATTGCAGTCCTAAATAACACAGCATCGTTCAATTTGAATAAGCCAATGCTTATGATTTCTATAGGGAAGGTAAAGTAGCTGCAGGCGGCATGGCATGGCCGGGTTTGGTTGACCTGACTCCTAATTCGTTAAGTGAAATCCAGCACCCTTTCCAGAAAACTGACTGTGCTTATTGTTGCCTTCCCTTGCCTGACTAGAATAGCACCCTGGTCGTCTGGTGTGATGGTCTCACTGCAGTCGCACCACTTGCCTGTCAAGAGCTGTGACCCTGCACAAATAAACAAAAGACAGGTAGTTTAAGAAAAGGCTGCAAAGATCTCTTTTACAGCCTCACAATCTTTACGTAGCCACCTGGATCTTTCATCTTCTGTGGTATTTTGTAGTAATAAAGTATAGAGAGTAGGTTTTTGTCCAGAAACAAACCAGCTTTGAAGGGAAAAAAATTACTGTGAAAAGGCAAAGCAAGGATACTGTGTTTTCTTCATCTGTATTTTAGGAGCGTTATGGATGAATTGTGGTTAGCATGTGGATTATGTAAGATATCAGCCTAATTCTGCCTTCATCTTTATTCCTGCACTGCCCTTTGACTTACTCAGTGAAGGTGAAAATGCAAAGTTTCAGTCAGTTTCCTAAAAAAGGGGTTCCACAATTTCTGCATTATTTCAAGGGTGAGATGTTACCCAGAATTAATTCAGTCAGATGGATGCCACAAGGTCACCCTAGACATATTTCACAAGAAAAGATTAATTTATAGTTGGTGTAAATTAGTACAGCCTCAGTGAAGTCAATTGAATTACTCTTGCCCTGTTCAGGTCTTGTAGTCAGATTGCCTCTGGAATATGAAGTATATCTTGTCTACTATCAGTGGAGAATCTAATTTACTCTTTCTAGGTGATAAAGAAGAGGGACCAAACACTCCTTGCAAAAGGTAAGAAAAAGGAATATGCATTCTAGAGGAACACTGAGGAATATTTAAATGAAAAAAATCCTGCAGAAAATGTCATGATGTAAGGAAAAAATGCCTCTACTCAGAGAACTGATACCCCAGAAGCAGATAAGAGGGGCTGGAGGTGGTGGTCAGCAGTAGGGTAGCAATATCTGGCACTAGGCTGCACTCAAAGAGAAAAGATAGAACAGGGTCAATTGAATTATTGTCTCTGGAAAAAGAACTTCCAAGAGTGGGAAGAAGGAGCTCAGTTGAGCTGGTGCAAAACAGCACAAGATCTAGTTGCTTTTTTCTGACCCAGGGAAGTATTTTTAGAAGGACAGCCTCATTGGTGAATCAGTGATTTGTTCACACAGCTAGTTCAGTTTTCAACCGCTCTTCTCATAGCTGAGGACATTGAGTAGACTTTGTGTGAGGAAACTATCCTCTGCAGGTAAGTTACTTTACAGAAATTTCTCTGTATCATATATATCAAAGCACCTGGAGACAGGAGTAGGCATTATCTATCTACCCATCAGTAAATCTGGCATTAGAGGGGGACCAAAATGATGGATATATATGGGCACACAAATTCAAATACACGTAGATAGTGCATAGCTGGAAAACCCCAGCTTTGGTTCTATTTTGCTATTCTAAAAGAAAAAATGATCATTCTGGTGCACATGAGTATACTTTCCACAATATTTTCCTGATCAGGTCAGTTTTCCCGAGTGTTAGGCTTTAGTGTAGTATCAGAGTTATTCACCAAGTGCTCTTTGGGCAGTGTGGTAGTATCAAAGAAGGAAAATATTTTCTCTCACACTGAAAAAAAGCCAATGATGTCTAGAGATTATTAATTAATTCTGATTTTTATGTGCTTATTTGCCTGAGACAGATGAGTGGAAAATGAAATAGCTCCTCATTATAATTTAGCATGTAACTGCAGAAAAAAAAAAAAAAAAGGAGCATTTGCCTGTTTTTGGAAAAGGCTTTAAGACTATCACAGTGTGCTGCTTTTGCCAGAAAAGTGTACACAAAATAAAAAAGCAAAGAGAAGAATATGGTAGAACTTATTTCCTAACATCTAACCCATCTGCAGGAAACACAGAGTGGGCCAAGATGGTGCTCTGTTTTTTTCATGAAGACAAATCTTCCTATTGAGAATTAGATCCAAATGCCTGTGTTTTGTTATGATACATTGGCATTTAACAAAGGAAGGAATTGTGTAAAATCTGCTCCCAAAGAAATTATTCCGAACAGAAATTTAATGCAAATTTCAAAACTGTCTCAGAATGCTTATGGTCAGAACTATTTATTTCTTGTTAAACCGCTGTAGGGTGTTGCCAATGTTTTATGAATTTCAGATTTTGATTTTGAGATCCAAGCACTGACTAATAAAATAGATAACAGCTGCCCATGTAAGTATGCAGACTACCATTACCATTCATTTATTTCTTCAAGGTGGAAGTATATTCCCAGTAAGTTTCAAAAATCTCTTTAAAATACAGTTCTAAAGAGAAAAAATTACTTTCATGCTGCTATTTTGGGGTTTCTGCCATCACAATGACAACTACCTCAAATCTGCTCTGTCTACTGGCAGAAGAACAAGGTTTCTAACTGCCAGTCTGGAGAGGTAGGAAGCTGGTGGCCGTGGGAGATTGCCTGGGTCATCCCTGAGGTCAGTGGCACATGTGACAGCTCTAAAATGTAATTCTACCCAGCATAAAGCAAGAAGATAAATTTCTCAGTTCATTTTTTAGCAGCTTCTATGATTCTTGTCCTCATATTTCTGTTTTATGCTGTTTCCATGCAACATAGGATTCAACAACCTAGAAAGATGTTGCTATTGAAATGCTGTTCCCTTTTTTGGCAAAGCCACCAGGTCAAGGTCCTTTGCTCAGCTAGCAGTGACTGACTATGTTTTTAACAGACATTAAGGAGTTCCTTCAAAAGAAGGATCTCCTGCTGAGCTGCTTCTCATTTAGTGTTTTTTTTTTAAAAAAGGTTTTTCATGTTTACCTCTATTTCCAAGTCACATTATCTGGTTTAACCACACTCCAGATGCCAAAATGTCACCTTGCACTGTTCTGTTAAAAAAAGAGGGTGAAAAAACAAACCTGCCCTCTATGGAGAGTGTCTAAGTGTAACCTTCTCAATAAAGGGGAGAAGACCCCCATCAAATTAAATTCTGCAAAATGCCAGTAGTGTTACCCCTGCTAAACTTACATGGTCCATTTAGTTTCCAACTGACCAGATTGCCTCGGAGTACATGCCAATATATGTCAGGATACCAAAAACAGGCTTAAAAAATGGAAGACTAAAGTGCCCCTCAGAAAAAAATAGTGGCATAAAAATAGTCTCCCAAGAGAGAGAAAGACACATCATGCCTCAAGAGATATTAAATGTTTAAAGAGGTTATACCAATCTGTGCAGGTTCTAGAGTGCATCCAATGCTGCCTGATCCTCCCGGGGATGCCTCTATGATGGGAGATTTTACCTTTTTTTTTTTAAAAAAAAGAAGATATTAAAATCTGACTTGGCTACAAAGTCAAAGCACGGGATGACTTGGCCTGACTCCTACCCCTTGTGTGTTCCCCATGGCCCTGATGTGCAACCCCCACTCGCAGCACTGCTCTGGATGCTGGGTGACAGGTGGGATGGTGGCATGGTCTGGAGGGGTGGCAGCAGCCAGGGCCCCCATGCGGAGCTACAGAAGTGATGTGCTGCCTCTGAGGACTCTGCGTGCCAGACATCTCAGTGGATAGGTGCTCCCTAACAGTGTCTTTGCACTGTATATCACCCCGTGACTTGACTCAATGTAGAAACGCGAGCCCCTCTCCTGCCATCGAGTATGAATTAGTAGTGCAGTGCGGGAGGGAAGAGCGAGGGCTGGGCACTGCAACCACCATGAAGGCATGCACAAACCTCGTCCTTCCTTTTCCCAGACTGATTCTAGCACATCCCTTCAACTGGGAAATAGTGGGGTGGGAGACCCAGAAAAAATGCTACTGGGCACCTTTACAGAAGCCCTATGGCTGCTTTCCATTAACCACATCAGATATAAGGCAGCAAGCAAGGGGATGAGAAATTGGGACTTCTTATACGTTAGCTAGATCCAGCATGTAGTTACCCTGTGTTGCAATTAGCCTTTCTCTTTAAAATCCTTCCAGACTCTGCTGGGACAGAAGGCAAGCCACTGTGCTGCAGCACGCAGCTGCTAGGGTGGTTTTGGAACGTATCATGTCCCAGACACTTGGTCTGTGGGAAACTCCCTTAAAAATCATGTGTTTTTAAAACAACAGAGCAGAGATTTAAAAGCATGAAAAAGTCTCTACTGTCATTGCTCACGCACTGCCACAGCCCTACTTGGTGCGGTTAGGACGGTGTTCTCCACTCGTGCTTCAAGTCAGGGTGCCTGTCTATGAATGCATAATCTTTACTCAGTGCCTGGTACAGTTGAATCAAACTGCAATCATGTCTTCCCACTGTGTCTCCACAGGTTGGTAGCCACAGACCTTGATTTCTAATGCAATGAGGCATTGCTAATTAGGATGACTTTCTTCTCTTTAACTTAATGAAAATATGCTCCATCCATAAATGGGACTGAAAGAAGCACAATTCAAGGGAAAAGGGGGGGATCTTCAAACTGAATTTTAGTATCTTCAGTGGAAAAAAATCCCAAACAACAAAAAGATGATGTAAAATCCAGGTAACCAAAAATTACAAATTAAAATATTTTGAACATGTTTATTTCTTATGGACTTGAATCTCCTTTAGTAATCCAAGAGGATAATACCTTCCATTCTTCCAAACTTCTATACATTTGGCATGTGTCACTGCAGAAACAGGAATGGGCTAATTAAAATTATTTTGTTGCTAATGGTAGTGCATCTTTTTTCACTAAAGGGTTCAGACTACAGCCTTCCTCTTGATCTGCTGTCAGATTTTTTAATCTCTAAATTAGAGGAAAAGCATATGCCCTTTTAATGCCTGTAAGAATTTGAGCTCATTAATGTAAAAAAAAAAAAAAAGTAGGATTTCTATTATAGCTGTTCTTTAATTATGGAACAGCATGTGCAAGAAGACTGACTACTCATAACTGTGTCCTCAATTCTATTACACATTTTAGTGGTGAATGCATGTAATAGAAAAGCAGCAACAGACTGTGGAAATTGTCCAGAGCCCTGCTCGACTAGGGAAAAAATGCCAATGGTATTTTTGTACTGCTACTCCTCAGCAGCCTCTTTGCACTTTCCTCTGGGTTACATGCACAGCGTGACTCACTGCCTGATGGTTTCATTGAAACAGAAAAATATAGACACAATAATGATTGCATTCAATCATAAACTACAATCAATACAGCAGAGTTTAAATGTTCTGTGCCCCAGCAAGCCACTACAGGGTTCCCCCCTCCCCACCCTATCTTGTTGCCCGAAGAAATGATTTTTCATTTCTAAAGGATAACAGTTGTTCCAAGTGATCTAGCAGATGTAGTTGAGTCTCTCAGAATGAAATATGTAGGTCAGAGCAGGAGGCATTCATTGTTTTCTTTGATGTACCTTCATGTCAGCCCTTCTTTGGGTGGAAAAAACACTTCACAATATTTACTGACTGCCTCGCGGGAGTCTTACTGAAGGAACTGTACAGTAGCCCCTCCAGGTTCATCTGGGGTCATCAGATGGGCAGGGATATTTGTGTTCAAACCACAGACTTTGTGACCCTTTATTTCTGGACACCAGGATATAAACATCAACTTAGTCTGCAAGAGAAGACAATTACCTCGATGAAATCTTTCTTCGTGTACATAGCAACACCATTACAGAGTTTGGCAAACTCAGAGGCTCTGATGAGAAATAGCTCCCAGGAGACTTATGTGAGACTGAAAGTAGGATGGAGTGGGAGAAGGACAAGTGGAACATAAGATGCAAAGAGCCACTCCAGGAAAAATAATAAACATGACTTTTGGTCTTTAGAGGCACCATATGCCCCTGTGCCAATCACAATTCCCTGAGGGAAATGTCCTCTCTTCAATGCCAGTAATAAATCTGGTTTTGTGTTACACATTACTTGCTCTTTTGCAGTATCATCAAAGGAGAAGTGCCCAAAGCAATCACTTCTGCCCCACAGTTCTGATGCTCTAAGAGAAACCACCACTGTAGTATCCCCTGCCCATTGCAGGGCAGGAGACATCCCAGCATACGCTCCAGCAAACTCAAATTCGCACTTTCTTCACAACAACCCCACGCTAGCAGCTAATAATAAAAAGGCTATCCCTTTTCCTCTTAAAAGTGGTAACTGCCTAAAGATGAAAAATATCCCCCAGAAGGCCAGTATAGAATGAAATCATGCCAGCAAACCCTAAACAAAGGTTACACTTTGAACATGTCCTCTATTACACTTGGGATGTGCGGTACGTGACAGCTGAATAAATCAAACCCTTGGCGTTCCATCATAAGCACCAGGTTAAAAGTGTTATTACCTCATTTTAGCTAAAAGTTCTGATTCATACTTTTTTCTTTTCTCGAATCTGGGAGATCTTGGATTGTATGCCACTCACATTAGAGCTGGAAAAGAACTAGTATAACTTTCTTAAAAACAGTCTCTTTTTTTGTGATAAATCAGTGTTCCTAGTTTCACTCGGCTGCCTGTCTCCCTTTCTTCCTCTCCCCCCCCTGTTTCCTCCTCCCACTCGCTAGTCTGTTCAGCACCTTCTGTGAGTCACATAGAGCAGGCTGACAAGTGAAGTCAAGTTTGACTTCATATAAAGATCCTGCAGAACCCTTCTGCTGTGCAGTTTGCTGAGTGCCACTCTGGCTCCTTCGCTGTCCTCCGAGCAGAGGCTAGGATGGACCTTCACTTTCCAAGGATATGCATGGGTCCTTGGCCACACCTGGAAATATGAGTTGTAGGCATTTCTGTCGGTCAGACAGCTCACACAGGAGACTGGAGGTGAAAAACTGGAATTTACAAATTGCAAAAAAGCTGCAAGCCTGAACCTTGAATTATGTCATGCTGATTTAAGCCTGAGAGAAGAAAGGAATAGTCCCAGTATTGGCTAACTCTGTCTCCTGTCTCTCAAAACCACTGAATACATCACCCTTAAAACTTCTGAAATGGATCTTGTCTTCTCACACTAAGTGTCAGCGCAGTCCACAATATTTAGGTCATGATAGCTTACTGTACAACTCCTGAAGCAAGGACTAAGAGTTGTATTCTCTGACCCCATTTCAGCTCTGTAAGCACGCATCTAAAGTTAAACACACAGCAATCCTTGGAAAACCCCAAAAGACTATCCTGATTGATGTGCTAACACAGATGAGGTTTATGGCAGTTTTACTAGTTAAATAGCACTCTCCTGAACCAGATTTTAGTGCATGATGCTCTGTACCTTAACTCTCTGGCTGAGATTCTGTTATTTCTCAGCAGTAGTTGTCTGGCCCCAGACTTCTTAGTTTAGTAGAGGCACTCAATTCTGTCACTGGGGAGGGTAAATGGTGAAGAAGGGCATTGCAGAAATCTTCTTTGTTGAGGACAGAGCTGCTGGGATGCTGGTGGTGGTCTAGAGACCTCTCCTCTATAGCATGGGAGCCTGATTCTAGAACGATAATGAGCTTACTTGGCCTTGCAGGACCCAGATGACACAACCCCCTCTTACTTGAAAGGCATTGACAAGCACTGGTGTTGCCACATGCCTCTGAGCAGTGCAGTGCTCATGAGAAGCCTGGGGCTTTATGCCTTGTCCAGCGTGAGAAGCAGATGGGGTGATTTGAAAATGTATACAGAGGCTGAGCTTTGGAGGCCCAGTGTGCATCTTCTAGGAGGAGGGGAGGTGCAATCCCTTCGTGGTCGATATGGCTCTCAGTTGGGAGGTTCTTACTGCTTGCACTCTCCATGCATTCGTCATCACTGTGTTATTGGGGAAAATCAAAATCAGTCTTGGAAGTAAGTCTGGGACTTCTCTTTCAACACAACAACCCTAACACAGGAGTTGCCCACACAGTATTTTCCTGGTGTGTTTGCTCTGTTTTCTCTTTAGCCTGGTGATAAGCCTGTGTAGCTGGCGCTTTACGTTTATCCTGGGGAAGATACATTATCTGGGGGTTTCCCTGGATCTTTATGCAGATGTTGTCCCTCACTGCTGCAGCTCTTCACGTTGAACAACTCTCCTATGCTGTGGGCTCACAGCAGCCAGACAGATACCCTCAAGTGCCAGGTGCTACCCTCCCTACAGCAAAAGAGTTAGGTTGCAGCAGCACGCACGAGGCACCAGAGCGTTCCTAGGCCAACGCCTGCTGGGATTTTGGGGCTTTCTGAACAGGTGCCTGAATGGTGCCTCAGTCCCAACACAGATGGTAGGGAAGTCGTCTGGATCTTGCCATTAGTGCTCAAGTGTTAAACAAAGCTGACTCTATTCCTGCTGTTGCAGAAATGGTAGTAAATCCTCATTGCACTTTTAGCACTTTTACAACTCCTGTAGATGCAGCTACTAACAAGGCTTAGAGACCTCTTAAACATACTCCTTTTTCCAAAGCTTGGGAAAATCCTGGTTTGTTATGAGGAAAAGAATTTTTTAAAGTCTGGGTTTTATTACTGCTTGCACTTTTACGTACGTTTAAGTATTAGGTCACTTCTGAAAGATGCTTAAATTACTGAAACCAAAATGTTGACTTAATAAGAATTATATTTTCCAACTCTTCTGGTTTCACTTTAAGTTCCTATGGTATTATTGTTAGCAGAATAACTTACTGCAACTGAAATGCACCACATTCAGGGCTAAATTATGCTAAAATAGGTCAAGCAGCAGTGAAGGCAGTTATTTTGACTGAACTAAGGTTAACAAGATGCATGTAACAAATGCCTCAGGAGAACAATCACATGCGCTTGCTGCACATGATACCACAGCAGGATACCCATAGCTTCAGGTTCCAGCTAAATGGCATCATGGTGTGCTCTTTCGGGCAAGAAAATAGTTTTACAATTGTTTGAATATGATCCCCTCAGTTTATGTGATGTAACCTGACAGTTTAAAGGGTCCCATAAGTAGGTTTTCACTGAAGCCCATGCAACTTCTACATACTCAACTAGGCTGTTTTTAACATAAAGCAGAGGGAGAGCAAAGAAGTAATTAATGAAAGATCTGATACCTTCTGAGACTCCTGGCATGACAGCATGCCCAGCTGCTTTTCCACTTGTTTCTGAAAAAAGAAAGAATAAGTCAGGAGGTAGAAATTAGCCTGAGGTATTAAAATTGGACTCAAGCTGAAGCAGAGGATCTGAAAACCTTGAACTTTATGGTAAAAGAAATTAAAAACAGTTCCAGCATTAATCTTCTTTGTAACAACAACAAAAAAGGAGTTTTTCTCTCAATTTCTTTGGTGTTTCAGCCATTCTATACATCACACATGGAACAATACATAAGGCCTGTCTCTCTTGTTTTATCTTGCCTTGCCTTCCCTTTCCTTCTCTTCCTTCTTTTTCCTTTTTCCCTTATTTTCAAAAAGCCTCTATTATGAATTGCTCCACTTGCCTTTGAATGCGTTCATCCCACCTCTATGCTAGGGAACAAATACCTCAGAGCGGAAAAATGAAGCAGGGGAAAACACATAGACATATTGATTGAGCCTGCTCTCACCAAGCACCTGGGCTCAAATACTTAAAGGTATACATGTTGTGCATAAACAAATTCTGCATCTAATATGCCAGATGCACATCATTTTTTTGAAAGTTGACATGTACATAGAATATTAAATCTAGGAATATTTATGAATGTGTGATGAATTTTGCTTATCCAAAAGCACAGGATATTTTTTGTAAAGCTACTTTATGATACCAAGTGCAAAAATGTTACAAATTTTCCAATCATTACAGCTGTGTGCATTTTTATGAGGGGTTTTGAATTTATTATTTACTCGAGCAGAGAGAAAAAGGAGACAGAGAACAAACATGTAATCTAGGAAAGCCACTTAAACTGATCATACAAAGAAATAAGCTTTCTACTATAACAAAAAAAGTGGTTTAGTCAATCTTATTTACTGAAAGTTTCTGTAGTCTTTTCACACCTGGTTGGGCTGCTTTTAATATCATGTATAGAGAGTGCAAAGAAGTCCTTGATGAACAATCATCCCATCACCAAAAGTCTAAAATACAGCAGAATTTTTTTCCGAATGGAAATACTGATTTAACAAAACCAATAACGTTCTCTAGGGTTGTACTAGTTTATCAAACCTGTTTAGTGATGCTAGCTGATTGATTTTTTCTTCCAATTATACAAGAATTTCAATGTCAATACTACTGGTTTGACTTTTATTCCACAACAGAATACATTGAAATGCTTAATTTGTAATATACAAGGTAAATGTCAAAATGACTCACCATTAATGTTTTAATCTTGTTTTAACTGAAGGTTACGTCTAAGTGGAGTAGATGCTTAGATTTCTAAGCAAGCATCCTGTGTTATTGCCCTACACAAGAATTTAGGAGCTTCCCATTTTCCCTTGAGTTCCGAGACATGAGGACTTTTCAGCATTCCAGACAAGAAGGGAGCTCCTGGTTTTGGACACTGGAAATTCACGGAGATTTTCTGTCTGTCACGGCTTCATTTAATATTATTGTTGAAATCAGTTAGGAATAAAGGTCTGAATATTGTCTTCCCATTTCAGTGGTGTGGTCTAGCAATTTTTGTTTTTAAAATCTGTTTTAGCCTGCTTTCGACAAATCAGACTGGATTCACCTACCTTGAGACACATTCCTCTTTACCATAAAGGAAATGTGCAAATTATCTATGATAATTAGATTTGACCCAGTTTTACTGGATTTGGGAACATCCTTCTCTCTTGCCTGAAGCTGAATATCCCTATAGAAAGCAAATCTCATGGTTAAGACAGGGTATAATCAGGGTCAAAAACCTTTCATCAGAGACACAAAAAAAGATGTAACTGAACTAGCACTATTCCATTGCCTGACATTGTCTGATTTTTTTCTGCACAGTTTCATTACTAATGATTTAGAGTTCTCTGGCCTATCTACGTGACGACAGCTCCTCTCCCCTCCTGCTATGTACACACCCTACCACAATAAGAACACTTATGGCAAATACTGACATCATATCCTTAAACTTATTTAGTAAGCATTTGCTATGAATCAAATCACTTAACTAATTCTTCCTCATCCATCTTAAAACTTCAGTAAGTTGTAGGGTGTCAATGGCTGAATATTATCACCTTTGATAAGAGGTAAGCCCTATGTACAGAGCAGTGTAATAACACCTGATGGGAAACACTTGTCTGAGAAAACCCCCATAGCAAGATTGTATTGTTCTAAGAAATTCCTTTTTATTGGCTACTTGGCTCCAGAAGGTTATTTATCCCTTTAGAGATCCCAAGTTAAAATTCAGGGTCTTATATGCTCAGAGCGTAACCTTGTACCAAACCTGCAAGACATTTAGATCTTGTTGAACTCTCCATGAGTTGCCATCATGTTCTTAGCACAGACTTTGGAATTAGCTGACATCTGCTCCTTAAACTCACATTTCAGGCACGTTTCTGGCCAATAGAAGAAAGAAGTAAAATATTGCTGTGCAACAGAAAAAGTGTGGAGGTTTTTCCTAAGAAAACACTGAACAAGGAATAAAACATATTTTCTTTTGGTGATATATTATCTGGGAGTTGCAGCAAAAAAAAGAAGATTCTGTGCAAAGCTTGCTACAGTAATGCCCATGGTATAAATTCCTGGTTATGGACATCCTTATGATAGAATATAAATATCAGTAAAATATAAATCTCAGTATAGCTCCTACTCAGTCTACAGCCCCCAGTGGTAAAAATGTGGTTTTGTCAACAGAGTATGTACCAAATGTCAGTACACTGACATACTCATCCTAGCAAACCCTCTCTGGTGTGGACTATACCAGATCCCAGAACAGAATAAAGTAAGTAGGTGTTTATCCACTTATAGAAGTTCACAATCAGAATGAGAAAGTGAAAATAACTTGTCTGAATTGGAAATGTAGTGGTTAGCCTGAAGGACAGAAAAAAAGAAGCATGTGGTGAAGCGGCTCCTACAGGCTGAGGAGGAAGGGGTGGATGCTCAGAGGCTGAGACTACTGTGTTTATTCAGCCACCTTTTACACCAGATGCTTTGTATTTGTATATTCTCAAAAGCACCTTTTAGGCTAAAACTCCATTCTGAAGCTGTTGAAGTGAAAAAGCCTCTCAAAACTTTTGTGTTTATGATTTATGAGGGAAGTTAAACCCTTGTACAAAATTAAAGGCCTAATGAGAGTATCTGGAAAGAGGTAAAACCAATGAATGAAGTCTATGATTAAGTGCTAGAAACTTCCTGAAGCCTAATTCCCTTTCTGAATTAACATACCACTTGATCTTGGGCAAACTCTTTAGCTTACTTTTATCTGCTGATGAAATTTGCCAGGACATGAGGACACATTCACGTGTGTGTTTAAAATATTTTGAAAATCAAGACAAATTTTTACATGTCATGTAAATACTTCAGTTTTTTATATACTATTTGAAGAATCACAGATCTTATGAGACTAAACCAGTCATAGTACCACACTATAATAAATTAGACCAAGATGGCAGCTTGGAACGCCTTTTTGGTAAACGGACGTCTTCACAATTGCTGATTCATTTACCACCTGGAAGGACTGATGCAGGAACAGTGATGTCTTTATGTATTAAATCAGATTGGAGTTTCTAGGCTCTGAAAACTCTGTGGTCACTGCTTCCATTCCTGGTTTTAGGAAGCCGGAAAAATCAAGATTAACTAACCCCACTTTTCCCTTTAAAACTTCCTTTGAGGAGAGATTCTTGGAAATTAACTCAATGGAGAAAAGTTGCTGGAGATACATGTTTTTTTCCACAAAAAATTAGACTGTAAGCCACATGAGGTTGACTCTCCAGCTGGCCAGGGTTTGTCTTCGGGACTCCTGGGTTTCCTTAGTCTCCCAGAGCAGAAACCAGTGATGACCCACGCCACTCAGGTATTGATTAATAGTGTTAGGTTGAGCATCAGCTCACTTCTAGCCAACTTCCTGAAATTCTTCGGCTGTTCTACTGAACTACCAGCTGGTGCAAGAGATAAACCAGATCCCAGTACTAAGTAAGCCCATCTCTTGCTGCATACCTTCTGTTAGGAATGCAATGGCTTGGACTTCTGAGCTTCCAGGTTTTCCGTTCATTGAAGTAATCAGAGCAGCTTGACATTCCTAATAGCAGTGTTGTTTTGTATTTATTCCTCCAACTATTTTAAGTACTTTGAAGAAGGTATCTCCCTGGGACAGCGAGGGCATCTCACTCCCAGGAAAGAATAATCAGCAAAATTATTACTCTGTACCTTGCAGGGTCAGACCCTTACTCTCTTCCTCCCATTCAGCTCCTGCTGTGACCCTTCCTGCAATCCCTGTTTCCCTGTCTTCCCCTGACAAGGAGCATTAAGCAGTGTACTCCTCAGTCCTTTTTGGTGAAGTCTAACTTCAATGACTGTCCAGGAATGATAAAAAATAGGATGGGCTTAAAACCAAGAGAAGAAAAATGTTCAACAAAAGATCACTTACATTTTTTATTCAACTTAATCCTTCTAAAAAGCCTCATGGAAAACATCCAGCAGTCAATTGCAACAAAGCAGTTGTCCTTAAATCTTTTTTAGAACCCAAGACCAACAAAACCCTCTTTGGTCTTAAACTCCTGCTACTGGCAGGAGGAAAATGATCTGTTATATAATCTATATTCTACTATTTAACGGATACTAAATATAGTGCAGTTACTCAGAACAATAAAAAACAGCACAATACGAGAAGCAGTGCTGAAGAGGAGAATGCTGCCATTCTACATAGATGCATTTTTAGTATTATGTTCTTCAGGAAGAGCATCAAATATTTTTCTGAGTGACCTAATTTTCTTTGTCTCATCAAATGTGCCAGATGCTTCCTTATTCAGAGTTGCCACTTCAAGTGAAAAACTGTTTTCTGGCAGCCACTTGAAATCTCGTCTTCAGTATTCTGTTAGGGATTATTACACAATCATTGCCCAGGCAGGCTGAAAGCATATGGTGACTGGGCTGACATTATCTCTGCTATTTCAATGTTCCCCAAGGATGTGTGGGCAAAGTTGCCTTTTCAGGTATAAGCCCGCCATCCTAGCGCATTCAAAATACCACTCAAACTCAGCAGTGACCAAGGAAACTGGGGATGGAGAGCTTGGAATTCTGGTTTCCATTTCCTCTTGGGGCAGGAGGTTTTTTTTCCTTTTGTAGGTATTTTTATCACTTGACCATAAGAAAACATTAAGGACATCTCAATGTCTTTTAATGTACCATTCCCAAGTAAAATTGTATCCTTTGCAACCTGGCTGAAGCTTGAAAGGTTTTTTTTGGTTATACCGGTCCAGATTCTTACATGCTTTTTTAATTCCTGCTGTACTGACTGCCTCTTCTTGTTTACTTTCTCACAGACTGTGAAGATGATGAAGATTGATTTAGCCTTTCCCAGTGTTCCTGTTGCTGGAGACAGAGAATCAATTATTGTAGGAACAAACAGCCAAAAGACTGTGAGTGAGCAACACACACTCCAGCCCATGCTTGCACATTTTCCTGGTACCCAAGGTGTGGTACCTGGACCATAGTGACTTTCAGGGTGCTATGGACCTTCTGAGCCCTCCTGGCACTCAGGGAAGGTGTCTGTACAGCTAAACAAGAGGGACACAGGTGGAGTGCAAGCACTTAAACTCCTTCTTGGCTGTGCAGGCTGCATCCTTGCAAGCTCATTCCCTCAATCTATTTTGTACCTCACTAACCCTGCCAGGCAACGTCTAGCCAAGGGGGCCACATCTCAGTACTGTGGGGAGAGCCAGGCTCTGCCACTTTGCCTGGAGGCCAAGGGTGACTCTCTGCACATCCTGTTTTCTAGTACAAAGGCAAGATTGACAAGACAACTGACATCAGCCAAACAGGGCAATTAACCACTCAGTGTAGTTGCTCAGAATGTATCATCAGACTGTTGTTGATCAACAGGAAAACTACATTGATATGAGCAGCTGAATGAACCTGCACATACCTATGCACCAAAAGTCAGGAGAAAATTTTGATTTCATTGTTATTGCTAACACTTATTTGTACTACCTTGCCCCTGAAAGTCCCAGTCCCCTGTTGCTCAAGAGGCAGCCATGCAGGCTAGTCTATCTCTGTGTCTGACCAAGAGACAATGAGCAGTAGGGTAGGGGAGTATGGAAGCCCCCAGGAAAGCTGGGTAGAGTTAAGCAGTCAAAATCCAGAGATTTTTTATTCGTACTGATTTTGGGGAGCAGTCCTTAGGCTGACCTGTCCCCTAGGTGCAAGAGCTCAGCATCAGGTCAAGGGAGCAAGCCTGCAATCAAGCAGTGTCTGTGACCAGGGGTTAAGGGCACTGCTCTCTTTTCATTATTGGCACACATCTCTCTAGATCTACCTCTTTGCACGTGTCACTGAGAGACACTCAGCTATGCACATTTTTGTGGTAAAGGTGTAAATTTAAACCAGTATAGGCAATTAGTAGAAATGTGGATATTCAATGAACACTTAAACGCTTCAGCCTAATTTATTTCTGCTTGGCTAAGTTGATAAGAAATTGATTTAAAATAAAAGAAAATGTGTTTCTTTTAAACTGTAGTATCCACATAGCAAATACATTCCTGTAACAAAATCAGCAACAGGTTGTACATTGACAAAGCCTCCATGGAAATGGAAATTACATTTCCAGGCCATTTGGATTTTAGTTTCTTCAATGTATCCTTAAGTATCAACTGTTAGTAGTATCTATTGTCTCAACAAAACTAAGCGGATCAAAATCCTATCTCGTTTTGCACATTCTATGCCTGAATATAATTCAACATAGATATTTTTTTCCTTTCTGATTTGAATTAATGCCTATACAGCTCAAGGAGCCCTACAGAATTTTAAACAGACTGCATTAAAATAAATAAATCCGTGAGATAATGCATTCTGCAATATTCACAGCTGAGATTGCTCATTTTCTTCTAGACAGCCTTTAACTTTACTGTAACTTAATCATGACCTAGGCTGTAATATGATTTCTTAACACATTGCTACAGGCAAGTTGACCTATTCATGCCCCAAACAAAGAGAAAAACCATAGTAAAATACCAAAAATCTGGAGTAGATATGCCAGTTCAGTCAGAATTGGCCAGGACACAGGAGACGGACAGACAAGGTATGGGAAAAAGTTGTAAAGTTAAGAAGCTGGCTTCTTAACCGCTGGCTTCAACAAACTCAATCCCAGGAGAGAAACAACGTTAAGTGAACTGATTTTAACTGCCTAGAAGCACTCTGGCCTGCTAGGTACAACAGGAAAACCCTAACAAATGCTTCCCAACTGTGAATTTACCATTCTGCAATCTTAGATTCCTTACTGGTGGAGGCAACTGGTTTCCACTTCTCCCCTCAGAGTTGTCAACTACTCCTGATACCCTGGATCCCTGCTCGGTGTCTGAAGCACCCTTCTCCAGAAACAAGCAAGCAAACAAGGAGCAAGTTACTCCCAAATGACCCTGTTAAACATTGCTCCAGAACTTTGCAAAGTCATTTTCTTTAAAATTATCAGTCGTTTAAAAGTGGTCAAGCGTTATTCTGATTAGCCAGCTGTGCTGCAGAAGTCTTGCAATACCCCAGTCTGCTCTCAGGTGCCTGTTACCCAAGATAACACTATCTACATGGAAGTCTTAGCCAAACTTTGTCTAATTATTAGTGTTTTGCAATGTTATTCTGTATTCAGTGTTTATCTGCACCGAAGATGACAAGGAGGTTTTGGCAGCCTTTTTCCCCAGTAAGTCTTTGCAGATCATTTATTTGTCCAAGTTTAAATCCCTAGGCAGTAGCTTGGTTTGATTTTTTTTCCCTTGGTGTGTAAGACAATTTTAGAGAAGAAGATAGGATGTGTATGGATTCTTCTCTCCATGCTTATCCCAATTCTGTAGTCTTTGAAAGCTCACATCTTTGCTGTCCTGCTCACTCATAGTCCTTTCACATTTGTTACACCTTTGCTATAAAATCTAATATCTCCTACCTCCTTTTTGCTGTGTGCTCTGCCCTGTATTTCATCCCTGCTACCTACTCTTTCCAGCTCCCCTGTAAGCAGTGAATCCTCTGTCATCAATAATCCACTACTTTAACTGGCTTAGAGTTTCCTTCTCTCTCTCCGTCACGGTCAGATGCCAGATTAGAGCCAGCAGAAGCCTGATACTATCCCTCTTGTATGTATTAATCTTGCTACAAGTATGGTCTGTTCTGTATTTAACCTCTCCTCTCTGCATAGCCAGGTGACACCGAGAGCATTATTTGCCTTTGCACATAAATGAGTGAAGTGCCCATTAGTAACACACAACTGTAAATTTATATAATAGGTTTAGTTGAAATTACTCAAGTCACTAATCCCAGGCACATAGTTTAGACTATCAATCAGTCTCTTCTTCTCCTGATGTGCATCCATGTTATAAGGACTCGAGTTATTTGGTATTGTGAAACCAAAATTCATCAGGTGAACAATTCCTTTGGAATCACTGGGTTACACTGCTTAACTAGGGCAGTAAGATTTGCCACTGTGTCTGTACTGCAGAGCTGTCTACAGCTGTTTTAGGAAGTGAGATAAATCTTTGATTTTGGATTTTGGTCCCCATGTGGATTACACTGTACATCTGGGGCTGTGCCTAGTCGGTAAGAGAACAAGAACAGAAGCTAGGACTAGTATCTTCTATTCCTGGCTCAGCCCCAATTCACTGCGTGACTGTGGGCAAATCACTTAAGCTGTCTCTGGGATAATAATCGACACAGCAATTCCAGGAGGCTTAATTTTTAAAGTGTCAACTCACATATTTTCTCTGATGTGCCCTGGGAGATTCCCCTTTCCTTCACTGAGAGCAGGAGCAGGGCCTTAGTACTGACAGCAAAATTTGCAGCCCCTGACCCCTTCTCTCCCAATCTGCCGGAACTATTTCATACAAAATGTTTAATAATAATGCCAGAAATGCTGTCCTGGAGCTCTGAAAGCCTCTTATCAACTCCAATTTCTAAAGTACAGTGTACAGAATCTTGTGTAATGATTTTCTTTTTGCTACTTTCAGCATTAATTCTTCTTTCTTGTTACGCCACCAGATGCATAAATCGACTGGCGGTGCTTTTAGCTTTGGTCTCGCTGATTGCATGACTTAATTGTGGACCAAAAAAAGTTGGATTTTTTTTCCAGTGTGCTTATGTGCTTCAAACCCTAAACTTTCAGAAGTGCCTAGTACTGAACCATAGTTTTGTTGGGATAGGGACTGAAGCTTACATGTTCTGCATTTGTGAAGAGCTATATACCACATGTCCATCTTCTCAAAGTCTACTGTCTCAAAGTGAAAGTACAGGAAAGACTAATTAGTTACAAACAGCACATGAAAGGCTCCTCCTGCATATTTTTACAGGGTGAGTCAGATTCAAAGCAAGAGATGTAACAGATGTCCTCTCGTAAGGACCATAACTTCTTGTTGCAAAGGCATCCGATTCCTGCAGCAACTACAATAAAGCCACTACTTTCATGGTTAAATAGTATCAGGAAAGTATTGAGTGTGTTTTTCTTACTGCCATTTAGCAGCTGGAGGCAAATAAGGGAGTGAGAGCATGAGCCAGCACAGCACTCTGCGGTTCACAGGAGTGAACTGGTGGAGCACTACACGGAAATTTCCCTTCCAAGCACCTGGAGAAGGAAAGACATCAACAAAGTCAATGGAAGAGATCAACAAAGTCAATGGAAGAGATCAACAAAGTCAATGGAAGAGCAGTCGTTCAGATCTCATCAAGACTTGAGTCAGATCCCTAGCTTCAATGATGAAGACTTGTATTTATGTATTTTTCTGTATCACAGTACAGCGTCTCAAAATGACGGCTACCACTCACTTTTAAAGCATATGTATAGTACATACAGTCTTGTCACAGCTGACACCTTTTTTTGATTTTGCTACATGAGAGTACTCTGTTGCTCATGAATCAAGCTGTTTTCAGGACTGGTTTACTTCTGAATATTTTGGAGGAGGAAAGTGAAGAAAAAGCCAACTATTTTTCAATGAACTATCCTCAGCCCTGTCTTTTGAGCAGTTCTTCTATCAGGGATTTTCTTTAAATACTCGTTATAAATGTAATATCACTAGCCATTCTGCGAAGTCTTGTAGAGTAAAAAAACCCCTTTGGCTCAGGAAAGCATCCTTCATTAAGGTAATATTCAGCACAAGTCCATCAGGTGCCGGCTCAAGGGCAGAAAAGATGCAATAATTTATCACACATTGAGTCGGAATGAATGACAAGAGGCCATCTAGCCCATCTCCCTGCCCAAGGCAGTCCCAGCAACACCTCTGTCACTCCTGCCGGAACAAGATCGAGCCTATTGGTGTAGACTCCAATATGCTCGTCTTCTGGAGACATGCCTTGTAGGCAATTCACTCCCCTTCTGCTAATAGAGGTGAGCAGGACCCATCTGCAAAGATATCAGCTTTAGCTACAGGAGGAATTAAAGTTTCAATCATTATAAGAGGGAAGGAAAAATACCGTGGATTATCGAGGTGCTAAATAATTTAGGCACATGCTCCTCTCTTGTTGCTTAGAAGTCCTGTTAGCAGCAGTGAGCATAATAGGCACGTTGCAGAAAGCGAAGAGGCATGTTAGCCCAAATTCTGCCCTCAGAGGCATTTGCACACAGTTTCCAATAACATACATGGGAACTGGGTGCGTGGTTTGAGGGTGCAATCTGGCCCTTTATTTTCAGCCACTGTATTATGATCATGATATGTTAATTTCTAGTTAATTTCTAATTCCTTTAGCAAAAATAACACAAAAAGGCTTAAAGATTAATGTGGCCAAATGTCAGAAACACCTCTGCAATATACTTTTCAGTAAATTCATGAAAACAGATTTCAGGAACTGTGGCCATGCTCATTATTGGAACCTGACATCCCCAATCAGTTAAAACGGTCGTTATCTTCATTGGGGTTTTGCCAAGCTAAGAATTGAATAAGGGTTGCTGGATTTAGCTCTGTGGAAGCTGATTTGGACATCGGTCTCCTGACAGCCACGGTCACAGCTTCTCACTTTGAGAGATGGATGAAAAAGCACAGATGTCATCTTGGGTTTACTGGATGATAAACATCCAAGTTACATCCCCTATCTCCGCAAAACACATAAACAGAAACCAACCAAATGCAAACTGATAGGTAAGAAGAAAAGTGCAAGCAGAGGTTTACTAGGGGAAGAAAAAAAGCAGGAGATTAGCCCCTTACCAGTCCCCAGCACCACACTCCTTGCTGCTGCTCATATTTGCAGGGAAATAAAGGAGGTACTGGGGTCAGCTAAGAGGAAAGGTCAAAACTTCCACAGCGGCAAGCCTGCCATGTGGGCCTGCCTTTGGCAAGTAACTGGCCATTAGGCAGAGTCCTGACACCTGTATTCTACTCCCGCCAGCCTGGGAGGGTCAGATCCTTCCTAAGGAGATATTCAGCAGCAGATACCTGCTTGGACCTCTGGCAGCAGAGTTCATCATGCTAAACAAGATGCCTTTCCATGCCAGCTGCAGGTGGACACTCAGGTCTATGGGAGGGGGGAAATGATGTGCCTGAACCTAACACTTTTCTGCAAGGAGTTCCTCAGCTGGCACAAGCTCCTTATCATGGTATGGGACTGGAGGGAAGAAGACAAAAAAGAAGCAATTTGTTCTTCCTGGAGGGGCCAAAGCAGGTTGCACAGGCTGTCCCACCGCACAGCAGCCTGAGTGGTGAGTTACTGTCCATTTAACCTCTCTGCTAGTGGGAAGGGGTTTCCGTGGTCCTTTGCCTTCTTTGCTGCTCTGGTTTGGGTACTGCTGTAGGAGTGTGTCCCTGTTCTCCTTTTTTTGCAGTCTTTGGCAGGCCCTCCGGTTGGGCTCGTGGGATACAGATCTGTCAGGGAAGATGGAATAGAATAAAAAAGGAGAAATAACTTAATTATATGGAAAGCTCTGCTGTAAAGGCAGAAAACTCTGTGGAGTACAGCAGAGCCAGCTGCTTTGTGCACAGTGGAGAGGGAGCAATACACCAGCAGCATCAGGGGAAGCATGCAGGGGCTGAAAAGGAGGGGCACATGGAAAAAATTGGGGCAACAGGCCTCTGCTTCTGGATGCTGCTCTGAATCTCATGAGTCCCACCTCATGAGCTGCCGTTGGCCAGGGGACTCAGCAGGGCAGGGACAGTGCAGCTGGGCAGCTGTCACATCCCCCAGTACCAGGCGTGAGATTCCAGCATGTCCTCATTTTGCTCTCAGTGTTTTGTTTCATAACGGCAGCAAGCGGCTGGCAGCAGAGTGTGTCCGGAGGCCGGCTGGGATGGCAGGAGCCCTCTGCCTTCAGCACTGCGCCTGCACAGGCACCCCGAGCCTGCCATCGTCCTCCAGAAACGCACGGCCTGTCACAACTCGTTTCTTAATGCTAAACTACCCGTTATAAATAAACATGGTCCTAATAATAGTTTGCCTGACCTGACTCACTGTAGGAAACAGCCTCAGAAATAAAAGAGGATGACTTTCAAACGCAAGAGTTCTAATTTTACGTAAATAAAAAGTGAAAAGGGCAGCACAGGACAGGCTAGGGGAAAATCGTATTACAGGGAGTTGAAGTTGCAGTCCTAGGGTGTTAATGGGCTTGCCTGGCTGCTAAATCTGATGCTGTCTCCCCTTGTAAGTTTGCTGGAGTTTGACAGATGGATGTGGAGAAATATTACGTGAATTGTCAGATAACTGTTAGTCACACAGATTAAAAACAAATTCCATTGACATTGTGTCATACCTTGGGAGCCCAAAACAGATATTGATGTTTTCATCTTGTTGCAGGGAGGAGGGAGATGGGAGTGGGTAAAGCAAGAAATCAAAATCACCCAGATAGATAGAGCCGGTATTTTGGCTTTGTTTGAAAAATGACACCGCAGCACAGTGCACCTAGCTGATGATGAGAGATAACGCAATCCTGCCTGTCTCTCTCACTCTCACATAAAGGGGAGACAAAGACAGCATTATCATGAATAAAACCCAAAACTTCTAGTATTTGTACAGAATTGTAAGCACAAGTGTAGGAACCAGATTCACCAGATTTGCCCCTCAAAAGCCCCTGACACCAGTAGGAAGGAGGTGGGGCAGGGGGTTGAGCCAGAGGGGCAAAGGGGCAGCAGTTGTTTTCACTCATCTTTGGGGTATGAAGCAGAGGAAATGTAATGCCTGTGCATCAACATGTGGAGCTGGAGGAGCAAGATGGAGCTGGACTTGCTCAGCCTGCAGGAGAGACAACGTTGAAGGGAGCTAACAACCTGCCAGCATCTAGGAAGGGCAATCAAGAACATAGAGCCAGGCTTTTTACAGCATCACACAGCAGGAGAGTGAGAAACAATGGACATAAGCTGAAAACAGAGAGGTTCAGATTGGATATAAGGAAAAGATTTTGCCCACAAGCACAGCCAGGTCATGGAGCTGGTTGCTCCAAGAGGCTGTGCTTGGAGGTTTTTGAAACAAAGGCCTGAGCAGCATGGTCTGACCTCAGAGCTGGTCCTCCTCTGAGCTGTAAGTTGGACTGGAGATGACCTGAGGCTCCTTCCAGCCTGAACTGTCCTATTATTCCTCTGATAAATTCACAAGCTGTTTCTGCTCTGTTGACCTTCATGGTGACTATACTAATTTGCACCTGCTGAGGATGTGGTCTTAAGTTTGTAGCTAACTGTTCCAGAATCAACAACGAAATAGGGTTGTGTTTTGCATTAATTGTTAGATGGCATGAAGAGGCCCTGAAAGCCCTCTTCGTGGTGTATTTATACCTGTGTTAAACCAATGAAATATACTGTATATATCTTGAGGCAACACAGAAATTTGAAGGATGTCTTTGGTCAGTGTTACGGGTATGTACAGAGTTGACTACATCTTATGCAAGCTATAAAGCTCTGGGAGAGAGACTAAACCTTTCTTGACATTGAATTTGGCACCCAAAAGTGTACGTATGTGTATATGTGTGTTTGTGTGGTGTGTATCTGTGTGTGGCATACTGTTCTGGTTTGAGCTAAACTAGAACTAATTCTCTAACATTTCATCTAAGCCTTTTCTAAGTAACTTCTGAAAGTTAACAATATGTTTTTCAATAGTGTCTGCTTCTCGATGTGTTAATG
Organism: Tapera naevia; assembly: GCA_033556795.1. Lineage (NCBI taxonomy): Eukaryota > Metazoa > Chordata > Aves > Cuculiformes > Neomorphidae > Tapera > Tapera naevia. Next base: position 21,174,283 of record JAUMJJ010000029.1, read on the forward strand.
CCTGATGTTTATCACCAAGGTAACAAGGTAGACAGGCCATTGCTTGTACTTATTCCTACGTAAATCAAGGCCATCCTAGAGTTGGTAGAATGCCACAAATCAAAGGACAAAAAAGGGAGTGTCACCTGCAGGGAGGAGCAGACAGGACAGGTGACCCAAAATTGACCAAAGAATCATTCCATTTCATATATGGCATACACAGTATAAAGCTTAGGGAACATGAGGATCAGTGGCTCTCCTTCAATGGCTGACATCCATTGAGAACCTCCTCTGTCTGTCTGCCCCTAATCTCAATCTATATGTTCCTGAAGCCAGTTCCTGAAGCCAGTTCCTGAATGCAGCTCCTACCTGCCACTGAGTCCAGTCCAGGACCTTTCCCTGCCCCTGCCCTACAGTGTCAGTGATGACCAATAGTTGTCAGGGAAGTCTGTTTGCTTTTTATATACTTGTATGTTTTTTATTATTCTCTTATTAATATTATTATTTTCCTTTTTATTATCATTTTTTTCATTAAAGCTGTTCTACTTTTAGTTTACAACCCACAAGTCTCTCTTTCTTATTTCCCTTTCTTCTTTCCTTGTTGGGGGCAATTGGTTCAGCTGCTGACCTGGCCAGGGTATGTGTGGCGGGGGATGAGGAAACTAAACCAGGACATTTACATACATTGTACATGTAGATACAAATAACATGCACATAAATGCACTTTTTATATAACCTATAAATTATGTTATATTACCATTGCTGACTTCGCAAAATCAAGCAGTCAAAACCGAGGTCATTCTTGGTCAATTTCACCGAATCATAGAAGTATAGAATCATTAAATTACAGAATCAAACAATGATTTGGGTTGGAAGGGACCTTAAAGATCATCCAGTTCCAATCCCCCTGCCATGGGCAGGGGCACTTTCCACTAGGTTGCTCATAGCCTCATCTAACCTGGCCTTGAACACCTCCAGAGATGGGGCATCCACGACTTCTCAGTATGTCTCATTATGTATTTCAGTATGTTTCCCTTAAAAGTCATTCGGCTATACCAAATATGACACACTGTTATAAACGTTCATGTGCCTTGTCTGATTTTTTTTTCCCTCCATAAGGTGTCTGAGCAGACACCATCTTCTCAGTTAACCAGAAGGTATTCTGATCTATTATTTCCTTCTTGTTTGGCGGGTATCTCCTTTTCTTATTTAGTCAATTTTTTTCAAACTCTATTTTGAAGTTTGGAACACTGATTTGTCTGTGATGCTTTGTGATGATCATCATACAGTATCTCTGGCACTAGTAAGTTAATATGCACAGTATCATAGTGAAGTGATCACAGACACAAGACATAATTCAAATGCACAGACAGGTTACAGTGGTAAGCAACTAATTTGGGGGAGGGGAGGGCCTATGCTGTGCATCTCTAGCACAGCCCCATGACTTTGGTGCCACCAGATGATGCTAGCACTCAGCCTAGGTGGGACCTCTGAGTCCCAAGTCAGGGAACCAGAGGGCACTTATTTGACTTCTCTGGCTTTCAAGGGGCTCTCCAAGGAGACAGGGACAGAATCTCTATTCAGGCAGTATGTGGCTCTCACTGACAACCTTCTTCACCATATACCCTCCAACAGAGAAGGAGGTGATCTCCTGTACACCACTGACTTCTCCCTGGAGTGGGTTAAATGTGTGCTGAATTAAGTAGGGCCCTGGGAAAATGAACAGTGGCTGACCACATAATTAAAAACTTTATTGTCATGCATACTTAAAAAGAGTCCAAATTAAGTTTTTGCAGAGGATCTTGGTTCTGGTACTAACTTTGGGTTGTTTGACACAGAACTTTGGTAATATCCTTTCTGTACAGCATGTGTAGGTGTGTGCTTTTAATTTCCTAGGTTTATAAAAAAGTCAAAAGAGGAAGACTGAAATTCCATCCTGGGACATCATATTGATTACAACATGGTTCATTGCTGCAGTTTGAACCGATACCCCACACAGACACTCATCATTTGAGATGGTAGAGAAAAAGATAGCAGGAGTGACCTGTCATCCTAACCAGCCCCTCGTTCACAGATTCACTATATCCTTGGGGAAAGAATGACTTGTTGCTATCCCGTTACCTGAAATCACATTTAACTCAAACCAGGTTAAGCTAAAAGGCAAATACAGTCATTTATTCATAGTATCCACATCAGGCAACACAGTTACAAATGTATATAGAAGAGGCAATGGATGAAATGAAACAGGGAGGCATGTGGTTGTATTGGCTAGGCATCCCTCAGCCACCAGATCCAGCAAGTTCAGCCGGGGCCCCAGGCATCATGCTTGACACTGTCAGGTGCATCTGCTGGGAGGCCCCTGAGGGATCCCTCTCAGGGTGCACATCTTCTCTGGGGGACCTCACCAGAGAGCAGTTCCAAGCACCTGTCTTCACCATTTTCGCCTCAGATGACCTCTTCTTCATGATCAGCTCACCTTTCTTTCACAATCACTTTTGGTTTTGTGTTCAGGCTTCACTCTGAGCTCTTTCAGAGGTCCAGACAGGTCCCATCTGTCATCCTGCAGCTCACACTATTCCTTCCTTTATGAGGAGGCATTCTGGCCACGCTCTTAAATAAAATAACAGGGCTTTTTCCCCTCATAGACATGGAAATTCCCTCTGTTGGTTGAGAATCACCTCCTGCACTTAACTGGCTCGTGAACAATTCTGCTTCAGGAGAGTCCCTCTCCTTGTCTAGCCTGCTTGGAATTTCTCTGGCCCTGATATCCTATAGTTCTGTACCAGGAGCACACAACACAAACTTCCAGATCAGTTAACTGCATGCATCTCAGTCCAGGCTCTTGCCTGAGATCAGACACAAACAGTCGGTGACCCTTTTTGGATACTGACAGATTTCCTCACGTTAGGCTGGGATGACTACAGCATGATGCGGGGTTTGATTCTCTCGCTAGGCTCTGCCAGTGCCAGGGAAGGGTGACAAGAATATGCAAAGTCTCTCAGTTGAGAAGAAAACAGCAAAGACTTTTCCTGAGGTAGAATTCAGGTGGCTGTCTTGTGCTATAAGCAGCCAAGAGACAGCTAAAAACACAAAGGCTGGCAGGCAAGTCCAAAACAGAATGATCCAATAGGATTGAAAATAGAGTAAACTTGTTAAATAATTGAATAATTCTATTAAATTAGGTGGAAAAAATGTTGTAAACATTTATCTTTCGTGTTACCAAAAGACAACAGTTCTCTTTTTCTGTTAGGGCACAAGGCAAACATCAGTGGAGGCACTATAACATACCACGTACAATTTCAGCTACGATGTGAAGCCCAACAAATTCAAAACTGTAATGCCACTCAAGTGCGTATACTTGAAATGCCTGCCTACACCATGACAACTGCTTTTCCAGGCTAACTCTCTGATTCCTTTTTGTCTTGTCGTTTCACTGGAACCGGGTTGAAAATAAAAAAGCAGGCAGCCTACCTTACCAGACAACTTTAACTAATTAATGTAGCAAACAGAGTAATTTTACCTTGCTTTCTTCTCAGAGTGAATTCGTAGCACCCCCATAAAGGCTCTGCATTAGTTTTAATCAGACCTCAAGAAGTTTGGCATCCATCTGTTCCTTTGAAGTCTCACAAAGATCCAGTCAATTATCCTACAAAATATTTGGCAAGAGAAGTCACACATATACATCTGGTGTATATCTCATCTTTTGCACAGGAACTAACCTGAAACATTCTGCTTTGTAAATGGGTGTGAGTATTCTGCCATCAACAATGTAAAGGAGATGTCTCTGTCTAAGCACGGAGTCATCACACTTAACTTGGACTGTATGAAAGATCTGAGGCAGAGGTGGTCACTCAGGACTGTTTTTATATCTGAGGCAGAGGTAGTCACTCGGGACTCTTTTTATAATCGGTGCTGAGACACTGGCACTCTCCCAGGGCAGTTGGTCTGACCTTGTGTTAGACCCCAACAAGAGGATGAGGTGAAGTGCCCTCTGCAGGTGCCTGCCTCTGTCCTTTGTCTATAAAGGGACTTTGGGTGACTAAGCCAAACTTAGATGTTTGGCTTTCAGATGTCTGAGTTAAAACAGATGTATCCTGCCAGACAGAGTACAACTGGAGTGAAACATATAAAATATGTTGGAAGCTTAATAAAGTTTAATGCATTTCCAAATTTGGAGCTTAAAAAGCTGCAATGGTGTGTGTCTCCCTTCTCCAGTAGCAATTCATCTCAAGGCGCCATAACTCTTTTCCGTGTTTACGTGCCTTGTCACTCTATATTCAGGGAGGAACATGCTGGGTTTCTTCCATAGTCAGAAGAATTTATGAACAATAAGCAGATTTTTCCTTCTAGCTGATGTACTATGGGCTTTTTGGAAACAAAATGCCTGACTGGTGGCAAATTCACTTTCTCTCCAGGAATTTTGCGGATCATGTTCTACTTTAGATAGAGATTGCTCAGTTACTCAGGGAAAAATGCAGTATATTTTTTACTGTACCATTGGTATAAATACTGTCACATCATACATTCTAAATACTGACTGTAATGATAAGTAAATATTGCCTGAGGGTCACAGCGGAGGCCTTGGGTTATGATGCAATGTTGTAAGTAAAAAAAGGAGGATAAATAATAGCCTCTAAATTACTATTATTTTTGTACCTCTTACAATATGTTACCCAGATGTAGCTGAAGAAAATAGTAATTTCTTTTTATTAAACTGCATCACTTTTAAATATGAGTGTTGCAAATCTTATTTGAAGAGTTCTGTAGAAAAAAAAAAAATGAGATGCTCTGAGGCTTTTTTAAACTATACTGGTTTTAAACGAGCCAATAACATGGTTTTATAAAAGGTCACGTGAACCTGGTTCAGCCATGAGAGAAACAGAGGCGTGCTGTAGATGTATGGGCGCTGACCATGGGTAAGTCTAGGCAGGAGTGATGCTCAGCATGTGGCAATGCTACAGAGAAAGGAGGGAGGCGGTGCAGAGATGCCTCTCGCATCCCCCAACCAGAAGTGTCCCCACCTCTGAAATGTATGGCTCGCACCTCCTGACCTGCAAGGTCCTCTTCCTTCTTCAGGGATGACTGGCACTTGCATCTCTTCCATGCATCCTTGGTGATCTACATTAATATATACCTCTATAGCACTAACAATGTATGCATTTGGTGGATCCTAGAAATAACAGTGGAGCCACAATAAAGAATAATTTTAAGTGCTTCCGGGCTTTAAAACCAGGCTTATGATCAGAGTTTGGTGGAATGGAAGTTCTGTAACCACCAGCCAGAGAGATAAGTATTCCCCACAACTCAGAAATCATTAATATAACCAAAAGCAAAGACAGCACCATCTTCCTTCATTATCCCCTAATTTAATTGTCACAGATTAAAGCCTGGAAAATCTGGGCACACATTTCTGTTGTCAGACTTCAAAGAGAGCTCCTGAAGTCTTCTGCCAGAACCAATGATCATCGCTGTATCCTCTTCTCACACAACATCTTTATCTTCCCTAATGTCAATGAACATTATTTTTGTATGCTTCTGAGCAACTAAAAAATACATTCTTGAATCATATTTCCCATGTGAGGGGGAAAGTGAACCCTTCTACATTTCTTATTCTTCTCTAACAAGGATTAAACCATGGTGTGGATACTAATGAGTGACTTGCAGTTGCCTGCCTCTCACTTTAGTTCAGTCCTCAGGAATAATGAAAATGAAATTTCTCAGCTGAAATCATAACCTGTTCTGTGGATTAAATGTTTCAGACCTTATAACAAATAATCAAGCTGTCGAGATTTTTTGCTATGCAGTCATGCAGTCCTCTTGGGTTACTGTTGCCAGGAAGTAATTTTCTTTAAAGCAGACTCACCTGTCCATTTTATGAAAAAGAAAACCAGAAATAGTAGGTTTCAAGGAACTCGGTGTGAATGATACACATTCATTTCACAATAATTTACCTCCTCTAAGTGCTTTTTTCGATATGCAATTATGCTAATTATGAAGAGAATTAGGCCGCAGAGCTGAATTAAGATAGGAAATACCTGGAAGGATTTCTGATGGAGCTATAACTAATGATAACCTTGTTTCTTAAAATATGTCCATTTCTGTGCTTGTAAGTGCACAATACTGGAAAGTCATATTACCATATTACTATTGCCAAGCAGAGGTCACAGAGAAGATTTTCCTGTGTGCATATGCTTGTGTGATCAGTATCAGGGAAGTACAAGGTAAGTTAATATGTTGACTCTTTACTGCTTTGTTCATATTACTTTCAGTACAACAGCAAAGCTCATGCATCTTTATTTCTTCTTCATCCACTACAACTTTATTTATAGGGTGGTACATTTACTACAGTGCAACATGCTTAAGGCTGGCTGTAGGCATATGCTGCAAAATAAGAGATGTGGTGCATTAGACAAGATGTTATCTACCTCTTTCCAAATAACTGATTTCCAAAGTAACATTTGGCTAGTTGAAGGACCCAGCTATTCAACGTGAATTAACCAAAAAATCCATTGGATGCAGGTGACTAATTTCTCACCATTCTGCCCACTTAAGTGGTGAGAACAAAATTATAGCAATTAATGCAGCAAAATATAACAACTGGTGCCAATTTTTCTCATTAAATCACTGTACTTTGGGGGTCCAAACACCAAGACAAATAAATCTCACTTCTTCAGCAATTAGCCAATAGAAGCTAGGAAAAGTGTTTAGAAACTTTTTAAATTTTCCAGGAGGGCATCTACAGCAGCAACAGTGAAACGGGAGGAAATTGACCATTATGTTGTCATCATAATAGAGATTGTTGGGCTTCTCAAAGTCACACTTTCTGGGAAAAAAAATGTTCCTCGGGACAAAATCCACGCATGGGATCAGGCAATCTGCTCTCTGGATTCTACCGGTGTAGGTTTGCCTTCAGACCATGGTCAAAGAACAACTGAGGTCAGATATGGTGGGAAAGGCGTCCCTGGCAATTCTCTTCACGGGATATTTCCCCTTAGAGCTTAATGAAAGCTGGAAAGATCTCTGATATAAGAGAGTTTCAGGAGTTTGGGTTTTTTTTCTCCTGTTTCAAACCCTTTGGTCGATTTTGGACTTGCCACCAAACTATAACTCAGCTTTCATTTGCTCTCCCCAGAAGGGTTATCTGCCTGCTGGTTTATGACTTCTTAACAAGTTGTTTGCAAGCCACAGGATACTGTTAAAAGCTCAGCCTACCCATGACAGTGTCATAAACTTAGAGAGGTGCTACCAGGGAAACACAGCTGTTGAGGCAGAAGAATTTGGGTAGAGCTGGCCTGTAAAACAGGAGACATCTTGTTTAATTTATCATTAACTTGAGGACCCCAGTACCACAGACGACTGCTGGCACTAGGAACCTAGCATGAAAGAAAAAGAGCAGCAAATATGAATGCGAATATTGCAAAAGGGATTTTAAGCACGTGTAGACAATATGAATATCTGCAGTGAAATGAGAAGTGTTCATGTACAAGGAACATAAACCCTTCAAGTTTATCATATAAGATAAACACCCATGCCCTGGAGTCAGAGAGTTTTCCTACAGTAGCTCTTTCCATAGCGATCTATTATGTGGCTGCTTATACTTCTGAGATTCAGTTTTCTATCAGCATGATCTTCTGCCATTTTTACATATAAACAGGCAATAATGTATGAATTTGATGTGCTCCTAACAGGACTAGTAATGAAGCTCTGGTTCCATCTTCCTCAGGTGCTCACAATTCTGCAAGAAACAGAGGAAAATAAATGACAAACTCATAATGGTATTGCAAATGTAAATTAAAAAATGCTTAAAGCCAGGCAGAATACTTGGAAATGTTAAAAAAGTTGAGTAATGGTAAGAAAAAAACCCAATAGATCCTCCCTGTGTCTCAGGTTCTAGTGTCCACCTAACACTTTTTACCCTGACCTACATTTTCTACAATTAAATATAGTCACTTGCATTTTATAACCAAAATAGACATATTCAGAGTTGGCAGGAAGTCTGAGTATGATTCAGTTAGATAAGGCAGTCAGTCAAGGCCATTGAACCTGGGTAGTCACCAGAATTACTCATAAAACTGCTTGATAAGGTGGGAAGCACAAATAACCTACCCCTGATAACTAATAGCTGGATAGGATCTCTGCTATCAGCTCAGAATTATCACAATTAAAGGACTCATTTGTAAGAAAAAAAAGTGTTTTTAAAATAAGATGCCAGAGAAAAGGTTCTTTCAGCAAATTCTGAAGAGAAATAATGCAAGAAAAATTACAGATCCTTTTTTTTCCAAAAGCTTTCATACTTTCCCACTGCAATCTGTTGAGATTGTGTGAGATCAAGCAGCTGGTTACCTCAAATTCAGTATTCAGCCCTATGGAAGAGCACATTGTAAAAGTTGCCTCATTCCTTGCCTGAGCACAGTTTATTAACTAAGGCTGTTTTCAAATACAGGTATGAGCATTGCCCTCAGGGCTGAGTTGTGCTACAAGGCTCTCGGAGAAAAGAAAAAAAACTAAATAAAAGGATAGCACAGGATGAAGCCATTGCATGGGGTGTCTCAGAAAAGGAACTGCGGGCACTCTAGGAGCTGGTTTCTTCTCCATGGCTCCCTGGCTTTCCTTTCCATACATCTACTTCATACTTTACTGGCTCTTTTACAGCTCAGACCAGTGAATGCACTTGTGGGGATCATTCCCACCCACTGACACTGGGATGCACCTCTCAGTACTTGTTATTTATACAACTATAATAGGGAGGAAATCACCTAACTGAGTACTATCATAGGGAATAATAAATCCCTAAATATCAGTGGAAACAGTAAGAAAATCATATGCTCCCTTATTGTTTAGTTATGAACTTATTGTGAAGAGCAGAGGGCTCAGACCTTCAGGATGCTGAAGGTCTCCTCTGAGAAGCTGAGCACCCTTAACTTGCGCTGCTTGACTGCTCCCAACTCATCAGCAGAGTGATCAGCGCAGCACTTGGTTGAGCTGTGAGGTTTATTGTGGGAAGAGTTGCTAGGAAAAGTTTTCTGCTCCTGTGGCTATCATAAGACTGAGTACATTTTGCCAAGGGACAGAGAGGATTTATCTCTGGGCAATCAAAAATACTCATGTTGGACTATAGACTTCACTCACTGGGATTTATACATGTACTGAGTGCTGCTCAGGACCCAGAAGTTGCACAATATACAGAATAAAGACTCCCTCAGGCTGGCCAGGGACTGCCACATCTGCTCTTGCAGGTGCACACAAGGAAGTGGCTGACACGGAGCAAAGGACAGTTTCAGCAATGACTCAGTGAGGAGAGGATGGAGGAGAAGTGCACTTCGCTTGCCATGCCGCACACTTATGTGAGAGTACAGTAGGTCCAGGAAGGTTATCCTTCCCTTTGCTCTGCCCTAGTGAGGCCTCATCTGGAGTCCTGTATCCAGTTCTGCCTTCTCCAGTTCAAGAAAGACAAGGAACCACTGGAAAGAGCCTGGCAGGGAGCCATGAAGATGATTAGGGGACTGGAGCATCTCTCTAATTAGTAAAGGCTGAGAGACCTGGGTCTGTTCAGCCTGGAGAATGGAAGACTGAAAGGGCAGCTTATAAACATCTAAAGGGCAGGTGTCAGGAGGACGGGGCCAGACTTTATACCAATGGTGCCTAGTGACAGGACAAGGGATAACGAACAAAAAGTGGAGTACAGGAAGCTCTGTCTGAACATGAGGAAAAACTTCTGTACTTTGAGGGTGACGGAGCACTGGAAGAGGTTGCCCAGGGAAGCTGTGGATTCTCCTTCTCTGGATGCATTCCTGTGCAACCTGTTCTGGTGAACCTGTTGGCAGGGGGGGCATGGATTAGATGATCTCCAGAGGTCTCTTATAACTCTGATCATTCTGTGATTCTGTGGCAGCAGGTAACATTCCTACTCATTCTGCAATGGCTGGCTGGAGCAGAAAATGTATAGTGCAGCACTTCAGTGAAGTATTTGAAGGAAGCTGCGCTCCATCTTGTCAAGGAGGATTTTTGCAATAAGGATTCTATTGAAATGATTTCACTTTCAGGATCTGACCTGGCTCCTCCTTCAGCTAATAATGCAATGTCTGTTGACTTCAGTGGCTGCAATATCACACTCCAAACAATACAGGTGGTACGTTAAAAAAAATCTTTGTCCAGAAAGTAGGCAGGTAACAACTTTCTTTTCTGGATAATCACTGCAGTTAGTAAGGACATGAAAAACGTTTCAGCACACCTTTCTCTCTCTATCAGTCTTTTTTGTTTTTTAAGCACAAGTGGAATCTCCAGGTCATGATCACCAAGGAAACAAGCAGCTTAATTGTCAAGAGAAGGTGCAGATTTACAGAAAGAGTGTGTTTTGGCTTGTGGGCTAGTGCAGTGCCTGTCAGACCTACACTGGAAGAGGCTGCAAACACACTTTCAATGTCTTTTCCAGAGTCCTTAGGAAATCTTTATAAGCAGTTTTAGTCATTATCTGAATTTGAGGCTCAACAAAATCATGCATTGGAGTCCCAGATGCTGAAGAGGGTGGTTCCTGCTCTCTGAGGACAGATAAACTCCTCTATCCTGCCCAGAACTGCCTATGAGTTTTGGGGAGGGAACTACTAGAAGGCTATGAGGTGAAGGTCATGTCCAATTCTAGCTGCTAAAAGGTGATGGAGTGGGAGGGAATTCATGTCACTAAAACTTTTGCTTTTCTTTCCCATGGCACCTCTTTGGAGAGGTTTGCATTTGGAAGTTGAGACTTCTGATTCAGAGTAGCCTGTTGGGCAGAGCGAGAGCAGACACAAGCACCAGAGTTAGAGTGGCTTTCTTTATCAAAAGATTTCTTTCTGACCCAGAAAGAGGAGCAATTTCTACTGCAGCACATCCCAATGACCTCACTGTGCCTGTTTAAATCTGTTTCTCTGGGTAGAGTCCTGTGGAAAGAATATGCAAGTTCCACAGCCTCAGCTCTGCAGTTTTATTACAGCTAAGTCAAAACACTGTGGTGCCAATTCTCTTCCATTTTTGCTAATTGTTAAAGGAAATATCTTGTGTAGAAGAATGTGTAAGTGTAACGCATGACATTATCGAGAACCTAATTTTTTCATGCACCGTAAAACTCCATCTGTCCCGTCATCTGGAGTTGGCTACTACTCCTCTAACACACAGATACAGATAAAGAATAATAAGTTTTAAATACCCAGTGTATTAACCAAAGCAGGGACTGATTTTGTTTAACAGAAAGTATTGGAATAACAGAGCCATTGTTGTGGTATCAATGATGGTATTACACAGGAGTTTCTGTTGCTGACAGCAGGCAATTTAATTCCCAAATCTGCATAAGGAGCTCGGTTCACAGGACATTTTACTACCTTTGGAGGGAAAATGGCTTGTTTTTTCCTATCCACTGCTGATAATGATAGGATGTTAGTGCGTAAGGCCGCTAAATTGACAGAAATCGTTTTTACCAGCTCAAGTTTTCTAACTTAAGCACAGTGACTTTATGGCAGTTGGAAAGCATGCGTTGCAAACAGGCAGCCTGTCCTCTGCTTGCTGGCAGGACATTCCAGGTCTGCACAGCTCCTACCTCAACGCTTCCTGCTTCACACAGCTGGAGCATGGATCTGGCCCACATTCTGATGCGTTAAAGACCGTGTTGACTATCATTCTTAGTGACTTCCAGAGTTACATTTTTAGCAATGTAAACTCATTTATTACACACGGATTTTGATCAGTCATTAAAGGTTTGAACAACTTAGACAAGCAAAGGAACAATGTCTATGCTGGATAATAAAGGCTCTGACTCGACAAAATCAAGTAACTGCTCATTTCTGTTCACAGTTAAGGCCTAAAGACAAGTATGTGCTTAAATACTTTATTGAATAGCAGTGCTTTGTCACATGTCACATGGATTAGGTCTTTCTTAAGGAAAGCAAACCAAAACTCTTAAAAACTTTGACCTCTCCTGTTCTTTCCAACAAACTTGTGGTGTGGTGATGAATGTGAGGCAAGCATTAGAAGCATCTGCAGGAGACAAGCAGGATGGTAACAGTGGTTCTTAGAGATATGAACTTGTTTGGGTTTTTTTCAGATGATGTAAAAGCACTGGTGTTAAACAACAGTGTTTATTCCTAGACCTGATCATCTCTCACAGAATTCAGAGAATTTTTAAAATAATGTGATCAATAACATCAAAAAATAATTTAATTAGGAACCAGTTTAATGGTTATTTTCCACTCATTTTATATGGAACAGGTTCAGCTTTATGGTAATGAAACCAGCAATAGCGATCTCTAACACCCATGGGATAATAACAGGACTAAGTACAACTAAATATTATATAAATATTAGATTTTTAGAAGGACTCTACATGGGCGGAGTAAAATGTACTTTGACGCTCAAACAGCAAAAAATAAACAACCCCTAACTTATTTTTGTTACGACTGCCACAAATGTAACCAAAAGAATGCTAGCTTGAGGGACTTCAGCTGGAGGAGGAGGCAAACCCCAGATTTTCTACCAAGTCGTGATCGTTAAAAGGTCTCCATTCCTTTCACCTTTTCTCCCCAACCTGAGTACTTCATAACCAAGTCTGCCAACGGAGGCAGCCCAAGACTCTGTTGGGGCAGGAAACCCTGTGTAGGTTACAAATTCTGCTGCCTTGAGCCTGGAACACTCTTACGCTGCAAAGAAAAGATGTATGACTGCATCCTGCAATGTGTTGGGTTCGATCCAGTTCCTGGACTGTTTCCAGTGCATGAAACACACAACCAGGACTACTTCAGGACAAAGAAGAAGGGGCAGAGGAGACTCTTGTCTCTGGATCATCCCAACACCACCTTGCTCTCACAGGGCAGCTCTGGACATGCATGATAGCAGTGCTGGAGGGACTGCAAGGGGTAAAAATCACATATGTAGGTGTTCCAGTCAGCTATGTGTTTCCCTATATAGTAAAACTATATACAGAATAACAAGATATTGGGACAGAAGTGATGTAGGTGGTATAAATATCTTTCCTTGAAGACCAAATATGAAAAATAAAGATTTGAAAGCTGGCAAAGAGAAATGTACCCATTTCCCCCTAAGGAAGTAAAGATGCATTGTGTACAAGCGGTGCAAATACTCAGGCAGATACAAAAAGTAAAAAGAATGAGGTCCTAGCTACCACTAGGTAATTCACTTCAGTGCAGTTGTGCTGTTGTTTGAGACAGTTTCTTCACCTCTGGGAAATACCCTGGTGACCAGACAGGTTGACTGTAAGAAGGGTGCCCCACCTCTCATTTTGTACTGAAAGATGTAAGAAGGACCTTCTAAGGGAGAAGAAGAGGAAAGAACTGTTGGCTTTCATTAGCATCCAAACATAGCAGCACCTGGCCTATCCACCAAGTCCTTGCTCTGCTGAGCTGTAGGGCTTCCCCAGACAATGCCAGCCATTCACTTGAATTTAAAAACATAAGAATTGAACTGTCTCAAGTTTAACGGTAACGATATTATTGCTACACAATTATATGGCGAGGATTTGCAAGGATAAAAGAAAGGCAAAGGGAACTGTATAAATAGCTGCCTGGCTGAAATGAAACCATGAATTCAGGCAGTTCCTACTGCACCATTGGCCAAGTCAGTCACGGCTGCCCCCGGGTTAAGAGCAGCTGGGATCTGTAATCCAGCGTAACTCGTACAGTCTCTCCCTGCCAGGGTCAGCTGAGGACTGCAGCTGCTGGGGAATCACAGGAGGGATCACCAGGGTAATTCCTCCTTCCTCCTCTCCTTGTTTGCTCTGGCTGGCGGTGCACAGAACAGGGGCAGGTCTGCATTCCCGCACGCTGCCAGCTCTGCTCAGCAGTGAATGTTTGGAAAAATTAACCCAGGAATCGGCAGTGTGGAGGGAATGCTACCAAGATTTGAACTGCTCCAGAAATCCTTGCTTAGGTGTGAAAACAGTGACCTGCGACAATCCTTTCCTTTTCCTGCTGTGAGCTTAGCAACAGCAGGCTGTTCCCTCAGCTGAACTGACACAGTTCTGTCAGGTTTGGAGCTGTTTGATCATGTACAGTAGTGTCCTTAGGATGTGCCTAAAGACTGCTCTTCACTTGTGACTCAGAGGAAAAAGTAAGTGTCTGAGGGACTATTATGTTTGCGGTATTAAATCTGGGTTATTTTTGATGGAGTGAAAAGCATGCTATAAATTTGAGCAGAAACTGGATTTGACCAGTCGGTCCACACCACAAACACATGAACGTGACAGCTCCCAAATGCAACAGCACCCTTACAGAGGATAATATAAGCAGCAAAGAAGTATATATGGTCAATGAAAATAACCAAAATGTAGCTTCCTAATTTTAAGGTAAGCTCAGTGTCAGCCCTAATATCAGAGTTGGCCATAGCAGCACCTGGCTGCCTATTCTCTTATTGAGAATAAGTGGGGCACTGCAGTGCCAAATCCCGTCTTTCCCCCTACAGAAATGAAGCAGCCCTTACAGGACTGCCCCAATGGAAAGGGTAAGTTTGCAGACCAGAAACTGCCTGGACTCACGTGATATGCTTTTACAGTTCCCTCTTTCTGCCAATACCTCTATGCTGCACTGTGCAGAATGAAAGAGGTAATTTAATATGATGTTAAGCTGTGTGCTGCCTGCAGAGCCTTGTAGGGATGGTTTCATAGGGGTTCTTCTGTGGTGATGAGCCAAAATTAAGGCAAAATATTACGCTGTAGCATGGATCCTGCCTGATACCTTGCCTTCAGCTGCCTCTTGCAGGGTGAATCTGCTGGAATTGCACAGGTGAGGGGGATGGAGCTTTCTCTGATGTACCAGAATAATTATTTGAGTGTTATTTTCCCAGGTTGCCCTTTCTCCCATCCAAAAAGAATCAGCAAGAAACAAGGCTGCAGCATACCGCAACTGTGCTCAGCTGTCAGAATTGGTTTTCCTATGGGTTTAGGATTGCAGGCAGTGCTTTCGTTTTGAGAAAAATAGAGGTTCTTCGATTTTAGAGAAACCTTGGCACTGGCTGCCCAGCTCGACCCTTTGAGGAGAGATGATCTTGCACTACTTGAAAAGAGTTAAAGCATAAATGCTTTATTGATTTTTTTGTCTGCTACATGCATTCCCATTTTGATTCATCCCCACAACTGTCCCAAGTCTCATCTTAGGCAAGGCTTCTTTTGCAAAAGGAAAAACATCAGGATTGGCTGTCAAAACACAGCAGAGTTTTGCTTACAGGAAGATGAGTGATGTTGCCACAACCCATAGTCCAAATGCTATGTGAAATGCCAGTTAAAATGGAACTGTTTGCATAAAATAAACTACAAAGTTTTCCTAAAGCCTGCTGCTATTCACAAATAAATATTCACTGAATGATAAACCCTGGGCACATATAATTTGCAAAATGACAAAAAAGTCAAATGATCACACAAGCATATTTTTCACAGCGGATTTTTGACTTGCTCACAGTTCCGACTATTAAACAGCACCTCTGTGTTTCTGAATATTATCAACAACTACTGTTTCCTTGACAAAACTGTAAGAGAGAAATAAATCTCATAAAGAGATTGCTAGGCAGCTGTTTGCCAATGGCTAAATGCTTGCAAGAGTTACATGGTATTATCTCTGTGTTTGTGCAGCTCAGCACTTGACTAGGAATGAGGGGATCTGAGCTCAGCTTCTCCAGAGCACCTGGCTGCTTAGCAAACTTTGGTGCGCTTACCAGCATTGGATCCCTTACTAAATGAGTCACAAAATTCAAATCCTTCTGCATCACTGTAAAAAAGACCTAGGACCCTTAATTGTTAATATACGAATGCTTTTCTGTATAATAAATGAATGCATGTTGTTTGATAGAAAACTGTGTGCCTATTATGGAAAGCTACACAGTTTCCGCTTTTCTGAAGCAGATACTTCCTCCTACCACCCAGCAAATACATAGAAACAAGCGTAATAAGGCATCTGGGTTTTTTTGATAGCACTCAATAAAAATTCCAGCAGAGCTTTGGTGATGCCAGTGGTGCAGCACATAGCTGAACTGGACAGCTATGCAGACATAAATGTGCCTGTACAGTGGTGTCACACAAGTGCAAGGACACATCACGGTGCTCAGCCTACCTCCGACGGCCACCAGCCAAAGTAGCCCTGATGACACCAGGAACGCTAACAGCAGATCAGCCTCACTATGCGATGTGGAGCAGAACCACACCTGAAGGGGATGGCTAATCTTTGGGTACACTGGGCAGCCCTGCCAGCTGCAACTGCAGTCCCACCGTCACCACGCCCAGTGTCACTGCTGACTTGCGTGAGCTGAATGCGTTTATCAAACTGCAGCCAGAGATAGTTCATGACTGAGCCTGCCTGGGGCTCAGCTTCTCCATGGCTTCATGCTGACCCAAGCCTGGGCCACCGTCAATGGGGCCGTTCATCCCTGCCTCATCCCTCATATTAACGCCAGCGCTCAGAGCCAGTGGGTACCCCTGCACAGAAGCACACACTACACACTGTGCAGCACCCCATCGCTGGTGAGGGGCCCAGGGAGATCACGTGACCAGCAAAAGCAGGATGGTTGCAACACATTTGTGTGTGGTTATGGAACTGCCCTTGCTACATGCCTCATTGTAAATCCAGTGATGGCCATGAAAGACCTCGATCTACAATGGTGATGATCTTCCTGCAGAGGGAGTGTATTCTCATCTCCAGTGAATTTAAAAAGCAGACCATATAAACCTCTATTAAGAAGGATTAGGGTGGAGTCTACTCTGTTTGGAGACAAGAAGGGAGGCTGGATGTCACTTCCAGCCATGCTTTCTATTCTGGGGCTCACCAAAATGTTCATTTAGACAGGCAATAAAATTACTGTACAAATAACTGTGTTGCATTACTATTCCCTTAAAAGCAGTGCTGTAAGAGAAGACTTAAACAAAGCAGATTTGGGTTAATCAAGTGAAGCTATGCCAGTCTCATGCTTGACATATGCATGCACTCAGGCATGACTCACCCTTCAAACAATGATTCATCATTAGTTTTTCTTATGGGTTCGCATGTCTTTTGTCCATTCTTGTTACGGTCTCTTGTCATCATCTCACAAGTGCAGTGACGATTAAAACAACATCAAAATTAGACTTAATTGGAGCTTGCGTTGTGGCACGCGGGGTGAAGGGCAGAGAGGTCATGAGCCTTTTTTTCTGATGAGAGATGGGGAAGTGGGCTGTATGGGATGATTTTGATCAAGGGAAGGAGAGAAGAAAGAGGCTGAAGCCACTCTAAAAGTGTTGATTCTGGAATGACAATGTTGCCAAGCAATGTGATCACACACTTAGTTTCTGCATAAGGAGCTGCAGCAGTCTGGTGAGCTTGAGAGGAGTGATTAAAAACCACATGACCTGCATAAAGGCATTCTATATTCTGCACTGTATTTTCTTTGCATTAGCATAAGCTTGAAGAGATGAGTTGTGCAGCTGACCTCAAGCCCCATGGCCCAACGCAGTTCTCAGCTGTTTTTCCAGGACATTTTCTGTGGCCACAGCAGGATAATACTCAGACCATGGTCTTGACTTCTCCTTTAGGAGGGGGCAACTTTCTCCCCCACAGGAGTGAAGGCTCTGCAACCTTGGCTCACCAGGACCATCACTATTGTTTCTCATCTCTTGTAAACGTGTATGTGTGTGAGTGAGGCAAACCTTCTGCATGCCCAGTGCCCAAATGCATGCATAAGACAGCATTAGGTAGCTTGAAATGCCTGTCCTATTCCTACCTCTGTACAGCACAGTGTACAGCCTACTGTGTTGTACACACAAGGGAGGAGCAAGGAACCTTCCAGGAAGCTGGCTAGAAGCTGTGCTGCAAACAAGCAGCTCCTCCAGGCCACCTAATCACTTGGTAAAGAAACTACGCTCTGCCAAAATGCTCAGTAATCCTCCACATGCCATTCAGCAGTAGTAAATAGAATAGGACTACTACATCTTCTAATAGAGAAGATACTGAATCCCTGCAGCCCAGTGTTTTAACCATTAGTCCTTTGGGAAGTGAAATTTGGCCAGAAGAATACCTCCTCAGGAAAATAGAGAACATAAAAGTCTCTTCTTATTTCAAGCACCCACTTACACTGTTTGTGTAAGCAGAGGGTAAGAGTTTACAGTGGATTACAGGTCATTGTTTGTAATGGCATTTGCTCTTAAACGGTTACCAGCTTTATTATCTGCACCCATTAAAAGCGGATTTGAAGGAAGGGATATTAACAGCAATGCCAGACTGTACATATGTTTCTTTTCATACTGTGCAGTTCTAAAGAGAAATTATCTCAGTCATAAGGTTTCTTCAATCCAACTTCTACAGTTAATGATATTTTAAAACTGTTACGTGCCCTGTTTCCTTTTGTCACACCTGCTTCACTTTTCCACTTCATTTTTGTGTGCTCTCTACTACAGTTTATGCCTCTACTTTTGCGTGTCAAGCTTGTAATATATTTCTTTAACATGTTTCTTCAGATTCAAGTACTTTCCTGCCTTAGAATCAGACTGCTCTCATCTCTCTCTGCAAGGAACTCTCCTCTTTCTGATTGCAGCTTTCTTTAGCTCCTTGTTCCCTATTTCTTTCTTATTTAATACATTGCTAAGAATTCCTTTTTCTTCCCTTTGTTACATATCTCTCTTAAGGTACTGCTCCTCTTCTCTTTCCCATCTATGCTCGCTCCCTCATTTACCTGTTCTTTCAAGCACTCAGGGCTTCTCCCCTTTGTTCTCTGCTTTCCATCCCTTCCACTCTTCACCTCTCCTTGTTCTCTCCTCACCAGTCTCTTCTTTCCCTCTTCTCACCGTCATCTCTTCTCTTCAGCATTGCACAGATTTTTCTGCCATTTTTCTACATTTTTCCCACTCAAGGAGATGATCAAAGCTTGAGCATTGATTTGCTGTTACCCTGGGGACTGTTGGGGAATTTATCTCTGTTTCCAGAAGATCCGAAAAAAGGAATATCAGGAGTGCTAGTGGGATCCTCTTTGTATTGTTTGAGACCTGGAAGGAGGATAAAAACTTACGACTTTCTGAGAAAGTTTCTTCTCTAAGTCTGTGGTCTGTAAGTGTGAGGAAGGGTAAAAGTTTCTTTGGGATCACTCCATAGCCTGATCAACCATGCCTCTTCACTAGCCAGCTGGGAATCTTGCCCTGGCCATCTCCTCCATGATTCCCAGCTGGAGGGGCCAAGTGGTGAAACATGGTGGGGGCAGCACGTCCACCACTGTGACTCTTGGTGCAAAGGATGTCCTCCCTTCCCCTCAATCTACACGCTAACCATCCTCTCAGAAAGGCTGACTCCAGATGGCCTCTTCCAACAATGGAGGAACTTCCAAATCGGCAAGCCCAAATCCTGGCTTTAGGGCACAGATATGGAAGAAGAAACCCCAGGTTGCCTTGTGTTTCTGTAACTGAGATTTCAAAATAAAGCTGGCAGGTGTCACGATGGAAAGGTCCTAGGGAGCAGATACAGACTCCTGCTGTTCATGTTGTGCAGCACCACAAACACACAGGGCATAAACAAGTTTTGGAAACGTTTCTGTAGCAATACTAAGTGGTAATAAACAGAAAAATAATTATTTATCACTGTCATGCTGCTAAATAAATCAATCTTTAGCATACAGCACTAAAAGTGCCAGACAGAAGGGACTGAAGAGCAGGAGGGGTAGAGGATGAAATGAGGCTGTGGAAAAGAGAGGCAGCAAAGGAGATTAGAGGTGCAGGGCACCAGCAGAAGGGTCTCATCATACATTGCACTCCCATTTAGCCAACATTGCAAACTGCTCTCCCATTTAGCCAACACATATAAGTAAAGGCTGAGCAATTACCGCAGGACCAAGCCAAGTGTGCCATGAAATCTAATTAAGGTCAACAGGCTCTGGTGTCTGGTGGGGCCTGAAGAGAGAGCCCTTTCACTGCCTGTGCAAACTGGCCTGTCATTATCAGTGTCCCGGTGCAAACAGCCTATTAAAAGTCCCTGGAAATGCTCCTGTCCCCTCAGTGGCTTTCTGTCAGGCCTAGTGTGAATATTACAAATTAAGCAGAAACATGCAACAAGAGTCCCTGCAGACTCTTAATTAGCCTTCACATGGTGGCATTTCTCATCTGCAGATCTGCCAATTGTCGCAGAAGTGCTGTGAAGGGGAATGCATGGTCCTGTGCTGGCATGGCAGGGGACCATGGACAGGGGACCATGTGCACCACGCTCTTGGTGTGCCAGCAACCACAACACCGCTGTGTTTTATGGCAGCACAGGAAGGTGTCGAAAGCATGAAAAGCTCTGACAGGGCATCATCGCCACTTCCAAAATAACTCTGGCGCTGCCACCTGGGAGAAGACCCCATGCCAGGTTTGGTGAGGAAAGGAGCAACACGGAGGATCAGGCTGCCCTGAACCATCCTTTCTTCTCAGGGAAAGCTGCAGTTGCTGCAGGTCCCTTAGCTCCCCCTTTCTCTTGCCCACCACCTACTCCCAGACCAGGTATCATGGGCAGCCTGGAGCAGGTTCAGCTCAGCACACAGTACCATGGAGGCGAGCAAACAGGGAGACAGGTTGGACAGCTGAAGGTGAAAAGCCAGGTTCTTCAGAGTCTTTCTAACTTACAGGATCAATATTTGTGTAATATTCATGTCTTAGGACTAAATATTTGCTATAGGATTAAATATTTCTGCGCTGCTCTAGTGACTTCACTAGCTCTCTGTGCCTGGGGCTGATGGTGAGCTGGAGTCACATACCAAACTGAATTATTATTACTTACACGTTTAGATGCAGCCTCATACCTGATGAATGACACCTACTGTGAAAAATGAATGATGCTATTTTTGGAAGGTATTTATCTGGTGTTTGGAGGGTAGCTTTAGATGTATGTAATTCAAATGCATTTCTTTAGGTAGGATAATGATCCTTACATTATCATATTCAATGAAAGTATGTCTACAAGTACGTGTTCTGTATGTGCCGTACATGTGCAAAATGTGTATCCTGGATACCTAATGGCAATAACAGATCCAAGCTGTAAATAAGTCAAATGTGTACTCCTGGGCCCGGATTGCTAAAATCAGTAGGAGTTTAGTCTGGAAAGGAGTGCAAGATTAGATCAACGGTAGCAAAGACAAACATTATTATTTCCTTTTTGGAGATAAAGCAATATTAAAGACTTAAAATTGAATGACATTTTGCACACCATTTGGAAAACCACATTACAGATTTGCCAAGGCCCTTTCAGCTTAAAACTGTCTTATTGAAAAGTTCTTGATACTGCTTTTGAAAACTGCAGGTGCACTCCCCCTTTCCCTCTCTCTTTCTTCTGCTGCCCTTGCTCCTTCTAATCAAGTTCCACAAGTAAAACAAAATAAACAGATAAAATATTTATGGACAATATTTACACCAGTACAGTTTTTTTAATTGGTATTTTTTTCACTTTTCCTGACTTGCAGGTGAAACGGGGAATTATTAAGAGGCACAATGTGTTTGCACAGTTGTCTTGCTTGATCCTTATTGATACAGATATTGCCTGGACAGCATTTAGAGTAGGCTTGAAGTAGGATGACAAATGCAGCTTTTGTGATTTATTTCCTCTTAAGACATCCCCTTGTTGCCAGTACTGTCACTGCTACATTCAAAACAAACCAGCAAAAAACCCTTCCTCTCTTTCTCCCAAGAAATAAAAACAAACCAACATTTCCTAAATGGCCAGGTTTGGGTTTTCTCAAGTTTTGTGCCCATGCATTGCTGTTGTTGGAAATGCCAATGGCGTTGCCATCAGCAGTGCTCTTCTCAATGATGGATCTAGGAGGAAAATCAGACCTCCAGTATTCAATAGGCACTGCAGGCTGGCAGGCCTATGAATTAAAGCTAGAGCAAAATCAAAGACTAGCCTTATTCCTAAACATCCCTCGTGTTTACTGTTTTCTGTCTTTGTCCTGGCGCGACTCAAAAGCAGAGTATTTCCTGAGCAGGTGCCTGTGCCCTAGGCTGTCTCCTAGGAGTAGTCAGAGCCATGCAGGCCAGCTGTGGGTCAAGTCTTGGGTTCCTCTGTCCCCCTACCACCAGGCACAGCAGAGCCACACACACAGGGGACAGCAAGAAAGCACCCATGCCTTGGGTCAGGGCTGTACGAGATTGGCTCCCCAGCTTTCCTACTAGAGCTGTCTGTTAGCTGCAGGCCCAAGGGCAAGCAGAGTCCCTTTGCCTGTAACGAAGTGTACAGGGGCATGCTTAGATCACCTGCCTGAGCCCAAAGTGTTGAATCCTAATCAAGTCTCTATTTCTATGCCTAGCAAACCATGGGTGTATTCCCAATATTTTACTTGGTAGCCTGCCTCCATGAGTGAGTTTTGAGTGAGGTTTGTTCACAGGCTGACATTTATCAATGTGCTTTTGAGATGCACATTGTGCTCTTGCAAATCTGATTTCATTTCCCCCCCCAAAACATAGTTAGGCTTTTATTCCTAGTTTTTTTCTGTCAGTATGGCTCAACAAAATCACTTTCCTCTTCTTAGTTTACCCAATTTTATTTCTCTTTTTTCAGCTTTCAAACTAAATACCTTGCTTCACAAAACTCTTTTTCACAATACCATAATGGTGTATTATGAGATCTCAGATTTCTCTGAACAGCCTTAGGTGCTTAACACATACATTCTTTAAATAGTTCAATTTTACTCCTCACAGTGGGAAGCAAATATCATTCATAAAGTTCCTATTTCCTCAGGAGATCAGCACTGACTAATGCTCTGCACAGTTAAGCATTTTAACTCTGTATATGAGATGTTGAACCAGGAGCTTTTTCCAGACCAGGCCATGCTTTGAAAAACTATAAGAAAAGCAGGTGATTCAGTAAGCTAATTTCTTTGAAATGGTTAATTTCACCACTCCACTCAAAATTTATTGGATAATCTAGCAAGTCCCAAAAGAAGCTCAGTGAAAAGCTGTGATTCATTGATAGACTGAACATATGCACGAAGCCAGGAGTCATATGGAAATAACAAGGCTTTTATACCATCACCCAGAATCTGAGATCCCAAGTTTTTCTTCAGACATGATGAAGAATCTGTTTTCTATATAAATTGAGTCATCTGTAATTTATGCTGTGTTTATTGGAACCAATTTCTCACGCTCATCTATCAGTTTCCAATCTTCCTCTCTGTAATCTGCATCCATTTTTTTCAGTCCATATTCCTGTTAACTGTTGAAATTATCTCCTGTAAGTACTACTCAATTCATCTACTAAATACATCAAAATTTTTACTATGAAATTCACCTGAAATTCTTCTAGCTCATTTTCTCAGGTTGCGTTAAGTAACGTGAATATTTAAGCCACAGAAATAGATTATCTTCTCCTTATTTTATCACTGAATAGCACAGTTATCTACCAAAATTACCTAAAAAATATACCTTCCTCAGCACACAAAACAAGACATATACATCCTATATCTAGAATAGCAAGTTAATGAAGGTTAGGGTTGTGCATTTTATTATGACTGTATTAAAATTTGCTGTTAAGCTTAGTATTCTGTGATGACTGAAACTTGTTAAGGCTTCGGGTTAATGTGAATGACATAGACACAAGCTTCATCTAAACAAGTGGTCTGCAACATCCATTTACAAATTTTTGTCTTTTCCTTATTCTTTAGAAATGAAAACTGAAGATATCACTAGTAATGCATTCAGCTTGAGAGGGTTTTGTGAACTTGTAAGGATTTCATACCTTGGATCTCATGTACTAAGTAAAATAAATGGAGAAAGAGACTCTAGCCATCCTCTGTCTTGTTTCACAGGAACCGACTACTTATGTACTGAGAATGCTTGACCAAATCAAAGGACTTTTTAGGGGAAAATCCAGTATTAGATCTCTGAAGGTATTAATTCCCCCCAGTTATTTTACATTCATTAGGGATGTCTTCAAACAGTGAGCTCTCACTCAGATTCCCGGAGCTGATTCTTACATAGACTAATGTCTCTTCAAACATTTGCAGATCATTATAAACAACATTTATTCTGGCAGAGACAGACTACAATAGATGACTATAAAATCTGAAAGGTGATGGAGAAGGTGAGTGGGGAATGGCATGCTTGAACAAGGGGCACCTCTGGGAAACACATCGGGAGCAAACCAATGGAGTGCTGATTTCCCACAGAACATATTCAAATTGTGGTGGTTGCTGCCACAACAGTAGGTCCTGACATTCTTATCCTGAAGAAATGCATACTAAGGTCTAAGGTATGAAGAGATTACAAAGAGGCTTGGATGACTAAGAGGAGGAGAGAGCTGGTTAGGGGCACTGCACAGAGTTACCTAGATGTGTTCCCCAGTGCACAAAGTTCCCCAATAGTTGTTGATCGCCGAAGTTGCAATGACACAGAAGGGGAAGGATCACTCCTTTTTGGACTGTCGCCCAAATGTCTGTATTAAAAACAGTGTGTGAGGTTCGATAGACCTTGAGTCTAGTCTAATCCAGCCTCTGTTGTAAGTGTTGGTGGCAATCAGCCCCACTATTTAAAGGAGTCTATTTCAGGATCATTTTCTTTGCCTGGTGCATTCAGGTATTCTTTCAGACATTTAATTTTAGTTCTCAGGAATTTGAAAGTTCAAATAAATTTCACCTATATAAAGCATATTTTAAAGCAATTTATTCTGTTTTGAGAGCTGTCATTTCAATGTTCAGCCCTGATTATACGAGAAGTTCTGCACTGAAGTAACGCACACAGAACAGAAGGCCACACACCTGCCCAGATGAGTCTGACCTAATAAGCTTTATACAGGGGGATTTAGCTCCTGATAAGGATGCCTAAATTTAAGTGAACACAGTATGGACACCTGTATGTGACCTAGGTGTCTAAACTTCCACTAGAGTTGATGGAAATTTAGCAAACAATGGAGTTACGAGAGATAATTCACAGCAGTATGTAAATTCCATCATTCGCTTAGCGGAACTACCCCTAACTCCACCAACTATAGCCTTTAGATCTCCAGTGACAACTGCCGAAGCTTAAGCACCCAGTTGACAGACTCCTAAATGTGGATGAGTTGAACGGGGAGCTAGACTCATTCACAATTTCAGTTAAACCTTACAGAACCATAAATAATTAATCTATGCTCGATGTATTTGGTATGTTCAGGAGTCTCAGATCTCCCTCATACCAGTTCATGGCTCTTTCTTCCATGAAAGAAATGACTACTTGAGGAGTGCTCAGTGCTTTAAGATGTATATAGTTCATTGCATTTATTTCATAACATTTACTAGGAGCTCACGTTAACCTACCCTTTCTTGGTTCAGAGAGGGAGTGTGCCTTGGCATCTGTAAGTCTGACTAGTAGCTGACAATCAAGTGAGTTCCTGAGGTTGCATATAAGTCTTTCTTTTCTGACCTTTCCGTAAGATTTTTCTTTTAAGAGTGGATATTGCCTCTCTGAAAGGAGATGCGCTATGACTATATCTATATGAAAGCTTGTGATTTCCAAATTATTTGAGTTACTGAAAGTCTCTAAAACAGCTTAAAACTTGAGTTCTGGCATGACACATGAGGGGACATAGGTACACCAAGCAGGACCAGCAGATAGTTTGTGGGACCATTTGAATGGAGAATATGATCAGCACCCGAGGCTTGGACTGCAGTGCTTTCTCACTGTGCTGTGTTCCTACAATGCTCAGTCTTTGAAGCCAAGCTTGTGTAAACAACCTAATCTACCAGCACATGATAAGGCGCTTCATCACATACATGCAAACTGAAAACAAACTTCAGTACATCCATAAGGATGTAGCCTTATCTGATTTTGATTATTGAAACAAAAAATAAACACAAAGCATCACCAGCATACGCTGCTCCCTGAGTATTATTAAAGGAACAGTTTAGCCCCTTATGCTCAGCGCTGTTGCACAGGAAGAGTTTCTGAATGCTCCGTCCTTCTTTAGCAGCCGAAGACCAAGAGAGATGGGGTTTATGTAATTCAGCTGTCCTACATTTATCTCTACCTGGCAACGACTTTGTCGTGCCAGCTGCGTGCTGCACGTTCTGTGCCTCATCCTCATGTCGTTCTCTCTGCATTTAGAGCCGAGAACATAATGATGTCAGATCTTCTGTTCAAGATCCGGTTGAAGAGAACTAAAGTCATCTCACCTCTTTCCACTAAACCTTGCTGAATCAACTTGCTTTTGATTCAGGCTCTGTGTCCTCATCTTTAAGTTCCAGCATAATTTATCTTTCTTTTCCCATCTCTTGACAATTCCTTATTGATGTTGATCTGATGAGCAGGAAGAGTTGGGGGAAGTCTGAGATGTGGGGAGGTGAAGTGATTTGCCAGAGGCAATAAGGCAGCTCACTGAATTTCAGACTTAAGCTCAAGTCTCCAGGGTCTCAGCAAAGTGCTCATATTATTAAGCCACACTGAATTCCTGCAAGTCTTACATCATACATCCTACCAACCCCCTGTGCATCTCAGCATCTTGTCTTTTCCTTCTCTCAATGTCCCACACATATGCTGATGACCTCTTCACCCTTGCTTCATACCCTGCCCATATATTGTTCATACCCTTCTCTCTACCCGCCTTTCCAAAAGCTTCCTTTTCTACCAATCAGTAAGGGATGGCTCCATGCCATCTTTCCAGATCTGACTTGTATTGTTGCAATTGCACAACACACTTGGATCTCTGTTTGAATAGCAAACTGCTGCTCAGCTTCCACTGTGAATAGTGGCTGCCTAGGGCAGGCATGCTCACAGAAAAGATCTTTGCTTTCTATCTTTCTAAAAATAAATAATCAAAGAAAGGCAAAAGTCAAAAGCTCATCGTGCCCTAAAGAAATGTCTGCATCTCCACAGAAGATGTCCAAATACTCAACCCAAGACAGAACAGTAGGAAATTTGCAGATTGAAGGTTTTGAAAATAAATAGTTCTGTTTGCGTGATGGAGACCAAAGCTGTTTACTCTTCTCAGAAGTAGTGAACAGGCCAACACACTCCTGACAATACACCATTGCCATCGACTTCTGAAAGCTGAATGCCACTGCTGATTGTGGCAAGCAGAGCTAGAGAAGAGATTATGCTAATTGAAATGAAGATTTCAGACCATTTCACTCGCTCTTATAAAGCAGCTGGGGATACTAAGGTACAATTTTGGAGAGACATTTTAAGGCACACATTCAATATTTGATGTTGTATACCGCAGTGTAAGTCCCCTTGGGTCAAACCCTCATTAACACGTCCTTTGTTTTTTTTACAGGCCTCGGTTTCAGAAGGCAGCAAATGAGTTGCGTTTCCCATCCCACTACCGGATGTGTCCCGCATGTGTGATGTGTCATGCATAGTATAAGCTCTCCGTGAACATACATGTGACATCTTTCCAGAAGAGCCACATCTGGCTGCAAATGCACAGTGGGAACATGTTGAGACCACGCACATTTCTGGCAGAAGTGGGTCTTCTGCTGGCTATCTGCCTGCACTCACAAGAGTGAGGGCTGGGAAGGGTGGCCATCAGGGGTGGGTGTCCCCAGTGCCTGCAGCACAGTCCCTGCTCTGGCTGTGCAGCAACCGAAGGGGCACCCCGTGGTACTCGGCTTGTCAGACCGAGGTGGCAACAAGGAGCATGGGCAACAGCTGCAGGAGGAACTAGTGAAAAACCTGAGTGCGAATGTCAGCTTTGGTGGCTTGCTTGGTGGAACCAACTAGAAAAAAGATATTGGTTATCCTGGAAGAAGGAAACATCAACTGAGTCTTAGGTCATCACTGCTGGTTTTCTACAGGACTGTACCAGTCTTACTTAATAGTACCAGACCAGATTAGATTAAATTTGTAAGACATAAAATAATATACCTATCAAGGATTACCAAATGAAAAAGGAACTGGCTAATTACAATATTTACAATAATTTTCAAGTAATACGAACATCTGACTACATCTTTAAGAGTTAGAAGGATATTTTTAAATAAACATGCTTCCTTCCTGCAAGAAATAGATTGCAATAGCAATTGGCAGGAGGATTAATCTGATATTTTAGTTATTCTCATGATTTGATATGTTTTAGCTCAAACAAAAATATTTAAAAGAAGGGAGTATATTCGATTGCAGTGGAATTGTCAAAGATTTTTTTTATCTGTTCTTTCTTATCATACGTTTATTTTCACAAGTTTAGAACATTTTGAAAGATTTCCTCTTACTGTTCAAGTTTTCTGTTACTGTTCCCTTTTCAGCATGGCTTTTTTTTTTTTGTGTACATAACTTAAATATAGCCCCTCCAGAAATCTTAGAAGTTACAATGAATAAGAATACGTTTTTTCCCTAGCAATGTTCCAGCCATTATTTTCTTTCAAGAGAGCTAAATCTGTAGATAAGTTAAGACAAATTTCTAATATTTTGGGTTAGATTCAGTAGGGCTATTTAAAAAAAAAAAACAGTGAATGGAAAAAACTGTTCTTGAGCTCATGTAAGTGAAAAGTGCTATGAATGTGAGAAGATCTTAAGGACACCAGAAGCATTGCACCATGATAGCAGTTATTACAGAAGAAAAAGCAAGAATACCATCATGCATCTACACAGATTTAGTGTGCCTACTTTGATTGCCTATTGAATACAATGTGCAGCCCTGGCTCTTATCTTAAACATTCAGAGAAGAACCAGAGGGAATGTTCAAAACCATGGAGAAGTTTCCGTACTTCAGCTCTTCAACTTGAAAAATTGATAACTGAGGGGATATGGCACATGTCTATAAAACCATGAGGAGCATGAAGAGAGTGGAGAGGCCTTGATTGTTCCCTTTCTCTTCCAACTCAAGAAAGAAGGGGTGACAAATAAAGCTAGAAGCCTCAAAATCAGCAAAAAACAGATGGCTCTTCATAAAGTGTATAGTTAAGCTGCGGGGTTCCCAGCAGGAAGATGTTGCCCATGGTGGTTACACGGGCATAAGGAGAACTCCTGAGCATAAACTCTTGATGGTTGAGAGAACACTCCAGGGAAGTGCAACCATGTGCTGTTCTTATTCACTTCCTTAAACTTCTCCTTCTGGCCACAGTTAGAAGCAACACACTTTGGTCTGGCCCTGCATTGCTCTTCTTACCTTCATAATTGCTTCCTGACAAAACTGAGGTGGGTTTTTTTGCCCCAACTGCACCCTCAAACTCAGGTAGGAACAGAGCTGTTGCTGCAGATATGTCTGTTTGTAAAAGAGGTGATGATGTCAATGATTTACCAAAATACACACAGCAAATCTAATCCACAAACCACTTTGGCATTAAGAACAGGAAAATGTGATAAAGAGTGTCAGGAACTAATTCAGTTATTCTGTTGTCTTACAACAACTGGCACTGCAAAAACGCAGCCTGTGAAACTCTTGTTTTTAAAATAAAAATTGTTTTTCCATGTGAGGCTACAGCCATCACAATACAGACAATGGACTGCTATTGTCTTTAATTCATCCCGGCAGAAATATGTACTTGACCAATGTTAGCATTAAGAAGGCTGAGACGCACTCCTTGTCCGAATCACAAAGGTGCAGACTTCCCCTTGGAGACATACTTCCCACACAGACCCTATAAATAGCCCATTGGAAAATATTTTGCTGGATTTAGCGTTTTATTAAAGCATTGTGTAAAATGAATTCTGCATTACTCTGCGCTGTTCATCTGCATGTAATACCAATGGTAATTGATTTTCTGATGGTGCATGAACTGCTAATGTAAGATCTCTGCAGAAGACTTAAAGGTGAAATCTATTTTCCCTGCAGAGAGCCTATATAATCTGTTTTTATACAGGAGAAGTATATCTTAAAGGAGCTGGAGAGGACTGCAGTTCCCTCATCCCAGGTACTGCTCCAACCTGTGGCATAAAAGTAGGTACCAGCCTATTCCCCCCATGCTCTCTACAAAGGTGGTGGCATTAGCCAGGCACTGGTTATAGATTAGACACCTTTTATTCAGTAACATAAATTTGCACCAGCATCCTCATTAAGTACGTATTCTTCCACTTAGGCTGTGTGTTCACATTCACACACGCACCGCTGGTTTTGTGTCTCTGTGCCCACTGCTCCCACTGATTACAAACCTCCTGGCCGGAAGCTGCTCCTTCTTCCAGTAACATGGAGAAGGAGGATGTTGGCTGCCCCACTGGGCTCACATCTTTGTGCAACTGGTGCAACTACATCACAGTCAGGCCCTATGGACTGAAACAATTCACCTTCTCTGCAGACGCAGCTGAGGGCAAATATTGCCCACAGTATCTGCTGATGCTGGAACACTGATATTACTTCTGAAATCTAACCTAATTACAGCTGCTGAAGATTTTTTTCTCCATCTTCTCTGGCTCATTTACAGTTCTCCCACATTCTCCTTTATGTCACCTTTCTTGAAGTCAATATTTACCTTTTTAACACTTTCTCTTCCACTGCTTCCTTCCCTCCTGCAATGCTATGTGCAAGCGGAATAGCACAGCCTCTCCCATCAACCACCTCTGTGCACAGCCTGTCCTAGCGACGGAGGCCAAATAGACCTTCAAAGTTTTTACAGCCAAAGCTCTGACTTTGCAAAAGCAACAAAACACCTCACATGATTTTTTATTAGCAAAATTGTTTTTGAGAGATTTGTTTGTATTTCAACACTATCCCGGGATGCTCAGAATGAAATCAGAAACATTGTTTGCATGAATATCAGGAAGAGGAGCTGACAGCCACAAAAAAAAAAAAAAAAGGAAGAGCGGTCCATGAAGCAGTCCATTTTTATTGACAACACAGAAAGGAAATAATCAATCTCAAAGGGAAAAGGTTTTTCTGGGATTATTTTTTTCAACTTTATGATTATGCTCAGACTAAGAGTTTAAAACAGCAAAGTATATAATTTTTAAATACATGATTTAACTCCATAGAGTTTGGGGTTTTTTTTTTATTGTTACCAGGAATTTAGCATCTGTTCAGACAAGGGTGAGCACATTGCAGAACAATCCTAGTGCCTCTTTGACATCTAGTGCCTACTGACTTCTGCAGTCTGAGCAACACCAGTCAGACACTGAAAGTGACAATGTCAAAATGAACCTAATTTAGTTTTTTTTAAGTCAAAATCAATGTCTTTTTAAAACATGGCAATAAGTCACCCAGCCAGATGCACTAAGAGGAAACTCTGTGCCTGGGATTTGTTTGTGAGATCAGAATCACTGGTTCTCATAGTCCCTTCTCACAGGTAGGGCTGTATGGGAGAAGATAACGAGAAAGATCTCAGCACATATGCTACAAACATCCTGGAACAAAATCTTCTGAACTGATTTTTTTAAGTCAAGCAGCTAAATTCAGGCTTACAAATTGTCTTGATACTGATAGTGCTTCCTGCTTTAAAAAATCATAGATGAAAGAGCTGTAGCCATATACCGCCAAGTCTGAAGGTGTTTTTATATTTCCCCTTTTATTTACTTAACATTCACATTAAAATTTTCCCTATTTTTACTAATATGTGTCATTAGTAATAATAACATAATGAGCTTAAGATTGGTGCAAGAGTAGAGTGCACAGAATCAAAGCAAGCTGACAAGAATTTGAAAGAGCAAGTGCATGTTGGTACATAGGGTAACTCCAAGGGTGTGAGCAAGAAAAGTATTCAGGAAAAAAAAAAAAAAAGAGGAGGGAGCAATTAGCAAAGAATTCAGAAAACTCTTCGGACTCTTGAAAGTGAGGATGTACTCTAGATCTAACCCACTTCTGCTGAATGCAGTGGACAATGGTTGAGACACCTTCCTGCTGCTCATCAACAGCTTCTGGAAAGGGCAGGAGGTCTCTTTGAAACCTGCCAGGAACTGAAATATTTGTACAGATCCATAGGGACTGTGTCTTGACATAAACTACTGCAATCCAACATTAATGTAGTTGTTTTTCTTAGTCAAGGTAAAGCTAAATACATTGCATTTGCATCCAGACTTCTCCCAGTCATTCTTAATTGCAGCACTAAAACCTTTTATTATCTTGTGTTTCACCTAGACTTCCAGATAAACAGTAGATCCTTCAGTCCTGGGTTTTAGTTTGAACTTCATTTTCTTGAGCAGCTCTCAAAGCTGAACAAGCTCCATCAGCCTGACTTCAGACCAGACCCTCTCTCCTAGGTACAGTCATACCATGATATATTATTCACATTAACCAGTGCACTCCCATTGAAAACAAACTTTGCCATGAGGTGTATTCCCGTCCTGCCGTGAGTGAACAAAAGGCCTTGTATGGGCCAAGACGTGGACTGGCACTAAGACCACTACCAACCAGAGGATAGTGGTTTGTCTGTTTCCCATATGACAAGGAATTATTTCCACAGCCTTGAGCATCGGCTGACACACACAGAGCAAGCTCCACGGCAATTGTGTGCATACATACAGATCATGTTGCAGAACTGTTTTGTTTCACAGGAAAGCTGTTAATTCTCAGCCACAAGATTTCCAGACAGAAAGCTTTAGGGCTTTCTGGGCATCCATCAGCAATTTCAGCCCTTCTAGACATTAAGTCTATTCAATGTTCAGTCAATAATTTTTTAACTCATGCCTCCTTCCTCCCCACTCTGTGCATTAACCACCTAAAGAAAACCTGCAAACCCTTTTTTGAATAAGGTCTGACACTCAGATCCACAGGTAGGTTGTATACATGACTAATTTCTTCCATGGAAACCCCTGGCAATGGATAATTTTTGCTCCATAATAGATAAGGCTAAGGTAAGTTGAAGTCAGCAAATTGGCTATTATTTTGTAATAACTATGCAGAAAATAGAGAGCTTGATTTTTTAGACAAAGAGATCCGGAATACCCATCAGACATCCTACTGCAGCAGCAGCAGCATCTGAAGTCCATTTCACTGTGGCATTTCTCTGGCTTTCCCTGATCCAGAGCCTGTGCTGCTGGTTAATAAGTATGCACTACCTCTCCCTCGCTCAGGAAGCTGTAAGCCACAGAATGAAAAATGATGCAGATCCTCTGAAGACCATTCCTTGCTGCAGAAATTTCTGCCAAAATTGGATACAGAAGTGTGTTACCCAAAGAATGAGCTCCCCACATCTGTCCTCATGCTCCCATGCTCATCTCCCCCAGCCAGGCCAGCTGGAAAGAAGCACAGAGAGCCCACCAGCCACAGCTAGTGCGACTCCTTTGACTAACAGAAGCTACTAGATTTGTCATGCATTTGTCCCTGTTGCTCTCTCTTTTAGTGAGGAAGATAAGGAGACAAGTGGCCCAAGGTCTATCCTGCCCGTTAATTAATAGTAACCAACTTAATCACTGCCATTCTCCTTCTTACTTACTTGAAAATTTAAGAGAATAGTTTCACATTCAGTGCAATTTGGTCAAGTATTTGAGGGTCCTTTATTCTTTTCTATCAAACCTCTCTCCCCACAGTGCCATTACTGACTTTTGCACCACTGTTGCCATTTATGTTGATTAGAGGATGATTATTTGGGGGAACTCTTTTTACTTCGGCACAAACACTAGTCGAAATGTAGGCTTCACATTTAGATTAAGGACTGTAGATCGCACTTTATTTCCCTGCAATACGTGTTTATTAAAGGTTAAAAGCATTGCACAAGTAATTTCTACACTTCCAGGTCGTGGTGGCCAGGCTCTGGCTCTGGCCCCAAGTCATGTCTAAGGTAGCTCCTTCCTTCAGGCTTATATCACGTGGTGGGGACAGTGGCACCACATAATCTGAATCCCTGGCAGCAAGAGAAAGCAAAGCAGCAGAGTTAAACCCAGTAAGTCCAGGCTGAAACTGGACCTAACCCCATATCCCTCCCACAGGCTTGACACAATGGAGCAGTGGGGTCCCAGAGGAGTTGCTGTCCTCTCCCGCTCTTCCCCTTGGCCCTACACCCCACCTAGCTTGTGGTTCGAGGCCCATTGAAAACCCTGCTGCGTCATTTCTGGGTCACAAAGGTTGGCCAGCCTATTCTACTTGAAACAAAAGGGATTGCATCCTTGGATCACAGGCTCCTGTGTCTGAAAAGCTATTTACTGATATTTCATAATTATAAAATTATTTAATTTTTTTTAATTGAATGCTGGGCTCCTGCCCTAAAGTTCTTACATGTGGCATCTAGCATGACCCTGTGGTAATTTCCAAACCAAATACAGCATTGACAGCATTGAGTTATTTTCCTTAAGTCACTGGACTGAGAAAGATTGTGTGTTTTGAGTGGCTGGTGTTTCACAACAGGACTCAGGTATGTGCTGGGAAAAGCCTGCCTCACCCACAGCCAATCTGCTGTTTGTTGCCCTAATTAGAGTTTACACTGGCAACCTAGGGAATGAATTAAGAAACAAACCTTAACCAATCTCACTACTTCACTTTTGCAGTGGGGTCCTTAGAAATGCACAGGTTAAAACATGGTAGAGTGGTAATTTTATGCATATACCCCTGTGTCTCGCTGGTTGCCTTTCTCAGTGTGGTGTTTTCCTCAAAGTACTTGGTTTCCCAGCTTTTGAAAGCGTAGGGTTGTTTTCGGGTAGGGTTTTGGTAGGCTTTCAAAAGGACTGGAATATCAAATCATGTGGTGTATATAATCATGGGAAGTTCCTTTTTTCTAACCTTACAAGGCTTGAAGATTTTGTTATACTTCATTGTGCAACACAAGAAAAATACCTCAGGAACAGAAATGTCTTTTATTGCACTACCCATGTATCTGATGCTTTATTCCCTCAGGCACTACTTGTTTGCCAAAGGATTGTTTAACCAGTGTTTGACAATTTCCAAATAGGAAAATATGCTGGGTTTCATCCAAAGGAAGGGAGGGGCTTTTCAAAGTTTTGTATTTAATCTTGGTTAAAAGTAAACAACATTACCCTTTCAACATTAGTCATGCCTGTTTGTATAAAGTATGGCATAAAAGTGCTCAGCAAAAAGAGCACGATGTTTTTCTCTACTTTGCAATTATTTACATTTACATCAGGGATTGAATCCGATAGAATAACTGGCTGGATGTGGTGTATAGGGGGAATCAGGCATCACGGCAGGGTGACTGGGTGAGTGGAGTGATGAGGGTAGTGGGAGCAGCACGACTCCTCGCTGGAGCCAGGTAGCTGCAGCAACCTGCAGCCCACACGCTGCACCCACACGCACACACCCAGCGTGGGCAGAGAGGTCTCTGCTGGCTGCTGTTTTGCAAGGATTATCGTAGCTTTAAAAGGGAGGCAGAATGGACCGAGGGAAATGGGGAAACAGTCCCATCACCCCATGAAAAGTCTGCTGGCACAAGTATGGCAGTGCAGCCGTGCCCTTCGGTGGGGACAGAGTTTGCACCAGCCAAAGGGGCTTCCCCCTCACACCCCAAGAAAAGTCCTTCTCTGAGCAAAAAATGCAATTCTCTTAAAAAAAAGGCAAATACTCCACCTCAGGAGGAGACCCTTTTGGCGGGTGGAAGAGGTGCTCAAATCAGGTTGTTCCTTCGGCACAGCAATGTGGAGAAGGGGAATCTGGCCGGGTGGACAGAGCAGTGCCAGCAAGCTTCGGGTGCAGAGCGGGACAACAGCCGGTGGGACCCCGCGAGAAGGCGCTGGGGGAAGCGAGACTTGGGAAGCGGCAGGGACACCAGCGGGGTGCGGCCAATCCTGCCCTCCTTGGGAAGAGGAGAAGGGCAAGCCCAGAGCCTGCTCGCTGCCGCCGTCAGAAGTCGGCAGGAATGCCCGGCGAAGCGAAAGCAAAGCTCCGAGTCAACAGCTCGTCCCAGGCTCTAGCACATTTCCTTATCTCTCCGTGGCCACTTTGCAAGGAGGAGTATTAGGCAAAGAAAAAAAAAAATGCAAAGTGGAGAATAAAAAGAATGACCTACTTTGCAACAAGAAAAAAAAAAAAAGCTCTCTGTCAAGGTTTTGCTCTAGTTGTCGGTGCGGCGTTGCATAACCAAACCGGGAGCTCCTGCTCGTGTCCGGGGAGGCCGGAAAGCTGCCCCGGGGTAGCGCGGGGCGGTTCGCCGCTCCGGCTCGGCTCCCTTGGCCACCGCCGGGCGAGCGGGCAAGGGCAGGGTCGAGGGTCACAACTCCCGACCCCGTGCGGAGAGTGGGGGGATCCTCAGCCCGCTGAGCGACCCCGGGATCCGGTGAGCAGGCAGCTGGGTGCAGCCCTGGCCGACGGGGACATCGTGTACATAGGGACCCGGCTATATAGGGGTGGGCGCCGGGAATGTGGCGATGGGAACGTACAAACCCGAGCACGGTGGGGGTTTGCTTGAGGCGTTGTGGAACCATCCTTGATGCGGAGCTGGCTTTTTGGTTGAGATTTTGTTATTTATTTATTTCCCCCTCGCTTCCCCTTTCGTTCTTTCCAGCTTCTCCTTTTCTTGGATCCTCGCCTGTCTCCTCCCACAGAACGAGAGAGAGGAGGGAGGGAAAAAAAAAAAAAAAGGTCACGTATGTTTGGAAAAATATGTAGGTCAGTGGAACATTCCCTGCACTTGTGCACAGGGAGCCGGGGCGGGAGAGCTCTCCCCGCAGCCCTCTCGCTTCCCACCGCCCCACCAGCGGGGGGCGAGGGGGGGGAAAGCGAGCTCCGGGTTCCCTTTTCCCCCCATCCTTGCCCTATTTTGCTCCCCGGCCTCGGGTCTGGGCTCCCCCTGCTCCCGCTCCGTGCCGGGGAGGGCGAGCGAGGAGGAAGCAGCGGAGCACAGCCGCCTGCAGCCGGCGGGGCCGCAGCTGCCGATGGGCGCGGGGCGTGGGGGGCGCCCCTCGAGCGTCGCCGGCTGAGAGCGCGGGGCGGCCCCGGGGAGGCAGGGGGGCAGGCGATGCAGGGCCGGCGGAGAGGATGCCCCCGCCTCGCCCACCGGGCTACAACTTCTCGGCGAACTCCCGCGGCCGCGCGGCCAACTTAATGCCCCAGCGGGAGCCCCAGCCCGCAGCGCCCCCGGCCCCCGGCATCCTCACCCCCCCGCAGCAGCCCGGGCTCCCGGCGGCTTCCCGCTGCCCGCGGAGCCCCCGGCAGCGCGGCATGCGGCGGCCCCGCGCACCATGAGACACCGCACCGGCACCGCCAGGCAGGAGGAGGAGGAGGCGGGCAGCATCCCCGGCTCTTCGGCGGCGAGGAAGAGTTTGCCGGCTCCCGAGGCCGCCCTCCCGTGCGGCGGCGGCGGCCGCAGCGGCACCGGCAGGCACCGCAAAAGCGGCGGCATCCAGCCCGGCGACAGCTCAGCCGCCGGTTCCCGCGCCCAGGTGGCCAGCGCGGACAGCAGCAGCAGCGGCGACAGCAGCGGCGGCGGTGGTGGTGGTGGCTGGAGCATCCTTGCCGCGCTCCCGCAGCACCGGCATCCCAGGTAACGCGCGGCCCCGCGGGGCGCCCACTCGCGACACCCACCTGCGACACCCACACCTGACCCTGTGTCCCCTGTGTCCTTCGCCCAGCAACAGCGATCGGGGTCAGCGCCCTCTGACCGCCGTGCTCCCACGAGGAGCCCCCAGGCACCCTGCGGTGCAGGGTGGCATCGCCTCTGCCGTGGGAAAGTTTCCGTGGGGAGTGCCGAGTGTCAGTCCCGGCCCTTCCCTTTGGAAAAATTCAGTGCCCCCCACTCTATCTGCCGGCCCCTCATCCCTTTTTGGTTTGGTTGCTTGTTCCCTGAGGTTGAGGGTTCATTTAGGCTAGAGTAGTAGAGGGGCAGTGCTTGGTCAAGGCAAACTTTCAGTAAGACCAGTGGGATTTTTGAATGGGTGACGGCTCCCAGTGGGAGTACAGGTTGTGTCTGGCGCTGGTAGTGCCCTGCTGCTGCTGTGGCCCTGCACTGAACTCCCACTTGTTTCTCTTCGTGTGCAGAACGGGGAGAAATGTTAAATCCAAGGCTGAGTGGCAACCCAGGACTTCTTACACAAAGAGTTGTGTGGTGGTGTTTTCCTCTATGGTCGCTGGTCTGATTTGTTAATTAACAAGCATGCTCACCCAGAAACTTTCCTCCGTACTCCTTAACTGTCTACAGGATGGCAGTTTACTTTCACTCAAGTGACTCAGAAATAATTAGTGGTTATAAGCATTACAGCCAGCAGAGGAACTTTAATCTTTCCATGGTGCTATACCTCCAGAAGGGCTGTGGGGTTCCTTTGGCCGGTATGGCGAACCTGTCAGTTCAACAAGTGGCCGTCTCCTGAAGTGGAAAATTGTCTCTTACCTGAGTGTGAAATGTTAATTTGTATCCCACTGTGGGTTTAGTGTGTTTGGTGATACTGAATAATTAGTGTTCAGGGTTTCCACACCTAGCCTGCTGATGCACTGATCCATGTCCGATACTGAGAGCTGTCGGCTAACAGAGGGCCCAATCCTGCATATGTTTATGTAGATGAATATTGACCGTGTTGCTCTGCAACAGGTATATTCGGAGAACATAATTGCCAGGCTTTGCATTGTCTCCCCTGAACAGGTGGAAATTAAGTTTTTCCAGAGCCAGGTATCCAACATCAGGGTGATTCTCCATGCTGGCAGTACTTCCATGCTCTGCTCCAAAGCCTGGAGACAGCAGGCTTACCTAATACTGCTTTCCCTCCCGAATAAAGGTGCCACTCTGCATGCGTGCAGGGTTGAACCAGCAGACAAAACTTTGCAGAATTACCACTATTGCTACTGTTTTCTAGCCTAGAGCATGCAAGAGCACTTGGAGGAGTTGTTATTGTATTGTAGGCAGCAACGTTGTCTACAGTTAAAATCATCTAGTGCTTTCCAGTACAGTACTCTGCTTTCAGGTACTTCTGCATTTGCTAAGCTTAAGACTAAGCTGACATTTTCCAGGTTGAGTGTTTGCTGAAGACAGACTCTCTTTGGGAAGTTTCAGATGAAATGGTTCAGTTATTTCTGAGAACGTGGTTAGAGGAAAAAGTATTTTTTGCCCACGTATCTGACAAAGATGGTTTAGGTATACATCGCTCTGCATTAGGAGACCTTGCTCTTTCTTCTGTGAATCTGCATTTTTTGGCTATGTTGAGAAACACTTTCATTGAGACTGCTGAATTCCTGTGGCTTCATATTTGGAGCAGGACAAAGATACTTGCCTTGGGATCAATCTTGTGATGGGGGAGTGCCTTATGAAAAGCTTCCAGAATTTGTTTCAATTATCATTTTATTACAACATGCACTGGGTGGAGGGATGTTGAGGGCTTGACCATTACACTTGCTGAAGATCCTCTCAGCACGGAGCTCCCTGAATGTCCCAGCATTTTTACATGCTGAGCAACTGCTCATCTTCCTGTGAAGAATGAGTGTGCTCCAGCTGGTAGCTGATGATCTGAACGGACTTTCTCCTGTAGGTATTCTTGCCAGATGTTATTGCTGTAGCAAGCGACATAAGGAAGGAGCATAAAGTCTGTCTCAGCTGAGTGTCTCAGTGTCTTTAGTGGCAGGGTGTGCCTGCTTGAAAAGGAGGTAGGGTGGAGGAGGAGGAGGAAACTGCTTAATTCGCATTCATGGTGACAAGAAATGGTGGGACTAGAATGGCTAGGAGCAAGAAGCATTGGTAATGGAGGCATGGGGAAAGTGAAAAGCGGGGACCTTGAATTAAGTCAGAGGACTTGAGGGGTTTGTATATGACAAACCTTGTCAACAAGGTGCAGGGAAATCACTGGAACTACAGAGAGAGCTCAAAAACATGGACCAGACAAGGAAAGGAGAAGGAAGGAAAGGTGGGTGAGAGACTGTGGGCATAAAAAAGAGTATCAAGAGACAGCAACAGGAGATCTGAGCCAGTCTTTCAATGATTGGGTAATGATACTACTGCTTTTTCATTCTCATCTTCCTCCTCACTGCCTATTACATTCTTCAGCCTCCACTTCTTTACCCCTCCCTGGTTGCCTCTGGACCTGCAGGGGGGGCTGTCTCCCCTGTGGAGCCCCGGCTCTGGTGTCATGCTGAGCCTATGCATTTGTTGTCCTCCTTATTGTGTACCCCACCATCCGGCAGCACCCCAAGGAGCAGGACTTGGCAGCAATGCTGGTTTCCACCATGGTGTCTGCCGACCTTCTTCTAGCACTAGGTTTGCCATGGACAAGATAGTATCTTTGTATGCCTCAGTTAAATCTTGCACTAGGTTTTATACTGTGGACCTACAGGATTCAACCAGTAGGTGACTGCTGCAATACGTGAGGGTGAGTTTTCCACTTTTTTCTCCACTGCAAGAAGAATTTGTAGCTCAGTATGTTAACAATAACAAAAAAAAAAGTGAAGCTCCACAAAATAAATAGTATATAAACGTTTAACTGATGTTGCATTGTAATACATTAATTTAAGATAGGAAAATTAAGATCAACAGCTGATGGATTTGATTTGCAGTTCTAGTGTTCTTTAAGGTTAGAACATTTTGCACTGCAAATGCAATGATTTAAATAATCATTCCCGTCCTGTTTAAATTCCCGTCCTGTTTAAATTCCCGTCCTGTTTAATATCTTTATTGACGATTTGGATGAGGGGATTGAGTCCATCATCAGCAAATTTGCAGATGATACCAAGCTGGGAGGAAGAGTTGATCTGCTAGAGGGTAGGATGGCCCTACAGAGGGACCTGGACAGATTGGAGAGCTGGGCCGATTCTAATGGGATGATGTTTAATAAGTCCAAATGTCGGGTACTTCATTTTGGACACAACAATCCCATGCAGAGCTACAGACTGGGGACAGAGTGGCTAGAGAGTAGTCAGGTAGAAAAGGACCTGGGAGTGCTGGTGGACAGGAAGCTCAACATGAGCCAACAGTGTGCCCAGGTGGCCAAGAAGGCTAATGGAATCCTGGCCTGCATCAGGAATAGTGTAGTAAGCAGGACCAGAGAAGTTATTGTCCCCCTGTACTCGGCACTGGTCAGGCCTCACCTTGAATATTGTGTCCAGTTCTGGGCCCCTCAGTATGGGAAAGATGTTAGGATACTGGAATGTGTTCAGAGGAGGGCAACGAAGATGGTGAGGGGGCTGGAGCACAAGCCCTATGAGGAGCGACTGAGGGAATTGGGGCTGTTTAGCCTGGAGAAGAGGAGGCTCAGGGGAGACCTCATTGCTCTCTACAACTACCTAAAAGGAGGTTGTAGTCGGGCAGGGGTTGGTCTCTTCTCTCAGGTGACCAGTGGCAGAACCAGAGGGCATGGACTTAAGCTTCGTCAGGGAAAGTTTAGACTTGATGTGAGGAAAAAATTCTTCACTGAAAGGGTGATTGGCCATTGGAATGGGCTGCCCAGGAAGGTGGTGGAGTCACCTACCCTGGAGGTGTTTAAAGGGAGACTGGATGAGGCACTGAGTGCCATGGTCTAGATGATGGTTGGTGTTAGTGTTAGGTTATAGGTTGGACTTGATGATCTCAGAGGTCCTTTCCAACCTTATAATACTGTGATACTGTGATACTGTGATCATAGAATCATAGAATGGTTTCAATTGGAAGGGACCTTAAAGATCATCCAGTTCCATGCCCCTGCCATGGTCAGGGACACCTCCCACCAGACCAGGCTGCTAAAGACTCCATCCAGCCTGGTCCTGAACACTTCGGGGCAGGGGGCATTCACAGCCTCCCTGGGCAGCCTCTTCTGGGCATGCCTGTGTTCAATGGTAAGTTCTGAGCAATCAGATTACTTACATCATCATGCAATCCACGATTGACAAATATCGTACCATTGAAAATAACAGTCAATTATGTATTTTATGTGTATTTAGTTGCTTTTCTTTCTTTCTAAGTTGAATTTAAGTAACTTCCACTTTTGCTTATCATTTTGCTTTCAAGCTCTTAAAGCAGATGCACTTCAGTTGGAGATTTTGTAGAGGGTTCATTATCTGTGTAGGAAAAAAGTCATTTTCCTAGATTTGACTTAGCTTTCTGTTGATCCTTGATCTTATTAAAAATTGTTCTTGAAAAAATGAGCTGAGACCATGCAAATTCTTGTCTTTTAGCTGTTATAGTTTAATTTAGTCAGATATTGGCAATGGTCAATAGACTGACTTTTTTTACGAGACTGATTGTTGAAGTTTGAAAAGGAAACATCCTATGATAGTATTTAAGCAGGATGCATAGATGGTGGTAGATTTGTTATTGTAGTGGTGCTTTTTGTATTTCACAGTATCTTGGGAAAGACTAAAGTCATTACTATTTTTGTGACCTTCTATGGGCCACCCAGGATATACCTATATATATATATATATATATATATATATATATATATATATACACACACACCAGTGCATTCCCAGGTGAATTCAGATATATAAGAGTTGCAGGCCAGGAAAGGCAAGAGGGTGAGAAGGGATGTGGTCCTGTAGGCTAGTGCTCTGAGTAAGCAGCTGACAAATTGTAGGCCTGGTTAACTCTCTGCTCCTTGAGTTTTCCTTGTGGTGGCTCAGAGATGTTGGCAAATTATATTGAGGGACTCGGGGGCGCGGTTTTCTTGTCCTTGTGCACGTAAATTCTGTGGGGATAGAAGGGTAAGTACTGAGCTTTATGCTTGTTTTCCTATGTTTCTTCCCCCTGAAGGCAAATCATGAAGCAAAACTCAGTCCAACCAAAATGTTTTATTTACACTTTGGTAAAGACATTTCTGTTCCTTTATCCGAAGACTATGGCAGAGATCAGTGTTTCTTGCACACTGCCAGCCATGTTTGGAAGAAATAGTCTTACGCATCCCCAACATTAGTTTTAATCCTGCTTCAGTCTGAAAAGTCACCTGTCACTTCACAAAAATAAAACTCCCACTAGTCACTGGTGAGCTTGGACCTTTGTCACTACCAAATATTATTTCCACATGCTTTGCCCCTTACTCTGTCAGTACCTGCTTGCAGTTCCTTGTCCTATCCTTTGCTTGCAAGCTCTTTGAGGCAACGCTATCTCTTTCTTCTGCGCCTGTGCAGCAGGTAGCGTGTCCAGAGCTCAAAGACACTCCAAAAATGACCATATGAATGATAGGAACAGGGAGTTTATCTCACTTTCTCCTGCTTAGGCACAAGTCTGTGTAAAACAGCTGATCTTTTGATGACCTGGATATGACAGAAGGTGTTTTTCATCTGTTTTCCCACTGTTCTTAGGCATCTGGGTATAAAATAGAAGATTTATAGGCAAGTAAAATGATGATATGGGAAGAAAATCTAAGGGATGTGTATGTGTGTTTGAGATCAGAATGGAAATTTGGAAGTTCCAGTATAAAGTGTCTTTGTCGCTACAAAACATACAAGAAAGTGCCAGCATGACAGAACATCATCTACTGGGACATTTCAATCACCCTTTCTCATTGAGTATCTTCATGTCAGATAAATGTAATATGTATGCCAGGTTGGAAGAGAAAATACATGTTAGCTGAAACAAAATAATAGAAATTCATTGCTACAGGTCACTGAAGATGCAGAATCTTAGACAGAATCTTCCATAGACTACTTCGAAAAAATCAGTGCAGTGCTCAGATGTGATTTTAAAAAAAGAAAGGCAAATAGAACACTACAGATTAATTAAAAAAGGATGGAAAATAACAAAAAAAGAACCCCATTATTTCACTGTATAATCTGTGGTGTGCCCACATCATCAGTATCACGTGTTGTTGATCCCCTGAACTCAAATGTCTCTAATGGCAAGGGAGGAGATTCAGAGAGAGACAGAAGAGAGTATCAGAGGAAAAGAGTGGCTCCTGCCTGAGGAGTGACTACACTGATAAAGTGATGCAACAGAAATCTGTAAAATTATGCAACGCATGGAGAAGAAAAACTGGGAATAACTGTTCACAGTGACAACAATGGAAGGCATTGGGTAAAGCAGGCAGTTGTGGAGATGGAAACAAAAGGAGGTGGCTCTTCACTGGCATGGTCAGGCTGCTAATCTCCTTACCACAGGATGTGGATGCTGAGAGGTTACATCAGCTAATGAGGTGACTGGATGAGTTCATGGAAGAGAAATACATCAAGGGCTATTAAATATAAAACCACTGCCTCTGGCTTGGGAAGTTTTGAGCTGCAAATTCTGGGAAGCTTGATGCATATCCTGAGGATATTATCACCACTGTTTGCCTTCTCGTACTCATCCCTTGGCACCCATGTCTAGCCATGGCTGAGACAGGGTGCTGAGCCAGGTGGTCTCCTTGGCTGTGTCTGCTTGGCAACTTTCCCTAGGCTTGCAAAGCCAAAGGGCTTCTGGTGGCTTGCACCTTCCCTGCTCAGGGCTGGCCCCATTATAACGCAACTGTTGTGGAAAGAGGTAGCTGGAAGAAATTAGTTGAAGTGCTCCGAAGCAGAGCCAGTGCATGAGCTAAAACTCCAGCAATGCTGAAGGAAGCAAGGTACGGTACTCAAGCTCTCTCCCTGGTGTCCTATTACTGAGCTGTGCAGGCATGGCAAGGATAGACAGCCTTACCTTCTTGGGTTCAAGTAGGTTCAGAAAGCAATTATATTCATGGAAGTGATCCCACCAAGAGGCACTGAATACCAAGAATACCTGGCTGAAGAAGTCTCTGCTGGGAGACTGTAATATTGCTACATGCTCGCCTTGCTCATGCAGTCGTCCTGAGCCTTTGCTGTTGCCTGGTGTCAGGAAGAGAATGTGGGACAAGGTGGTCATCGTCCCTGCCCTGATGTTGCTGTAGTTACAGTTTTATCTGTTTGTACGTGGCCAGGCTTTGAAGTTCTGAACTGAAAATGTGAGGATGCATTGGAAATTAGTTTTCCTTGTGTATCCACTGCACTTAGGCACTGGTTAAAACAATAATGTTGCATTGACTGCTGTTTACTAAACCAAACAATTTGCTTCATCACCTGAAAGACGGATTTTAAAGCCCTAGATTGTGCTTGC
Source organism: Tapera naevia (assembly GCA_033556795.1). Lineage (NCBI taxonomy): Eukaryota > Metazoa > Chordata > Aves > Cuculiformes > Neomorphidae > Tapera > Tapera naevia. The sequence goes on from JAUMJJ010000029.1 coordinate 21,218,929, forward strand.
TACAGCTGTGCTAAAACCAAAGGCTGTGTATTGTTGTTCACTTAAGCAACAGTCAAAGCACAATGTATTCAAAGGTAACTCCTATGGATGATATTTGCTAGCTTTTAGTTGAGATTTATTGCTATTAAAGCAACAGCAACAATCCCAAACTCAGTCCTTCTGATTGTTACTTAAAATTTCTAGAGGCTAGCTGGGACGGAAACTCCAGTGCAGCACTTAATGGAGCGCACAACTGCCTAGCTGTATTTTTGGGCTACTTTATGTAATAAAATGGCAGACCCTTACATTGCCTGTGCAAGCAAGGTTGCATAAGCATCCCAGGGAAGCAACCCAGAGCTCCAAGAGCCCTCCCGAATCCTGCACATCTTGTTTGATCTCATTTAACATTATTTAATGAGCAATATTAACCTCTCCCTCCCCCGAATGTTGTCTCAGAACAGGGATACTGATTTAATTTCATGCACAAATGTCACTTTTTAGACAAATCATCGAACTTTTCAGTCAATTGAGCAGTCTGATGTCCAAGTAGCCTTGAATTTTCTGTAATCAGCACTCGATCCAGTTAAAAATAAAAACACATTAAAAACAAAACCTTGAACAGGAAAATGCTTGTTTTTCATTCTTGGTTCCAGTTTGGTACTTAAAGTTCATCAATATGGCTTGGTCTGTCTTCGGAAAAACAATTTATTATTCAAGCAGCTTTATTTCTTTTTTTTTTCTTTAAAAATAGGCAATACTATTCAATCATTGGGAAGAAAATTATCATGAGAAAAGCATAATCAACTTTAGTAAGCTTACAGATGGCAATTAATTTCTTTAAGCATAATTTTAGCCCTGCAAACAATAGTAATTGTGTTTGATTATTTGTTTTCATTGTGTCATTGATGAGGAGACCAGACTTTTTTTCTCGATTCCTGCTGTTAGGTGTGTCAAATTTTTAAGCCAGAGAGCAATTTTAATAAGGTGGCTCCCACCTGTAATCTTTAAATCAACAGGTGGATGTACCCATGCAAAACATGAGAATTACTGGTTATCTGATTGGGTCAGTGGCTGAATGAATCCAACTCTGCGCATATCGTAGGTTTATTGGTTTGGGTGTGACGCTAACCATTAATACATCATGGAGAATTGACATGATATTTCCTATATTATGGGTAAGAAAAGTATGCTTGTGAATCTTGTCAATAACAAATATTTTTACTGCGTGCAATATGATCAGCTGGAGACAAGGTATTTTTCTGCTATTCTTAGTTCTCATAGGAAATATCTGCCTTAGTGTTTTTGTTGGTAATTCTACAGATATTACTTGTGGTATTTTTGTCTATTCCTGGTTTTTGACATCTAAAATGGTAAAAGGTTTTAAATTGGAGGCTTTGCATTAGGCAAACCCACATTCCAGTTGCAATTTCAATGAGAGGTCCTTTAATTTATGATTCATAAAAGGGAAAACAGCTACATGATTTCTACATGAACCATTAGAGCCACTACTTAGTTAGGCAGAATCTTCATCCTGTTCATTAGATGAGCATCGAGTTTTTTTAATTTCCTTTATCTTTGGTTACCAAGCTGAGAAGAATATTTTATTCTCCAATCTACTGATCATATGCTTCCTTTTCAATATATTAATACAGTATTTAGAAAAAGTACTTTCACACAAACAGTCTAATCAAGTAATAGTTCTGTGAAGCAGATGGATGCATTTCCAAAAATTTCAGCAAGAGCAGTACTGATAAAAAATAAATAGATCACTCATTCACTCTGTTATTTATGTTTTTTTTTTTATAAGAAGGACTGAAGAATCCTGCTTGTTTTCTGGGCTGTCACTGAAGTCAATGGAAACTTTGTTGGAATAATTCTGGACCTTTAATTTGATTGTTTGCAAGGTGGCATGAGTCAGGTTTTTGATCTTTTTTTCTTTCTCTCCAGCTCAAAGGACCTTATGCCAACTGATGCACACTGATGCAACTCAGCTGGTTGTAGCAATTACATTTATAACTGCCTGGCCGCTAATATCCATACTTCTTCAAAAATGCATCGTCTTTTTCAACGACAGACTATCTTGCTATATCTTGCTGTTATTCAAGTATAAGAAATAAAGCTGCATTTGGTGCTTATCCTGCTGTCCTCATTAAGGCATAACTCCCACTGAAATCAAGGAGGCTTTGGATGACAAAGAACTACTGATTGTGCTTCTGAAAGATCTGAACTTTCTCACTTTTGTGGTTTGAGGCTGGTTTTAATTTAATTTTATTTTGTTATCTTACCTGGTATTTTAACTGTTCTCTCTCCTTCTTTCGTATTTGTATTTTTTAATCTTTAGCTTCCTTCACTAGAATCTTTTTTTATTTTTACTTCAGTCAGGCCTTAGGACCTTCTACCTCTCCTTTTTTCACTCCTCTTTCCCTCTCTCTCGCTCTCTCAGTTATCCTTCTGTTATCCTTGCTTTCATCAACTACAGCATTGTAAAAAGTTGATATACATCATGTGAGCATCCAGGAATTTAATTTAGCTTGTTTAGACCCCTTGTATGTACAGATGCTTATATTCAGGTACTTGCCTTAGGATGAAGCAGTAGTTTGTAAGAACAGTGATATAGACAGAGATTTATTTGCACAATATTTCTCCTTTTCTGGACAGGATTTTAGAAGTTCTCCTGAAGCATTCATGCAGGGTTTCAGCAGTAAATTGAGTTTTGGACTGATAAAATAAATATTTGGCGTAGTATTGCAGTCGGGAAAAAATACTTGACGATTTTGAAGCCTGTGTAAAAGGGGTTTTGTTGAGGATGACAAAACTGGAAATCTCCAAAGAAATGGGTTTTATTCATAATTCTTCTACTGTGCAATGTTATGAGCTTAGACCACATATATGATGCTTTTGTGCATCACTTCTCTAATCCGTAAACTAGGGCAGCTTTGCGGAGTATTGTAGGCTATGATTAATTCTAGGTGCCATTCATTACCAGGTATTTGAGGGGGGCACAAAGCAGGGACTCTGGGGTGCTAAATATACCATTGGCAGAAAGAGGAGCCGCAGCGGAGCCTTTTAGGGGCCTTGATCCATCTGGGTGGTTAGGATGCATTAGGCAGTACCTTGTGCACTGCAGGCACTTTGCTTCCAGCTGTGCCACACCTGACAGCATTGGAGCTTTCCCTAGATGTCCTGGCTCCGTTGATTACCAGTACAATATCTCAGTTCTCCCCTGCTACCTCTTATTTTTTTGCATTTTTCAGATGGAAGGCATTTTGAAATGGCAAAGTGTTGATATTTTCTTGCAAGCTTGACTAAAATTCAAGTTGTTTTCCAGAAGACCTAATTCATGCTTGTGAAATAAATAGTAGGTATATGGCTTCTTGATGTATAGTGTAGCATTTCAAACTAATGTCACCAGCTTACTGCTTCTTAGCATCTAGATCCCTGCAGACATACTTCTTAAAATAAAAGGCATAAAACTAAACTTGCTCATTCTCCCTTAAATAAGCAAACGCATTTTCTCTTATTGTCATGATTACAAATAATTTTTCATGGTGTCCAATTGCCTGTTTACGCTGGGAAACCTAAAATGTGTCAAAAACTGCAGGCTATATATATATAGCGTAATTCCAGTTAAGTAGGCATTTCTTCTTCTTCAATGCAATTTCCATTTGATTTTTTTCAAAACCTTCTTCCAAAGAACCATTTAAACTGCATCTGAACAAGAGGTTTATTGTTGTCGACTGAATGTGAAATTTGATAAAGAAAGCTTTTTGATTTCCAGAGGACCTAAGGAAATAAGTTAAATTTTAAACTTCGAATTTCAGGTTTCATTTGCCCCATCTATAATGAACTTATTTTCAAAGTCCTAATTTGCATTAGACTTGGCATATTTCTATGCAGATTTTTTTTTCTCAGTGTGAAACTACTGGGGGTCATTATGCTAGTGAATGAAAGAAGGCTGACATTTTTTGTAAATAGTGAGTATTTAAATATCCTATGCAAATTTTGCCTTTTCATGAAAAAAAGGTTTAAAGAGACCTCTTAAAGAATTCCTTAGAAGTGTTGAAAATGCAGGTTACATTCATTGAAAATCTAGATATCCAGTGGTGGGAGGTGATGACACATTTCAAATTCTCTACTGTATAACTAAGAGGGGATTCCATGTAGCACATGCAAGCATAAAAAATTTGGTATGGCTCTTCACAATACTGCTAGTTTTGCAGCTGAGTTCCTCAATACTTTTCTTGGAGTGTATAATCAGTTACGCTTGTGCTGATTTAATCAATTATTCTTGTGAACAAACAAACAAACAAATATAAACAAAACCCAGCTAATTTCAGACTGTCTTTGAAACATCAGAACTAGAGATTTCACTTGCAATGAAAGAAATATTATTTTCAAGCCTCCAGAATGATTTTAAAGAAGGCAAAGATATATTTTGGGAAGTAGCATACTTTTGGGTAGTGGCAGCTGTGTATCCTTATGCAAAAGTGGGTTTGGCTGAAAGACCAATTCATAAATATTGTATCTGAAGATTGCAGCAAGCTTTCATATTTGCAAGAGGTAATGTAAAATGTGCAACATTTTTTTCTTCACCCTAAGAAGTTTCAGCTTAAACAGCTCAGTCTCCCAAATCTAATGAACAATGACCAATGAACGGAAGTATCCACGGCTTCTTGAATCGTGGGAGCTGGAGACCATTCTGTCTGTGGAGGAGGAAAGGTCAGCCTGCTGTGGTCAGTCTGAAAACTCTCCTGTGACTGCCAAGTTGTGAAGCAGCTTGTTGGCGGGAGATATCACTAAATAACAACTTCTGTACTCTGATTTCCCATCTAATGGCCTAGGAGCTCCCAAGTAAGCAACAGACTACATGGCTTGGAGAAAGCAAGTGGGAGAAGGGAGAACCTCTCATTTCTCTGTTAGAAAAAAATATCTGGCTTTTTTTTACTTTTCTTCTAGACCTCCTCTGCCTTTATCTGCTGTTTAGGGAAGTGAGGCGTGTATTGGGGGAGGTAAGACTTATCTTTGATCTGATGCCTCCTTTCATTCTGGGATATTCTCCAGGAAAAAACTTTTCCCCCTTGGGAATTTAGCGTTTTTCACAGCAGAGGCTCTGCAAGTGAGAGTAGTGTAGAAGATCCTGAGCTTGCCTGATGAGCTCTTGACATTTTAGCACAGATTCAGCAAAGCAGCTTTACTCAGGTAAACAGTTAGGCACATGCTTTTCATTACACACTTACTCAGAATTCCATCTGAGGTTATCTCCTAAATATGGAAAGACTTCAGCACATGTTTAAGGACTGAGTAGGTCCCCAGTCTCACTCAAGTATATCACAGCAAGGATGGCTTGGGTGGAAAGGGAGCAGTCATCACAGTAGCATAGCAGCTGAGAAATGGGATGTCTGAAAACCAGCATGCTACAAAGGGGCCTTGTTCTTCTGGGAGGCAGCTCTTTAGCTGGATGTGACCCCAAGAAGAGAAGTGGGCCTGGACTTTCTACTTTCGTCTACCCATTCATTCTCCTGTTTCTTGTTTTTTGAATTTTTCTGTGTAGGGCTTGGATGATCTGAAGTAGGTTTATGATTAAAATTAGTTTGGCTCTTCTGCACCTCATGTTTTGCAATTTTAAGATTCACCTATTCGGCAACCAAGATAGAGGATGGCATTCTTTTGCAGAATACTTTGGGTGATGTATGTGTAAAGGCAGTGCTGTATGCTAAGTCCTCTGAGGATTACTCAGATTGTATCAGCCATGGAAGGTTTCTGAAAATTATTAAGTATTTGTCAGCAGTGAATACATGCCTAGACCTTTTGGCTCTTTCTAGCTATTCTGTTCATGAAGCGTGTTGGTTCACAGTTTGCCTGCAAAACTTAAATTGACTTAGGCACTGATGTAACCTTTTTTCTTCTTTTGAGGATCTGAATTATGAGTCTAGATTGATGTTTTGCAACACAGAGAAGGAAAGGGAAATGCACTGCAGAGCAATCTCAGAAATACTTCTGCAGGAAGGTCATTTTGGTGAGCCAGGTCTTGTCTGCTGTTAAAGGTCTTTGTTGACAATAATACATGTAAGGGCACAGTGGTAACTTTCTCTGGAAGATGCGTATTGTATGCAGTTACTTTACTGGCAAAACTAATTTGTTTCCCTGAACAGAATGAGCTAATCCAGCAAAAAAGATGTTTGGGAAAAGTATAGTAGAGTCAGCACAAAGATGTTTCAAACATAGGGTTCATTGGAGTATTTTCCAAATTCCTTGCTGATAATGCCACACAAAATTTGAAATACAGACTATATGTAAATAGAATATGGATGATGGGTCCCGAAACCTCATCTGATGCCTTCATTTCTGCATTTCCTCTTGTACTTTGACCAGGAGTATGGCTACAGGGGAGGTTGCATGTTTTTCAGGAATTATAAGGTAGAAAGTGGCTCACTTCAGGCCAACATTTTTTTCTGCATTTTAATCTGTAATTAATAACTTTTTAGATGTTTGTCCCTAGTCTTTTTTCCCAACTAGCCTACAGGTTTCTTTTGGAGAAATTTGGTGTGAAATTTCTCTCACTCTACGAAAACACAGTGCCTCTCACACAGTAACTGTTTTAAAGAATAGAGTAATAACTGGGGATTCATGAGACGTATCTGTCACTGCCCTCATAGCATATTCTTCCATTTAAGACTGACTTTCCATTGCTTTATCAAATGTTACCAGTTAATAATAAAGTCATGCTTGCAAGTCTACTTTAATCCATGTAAGCATCTGCTGCTACTGAAAAGGATGATCTTGCCTTGCTCCCAGTTATGAACAATCATTTCTGCTATTTCCCTTGTCCCAGAGCAGTAGGTCAGAGCAAGAAGCTAATCTTGATGAGATTTTACCTTTCCTGTGTTTGGATGAGTTAATTTTCAGCTGTTATGTTTTCCTAAACTGGTTCACTCTACAGCCACACAAATGGTGGTGGAGAGGTCAAAGGAGGAAAGCAGAACTTCCTTTGGAGTTCGATTAAGCCACTTTACAGTGTCCACTGAATATTTTGCATGTGAGAGTCCTTTAGGAGAAGAGAAGTGGGGCTGAAGATTGTCCTGAGGGGAGCTGGTGGATGAAGAAATGGAGGAAAGGCTGAGATTGGCTGAGGGAGTAAGAGTCAGGAAAGGCTGAGACTGGCTGAATCGGGTCAGGAGAGAGTGAACTAGGGAGAAAAATGGAGTAGAAAAAAGATGAACAAGGGGAGAATGAACAGAGGGGGTGGAAGAGAAGCAAGGGAGACAAGGAAATTTGAACTGCAAACGATGACAGCAGGGAGAAAGGAGAGAAGAAGGATGGCGAAAAAGCCCCCAGTACAAGCTGTGGTAAGGTCAGGATGTCGTGGACAATTGGAAATACAGAGTGTTGGGAAGGGAGCAAGCGTGGGCCTGAGCTTGGGAGAGATCAAGGTGGCAACAAGGATGCAGCACAGCAGGGAGAAAGAGGCTGGAGGAGGATCCAAGGAGGTCTTTAGGCTGAGCAAAAACTGAAAGAGGGGTTGGAAAGCAGGGGATGTTCAGAGTTGCTAAGGAAGTACTTGGGTCTTGGGAAGCTAGAAGTAAAGATCACAACATCAGTCTCCTAAAGTGTGAGACTAGAGTGAGGATCCTGAGGTACAGAAGGAACTATCAGTCTGGAGACTATGGAGACAGGCAGGGGCTGCTTGTTCATGAGGGCAACTGAGAGGGGACCCCAGTGCTTCCAAACCAGGTGCTCCTCTGCTGCCTCCAAGCCCAGGGTGGGGAGAGCATCTCATCCCTGCTTCTCACACTCTCCTCCTCACTGGTGCCTATCTACAGCAGGACCCTATGACCACTCCAGCTGCCACAGCTTCTTAGGTAAAGTGACAGGGAGGCTGCTGATGTTTTGGAAATGTCACAACAGTGACAACGAATGGGGGTTTTTTCCCCTTTTTGAAAGACCTAGCAAAGTCACACACTCACAGAAACTGCATTAGATGCCAACCATTACAGATGCAAAGTCAAGCACTCAGAAATTAGGAGATTAGTATAATTAAGTCTACCTGTGTAATTTAATTTTATTCACATCCTGCATATTCATTGTGATTTAGTAGTTAATGATTTAATGATTACACTATGATCAAATATTTTTTTTGTTTTGTTTTTTGCCAGTCATTTTAAGTCAGGTTAATTCACTGGCAGTTTCCAGTCACTTCACTGAGTGACTGCACAACTCCTGGTGTAATCTAGGAGTGCAGGGGGGGACGTGACCATTTTTTGTGCCAGAAATGCTAGCTTAGCCTGGCCTAAACAAATTCTGAAATGACAACATTAATCTTCGTGTAGTAGGGTAAATACTTCAGTTTTATTATACATTGGCAAATTCAGGCAGATTTGTAAATGTGGATATCCTTGTTGCAAATAGCCCCCACACCTGCAAAGCAAGGACTAACTTTTCTCCATATTATCTCTATTTCCTAACTCTTTTGGCTGAAATCAGGAATAATTATCATTCCAAGGCAAACACTAGACTGCAGACTTTCAACCTAAGTGTTTTGGTGTTGAAAATGTTCTATGTAACCAAGAAAGATTCTCATAACTGGAGGAACCAGGCAAGGCTTCCCAGCAGGCACTGTCCCCAGACCGCTACCGAGAAAAGGCAGGATCTGAGGGAGATCCAGTGATACTGGCACTGAATGAAATCCATATTTCTTGCAGACAAAAACATGAGTTTTAATAAAACCATGAAGACTTCAGACCTTTTCCTTGACCATTCTCCAAAGCGGTAGGTGTGTTCACAGAGCAAACCTTTACGTAGAGGAGCTCCTCCATTTTCTCCTAAAAATTATACTTTCTTTAACTTTGAGTCAGAGGAAAAAATGGAAGAATGAAGGTTGTTTGTACTCTGCTGGCTCCAAGTGGTCATGTGAAAAAACAGGGTTAAGAAGTAGCTTTTTTATGCACTTCACATTTGGATTGTGAAGGGTAGTGTCAGAGTACCCGCTGAGTGGAGTGGAAACCATCAAGAGCTGCCACCACTTAACAGCACTACTTCAATTATTTTAGCTGCTAACAAACCAAAAAGATAGTTTGGAAGAACAGGATGCACACAACACAAAGATACTCCTGGGTCATGGCCAGTTACCTTATACTCTCTGTGCCACAGCAGGTGTGGGAGATGGTGCACGGTGGCTGGCTGAGCTTTCTAAACCAGGGCATTTCCAATGGAATCTACTTTGCACCAGATAAGCAGTGACAAGCACATTTAGGATGAAATTCTAACTCATTCTAGCTAATTCAACTCCTTTGGGCTTCATTTTGACCAAAATTTTGCCTTTATGACCCAGAAGTTTGGAGCTGCACTGAGGCCATTAGATGCTGTTTACTGACTTGCTCCATTCTGTTTATGACTTTTTGCTACTTTGACTCAACACACACCTTTTTTTGGCCTCTTTATCTTTTTTTTAAAAAAGTGGGACTTCAGTTCAGCAAGCTTGGGGTAGGTCAAAGGGAAAAAAAAAAATGCATTTTGTTTAATTGCAATGTATTTCACCTGTAAAGTCTCTGGAAATAATTCCCAGAATAATGCTTGCTCACCAAGTATTTCCCTGGAAATTCCCTGGAAATAAAATGGAAACATTTTATTTCTGGTAAATTACACAGCTAAAAAGCTAGCTTAAGAGATTAAATTTGACATAGAATTTGTAATTTATATTTTGAAATGTACATATTTGAGAAATAATAAATACTGAGCCCACAATGCTGCTTTCTTGTTCATTATCAGGTGTTTCTCATGCTATGATATCTGGTTTGGTATGGTTAAATCAGCCTTTCAAGATTTCAAATTAAAAATTCTAACTTGTTTATATAGACTAATAAAATTTTTTTTCTTACTAATAGCTGAAGTTACTTGTATGACTACCATAGGGATATTAATTTAATTTTAAAGAGCTATGCACTATTTCTATAGCTTAGAAAATATCAGTTTTTCTTCCTGAGAACTGTATAGAACTTCAACGTTCCTTCTTTCTGATATGAATTATTTCAAGATTATCAGTATGTAACCAAACTCTTGAGATCAAAGAGACTTTCTAATTAGTTTTCTGATCCTCTAATTTCATCTTTTAGAAGCAGATTGACAGACATTTATGAAAAATTTTTATGTATATTTATAATTTATTCTCTACAAAACCTTGTGCAAAAGAAATTTTATTGCCTATTAATGCACTCCTTAAGCTATGAAAAATACGAAGTTTAAGAATCTTGCTATAACGATGTTGGTTCTTGCTTGCTGAGCTGGAGTTGCATGTGCTGGTTTGTATTATATCTGTAATTCAACAAGGTATTAAAACTTGTCCTTAAATTTGAAGTTGTTTTTATTGTGGAAGTGGTGTGATTACTTTCATGCATCAATGTCTTCAAGAGAGTAATAGGTCTTGTTTCTATTATATATTTTTACGCTCCAAGCCTATGCGTATGCAAAATATCATCCTTTAGCTGTGAGCTGTTTAATAACAAAGCTTTACACATTTCTTTTCTGCTGTGCAAGTCTGCAAGGCTCTGAAAAGAAAAATAATGTAAACAGTAAGAATAAAAACCATTGTGGTATCCGTACGTCATATCCTGTCAGATTGATGCATTAACTTGCTGGATTATGGGCTTCAGTCAGCAAAAAGCAAAGCCAGCTGATAAATAAAAATTTGACCTGTTTTTCCATGTAATTAAAATAGTCAGTAAATTTAAAACTGGTGGAAGGCAGTGGACTTTGCTAAAAGAGCAGGTAGAAATTGAAAGCAAGTATGTTACCTGTTAGATAGCTCTTCAGGAAAGAGAGTGATTCTTTCATTTATCCTGGTATATGGAGACCAAAAGCTCCCCATGGACTTCCAAGGGATCCAGGTAACATCTGAAGTCCATCTATTATAGCTACAGTAAATACATTGTTGTCATGGTAATGCAACGATCAAAATCTGAGGGGAAAACTCTGACATTACTATGGTTCGTAGTGTGAAATGGAAGGAAGGCTTGACAAGAAATAAAATTGATAAACATTTATTTTAAGTTGATTTTGGCAACTTTCCAGAAAGATTTTATGAATTTTAATCTGAAACTAAACTATTTTGATTTAATAATGCGATTTTGTATAATTATTCTGTTATTGTTACTACTCCGGATAATGCTGTTCCTGTTGCCTGGGAAAGGTGGTGGTTTTCTTCCCCAAATCAATTTATAATTTTTCAGGGAAGTCATGGTGCGCAACTGGGAGGATTCACAGGCAGCTCTACCAAGGGACGAAAGGGGAGGTTGCACAACAGACTAAAGCTTATTTAAGTCCACTCTGCCACAGAGTGCAATTAAATGAAGGTCCAGTCCCATTTTCAGGCCTAGTCTGACAAACACCAGCTTGCCAGCCCCTGTCCCCTGCTTCCAGTTGTGCACCTTTACCAGTTGCCTCCTGCTGTCTGACTTAGTGAACTGTCTTCTGCAGACGTCCCTTCAGCTCTCTACATCAGGAAATAAAAGGAAAAAAAAGGAAATGATTGCTGTTTTTTTTTGCCAAATTATAGAATTGAACCAGCTCACAGAAAGAACACGTACCAACAGTAAGGATGAGCACGGCAGGGAAGGCAGGAGAAGGGAAAAACCTCTTCTGCTCAGTGGCCGTGATTCATTTGTCTGACCCACTGTGGCCTTTGAGCGTTCAAGATGCAGAGCCTGAAATGCTTGTTTACCAAGCAGGTGAATTTCATGTCCCTGAGGAAGCACGGGGTAGAAGGGTGTTTGAAACCCTACCTTACTCTGCTGCTGTGGTGCCGTACTAAGGGTATCCTTAGGGCCATCTGTAAGATAGGAATACAAAGCCCCAGTTCCTTCTGCATTTAGGCAACAAATCTTTCCCTCAGGGTTGCAAATCCTACCCCAGGGTGGCTTGCTTCCCCCTTTATATTGCATGGGGCACCTGATTCAGGCTTCTGATTTCCACTCTAGAAACAGCTGTTTGAACTGCTATGCAGAATATTACCCATCTCAGATCCCTTTTCAGAGGAAGCGTCTCATTTGCCAACATGCTCACAGTGTGTTTGTAGCCCCAGTCTAATGTTACTTGCTCACAGAGAATATCTGATTATTTCAAAGCTGTGTCCTTCATTTCAGTGGTGTAGCTTAATGGGGTATACACATGCTTGCCCACAAATCTTGATGGATAAAGCTGTGAAAGCTTTAGTCCTAGTGAAAGTGGATGACTCACCTGATGAAGTAGTCAAAGCAAAAGCTGCACAAAGGAAATCTTAAGGTTAATATAATCTTTTGTCAACATTCTGGCCTCCTTAATCACAGTGACTGCATCTTACAAGTAGTCCCAATGAAGGACCTGAAGCTACTTGTAGAGTAATGAAGTAGCTCTCCTGGGAGAAAGGGTACCAAATTCCAGCTATAGGTCATCAACCTTGTGTTAAAGTCTCAATCCATTTAGTTGACGTCTCATGGTTAATGTTCCATGATAGCCCTTTAATACACAAGAAAACAGCTTAATCTGAGAGACTGCTCCTGGCATGTTATAAATTTCATCAGTATTGAAGGGACCATTGAAATTACGATTACAAAAAACATGTGAAATATCACACAACATGGTGATGATCAAATGCCAAGCACTCTCCTGACTTATTTCCTGGACGCTAGAGCAGGTCAACAGCCCATTGCCCAGCAGCCTGAGATAAAGTCATAAATATGGATGGAAAGGCAAACACAAGAGAAAATTGAAAAGAAGTGCAAAACCAAAAAGGAAAGTAATAATGGAGAATTTCACTTCCACAGTGCTTGATTGTCTGAACAGAATTGATGAGAGAGTTGAAACCACAAGGGTGATCTCTATGCAGGATTAAGACTGCTTTAATTGTATTTTTTAAACATAAACAGTACAAAAATTGAGTGCATGTGAGTTATCGTGCGTAAGATCTGTATAAACACCGTGGCTGCTAATCTGGAGCACTCCCTGAATTTAAAAAAAAAAAAGAAAAAAAAATCTGTCAGAAAAGGACTGATGACCTTAATGTTGTTTTAGTCAATAGCTACTGTGCCAAAAAAAACAATTTAAATTTCCAGACCTAAATGATAGGAAAGTACTTGTCTTGAGGATTTTACTGCCTCATGCAGTTTTCGACCTAAACAAAGCATATAGGAAAGCAGTTTTGTCTGAGTAAGGACTTTATGATATGCCTCAGAGGAATTAAAACTCCAGGAAAGGAAATGGAAAAATCTAGACAATTAAGAAAAACAAGCACTACAATTTAATAGCATGTTGAAAACATATACTTATTTTAGAACATGTGCTCAACTTCTTCCGTTACTAGGTTTTTAGGATGTACGAGTAGGTACCAGATGATGTATATTGCTAAATCACAGTGCGAGGGTCGATAAATGTATCTGCATTTTTCCTGGACTGCAGCCTGGATATGCAAAAAATAATTAAAAGGGAACAAGGAAATCAAAGTATTAAATGCACTTTTTTACCTCCAAATAGACGGTAAATCAAGCATACAGAAGAAGTTTTGCATCAGTCTTAAAGTAGCACTTAGCTGTATAGAATATCCAGTATCCAAAGGAAAGACTATCACTTCCGAGATGCACTCACTGTTGTCATTTGTAATTTATCTTGTAAAATTCAGCAGCCGAATGTTAATGCTCTTTGGTTAGGTTCTGCTTCTGAGCATTTAATACATTATTTTTCTCTCTGCACCTAATAGGACCATCCAAACAGAGGGCAAGCTGAGTGCCAGGCCACGTATAGTAAGAATAATGAAATAAAAGGTCATCATATAAAGAAATAGTTTGTTTTTTTTAAAGACAAAGATTTCTTTCTTTTCCTTCACATGATTGTCCTTATACATTTTTGAAGGGGAAGAGAAGACTTGCTAGTGTAGGTGAAAAGGCTAAGGCACGAAAGGGGAAAGAAGAAGAGTTTGATTTGTTTAGGAAGGCAAGGAAGTGTGCAGTTGAAACTGAGCTTTCCTGAGATGCTGGGGAACTAGAGCCAGAGAAAGGAGTTAGCCTGATCCTGATCCTTTACTATCAGCTCGCATGCTCAAAGAATTAGATTTGTTTTGATAACTCTTTTAAAATTGGGTTAATAATGACCTAAGAGCTCCAGTTTCCCTCCCTTGACTACAACAGCAATTTGGGCAATTTCCTCTGCCAGCATCCATTCTGTGAAGGCCTGAAGTTAGCTGAGATGAACCACAACCCAGATGTATAAAGGATAGACATTGTTACCTCTAATTTACTGTCTTGTTAATCCTTACAGGATCCAGTCCTTGCAAACTATCTTATTTGGCTGTTGAGATAACAGCAATGACTTTTCTTGGGGAAATAAGGATTACTTGGTTATATTTAGTGTGTGCATTTGGTTGTGTGCATTTCATGCGTGCCTGTCTGGCTATCCTTTGAACCTGCTGGACAATTTGTTGAGTTTGAGAAAAAGGTAAAGATCTCAAAACTACTAAGTTTCTTCAGGTTTTGTGTCAATAGATACCTATACCTGCAGACACTGAAGAACCTGTAAAAGAGCTTTCTGATGGAAACCAGCAAGCCATCAGCTGGTATTGGCTTCACTGCTTGCAAAACTTTATTTATTAGCTTCAAATGCTTCCTTTTGGATCTGGATTTTGTGGAGGATTAAGTAGCTCACACCTGCAGTGAACTGTTCCATGCCTTTGATATTGCTCTTAGTGCAAGATTTAGGAGTAAGGTGTCAGGGAGCTGCTTGCTGCTGGTGCTTGCTTACGGCCAGCCGCAGCTGCCAGCCTGTGTCTATAGCCATACTTAACATGGGTCCTGTCATACCTAGAACACCATACTTTTGTGCATTTGATTTTAAAAGATGAACATTTTAAAAAGAAAAAGTCAGCAAGCAGGAAGGAAAAGAAGTAGGAACTATTTGGAAACTGGGAAAGGTGGGTGGGCTTAGGGCCAGGTTTCTTGAATTTATGGTTTCTTGAATTTATCTGCAGTTTTTGCAGATGAGATATTATAGGAAAGGTTGCTCTGGAGAGGTTTTTGTGTGGAAATGCACACTTTGTCTCCTCTAGCCACAAAAAAAGAAATCACAAGTGGAAGGAGTTACTAATAGGAATTACTGTATTATTTTCATAGGCCTAATAGATGGTGTGAAAAAGTGAATACTTATGGAAGTCACTATGAACAGTGCAGCACTTAGACCTGCTCTGGGCTAATTGCTGCTCTAGAGATGTACCAATAAAAACCCAGAAACGTGGTGCTGTTGATTATATCAGTAGGATCTACTGATGTGGGGACTCACATGCAGCCAAATGGCTTCTCTTTGAACTTTCTGAGGCCAGCCTTGTCAGTGACGCATGAGCTGGGTGAACAAGAGAGAAAGGCAATCACCATGGACAGTTAGGAGATAAAGAACCTGCCTGCTGAGCACCAAGCATGCTGCTCACAGAGCTGCTGATAAATATCACAGGTTTTATCTGGAAGGTCCGAGGTCTTCCCTGTCATGGATTTGTAATTTTTCTCCTCCTCCACTGCTTAACATTTCGGTTCCCCTCAGAGCAAGCAGGAGCTGGCTACTCTGCTTGCCCTAGATGAGTCACTCTTCCAGATAAGCCTGACTGACTTCAAAACTTAAGTTACTCTACATCAAGTGTAAAACGTTGAGACAGAAAAAAGCAGACTGCAAACGAGGAAATGCTCCTGCCAAATTCTAGTGCCTGTCAGATAAGCCATGCTATTTCATGTGTGAGGTGATGTACTGTTTTGAACTGACTTCAGCTGATCGTAAAACAAAAATGATGTTGTAATTGTCACATAAAGGCTCCTAACATAGCAGGGGAGAAGACTTCAATCTGTTGCAACCTGTTCTCTTTGAGGAAGAAAAGGTGACTGAGAAAGTGTTATTTGGCACAGAACACTGAAACAGAAGCAGAAATATAGTCCTCTTTCATTTTTTGGAAGCATTTACACTTACTAATATGCCACTCAGTGCTCTTAAAAACTCAACTCTTCGTTCCTACCTGGCAGCAAACTGAGAAACCAAGAAACTTTCCTAGAAAAGTGCCAGAAAAATACATCTTCTTCAGAACGAAAAATTTCAGTTAAATATGCAATACAGCATTTAAAAGAGCAAATGTTTCACTGACCTATGGGCAGACTGCTCCTTGTGTGAGACATTCCAGACAGGCAATTCCTGCATAGCCCTGAAGCAGAAAGATTGCCTTTATGTTTTCCCATATCTACACTTCTGAAAGGACCTAGCCCACTGCCAGGAAGCCAGTTAATGTGCAGATGGTGCTCAAGCAATATAAAGGTGGCTATTCAGGCCCTTGGACTTCAGTTGTAAAACCTGCTTTATCTCTAGGGAGGCTGGGGAGGAATGGGGAATGTCAGTGTGGGACTGACAGTGAACCGCCTCCTGAAGCAGAGCAATACTGCTTCATAGAAGTGTAGTCAGACAGCACCAGGCAACCACCTTGCCACGAAGGATATGAGTTGGGGCTTTTTCGAAGGAATTCTCCGGTGAGTCAAAACCTGAGTGTCAGTTATTTGATATTTTTGTAAAGAAGGAAGACAAAGGGGCTGTATAAAGTCAAAAAATTTTCTATATTCTAAGCATAGCCATTACCTGGCAACCTGGATCAGAAGGACTTGCAGGGCATAGCAATAAATTTAGCTCTTCAGTCTCTCCTCCTCCTAACCCTGACCATAGGTCTACCCATAGCTATGTGGCCCCCCACTCAACTGAGGCTGTACTTTACTCACCATGCATGTCTTACAGCGCCCATCAGTGATCGTACCTCTCTGGACCCAAATGCTAATGATAAGCTAGACCCAAGTCAATAAGGCGTACCATGCTCTGAGCTCCTCTCAGCCCTTTCCTTCACATAGACCATCTTCTACTTGGCCTTGGGGTAGAGAGAATTAAAATTAGGATTTAACGTTTGGGTTGTTGCTAACAGGGCAGGAGAATTCATTTTATTGCTACAGAGGATCACTGGGACATACTTCAATACTAGATGGTGAGAGGAAAACCTAAGTGTATTGCTGATTGAAGTCCAGCTCTCGAAACTGTAGGTGCAGAGATGGACAGCCAACTGTGAAGGAAGGAAAGAGATTGAGTAACTTTTGCACAGTGTTTGTGATGAAAATTATGGCTAGATTCTAGATGTGGAAATACTGAATGAGGAGAAATATTCCTGTATTGTACAAGGCCAGAAGGCTAGTATGAAGGCAGAGCTGACAGTACGAAGTGCTCTAAGCAGCATTTTGGCCCCATGAGCATTACTGCAGGACAGATAAATGTGGAGTGAGGAGTGAGTGGTAAGAATTACAGGGATGGGCAGTTCAGTTTGCTGCTGGATCCTACAAGATTTATAGGGGGAGAGGCAGACAAGGCAAGAGTCAGACAGTTAACGTTTTCTTTTAGCTGCTAGGAGTCTTCAGGTGATAATTAAATATAGGATTAGGCTCAGGACAGTGCTTATTGTTAAAAAAAGGTAGGACTGAGGTCTGCTGGTACAGCTTGCAGGGCATATTGGGCTGCAGTGAGGGCTAGTGATCTCTGCTGACAGGTAGCTGTTTTACCCAGTTTTACTGTCTTCATTTTGGCTGGGGTTAGGGGAAGTTGAAGATGTTAATTAATTTTTGGATTGTGTAAGGACCAGACTGCTAGGATGGTAGCAGGTTCCCCCCAAGGTGCTTAGAGAAGCTGAGTTTTCATTTAGTGTTTAGGCAGGATATTGTAGAAACTGAAAAACCCCAGATTCACATCCATAATTAATCATCAATCATTGGATCATTCTTCCCCACCTTGTTCCAGCTGTACAGATCCAGCCAGGTATCAGAGTCCTATCTCAGTCTTATCTCTAAACATAAGTTTCTTGTCAAAAGAAGTTCACATGATGTTCCTCACAGTACAAATATCTATCTGCTCAAACCCAACATCAGCTGCCATCATCCAGGCCTGCTGAATTTGTGGGATCTGCCAGTTAATGCTCCTGCTGCCCACTGCCCTGTCATTTAACCCTGCCTCTAACACTAACCCTCATCCTTCCTATACTCTAGCAGCCCACATCTACTCCAGGGTTATTCAGAAGCCATTTGCTCATACGGTGTTTGTGCTCAGTCCAGGTCAGTAGGCCAACAAGGCTTTCTAACGTTGCCTATAGTCATTCCCACTGCAGCATGGACACTTATGCAAGACCTAAGACAAGAAAGGGTTTGTCCCAGCACCTGTGATGTTCCAGCCAGAGCTGTTTTTTTCTGGGATTGAGACAACAGCAGAAGACAGGCAAGAACCCTAAAAATCTTTGCTAATAAGTATGTGTCACAAATAAAACATAAAAAGCTGTAAGCTGCTTGACTCCTCACATCAGTGACTGATGCTCCCGCTTGCATATTCTCTTAGAGAGCCCAAGTCACAACCAGACAATGTTGCCTTCAGCAGCAGAGACAAGATCTCAAGAAATGGTTCCTCTTTCTGGTTTCTTCATGTGGATCTGCTGCCTTTCATAGTACTATTCCTAAGCTGCTTGCATGTGAATCCTCATTAGCTGCTACAGGCAACAGCCAGCACGTCATAAGCCTCCACAGAACACGTATATTTGGCAAGATCATGAAGCTGTACTTGATTTCAGGTCACTTTGTCCTGGTTTTGTATCAAAGCTTTTCATATCAAGAGCAGTTTTGTTTAAGTAAGCTAATAATAGCCCTTTAAAAATCCTGTTTATCAACAAAAAGACTCTTCACAGCTGAAAATCAAATTTAGGAGTTTATTCTGCACAAGAGGGAGTGATGAGGAAGCCTGTGTGTTGGCCCAGGCTAAGACATAGCCTTGCGTTTGCGTAGGGAGTCCTGTGGCAAGGTTTTGCCATTGTCTGTAGTTGGAACATCAGTTAAGTCCTGTGAAATCTAGTAATTAACTCAGCTTTTTAGGTCCATACTCTAGTTCTACCTCAAGCCATTAAACCCGAGGCTAATATAACCTAAAGCATATTATTCCCATCCAACTCTACAGCTGGTTATGCTTTACCGTGCTTAAGCTTTTCTGGGCTTTACAAGTTTTATTCTTCCCAGCAATAACATTTGCTTCTCATCCCCATCAGTCCTCAGCCCCAATCTCAGCTCCAGCCATACCAGACTTGAGCAACTCAGGTCTCCAGAATTAATAAATATTAACTTAGACCAAATCACAACCCTGCAGTCTGGAGAAGACAGACAGAACTCTTCAGCTCCAGCGTTTGTGAAGCCAAACACCAGCCAATGCCATTCTTAGACATGAATTAGTGGCTGTGCTGGACAGCCTGTGCTGTCTTTGAGCCATGAACCCCTAACACAGAATGATGCTCTGGGAAGCAGCTCAGTAGCAGGCATGAATTTGTTTATAGTTATCAAGCCTGTTCTTTGAAAATGCTGGTAAAGCATGGGTAATGTGCATTGTAGTTTGCCTTTTAACTACTGCACTGAATATTGTCCTGTGTTTTTTCTAGTTTACTTTCTGCAGAAGTACAACACTAACTACACATATGACTCAAGAAATGTTTGAGGATAAAGATTGAGTTTCTTAGTGCCTCATTGTAAAATGGACACCTCAGAAAACAGACATATACGTCGTTCTATTGTTGGTATTTTGGCACTGCTTCTGAGAAAGTGGGAGCGCAGTTAGTTTAGTAAAGGTCATTAGAGCAGTTCCATTAGGATGATGCACGTTTTCCTGGGCACATAATTGTAGTGCTATTTATCTTCAAGCTATATTTTCATAATAGAGCTGAATCAATGTATCTGATTCCAATTCACACACATTCATTTTACTTACTAATGGAAAGTGATATTACCAGTCTTTGATAAGTACTTATATTATATTAATTCCTTCCAGACATTTCATGGAGTGCCTTTCAGCCTGATGGAGTTAAATTAGCAGGACTAACTACTTTAAGAGCACTGAAAACAAAGTAAAACATTTTTAGGGTTAGGTATTTGAGACAGGTTTACACATTAGTGTATGCAATACAGGTGTTAAAAAGGGCTTCAGTTACTCCCTCATTAGAAGCAAACCTTTGATAAGAACAGAGTGTGTATACCTCAATACACTGGTTCCGCTGTGGATGAGAGAACCGCATCACTATGCAGCTGCGCACTGTACTGCCACTATATGCTTTAAATAGCACCATGACATCATTTTTTTTTTTTTAGAGAGAAAGAGGTGCATTCTCAATATAAGTGGAGATGTAAAGGTATTATTTTTCTCAGTTTGCTTATTTGTAGTATTCAGAGCTGCCTTGCTGCTTGCACTCAGCAGGGCCATTCCCCTGCTTGAAACCTTGGATCAGGCACCCACAGACACAGTACTAGCAGGTCTCCAGTGGCTTTCTTACTGTAGACTATGGGCCTGATTGGCACCTTGGCATCTCCTACCACTCTGGGGTAGAAGGTCCACAAAAACTTTCTAATTGAAAGGTGTGAGCCACCTCTTAGAGGACCACCTCTTCGTTTCTCTCCGAACTGGAAATCTGTGCATGCAGTTCATATTGTGCCCACGTCGCCTCCTGGATCAGAGTCTCACAGTAGTGAATACCCAATGTGGCAAAAGAAGCAAAAGCTTTTTAGGAGATTTTATTCTGGGAAACAGCTACACTAGTGGACACTGCCTGCAAGTAGCTTCTGAGTTACGTCCAAATGGGACACTTTTAATGTGGAATTCCAGAATATTTGTGTATCTTTCCAATAGTTAGTTTTTACTGAAAAACATCAGGAGATCTAAATTGTTCCAGTAAAGAAAAGATGTATCCCAGTTTTCCATAAAAGCAGTGTCCCAGAGATTTCTTTGAAAGAGACACAAAGTGTCTATGGTGTTGGAATTTTTTAAATCAAAATATACTATTTTTCATGTAGAAAACACAGTCATATTTTTGGCAGTCCTCTGCTTAATTTATAGCTCATAAATAGTGTTTTACGCTAACCTTTGTCTAAATGTGCAAAGCCTAGAGATGTGAGGAGCTGAAAACAAGTACTGAAACCTTCAATAAAAAATTCATCTTCGCTCCCCATTCCATCCTCTTTTATTTTTTTTCCTGGATGCAAAATAGGAAATACAAAAGTCACTGTTCTATGATGTTAGCTGTATCATGATATGTATGTTTATTTTCCAAACATTTATTTTAGAAATAGAGGTTTGTGCTGTATGGCTTTGTGCATTATGGACTTAACGTCTGTTTACATTGTATCTCTGAATCTCAGGGAACCTTCTTGTTACTGGGTCAATAATGGTGGTACTCTATTTCCAGCTTTTTAGTTATTTACTTAGACACTTCACTACTTGAGAGATTGCCAACTAGCAAGAAATGTCAAGAAGTACTTTGTGGCCATTACAGCTCTCTCTTTAATACCAGGCATTTTTGATGGTGTTCAAAAGCCAGGATTTTTTTCCTCTTTTCACAGAGGTGTATCTGGCAGAAGTCTAGATGCGCTAACAAAATTAGGCATAATAGAGTACTTACTCATAAAGAAGTAAATAAACATTAGTTCTAAATTCAAAGCTGCAGATGTTTCAGTTTTGCCTTAAAGGGGAGAAAAGCCCAGAAAAATCTGTTACATCTTACATATACAGACATTCCAAGAAAATGTAAATCCTTGGTTAGGCTATACTTTTTAACAGAAGTCAGATAGTGAAATATCCTTGACTCAGGACCACAGGTGTAAAGTAAGTGTGGAATTAGGAAAGAAAGTTTGTGGACGTAGCATTGCATCTGTTTTTCACTTGTTCACTGTTCCTTGTGCCGAATAAAAAATGTGAGTAGAGAGGGTCGGTGAGACAAGATGGAGAAAGTGAGTCTCAAGGTTTCTTTAGTTTTCCCTGCTGCTCCAGAAAAAAAACCTTTGCAATCCAAAGAGCACATCACAGTATCACAGTATCACAAGGTTGGAAAAGACCTTTGAGATCATTGAGTCCAACCTATGACCCAACACCAACAACTACTCGTCATCTAAACTATGGCACTAAGTGCCTCATCCAATCTGTTTTTAAACACCTCCAGGGATGATGACTCCACATATTAAAGCAAAGAGCCAGACCACCAGTCTCAGCCCTGAAAGGTTCTGTCATAGGTGTGTACTGTTACTACTGTGGTGTAACTGTCCCCTTTTAGTAATGCCAAAGCTAAAGTTTCCAAATCAGCAAAGAACAACCTGCTGGTGTACATGGGAAGAGCTGGAAGGCTGGACATGCTGGAGTGGGAGTGCTCATTTGGACTGGACTGTGGCAGCAACCACAGAGGATAGAGCAGAGGGAAATAAAGCACTTCTGGAGACATTTTGGCTCGGGAACTTTTTGACCAATTGTTCAATTTAACATATTTTTTTAAAAAAAAAAAACAAACATTTGCATTTGTGTGACTTGACTTAGATCTTAATGCTATATTGTGTTCTTCCAAGCATATATCTCTGCTATGTTACAGAAACATAATGTATTTGAGCTTTTTGTCTTGTTCCCTCATCTGACTTGTCTGTTAAGAGTCATTCTCCCTAATCTTCTGAAGTGTGGTGAATGCATGTCAGTATTGTGCTGCAGACGAAAGAAGATTTAGTGGTAAAGGGGAACGAATTTCTTCTGCGGCACCTCTGTCCTGCAGGAATCCTAAATTTAAAAAAAGTATAAAACTGAAGGGGGAAGTGGTGCAACATGAGAACAGTTTATTTCCTAGTCCTTCTCAAGCTTTTTGCTCTTCTATTTTTTCTGTTAAGGAACAAGTAATTTCTCATATTCTTTCCAAGAACAGTCACATCTGTGTTTGTATCTAAGGAGCATCCAGCTTGGCTTAGTCAGAGAATCTTAGAGTAAGTCAGATTTTGATTGGTGTCTGGTACATAGGACAGCTATTTCAAACAGGCTTTGATTTACGCTAGAGCCTGTCAGCCAGAAGGAGCCCAGGCCACGCTGCTTCTGCCCTGCCTTCATTCTCTGCTCATGCCCTCAGTGGCTGGCACAAGAGCCACAAACTGCTCTGAAATCCAAGGGCTTCCGTATTTTCTCTTCTGTGGCACAGCCTTGTGCTGCCAAGTAGGTCTGACACCTTCATAAGGTCCCTGATGAGTCATCCTCCACCTCCCCATCCCTGAACCACAAACCTCAGAAAGCAGGACAGGTGGAAGGGGCTCACACGCTCCCTGTGCTATCTTATAGTTTTCTTTAAAACTCTGCATTCCACCAAAATGGGACAAAATACCTTATTTCCCAGCTCTCCTGAGGCTACATGTTCCAGTGATGGCATTTGCCACCCAACTGGCGGGAGACAGGATATAGGCAAGGGAAGCAGTGCTTAGATTAGTTATTGCAGCCACTGAGGTGCTAAAGTTGCTTGTGCATGCTTAAGTAATGACAATGCTGAGGATAGTGGAGAAGAATCCCCCAGGAACAGAACATGAACATTAATTATAAGGGGGAAAATATATTATTAACATCAGAGCACACACTACAGGAGATCCCAGTGTGACTATTAAAGGAAATTAATTACCACCTCTCTTTACCTTTCAGATCAACTCTTCTTTATAATGAGAATAATTCCTTCGTTGTTAACACTAGTATTATCAGCTGTGAGAGAATAATTTTTTTCCTGGTGTTCCATTCACTGCTACTGTGCATCTGTATGTTTTGAAAATAAATATTTCCAATGGATCCCTTACATCCCCTTTGAGACGAAGTCTCACAGACTAAGCTCAGGTTCTGCGAAACGGGGCAATATGTTAGAACTCTCATTCCTCTGCACTGATAAGTGTGAAATAGCATTAAAGCAATTCAGTGTTGCAAAACCAGGACCAGACTTTAGGAGGTAGCCTGTCAGCACAGTGCAGGAGATCTCTCCCATAACTTCCCCTCTTGTCACACATGGTCATAGTAACAGGTTTGTAAATTCTGAGGATCTTTAGAAATCACTAGCCTTTCAGAAACAGTTAGACATTAATCCCTTTGAGGCCAAGCAAAAATATTTAAACTATCTCAGTCCCAGTTATTTTCCATGTACCCCACTCCCCTAAAATAGAGTAGTTGAAAGCAAGGAGATGCTCTTATTTTTTTTGACTACTACTGCTTCACAATTCCATTTTCCAGATCCCAGTGTAGTTTCCAAATACATCTTGCTTGAACTCACGTGAGAAATTTTTGCTGGTGAAGTCAGAATTGAGGTCAAAACTGG
This sequence comes from Tapera naevia, assembly GCA_033556795.1. Lineage (NCBI taxonomy): Eukaryota > Metazoa > Chordata > Aves > Cuculiformes > Neomorphidae > Tapera > Tapera naevia. Next base: position 21,243,089 of record JAUMJJ010000029.1, read on the forward strand.
ACTAAAAGAAAGCTCATTACAACTTCAACATCCATAATCCACCCTGAGGAGAGAGATGAATGCAGTGAGCAGGCTATGGAAGCATTGTTTCCATTGTACTCTTGATTAACTTATAATTCACAAGCGAGGGAGTGTGAAGGAAACTAATGACTGATGGAAGGTCACCAATTCCAAGAGGAAATAAATGATATATAGGCATCCCATTCATCATTTTATTTGTGTAACAGCATTTTGGATTCTGTCTCTCTAGGGTAAAGCCCATTTAAAATCTTTTTAATATTTTTGCAAAGACAAGGCTGGAGACCTTGTGTAATCTTAGTAACAAAAGAACCATATATAAAATCCACATCATCCCAGGGCAGTCAGTGACTTTTTTCTTGAACAGGGCGCTAATTCCCCAAATTCTTCGTGATTGTCTTTGGATAGAGGCCAGTAATTATCATGATTCTTTCAATCCCACATGAAGATCTGCCATCATGCTATTGTTTCTAGTATAATAACAATCCTAAGCTTTGTTTCCATTGCAAGGAGTGTCTGCTTCTTGGAAAATCCTGATTACAACCATGACTCTAATCATTATCAGGTTCCCAAGTTTTGGCATCAAAGAGTATATAAATCTGTGCATGATCCCCTTTCTTCCATTCACCCTCATTTTTTGCAGAAATAAATTTAGTAATGAACAAAAGCTATACAGCAGAGAAATTGCATCAATTGCTCCCTTCATTTGTAGAAAGCAGATATCCCTCAAATATGCATCAAGGTTCTGAAGCAGTATCTAATTTTGTCAATGGAAATCGAAGCAGTTTAACAGTAGCCAGACTAAGCCTGGAAGCAGGAGCAAGAAATAAACATTTTCTACTCTGAAAGGCTGTAGAGGATTTGACTAAAATAACCAGAAAGTGGTTGGTAATACAGACATCACGGCCTGTGTGTTTATCCCTATATTTAATTTGCCTGTTAAGTAATACCAAGGCAATAGGAAGGCCAGACGTGAATGAAATGCTCTCACGCTTTATTTTCTTCTACAATTTATTGCAGAAATTATAAGCACTGTGCTGCACAGAGTCAAATTGACATATGTGATCTTCTGCATTTTTGGTGGCTGATACTATTGCTCTGGAGCAGGTCAGTGCACATTCTCACTTTCAGTTACTTTGGACAAATGCAAACTAAGTGTACCATGAAAAATTTCATCACATAACATGGCATCCAAAAGATGATGTATGCTTCTGCTGCAATATTTTTATTATACCTCAGAGAAAACCCAACTTAATGCACAGCTACAAAAAGAACTGCAGGTCTTAGAGTGAAAAAGACACGAGGTAACTGGTGTGGGCTAGCATTTTTTTCGATGTAAACTGGAAGAATTGCAAAAATGCATGAGACAGGACATCAGCCATGTTTTTCTAAATGCCTTTTTTTTCAATGGTAAATTTTAATTGAATTAAGTCTTAATACTGGATTTTGTGATAGTGCCTGTCTGGAAGAGCTAAATTGCTCAAAACAAGGGAAAGGTATGGCATGTCTACAGAATCTTGAGGCACAGAGGAAACAAAACACAATATTAAAATAAATTTTGAAACTCTGCAGAGAGTTTCTTTGTTCAGCCTCCTGCACAACAAATCTGACAAAGAAAATAATCTTTAACTAAATTCTGACTCTGTCCCACCTACAGCATGCAGTGTGGCTGGAGCTGTGTAGAGCAGGCACACTCCCTTGTCCAAACCATGGCTCCACATTAGCAGGAAACCTCTTAATAAAAGGGAAGAAGCTGCTGCACTCACTTGTTCCAGCTTCACTTTAGCAGTTCAGTGTATAGTGCTAGGTCACAATTCCAGGTCAGTTTTACAGAGCTTCAGCTCCACTCATTTTGAAGGACTTACTGTCATTCCTCACTGATGTGAGTGAGAACAGAGATTGCCCTCGTTTCTCCATCCCAGCTAAAGTGCTGTAGGATGCCGGTAGGTGAACAGAATTTCCACAGTACCACAGCTCAATGGGGTGATGCCGTGGGAGGAGGCAGTTCTTACGGGGAATGTGAGCGGTCAGGAGGGAAGGTTGAATAGCTTCATGCAATCCGGAGAAGGACAAAATCCAGACTGAACCGAAGATAATTGGTTTGATAGTTTGAGAATAGGGAAACAGCAGATGTCTTTGAATGCATGATGAGAGCAACGGGTCAGAGATTTGGCTTGTGGTGATAAGGTTTCAAGACAGAAGGAGAATCCTCTCTTCTGAAACTTGGCACAAAGCTTCAGTCTTTTTTTGAACTTCTCTTTATGATGACAACCTATGATCCTTCTTTTTTTTTATTTCCTATGGTTTTTGCATGAGAGTGATTGCTTCGGTCTGCAGTTTAGTTCCTCAGGAGTAGACTAGAGAAGGAAAGCGTTTGCATCTGTGAAAAGGATAATACAGGGGAAAGGGTCAGAGAGCCCCTGTTTCCCAGGGAGCTTTCTTAATATACCTCACCATTGACTCAAAGATAGATTGCAGTCAATGTAATTCCAGTGTAATTCCAGTACCTGGATTTTCTTTCAAGGTTTCTCATCCAAGCTTTGCCCAGCCTGTTATTGCTTATCTGTACAATTGAAAATCATCCCAGCAGCCAGGGAATTGGAATGCAATAGAAAATAGCTGAAAGCTAGCTATGAATTTAGGAGATGTGCTAGCCATTTGGAGATTTATTATCTTTTTTTTTTCCCTGGGTAATAGGCAAGTTAGAACCTTTCGATATTTCAAAAAAAGAACAGCAGAAAATACCCTTGAGGACAGGCTGTATAAGGTCTAATCCTATATCTGAAGTCCAGTACCAATGTTTTTCTTCTGAAAAAAAGTAATTCATTCAGCTAAAAGAGAGTGAGGTTGACTTTAATAATTAAAAACAATGCTTTAATTCAATACACATGCAATTACCAGCTGTTGAATGGCACATAATGCACTTTAAAACAACAACACAGAAGACCAGAAAGGAGCCTTTGACAAATGTTAAAATTCTCATAATAATTTTTTTTGTGTGTTTTTGAAAGCCAGACTGCAAAGTTAAACACTGCAGATGATAGGGCATTATGCAGAGGGTATAAAAGGACTGATGGCGTTTTTCAGAACACATATCACTGCTCCCTGTAATGCTCTGTTGTCACAAATATATGGTGATTAGCTATTTATCAGCATGAAAGCACATCATAAAACATTCCACATATCATTGAGTTTCCAATAATCTGTGTCACTGTGTAGATTAATACATTAAGTCAGTCCACATAACTTCATGAAATACCTTCCTTTGCCAAGATTTGTGTTGGGTTTGGCAAACAGAGGATGAAACACTGATCAAATGGGAACATTTACTTTTGTTGACTGGTCTGTGAAATAACATCCTTGTTTTTTCACTCCAGGGTAACACTGTTTTGAGGTAGTAATAAGAATGCTCCTGGTCGTGTTGTCAGCACCTGAAATATCTCACCTGCCTGCTCTACTGCTACAATTTTCATTAGACTGTGCTTTGGGACATGACTTACCTGCATTGGACCTCTGCAGATATTTTTGCCATATGAAGGCACGCTAAAGACCAGCACTACATATCAAGGTCCCTATTTTCAATTTTGAATGTTGAGGGGTCAGCACTTAAATCCATATTTACTCATTTGACTAATTACCCTTCCAAACACCCACATGCCCTTCAGTTCCAGTGATTTATCATTGCCTGTGTTTCTACCAGTACTTCCCAAGAGTTCCACTGTGTATAAGGATGCACTGGAAATCATATTTTATCTAAAAGTTAACCAGTGTAATTACTGTTTCTGGAAAAAAAATACCAACAAAGAAATAAAGAAAACAATATTGAAAAAAAAAGAAATTGTTTCAAATCACAGAAGACCTCAGAAAATCCAGCCACATATTCAGGCAGCTAAGTATACTACCATCACTCACTTTAAAAGCCCATGTTTGAAAACGTTGCCCTGAACCCTCCTAGAAATACTCAATTCGAAATTAGATTAATGATGAGTCCAAGGGAAATATAGCCTACTCAGGTTAGAGTGTGACTGATGACACCCAGTTCATGGGAGAAGGTGGGAGTTCATTTAGATTGATTTATTAATGTTTTTTTCCCAGAGTCAGTAAAATACTTGATAATTAATGGCATAGAAATATGAGTTCCGCTAAAATCCTCCATAAATTAAAAGTATTTAATTTAATAGCAATTTAGAGGATTTTGCAGAGTGCCAGAGCAAGATAACTGCATTTGCAGAGGAAGAAAGATTGAAAGAACTGTCTCCTGGACTGATGCAAGTAATGTATCTTTATAGCCATGTGGATCAGAATTCAGTAGCAATATTACTATCCTTCACGTCACTATTTCCAGCAAGAGAGAGAAAATATATCAGGAAAAACATTCTCTCGCATTTCACTCCTCGCTTTTTAACCAACTAAAAATTTACTGTGTGCACAGTATAGTTTAAGACTCTTCATTATTTCATAGGATAATGTTAGTTTTAGAATAGCGTGGAACTAGACAGTAGACGAACTGAAGGAAAGCTGCAACTGCGTTGTGGTTCATTCCAGTAAAATATTTCCTAGTGATGAAGAAATAGTAGCAGATCTAAGGAATGCCTGCCTTTTAATGGCTTTCTGTTCCAGCTTCCTTTGACACTGGCTTAAACTCTCTTGGCCACCCAAGCAGTGGCAGCCAAACTCCAGATCCTCATGGCCAACGCATACATCAGGCTTTGGTTGGTGTCACAGCACTCACATGCTCCCTGATATGCAGGTCCAACACGCAAGGTGGCATTTAAGGCAGTGCAGCCCTGATCTGGGCACTGGATCCTGTACAACGACTGGTAGCGGGGATGGTGTGTGCTTGTGCGTGAGGAGGGCAGCAGGGTGCATGGCTGACTGGGGGTGGATTCTCTCGAGGGGAGAAGATGCTGGCCCAGGGTGCCATGGGCAGAGGGAGAAGCAGGGCAGGGAGAGGCTGTTGCTGCCTAATGGACAGGAAACCTGTAACTGGCTTCCCAAAATGCACAGCTTAGCCCTTTCAGCCTCCAGGGGTTGGACCAAGATACCTATTTTCCTAGAAATCAGGCCAGTTAGACGTTAATGGAGCAACATTGAACAGGGTGGGTGACATAGACTCCAATGTGTGCTGCAAAAGTGGTGCTTAAAATTTCTGTGCAATTTTCCCAGGAATTTAGGGAATACAGAGCATTTTGCTTAGCGAAAGTGTATTTTACTTTTTCCTGCTCTGTGTTCTCGAGAGTGAGTTGATTAGGAATAGCAAGATAAGAATTTTCAAAGGGGAAAGTTAAAGGACTGGGACTGAGATTTGGATGAGGATCTCTTTTTCTTTTTCTCACGCCCATTTGAAAAAGGCCCGTTCTGCTTTGTGGGATTGGAGTGACTCCCTGCTGCAGATTTTAGGAGGACTGGAACCTGCTCAATCATGGTCAGAGAGGATAAACTATGCTTAATTCTCTGCACGTTAGATGGTTTACATTGGCACATATGGAAAGGTTTAGAGTTCTGAAGTTTAAACATTCACAAAGTGTTGGTGTTTGGCTTTAGCATCATGTACTTTTTTCACTTGGAGTAGGAAACAATAGGAACCAGGAGAAAAGTTTTCTCAGGAGTTTGCCTTTTGAAGTAACTAAACGAAGGAGGATAATGAGGGGGAAGAAGACACTCACAGGGAACCAAATATTTTTCTGTTTTTTAAACAGAAAAAAATCTCTAGACCCAAGTACTCCCAAAATAGTGTGGCAGTAGGATGAAGTGTAAGTCATTTAAAATGAAGTGCTGTGATATCAAATTTTTTACTACCTTTGGCACAGTTTCTATAAATTAATATCCTCTCTGCAGACACTAAAGTTGCTGCAGTTTCTATAGCCACCCTTGAGACTGCTTTAAACCCACTAGCCAAGGACCAAACATCCCAATCCACCCTGTAACAAAAGCTTTTTTCCTGGGGTCCCCAACACTGCTTTCAGGATCCCTTTTTTTTTGGTGTGGATTTTATAAACAAGACCTGGAACTTTCCTTTCTTTCTCCATCTCAACCCATAGCCCTGTGATTTACCTCTGCCAGCTGCTTTGCACAAGGCTGTGAGCCAGAGGAGCCAAGCAGACCTAAGCAGACACCAACTTTGGTTCCCTGCCTACTGCTTGTCTTTCTTTCCTCCTCTTTCTTTTTTTTCCTTCCCCACTGCCCTCGCCCCCTGCCCCCTCAAATCAAACTGCCCTAAACAACCTCTTTTTGGTGACACTGGGTAAATATGCGAACTAGCAAACCTACACTGAGCTGCACTCATGTTTCACTACTTGTTCAGAGCTAGATCAGATATGCCTACAAAAGCTGCAGTCACAGAGGCTATAGAATAGATGGGATGTAAAGTACTTTATTTCTGCAGGATAGTTAATCCTGATTTTTTTGATTATCTGCAAAATTTATAGTGCATTGAGGATTCAAGTCCTGTATTTCCATATGTGCTGCTCCAGTAATGGATATGGCACTGCGTTTGAACTAAAATGGGATTCAGCATGAGAAGAGATTTAGAATTATGTCATTTCCCGCCCCCCCTCCTAGTTTTACCCTGGTAATTATGAAAGATAGGTAACAGTGTGCAACAACTCAGGTCATTTGGGACATAGACACATACTTCGTGTGTCTGTATGAGTATCTGACACAGATGGCAAATAAAAGAGCAAGTCAGCTTGACGTTCTGACAGCAAATTTTCTTGCAAGTGGAAAAGAAAAATGCACATTCAGAATGGAAAGCAGCACCCATCATAGCCAAAAGATGCTTTCCTACCAATATCATTTGGCACAGAAGAGATGCATTATTTGTAGTTCTAACTTGCAGAGTACATAAGTGCAACGTGGATCAGCACATCAGTATTTCACTCTGGTTTTCAGAGTCCCTATTCTTTCATTTCAAAGTTAATGTCTGGCAGAGGCATAATTTGATATTTCACTATGGGACTTTTAATGACTTCTCTGTTTCTGAAACACCACAACTGAGTGAGTATGCTAAAATTTAAGTGCACTTTACACTCTGTGGACTATATCCTACGTTTAGTCCGTATTCAAGAGGACATTAGCCTGAGACTTTTTGAAATCTCTTTTTCATTTTGGTCAATAGTGAGAGTTTAATGTACAATATGAAGTAGGAGGATGCTAATGTATGAATAAAAAATATAAACAAAAACAGTTATAGTTCTCTCTCATTCCTCCATTTCATCAGTTTAATGTTGGTTTTATGCTAATCAACCCCAGGTCACTGTCATGCAATATGGATTAAAAGATTGGGTTTTGCAAGTTACTTCCTCATGTAGGATCCCTACTAGGATAACTGAATTCTGGCGAGAGAGAGATTGTCTTTAATTGATCCTAAATGATCAGATTCAGGACTGACTGTAGATTTAAATTAATTATTTCAGACTCTGCATTTAAACTGAAAGCACAGCTTAAGCTATAAGATTTGTTATCTTAAGTGTTCTTCAGGCTCTCCTTTTTCAGGATGCACCTGTCTAAAGGGACGCCTGGAACCCTGAGCACCAAGGGAGGGGAAGGCTGGCTGCCTTGCAAGCTCTGCGTGCAGCACCACTGTACCACGTCACACAAGACAGTGGTGTTGCACCACAAAAATAGAACATCTATCAATTACGGTTGAGGAGACAAAACCTCAGACAAAAATCCCTGCAAGTGTGGAATCCACTAGCAGAAAAGGGGACATGAGGTGCAGTAAGAAATGATGAATCAGAGAATTTCCCATGCAGGAGGGCAGTATTGCCCATTGGAGCTGGACTTCCACTGCAGAATAATTATGCAGAGATTTTTCTGCTTCCGTAGAGGCTTTGCGTTTGTTTTCTCTTCTTCATGTCTTATTTTTTTTGTTGCACTGGCCCATATGAGTTATTATTACCTGAAATAAGTAAAAAACCAACAGGAAATGCAATAAGTTCAGTACAGCAAAGATTTGAATTTTTCATCTCTTAACATTTTGTCTTTCAAATCACTGTATTCCCAATAGCACAGCAAAAATAATTTGCTTTAATGCAGTTGCTAATAACGATATCAACACAAACCTCTGTTTGTTCCTATGTTGAGCTCTTTGAATAAAGAAGCTTATCATTTATCTGTGTAGAAGCTTTTAATTAGTTTTCTGAATTTACTCCAGAGATTAATGGGCAGATAGTATTCAATATGTGCTTTATTGTTTTAAATTCTTTATTGAGATATCTGAATTTGTGTGCTCTTCCCTCTTTGATTAGTGCATCACTTCTATTAAAAATAGTGCCCAGTGTAAATATAAAGTTCAACATTATGGCTTTGTTGGGCCGGTAGAAGAAGGATTAAAAATGCTCATTAATGTTATTTAAAAGCAGGAGTTAAGTTATGTTAGCTACAAAAATATCATTACCATAATTAAGATTGCAAAGCACTAATGAAGCTCTTTAATAATGATCCTTTTTCCTTAGAGATTAATTTTGTAAAACCTGATTTGAATTCTACATCACACTGGAGAAACTTTATAATTGTAGAAATGGGAACCACTGGTAGCATGAGGAAACTGAGAACAGCAGCACTTTGCATGTTAGTGGGGATGTGCCAGCACCACAGCTGGAGCGTGGCTCAATCTGAGATGCGAGGGACTCAGGGGCATAAATGTTCAAGGCAGTGCAAAATACAGGTGCAACCTTGGTCTAGCACTCTGTCTGAACTCCCAGCAGGTTTATGAACTCAGACACCAAATTGGTGAACGGCAACTGGAGAGCATCCAGCCATAAAATGCCAGGTGACCACGTAGGTTGTGTCTCTGGCCTTCCTATGTCTTTAGGTGTAGTGGTTTCCAGCCAGACTCTGAGCTAACTGCATCATCCTGCCTTGGTCTTGTCAGAAATGACCTTAAAACCGTGTAGTTTACATTGCTCACCTGCAAGGGAGACAGCAAGTCATGCAGAGTCTGTATGGTCACAGGCTTGCAGGGCCCCTCCTGAGAGAAGAGGGAAACAGCAAGTTCTCAAAATTAAATGACAACAGATTGTCCGTTTAAAAATATCTCCCCAAAACAGCTTTTCATGATTCATCTCCCCAGATGATTAAATATTTAGTTCTGCTGACAGGAATATGATAGTTACTATAAAGCAGAAAATTTAGTGCAGTGAGTGAGTTATAAGCAGATATGTTATCAAGCTGTTAACACAAAAGTGATGGGATTATTGGTGTTGATATCTGTATTTATTCCTTCATATTGTATAGAGATTTTTTTTCCCCTGTACAGCAGCAAATTTAGGCCATAGCTTTGGCTCTTTCGCAGGGAAGGGTCGTTGTTGCTTCTTGCAGGCTCTCTGCACAGGCAGTCACCGCATCTGGCCTCCATCAATGGCAGAGCAACTGAGTCCCCATGGGTGTCACTATGCTGGGGTGACCATGAAGATGGGCAAGACTAAGGAGAGCTCTCACTGCCTGGCTCAAGTTCCGTTCTACTCCTTGGAGCTAGGCACACTGGTTCTAGCTGGCTGAAGAAGCAAGCAAGGTCCCACTGGCACAGGGAGAGGGCAGGAACATTGTGAGAGGACGATCCTTGACATCATGTCCTGCTTAATGGAGAGGGAGCTGCCACATCAGATTAGGTGCCTAAAACTGAAGGAAATTTGGCTTCACGTTTAGTTTCTGCTTTCATGCTGGAATCTCCACAGGAGTGTATGGCCTCTTACTTCAGCATCTTATGTATGGAGGAGACTTCACCGCAGCTGTTGTAAGTCACAATTGATTTGACAGCCCTGTCAAAAATTCAAAATTCCCTTCTGAAGCAGACATCTTCAGTCTTAGTGAAATTAATCCCAGGCCCAGAGCTTTTAGAAGAAGAGTAGTTTGGTACTTTGAGAGCCATCCATAAATGGTTAACAGAGAAACAAAAAAGATAAGATGGAGGGAATGAGACCAGCCTATGTCAACTCCTGGACATCCTGCTTTATGGTCTAGTGTCACTGCAGCCATTTTAATTGGACAGAAAGTATTAAAATGACCTCGTCAATGCTATCGCTGCCAGAAAAAAAAAGAACAACCAGACTTTGACAACAGTCCCATCAAAAAAGACTGATTTTTATGCTTGTGTTGGTGTTTCCCAGGTAGTTCGTACCAAACAAAACAACAATCCTTGAGTTTTCAACAAATAAATGTTCATAATATTATACTCACATATTATGCCAGTTTGCCTGTACTGACTGAGCATTTGGCCGTCTAAAGAGGATAGGTCAGATGTTATATTATTCATCTTATTTAAGTATTTTCAGAAGCAAATAAACTTTAAAAGATCTTTATAGATGAATATACTTTATAATTGAGACCATTTTCAAGGGAAGATTTCAGAGCTAATAATTACCAAATAATCTGTGCAGCTCTGCCTCCACATTTAGGCTTGGATTTTGCAAAGATACACATACATTCGGGACTTCAAGTAGCAATTGAGAGTTAAGTACATGTTAAACTATTTGTACATTCAGGACTTCTGATATTATGAGGATTAAAGTTTTATGAATGCCTAAAACAATTTAAGGACATGAGAAGTGAAGAGAGAAGAATAATAGTAAAGGTCCATTCTCATGAGTGGCATTTTTATTCTTTTTTTTTTTTGCTAATTCTATCATAAAGTGAATATTATTTGAATCATTGTCTAAAAGTGACATGACAGACACATGACACACAGACATACAATGTTAAGATGTGTATCTTGCATTCTTTTCTCTTAGATGGCAGGTTTATAAAGCAGGAGGAATGTCAGTATAGAGGAGACAGTGCACAAGCTATTTGTAGCACAGAAGAGCAGAGACATAATATAATAGATTTCAGGAATGCATATAAAATAGGAGCTAATTCAGGGGGACTGATATGCTTAGAATGTTCCCAGTGGTAGCTAGCTAAGTAGATCCTGAATCACAGGACAATTCAGGTTGGAAGGGGCCTCATGAGGTCTGCAGTCCAACCTACAGCTGAAAGCAGGGCCAGCTTTGAGGTCAGACGCGGCTGCTCAGGGCTTTGTGCAGTCCGGTCTTGGAAACCTCCAAGGATGGGGATGGCACAGCTTACTGGGCAGTTTGCTCCACCCACTGGCTGTCCTCATGGAGAAAAGTTTCTCCTCTCTTCTTTCTCCTTATGCCCATCATGTCTCATTCTCTCTTCTTGCACCACCGTGAGGAACCCAGCTCTGGCTCATTATTGATCCCCTGGGGTATGTAAGATGCCCCAAAGCCATTTCTTGTCCAGATGAAAACAGCCCAGCTTTCCCAGTGCCTTCTCATAAGGCAAGTGCTCCAACCCCTACTGATTTGGGAGAGGTCTCTGCTGATCTCCCTCCAGTTAATGTATATCTTTTCTGTGCTGGGTAGCCCCAAACCAGACTCACTACCCTAGATGTGGTCTAACAAGTGATGAGTCAAGTGGGATAATCCCTTCCCTTGATCAGGCTGTGCAGTCCATGCAGCCCAGCATGCTGTTGGCTATCATCATCACCAAGGCATGCCACTGGCTCAGGCATAGTGCATTGCCTGCTGCCTACCAGGACTCCCAGGGCTTTTCCTGCAGAGCTGCTACCTGGTCAGTCCATCCCAGCCTGTGTCAGAGCCCAGGGCTCTTCATGCCCAAGTGCAGGACTTGATAGTTGTCCCCATTGAATTTCATGATGTTGCTGTCAGCCCTTTCCTCCAGCCTTTCTGGGTGTGCCCCCCACCCCACCACAATGACAGCCCTGCCTTTGAGCATGAAGCCACTGCTGTCTCCCCATCTGCAGATCCTATAATTTCATAGCAGGCAGTCACGTTACTTTTGGTAAACACGTGCTGACTGTTTCTGGTTGCCTTCTTCATATGTCCAGAGATGTGCTCCAAGAGGACTTGCTCTATGATTTCCCAGGGACTGAAGAGAGGTTGTTTTGCTCTCTGGATCACCCATTTAGCTTTTTTTGAAGGCAAGATTTGTCTTGTGCAGTCATCAGACACCTCCCCACATCTCCACAACCTCTCAAAGAGAAAGTTCAGCTTAGCACGAACACCAACAACTCTCCCTTCATCCATTGAGACAGGTGGTCAGGCCCCATTGAATTTTATGGGCCAACTTTCCTTAAGCTCACACAAGTTCCCTAAGTTAACACTTGCCTGCTGCTGATCCTTCTGCTCTTCTCTGACCCTGCCTCCAACACAGAGGCCTAGGAGACCTTGCTGGTGAAGACTGCAGCAAAGAAGACATCAGCCTTACCTGTGTTTGCTGTTACTAGTTTGCCTCCCCAATACTGCAGCATTCACACACTTTCCTTGTTCAACCTTTTGTTACTGATTTAGCAGCAGAAGCTCTTCTTACTGCACTTGATGCTTGCTCTACAGATATCAACTCTAGGTGAGCTTTGGCTTTCCTGCCATCATCCCTAAACACCCAACACAGTCAAAACAGAAAGACAATACCTCCACCGGATGTTCACCGTCCCTTGTCACTTTGCTCATGCCTGAGCTTTACTACTAATAATTAAGCGTTTAGCTGATCCATACCTCAATTTCCTTGTTGAAATGCACCCATTAACTCCAATGCACTGACCAGGCTTTGCAAAACTCCTGCTTCTACAAGTGGCAGGGGTCATACAGGGATACAGGGGTCTGAGCCACCTCGTGTGCCTCATGATGAGCCTAGGTGCTTCGTCTCCAGGGGTCATACAAAAGGCGAGAGGGCTGCCAGCAGACCATTGCAGTCACATCTTCCTCCATTCATTGCACGCAGTGATGTTACCAAACTGACCTACTTTCCCCATCCGCCCACGGAAGGCTAATCCTGTTTAGCATTGCTGGAAGGGGACGAGCACACGGAGAAGTGCTCCGAGTTATACAGATGGCAGTCTTTGCTGATTAATGTTAGTTTAATTTGTTTGCCTTTCCTTTTCAGCCGTGCAAGGGGAGAGCAGAGCAGCAGTTGAACGCAGGGATTCACTTAGCCTATTCACTGAAGTCTGAATGGCTTTAGTCAATTCAGTAATAATAATAATAATAATAATGAAGATAACAAGCATGTATGTACCGATCTTCATCGGTGATCCCAAGCACTGCAAAACTTTACACATTGCTCACATACTAGAGATAAATGACGCCTTTCACCTACCCAGGCTGCACTCCAGCACGGCACTGCTGACATCAGCCTTCTCACTGCTGACTTAAACTCGTGTGAATTATACCACATTGATAGAGGGTTCACAGGTTACACATCCTAAAATTCAGCCAGCACCAGGCTAGAGGAGGGGAAGCTGTTTAATAGTACATGACAATAGGAGCAAAGTTTCTGGCGTGCAGAAAAGAATGCCTCTTGTCATTAAATGTGAATACTCTCAAGAATAAAAACAGAATATGCTCTGCACCTTTACTTCTCTTCATCATAAACTCATACTACTCAGCTGCATCACCTATGAACATCTCGCTGCCATTCCCAGTTTAGAAAAGTGGAGCATTAATTTATGTCAAATTCCATTATTTTCATTGTCTGCATTCGGCTTACTTTTTACTGTCTGTTTTGCTTTATGCCTGTTACCATCCAAAGAATCGTTGTACACATATTGTATGAATCGTGGACAAGCCCATAAGATTCATGAAGTCCAATATTTTCCCTAAAGGTTTTCTTTTCCTTTTTGGAAACCTCTAAATGACTTCTTCTCTAATGTAAACAAAATGTAACAATCTACGGAATGCAGGAAGATAAGCTGCACACTGTCAGCCAAAAATAGTTGTAACACTAAAGCTGGACACTCACCATGCTACTGGATATTTCCTTTCCTCATAAAAACAGTAATTTCTATAAAAATCGCAGCATTATATGACCTGTGGTAACTGCAGAATGCTATTCTCCCATTAAATAGTCACACTCCCTTCTCAAATAACAATGTATATCATAGAATCATGAAAGTGATTTTTTGCTGTCTTTCCTTAAGTTTTCTTAAGGCTACTCTGCTTACATTTTGATAAAACTATTTTGATTGCTACGAGTGGGATTGCACTGTATTTAGTTATGGACTCCAGCAAGTTCTTGTAGCAGTTTGTAGATTTAACATCTGAAAAATAAGGATAGAGGGGCGTGATTCAGTTTGATGTGTCTGTGGATCTGTTGATTTATAGTGATTTGTGTTTAAACAGATCCTTCCTGTTTGTGTTCATGCCATAGCCCTCATGGTGGGATAGCTGAGTGCTTCATCCACGTCAGAGAAACCACAGCAAGGCGTGGAAGGGAAATATTTTACTTGTTAGTGTGGTTTGCTTCATTTCAGAGCTAAGAAGGGGGTAGAGGTGCTAGCACCAAGCCACAGTGGTGCTCCCCAATGTAAGCAAGTGCCCATCTAACCCACACTGTGGAGTATCCATGGGACAATGCTGCTGTCTGACTACAGCACCCATCAGACCTTATCTGTCGTCCCCCTGGCAGCAGTGTCAGTGCACCAATCCAGCCACACTGTCCCTTGTGCTAGTGGACATCCAGAAACTGTCCCTCCTAGCTCATGCCCAGAGCCTGTATTCCCCTTCAGTGCCTTTTTCCCATGTCTTGGACCCTCCTCACTATGCACGAGATCCCGTGCATGGGTGGATTTGGCCTTTAAATCCTGAACCACCAAACGTATCCACATATCTCTCTTAAAATGCTGAACTCTTCACTAACAGCTTTTTTCCTCCCCTTCAAATAGCGAACCAGAGAGTAACTCACTGTTGAGGTAGCAGTCAGTGTCTTGCAAAAGTAATGCTCAGCAGAGATGGGCACTGAAGGCTGAGCAATGTGTCTGGAAGCTACAGGGCATGCCTGCCTACCCTCTTCTGTATTGTTCTTTTTCTTTCCTCCTCACAAAGGTAACAGTTGTTGGGGAGGGTCTGCCCAGAGGCCAGAAAGTAGTTCAACATGTTTCTTCCCAGTGTCCTGATTTTCAATTCAACCCTTGCCCATCCACTGTCTGTGAGAGGATTGTTCTCCAAATGCAATATCATCGTCTTTACTTAGGATGGTGACATTGTACCTAAGTGGTCTGAGTGTGAAGTTTGAGGGAGGGCTCAGGTGTATCTGTAGTGGATAAGAAGCAACGCCAAGGCATGGTAGGCAGCACCACTCTCCCCAAGACTGAACATGCCCTAAACAGGACAAGTGGCTGAATAGCCCAAGCAGGCCTGGGGAATGGTGGAGCCAGACACCCCACCATGACGGAGTGGGAAGGGGAGGAAAAGCCCCATCTGCTCCTCTAGTTGCCTGGCACAGGGCCAGAGAAGCGCAAACACTGATTTGTCGCCAGGCTTCCTCAGGCACATCCCAAGACCTCTAAAGGAGATTTACGTCTCTAATTTAGTTCAGCTGACTTCATAGAATCATAGGATCATTAAGGTTGGAAAAGATATCTAAGATCAAGCTCAACTGTCAGCCAAACACCACCGTGCCTACTAAACTATGTCCTGAAGTGCAACATCTACACACTTTTTGAACACCACCAGGGATGGTGACTCCACCACTTCCCTGGGCAGCCTGTTCCAATGCTTCACCACTCTTTCATAAAAGAAATTTTTCCTGATATCCAATCTAAACCTCCTCTGGCGCAACTTGAGGCCATTTCCTCTTGTCCCATTGCTTGTTACTTGGGAGAAGAGACCAACATCCACCTCACTACGGTTTCCTTTCAGGTAGTTGTAGAGAGTAATAAGGTCTCCTCTCAGTCTCCTCCAAGCTAAACAACCACAGTTTCCTCAGCTGCTCCTCATAAGGCTTGTGCTCCAGACACTTCATCAGCTTCATTGTCCTTCTTTGGACATGCTCCAGGATTTCAATGTACTGCTTGTACTGAGGGGCTGAAAACTGAGCGCAGTATTTAAGGCAAGGTCTCACCAGTGTCAAGTAGAGGGGCACAATCACTTCCCTGGCCCTACTGGCCACAATATTTCTGATAAAAGCCAGGATGCCGTTGGCCTTGTCCCCCTGGGCACACTTCTGGCTCTAGATTCAGCTGGCTGTGGATCAACACCCCCAGGTCCTTTTCCACCAGGCAGCTTTTCAGCCACTCTTCCCCAAGCCTGTAGCATTGCATGGGGTTCTTGTGACCGAACTGCAGGACCTAGCACTTGGTCTTGTTGAATCTCATAGAATTATCCTCAGCCCATCAATCCATCCTGTCCAGTTCCACCCATCAAAGAGCACACCTGTCTAAGCCATGAGCCACCAGCTTCCCTAGGAAAATGCTGTGGGAGACAGTGTCAAAAGCTTTACTGAAGTCCGGATAGGTAACTTCCACATCTTTTCCCTCATCCACTAGGTGGGTCACCTGGTCGTAGAAGGAGATCAGGGTGATCTCGTGACCCCCTTCATGACCCCATGCTGGTTGGGCCTCATCCCCTGGTTGTCCTGCATATACCTGGTGAACGCACTCAAGATGAACCACTCCATAGTCTTCCCTGGTACCAAGATCAAGCTGACGATAGCCTGTAGTTCCCTGGATCCTCCTTCCAGCCCTTCTTGTAGATGTATGTCACATTGGCACGCCTCCAGTTATCTGGGACCTTACCTGTTAGTCAGGACTTCTGATGAGTGATGGAGAGTGGCTTAGCAAGCTCCCCCGCCAGCTCCCTGTGAAACAAATATGATTCAAAATTCTTCTTAAATATCAGGCTGGTTTGTAGGAACTGAGATTAGCTGGCCACTTGGCAATTTAGTGGGAAATCAAGAGCTGAGTACTTACATTTATTTGAGTGTCAGTCATTTTATAGTGTAACCTTATGAGTGGTAGGACAGGAAGGAGAGAAACCAACCTCACCCATGCAGAAGAGCAGTAGTTTAACTCTCTAAAAAACATGTTTCCAGTGCAGGATAAGGTGATCAGTGCCAGATGATTATAGTGCAAGCCCTGTGTCCACTGGGAATAGACTGTATCAAAATAAACATGCGCAGCCTTTCTTCTGGAGAGTCCCTGGAGCGAGCTGGCACTCTGCCTGAATTACTTCTTTCCCAGGCATTGTATGAATGAATGTCAGGGGGATGTTTGTGCTATAATTCTTCATCTGATAACTAAGCTGGCGGTACACAGTTAACAGCTTTAGCCAGTTTTTGGTTTCCAAAATGCCCCTCTTCCCTGCTTGTGGGGATGCATCTTTCTGCGTGTGTGCCTGAGTACCATCATGGTGGGAGTGCGTGAGCTTTCTCCTTGTTCCAGATGCTTCCCATCATTTTGAGTGATACCATCTTCACTCCTTGTTGATAATGATGATATTAATGAAGGTCTAAATGTAACTAACACTATTAAATACTCCATGAGCAGGAGTTACATCATGTGTTTCTGAATTCATTTTATTAGCATGAAAGGATTGTTCAAATTTTGAGAAATCCTTGTGCCACTTGTTTTTTTTCAGTCATCTCTTTTCAGGGGCACAAAATGATGACATTTACTGTCATTGCAATGAACCAGAATGAACCTTGCCTTTTAAACCAGACACTGACAGGCATGAAAGAATAGTTTTCCCATTTTCTATTTGGTATTTCTCCCCAATCAAGGACTGGGAAAATAATGTGAAGCAAGAAGGTTGCACTAAACACGTACCTAAGCTCCATGCCGTGAGTTTCTCCTTTAGGTGTAAGCCAGCATCTTGTGTGCCTCAGGAGAGGGTTCGCAGCAGTTGTATACCCTGTCATATCTATCTTATAGAGAACAATTTCAATTTCATATGGTACATATGTACGGGCAAATGCTGTTAGCATTGCTTACAATGCTCTGGAGATGTTGCTGGGTGAGCAAACAGAAGCAAAATGACAATTAGATACTGTTTAACGCTAGTGACAGCACAGCAGGTCCAGAATTTCATGTCAGTCAGTGAGAAACCTTGTTTACTGGAAGTTGGCCATGAATTGCTTTACAGTTCTAGCCAAATCCTTGGCAGAACAGACCAGTTAGACTTGTTGCTCTCTCATAAGGGTAGAGGCTTCCTGGCAGTGTAATTCCATGACAGTTTATAGGGGACAGCTGTAGGAAGCCCTTTTCCATTAGGTATGTTGTGCTTCTCCAAAACAGCCAGGGCTGAGCATCACTGATGCTGACTGCCCCATCCAACCCCATCCTTCCTCAGAGCCACCCAGGGCACTCGTTCTCCTATTCCTGCTTTCTGCCAGGAAATCTGTTACAACCAGAGGAGGCCTTGGTACAGCAGAGGAAGGTCTTCAGTGATTCAAAGAAAGGAACAACTTCTGCTGACACTGCCCCATTTTGCTTGTCATACCTTAGATTCAACAAGGGTCCACACAACTGTGCATTTTGAGCGAAGGTCTAGCAAAGAAAGATAGTGAAATTCTAAATGCTAATCCTTGCCATATTGCTGATGCCTTCTTTATACTTGAGTAACATAGGCAAACATTTTAATTGCAATAAGTGAGCAAATAAATAACAACAAAACCCACTGAATTTTGTCACTACATTTTAGCCTGAATTATTTGAAAACACACTTGGGCCAGAAATCTGATTCTGGGACTGGGCAAATAATCACCTAAAGTATTTGTAAAACTTCGGTAAGTAAAATTTAGGAAGGTCTGTAAATTTTCCTAATCTAAAATATGTGTTGTGATATGGCTGATTTGACAGTTTTGCAAGGCCAAATAAATGTCTGAAAAAAATATCTAAAAACTAAATGGTATTATTTGTTATTTTGTTCTATATAGTAGAATTCGGCAACTTAAATTTGCCAGTTATGACTAAAAAAGCCATTCTCTTGGACTTCATATTTCCTGTTTATGCTTCTCCATCAAAGAGCTGAATGCCATGAAGTAGTGTTTTTACCCTCCAAACAATAATCTGTGGCTTTAATTCCTCATTACTCTTATATTTGATAAAACACTACAGGGTAGTTTCATGTTTGTTGAATATTGAACAGGTGGAATATCGCTGTAAGAGAACTCATAGCAGAAAGAGGAAATTTATTCACTGTTCTTACTATCAATAAGTTTTCACTCTTGTTTTTTTCATAAAATGTTATCGAAACAGTCTGATTTCCATATGATTTATCTGGAAAATACCATGGAATTAAATAATGCCTAACAATGTCTAACTAACCGCCCCCCCAATTTTATTCACATTTTACATGCTGAGAACTCATTAAATGAGAAACATTGACTTTTGAAAATGAGTGTTATCATTGCCTGTCATTACACTGCTGCTTTGACAATATCCAGGTTTGTAGTGGCTTTTTGCTGCCAGTCAAGGAAATATTTGTGTGAGATGTAGTAGCACATGGCTTTCGCGCCAGACATGGGCATGAGGTGTCATGAGACACTGCAGCAGCACAGGGCTTCTTCCTCCTCTGGCTGAAGCCGTTACAGCGCAGGCATTGCTTCTCCTAAGGCCACATAGCAAAGGAGGGTAGGCGATGAAATAGTGACAAGTGTTTCTGAGGATCTCCTTACAGCTCCAACTGCCAGAGCAATTGGACCATAAACCTGAGGGCAGGTCACAGCATTTTGGTGAAGATCAGCAAAAAGAGTGACAGGGATGGCACAGTGCCCACACTCAGTGCCAGCACTGCCATAGGGGAGGGCTTTTTTCACATGCAGTTTAGGCAGTGGGATTTATGAGGACCTCTTCAATCTGGGGTATAATTCAGTAGAGTTACTACCTTCTCTTTTGTCTTTGGGTGAGGGCACACAGAGGAGAATGAAGAGCCTTCTAGTAGGAAGTTCCACCTCAGGAGTCAGAGGCATCAGTAATGCTGGCTCTTGCATTGGAGATAGTTTTGGGGGGAACATGGGGTCACTGAAAATGCCTTTTAACCTTGGACAGACCCCATGGTTCATCCAGCCTGGAAGTTTGCAGAGAGTAACCTCCACATGAAAAAAATCCCCCAAGAAGTGGCTCATTTTGCACTGTGCTGGCACACCATGTTGTGCTTGGGAGCCTTGAACCCTGGCTGGAGCCTCTAAGGCTAGTGTGATACTCCAGAATAACATTATTCACAATAGATGTTTTGTAAAATCAAGGACTGTGACATAAAGCACTGCTGACACATTTATCTGACCTGGATATCTTCACTCTGTTATTAAAATGAAATAGACCAACTCTGAGATTAACCTGCAAGTAGAGCTAACAAAATGACAATTCATAATGATTCTTGCATTCCTTCAACAGAAAAAACTGCTTAGACAATCTAATGGATGAAGATGAGAAAGACAGGGCAAAGAGGTGAGCACTTTTTCTTTCATAACTCTCTATTTAACTTGTGATGAGCTTGATACTGTTTGTTGCTGCAGTTGCTGTTTTATCCATAATCAATTAATCAAAGAGAGAGAGTGTAAAATACAGCCAAGCACAACTTGAAAAAATGCCATCTCAGTTTCCTATTCTTGGCTACCCTGAAAGAAGAAAATAATATAGCAATGTTTCCTGTGGAAAATGTCAAAAAAGCCGAGGCATTGATCGTTTTCTTCACATTACTGCAGAACACAAGAACTGAAGAATGAACAATGTGATTCTGCCACTATAATACCTCATCTGAGCTTCCCGAATGTACAAAAATGTAGATTTTATTTTTTTTAAAGAAGCATTTTGCAAAAGAAAAGGAACTAAAGAAGTGGGGTTTTTTTCCCTGTTATGATGATTATCTTACAGTAATGAAAACACCTAGAAGTTACCTTCAGAGCAGAGAAAGACCACGAAAAGTGCTGTGTCAGCCCTAAACTGGCAGAAAACCTTTATTCCCATATGTTCTGCACTCCATCATCAAGTCCTGTTTTTTGGGAAATTGTTGTGAACATTTTGTGGGGAGGGAAAGGGTATGTTTCAAAGTAGAATACCCGCGGCAATAAAACTCTTAATAACTGTCAGTTCTGACTGGCATCTGCAGAAAAGTCTTTTGGAAGCATTTGAGGCTTTTTTTCCTGGATGTGTTATCAGTACAGCAGCCAGCAGTTTAATTGCTTTAGATGGAGCTGTGGGTTGCCCGCATTTTTCCCCTTGGTTCCCTCTAATGAGAGTATTTCCAGTCCAGGCACAACTAGTTGATCCAGTTTCATCTCTTTTGATTCCTTCTCCGCTTCTTTCCTCCCCGCAGCTTTTTCTCACCAATATAGGTCAGCACAGGCTGCAACTGAGCTCATCTCTTCCCCTTTGCTCCCCACCCCCCCCCCCCTCGCTTAAAGCATGCGTGCTCAGGCTGCAGAAGGTCCCCTTTGATACCGGGAGCCAAGCGCTGACCTAAACACCTGTGAGGTGTGATCTGCTGAGGCCAAGGACCTGCCAGCCCCTAGAGCTGTGCCACTGCTTCTCTTCAGCAGGGGCTTCACACTCAGGAGAGGGTCGACATGGGGTAAAACTCTATGTGCAGCTCTGCCCAATCGTCTGTCAACCAGGCACACACCTGGGTCCAGGGGAGGAGGTGGATTCAGGGAAGGGGTGCCTCCCACTGCCATACTGCAAGGCAAAGAGATGGCTCTTGAGAGAGGAGCGGGAGGTGTCATGCTTCCCCAGAGCCCCAGGAACAGGGAATGGGGAAGCAGGGACCCCACCTAGCATCAGCACCTTATATGCTTAAGGCCTGATTATCTTCAAGATATTTGTGTGCTAATTATTTACAAAAAAACTCCACAAATTATTAAATGAATGCATATAAGACAAAAATAGGATAACACGTATCCTTGCTATCAGCAACTGATCATTGTCATCACCATCTGGTATGGTTTTCATGTCATTTCTTCCTGGAGGGAATTTTTATCATGCCCCAGGGCAGGCCTCTATCAAGGTAGATAAGAAATTGATGACTTTGAAGAAGAAAAAGTGAAATCACTTCTTTAAACTTTTAAGTATATTTTGCCTTTTATAAATAAATCTAAATTTGAAACTAAGTTTGAAGTCATGAGAGGCTTCATGAAGTTACTATATTGTACTAAAAGCATCCAGATTCATTTAAAAGCTGCAGGTTTTCTTCCAAAGCCTTAAAGAGAGTCAAACTTGGGACAAGCCATTGGTTGGACTTTCTGCTTTTGTGTCTCGAAAAGTGAGGACTTTCATCTGTCCCATGCCATGAGGGAAATGTTTTCCTTATTTTCTTCAATTCGATATAAAGACTGGGCCACTCAGTGCTGAGAAATATGAGAGTAAAAAAAAAAAAAGCCAAGAAAGTTGTTCTCTTTTTCCATTTTCTATGTTAAAAGTAGGTGAGACTGGAAATAACTGCATCTAACTCTTTGGGTATGGACCCAAGGCAGGAACTGAGTTTCTAAGGTTACGGACATCCCCCCTCCCTCTACCACCACGCCACCCCTCCCTTTTCCTGTGTGCTGCAATATATTAGGCACGTGCAGGTTGTATTTTACAGACATGAGAAGAGGTTCCATCCTCTCCCGAAGGAGAGGCACCCGTGCTTTGACCCTTGTGCCAAGAGTTTAATGTTCGGGCAAGATGTATAGCACTTCCTCCACAGTACTGCTAATTTTGAGCCCCATTCTGCCTTCTCTGACTCCCTAAGGCACTACTTCACTCGAAAGACAAGAAGACTAAGATGTGGATGTGATGGCACCATGCTTGGGAACAGCAAAGACCAATTTAGGGTCTTCCGATCTTATAGAGATCAGAAACCATCATTTTGTTGTTGAGCCTTTGATGCTAAATTAGGTTTGTTTTGTTTTATAGATTTATTAGTTTCAAAGAAAAAATGTGCCATCTGCACTTTTTCTCTCTGCTTTTTTTTATTTTGCTATAATAGCCAATTATTTTAAGTTAATTTTTTGCAGTTCAACTAATTTCCAAATTCTAACCAAAATCATCTTGAAGTGAACCATTAGAAAGGGCTTAATAAATGAAGACTATCACTTAAAATTTTCCGCTTCAATAAAAAGTAGATTTAAGAATTTGAATGAAGGTTTGTGATATTACTTGCTTTGATTCATATATAAAATATCTCACTGGACTGCAAAAGGAATATGAAATTTACTGTAAAGTCACGTGTAATTATAAACCAGCAAGATGTAATGTCTGCTAGTCAGTAAGTATCAGTCTCTCATTGAGACAACAAAGCAGCAAATATATAAAAGAATAAAAAAGACTGTTTATAAATTGGTGAATTTGATCATTCTGAATTCAGGCTATCCTCTATTGCCTTTACCTGTATTCACTAAAAATTCAGATTTTATTCATGCTGTGTCCCCTTCTCCCCCTTGAACATGCTGTGATTTTTTTTGGAGTAGCAATGAAGGAGGAGAACTCTGACGAATACTGTGGAATTAAGACAGAGACTGTTTTGACTTACTGTAAATAATATGCCCTAGCAGTGAAGTAAACAAAGCTAGGAAATAATCTCCCAAGGAAACGGATGAAAACTGCATTATTTAAAACATTTACAACTGGACTGAACAAAGCATTTACAACTGCGTAGGGATAGTTTAGATGGCCTAATGGGGGGTGGGTGGAGGGTAGAGTCTGTCTCATTTTTTTTCCCTTTTAAGATTTTACTGTGATCATTGATTCAGATTTTGGCAGAGTTATTTCCACTAGAGGAGTTTTTATATTTCTTTTCTGAATGAAATGTCAAGTGTTAAAAATAGATATTTTGTATTTCTATCAATGCATCTTTTTAAAAAAAAAGCAACAGCTTTCTTATAGGTGTTTTATATTATTTTCAGGGAGATCAAGACTCTTTAAGCTTAAAATGAACTGAGAATTGAATTATGAGGAAGTAAAATGTTGATGTTTTTAATGTCTCCTTGAACTGTACAGAAGTAGGATAAGGCTGGAGCTTTTCACATCTTGTTCTGACAGCCTTTTGCACTGTAATAAGAACAGGCTGAAATCAGTCAGGCAGCATCCACCCAATCTCTTGTGTTCAAAGCTGTAAAGTAATCAAGTGTTGGCTTCTATCCAGTGTATCTCCAAGCGTGTTTAGGGTTGAGAGCAAGGCAAACAAAAATTACCCCTTTGTAGTAACATCCAGAAGTCTCTGCTGTGATTTCTCTGCTGAAAATATTTATTGCCATCCTGGTCCTTGGAGGGCATGTAGACATTGGGCTAAATTCTTCTCTGATTTTCAGCAGTGTGCATCCAGAGCTGCTTATGAGGTAGAGCAGAGTTAGCTGGGACTGAGAAACTCAGAGTGAGAACCAGCCAAGATCTTGGCTTTCCTTTCCTATATACATGTAACCAGATTTTTAGATGTTTACATAATTAACAAGGCAAATCTTGTCTGCTTGAGGATCTTTCAGAAGAACAAATAAACCTTCTGGGTTATATTTATTTCTGTTTTCATGTAGCTACATGGCTACAGAAGTCTGAGTGAAACCAAGTAGAATGACTGTCGTATTCATGGGAACAATTCAGAAAACACTTGGTTTTGTATAGGTTGACATATAATTTTTAAAAAAATGAAGCGCATATGCTGAAAAGATTAAGAGCAGCTTTAATGACAGTATTATGATTGTGCCAAAGCATCCCAAATGAAATCAAGTCCTTTCTTCCTGTGGGTTCTTCAAACACAGTGGCAGAAGCAAGCTCTCTCTGTGGAGTCTGCAAGTTAAACAGAAAAAAATGATTAAGAAAGCTGCAGAGTCCCCATTTGACATTTAAAGAGTCAGGGCACCATGACCTCAATCTATTTTCCCAGTGGCACACAGATATTAAGGGAAAGCAGAAGACCCCTGCTAGCACTGCTGAGCCCCCAGGCCTGGGAACATATCCCAGCCTCAAACCCAGTCCATGCTGAAATGAGATATGCTGGTGATCTCCTTCCTGCTCACCCTTGTCATCTTGGAAAGGAGATTGGACTAGGTGACACTAAACTAGATGAGAGATGCAGCAACCTCTGCTTAGGTCCATGATCTTAATGAGTGGAAAACAACAGCTTGATTTTTCTCTGTAAGCCAGTTTGGAGGTGGTCATGATGAAAAGCATACAGGTCCCTCTAGATGGACACTGCCGCAGTGCAGTGCCTAAGCTGCAGGACCACAGTATCACAGAATCGTTTAGGTTAGAAAAGACCTTTAAGATCCTTAAGTCCAACCGTAAACACAGCACTGCCAAGATCACCACTAAACCATGTTCCTAAGCAACACATCTACGCGTCTTTTAGATTCCTCCAGAGATGATGACTCAACCACTTCCTGGGGCAGACTGTGTCAATGCTTGACAATCCTTTTGGTGAAGTAATTTTTCCTATAATCCAATCTAAACCTCTCCTGGCACAACTTGAGGCTATTTCCTCTTTCCCCATTTCTTGTTGCCTGGGAGAAGGGACCAACACCCACCTCACTACCTCCTTTCAGGTAGTTGCAAGATTATAGTAAGATCTCCCCTCAACCTTCTCTTCTCCAAACTAAACAAGCCCAGTTCCATCAGCAGCTCCTCGTAAGACCAGGGTGCTCCTCTCCTGTTAAAACTGCACAGATGGGTGTGACCCATACTTTTGCCAGTCCCCACTCTTTTCCTTTATGGATGATTTCACTATTTCTTCTTTCTCTGAGTGCCTCCTCAGAGTCTGTGTGAGCTTTCGAGATCCTGCTCATGCCTAGGAGGTGGACAGAACTCCTTCACCTACAGGCTTAATACCAACCTGATAGGCTCAACCAGAGTATCCAAAGGCAGCACAGAGGGGCAAGCAGAGCCTCCATCTCCCTGCCTGACTCCAAAGGGGGCCCAAAGACAAGAGCAGGAGGTAGGAACAGTTACTTCCTACTTGTCTCTGCAGTGTTGCTGGAGCCAGAATCAATAATCACACACTGAGGCATATAGCAAGCTAATTTCCATGCGTATATGCTGCAAAGAGCAGGTACACGATGACTTTCCTCTTAGTCTACTCATCTTTTTTTTTCCACCCCCTGTCTACAGGGCTTCACGTAACAAGTCTGAGAAGAAGAGGCGTGATCAGTTCAATGTTCTCATCAAAGAGCTCAGCTCCATGCTTCCAGGCAACACTCGCAAAATGGACAAAACTACTGTGCTGGAAAAAGTCATTGGCTTTCTGCAGAAACACAATGGTAAGATTTAACTGCTGCTTCTCACAGATGGTCACTACAATACCCTGTTTCCTTCAGTAATTATCAGAATGGCTCAAAGGGCCTAAAAGTGCCAACATAAGAATTTTTTTTATCTATCTCATCAAGAAACATAATTTGCAGGCACTGTGCTGCCCAAATCCATCTCCTCAGCTGCTCTTTAGTTGAGGATGAGTCAACCTGCTAGAGAAAGAGGCGAATGGCAGGAACTGAGGGAAGAAGGGCAGCATTGCCCTGCAGCACATATGAAGAGAGATGCTTTGAACAAGAGAGATTTGGGGCCAGAAGGAAGATTCCTTTCCTTGAAATTTGCAATATTCTGTGCAGAAGAAGAAAACAATCGGCCCAGCGCCTCTGCAGAAAACTGTGGGGAAGCAATCTGTTCAGCACCCTGCTACTCAGTGGACTGTATAGGACTCAATTTTCCACAGTGAGCAGAAAACTCAGACCAGAAAAGGCCTCGATTTTTGAAGTCAGCTTCAGCAAATTGCATCCATAGTTAGCTGACGTGCTTCACCCAGTTTGCACAAGCAGAAGCTACGTCACATTTGCACAACATACAGTTGCAATAGTAAAGTTCAGCCTCGGAAAGCAAGGGGTTTATTTCTTAAAATGCACACAGCAGTCCAGTTAAGTTCCTTAGAAATCTAACATCATAGAGTGCAGAGGAGATTTCTGACCCTGTTGATCTGGTCTAGTTTTTGAGTTTCGATTTGATGGGAGGAACAGTCATTACAGGCTCCTGTCACGTGGGCATCTGCCAGCAGTGGACAACTGAAACGCTTCTCCCTTATAAATCAGGGCACTGGTTTAAAATGAGACCTTCTTGCTCTGCTTGTGTGAGGAAGAGGCTTCAGCAAGTGACCATGGGTAATGTTCTTGGTCCCACAAAGCAGAAAGGACTGTTGTGAGCTGATACACCACTTCATCAGGCTTGCCTTCCCTCATCCAGTACCTCCAGTCCTTGCTCCCTGGAGAAGTCTGAGGAAAAAAAAAGACCATGAAAGCTCTTATATCATGACTCCCAACATCGCAGAGTCACAAATGTCTAACTTATTGAGGAAATAATTGTAGTGGTTCTGTTGTTAGAGCTCAGTTTCTCCTTAAATTAATTTTGCCACAGACAAGATGATTTCATACGGGAGGGCATGACTAGTACATCTCAAAGTTTAATAATTGTATATACCTATTAAAAAATGGCAGTAATAGCATACCTTTTTTTCTTTTTAGCTGCCCAAGGCAGAGTAAAGTAGGATGTGAACACGCTCAATTATAAAACCAAGAAAAGAACAATCACACGAGATTTGAAAAGGTGTAGACAAGTGTAGCTGATAGCCCAAATAACATACTCCAAAAGGGACTTTGTTTCTGGAAGAACAACTAGGTAAAAGAAAGCTAACAGTCACAAATCTTTCCCCAGCAATTGGGTCAAACTGTGACTGGGTTTTGTGCATTTGCTAAAAAAAGCAAATGGTATCTATTTTTAACCTAGATTAGTAGTCACACAGTATAATATAAAGCATCAGCATTAAAAAATGTTTATTGCCATCATTGTACTTTGGATCTCATTTATTCAATTATATTTCCCTTTCATTTGGTAGGTTAAACCAAGATCTTAGTTATAAAGGAGGAGGTCAATTTTCAGATTTTTTGCTTCATGACCAGTCTTCTTCTTTATAATCCAGAGAATCTCCCAAATCTCAAGTAATTATTTGAACAATCACTCTCTGCTTTTCCAAGCTATGGATCCTATATTCTGAGACTGTATAATGCAAATATAATTGGGGGTGAACTCTCTTGTTCCTCAGTCTGGTTTTGAAAACTCAGTATGGACCACAGGGGCTGTGGAGAGCCATCATGCTGTCAGTGGCAGCCCCCAGCAGTGCAGAAACTGAGTTGAATGAGCTGGTAGAAGCAGATGGCTGCATCTCTCCTAATAAAGCTTGAGTGGAAGCTTTATTTTTTTCCAAGTGCAAGTCTCTCTGAGTTATCTGCCCCCTATAACTCTGATTCAGGTTGAGCTAATATGAGTGGCTGTTTTTGGAATGAAATAGCTCACCTTAGTGCATCCTGGTATGGTCCCCAGCTTCAGTGCGAAGCTGAGACTTGCTACCCTAGTGTATTGGAACCTGGTGCGAACATCCTCAGGCTGCTGCAGGTCCAGGACTGGCCAACAGCAGTGCAAAATCCCCTAGTGTATCATGGGCTGACAGCCCAGGAGGTCCTCCACTCCATACAGGATTTGGGATGAGGCATTGGTACTCTGTTCCCTCTCCCGGGCTGCCCTGCACTGTGGGGCTGGCAGTAGGCACAGGAGAGAGGAGGGACAGCAGCTCCAGTGTAAGGCTGCTGCAAGCGCTCATGTTTCACTCACATTTTGGAGAATGGAGCAGTAGCTCTGCTGTTTGGGGTCACAGTCCTTTGGGACTCATCTAAAGGCATTTTCTTGCTGCTCCCTGTTTGGCACAGAAGCTGCAGGCTGAACCCTAGCTCTCTGGCATCTTCATTTTGAAGCTGTAAATTGTAAATATCAATATGACATGTGCTAATCCTTGCCTTGATTTTCATTTCATGCAAAGTGGTTTTATCTTTTGATCAATACCTAAGTAAGGCTGATTGAAGGCCATGGCTATCTGAATACAGGCTCCCTTGAGGTCTGTCCAAGCTGAGCTGAGTGAAAACGTTTCAGGATCAGGCCTGGTTTAGAAAGTCATTATTGTCTCTGTACACAAAACCTGTGCTTGAAAACTGTCACTATTTAATATAAAGGTGATTTCTGTCTTTTCCTAGCAACTCACCTATAGGCTTGCAAGATACAAGTTTCTTTGAATTTAAAAGAATTGATATGTTTTATTTGTCTAGAAGTCTCGGCACAGACGGAGATTTCTGAAATTCAGCAGGACTGGAAGCCTTCATTTCTCAGCAATGAAGAATTCACCCAGCTGATGTTGGAGGTGAACATTTATATATACCTTCCCTAATTTTGTCTAGCAGTCATGGCAATGCCCATGTTTTAGAATAAAATGTCATCTGCAGCTCCAAAGAGGACATTTTGAGTACTGCTCTATTTGAACATCAAGCAGAGTTGTCACTGGGACAAGGAATTGGAGGCCCCACATGTTGCTTTCGCTCTCGATGGTGCTGTTGCTCCCTGCTGTCACGGCAAAACCTGCAGAGCTGCCCAGGGACTCCCACTAAATGAAATCCAGGGGAAATATTCAAATCATAGGTTACATTTTATTTTTACAAACAGAGGTGAGAAAAAGGGCACGTGGCAGTTTTCAACCTCGTCTTGGAAGGTGTTATTGTTACTTGATATTTATGCCAGACTGGCACCTAAAAAGCAGCAGTGTCTTGTCCCTTTAGTGCTAGGTGCTGTGCAAGCAGATAAAACTTGACAGCTCCTCTTAGCTTCATACAGTTAATACTTACACTCTAATGATTTTCAAGGCCCTTATCAAACACTTTTTATTCTAATAAAAGCAGGGTTATTTTGCAATGGTATTTTTTAAATTACGTTAAATTATACCATAGGTGCTTTTAATGCTAGCTGGGATTTGAAAGGAGGTGACTCAATGGCATTTATGTAGGTTCGAGATGAAATGCAAATGAGCTGCTAAAATCTATTTTTCTCTCTCAGTAGCAGCTAGAACCTTCTTCAGCAAGGATATTCTCCCATACTAAACATGGAGGTTGCAAGGCCCCGCAGTGTCCTTGTGAGAACAAGCTTTTCCTCCTCGCACAAATTACACGAACATGAGGCGTGATCCAGACTCTGGCCATGGGCAGGGGGATGGGCAGCCTGATTCACCAAGGTGTATCACAAAGCCGTGGCATGTTGCTGGCCCCCAGGTGCTGTCGGTCTCTCAACCATTGCAGTTCTTTGTGATGAAGTGTGAAAAGGTGCTTTACTTGTGTTGCACCCCCAGTTCCCATCTCAGTACGTGGTAGCTTGAAGCACGTAACTCCTTCAGTCTGCACTGAAGTATTTTCCTCGGATAGCAATAAATTGGCAGTTGTCTTGACTGGCTTGGCCTTTGTTAATTCTACTTGTGTGCCACACAATTTTAGATAAAAACAATTGCTTTTAGTTTCCCAGCTTATAAATCACCTTGTTGCTACTGTGATTTTCCATGCCCTTCAAGATAACATGGGGTATTAAGATGTCCTGTTGAGCCAGCTGTTCATCATTCTCCTCTTTTTTTGCCTTTCTACTAATCTTGTTTTATTAACATGTGGACAAGACTGCTTGAAGTTCTTCCCATCCTGTTATTAAAAGATGGGAAGGTTTTTTTCAAGCACTGATGCAAAAGAATCAGAACATTATTGATGGCAGTAATACATCAGCTTTCCTGCAAATGGCATTTCTTACCCCATTGAAAGGCTATCATCAAATTACATAGGAGCAGGTACTAGGCTTTGTTTGTCCATCTAGGACTGTTGCAGCAGTGAAATCTTTGAAGAGATGTATGCCCTCCTAATGATGGAAGGACCAGTTGCAAGTAAATAAAAATAGAATTATGAATGCATACATTAACTTGATTTTACCATGAAATTCTGATGTGAATCACTTTGCATAATTTGCATGGGATATGAAATAAAGACTTGATTTAAAAGAAAAACAAACCAAACATCCTTCACCATAGTAACGTGCACAATCCAGATGCCTTGTAAAACCAGTGCTCTCTTCTACGGGTTAACAGCTATCACGCTTTTTAGAAAACAGCTTGACTGTACTGCACTAAAGAAAAACATATTCTCTGCACTTAGATTAACAAAATTAAACTAACTACAGCAGCTGGAGGGTTTTCAGAGATACTAAACGCACACTATTCTACAGGGGTATAAGTTATTGACCTGCATTTCAAAGGATTATAGCACCAGCAGATTCCCATTGACTTAAATAGTTGTGGGTGCTCAGCATTCTCTAGAAAAAGGAACATATGTTTGTGTCTTTATTCAAGGCTTTGTGTTTCCTTTTTTTCTTTTTCTTTTTTTTTTTAAAAAAAAACAATTAGCATTTTCCAGTGTTCTCAGAATTCTTTTCCTTATTGAAGTCAGCAGGGGGGAAGGATGCACTGTGGCTCACAGGATCAACTGCTAGTCTGACTTGGAGGTGTGCCTGGATTCGCAGAAAGATTTTGTAATGCCGTGTCACCATGATCAGGTTATTTGCAGTACCTGTCTCCTGACCAGGTATTGCCTCTGGAGAACAGTCAAACTCAGCTCTGATTCAGTCATGCTTGCAGTGCCCTAACTGCTCTAACACTGCAGGCAACTCCCACTCCGGATCAGCAGTGACTGACAGGAAGGACCCAGACCTGCTCCACTTGAGGGCGTAGGGAATGTCACCATTGACTCCTCTGTTAGAATGGAAAGGTTTTAATATAGTCTCTGAGCACATACTGTTGACTCAATTTTTGGAGGGGTTCTACTTGCAGTAGGTGAAATCTTGCTTTAGATCTGGAAATGTACCTAGATTCAGCTTTGAACAAGATTTGGCTTAAAACTTTGCAGCTCAGACTAAAGAAGAAACTAATTTTGAAGGTGAAATAGCTCCTGTGCAGAAGGGTAAGGCTAAGGTTCCTACCTATTGCAAGGTGGGACGAAAGTGAAGAGGAAACTTTGCAGAAGGGTGAATTTCTCTTGGAATGAGTAATCCAATACCATGACCTTTAAAATAAATCACTCAATTAAAACTCAGGCTAAGGATTATTTGATCATTTTCATTGCTTTTACTTACATGAAAGCCTAGTAATATACAACATTACATGAATACAAACTGAGATATATGGGGTTTGCAGAGATGTACCATTTTGAGACAGGACTGCATCCTTTCATCGTCCTTTGATATTTACACAGAGCTCAAATGTTCATTTTAATAACTTCCAAGGGATCCAGTCTTAGTCATTTTGCATTATTAAAATGTGTGATTAATTTAAAAACTGAGACATGAAATGTTCCTGTGAGCCCTTTGTTGCTTCAATAGTAGGTTTTACTAGACTACAAAGAGTGTTGTAAAAGTTAAATCAAACTGTAAAATCAGGGAATTACTGTTCTGCAATTTGAGATAACGTTCTTACAACTTGATAACAATATGGTGCTGAAGTCAGACGGTTTTGATCAACATGCAATGAGACACCCTGTTTACAACCCTCATTCCTACTGAAGCACTCTGCACTTGTCTGTTTTCCTTAGGCATTAGATGGCTTCATTATAGCTGTAACCACAGGTGGAAGCATCATCTATGTGTCTGACAGCATTACACCTCTTCTAGGGCATTTACCGGTGAGTAATTCCAGCATTGGCTTTTCTACTGCACATCATAGAACTGGGCCCTCCGTTTTTAGGAACAGACGTAAAAGATGTGCGTGTGCTTTACTGAAAATGCAGTAAGGTGTTTTGTCCCTGTGTTATGCTGGCTGCTGCTGTTGATCAGCTGTGCTCTCTCTCCATCTGATTCATATCCTTCAGGTTTTTGTTGCTATGAGGCACTTCAGCTTGAATGGAAAAAGCTCTGCGGGAATACTCTGGCCAGGGGAGGGACAGGGTGACCTGCCTGATCTTTTCCATCTCTAATTTCTACGCTAGGGGGAATGGCACCATGCTACTGGCAGCCTGACCAGGAGCTCGTTAAGGGCCTTATTCTGCACCCAGGGAGATAAAGAACAAAACTTCCATTGAATTCAGTGGAGTGGGAGTTAGCCAGTGGCTGCGGCTGAGCTGTCCCTGCAGCTTAGCTTTGCTTTCCCAAGTGGAGTGCACCCCACTCCCACGAGGCACTGATAGAGCTGATGCTCACCACTTGGGTCCAGCACACACAGCTTGTTTTTTCTGTGGGCTGCTGGATCTTGCTTTGGGAGACTCTTGTTCATGCACTGGCTTGGGCTGGAGGAGCAGGGGAGAGGGACTGCTCCAAACCCTGCTCCTGTTGCTAAGGCTGCTCTAAGAGAAATGGAACAGTAATTAAGGATTAATCCTCACACTCATTTTCGGTAGCTTGGTCTCAAATAAATATGTGCCCAGGAGAAAAAAACAGCTGCCAAATCATTATTGTACCACACGCCCCCATGTTATTAGAAAAATTACAATTTTTTTTCTCTCCTTTACTTTTTCACCAAATACATGTTATGTTTTCCACCCAGACAAATGTATTTCACACACACTACCTTGCTGTAATATGAACAAAAATTATTTTCTTCTGAGACGAAAGGAACTTGATGAAAGGCAGCAGCTCTGGGTAAATTCAAGAATATTGCTATGCAACAACATATTGAACTTAATCTATCTATTTCAGTTTTCTTTAATCCTCAACACTTGAGAAAACCAGCAGTTGACTATTTTCTGACGTTTGCCTTTACTTCAAAGGCAGAGAGTGCCCTGTTCTCCATACAGTCCATTAGGTCTTCATATTTCTGTGTCTTTCATGGTTTGGGGGTTTCATTGCTATCCCTTCCAAATACTGATACTTAGTGGAGATGGTAAATGTGCTGCAGGAAAATATTGCCCTTCAAGAAGGCACATTTCAGACCCTGTGCCTAAAACATTAAGCCCTGGCTGAACACAGATGGATTCAAATTCATAATTCCTGAGTTGGGCTAGCAGAGACTGAATTGGTTTTCCCTCCTAAAGTCATGCCTTGTGTGATAATCTTGCATGGTATGCAGCCCAAAGTGAGGACTAAGATGGGCATTACTTTTCATTTGCACAGGAGCAGCATGTAGCAACCCAAGCCAAGGACCAACCTGCCAGGGTTAGATCTGGAGCAGGTGTTCTCACAGACCTTCTCAGAGCAGATGTAGTAGTAATGGTTAAGAAATGCCCTACTAACCCACACTTGTGGAGTGACTGGGTCCATCCAGAGGTGGGCAAATCCCTGGTCATGGGCAGGGACCCAGATGAGTGTGCAGTTAGGTACATACTCAGCGCTTTGGTCCCATGCTGCCCTTTCTGAATGTCTTTTCAATTTTTAAAGCTGATAAGAGAGCTATCTGGAAAATCTACGTGGTTTATTTTGTTTACCTCCAGGATGTATTTGTAAGCTCAATTCAGCCACTGTTTGAGGAACAAAATATCAGTTCTTTCTCCTCTGTGACTGCAAGGAAAAAATACTCTGTAAATCTTCTGCTTTGAGCACCAAAAGGGAAGCAAAACTAGGCAGAACATGGAGCAGGAGTCTCTGAGAGCCCCTATCAATTGGATTATGTATTTTTCATTAAAATCATGGAAGACTAGTGCTGAGGATAAAAATATCCAATTCTTTCTAATACAGCTCCCTAAGTTCCACAGAGCATTTCCAATCACAAACTTCCTCTATTGTAATTCTAAGTAGTCTGTTTCCACAAGATCTGGACGCTACTCCTAGGGTTAGTTGTAAAGAGAGGTTTAGCTCGCACGATTGAGACTGACTACAGTTCAAGTGAAGTGAACTCCGGGAAATCCAGTCACAACTTGTAGCACTTGCCAGTCAGATGGTACACGAACACATCTCTGGAGGAGAGTCCTCCCTGTCCCTTCTTGCATGCTTTGCTTAGTGAAATAGTTAAACACAGGCAGCAGAGTGACTGTTTCCAACCTGCAGCTTTCTAATGGACGTGGCCTGTCCATGGACTCAGGCAGAAGTCGCCGCACCTGCTCACGGCCTGGGATAGTGGAGTCCTTCTCACCCAGCTTTAGTCCTGCAGCTGAGGGGCCCGTGCTCAGTGCCTGCCCACAAGAGGCTCCTGAAAGATCACTGCAGAGATAGCTGTGCAAAGGCAGGAGGTCCCTGGCAGGGCTGAGCTTCTGCTGGGAGGGCTCTTTCTCCCCAGGGACTCCCAGATGAAGCTCAGGCAGCTGCTCTGCTGTGTTGGGTGCTGTGTGTTGGGTGCTCTATGTTAAATGTCACAATGGAAGAATCCAGCACATAACACCATATAGTGTACAGAAGTTTTCCATGCTGTGTTGCCGTTACAGATTAGCAATGGGCACCACTGCAGGATATACAGATTGATATAGGGGCCAAATCCCAGCACACCAGAGCAGAGCTACCTTGATTCTTTTTGTTTGCTGGTAAAGAAGCCTGTCTCATTTGCAGCCCTCCAGCTTCCCATTCCTGTAGTGACCATGCTGCTCAGTTTCCCTGCTTTTTTTTTTCCCCTGCAGCAGGAATAGCTCATCATACTTCCTCTTCACCCCCCAAAAAAGCAATGAAAAGGTGAGGAAGGAGCACTATTTTGGAGTATAGCCATTTTGTTGAAACTGCACAGACATTTAAGCTATGTCAAATGACTGCAGAACTTGTGGTGACTTTACAGTGTATTGTATTTAGAATAAACCAGCATCTGTGTATGCAGAGGTGTTGTTTCTTTGCCTGCCAAAGCTACCAGGGCTTAATAGAAGTTTCTGCTAGTGGGATCCGTAGATTCCAAGGGACAGAGTAGTTTCCAATAGGCAGAGTAGATTCCAAGCTTAGCAGCAAAAATATGCATTAATGTAGTTCACCTGACAACTCTGCCCATGACTGTAACTGTAATCTATCTTTTATGCACATTGCCTGTCTCATTTAGCAATGCTTTGTGGCTGTGTCTGACAGCATGGCAGAACTGCCCACTGCAGAATAATTAGAATAATTAGACAAAACTGTAAACTGTTCCCCTCCAATCAACACATTTTTTCCTGTGGTGATCAAATTCTGTCCATCTCTCTGGTCACCTTTCTGCCGTGGCACCACATGTCTGCTCTTCGGGTGTGTTGCAGAGTTAGCTCTGAATAGCCTCCCTGGCATTTCCTACGGCTCCAGTGAGACCATGGAATATTTGCTCCCTTCTCTCTATTTGACCTGTCGATATGTTATTGATTGACATATTGATTCAAGAACATTGTTGGAGCCTTGATAGGTACAAGATCCAGAAATTCTTTTCCATGCTCTTTTTTATAGGTGTGCCTAACCTCTGCTGGAGGCAAGAGGTGGGAAGCATGTCAAGTAGTAGACACCTTATAATTTTTTTCATATTCTTTTTTTTTAAATTGGCATTTGCTAACAGCAAAGATGCAAACCAAACATTAAATTCTGCATATGGTACATGATGGTGGCAAAAAATATAAATGCCAGGACCGACAAATCAATGAATAGCTTGTGCTCAAGGTAGGAGCTTGCTCTGAAGGGTATCTGGGACAAAAGTCTTGCGACTCCTACCATACCCATAGTCACAGGCCTCTGCAGCTATCCCTTTAAATGGAAAAGACACTGCAAAATTGATAATAGGTTTTGAATCAGAGTTAGGTCTCAATATGGAGATGAAAGGTAATATATCCTTAGGTCACTGAAGAAGCAATAATGCATTTGAGCAGCTGTGACAGCTCACATCTAGTCCTCCTGCAGCTACTGCTGAGTAGATGGGAGATTAATTAACCCCCATGAGACTTATGTGAAACTGGTAGATAAGTATCATTATCTAACATTTCCAGGTAGAAAAGGAATGAGAAGGAAAAATTACTCTTCTGAGATTGTACCATAAGCCTTGAATAGAAACTGCATCACTGCTGTGTCCCGTCGGGTGCTCTTTCTTCATATGCCCCAAATTAGATGAACAGTGTACTATATGTTGTGTAAATATAATGTTTTTATACATATATATGTATATATGTATATATGTATATATGTTTGCAGTATCAGTAGGATGCATATTTATAAGGTATGTACTAAAGTCACAGAAATAATTTTCAAGTATTCATCACAAAAGGAATATTCACATAATGAGCACATGTAATGCTCAGAATAATCTAAAGTAATATATTATTGCATCAAGATAAGCATAGCATTCTGATTTTCGAAGTACACTTGATGCGTTTCACTGCTCTAAACAGGAATTCCACACCGAACAGCAGGCATGGGTGGAAAGCAGAGGGAAACCAAAGCATAATCTTAAGTAAATACATAAATAAATGATGATGATTAATAACTTGCTGGTCTCATACAGGGCTAACACACTTTCGACATGACTATACAGTCTAATAGCAGCTGCTCTGATGACACAGAAAGCTGTGTCAGTGTGCTAGCTCAGCCCGAGGTAGTCTCAAGTGGGATGGATATAAGTCAATGCCATTAGTGAGGCACGTTATCCCGGGACTTCCTCTCAGATGAACTCTTCTAGCCTTAGGTTAGTCACCACAGAACATGGCGAGACCTTTCTCTTGGCAGCCCTGTGGCAGACTCTTGTCTTTTCCACCCTGGCCCAGTCATTGCCTTTTGCACAAATCCATCTCCTCTTTCCGTTCTCAAATCTCAGACGCTAGATTTCAGATGGATTTCAGCTTCATGCCAGCTGCCTGTGTAGCCACAAGCCACAAAGCTTGTGCTGGTGGTATCATGAAATCCTCCTCCCTGGGCACTAACTACTGCTGCTGCAAAGCTCTGTCCAGACTGGGGAGTACCCTTCTTCCTACTCCCACCTGCCAGGAGGCAGGAAGCAAGAAGCAACAGCTGCCACCCCGAGGGCACATCCTAGGAGGTGAGTGCATTCCCCCAGGGAGAGACTGGATCCAGGACTGACCCAGCTCTCGGAGCCAGTGGCTCAGGGTGACATCCAGCCCCACTGCTCCCACTAGTCAGGGTATGCTAAGGAGAGACCAAGCTGTGATGATCCAACATAGCCCCATGCATGGAGCTGGTGAGTAGTATGGGGAGCCAGGCACCCATTTGCCAGCTCACTTCAAGGTCCTGTCATTTAGTTCTATGGTCATACCTGAAGCATCTGAGAAACATTAGAGGAGCATCACCAAGTGCTGAAAATCAAGCTGAGAACTGGCCACAGAGAAGCAGCCACTCAGTTTGCCTAGTAGTCCTCCCTAGTTTAGGCTTTGTCAGGAGTCCCTGGAAATCAGTGGGAAAACTACTGTCAACTGCTACAGGCTTCATATCTGCATTGCTGCACATCTCTGCTAGCATTGCTCATGGTGATATTTCTATTTCTCTCAAAGGTTCTTTTTCTTTGCAGTGTGATGTCTTGGATCAGAATTTGTTAAATTTCCTCCCAGAACAAGAACATTCAGAAATTTATAAGATGTTATCTTCTTGTATGCTTATGACGGATTCTGCCTCATCGGATTACCTAAAAAGTAAGTTTTATTTTATCTTTCCCCATAACTGAAAAAGCAAAGGCAGGATAAAAAATTTTCTCTGAGAAAGAGTTTTTTATGTGATGTGCAAAATAAAACTTAGGTTCATAGCCTTGCTACCTGGAATGACCCTTTGGTACTATTTTTAAATGAAACTCGTTGCCTTTATTTTACTAGGCTAAGACTACTTGCAGTTATGTTAATTATTAAATACCATATCTTTTGAGACAGCTAAGGAAAATAGGTTAGCTGATGGAAATTGAGAGTTTGCCTGAGACAGATCACATCTTAATTGATATTTCAGCCTGTTTGGAGATGTGCTAATGGCTTGGTTTGCATTAGAATTGAAAAGTAAAATCATTGCGATTCTTTTTCAAATTGAATTTTGTCCTCTTAAAAACTATTTTACTTGCCTCACCCTTATTCTCTCTAGGAGGTAAACCAGAAAACACATGATAATGTAAGACGTACAGCTGCTTAATCTACTACATATACAAAACCTGCAGCTGATAGCTAATATGCCAAAGCTAATTTAATAGATATTTTGAGGTAATTAGGCATAGTTTTCCAACACAAGATGTAGAACAGCTGTGAGTCATGAAAAGCCCAAATAGGAAAAAAAAGCTATAAACTAAGTATCCAATTCTCTCATTCTCTACACCGATGCTATGGCAGCATAACTGTATGATGAAGGTGGTCTAAGAGAAGGGTAAGTTAGTCTCAAAGGCTGTCCCTGAGCTACAGGCAGACCTATGCACAGCACTGAACAACCCACATCACTGCAAGGTGCTTCCTTGCAGAGGCTTCAGAGCCTGCAAGCTAGAACACATCGGTGTATAGGACTCTGAGTGTTAACAAGCTGCTCTTGTGCTGCCAGTTGCAAGATTGGGGTTGGAAGACACCACTGGTTGTGTTTAGCTTAAATAGTATATTTATTTCTTCTTCTTCTTCTTTTAACAATCCAGCTGACAATGAACTAGAGTTTTATTGTCATCTTCTGAGAGGAAGTTTGAACCCAAAGGAATTTCCAACATATGAATACATAAAATTTGTAGGAAATTTTCGGTCTTACAGCAATGGTAAGCTTTAATTGTTGTATAAATGTTACTTTAGCTATGTAAAATAAAATATAAGTATTGCTCCATTGAACAAGATAGGCTTTTAACTGAAGCCTATTTTTAACATTATGGGGTAAACTTTGCTTCACACAGATCTCGCAGCTGATTTGCAAAAGCTGGACAAATACTTATGGAGAGTGAAACTGTGTTAGTTGCTTTTGTTACTGCCCTTCACTTTTTAGCAGTGGTCCTGGACTCTGGGTAAGTTTGCAAATAGTGACAGGTTCAGAGGAGGGTTTGTTTGTGCTCACTAATATTGTGTGCTAAGGCTTTACCTATTAGCTAAATAATAAGCTTGCTGCCTTATCTGCTGGCTGGCATTAAACGTGAATTCTGTGCCAGAACAGATAATCTGCAAAATCTGTCCTCTCACTCTTACCTTGAAAATTTTTGGGGAAAAGGCGGCAGCACTGTGTGCTTGAGTGCCTGCACCCACTGCCCCACGCTGTGGCGAGGGGTCCCCTGCACTGGCATCGGAGTGGCTGAGGACACTTCCACCCACCTCTCTCCAGTTGCCATTTTACATTCCTCTCCCACACTACAGAAGCCAATACTCTCAAAAAAAAACTACCGTAACAAGAAAGAAATACAGTCAGCATAGTCACTGGTGCACCACAGTCTAGGGAAATCATCTTTCAAGGGATGAAGAACAGATTTCCGCCTTGCCCATTCTCTAACAAACAGATTGCTGCACGGCCATTAGTGTCAGAAATGAAATAGTCTTTTATTACTTTCCCTTCTCCTGCCTGCCCAAGTTTGCTTTAGTTACTTGCCTGATAGAACTCCAGAGTGGCATTTCCAAAGTTGCTGGTATTGTTCCAAATAGGTCATCCTCAGCAAAAAAATTCCCCACCGTGCTTTCCAAAAACCGCACGCCACACTGCGAGAAAAAATGTCTCTGTCCCCGTTTAACTTTCTGCTTTTGCTCCACATGACTAGAATAGAAACCTACGTGCAGGATGAAGATATGCATTTCTTGTTTGGTGCCATCTGATTTGAAGTTTTATTTGTATAAAAAATGTAGCTGCCTGTATGCTTTCTAGTTTGAATGAAGCGAAATGCGGCTGCCTGACAGACGCGCGCACCAAGCTGTTCTGTTTTCTAGAGCAGAAACCGGATTTCGGGTGCTAACTCATAAGGATACATTTCTACCAGGGGAATTTCTGATCCATTTTCTTCAAGGTTTTTCAGTCTTTCATTTTGTCTTGACTTTAATGTTGCCCTCTTAACCATCAGAATTTCCTACCCAAGCATTTGTATCAGTGGCTATTTCTCAGAAGAAAAATAAAACTTGCATTACAGATATCTTCCTTAGCTTAATGCATATAAACTAAATGGGAACATATTGATTTTAGAAGACACCAAATCATTTTCCAAAGACCTCAACTTATAGATTTCAAATAAGACACGTGCTTTCTGCTTCAATTTTTTTATTTTTTCACTTCCTTGTGCCACCTTTTTCTAAATCTTTTACTTTATTTTCTCTCCCACTTTCTTCCCATCTCTGATTCAGTCTGACTCTCTGGTCTGTAGGGAGGAGACGACCCTGTTCTGTAAGATGATGCCTCCTGGCCCCCTTCATTTCTCCCCATCGTAGGGCTGCCGCTTGCCCATCCTGACTAGTTTCCCCAGTTCAGTGCAGAACCTGGTTAAATACCTGAAGACAGAAGCAACCCCAGCACTGCTCCCCTCTGGCTGGGGGCCACCCCCTATGGCCCCCTCTGCCTGCCCCCCTCCCTCCAGCCTGGCTCCTAATCTAACCCCAAAACCACCTTCCAGCAAAGGTGGAAACAAATGCACCGGGCTTGCAATGTAGCTGCAGCAACCCCTGTTTGCACAGGAGCCGATAACCTTGGGCCAAGGACAGAGCAAGCAGCCAGAGGAGCGTGCAGACCTCCGAAGCGGCTGTCATTAACTCCACCAGGCTTCTTGTGTCAGCCGGCTCCACCCTGAGCAAGGCATGGGGGACATCAGCTCCAGTGAGCACCATATGAATGCAGACACCCTTTGGGCAGCTTTCCTGGCCCAGGGCTGGGGGCAAACAGCTGCACTTCCAACACCAGGACTTGCGGCATGGACACCTGAGCATCTGTTGGGCACAGCGGTGGTCTGGGTTCCTGCCTCT
Organism: Tapera naevia; assembly: GCA_033556795.1. Taxonomy (NCBI): domain Eukaryota; kingdom Metazoa; phylum Chordata; class Aves; order Cuculiformes; family Neomorphidae; genus Tapera; species Tapera naevia. The sequence continues at coordinate 21,284,429 of JAUMJJ010000029.1, forward strand.
GCTTGGCCCCCTACACCCCAGGGCATCTTGTTAACAGACTGCCCCCCACACACACACCCTACACACCCCAGGACTGTCACATGCCAGACCTGACAGTAATTGCTCTCTTCTTCCTCCCATGAAATAAACACCCATTCTGCAGCGACCCTCCAGGTGTGAGGCCAAGTGGGTGAGAAAGACTGCGGTAAGAAGGGGGGCAGTGGAGAGACATATTGGTCACTGGGCACCTCTCATCCTACATGAGTAGGAACAGCTGGCCCCAAATTTCAGAGGTGTTTGTGGAGGAAGGAGGCTAAGCTAAAGATAAGAAAAGAGTTAGCAGAGCACACTGTGGGGGAAGAAAGACTGAAATTGCAAATTAAGCTAAATTAGCAGGAGACATTCCTTATGAATGTATTCAAGAATGCTTTTCCCTGTAGCTTTTCACAGCAATGGAAGTGTGAGCATGTTTTTACACATGAGAGACTGATACAGGATGTTCTCTAAACACAAATCTTTGCCATTCCTTTTTAGCTACCCAACATCAAATCCTACCTTTGCTTCCAACAGTTTGCTGAGACGACTGTAAGTGCGTCCTGTGTGCACAGATACCAGGGCCTCTGTGGTCCGGGAGGCTCATTTATCCCCGGGCAGGCTGTATCACATCAGGATTCCATTCTCATTAATGTAGGGTTGTGGCAGTGACAGTCCTAATGAATCTTGCGCCTTTCCTTCTCACTTAAACTTCGCCAATATTTTGAAAAAAAAAAAAACGGTAGGTCCTTTTTTACCCTCTTGAATAGAAATGTCACTAGTTTTATTCTACTTCCACATAGCCTTTTACGTAACCTGCCTGAAGTTATCTTCATCTTAGGCTCTTTTTGTTATAGCTCATTGCTCATGTAATGGTGGTGCTTGGGGGAGCGTGTGATGCCTGCTGGGGTCCCAGTGCCCTCACCCCCATCCCTCTTCCCCTGTACATTCTCCATTGATTGCATTGTGACTTATGGCTGAGAACATCACATAGGGATAGGTTAGAATGGATTAATTTGAAGGACTGAGACTTAGAAAGCCAGTTAGAGGCTTAGCTGCTCTCCCTAACTTTAGCAGGAGCTCTGGGGCTTTAAAGGGTGTTGTACTCAGATACCGAAGACAATCTTTTTTTCCACTAAAGCAGAACAAATACCTGATATCTACCAGGGTGACTTGTGACAAGGATTGCCATCAGGGAGCCAGATCACGCACAACTTATATCAAACCCATGCTACTCCCCAAGAAGAACACTCACAGGTAGCTTTCCCACATCCCAGAAGGGGCAGGGAGATGCATGTGCATGCCCCAGAAATTGCCCAGGAAAGTTCACATAGCTCACAGCATGTGTTCAGGCTTTCAGAAGATCACCGTCCCTAGAGCTCTTGGGCTCAGCTATAGCTGGAGGCTAGAGGAGCTGCACAGTGCCAGTGTTAGTAGGACAGTCCATGCTTGGGCTCATCCTGGGGATGGTGTGCAGGAAGCTGTACTCTGTAACCCCTACTGCAAGGACATGAGCTGCCTGCACAGGAGAAAACCACCCTCGAATTAGCTGTGCCCAACTGAAAGCGGCTGACCAGCAAAACAGCAATGCAAGCTGTGCAGAGTGACTGCATGAGTCACTGGCTGTGCTAAATCAAATACAAGAGATTTGATTTTCCATTTGGGAGGATTATATAATCATCATTAATTAAGCTTCAATGAGAAAATCAGGACTGCAACCTGACGTGAAGGCGCAGTCGTCCCTTGAGAGAAAGGGAGGTGGCCCATGGGCCACTCGGAAGAGGAAGGTGGAGTTCCTTCTTTGCTTCTGGGAGAAATGCCTACTTGCTCTCAAAGCAAAAAGGGTTTTTTTTATTTGTAAATAGGAACTCTTTCCCATATTTTTATATATTTCAGGTTCTGGTCCTGTAGTTCAGATTTTAACGAGAGCTGAATATATTCAAAGATTCAAAGTGAGTGCGATCACTGTACCTGTTGACTAATAGTACCCGATGAGGGGCAGAGTCGTGTCAGCCTGGCCAATGAATAACACAGTGGCTCCCATCTAGTTTTGTCTGAGGGCTGAGTGGGGAGGCAAGTAATAAAGATAACCCCCCCAAAAAGGCAAGAAATTTTTAGCTCCCAGTATAAAATATCAAGGTAAATAAGAGTAAAGTATTTTACAAAGCTGCTTAATAGCTCACTCTGATAAGAAAAGATAAGGTGGGCTAGATTTTTCCCTCCTGTGAAATTTGTTTGTACATTTGTAAACAGAGCAAGATCTCTCATAATTATATAACCAAATATTGGCTTTGGTATCCTACTGATGAGGTGACATACTTGACTAAAAACTCCTGAAAGGGACAAAGCCAGAGTCCTGCCTTTCAAAGTGTTCACCAAAAGAAAAAAGGACCACCAGCATCTTTAAAGTGGCAGATCTGTCCTTTCATCCAAAATGCCTGAAATTATCCTCTTAAAGGAAGAGATAACCATTATGTGAACAGAATTCCTGATCAAGTAACATAATTAAATATTGTAGTGGAATTTAAAACTGTGCATTTTTTTATCCCAATTACATGGAAACTTAGGAAATATCTGGTTACTGAATGCTAATAATAGCAAATACTCTACTGTTGGCTGTTATATCTGTTAGAGATAAGAGTAACCATTAAGAAAATTATTACACTGGGGAGAAAAAAATCTTTTCACTCTCAGAACAATTATTATAATCTGAATTTCCTTTTAAAGGAAATAAACAAATTTTTACAAAAGATACATTGATCTTGAGCCTCCATAAGCCCATGCAGAAACATCTGATAACAAGAATAGCTCAAACTGAAATGCATGTTTTGATCAGAACTGACAGCCACGTATTATTATTTACTATTAACAATATTGCAGAAGCTGCAGCTACCAATCTACCGCGCTTATGCCGGTCTCACTGTGGGCACTTAAGAAAAAGGGCACCATTCCTGTCCTACAGAATTTACTTGGGGTTCATATCAAGACAGGATGGTGAGGGGAGAAATAGGAGGAGGAAAGAGATGATTTCAGACAAGTGATATATGGACACCATCACTATTACTCATGTGGAGCTACTGAGTGCAGTCTGGCTTGCCAGTAGCGCTTCAGATTTCTTCATTGTATGTATTAATTGCTGAATATTCTGTTTATCTGTGGTTTGAATTTATTTATATGAAACAATCTTGATTTTATTCTGGTCTGTTTGGCTGGTATTTTTTTTAAATCACTGTTCAGTTTGTTTGACGGTCACTAGGGCTGGTTGTTTAAACGTTAGCATCTACTGACAAAATAGGAAAGAAGCATTTTTTTCTTTTAAATGACATAAATGAGGGGTTTGCTGTTCTAGGAAGAATATGTTTTAAACATCCTAAGTTAAAATAAGATGGCCAAGCAACCGACTGCTGTACTATTATTAACTGAATAATGTAGCATCTGGGTTTTTTAAACATATTTTCATCCATTTCATGTGGCATGATTTGTCCCCCTAAGGATAAAAATCTTTTTGTCTATGGTAGTTAAGGGCTTGGTTCTCTCTATGTATTGCTTATTTTTAACATCTTGTCCTTGGTGTCCTGGCCTTTTTTTTTTTAAAAAAAAAAAAAAAATAAATAACAACAGCAACAGAAAGTGTATAAATGCAAATCAGTGTCTTTCTATCTTCTTATATTATATTTGCAGGTAATTTAATACTTCTCCAAAAGAATTTTGTGGTAGCTCTAGTAGCAGCAGGTCTGATAGGTAACTGTAAAAGCTATTAAAATTCATGCTAAGGAGCATCAGTTAACACGTATATATGACACAACAATCTCTCCTTTCTGATTATGTATTTAGTTTTGCAACATGACCTTCTAATTGCCAACTCAAGATATTTTGTCTAGATAATTTGTGAAACACACATGCCCATGTTTAGCCAAGCCCACTTCTTTATAGCCAGCTTAACATTTTCATCAGACACCTTCTGACAAATGCACTCCAAGACTTAGAAATGTTAATATTATCCTAGCCTCAGACTTCATCCTGTGTTTTCTGTTCCACTGTTTTTCTGTGGTGTTCTCAGAAAGTTCACTACTGAACATGATAACTTCAAGATTTGTGTTTGTTTTAGAGAGACTTGCAGAATTATGAAGTATGATTTTTCAGAAGGCATGCTAAAAAGATTATGCCAGGATTTATATTTTTTCTTAATTATCTCTTTTTGTAACTACACATTAAAAGTTATCAACAAAAAAAAGTTGAAATTTGATGACCAGCTGCAAGAGCAGAGCAAAACAGGCCATGCAGATAGAGCTGTGGGAAGGACGGACACCCACAAAATAAGTCAGGCAGCAAAGTAATTCAGAAACAAATGTGAGATTTTTTTTCTTTCAGCTATTATAGCTGTTATTTTCAGATGAAGATGTACATTTCAAGGTGGTGGCTACCTGCCTGCATCGAGGCTTTCAGTGCTTTGGAATTTGTGAAGGGAAGCTGAGTACGGAGATTGCACAGTAGCTGTTCAAAGATTGGATGACTTTCTGCCAGGCCAACTCTGTCTCATCTCCTTGGGCTTATTCATTCACTGCTGCTAAGCTCAGTTTTCCCAAATGTTGTGATAAAATCCCAAAGTTGCTACATAGCTGTACTATATAATAATTATTACCCTTTTAGTATTGCATTTACCTCTTGGAAATACAATCCTGTTTTGTAAATGCCACATTCAGCAATGTATTCTGTTATCTTCTGGGAATACGTCTCAGGCTCACGGCTGTTTCCATCAAACAGCTGATGTAAAAAAGGCCACTCACTCTCTTTGGTGTGATTAGGTGTCCACTGGGCATTTCTACTGCGTCTGGTGTCCTTTACAAGCCCATGGGTTCACTAACAAGACTAATTTATCATGCCTGTACTTCAGAGGCTGAATATCTAAGAGCCCAGCCTGCAAACTTTCGCTACTGAACTTGGCTATTACAGAGAGAAATGGCCCTATTGACTAAAAATGTGACACCGTATTACCTAGTAAGCTTGGAAGTAACTTTTTACGATGCCCTTAGTGTGGGTTTATAGCAATGCCATTAATTTTTAAACAGGACTGACTACAGAAATCGACAGACTTGCATAAAATAATCATATCAGAGAAGAACCAATAACTCTTTACCCAGCCTTCTCATGTTTCCTGTAGATCCTAACTTTCTTCTTTTTTTTTTCCACATCTTGTATTAATAATCCCATAGAAGCCCTCATATATGCACATAACCCCAGGAGCAGAACAGGAATACATATTCCTAGAAAGTCCCCAGAGCAAGTGTTCTTTGCTGGTGAAAGGAGGAGAATTTTGCCCATATTTTTTATTTTAATATCCAGTCAGCCATGCCCTCCAGACTTAACTGCAAGAGAGGGCTGGAATCTCTGTGGATGTTCACATTTGTATTGCCATCTCAGATGAGGAATCCTTCTTCTTCTTTTTGATGCAATATGTATTTTGCACACTGTGGCCTAAACCACTCAATACAGGTGTGAGTTCTCCTCAGAGCACTTATTTTTCTGTCTCATATCCCCTTATCCTTGTTATCAGCTATATATTGTTATTCTTAGGCTTTTAATAGACTGAACAAAGTTCCAAAAGCACATGTTGAGACGTCTTCCATCTCTATGACTTATGCTAGTGAACTAAAGCCCAGTGCAGAAGCACACCAGAATGAAAATTGCTAGTTACCTTCTGCCTAGATAAAAACAAAACTCTTCATTTTCACAGGAATGTACATGGTTATCCTTGCTTTGTCCTGCGCAGAAGAGACAAAATGTAGGAAACTTCATAAAGATGGATGTAGGGGGCCTAATAGTAAGGAAAGATATTTTCCTATTTAGCATTGTTCCCTGTTAGCATTAGATTAACTCATATTGGTGTAGATGGGACCTTCTCTGCCCCCATGGGAGAGTCAGCTGGACAGGTCAAGAGCCCCTGGGGCCAACACACTTCCCCCCCACAGCTTAGCCCACAGTTTTCTTTCACTGGGAATAGGATTACCATCTCTAAACAGATCAAATGTGGGTGAAGAATTTGCATTATGTCATTCTGACATGGGAATGTGGGCTAGCTTAAGGCAACACGTTCTTTTGGCAACATGCCTAGCACTAGCACACAGGTGCTAGTGGGCCCTCAAAGCAACACAAGAGCCATTCAATCACAACAGACACAGGTGAAAAAAACATACACAAAATCAGTAGCCACATTACATCCAGTTTTTCCTTCTGCCCAGGAGACAGCAGGCCATTTCAAGACCCACCAGAAAAGCCCAGCTCTGGAAGCCAGTGCAGTATGTGGGGTCCTCTTTGCTCTTCTTTAAAACAAGGAGAACTGGAGCACGGTGGGGATGGTTGCCCTTAGATGCAGAAGGGGAAGGCACACTTCAGCAGCTGAGAATCACAAACAGCCTCTTGCTAGCTTGATGAGGCCTCACTGGCTTTGAGCCCCAGTGTTTTGCCACCAATGGCTTGAAGAACTCTCTTCAGCTATCTCCCTTGCCAATGCTTTTTTCCACTGCCTCATAGAAGCTGTTTTGCTAGGCATGCTGCAGCACATTTTTTTTCTTGTGAGTGGTGAAAAAGAGCAATTGGATGCATGGGGTTTCTTTCCAGAAAGCTGGTTTATACTCTGTAATAAGGTTTGGCCTTATTTTTACCAGGATTAACCTATATGATTCATACTTGAAGTTAAGCTCTGATGTCTTTCTGCCTAACATGACTGACTTGGATTTAAATATATGCATATCAGCTTTAAAAGCTTTTAGAGCACTTCTTTGAATAAAATTAGTATTAAGTACTCTTCAAGTGTGCAAAATATGCAGGGAGAGCAAATCTCATGGAGGCATGACTCCGGGTCCTGTTTTTTTCTGTACCTAGTGCCTAACTCCACTTGCAATGGCTTTGAGGAGGCTGTCCCAAGGGCTTATAGAACATCCCCGGGAAAGCAAGTCTGCTTTGTTGCGACTGTTCGCTTGGCAACACCTCAGTTTTTAAAGGTAAGTGTGTAGCTTCAATCTCATTCATTTCAAAACTTCTCCAAACACTTTCAGATGGTGTGGCACACAAAGTTCTTAATTTTGCTAATTGAATGGATTACAGATATCACATTTCATGCATCGAAATCCAGTGAAGAGGATTATCAGTGCAACCAGGATCTGCAGAAACTGTGTCACTTCTGCTCCCCCTTCCACAGGAAACAAAAAACCCTCATTGCATTAGGAATTGCAAAGTCACTTTGAAATTGGGTTCTTTGTTGCTCTTCATGTGATAGGACAGTGTACACATGGCTGCCAACAGTGCCCCTCAGTGTCTTCGGGTAACTGCTGATAATTTTCTTCCTCTCAAACCCTGGTAGTAAGATAGTTGCTTCGGGAAATAAGGATAGACAACCCAACCTAGTGCCTGGCACTGTAGTTCCCTAATTAGCAAATGTGAGTGACTGCACCAGGCATCCCATGCTGGTGGTTAAGAGGTTAAGAGATTAAAAATTCTAATTGAGATCTAGCTGGTATGAAATCACTGGTCCCCTAGGCTGGCTCCATCACTGCCGCAGGGACCTACAGAGCACTCTCAACTGGTTCACAGCCCCAGCAGGAAAGCAGAGTCCCTTCTGGGTAAATAAGTGAGGATACTTCCCATAAATCTTAACCACAGTAATCATATTAGCAGTAGAGGCTGGAGTTCAGGTTCTGTGGGAACCCTTGAAGTAAATTCTCTTCTCTTTGTGTAGCTAACATCTCAAAATAAACAGGGAAACAAAATGGGCTGCACATGGCAAGGAGCTGCCCAGTGGTAGAGAGGAGAAGGTGTTAGCTGCCAAGGAAGCCCTGAGCACTGATCTCTTCAGTTCACCTGGCTGACTCATTTAACCCCTAGTCTTGACTTTCTCCTCTAAAATGAAGACAAAAGTATTGATCCGACTGGCTAAGCAAAGCAGAATCAATATTTTGGTTGCACACAGCAATGTTTGTTTGTTGCACCTTGAATTTTAGGGTATGTTCTTGGATTTTGGTGTAAACTGGAGGAGAGGAGAGAGGAATTTAAGGCATGAAGCCTTTTGCACTGTACAATCAGCAACTTAAATGAACTTTGTTAGTATTGATATGTATCAAAGAAATGCTTGATGGCAGCGCACCTTAGCTTTTCCTTTGGTCCCAAGAGGGTTTAAAACATTGGTGGCCTGAAAGACCTCTCCCTAATAGTGCCACAGAGAGAGAAGTGGCAGAGGAGAGGATGAGAGGGTGTTGCTTGCACAAGGGTATGTGGCACTAGGGAGCAGGTGGGCAGCCAGTGGTTAGGCTGTCCTTACCAGTGTCAATAGAGACCCTCTTGCAGTAGAGACACGGGAGACACGGTAGCCCCTGGATGCTACCAAATCCTGAGCGCTGATGATGGCAAGTCCAATCCGGGGGTCTCCAGGCTGACAGACTGCAGAGCTGGAGTTGCCCCTGCAAACCACCAGTAGGTGAGGAGGGGTCAGCAGAGGGAAGCTGGGAGCTGGCCCTGGGGTGTGCGCACACACGGGCATGCCCGCTGTGCCATCCTTCCTCCCTCTCCCACCTTGACCAAACAAACTAATCCCCGTCAACTACATCCTGATCCTCATCCCTCTGGGCCAAGGATGGCCTGCCTCATGTAATTCACTTAATGTAAATCTTGTGAGTGTTGAGGGCTGCTGTGATTCTTAAGGGTCAGCTTTTTCTTCACTGTGGGAGTGAAACACGAGGCAAAACTGCTGCCTTTCACCCACCTGACAGAACCCCCACAAGCTGCCTGCCTGAAAAGGCATCTACACCTCCACAGCATGTAGTGTCCCCAGCAATTGAGTGGGAAGGAGAATGTTCCCTTTTGTCAAAGAGGACTGAGAGGGCAGGCATCTAAAAGGGTCGGGCAAGGGTGGTGGGTATCTTCAGTAACACAAAGAGAGCGAGGAGAGATGTGGCAAACCCAGATGGGACCAAGGACAGGCTGGATGCTGGGAAGGGCATTGCTCCTCAGGGCCATGGGGAGCACAGTTCTCACACCACAGGCACTGCTTCAAAGCCATAAAAACTTCGGCACCCCAAGGAACAGTCATAGCTCTTAAGTCCATGTGCATCACAAGTTCTTCTCCCCAACTCCTGCAAAAATGTTGGCATTGAAAAATACAATAGATTGCTGTCTGGAATTGCTATAAAGTATATGAATCCTCTGTTTTCTCCCATTACACACAATGTATTTATACCTAAGAAAAGCTAGATGAAACAGAGGCATGAAACCACAACTCTCAGTAAGTCAGTTTCCTTATTCATGCAGGAGATGTGCATCGTGGAAGAACCTCTAGAGGAATTCACATCAAGACACAGCCTGGAGTGGAAATTTTTATTCCTGGATCACAGGTTCGTGACAACAAGAGCTCTCCTAGTTTTGTTTGGTGCTTGTCTATTGCTGTTTTTGTAAGTCCAATTCTCTCAAATAGAGTTAGGTTTCACATCTAAACAGGAGGACAACCACTGAAATTCCTATAAAAGATGATATTTAGTACTTTACTCTGTGTTTCTTTTCATCAGTCTTTTAAAACAAAACTACTCTGTTTCTTAGGCTGAATTTTGTGATTAGGTTGTTCTTGTTTTCTTTAAAAAAAATCAGTGGACCAAACTCTATCACATAGCAAGATCATGTAAGTATTTGTATAGCTGCAGAAATCATTCTTTCCAAATCCAGCCACTGATTGTGTGTGTGCATTTCCCACTGAATTACAGAGCGAAAGTCTGTGCTGGCCTAAGGCAACCAAGCTGGGAAAGGTACAAAGCAACTGCCTTAGCACACCACAGAGGAGCTCTGCAAGCACCCAGACACAGATGATCTCCCCTCCTATCCCCCTAATCCCAGCAGACTAGATCACCTCACCACATTTTGCCTTGTGCAGGGGCTGCAGGAGCTGCAGCAGAGCCCCTGACCAAGGAACAGCCAGGGAATGGCTTCCTCCCAGCAGGTTCTTACATGAAGGTCCCCAAGAAGCTGAGTTGCTTTCCACAACCACATCTGCCCTGGAAAGATGGGGTTGTCATGGTCTTGTCCTGAGGGAAAGATGCCATGCCCAGCCAGGCATCCCAGACACAAGGCAAGGGAAAATTGGGATCGAGTGCCCCATGGTGGACAACTGTACACCAATGAGCGAGGGCAGATGTGAGCTTTTTATATATCCATGTCAACATGCAGAACTGCTGTTTCTTTGGTGGTTTATGAATTCACCCATATTGTGCCTAACTGCAGAGCACCGCCGATTATAGGATACTTGCCTTTTGAAGTGCTGGGTACTTCAGGCTACGACTATTACCATATAGATGACCTAGAGCTGCTAGCAAGGTGCCATGAACACTGTAAGTATCACACAGCCCAGGTTCCTGTGAAGTTACTGGGGGACCTCTTTTCAGTGAAATGTAGTTTCAGTTAAAATTGGTTTAAGCTTGTAAGGTGAAGTTTGACCCTTGCCTCATGCCTGTATGTCTTCGTGGGTTATAGCAGACTGGGGGGCACTGCAGTTGATCAGCTTCTGGGCCAGACTTATCAGGCTCTGAAAAATACAAGTTTGCCTTCTGTATTCCCAGAAGCAGTCAGCGAGGCTCCCTGAATGGGTAAAATCCACCAGACTAGATACCTGCTCTACTAGTAAAGGATATACAGAATAGTTCAAGCAATATGCTTGTTCATTGTATATTGGGATATTACCTGTGGTTATCTATATATACTCTGTTATTTAATTGAAAAGTTCTTCCACCAAGTAAAGAAAAGGAGGCAATGCTTTTCAAATATTTGCTTGTAGAACTGGCTGGAAAATCTCAGTTTACCACCTTTGGGTGGCCTTAAAATATCCTGTCAACATTAGTTTTTATTTGTTGACATTAAAACCTAGAAAGGCTAAATGTGTATATTTGGGAACCCCTTGAAATCACTGGGGGAAAAAAGCAGATATTGGTTTTGGTCGTGAATCTTTAAAACCTTTAATAAACCCCAGTTTATTTTACTTTGAATTCGTGTCAGTCTGGGAATTTTCCTTCAGTTTCAAATTGTTTTTATCTTTGCACAGTGTTATCTCCCATATTCACTTCATTCTGCAGAGAATACTTTTCAAGCATTTTTAGCCTGTACTTTTCTGCTATAGAACTTAAAATATTCACTCTTAGAAATTAATCCCAGATGCCTAATTAAGCAGTATGTGATCAGAACATAAACGGGGGTAAGATCTATGTTTAAGTTGTAGCAGACATTAATGCACTAGTGTCCAAAGTTGAGGCTAATTGTAATGTGTAGGAATGTACTGTCTGAAGTGTCAGAAGAAGATATTTACTGATGGTATTTGCTTTATCACACAACTGACAGGACCACTCACTCCAAACGATTCCCCTTGGGAATCGATGGGGCCACAGACATTTTTGTCACTCTTTTTACATTTCATGCCATTTTCACATGAGAAATGGTGCTACAAGCTGTGTGTATTTTCTGCTGACAGTGATGCAGTTTGGCAAGGGGAAGTCGTGCTGCTATCGGTTTCTGACCAAAGGACAGCAGTGGATCTGGCTCCAGACTCATTACTATATCACCTACCACCAGTGGAACTCCAAGCCAGAATTCATTGTGTGCACTCACATGGTGGTAAGGTATGGAAAATCCTATCAGCTGGTGGGGACATCAAGGACAGTAAGATAAGGTTATCCTCATGGCAGCCAAAAGTTTCTCTTAGAAAAATGATGTATTTTATGGACCAAAAAAGGAAGACTGAACTCTCTGAAGGATGTATGTTCATCATAGAAAAATGATCGGACTGTACTTTATCCTGAGCTTGATTTGTCAGTCAGGAATTTAGGAGCTAATTAACTGTTGCATTTCTCTATTTTGTGGAATAGTATGGAATAAACAGATGCATTAACTTTTCTAATAATTAGTTAAACTCTAATCCTTACATTGTTTTTCAAAGAGATGTATGGAAGCTTTCCAGTGAAGTTATATAAACCACTTGGAGGCTGTGAACTTGACCTTTATATATACTTCTTTGATATACCTCTTGACTTCAAGAAGACAGGAACAGATCAAAAACTGAAAATTAAGTGTCTCTCAAATGCTATTCAGTAGCATCTGACTTAAGTGATTTTTCAGCTGTTCATTTAACCTGTAAATTGTTACAATAATTTTGCTTAAAGCACATTTTATGAAATATAACAATACCATCTTGATACACGCATTTTTTTGTCACATTCAGTTATGCAGATGTTCGGGTGGAGAGGAGACAGGAGATGGGCTTGGAAGAAGTGTCCTCAGAGGTTGTGTCCTCAGCACTAAAGGTACAAAGAGAAACATTTTTTTTTTTCATTAAAATAGGTAGTAATCAGAACTTGTTCCTATGTTAACATCACTGAAGACTCCAGCATTGTCTTTCTGGGTGGATTCTTACAATTTTAGTATTCATTGCTTGCCCACTTGAATAATTTTAAAGTAAATTGGATAAGCTCATGAAAGTATAGATCTAGAGATCAGTAACAGCCACAAATTAAGTGGAACATGGGCAGGGGGCAATCTGGGATATCTCCACATTTCCTTGACAAGGTACTACAGCTGAAAGATTCATTTGGACGTATTCTGGCAATCAGTCTTCTTGGCTACATCTCGGTGGTCTGCTGAGGGAAGGAAGAAAAGCTCCTTGTCGCCACATGGCTGAGTATCTCACAGAGGTTACAGTTGCTGTCACATCCATCTGAATGCAAAAGAACGACTCAACAAAAACATCTGAAGGCACAAAATGACCGTGGCAGTAGCTTGCTATTTATTTCCAACTTAGTGATAGCTCTTTGTAAAATGCTTTAACAAAAGCTATTTTACTGATGCTATTTGAAAGGGACATTGACACCTGTGCCCAAGTCTTCTGCTGGCCTACCTGGGATTGGTTCTGCTCACGTAATCTGAGGCTAGCAAAGAACTGTGTGCACAACTTCTACTAGAAGCATTTCAAAATGTTTTCACCCTGACAAATGCAACAGCTATTCCCTTTTTGTTTGTTTGTTTTAGGACAGTGGTTCCAGCTTGGATCCTGAACAGCACTTTAATGCACTTGATATTGGTGCCTCAATCCTCAGCACTAGTCGGACACCCTCAGTATCATCCAGGAGCTCACCAAAATCTTCCCACACACCCAAGTCAGACCCAGCATGTGAGTGACATTTCTTGGTTACTGTATTATTTTCAATTTAGCCAAGTTGCAGAATGTTTATCTACATACCACAGCTGCTAATTTAACACTTATTTATGAGGTATAGGTGATACATGCGTGTCACTGACAATGAAGTGCATAATCTGAAATGGTAACATACAAGAGAGAAGGTTCTAGTGCGACCACCCATACACTGGAAAATGGTTAGCAGGACTAGCCATGAGACCTGCTGTTTCAACCTGTTATAAAAACAAGGACTTCTCTCATCAGATCTGGGGGGCATCGCGATAAGCAATATGGAGCCCCTCTAGATTTACATGAGTAATAACAGCCTGTGAGTGATTCTCTTCAGGATGCTCCAGCCAAGACTTGGACACACCTTTTACACTCCCTCTGCTCCCTGCTGGAAGAAAAGCCAACAACCAACCTAAATTTATAGTTATTCAGTCCATATGAAGGGAGTTCCAGCTGTTTTAGAACAGCTCTTGGGTCCTTTTGCTCCATTCATTAGAGCACAGAATATAATCTCTCTCATTTAGTTTTATCTTTGCCAAGGCCATCCTTATCAGTTTAATGTTATTGCCATGGAAGTCAACAAGAGCAGCCTTGACTCCTGCTGGGATTTAGCCAGGCCATAATCATTTCTAGCTAGGTCTCATTGTAATTCCTGCCACAAACAGGGATGATTTCCAGTATGTGAGAACTCACTGGTACTTTTCTTGCAGCTACACCAACAAAGCTGATTGCAGAGACTAATGCTCCCTTGCCAAAACCACCGAGCACGCAGCAGGATTTATCCGTGCATAGACTCAGTCAACCTACTACTCTTCAGGTAACTTTACACAGACTCATCAAAATAGGGAGAAGATATAAAGAATGTGCCACATAGGCTGCTTAGCAAATAAAAATTACTTACACAAAAGTCCCTGACATTAGAAGAAACCTAAAATTTAAAGGGGCCAAACTTATAAATTAAGCTTTGTTTTATTTGAACCTAAGTTTCTTTGCCTTCTCAGCCTCCATGTGAGCTTCTCCCTCAGCAGCTGCTGCCTCCAGCAACTCTGCAAAATCAGCCTGCACCTCTGGCACAGGTTAGTTGGGGATTTGGAAGTGGAATAGGTGACTTGCCTATCTCATGATATTTTCTCCTTTCATCTAGTAAATAAATTATTTAATAGGGTCCAGGTCCTTTGGGGCTTTAGGTTATCTCCTTAATAGCTAACACGCCCAAATCTAGCAACTCACAAATGCTTAAAATGTTGTGGGAAAGAATCTGAATTGTACACTTGTGTATCTAAACATTTAACTGCATACAGGCATTCAGAGCAGAAGGCCAAGTGCATGTAGGTTCAGATGCATGCATACATCTGTTTCACAGAAAAACAAAAAAATTGATGGAATAAGAGTTTTCAAATTTGCTTCTGCAGACTCAGGTGCCATCAAAATCAAGGTCACAATGAGAATTAAAACAAAACAAAACAAAGAACTAACAAAATCCCGGTCCTCCTAAAAACACTTGTTTGCCTGTGCTTATGCAGAAGTAAACAGCAGTAAGGGACACACAAGTTCAACAAAATCCATTCTGTGATTGTGCCAGTAACGTGAGGATCCTTCTAGAAACAAATTCCTCCAATGAAGTCTGTTAATTCATGTCGCAAAAGTAGGTGATGGCCAAAAAAAATGCCTCAGTGTTTCATTTGCAGTGGATTTTGAAGGAGTAAATTCGAGTACCACATTCCCATCACATTGTTTTTCTCATGTGATCATGGCTGTGATGATATGCCCCAAGATCCACTGATTTTAGAAATGACATAGTAGTCCTGGACCTAGGCTGCTTCTTCTATTGGTACCCTGTACTCCCTCACAAGATCCTAGAGTTTCTTCCTGTAGCATAAAACATAGAAAGTCCTGAGGATACCTGCTTTAAAATAACAAATTCTCATTTATCTTCTATGTTTAATATTCTTTTCATGACTCCACACCAGCATGCAGTGAAGAAACAGCATGTCAATTATCTGCTCTGAGCATTCATTTTCTTTTATAGATACTTCTCTTCATTATTCATTACTGCACTTCCAAACATCAATTAGTTTATTTACTATAAACCCATACACATTTTGTTTGACTTTTTTCTGTCTCCCTTTCTTATTCATCAAAGCTCTTTTTACAAAGATGCTTCCCAGTTGTTTACTAAGAACCTCTCTGCTGTGCCCCCTCCCAGTAAAACAGTCTTACTGGCACACCAGCTCCATTTCTTCTCTGCCAGGAAAAAAATTCTTCACTGGAAGGGTGATTGGCCACTGGAATGCGCTGCCCAGGGAAGTGGAGGAGTCATCATCCTTGGAGGTGTTTAAAAGCAGATTGGATGAGGCACTTAGTGCCATGGTTTAGGTGACGAGTAGGTGTTGGTGTTGGGTCATAGGTTGGACTCAATGATCTCAAAGGTCTTTTCTAACCTTGTGATACTGAGAAATCAGAGCACCATCCAGTCACATAGCCACTGATTAAGCCTCTTTGGGCTGGCTAAACCTTGGTGAAAGGAAGAGAGTTGAATCGAGTTTGTCTACGTAGGCAGCCCTCATCTCGGCTGGCAGCAAAGTCACAGCAATGCTCCTGGCAAAGATGGAGCTTCCCTTGGTGTGGAGCAAGGAACTAGCACCAAGATGTCGTAGCTCAGGTTGCCAAGGCTCACACCCCATGGCTATACCCCTGGGAAAAGTAGCAAATCTTCACAGACCTGGGTAATTTTCATAAGCTATTAAGAAAATGATGAAACTATTCCTACTTCCCACCTTAAAATGATAAACATGTCAGCCTACAGCAAGATAATCCATTATTTAGAAGACAAGGTGCCTTGCAGCACTAAACAAGTGAGAAACAAAACCCAGGTATGTCTGCATCCCACCAAGAACATTTCCTCAGTTTCCTAGTAGACTTTTGCAGCAGTTTGGTGGCAGAACACAAGCTCATCACTTTTAGAAACCACATGCCCGGGCACCCCACTGCCAGACAACAAGGAGGAGCTGCACAAGTTGCTCCCTACTGCCTTCCTGCCACTTGCCCTCAGCTGAAGGTGACCTTTCAGCAGGAGCTGAAAGGCTGTTTGCTGAGCACAGCCACACAGGGCCCCGGCACTTTGATGGGTGTCCTTGTGGCTAACAGTTGGCTACAAGGCAGCAGCCAGAGGGAAAGAACATTTTAAGTGGCTATGACTGCATCTGCAGCAAACAGTCAGCTCCTGCTCCAGGTGCCATCTGCTTGAACTTTGATTAGTTTTGTTTTGAGCAATGGCTGCAATGGTTTTGTTTCCACTGAAATGCGGTTTTAGCTTCTGCTTTGCTTTCCTGAATGAACAGGCAGCACAGTACTAGATGTCACCTAAATGTAAATGGTTTACTTTAAACCAAGTGCTTCCTATTAGAATATTTGTTTGTTTGCCTACCTCATTGTAATACATTAAAATCCCTTACAACACAGCGGATGTTGATGACTGAATAATAATTAGCACTAATAATCCGTTTGGGATTGCGCAGGTGTTATTCAGAAGACAGAAAGAATGAACAAGTTGTTCGATGAGCTGCAAAACTAATAAAAATTGGTTTCCCAAGGGCTGCGCCTTGCAAGGCTGGCACAGGACCCAGCCTTCCCCGCAGGAGGCGAATGAGCGGGTCCCTCTGCCCTTTGCTCAGCTATAGCTTTCATGAAGTTAGAGCAATCTGGTATTTTTGAGATTCTCACAATTCCGTTTTATGTTTCTAGCATTGGCCAGAAGGATGAAAAGTTGGAAGTTAGAAATTAACAACTCAAAGGAAACCAAGCTAAAAAATAGTGTCTTTTTTCTTTACCCAGCTGTCAATTTCATAAACTTGTAGGAACAGAACATCTTTGAAGTGACCACCTTTTTGTTCATCGCATCTGAAAGGGGGGACCATCCTGACAAGCACAGGGACTGCAGGACCTCACCCATGGCTCCAGCCCCCCCAGCATCTAGAGAGCGGGATTAACCTTAGCACCCAGTGGAGGGTAACATCCCTTCTTGGGCACGATCCAGCTAGCCTCTTCCAGATGTCCATGCTGACAGGGAGGGCACACAGCCCAGAAGTGCCCATCCTTCTCCTTGGGCTGTACAGCCTGTTTGGACCATCAGTGCCGGTGCATTGAGCTTGGTGGATTGTCCCAAAATTGTCCCAAAAGCATCACTTTTTTCTTTTTTTTTTTTAAGAAACAAGACTAAGATTATTGCTGGTTTTTGTCTGCGTTTGTCTGCGTTAACAAATCTTGATTAAAGTGGTGATCCTCTGCAGTTATAGACATCTGACAGGGTTAGTCCTGCATGTGTGCCTTGTGTGAGGAAAGCTGGCACTTTTCTGTGTACAATGGGCACTTTTCTGAGGATCCTACAGAACATAACACCCAAGTGAGACAGATAGCAACTTCATCTGATGCAAATGGCAGAGTTAAAGCTGTGTTTAGTGCAGTGTTTAGTGTGAAATATTCTGAGTTAAGCTCTTTTAATTTATTATACCATTACAGACTTCTCCCCTAATTAGTAGAGCAGTTAATGACCTTGAGATAAATACTCTCTAGTGCAGGTCAATTGCTGTTAGTGTCTCATTGTACAAAAACAATAGAATCTCTGTAGTCACAGGGGTCGTGGCTAGAGTTATCAACAAATTTAGGGGTTAGAGTGAGAAAGGGAAAAACATAAAAGAGAAAGTTCCCTGTCTTCTTCCTTAATGGCTTTCACTCTAGTAGACCAGCTAATTGTTGTTGTTATGTTTATTAATACAAAAAGCACATACAAAAGAGAAAAAAAAAAGACAATTATGGATGAATATGCTAAATATAAGAAGGTGCTGAAAATAATTAAGGTATAATAATTTTAAATCAACAGCAATATATTTTTGTGTGTAACTTTGCAAAGCAAATTCAGATTTGAAATTCAGGGCTGGAAATGGATTTTCTTTCTAATTGAAGTATAAAATTACTATAAAAGTATCTGTTATAAAATTCCTTACATTTATTCATTGAAGAAATCAGATTCCTCTCCCAAAGAGTCTTCAAGGAGTTTGCATGTTAATGAAATCTGCCATCAGCAAGCCAGGCAGTTAAAATGAAGCTTTTGACTAAAATTGTTTTTAATTCCTTTCTGATAAGGATCCTTTAAAAGACTTAAGAGTAGTTCTCACTTACAGAGACCATATAGAGAATTAGGTTGCAAGACTTGGCTTTTTAAAAAAACCTTCTATACAGACTCAGATTGAAGCAGGAATTAGCTCTATCTCATCTTATCAAGCTATAGCGTCCTTGTGCTCCTAAATGGAGTGGTATCCAGGACTCTTCAGAAAAGTCAGCTTACAACAAGCAGCACTGGACACTCTTGTGAGTTACTTGTCCTTGTTCCCAAACATTAGCATTATCCACTGGTCCATTTCTTGGATTAATACTTTATATGTGGACTAGAAAAAGAGAGAGACCCAGCTATGACTTCTCTCCCCTTTAACATCAATTCAAAGTAACACAAACTTCCCTTGGGGAGCTCTGACACCATTCTTCTGCTCTGGGGAAGGACCAGGTTGACAGTTGTTTGAAGGCAGAAGCACTGTGGATCGCAGCACCAGAGGCCAAGTGCTTACATTCTCTCTGTGGGCAGATGGTGCAAGTTGTGAGCTGCAATGCCTCTGCCAGCAGTAACTCCACTGGCCACTTTAGCAGCCGTCCTTCCCCTTAAGCAGCGATGGCCACAAAACTCCCCTCCACCTTGCCACAAGAGCAAACTCTTTCAGTAGTCACCTCCCAGCCACCCTTCACCTGCTAAATAGAAATAAAGCTTCTGAAGTTCTTGTCCTTTCTCACCTAAAGGCCATTTACATGGGAGACTTCAGCTTTGCTGGAGGGCATGTGAAGGTATTTCACATACTTAGCTAGTTTAAGGCAAAGTGGTTAGCTGATACAAATCTGACCTGGCACATTTAGATTTCTCTAAGTAGCCAAAAAATTTCATTTAACTGCACAGTACTGCTAGCACCACAGCTCTCCTTAATGCCCTTTTTGTTACCATATTTCTTTTCCTATTAAAAAGCCAGAAATGGTGTGAGAAAGTGCACCTCCATGGAGCAGGAAGGCTCCAACAGAGTGCATCAGTTCACCCATTAGCACAGTCACTGCAACAACCACAGGAACAGGGCACCATTTTCAAGTCACAGCAAAATTAATTTTGCTATCTTTTGCCTGGCCGTGCACAGCACTGCATGTTTTCAGAGAGATCTTGTACTCCTTAATTCAGGAAACCTTACAGATTTTTTTAAGTGTTACTTTTCCAAAGACTGGGGTTTTTTACTTTTGGAATATGAGCTCATGCAAAGCAACTATTCCAAAGCCTATTAAAGTAATAATTAACTTTGCTGGACTTTGAATCATACCTGAAAACACCAAATAAATCTAGGGATGTATTAGTCCTCTCTGTGCTTACTGAATAATTCCACTTAGTGCCAAATATCGCTGGTATTTCTGCTACTGGAGGTTGCACCTTCTTCTTCAACCTGGTAGTGATGCCCATTTTATATTATTATCTAGAGTAGCCTTTCTCCCGCTGAGCTATTCATTCTACATCAGGTATAAAAATAACTTAATGAGTATTTCTTGTGGCTTGACTACTCTCAGCTGTAGAAATCTAAAAAATGTTTATTGTGGTCAGCTGTCCCATGATGCTACAGTAAGTCATCAGCAGAATAAACCATTGCAGCACTTCTATTTCTGTGCCAAAAAAGGAGAGCATTAGTAAAACATGTCCATAATATGCAGTTACACCACGTTAAGGGCTCCAGACTAGAGGTTAATAAAAATAACACTCTCATTTGCCATCCAATTAAGATGCTCTTGATATTTTAAAGTGGCGTACACTCAAAAAGAGTCCTTCTAATAATTTCCTAACAGAACAGGGCCAGTTGTAAGCAGATCACTGTAACTGAGGCAATTTAATATATGTGTGTAAAATTGAAAATAGACAAGATTTATCTCCACCTAGATGATAGTATATTACAAACATATCTTTTATTCCTTTGGCTGTGCTTTACAACCAAGAAACCAATAACTCCTACAGAACAATGTTCTACTGAGGCCTGTTTGTTTTATAATGTCTTGTTTCCCTCCCATTGTTTTTTTTCAGTTCTCGGCGCAATTTAGCATGTTCCAGACCATCAAGGACCAGTTAGAGCAGCGGACCCGGATCCTGCAGGCCAACATCCGGTGGCAGCAGGAGGAGCTCCAGAAGATACAGGAGCAGCTCTGCCTGGTCCAGGACTCTAGCATACAGGTGCGTTACTGCTGGGAGGGGCAGAGTGAAGTATCCTCTCTTACGTGGCCGTTGATAGGGTTGGCAAATGAAAACTAGCTCCAGAGTCCAAGAAATCTGGATGCGGAAACCAGCTCATCTGAATGAGGATGTTGCCCTCTGAAAATCTCTTGAGTAAATCTCTTGAGATTTAAGAACTCTCTGGAAGAAGAGAAGGAAGAAATATCTCAACCTTAGGAGGAGGAGAAGAATTTGTATCATTTACAGTAACATTTTAATACTTTTATCTACTGAGTTTTCTGACTGAGCAGTTATAATAGAAAAGTGTTCAAGTTCAAACTTGGCAATGATTATGTCTCTCCAGTTCATTAGCTTCCATTCAGTCACTGCTTGCTTCACGTTGGCATCACTTGTGCTCAGTATTTCATTCACCCAGCTCTTCCTTAGCCAACAGCCCTGCTTCATGCAGCAGTCATCTCTTCCGTTCAGTCCCTTTTTTCTGACCTTACTTCAGCCTGGATACGGAGCACAAGAGATTAACTTCCTCATCACTTTAAAGAACTCAAACCTCTGCCGATGTTCATTTGTTCACAGCTGGGAGATGTCTGAATGTGTTCTTCTGGACTGTGTTCCCTGGACCAGCTTAAGCCTTTAGGATGAAATTGATTGAGCTGGCTCTTCTTCTGCCTTTGATACCTCCTACACAGAGACAGAATTCACTAAGTACAGTATCTGCTTTGTACTACCCCTTATGTCTACCAAAGCTCAGAAATAATTGCACGTGCAGTTCAGTACATTGCAGGTCTGTCTTAATGACAAATTGACAAATCATCCAGTTCTATGGAAGCTTTCTGAATGCAGGTTGTTTACTGCTATGTTTCTCACAATTTAACTATAAATTCCAGGTTAAATGACCCTTGCCAGAACTGTTGCATTGGGCACCCACTGTGACTATTGTACTAACAAGATTTTTTTACAAGACAAGCTCTGTCAAGAAACAAATGTCTTAAAGAACATTTTAAGCACAGGATGAAAACCTGGGACCTGCTGAAGTCAGCAGGAGTTTTGCTCCCGACTTCCACAAAAATAGACTCTCACCCATCATCAGCATCTGTGAAACACAGTTTCACATATTAAAACAAATTAGGATTCTATGTTTAGGTAATTAAGGGATCAGTGAAACCAAATTAGAAATTTTGCCACCTACGTTGCTGCATGTGCACTGCTGTAAGACAGCACAGCAGTGGTGGGTCCCCAAACCAGGACTCTCTGTTCCTCGTGCCATATAAGCATATAGGTAAACTAGGTTTAACTTGTGTGAATTTCTTCTGTTGGTTCTGTGCTGACTTTGATTAATGGGAAGGGAAAGTCTCCCTGCAATTAACTGGCCTTCAGTTCAGAATCCTGTCATATGTCTGAAAGCTATTATTGTTCTTATGAATATCAAGAGATGTGATATTCTCACTTCCTCTCTTTTTAATTGGGTGAAAACCATTACTCTCTCCTGGTGAAGTCTTCAATAGTCACATATACTCATCTTTTTTTTTTTTTTGCATAATCCAGGCAAAAATAGATCAGAAGACATTCTTATATGCAGGAAACGGATTTTATTTTACATAGCTGTCCCCCCTGTGTGCTTGGGTGAATTTAATAGCCCAAAAGCATGGGACAGATCCTCAGATATGCCCATGGGGAGCTCAAGTAGAAAGAAGAGGAGACCCAGTGGGTAAATGGTGGGTAGTTCTGCAATGCCCACCCCATACCAATTTGTAGTTCTTAGTTATACCACTTGGATGATCCTCTCCCTGGCAAAGACTGTACCAGGTGGTACCAAGTATTTTCAAACCAGTACAAGTCCTCTGGTGTCAGTACTGACCATTTCCCAGTTTACTGCAGATGCAGAACTGAGAGGCAGGGGGAATGGAGGGCAGGTCAGAAATGCAGGGGCTCGTATCTGCCTGAGGAGGAAATGCTGGACAGGGAGGATCATCCTCTGTAGTTCAAATGCCTTTCAGTCTCCTCAGAGCAATTAAACAAGGTGATGCGATGTGAGTGGTTATACTGACTTATGGATGGGGCCTTTTCTTTCTCCCATTTTCTATAGAATTAAAAAAAGGCCACAAAGAAATTACTGTGCTGTTGCAGGGATAGAATGAGACCAGGAATTAGCTTTGTCTTATTTGGCATGAGACAACTGAAAAGAAAGCCTCATGCTTTTCCATGCAGCACTATTGTGACTCACAAGCAGCGAGGAGTACACTGTTAAATCAAAAATCCAACCACGTGCTTCGCTGCACAGATTTCATCATTCAGGGAGCTGGATGTCTGCAGACATTGATCTGTGCCTGTTATTGAAGCTACAAAGCATAGTAGCAAACAGGCAAGCCTTACTATCAAGAATATTCCTGATCTCTTTAATATTCCAAGTAGAAGAGCTGTAAGCATGGGGGAGTGCCGTAGGCTGTCTGAAAAGGGGGAAGTGTTCTCCGGTTTTCACTCATTAACTGATTTATTAGCATATCTTCCCCACTGGTTCACTCCCTTCTCCACAGAAGCGTGCAGGTAGCTCTGTGGAGAATTAAGCCCCATTTACATTTCCTTCAGAGATCTTTAAAACTGCAGTATGGCAGTCCACCAAGAAACACTTTCCCAACTGGACAGGTGTTGAGCATGGCAGTCTGTGTTAAAAACTATTTCCAAGAGCCTTGTGCAACAAAAGATTAAACCAGCAGGAGGGTTGTGGGCCCTGAACAAAAGTGTTCAAAACCCATTAAATCCCTGCTACTGCTTTTACTGACAAATGAAAGTATGAAGGACAGGAGCAGCAAGAGTAACCTCAGAAGTCTGAAGGATGCTGTGTCTGCTCCAGATTTGAACAGTCTAGCTAATGAATTGCGGCTGGGAAAGAAGGCAGAAGGGTTGAGCCTGACCAGCCTGCAAGAACTACAAATGAGACCATCCAAAGCCACCCATCATTTGCAAACCAGGCTCCCTTCGAAGTCAGTGAAATCTCAGCTTCCCAGTGCTGTGCTTCTTATCTTTCTGTATTTTACATAAAGACAGAATCTTGATGTCTGCAATGATGAGCCAGAAGGCTATAATCCCTTGATTATCCAAAGGAAAGGTAGAGCCAAAGAGCCGTTTTCCTCATGATGTCTTGTCAATGTAATTCATCCATTAGTTGCAGGGTCCATCTATCATGGAATGAGGGGGCAGCAGTGTCAGAGGGTCCCTCCCCTCCCTCACTGCTTTGCAGCATATGTTAACAAGCTGGCCAATTAAAAAATACTTGTAAGATGCTTCAGTGACCTTGCAGTCTGCAAAATCAGCCACAAGACATGTCATTAACAGCAGTGCGGTTAGGGGGCTGCTAATTTATCTACTTGGATTTGCACAGACTGGGAAAGATTTAATTCTTTATTAGAGGG
The DNA here is from genome assembly GCA_033556795.1 of Tapera naevia. NCBI lineage: Eukaryota > Metazoa > Chordata > Aves > Cuculiformes > Neomorphidae > Tapera > Tapera naevia. The sequence continues at coordinate 21,308,352 of JAUMJJ010000029.1, forward strand.
CTTCTGTTATTTAAAGCTGCCATATTTCAGTGTTTCAGCAGAAATCAGGCAGGGCTATCACAAAAGAGGTACATTATAAAAAAACAGGAGTAAGTTTTGTACATATGAAGTATATCCTTGCTTTTAGGTTTAACTGACAGGTAGAGGCTTCACACTTTGATCCTCTCTTGGGTTACCTCTTGTTCTGGTGAGGCATTTTGAATCTTCCAGTTCTGTGGGGACATGGGTTAAATGGCACCATTGCTTCCTGTCCTGAGCTTGTTTTTCCAGGGCATTGATGTTCAGATGATATTAATGCTGCTTTGGCCATTATAATACAAGAGGCTATGAAACACTCAGAGCCCTCTCAGGGTACAAACACATGAACAAAGAAAATTGGTTTACTGGGATGAACTTGGTTGTAAATTTATAGCATGTTAGCTGCCAATCATTAACAGTGTACGTTCCTACCCAGTGGCACACTTTGGTAATTGCAAAGTAGGTTACTCTGCTTTCTTTCAAGGATAAGCTCCTTGGCCTTCATCTGGAAGTAAGGTATGCACAAAGGCAGGTCCCCGCAGAGTAAGTCATTTGCCACAAGTTCACACCCTGCCTGACATTCGCATTGCTATATGTTGACTTTACATTGCATGAACTTAGTATTTCTCCAGCACTGTGCCCCATGTGCAAGGAGGACACTTAAAATAACCCCCCTACAGGTCTTAATTTGTGGTGATCTGGACAGTACAAGTGGGCTTACACTCCCTATCACATTTCTGCAACACACCACTTGCTTTACCTGTTCTGAATTTTATAAAGTATCATAAAATCACAGAATGGTTTGGGTTGGAAGGGACCTTAAAGATCATCCAGATCCAACCCCCTGCCATGGGAAATGACACCTCCCACCAGACCAGGCTGTTCAAGACTGTACAGCCTGGCCTTCAACACTTCCAGGGAGGGTGCATCCACAGCCTCCCTGAGCAACCAGTGCCTCACCACTCTCATTGTGAAGAATTTCTTCCTAATGTCTAACCTAAATCTTCCCCCTTCCAGTTTAAAGCCATCCCACTTGTCCTATCACTACAGGCCCTTGTAAAAAGTCCCTCCGCAGCTTTCCTGTAGGTCCCCTTCAGGTACTGGAAGGCCGCTATGAGGTCTCCCTGAAGCCTGCTCTTCTCCTGGCTGAACAAGCCCAACTCTCTCAGCCTGTCCTCATAGCAGAGGTTCTCCAGCCCTTTGATCATCTTTGTAGCCCTCCTCTAGACTCGCTCCAACAGTTCCATATCCTTCTTCAAATATCAAATGTTTTAACATCAAATCTTACATAAATGGTGACCAGTTTCATTGCTAGAGCTAATCAAGTGAGTTCATTTACTGCACATGTCCAAAGCTTGTCTTCTATATACAGAAAATAAACAAGAAAACAAATTTTCATAATTCCTGTCTTTGATTTATTCATAATACGTGCTATTTACTTGGCAGAAGTTGCAAGACCATCTGTCTTTCTGATATGTAATGGCTCCATACTCAGGGAGCAGTATTTTAGAAGAAAACACTCAGAGCTAGTTTCAGACCTGCTGCGAGCAGCCCCAACTCGGTTACTTGACCCATTTATTTCTATCAGACATCTTTGAGATGTGGTTAGCCTAAAGCACCTGAAACAAGCCATTGCTTTAGGTCTGTTAACATTTTCCTTAATTGCATCCCTTCTCTCTCAGCTGATTAATGCAAGCTTTGTCTGCACCTTTTTTCTGAGTAAAATCTTGGCACACAGAAATTCATTAAAAATTTATCATATTTAAATAAAAACTGTGTTTTAAAAGCTAGATAAATAAGTACAAACATGATGGATCAACCCATACTTATGCAAAGAAACGCAATGCATTGTGCCAGTCCTTTTGAGAAAGGTATGGTTTTTTCCAAGAAAAATTAGAGGGGACATGATAGTTTAGGGAGTTGTTAATATAACAATAAGCTGCAGAAATGTGTACTAATTACTAGGCGTACCTCAGATGTACTGCTAGGCGTGAGACTGATGGATAAATAATGAAAAGAATAACTGTGATTCTGATTTCATTTAAAACCTAAGTAGTTCCACTTAAATTGAGTTCTACATGTGTGATGGAGTAGTAGTGTGGAGTCAGAATCAGAACCAAAAATGCCTTTGACTACCTGGGATACGTAACTCCATGCAGTCCTCGGTGGCAAGAGGCTAGGTTCGAAATATTGCAACGATAGCTTGTAGCATTAATAATTTATAGTTTTAAAAGATGTCCTTTTCCTTTATATGGCTATAATTAAAAAATAGCCCTTCTAGAAAAGCAAAATTCCCAAGCCCTATAACTTTTAAAGAAGAAAGCCTCATCTTGCAATGCAGACATGGAAAGTATAACATTCACAGAAACACTAACAGAGCTGCTAGCTCTTTAGCACAAGTCAAATGCATGACACAGTTAGGAAGAACATTGGGTGACAGTTACCTGATGGGAAATCAGATAAATGACAGTGACTGTCTGTTTACACATCTTCTTAATGATAAGGACACAGCCATTCAGCACAGACAGCTTTGGCCTGAATGTGGCCTCATTAAAAACATTCGACAACCCAACTGTATGTAAGGTGTTGAATTTTCAGAGACAAATTCAATAGCAGGCCCTTCTGAAAGGCAGGCTGATTTTGTTGAAAGGAGAAATGAAAGGACTGAAAAGACATGGAGTAACTCTCTTCTCTCTGGTCAGGATGTCTCAGAACATAGTGAATGTACAGGGAACTGCTCTTACAGGGGCTGTGTCTTCCACAGAGAGAGGACTTGTGCCTTCAGGACACAAGAGTAATGAGTGCTCTTGCATAACAAGAAATCAAGAAACTAGAGATAGCAGAACTGTTAATGTAGGAAAGACAGGTGATATCCAGCTAACAGTAAATGCACAGTGAATCCAGAAATATAACTTTGTTTTAGAGTATGTCTTTGGATTTAATTCTGTCACCTTCGTTATCCAAGACAGCTGGACCATGTAAATAAACCATCCCCCCTTCTTTTCCAGATGTTCCTACAGCAGCCAACGGTGTCCCTGAGCTTTAGCAATACTCAGCAGCCAGAGCCACAACAGCTACAGCAGAGATCAGGGGCCATTTCTCAGCAGCAGCTTGTCCCTAGTCCTCAACTTCAAGGGCAAATTGCATCTTCACAAACAGCGAATCAGCAAGCACTGAGAGAAGCAAGCGTGATATCAAGCCAGGTAATCATTTCTTTGAATAGAGAACCATTTATATGGAAGGAAGACACTGAGGTGTTACTAAACAAGCAAGTAAAATCATGTCAGTCTTGTAAGTGTGCTTTTGCCTTTCCTTTTCTATTCCCCTATATAAAGGGTCTCTTTACAGCATTTACTTTACCTTAAATCCCTTTTTTAAGATCTCAGCCAGGAGGGCTGCTTGAACAGCTGTTTCAGCTTTAAAACTGAGGGGGGAGGTATGCAAAAGGTGTGTATGATTTATTGTTCTTCAGGTGATCCTGAAAGAAACCTAACCACACACACTGGAAAGTAGCAATAAGGGTGTTGGCAGTGCGACCTCACAAAATAAGCTTTACCTCTACTCACTCCTTGAATCCAGCTGGATGCCACTAACATAACAAAGCCTGGCTGGTGGTGGCACACAGCCAGAATATCTGGAGACTTGTGTGACACTTCCAGGTTGTGAGCCTAACAGATACCTGCACAGGGTAATAAAGTTCAGCCTCAGTCAGTAGTAACTGAGACCTGTGAAAGCTAGTAGGGTTTTTTTCGTATTGCTGGTTTCTCGGCATTTTCAGTGTTTGCTCTTCCACCCACCTGCTGTACCTCCCTTCACAGAAAACTTAGCTTCTACTTCTGTTCCCTGAATGTGTATCAAACATAGCTGTACCATTATCTTCAGACCCCTCAGCTCTAGCTTTTAACCTGCTACATACCTGTATTATAATGAGGCTATTAAAATAAAAAGCATATCGGTATTATAAATAGAAAAAAAAAACATTTTTTTTTCCTTTCTTAAGGCTTATTGCCATTACTGGTCTTCCATGGCAGTGCTAACCACACCTAACTTTGCTCCTGTCTTCATGGAGTCTTGTTTGCCTCCTGAGCTGCTTGATGGCAAGACCAGGGCTAATTCACTTTCACAGCACTCTGGCCTTGAGGGTTTTGTGGGCCAGTAGAACACAGCGTGGGGCAGCAGTGGGTATGAAAGTCTTAGGAGGAGCAGCTGAGGAACTGGGGCTGTTTAACCTAGAGAAAAGGAGGCTGAGGGGAGACCTTACCACTGTCTACAGCTATCTGAAAGGAGGCTGTAGTGAGGTGGGTGTTGGTCTGTTCTCCCAAGAAATAGGATGAGAGGAAATGGCCTCAATTTGTGCCAGGGTAGGTTCAGATCAGACATCAGGAAAAATTTCTTCACTGAAAGGGTGGTCAGGCATTGGCACAGCTGCCCAGGGAGGTGGTGGAGTCACCATCCCTGGAGGTCTTTAAAAGATGGGTAGATGAGGTACTCGGGAATCTGTTTTAACAGTGGACGGGTGTGGTTGGACTTGATGATCTCAAAGCCGGGACAGGCTAGGGGAACACTGTCACTTCTTGAATCCTGACAGTAGCTGAGTGACCACACCACCAGGTGGTGGAGGTTGGAGGTTGTAGTGGGGCACGTGTTGGTCTCTTCTCCCAAGTAACAAGGGATGGAATGAGAAGAAGTGGCCTCAAGTTGTACAAGTGGTAGACTCAGCATTAGGATTTCTTCACGGAAAGGGTTGTCAAACACTGGCACAAGGCTTCCCAGGGAGGTGGTGGAGTCACCATCCCTGTAGGTGTTTAATAGACGGGTAGATGTGGTTCTTGGGGACACGGTTAGGTGATGGAGCTGGCAGTGCTTAGGCTTGGACTTGATGATCCTAAAGGTCTTTTCCAACCTAAACGATTATGTGATCCTGCACTAACGGAGCGGGCGCCTCGCCACACTGCCCCGCTCCGTGTCGCTCCTGGGTCTCTCCCTTAGCCGTGCTTCTCTCCCCGCTCTCTTGCAGGGCCCGAAGGCGACCCGGATGTCGGAGGTGGGCAGCGGCCGCTCCCCCCGCACCAGCGCGGTCCCGCCCTTCACCGCAGCCCCCGGCGGCGGCACCGCGGCGCCCCCTGCCGCCCTGCCGCGGGACGGCACCCCCGGCGCGCCCGCCCCCGGCTGCAGCCACGACCAGCAGCTCAGGTAGGGCCGTGCGGGGCCCCGGCCGCGCTCGGTTGGGGCTCTGCGCGGGGTTCCTCTGGCCTGCCAGCCCAGAGTGCTGGGATGTGCCTGCTTTTCCTTCCCTGTCTCAGGCTTCCCTGGGCGGGCGGTGGAGGAGGGTCAGGACCTTGGCATCCAACTAAACCTCAAAAATGACAGTCTGATACTCAGAGAGCTCAAATAAGAGCAATTCCCAGCAGCAGGAGCAAAAGGAATTTCACTCCCGTGGAATCCTAGCGCCCAGTCTCCAGCAAAGCACCCGTGTTATCAGAAAGGGCATGTGCTGCCCCACATCTGCGCCTTGCAGCACCCAGGATGCACCTGCTGCAGCCAGGACCTCCTGCAGAGCTCCTAACGCTCAGCCGTGTGCCGTGCCTAGGAAAGCATCCTGTGTCAGTTTTCCAAACGCAGCATTTGTGTGGTCCTTCCATTACAAGAATGTCACTTTGTCTTTTTTCCCCTGTGCCAGACTGTTGCTCAGCCAGCCCATTCAGCCCATGATGCCTGGGTCCTGTAATGCAAGACACCCTTCAGACCTCAGCATGGCGGGATCCCAGCCTAAGTATGTGCCTTGTCAAAGATAAAACATCAAAGTTGCTTTTGAGGGGAGACAGCCTTCCTGAGTAAGAGAAGGAGGAGACTGGATATTAGGAAAAAATTCTTTACTGAAAGAGTGGTGAAGCACTGGAACAGGCTGCCCAGGGAAGTGGCAAGGTCACCATCCCTGGAGGTGATCAAAAATGTGTAGATGTGGCACTTCAGGACATGGTTTAGTGGGTACGGTGGTTTTGGGCGCATGGTTGGATTTTATGATTTTACAAGTCTTTTCCAACCTTAAGGATTCTGTAATTCTATAAATATCTGGAACATGTTACTGTATTGAGCATGCCTTCCAGCATCAGGGTCAGCCTTACCCTGCCTGGTCGCATCTGGAAGGATCACAGAGAGAAAAACCCAAGGGCCAGTGGTGTTTTAACAAGCCGAGGCTGGGCGAATTTTTCTCCCTCACATGATGCTTTCTTTACTGCTGGAATTTCTGACCCACCAAGGTAAGTGAGAGAGAAAAAGTCAGCACCGGCTCAGTTGAAATGACCAATGCCAAGAAAGCTCCTGCTCGCTGGGCAGTGAGACGCTGGTATAATGCCAGTGGAGCTATGCCTGAGCTACACAGCCAGAACTGAAAGAAAAAACAGGCCCTTATGCCTTATTGGAGAAGCTGATAAACAAAATACCTTGGTTGTTTTTTCTCCTCAAAACTTGAATGAAAGAAACAAAACATCGGTCAGAAAATGCCTTTTTTTTCTTACCTGTTTTTTGTCACTGTACTCAATTGTGAACTGCTAAAATAATAAGTCAGCTGTTTGCATATTGTTACTTTAAAAGTAATTCTGTATGTTACCTCAGGAATGTAGGTATTCGGTACTTTTTTTAAACATCACTATTGCTGTTTAAGGCAATCGGGACTCAAGCTTTTCAATTTTAACTATACATCATTTTAGATCTGCTTTTTAAGCATCTAAATAAAAGAGGCCTGATTTCTGAAGATGCATCTCCCAGTTCGTGTAGACTTCATGTCTCAGAGGAGCCTTTTTGAGGAGCTCACATCCTAGCATAAGTACCCAAACTGTAGCATTTCTGACTAACCCCTAATGTTGAACAGCTGTTGAGCGAACACACACACTATGATCTCATCACTCATTGCAGGATAAACAGAACTAGGCTGGGTTGGCAATAGCTCCGTTGTGGTTTTGCCCACAGCCTTCCACAAAACACATATTTTAAGAATCACTATGCAAAAGCACATTGGCAAGAGGAGCCAAGTTATTTTGTTTCTGGCCTGTCCTTCACTTCAGAGGACTTCTAGAGCCTTCTTCTGTTCCTGCAGTGGGGCTCACAGCAATGAGAACTGCTGACCATACTTGGCAATGTGTAGATGAGTAGCTTAAGAAGCAATCAAGCCTAGCCATTTTTCTGCAAGAGATTACAGCGCCCATGGGCAGTCCCAGGGGAGCACAGGCAGCAGAATGAGAGGAGTATTTACTTGGCTGCCACTGCAATTCAGAGCCTTGCATATTCATACACAATCAAAGGCCATTTGGTTTAATGAGCCTGAGATGTGAATGCTGTTGCCAAAGAGAAGGCGTACATAAACCAGAATCATTAATCTAATCTGTTATTTGGGGTTTGAGGTGAGATGTATGTTGTCCTCCAAGTCCAGCTCATGCACGGAGTAAGGGTTTTTTCCTGCTGCCAAAGGTGATGTCATTCCTATTAGCGAGTATTGTGCGCTGGAATCCTTTATTAGGAATTAATTACGAAGACTAGGACCTTCTACCGCTATCCTAGAAGAAAACCTTTGCTTCCAGTGGTTTGTTCTTGACTGGTTTACTTCTTCCTTCCATAGATACTCTCAAACTCAACAAATGTTTCAAAGTTTGGAAGTTCAGACTTCCAGCAGCGGCTCTCCAATCGTACTGATGGGACAAGCAGTGTTAAACCAGGGGTTCACCACTACACCTCCTTCCCAGCCATCCTCTCTGCCACCTATGCAACTCCAGCACCAACAGCAACAACGCTACCTGCAGGTAAGGTAGGACAAAGAGGACAACGTATAAAGCATACACACAGAGTAATAAGGCAAACGGGCTGTGCAAAAGGAACCCTAGGTTTCAGCAGGAGCCTGATCATGGCAGAAATGGCCATTTTAGAGATACTGCAATGTGTAAGACACTGATACGGTGTCATGTACCCTTCTAGTACAGCAAAGGAGCAGTGAGAACAGTCAGAATATTTCAAAGGAAATTACTAATTCTGTACATTTGAAACATAATCAGATTATCCTGGATATATTTGAAGTGTATTTCTAGATGAAGAAAATTGCTGCCTTGGGATTTATTCTGTACTATTTATTCAGTATAAAATTTGCTTAATTTACAAGTCAAAAGATGATTTTTAATTATCAGCATTGACATAAAATGAGATGTGGAGGAGATGTCTAGATCTCTTAGAATCATAGAATCACAGGATTGTTTATATTGGAAAAATCCTTTAAGATCATCGAGTCCAACTGTAAATCTAACAGTGCCAAGTTTGCCACTAAACCATGTCCGTAAGTACCACATCTACACATTTTTTTGAACACCTCCAGGGATGGAGACTCCACCACTTCCCTGGGCAGCCTGTGCTAATGCTTCATCAATCCTCCAGCAAAGAAATTTTTCTTAATATCCAATCTAAACCTCCCATGGTGCAACTTGAGGCCATTTCCTCTCATCCTATCAGTTGTTACTTGGGATAAGAGACCAATACCCACCATGCTACCTCCTTTCAGGTAGACATAGAGGTCAATAAAGTCTCCCCTCCTTTTCTCCAGGCTAAACAATGCCACTTCCTCAGCTGCTCCTCATAAGACTTGTGCTCTAGACGCTAAAGTTATCTGCCCCTCAGTAAATTAACACATTTCCTCAGCTCCACAAGGCAAAGAAAATAAACTGGAGCAAACTGCCTGGAAGAACCAGGTGATCTGAAGATGTAAAAATACTTATTTTTTTACGCAATTCAATACATACTAAAGTAAAGGGGAAGGGGAGAACTGAGGTATCTCAGTGTTAACTAAAAATGAGTTTGTAAAACCTGACCACACATCCACTGGCATCATTGAAACAGCATCGTCAACCTCAAATGATTCAATTCTCGTTATTGAAATGAAATCCTTATCATAGTTGAGACAAAGAAAAAACTATGGCAGATACTGTTCCAAATAAAAACATATGCAAAATTCACATCGACTTCACCACTGCAAGCTCACACCCTACTGTAAATTCACAAAAAGGAAGGGCTAGAAGGGAGAGCGTGAGATACACTAGGATCCCCTGCTTCATTTCTGTTTCATTTCTGTTTCATTTCTGTCATCCATCTGTGTCATTTCTGACACATTCGCCCACTCTGTTCCTAAACAGGCTTTTTAGGATAACCTACAAATCCTAAACAGTGCCTTCCTATTACAAAACCTTTTTCAATACCTAATTGCAATGTTATTCACTGCAATTTATGTCCATTTGTTCTAACATTAGGTAAGCTAACCCCATGCCAAACAACCCCAGAAATAAAATAAAAGCCAGCAAACTAGTAGTATTTTTAAGCACATTTAAGGACGAAGAGCTTTAACGTGAAAGAATTGAACACCACAATGAATTTTATTGTATCTGTAGGTGCAAACACCAAGTTCTTTGCACAATGAGCAACCTGATTCTTTGCTCCTGCCATCTTACTCGCCACAGCAAGGAAGTATGGGGTATCATCAGCCACAGCCACAGCAGCAGCAGCAACAACTAACATCAAGAAGAAGCAATAGCTTAACAGAATCATCAAATTTACCACAGCCACTGCGATAGAGTCCCACCAGCACAATCAATGCACGATTAGCTTTAACCAATGGGCACGTGGGGCAGAAGAGAATGACTTTGTACTTACTGTTTTGGCTTTTGCACAAGCACTTCTTTCAAAGCTCTATGACAGAAGTACACCACAGAGTGCAGACTGCCACAGACAGTGCATTTACGGCATGCTGGATTCAGTTTGCACTGTCTCGTTAGCACAGCATGTACTGACAGAGCAAAATAAAAAGGAACACTATCCTGTGCAGCCTCCATCATCAATGGGTGCATGGGAGGAGGCGTTCAGTCTTGGCGTGTCACTCTGAAAGCTATCTGGCAATTCCAAAAGACTGTCGACAGACTTATGAGGTACTTGGCCTTCACTGTTTCAGTTCTTCTTTTGTGTACGAAAAGCACTGCATCAAAGGTCTATTGAGGAGAGAACAAGAGATTATTTTTATTATGATTATTATTATTTTGCACAACTGCACAGAGGACAAAACCTAGGCACTTTCTGTAAAGAGAAGTTTGTTTCCTTATTCTTGTGGCCAAATTAGCAGATCCAATGGAGAAGAAAGCCCAGTCACTGGTGAAGATGTTCTACAGCTCATAAACTTTGATTTAGAATCTGAAAAGTATTATGCAGCTTACCCTAACTGTTCTTCATAACTAGAAATAAAAAACAAACCCACAACCCATACTGGACTGTTTTCTATGTGAATTGTGATTGCAAAGAACTCAAATTGTAAGCACAATCATGCAAATCTCCAATAGTACAACATGGATCCTTCTTCAAACTAAACTCACCCACTGCAAGTCTCTGAGAAATATGCACTGTGTTTTGGCCCACTGACTTGGGATGCTGCAGACTATTACATATCTCTTTCATTATAACATTTAGGATCGAATTTTCCTTTGGGGGGAAAAAAGAAATGCACTTTTCGCTTTTTTTGTATGTTTTCTGTTGATATGTTTCTAAGAAAGATTTTATGTAATTATTAAATAAAAAGTAGTGTATTGTACAGCTGTTGTAATAATGACCTATTTCTATATAAAATAAAATTATATGGAATTATGTGGAAATTATTTTGTATATGAAATATCAACTCATTTCACAAGTATAAAGATTGTGCTTGTGCTTTTTTGTGAGTGGATATTTTGTAATAAACTAATGAATTAGAAATGTTTTTGTGAAGGGAACTACTGTTTCATGCTATATACAACTCAAACTATTATTTTTTTCCATTTAATGATGGACAGTTGTCTTTATTTGTAGAATAAAATAAAATAGCCAAATGGCTTTACTGCAGGACTTGTACACAGTTTCCTGTGCCTGTTCAACTATGTGGTTCACTTGAGATTGTTAATATTAGCTGTAGCCTGGCAAGGTGTTTGGCACCCAGTTAGCAAAAACAAGTATTATCCTGTGGGAACTTTGTCATGGCATAGACAAGGAGAATGACAGCTCAGGAAGTTATATTAGCTGCTAGCCAAGACTTCTCATTTCAGTCTCCCTTAAGACATCATAAAGACCTCAGGCAGCTCTGCCCTTCCAACCATTCGTAGATTAGGACAAAACAGATGGTTTAAAGAACTGTTTGACCCAGCACATACCAAGGCTTTTGACCCATGTCCAGCTTCAGTGTTCTAAGACATCACTCTCCTGGGTTTCATGGTACACCTCTGCTGGAACTGCTACCATGACTGCACACTAGACAGCCTAGTTTCCACTTTGCCACCCTTGTGCAGACTCTTTTTCATGTTACACTCAAATTGACTGTAGAATGGATCAACCAAGGTACAGGTCTTCTTTCCCTCTGCTGACTCTGCTGCAGGAGCAGCAACCTCCTGTACAGAACAAGGTGGATAACTGAGCTTAGTAATGTTTTCATTCACTGCAGCAAGATTGAAAAGGGATAGCCCTCAAGGCAGCTTGCAGACCAGCATTAGCTTCAAGAGAGCACAGATCATGCTGTCCTTCCCACCCTGAGGTACCAAGGATCACGTCACAGAGACCCATGTGTTCACCTCTGGTTTCTATGCCATAGAGGAACAATAGAGATAATTGGGCTGGGAGCTGGAAAGGCTAGAAGTAAATTTGCAGAAAAATAAAAAAGGTTAATTTGCCCAGAGTTCTGAAGAACTTTTTTAAAAAGCTAAAAATCTCCTGGAGAAACCCCACTGGCAAAATGATCCTGCTGCTTCCACAGCAAGACTGGCTAGTAGGACTGATTAGTGTGTGTGCATTTTGGTCCATACAACCCCTTTGTTTTACTTCAGTGAAGGAAGATGAGGGAATCAAGTACCTAATCTCTACAAAGTCTTTAGAGATTAGATCTGGTCTCTGAGTGTTTTTACTGCTTACTTTAGGTATCAGTCTGAGCTAGCCTGCTCACCTCTTTACATTCTTGTATTCAGTGAAGCCACCAGATGAAGACTAAAGAGCTAAACCTTAAGGTGCTTTCCCTTGAGGTTTGAAGAAGCCTCTCTCTCAACTGTGGTCAGACCTTAGAGAAGGCCAGTTGACTAAGTTAGAGGCTATCTTCATAAATGCCATCTACTCCTATAAGGGCTTGTACTGGGGAAGGGAAAATTTGTCTGTGGGCCAAAAAGTTCGTGCAGGAGTAGAGGTAATGAACAAACGCAAGCACCTCAGAGGAAATATGTGTGGAAGCGGCACTTGATGGATCCCAATGACTATGATGAAAGTCACAGGAAGAGAAAATTTCTTTAAGAATGTGCTTTATTTTAGGGTTAGTTACATACACCCACATCTCTCCTGATTGCTGGTGGGTAGCTCAGCCTTAGAGCTAACATTTTTATTTCTATAAGTTGTTAACAGGGAGAAGCTGTAAGTAGGGTGGGGTTGTCTTTCAATAAACTGGCTTATTATATTGTTTGGAAAGATATGGAGTATTTGCAAGACCAAATATACATCAAAGCCTAGTTTTTCATGCTCTCTCATTTCTTCCCTGTATACTCATTCTGGCTTTGGGTTATTGCACTTGTTCCCTGTGGCACACAAATACAATGCCAGTCCTCTTCATAGAGCTGGGCTGTTGTTCTAGTCCATTATAAAATCATAGAATGGTCTGGCTTGGAAGGACCTTAAAGATCACCTGATTCCAACTCCTTGGCTGTGAGCAGACATTCCACTGCATCAGGTTACTCAAAAGTCCCATCCAACCTGGACTTGAACACCTCCATGGAGGGGGCATCCACAACTTCTCTGGGCAACCAAGTAGAATCACAGAATGGTTTGGGTTGGAGGGGACCTCAAAGATCATCCAGTTCCAACCCTTCCTGCCATGGGTAGGGCACCTTCCATTCAATCAAGTTCCTCAAAGCCCCATCCAAGCTGGACTTGGAACACCTCCAGGGAGGGGGCATCCACGATTTCCCTGGGAAACCTATGCCAGTGCCTCACCACCTTCATCGTGAAGAATTTCTTCCTGACGTCTCATCTAAATCTCCCCTCTTTCATCTTAAACCCATTTCCCCTCGTCCAGTCCCTGCACTCCCTGATAAAGAGCCCCTCCCCAGCTTTCTTGTAGCCCCTTCAGGTCCTGGAAGGCTCCTAAAAGGTCTCCCCGAACCCTTCTCTTCTGCAGGCTGAAAAAACCCTAGCTTTCTCAGCCTGTCCTCACTGCTCCCCGCCACCGACAGAGAGACAAACAGACGGACACCCGACGCACAGACAGAACCCCTGCTACGCACGCGTTCTCCTCCTCCCCGCGCGCCCCCTGTCGGCGCCGGCGCAGTCGTGCTCCGCCCCGCCCCCATCCCGGAAGGCGCTCCTGGCTCCCACAGTGCCTTGCGCCCTCCTTTCCGGGCTGCGGCCGGGCAGGGTGAGTTAGGCCGCAGGGACGCCGTGTACTGAATCTGCCTCCATCTGCCTCCCAGAGCCCCGCGGTGGGGCCGCTCCTCGACCTGGCCTGGCGTGGGAGGCGGCCAGGAGCGGGGGGGATCGGGTGGTTCCTCTCGGCGGGCCCGCGTTCGGCGGGGCTGGGGGCCATCTCCCTCCCCCCCCCGGCCCGAGGCCTGCGCTGAGCCGGGCAGGGCGCAGGCCCGGGGAGCCCTGCGGGGCGGGATGTGTGTGTGTGTTTAGAGGCCATGCTGGGTCTTGGCGAGGGAGGAGGAAGCCGTAGGCCGCAGTCTGTCCCTGGAAGGAGCCTCTGGCACCTCATCCCGAGCTGCTTTCCTGGGTCGCCTTGGAGAAGGAAGGAGTTTGGATGTACAGAACCAGGACGGGGTGATTTTAAGGGTGCTTGGGGCTGGCCAAGAGTCCGATCTTCTGTCTTCTTGGGAAGTGGCTGAAGGATCTCAACAATGTTTTCACTCCAGCATTTGTGGTGCTGAAAAGCTGCTTTTTAAAATCCGCAGCCGGTGTTACCCGGGGATGAATTGATAGTAAATAATTTTCTTAATGTGGGAGTTGCGTGGCTTGTAAGGAGCTGGGGAGAGTGGGAGGGAAGGTGACTGGAAAAGGTTGAGGGAAGTCAGCTTTTTGTGTTTGACGCATGCACGGATGCTTTTCAGCGTTGCTCAAATGGCTCCTGCAAAGAAAGGTGGTGAGAAGAAGAAGGGACGTTCTGCTATCAATGAGGTGGTAACGAGGGAATATACCATCAACATTCACAAACGGATCCATGGCGTGTAAGTTCTTGGTTTCTGTCGTTGAAATTTGCCTTGCATAAGTGGCGTTTGGAAGTGGGCCCCATAGGTTTTAAACTGCAGAGAATGACAGTCCTTTCTAGCACTGATGCTGATGTGTGATGTTTTAGTTCCTTGCATGACACTTGTGCCCCAGAGAAGCAGCTCTGTACCCGTGCCAGACCTGTACTTGCAGGTGGCTTTCAGAAACAGGCTTGTTTCTGTTTGTGAGTAGTTTTGGGTGCAGTTTGAAGTTAGAGCCATTTACCTCTGTGCACAGGTGTCATTCTTTCACATGTGAAGATTAAAATGCCCAATGTAGTAACTTTCAGAAATTGAATATTGTTGCAATAAAATGATTGGTTCCACGCTTATCATTGAATTGTGTGTGGTGTAAATTGACGTATGATTTTGAGTAAAACAGTATTGTGTGTAGATGAGAGTGACTTCTTACCTGACAAAACATTGAACCTCATTTGACCGTGTAGTAGTAAAGTGCTTGAGAGGACTTGCTGAGAAACTGCATGTCCCTTTGATTCTCTCTGTATCTGTGTGGCTGCAGTAACAGGGGAAAAAAACCTATATCCAGATCAGAACTATTAGTAAAATTGCCAAAGCTAACTCAGAGTTGGAGAAATGAGACTATTACAAAATGGGCTATTACAAAACTATGTGTGAAGATGAGAGACAGTGGTACTTTTAAATAGCAATAAGGTGTTCTGGTCTGCTTTTAATGATGACAATCCTGCTGTCCTCTCTTTTGGGGTTATGTTTTCTCTTTAGGTGTGATGTGCTAGGAGAAAAATATTTCTGTTCAATGCTTGTCTTGCTTGTAATCACTCACCCACCCCTGATTTCTAGCACTAAATATTGACAGTAGTGTGCAAAGAATACTAAATGTAATGCACTGTGGGAACTTAGACCCTGCTGACGCTATGGTCACGTGCCACAGTGTGAGTATAATATCTACACCAAAGCACTTGGGATGCAGCTGTAACTTCCTTTCAGTCATGCAGCATCTGTTCATCATAGGCGTGAGACAAGCCATACTTGCAAAAAAACAGTTCTGATGATGGTCCAGTCATGGTTATGGGAAGAAAGTAGCCATCAAATACTATTCAGCAGAAGCTGCTACTCAGAATAGCATCAGTTTTATTCTACTGTTTATTTCAATGCTGAACGGTTTTGTGGAGTTTGTATTAACGTTGCACTGCTTTTTTTCATAGGCCTTTCATTTAGAGATCTCTGATCTCTTCAGTAATATTGCAAGAAGTTTTCATGTCAACATGCTAGAAATAAGACTTAAGATCTGGGAGATCTTGCAGTTGCAAAATTTCACTAAAGTTATCCTGCATAAGTATATGTAGTTTCTGTTAGGTAGGGACATGAAAGTTAGTAGCTGCCTACCAGAGTAAAGGTCTGGACATACTGCACTGCAGCCGTTGAACTGCTATTGAACACTATTCTTTGGATTGTATGTTTAGAGAATATCAGTGGTTGAGTGCTGTAACAAGTGTACAATGCTTCCTGAAGTTAAAGAAATTACTCTTATGTCTGTCCTAGGGGCTTCAAAAAACGAGCACCACGTGCTCTCAAAGAAATCCGTAAATTTGCAATGAAGGAGATGGGTACTCCTGATGTTCGCATTGACACCAGATTGAACAAAGCAGTCTGGGCTAAAGGAATAAGGTAGGTTTCTGCAACTTTCCATATTGGGTGTGGAAGAACCTTGTAATTGTGTATGCGGAGGTGCAGCACTTGGAGGGGTAGTAAAAATTTGTATCTTCTTGCAGTATTTGCATTTTCTTTGCAAATCCTTCCTTTCTTACAGTGTTCATGCCAAGCTAATCTGTCGCCTCCAAGTTCTTGTTAGCTCCCTCAGTGTATTTGTAGCAAAGCTTCAGTGAACTCTGGAATTAAAAGAATTTAATTATACCTCTAATAAGAATAAAGCAAAGAAGGAATGCTGAGGCCAGGGGAGGATTTGGAGGTATTGTAATAGTGTAGTACCCCAGTCCCTACTGCAGCAGACAGTTTTTGGAAACATGGCTTTTTAGTGCTCTGTGCAGTCCTAGGCTAAATATGTGGGATTTGTGTAATTGTGTCTGAACAGGATTAGATTTCAAAGCGTGCTGAATTGATAAACACTACACAAAGAAATAATGAGGTGTGATTTAAATAGGGTCATTAATATTGTCTTGAAAGTACAAGTAGTTCAGGGGCCAAAAAATTAAAACTTCTGTTAAATTGCTGCTACCAAGGCAGCTAATTTAGTGTTCGACATGTGTAAAGATGGTCCAAAGAGGCTTCTGTGAGGAGTGAGACCTCTTAAGCAATAATAAAAGGTTAACTGGTAGAAATTAATGCTGTGAGTTATACACTGGTTACACATGAACCCTTATTTTAAACCATGTCTAGGAATTAGATTCCCTAGTCTAGCCTATGACGTATTTATAATCCTTTACCTCAAGCTGTGTGTTCAGGCCAACTTTTTCAAAATCAGAGCAGAAAGATAAGACTTATGTTACTGGGTGTTCTGGGCAGGTGTTCTCTGTCCTTCCTGTTGAGCTGTTTCAGTTCATAAGCAGTAAAGAAGTAGCAAGTAAGCCAGGTGGCAGCATCACCTTAGAACTTAGTAGTGAGGATTCTAACCAGGACTTCCTTATGTTAACTTACAGGAGTGTATTCTGTGGAGCAGGGAGTCATCGTATCTGTTTTTCCAGCATCCGTTTAACTGCAGCTTTCACTAGTTAAACTATATAATGTGTGCGAAGTAAAATACCTTCCTCTGAAAGGATGAGGAGAGGCCAAGATCACCATGTCAGCTAGTGTGATAGTCAGCGATCTAAGTAAAGTAGTGAGAAATGCTTTTGACTCATTTCAAGAAGGGAGTTCCTGTGTCTTAATTACTGTACCCATCTGATTAAGTCCTGTGAGAACGTGCAGCAAGGAGAAAGTTCCTTCTCATAGTCTATGAGATGATAGATGATACCAAGCTGGGAGGAAGAGTTGATCTGCTAGAGGGTAGGATGGCCCTACAGAGGGACCTGGACAGATTGGAGAGCTGGGCCGATTCTAATGGGATGATGTTTAATAAGTCCAAATGTCGGGTACTTCATTTTGGACACAACAATCCCATGCAGAGCTACAGACTGGGGACAGAGTGGCTAGAGAGTAGTCAGGTAGAAAAGGACCTGGGAGTGCTGGTGGACAGGAAGCTCAACATGAGCCAGCAGTGTGCCCAGGTGGCCAAGAAGGCCAATGGAATCCTGGCCTGCATCAGGAATAGTGTAGTAAGCAGGACCAGAGAAGTTATTGTCCCCCTGTACTCGGCACTGGTCAGGCCTCACCTTGAATATTGTGTACAGTTCTGGGCCCCTCAGTATGGGAAAGATGTTAGGATACTGGAATGTGTTCAGAGGAGGGCAACGAAGATGGTGAGGGGGCTGGAGCACAAGCCCTATGAGGAGCGACTGAGGGAGTTGGGGCTGTTTAGCCTGGAGAAGAGGAGGCTCAGGGGAGACCTCATTGCTCTCTACAACTACCTAAAAGGAGGTTGTAGTCGGGCAGGGGTTGGTCTCTTCTCTCAGGTGACCAGTGGCAGAACCAGAGGGCATGGACTTAAGCTTCGTCAGGGAAAGTTTAGACTTGATGTGAGGAAAAAATTCTTCACTGAAAGGGTGATTGGCCATTGGAATGGGCTGCCCAGGGAGGTGGTGGAGTCACCTACCCTGGAGGTGTTTAAAGGGAGACTGGATGAGGCACTGAGTGCCATGGTCTAGATGATGGTTGGTGTTAGTGTTAGGTTATAGGTTGGACTTGATGATCTCAGAGGTCCTTTCCAACCTTATGATACTGTGATACTGTGTGATATGGGGCAGAGTACTCTGAGTGGGAATTTCCCAAAATTTGAGGTGGGAGGTTACCTGAAAAATGGGAGGCACAAGGAATTTTGTGCCTTCCCTCAGCAGCATGTTTTAGGCACTATTAGGGGAGGATCCTAAGCTTTTAACTTGCCTATTACAAACAAAATCGGAGATCTAAGTATTTTAGTTGTGGTTCCATGGGCTTTGTAAGTAAGAAGTGTTGCTGAATTGTATGCTCATGAATAAGATCTTGGTTCAGACTCACTAGAATTTCCACATGACTTCTGGCATACAGATGGAGCAGTACTCTGGGGTCTCAGACTTCCACAACAGATAGTTGTTTTTTTCTTCACCCTTTTCTATTTGAATAAGAAATGCTTGTTAGTAACAGCTGCTTGCTAATGGTATTCATGTTGTGCTTCATGATCATCTTCATAGTATATTTTCTGCATCAGCAGTGGACTGATGGTGTGCTTCTGATTTTATGCTGTCACTCTATTATGGATTAATCTTATTCAAGGCTCAGTTAACTCTTATCTACTGACTTTAACAACAAAACAAACACTGCTCTAGGGGAAATTATAATCTGTAAGGTACAGGATTTTGCTGTTACGATGCTGAGGTAGAAACACAATTCACTTATGTTTTCACTCCAACAGGCAAAGCTTAACAGTTTCAAGGAGGGAGTATAAACTATTAAACAAAGAATTTTTCTATGAGCTAACCAGTTTTAATACGTATTTTATTGAAAAAATAATCTGTCATCTTCATTTTAGGAATGTTCCTTACCGTATCCGTGTGCGTTTGTCCAGAAAGCGCAATGAGGATGAAGATTCACCAAACAAGCTATACACACTGGTTACCTATGTACCAGTCACAACATTCAAAGGTAAGGTTGCATGCCAGCTCCTCCCTCAATGCAAAATTCAGATGAAGAGCATGCTGAAAGGGTCAGACTCCTGGCTTAGACTAGCTGTGCTGTAGAGAACAGACTGCTAGCTTGCCTGATCAGCATTAAAGAGTAAATGCAGAATTTAGTGAAATAATCATATACATTTTGACATAATAAAAAAGCACTTGCTGTAGTTGTTTGGGTTGTTCAAGGTTTGTGTTTTCCTATCTGCAGCACACCCTCAAATGTGAAAAACTCAAGCAGGTTGAG
The DNA here is from genome assembly GCA_033556795.1 of Tapera naevia. Taxonomy (NCBI): domain Eukaryota; kingdom Metazoa; phylum Chordata; class Aves; order Cuculiformes; family Neomorphidae; genus Tapera; species Tapera naevia. The sequence continues at coordinate 21,327,638 of JAUMJJ010000029.1, forward strand.
CCTTTTCTGCTTGTCATCTAAGAAGTATCTTATTTATAGAATTAGTTTAAGTTGAAGGTTGTGTTCTAACATTTGGTGAAATACTTCCCTATATGGTTCACTCTTCCAAAAGTAGATCATCAAACTAGCTTTGAAACTGTTGGTGCACTTTCTTTGTGAAGGCTTGCGTATACATAAAGGGAATTACTTGTCCTGGTAGTAGATGGTAATACAGTTTCTTGTTTTGCAGGTCTACAGACAGTCAATGTGGATGAAAATTAAACTGGTTTTCATTACAATAAACGGGTAAAAAGAAAGTTTGCTCGCAAGTAGTTTTGTTTTTTTTTTGTCGAGTCTCTTTCAGCTCTCATCCATGAAATGCTGAGTTGAATAGGTGACAGGCTGTTAAAGATTTTTGCTTTCTTTGGGCTTGAACATAATGGTGTAATTTTCCTAATTAAAGATAGCGTAGACTTTTTAGATGTGAATGAAAAAGGGGGAGAAATGAATGTTCCTATATGGTTGGCAGAGTCTTAGTGTATTGTTTCTATGGGAAAAGAGACATTATCACAGGTATTCTGAGTTAACAGAATCATAGAGTTAAGGCCAAGTTTGTTTTAAAAAACAAAACCCAAAAATTCAACTCCGAACCCCCAACTGTTAGATCAGTTGTGCATATATGTAATATCTTGTGCATAAAGTAAACTCCTTGTATTTGGTCCCATGCTGGTTCCTAGGCAGAATCAGTATCAGTAGGCCTCTCCTGAGCAGGTCTTGAGCACTACAGTGCAACTTGTGAATTAATTGTGAGCACACTAGCTCAGGGAATTTGTTTAATGAAGTAGGGACTAAAGGCAGTTATATTCCATAAATCAATAAATACTGTCAATGCAAGTGTAGTACAAAAAGGGTTTATTGAAAAGTGCATGTTTTCACAGACCAACATCAGAAATACAGTCCATGTACACTTAACATTTCAGCAAGACATACAAATTGGAATACAATCAAATATATTAAAATTGTTTCAATTACCAGCATTGAAACAGTTTTCAGTATTAGTGCAAAAAAGGCAACCCAAACAAACTGCAAACAGTAGCTGAGAAGTGTTTCCCCTGTTCAAAAAAAAAAAAAAAAATAGGACAACTGGAGCCAGCCTCTGCTCTCCCAGCGCGGAAGAGGACTTCAGTGTCTTCACACTGTAGACAGATGTTTCCTTTTACATTCAAAACAAGAACATAATTAATAAATCAATGGCACAGGACAAACCTACACACCCTTCAGCTTTAAAAGGTCTTAAACTGAAAACCACAGATTTTTTTTTTATCAAAAGTCCACTGCTAACTCAAAGCCTTTTACAGATGTGCTTTGGCATAATTTCAGTGCATTTAATTTTTAACAGGTTTGCTACTATGTGTTTAGTTTTGTAGGTTCACCTCGTGACTGGCAGCTCATTCCATTTGTTTTGAGACTATATTGATTTAGTTTTGCATTCTCAAGTTTTGGCTTCAGTTCTAAGGGTTTTTCAAAGAAGTTAACTAACGACTGTTCAGTCAAGAGGGATGCTAAAATATGTTCAAAGGAGACAGTCCAGTCCCCTTCAGTCACGGGTGAAGGCTGAGAGTCTTTGTGAGGGGTCTTCACGGTGTCGGCAAAAACAGCATCCTGGTCTGAAGCAGAGGCCTCAGGCTGTAAGTCCTCAGTGAACTCATCCGATCCGCTCCCCAGGCTGATGCTTCTCTGTCCTACTTCTCCAATCTGAAGTAATAGGGTGGTCACAGTGGCAATGGCTTGATACAAATCATTCTCCTCTGGATCTTCATGAAACATGCTGTACAAGGTTTTGCAGAACTGAATGAACTCCCTCTGTAAAGGATAAAAACACAAAATTAAACTACTCAACAGCCTTGCTATCGGTAAATTTAGGAATCATTTGTTGTCACAGAATGAGAATGCTTTGGGCTAGAAGGGGCCTTAAAGATCATCCAGTTCTAACCCCTCTGCCATGGGCAGGGACACCTTCCACTATATTAGGTTGCTCAGAGCTTGCCTGCTTTTAAAAAATGCTAGCAAAAGGATTTCAACTCCCACTGATGCTGCCGTGGAAACTTTGGTGCTACAAATCAAAAAGGGAACAGAGCAGAAAAGTGTTTTGCTACCTTGATGAAGAAGATGAGGACCTCCCAGCTGACCAAAGGGCAAGTGAGAAAGAAGGCGAGGGAGACAAACTGTTACTGGTGGGAAACGTGTCTGTATACACAGAATGATTTACAACCAAAATAGACATCCACAGGTCTGCAAGCAACTTCCTTTGCTGTCTCACTCCAATCTTTCCCCATTGTTTTTTCTACTAATAAAATTCAGACTCTTCCCTGCCCGGCCCCTTTATCTCCTTGCTTACCCATCACAGATGATTGTCAGATTAGAGAGGATGATTCCATATCCTTTCATGAAATTTGTTAGCCCTCAGGTTTCATAGTCATGGGATAGCTAAGTCAGGATGGAAGGGACTGCAGAAAGTTCAGTCAAATTAGGCCTTTATGACAGATTATGTGTCCCTGCTGAGTTAAAATTTGATTCAGCAACACCAGCACAGAAGGGATTCTGGGTGTAGTCCCATCTTTCTTTACATTTGTTTTGCTAATATAGTACCCTTTTCGCTTCAGTAGATTTCCTTAACACTAACAACATACAGAAGGTTCTGCTGGCATTAGGGATGGAGCCTTTAGCAGTCTTACTTCATGCAGTTCTTGTCAGTGTTTGGCTGAAACAGGGCAAGTCCCAGTTGGTGATGGACTAAGAAAGAAGTTACCGTTTGGTGGGAAGGAGGTCAGGGAAGACAGAGCAGCAATACACATTCTTAGGAATTCTTTGGGCTCAGGAAGAACGCTTTCTCCAGCCTGCATGAGCCTGTCTTCCAGCTTGTTATGCTGCAGGTGAGGGTGAGTCTGAAATTCTATCTACGGGCCACCCTGAGGAGAGGGAGCTGCTAGAAAGAAGTTTAAACACCTGCTCCCTGGATCAGAGGAGCCCAATCCATGATACTGAATTTAAGCTCAGGGTAAAGTTACGTTGTTTCAGAAAGAGGTAAACTTGTATTTGGTCATTTAATTTTTGGGTACTCTCCACTTTAAAAACAGCCTACAGCCTCTAACCATAGAATCGCTTGGTTGGAAAAGACCTTTGAGATTTGAGTCCAGCTATACTTATCCACTATTAAACTATAGCCCTGAACACCTCATCTACCCACCTCTGAAGTACTTCCAGGGATAGTGACTCAACCACCTCCCAGGGCAGCTGTGCCAGTGCCTGACAACCCTTTCGGTGAAGAAATTTTTCCTAATACCCAATCTAAACTTCTCGTGGTGCAACTTGAGTCCATTTCCTTTTGTCTTATTGCTTGTTAACTTGGCAGAATAGACCAAAACCCACCTCATACAACCTTTCAGATAGTTGTAGACAATAATACAGTCTCAGTGTACATACCTGGCTCATTTTTGGCAATTCTTTTTCAATTTTAGTATCCTTTTCTTTGGCTAGATCCTTCAACATCTGCTTCAACTGCTTTTGGTAATCGACTGCATCACCTTTTTTGAGCAGACACAAAAAGAAGTATTAGTTTTCAAGCCACTGAAGTAAACTGACATTTCAAAATAAAGCCCAGAGAGCTGAAATAATAAAGAAGGGTTAACAAATTAGAAAGTTGATTATTTTATATGCACATGCATTAGAGAACTATTTTGGACATACCATTTGATTTTCCAATGACCAGTGGTCTTGAAGTTGACAGCAAAGGATTCTTTAATGGTGACTGGCTGTCTCGTTCATCTTCTGTGAGAGCTACCCCAAAAAAGGTGACAAATACAATGATAAATCCTTTTGAATGCTGCATAATGGTTATTTGTGCTTTTAAAATTGACATAAGAAAGCAAAATAATTGCACAAAGATGTTAAACTGTACTTCATTAAATCATACTGTAAAATTATGTTAATGTAAGTAAGACTGGTGCTGCAATGAGAGAGCTGGAGGTTTGCCAAGAATGGCACATTTAATTAAAAACTTTGCACAGAAAAGCTACCACAGAATTTTGTCACCTGATCAAAAGTGGATCAAAATGTTGATAAGGAGATTTCTACTGTACACGGAGTAGAAGCCATCCAAAAATGTTACTTCATATTTTGCTTAGAAGCAACCATATAATTGGCTGCAAAAGATCTCTGAATGCAGCAGACGTGGGTCTTGACACTTGTATATTGATAAATATCACACAAAAAGGTTCTGACTGGAGTAATTTTCAAAATGCGGTGAGCAGAATTACAAATGCAAATCCCATACGCTCCCAAATGAAGGAAGCAAGATAGGGTTCTTCATTTAGCAGTCTTTTCCCAAAAACTTTAAGCAATTCTGTTTCAGTTTTCTTACCAGGTGGAATATGCAGCTTATATAGTAACTTTATCTTTTCATTCATTTCTCCATTATACATAACATCTGCAAGGGAAAAAAAAAGGAACAAGGAAGAAGTGGACCAGAGCATTTACTTCCGCAATTTAAAATAAATCAGGCATCTCTCTGTGCACAAAAGATAATTGTTTGCATGGACAATATATGAAAACATATGCCCAGTCTATTACATTGAAATATTTTTAAGTTGTGCCTGTCAATGAGGAACAGCAGGTGAGAGCCATCTGGCTTGGTCTTTGTTCTTGTAAAACAGCCTGAGAGTCCCTAACCCCATGCAGCTTCAGCACTGTGTAACAATATCTAGGAGGATGGCAGGGAATGTAGCAAAGGCTGTTTGCTGCCACAGATTAACAGCAATTTGAGAGGGGAAATCTGGAAAACTCTCTTTAGGGACATCATATTCTTAATATTCCTCCCCTTCGGCCCTTGCTTCTGTTTCATAGAGTAAGCTCAAAGGAAAGAACTCTTTCACACATAATATTTTCATAATTTCAATGACCTGTAGAAATGAGAGTCTAAACTTCAAATGCACTGAAATATTGTAAAGAACTCTTTTTTTTTTTCTGAATTTTAAAGTTGTATCCCTGTAAGAATCAAAATTAAGTAACAATATAACACAGGGTACCTCAATTCACATCAAAAAATTCTAAAAAGCCTAAGTGGCAAGAGTATGATTCACTGATTTTAACTGAAGCTTTGAATGTTGATTCAGGTTTTTTTTCTTTCTTCAGCCAGATTTTGGGATGGGCAGCCTCATCTCATTAGAACAGCTGGTGCCCTTAGGACCAACCCTAACACAGCTCTTTGTCCCTGCTGGCCAGATTTTTTTCGGTTCTGCTTACTGTTGACGTATAAGGCAAGCAGCAATCAGTTGTGTAAGAAAGATTAAATCTTCAAGAAGCAGTTACAAAGAGGTATACTCAGATTTCAAACATATAGTAAGAGCAACAATCCAGTAGAGAGGATATCCTAGCATTCCATGCGTACCCAAGTAAAATTTTAATTCATAAAAGGTTTTCAACAAAATTACTGTTGTCTGAGAAATATTTTAATCCAATATTCAATCATGTCCTTAATGGTCCATTAAACCATTTATTTTACATATATTCAACGTCAGGTGATCAGAACACAAAAAAAATAGTGAAGGTCACTGTTTAGGTTAATTACAAGCACATGAAAACCATCTGCCCACATCCTCCCCATGCCAGTTGTCTGGCATTTTAACATCCTTGTCTCACCCATGTGCCTTCCACCCTGCTCTGCCCCATTTTCCACCCCATAGGGAAGCTGATACCTAAGCAGCAGGCGAGCCCCTTGAATTCAATCAGCTGGTCCATGTTCTCATCCAAGAGCCGGAAGGTTCTTTGGGCGAGGACATCCGTGAGGTCCCCGCAGGTCCAGGGTGAGACCAGCCTGTACAGGTTAGCAAACTGCTGGGCATCGATGCGGTACTGCTCGGCGTACGGCCTGCTGGGGTCGTGTCGCTCAATGACTGGGCTCGTCATTTCCCAGTAACACCTTATTAAATGTTCCCTCTAGAAGAAAGCAGAGGCAGGAGAGGGGGGATTGCAGTGTGCAGTATCAAAGAGAGAGGACAACCAGTAGAAAAAAAAGGCATTCACAGCAAAGTATGCTGGAAATGCTCAAAATTCTCTTTGTGTTGGGTGTTACAACAATACCAAGACCACCCTTGTGAGAAAAAGCCAAGTATGAATCTTTAATTAGAGTAGCCAAGCACTCTCATTATTTCCAATGGATAATGCATAAATTTGAAGGGAGACTGAGAAGATTCTTGGAAGAAATTCACTGCAGGCGACTGAAACTCTTATTAGCCACATCTGGCCCAGGATGCCTCTAATCAGCCAAAGATACAGAGTCAGAGAAAATCCAGGCTAAGCGTTATACAGGCTTGATCTGCTCTTTTATTCTTTCTCAGTCAGACCTCTCCATTTGGATACTGTACCTAACAGTCTTCCTTTAGAGACAGGCTGATACAAAACAATAGTCCTAACAAGACGAGCTGTCCTAGGGCAGAAAGGGAGACAACAAAGGAAGTCACCAAGAAACAAAATGAGGAAAGGAGAGGAGTACAAGCCAGTCAAGGCTCAAAAACAGTGCAGCAGGGAGCAGGACGGAAGCACTGAAGAGCAAGACCCAGCAGCAGCATCTTACTGCCACTAATGGAGGGAGGATTCAAGTGTTCTTAGCCACAAAGCTACGTAAAACCAAGAATATACCACAGTCATATTCTCAGTACGTAGTATTTATGGCTTTGAACAATACAAAAAAATAAATGGTCCATTAAGGGTGATAATTACATGCTTGGATGTCTAAATCAAGTAGAGTTGTATAAGCTTAGATGTCCGTGCCTCCAAATAACATTTATATCAGTTCTTTCAAACATCAGCCTGACAGAAAGGAACTGAAGTAGAAAGAGCTTTTAGTTCTGAAGAAAAAAAATTACCATTATTAAAAAATTCAGAACAAATAAGCTGAAAGAGGCTACATCTAGATTAGACATTAGGAAGAGATTTTTTATGGTGAGGGCGGTAATGCACTGGAATAGGTTGCCCAGAGAAGTCGTCAATGCCCCATCCACAAAGGTGGTCGAGGCCAGGTTGGATGGGGCTTTGAGCAAGCGGATCCACTGGAAGGTGTCCCTGCCCATGGCAGGGGAGTTGGAAATGGATGATCTTTAAGGTCCCTTCCAACCCAAACCATTCTACGATTCTATGTTTCCATGATTCTGTGAAATAGCAAGGACACAAGTTTGTGGGTTTTTTTTCCCCCATGAAAAACAGAGTCTGCCTTTAAAGAGTTAAGAGAACAGGATTTAAAAGTACTGCTGAGTACCCAGTGAGCAGAGCTATGTATCAGTTAATTTATTCTGCATGTGAGAGTTACCAGAACATGGATCATTACCAAGAAGCAAGTCGGAAAGGAAACTCTGAAGCAATTCTCCTTTGAAGCATAAGTACATTACTATTCCTCTCTAACAACCGGGCAACCACAGAAAGGACAAAATGACAAGAATCCCATCCGAATAGTACTGCTCAGGCAGAGGATGCAAGGTCCAGGGCGACTCTGCCAAGCGACAGCTGGAAGGTACGCCCAGAAGCCTCATTTTCAAGGAAGACCAACCTTGAACAAGTCATACAATTCCTCTAAATCTTCAGGAAGAATCGAAACATCTGGGATGACAACTCGGAGCTTTTAAAAAGAAAGAAAATCATGTTAGTGACAATCTTTTCTCCTGTCATCACAAGCAGGCCCATGAGCCCTGCAGGGACTGTATTTAGCTGGTACAGCTGAAAACTGCAATATTGAAAAAGCTTTGCAATTTTCCCCTCTGCTTTTAGGGTCACGGGTTGGACAGATCCATGAAAAGCGAAATCCCTCAAGGACTATTAGAAACAAAGACGGGAAGTCCCTAAGCTACACGTCACAGGAGGCAAGGGAAGCATCGCATTGCACTCGCTCTCTTCTTATGCTCTTACCTGGGCATCTGCCTAGGGCCATGGTTGGAGAAGGTACTGGGCTGGATGGTCCTACAGTTGTTCTTAATTTTACAACCACACTAGAAAATTATGCATGTGGCCTCAAAAGAAAAAACAAACCCATCAGCATGCCAGGAAAGAGCTTTTTTTCCAGAGTTAGCAATGATAATTCCTCTTTTCAAGATCTGGTGGTGCATTTTAAAACACAAAAGCCGGCTGCCTGACAGTGCTGAGGGAGAGGGAAGATGTGAAACTACCTCAGTCAAAACAATATTCTACTCAGGTCGAAGCAGCACCCTACTCACCACATTTTGCTTGGTTGTGTCTTCGTGGCTCTGCAGGACACGGATTCGATGTTTGTAGCGCATGTGCTCTATTTGTGCCACAGAATGGTCTCCAAATTTCTACAAGGGAGGAATGGAATTTTATTATTTTTATAATATTTTATGATATTTGTATTTCCTATTTATTGGAAATACAACTTTTAAAAGAGTGGCAAGTCCTTGAAGAAAAAGCATGCCCAGTCTTTAACTGATCAGTCAGTGGAGGTATTTATATTACACTCAGCATTGTGCAATTGAGCACTCAGTCAATGAATCTGTAAAGATGTGTATTAACTTTCAAAACATCCATGCTGAATTTAACCTTTTCTTTTTTAAAAATCTGACTTAACTGACCAGTAGAGACAGAGCTGTATTTTACCTCATAGGAGTCATGAATCAGGTTAGCTATTTCAGTCACTGGAGAGGCTTCCTGGTCATCGCTGAAGAACGCATGATGATTACCAATAGCTGGCAGAGGGCTTTCCTCATTTTTGACATGCTCCAAAAACCTGAAGGGAGGAAATAAGCAACTCAGATTACTCTGCACTGTGCTCTTCTCAATAGAAATAAACGAACAAGTCTTAGGGTTCAGACTTAGAAATAAATTAGGTTTTAGGCTGCCAGGCTTTTAAAAAAATGCCTTCATGATGACTCATCTGAGCAACAGCAAGCCAGCCGAATGACTAAATGCTGCCCAAGGAAGAAAACCTCTGTCTCCTTGATGTCTGGAGCAGGAAGCCCGTCACTCCAGAGAAGGCACGAAGAGCAGCGGTAAATACTGAACATTGACGCAGTCAATGCATGCCTTGGCGCTGCCAGGAAGTTTCACAGGACATCTACTCGTCTGATGAACAAAGCCCATTGTTTAAGGCAGGCACTGTGAAAGCAGCAGCAGCAGCAGAAAGGTAACACAAGAGGGTCCCACCAGGGCCTCCAGAGCCCTGCAATATCACAAAGGCATGCCTTTGTTAAACAGCAAAACGGTCTGCGATGGAAGGGGCACTCCTGCGTGACCGTACCTGCTCAGGATCATCAGGGCCTGCCCATCATCCTTGCTGTTGCACAGATCCACGGCATTGGCTTCCAGAATGGCCAAGCCCATCTGGAAAATGGCTTTGATCCCATCATAGAAGAAGCAGTCCACAACATTCACAGCACTTTCCAGGGGCATGATGCTAAGGAAAAGGGTAAGAAACCAGGAGAGAGAGATGGAAGCTAAGGCTGTCAGATCCTTCATATGTTCAGCCAGCTCTGGAAGCTGCTCTTTTATAAGCTCCTCAAACACCGACTGGTCTACCTGAGCACCTGTAAGTAATAAAGAGACAGTATTAGCTAGGACAAACACAGGGAAAAATATTCTTCAAAGCTAATGATCACTCTCAAATATCAACTGCAAGACTTTCTAAAAATTTTAACTGACATAAGATGGACACATCTACAATGATAAATGCCATTATCCTCCTGCTGTGATCTCAGCCCCAGCACTCATGTCCATAATGCTTACTGTACAACTTTTTGCAAAGACTGTGCTGATTCTCCTAAGAGCGTTTAGGGTGCAATGAAATAGTAATAGCAGCAGCTGTTGTTTTCAGCTAAAAGAGCACATAATAATTAGGTGCTAGCAAAAGCAATCCTAAAGCATTTTACTGCTTGCCTTGGAATCTGTGCAATGAAAATAAAGATAATACCCATTCCCCTCCAGTGTATGCAGCACTCAAGCAAGCGAGCAGTGGAGCTTTCACTCTAGGTAAGGAAATTCAGATATGGCTACAGACACTAAGCAGCAAGAAAAATATTTACACATAAATATATGCACATATATAAACATATACATGAACATAAATACATCTGCATATATAAATATATACTTATAAATAAATACTTACATGCACATATATATTTATATAAAGAACAAAATATTTCTGCAATGCCCAGATACAAGCTTTCCTAACTGTCCCAACTAGTCTTCTCAAAAGCAGCAGACTTTGACCCTGTTCCTACTGTTTTAGCTACTAGCTCCGTCCTCCTTTGTCAGCAGCTATTGTAAAATCAATATAGTTTCATGTTGTTGAAGTCACCTGTGTCTACAAAACAGAATCTCTCACATCAGGAGCTTTAACCAAACATGCTAGAAGTTAAAAATGTTTCTGTATATAAAATACAGTTAGCTTTTCAATTATTTTGTCTTTCCTTTCAACTTATTTTATTTCTTTCTCATAGTCCGTATTCTGCTCATAACAGGAGACAACTTTAATTGCTATGAAATTCCTGGAGCATGTATCCCCTTAGCACTCCAAACTTCTGTTGTCCAAAAGAAGAATATAACATGGACAATTTGTGGCAGAGAGCCAGCATCTTTTGGCTTTGTGTCCAAATCATAAAAAAACAGATATGACATTTCACTGTCTTAAGAACCTTTCACATCAAGCCACAAAAAGCTTCTGCTGGTCGCTGAATAAACATTACAGCAGCACAAATCAAAAATAAGTGCCCAGGGACATGCAAAGAGCTTTTGAGAAACACATCAAGCATGGTGCTTTGCTTTGAAGAGACAGCCTTCTCACGTCAGATGGTCATAAATAAGAAGGGTAAAGAAAACGGAGAAGAAAACAGACTAAGGTTACTTAACAGAGGGTGCTGTTTTGTTTGTTTGTTTGGGGCTTTTTTTACAAGCTTAATATAAAACAAATAATAGCAATAGTTGACACAGACAAAAAAAAAACAGAGCTGGTTTTGGGGATATTTGAAGGAAGACAGCAACAGATAGGCAGACATATAAAAATATCATTCCAGGTTCAGAGGCAGTACAAGACAGACTGGCAAAAGTAGAGGTTTAAAAGGAATGTGATGCTGCCCAGATCTTTTGCAGAAGATCATATTATAATTGTGTTGACACTCAAGACAGAAGTCAAGCACGTGTATTCAAAGTGAATTTAAGCCCACCTTTTCATTAGGATCCCAGAAACCATGATATCTGAACAACTGAACCACTAATGTATTACTGCATAAAACTATAATGAGGTAGGAAAATACTAGGATATCCATTTAAAACATAAACTAAATGCCATCTCCAAGTCTGAAAAGGCAAATCAGAGAAATTAAGTGAGGTTTTCACTGTTTCAAGAGTTATAATTACAAGATGATTACAGTCTTTACAGATACTGTGGGGTAAAATGGCCTGTTGGCATATGGAGAGGATGGAAAAGTCATGGCAACATGAGAATATGATATGCATGACCCTTGTCACCACTCTTGACCCAAGTACAACTTGTTTATATCTTGTAGCTATCTGCTTGTAATTTCTGCTGCGCGTTGCCGAAGGGAGGAGCACAGAAGAAACTCCTGAAGGAGGAGTTAACAGGTACTAGCCCTGCCTGCAGGCTTTTCCCATTTGCAAGCAGCGAAATGATTTTTTGTGAAATGAGAGTGGTCATGGCTGGCAAGGCTGAAGAAAGAAGATGGTCACGCAAAATAAACAAAAAGTTTAAGTAGGACTGAATTGCCTAAGTTTTGAAAGCAAAACTTATAAATAAATAAAAGACTTGGAATGTTATAAAGCAAAGGCCCAAGAGAAGATGGAGCTAAGGCGGCCTGTTCCAACCAAGGTCATTATTTCAGTAGCTGTTTTGACTTTAGTGATTACTGACTGACTCTGAAGAGGAAAAGCACAGTGATGGGTATCAAGGTCAGAGATCACCAAAGTTAGAGGGAGATCAAAATTTGGACAACAGCATTGGCAGTGCAGACAAAGAGGAAAAGTTAGGTCTTGGAAGTGTTATGCAGGAAGAAACAATACAAAGTTTAGACAAGAGCTGGTTGTAAATCAAAAAAAGAAGGTCAACTGGAATGTGAAGCCAAGAACACCGACTGGAGCAACAGAAACCAGAGGAGGGGCAGGGTGGAGAGTATCAGTAGCACATACTAACATCTAGGGTAAACCAAAGCTGGAGAAGTAACTGCTCAGTGAAACAATCATACTGCAAGACTACATTGCTGCCGTTCAACTAGGGAGAGCAGAGGAACTTGTGAGCTGAAGCCCCTGGCTCTTTGCACTGTGGTGAGCCATGGCAGTACCTCTTCTAGAGTCACAGTACTCTTTCCTTTGGGTACAGAGGACAGAAAAACAGAGACAGGACAACCAAGACTATCAGCACTCAAACAGTGTAGGCTGTGGCCAGGGCGAGTGACAGGCAAGATAGAAAACCCAAATTAAGTACAACTCAGTGTTGAAATTGTTACTTGGGGGCAATAACCCAGAAAGCACCAAAGTTATCAGGCTGATGATATCTAGAAATGCACAAGGACAGATAAAGTTGTGTTTCTTTTTTAATCACACAAGGAGACAGACAAACATGGAAGTAAGTCATCAAGATAGCAGTTTAAAGTCATGTTTGGAGACAAGAACCAAAATTCTGACAAGTGGGAGAGCCCAATCCAACTGAAAATACCAATGACATTCAAAGCACCCCAAAACATCCTAAGCATTCAGCTAAATTTGGAATAGCTCTGCTTTAAGTTACCTGCCAGTTCAGTGACAAGACAATAACTGCAGTGGCACAGTGTCAGGAGGCATCGCAATCCCATCCTCCAAGCAAAAGATTGAAAATCTTCTCAGATATCTTCGCCTGCTCCCCATCACACACCATTTTCTAGCTCCCAGAATCACTACCACCAGGGATTTCCTCCTATCCACATCCCCCTCAGAATTGACTTTGATCCCTCCCAGGAGAGGTTTAGGTTAGATATTAGGAAGAGGTTCTTCACCCAGAGGGTGGAGCACTGGAACAGCTCCCCAGAGAAGCAGTCACAGCTCCAAATCTGACAATATTCAAGAAGCATTTGGAAAATGCCCTCAGTTGCATGGTGTGAATGTTGGAATTGTCCTATGCTGGGATAGAGCTGGACTCAATGATCCTTGTGGGTTCCTTCCAGCTCAGGTCATTCTATGATTCTGCATTTGCTACGGCGATAGTGGAGTTACAGTGCAGTGCAGACACTGTAACTGAAGAGTAAAGGTTAGCATTAAAGAGAGAAAAGCTACCAAATGTTTCCATAAGAGAAGCAAGGCAAGTGACTGCAAAGGACAAATCTTTTTCTTGCACACATACCTGCAGTTACCACTGCTTTGCCCCTCTCTTTCTGTGTGCCTGGCAGACGCACAACAGTCTTGAATAGTTCCATTGCAAAGAACTGGAGACACAGCACATGCAGTACAAGGAACGCACTGCAGAGGGACTGGGCTCATTGCCTGATGCTGCATCTGACATTCAGAAGGTTTTGTATCAGCCCTCATTACCAAGGACTAGTTGAGATGCAAGCCTGTACTACCCAGCAGCCAGGCAATGCAGGCAGGTCAGATCAGAAACAGCTACCCTAGCAGATCCTTCCTAGGTCCTTAAACAGCTTGAGTCTCTCAAACCAAAGACTCCAACAAAGACATGCAAACTCCTTTTCACCTAACAGGCAAAAGAGCCACCACCTTCTGACCAACAGCAAGAAAAAGAAACTGTGAAGTTGAGCATATATTTATAATTCTTGCATTTCCAACCCTTTGAACCAAAACCAACCCTACCTGGAACATGAGCAGCCATGGCTGCTGTCCCCTCACACCACACAAGTTGACAGAAACCCTCACTTGTGGGTTCTGGACCTCAGAAAACCTGCGAGTACCTTTCTCACCCCAGTGGCATTTGGCTGCGCCTTCCCCAAGAAGACATGAGCTCACCTATCACTCGGTGGTTGAAGTAATCTGGCAGCATTCGCTCACATACAGCAACCAGCAGCCAAAAGGCTTCTTCCTCTTTGGCATACAACAGCAACACGGAGGTCAAAATATTCATAGACTGACAAAGGCAAAGAACAAATTGGGATTTATTAGTGACATAAAATCCTACTGACAAAAGCTAAACATAGCTATTTTTAAAGAAAGAAAAGCAGCCTAACATGTTGTAAACAAATAATAAAAATAAAGCAAGAGAAAGGCAACAGATAGTGAATCTGTAATTGCAACCCAAAGGCATGACAAGTTTTCAAGCTTAAGCATACTGCTTTTCATAAGAGCAACAGGAAACAATGGAGCAAAGCACAGTAATGCATTTGCCCAGATACAAAGTAGGTAACTGATAGTGCAATATGTTTTGGGTCTGCTTTCCCCACCTTCCTGAATCTGGACCACTCTAATGTTAATCAGAATTCAGGGAGTTGCACAGAAGGTAAAGATATTTGCCTACAGGAAAGCTGGGAAGGGGCTTTTTTTCAGGGAATGCAGTGATAGGATGAGGGGTAAAGGTGTTAAGCCGAAAGAGGGGAGATTATTCGATATTAGGAAGAAATTTTTTCCTATTAGGGTAGTGAGGCACTGGAACAGGTTGCCCAGAGAAGTCATGGAAGTCTCATCCCTGCAGGTGTTTGGACCTGGGAGTGCTGGCTGACAGGAAGCTCAACATGAGCCAGCAGTGTGCCCAGGTGGCCAAGAAGGCCAATGGCATTCTGGCCTGCATCAGGAATAGCGTAGTGAGCAGGACCAGAGAAGTTATTGTCCCCCTGTACTCGGCACTGGTCAGGCCTCATCTTGAATATTGTGTCCAGTTCTGGGCCCCCCGGTTTGGGAAAGATGTTAGGATACTGGAATGTGTTCAGAGGAGGGCAACGAAGATGGTGAAGGGGCTGGAGCACAAGCCCTATGAGGAGCGACTGAGGGAGTTGGGGCTGTTTAGCCTGGAGAAGAGGAGGCTCAGGGGAGACCTCATTGCTCTCTACAACTACCTAAAAGGAGGCTGTAGTCGGGCAGGGGTTGGTCTCTTCTCTTGGGTGACCAGTGACAGAACCAGAGGGCATGGACTCAAGCTTCGTCAGGGAAAGTTTAGGCTTGATGTGAGGAAAAAGTTCTTCACTGAAAGGGTGATTGGCCATTGGAATGGGCTGCCCAGGGAGGTAGTGGAGTCGCTGACCCTGGAGATGTTTAAGGGGAGACTGGATGAGGCACTGAGTGCCACGGTTTAGATGATGGTTGGTGTTAGTGTTGGTGTTGGTGTTAGTGCTGGGTTATAGGTTGGACTTGATGATCTCAGAGGTCCTTTCCAACCTTGTGATACCGTGATACTGTGATACTGTTCAAGGCTAGGCTAGATGAGACTTTGAGCAACCTGATCTAGTGGAAGGTTGGAACTAGATTATCTTTGGACTGTCTCCCAGGTATTGGATAAGAAGCACACTTTTGAACAAAAAGAAGCATCAGAAAGATTTTTGTTTCCTTTTTTTAACTCTAAATGCAGTTTGCAAAATGCTGAGGGAAAACCTGTTAAGCCAGAGTAGCAGCCTTACTTGTTTTCCAGAGTAAATGATATTTAATATCTAAAATCATGTAGTTTTCATAACTAAAAAGACGTTATTTATCAAAACCACAATTAAAAATACTCTTAAGAGAACAATAAAATTGAGAGAGAAGAAGGAGGGGGAAAAAAACTGTGGGTTACCCCGCTGTTTTTTTTTTTTACCTGGCAATATCCTATTTTGGGGTTCCTGTGCGCGTAGGCCGTCAGCACCCTTCTGAGGGCAGCTATCCCTGTCTCGCTCTGGAAAGCGGGGTGTTCGGGCAGCGAGCGGTGGAGGTCACGCTCGATCTCCTCTGTCGCTATGCAGCACTTGCCCATGGACGCCTCCACCAAACGGACGTAGTAACCGGGATGCGAGGCGAGATCCGTCGCAGCGTCTGAAGGCAGCGGGAAGAGAGGAAGAGGAAGGTGCAGGTGGATTAGGACGACGCTAAACTTACTGTTATGGGTATTAGTGCTCGAAAGGATGTAAATAAGGTGGGGTTTTTTCCCTAAGGTCTGTGAATTTAGGGAAATCTCCAGAATGAAAAGAAATAAAGTCCTAGCAGAGTTAAGTGTCTTGAAAACAAAAGAAATATTAGCAAAGCTTATATGATGCAACGTCATTCAAAACACATTAATATTGACATTGAGCAGAAAATTCCCCAGGAGAAAGTACTATTGCAGGAAATGTAGTCAGCGCTGTTCACACCCTCCATGGAGGAAAAACTCCAGAAATGTTTGAACATGTCATACATTGGATTAAGGACTAAACCTGAGCTCATATTGGAGGCACATTCTGGCTTTGCTGGATCTGTGGATGAAACCCATTGTTTTTCCCATCTCCAGTTTCTACTACCCCACCAACAATCAAGAAAAGAAGCAGGCGCATGACTGCTGACTTTAAGAAGTCATTATTTTGCAGTAATTTGATTTGTCTAGGGTTAAATCAATACTTATGCTACAATCTAATTGCTGCTTGAAGCAAAACATTATTTTATGAGAACATGACATTAATTTTAAATTACACAGATGATGCAGGTGTTACTTCAACTCTTCTGCACATTATGTTGTATCATCCAGAGATAAAATTTTTACAGACCTACCTAAGTACTTACTAGTTCAGCAGCTGATCATCCCCCTTCTGCAAATTCTATCAAAACCTCCATGTAAACAATATTTAATTGTCCTTGGAAAATCTCTGGCCTAAATGTTTTGCCATGGTCAGATGATGTCAACAGCCAACATTTCTAAGAGTGCCCACCTGAGAAGAGCAGCCAGAGTTTGCCTCTTAAGGATTCAGGGATTCCCATTGCAACAAGTTTTCTGATCTTCTCTGTGCGAAACATGCACACGGTTCTGCCGTATTCTACAAAATGGTCATCCCACAGACTCTCCTTGATTTGCTCCCTAGACTGGGAACAAGAAGGTATCTTTTAAAAGAACAAATGTGTGCATGTGACAACTGGTAAACAGAAACATTTTATATATCAGAAATTCTGAAAGGTACTTCCATTATCAATGGATATGGGAAGTCTCTAAGCACTACAGCTTTCCCTGTTTTGAATACACAGTTCACCAAACAGGGGAGAGCAGAACTACTCAGACAGGGGGAAGAATTATGTACATCCAACAGAAAGAAATGGGGGAAGGGAAAAGAAAAGACACCAAGCAAACAGAAAAGCCTTTATTCCATATTTAACTTCCCCAGCCAATACAGTGTTCATTTAACTAAAAATGAGTATGTGTCACAACGTTATCCCAGCTTTTTAAAAAAGAAAAAAAAACCCACAAAACTCCTCCAACTTCCCCCAAATGTTGCCTACCTTTCCAAACTCAAGGCCCGCCATTCCCGACTGATGGAAGTCCGACCTCAGTGCTTCTGCATTGAGCAAATAACCACTCTCCTTTCCGCATTCACTTCTCTCCTTGACTTGTGAAGCCTCTGTTCCCATATATGCAGGCTCATCTCCCATGAGCACACACGTGGACCCAAAGACAGAAGTGTTCTGCAATGGAGAATCAAAGTGGAAACAACCAAGAAGAGGTTAAGAACTGCATTCTCAACTGTATTCAAGACACAGAGCGGGTTAGCCTTTGCCTTTTGCATCACAGCGTTTCACACCTTTCAGGAGAAAATGCCACACAGCAGACTTTATTCAAATTATCACTCATCAGCATGTCAGAAAAATTGTTGTTGCTTTAAAACAGATGTTATTAGTAAATTCTTAGTCTCCTTGATGACAAACTTCTAAACAATCTTCTACTTAGGTCTAGATTTGAAAATCAGAGTCAGAGAACAATTTAGGTTGGAGAGGATCATCTTTTTCAAACCCCTGCTCAAAGCAGGGCCACTCAAACCAGGTTGCTGGGAGCTATGTTCAGTTTCATTAAGAAGCTTAAGGAATCATAGAATCACAAGGTTGGAAGAAATTTCTGAGATCACCAAGTCCAACCGTGCCTGTCTCCCTACTAAACCACATCCCCTTCCACAGCAGTGGTCCACGATTAGCCTCGAGGAAGACCGGACAATGGACCAATGGATAAACACATTGAATTCATTATCAAAAAAAAAAAAACAAACCCCGAAGTTCAGTACCTGGTTCTTATTTTGCAAGCTGTTACAGCGCACTGGGTTGCTGCAGTTCACATCTTTCAGCCTCTGGAGCAGGTTCTCCACCAAAGTATCCCGGTCCTTCAGTTCAATGAACTGAAAGGCCGTCTTGCTCCTTATGCTAACAATGATGGGATTAGGGAGAAGGCTTGTGTCCTCCATCTTCTCTATACTGATTACCTTTGCCAGAAACATTATAGAAAAGACATTATGCACCACACCCACAAAAACATCTTCAAATATTCTACATGTACCAAAATGTACAAACACAGCACTCATTTACACACTTGCTTTAAACACAGTTATTCATATTGTTTTCCCTTAATCAGACATATCCCATCACCTGAAGTTTATGGCCTTTTTAGAAGCTCAAAGCAGGCATCAAAAAGTATTCCAGCTGCTTTTTTAAATTATTTTTAAATGACTATGAGGCCCATTTCTGGAGAGTGGACCAAGGGGAAAGAAATAAAGGGGAGTGATGATTAAAAGAAGATTTAGAAAAAGATCAATTTGATCAAATTCTGGAGGATGGAGGAGGAAATTTGCTTTCACACTCTTGAGGACAGGAGAAAACAGGGTTTTTTTTCTGATTAAGTATATAACACTGATCTCTTACGGTTTGCTATTTCTGATCAGTGTAAGATAGGTTGCTACAGTCAGGATATTTCTATGTTACTCTGTTATTAGTCAAGAATGAAAGGAAAGCTTTAATTAAAAGATCGTAACAGCCTTGTATCCACAGCAGATCAAGAAGGTGTTTGCTGACAGCTTCCTTCTCCTCTTCTACTCCCACCACCTTCTCACACATCCTCCATTCCATTTAAATAAGTCTCTGATTTCATGGAAATATGGCAACTTGTCACTGCCTCCAGAACATTTCCCTCTGCCCTACAGATTTGCAAAGTATCCACAGATTTTGTAGTTGGTCAATGAAGGGAGAACTTCAACACTTCTAAGTGTTGATCCCAGCCAAGGATGTTTTTATATTGCTAGAAGGATCCAAGTTGAAGTCACCATCAACATCAGGGTGGACGTGTGTGTTTGTGGAGCCGGGAGGGGAGCACTGACCAAGTCTTGGACTGAGCAAACTACGCTTTTGCAGTGCTCTGTCCCGCTACATTACCTGACCACACTTCATTTTGAGGATCATGCTGAGTTACCCATAAATATTTTTAGGAGCCCTAATGAGTCCCAAGAACAAGCTTTGTGACAATTCCATTGGCACAATACACACAGGCATCCTACTCTTTTTCATCAAATGACAGTCTGCAGATAAGTTAAGTGACAATGAATGCTTACAGCAGAAAAAGGCAGACACGAACTCAAAATGAAGTGAACAACTCTACCTCTCTAAGTGGGATGATAACATTGCAGCAGCCATTTTCTTTGCTGGCAAAACAGACGTAACTGTCTGAAGTATACATCCTTCCCGCTGTGTGACAGCGACTAAACGGCGTCCAGAGAGCACAGTCTACAACTTCATGCAGCTTCTCCTTCCTGGGCAATCTGAAGAAGGCCCGAAAGAATTCATTCTGTGCTCTGGCTTCAAGATCCCTTAGGAGAAAGCAGGAAGAGCAAATCACAAGACCCCAAAAGGCAGGACATCCAGTGCAAGGTTCATTTTCTTGTTAGCCTAACCAAGAGCTCACCAATGAAATTACTGTGTAGAACAATCTTCCCTGCCTGTCTGAAAGGATTGATGAAAGACTGACTTTGAAATACAGAAAAGAATCATGACCAACACTTGCTTGTTTAACAATAAGATCAAAAGCAATTACTGTAATGGCTAGGTAAAGAAAAGATACTAATTAAAATCATCTTGTTTGTTGGGAGGGCAATTTTTATTTAACCATGCATCTTCTATGGCTGCTGTACCACTTTCCAGCCTCAAAGAGGTAAAGGTTTCAATGCCCAGCAGATAACTAAATGTTGCATCTGATGAACATACATTGAGCAATGCAGATTAGTTTTATATTTCTTGTTTCCCTTCCCGGTAGCATTACCAACATCACCCCAGGGATCTGCACCTGCGCCCAAAAGTAATGCATTTGCTCAATGAGTACTTCTGGTCAGTAATAGAAGAATTAATGATGGTAGAATTTACATCATCACATCCTTGAATTGCAGAAGTATCGGCCTCCGAGAACCCTCAGAACAGTTGCAAAACACAGAACAGTTTCGGGTCACTTACAGACTCAGTTGGCAATAACAGCACCAGCTACATTCAGCCTGGGCTTCCTTCCAGTCATCCACCCACATTTATGTGGAGAGCAAAAGTTTAAATAAGTGAAACTTCCACTACTGGAATATGGTTATACAGACTTGGCTTTGGGGATATTTTTTTCCACCTCCTTTTTTAATGAAGAAGTCTGAAGTCATTTAGGGATCTATGCAATTACATTATAAACAGGCCACAGCCATTAGCTCATCACCAGCAGCTCCAGAAATGTTAGGGCTTAATGCTATCATTTTCTTTACTACGAGTAATTTTTTCCAAACATGATTCACCTTAGGAAAAAAAAAAAAACACTTGACTTTGCTCCATTGAAAGAATTTAAAGCGTGGGCTAAAGGGAGTGGTACCTTGGTGCTGTAGATCCCCTCTCTGCTCCTTCCTTCACCCCCCTCTTCTGCATACACAGTCCCCCTACGCCAGCCCTGCTGTTTCAAAATAAGTCAAGACAGATGAAGCCTCTCCTTCAATAAGTAAATCAGTCGAGTGGATTTTTATTATTTCGGTTTAACCCATACAGAAAACTAAAGCCACGTGAAACAGGCAGGAAGACAATCGAGAACAAACCGAGACCTGAGAAGGGTGGATCTGTATCTCTGACCAACAGAAAAGACAGAATGCACTCAACCAGTGCTCAGCTGCCATTTCCTTCTCCAGAATTATCTTCCTTAATAAGATTATCCAAGGAAAACAGACAAATCGTCTCCTGTTTTTTCACAAAGAACAAAGAGAAACCCTCTCCGTGAAGGAAGACAAAAAGTTTGCTCCCGAGTTAAAATTCCACAGTAAGAGCAACTCTGATAAGTGCCCGCAGCGATCTCCTATTGTAACGAAGCTGGATCAGGATATGCCTCCTAGTTAACTCACCACTAAAATATTTTCCATTTCTGCACAGCACAGATGAACGCTGCTGATAGCATCTGCAGTAAAGCTGCGCTCTCCTGCTGTTTATTGTGCTGAGAAGGTAAGACCCTCCCCTAGACTCACTCAGCTGTTAAAATTTCTATACCTTTATGGGAAAAGAGGCATTATACAGAAGAGTGGGTCCTCTGTCGAGGCAGAGATTGTCTGTTATTTAACAGCTGACTGTTTTTAATGCTCCAAAATCTGTAGCTTCTGAGTTTTCAGGATTTTGCTGTGTTTCTTGAGCCTGCAGGCTCTATATGTGGGGCCTTTCAGACAAGAAGCCATAGGTTTTTAAGCCAAGGAATGACACTTCCCATATCTGAACCTTAGTAAATTTACCAAGTATTGTGTCCAGATCCCTCACCCCATACTGGGGAAAGGCTGCTAACCCTAACATCCCTGGAACTGCCTGTCTCCCATGACTCACAACACAGGGTCACACAGGGCCACCACAGAGACCACACTGCAGCCAGGGGTGGCCAAAAACAAGTGCTGAAACAGGAGCCAGTTTGCTGGCAGGAGAGATCCCAGAAAAAAAATGGTAGCACGGGGATGAAATGCTGTGTAGCACCTACTGCTGTGGGCTGAAATAAGAGATTTTATTAGAAAGTGGCACACAATGAAAATATTTTCTGTTGAGAGGCAAATTCTAGGGCTTAAAGCAATTGCTTCCCTTCATAGGTACAGCCAAACAAAACTAGACCTGATTAAAAAAAAACAACTCTGTAACTCCAAAACCCACACAAATGAAATTAGCTCCTAAAACAAGACAGGCACTTGTTTAAACATGATACAGCAAAGATGCAGCAACTGGCCCACATCACCCAGGACCCACAGCTTCCATTTTGAATTTCACAACACCTCCAACACCACAGAGAAAGGCAAACTTTCTACCTGAGGCCCAATCTGTTTGAAATTTTCTCTTCTACCTTAACAATTTCCATGGTGGTTTGGTTTTTAAGCAAATGCAGAATACTGAGCTGTACTTAAGAAAAAGAAGGAATGCTATCGTTATCTGAAAATAACATTTATTCAGCATTTACACATGCATCAGAAGAACAAACAATGAGTCGATGCAATTGTCTTGTTCCCTACTTTTCAGAAAACTCAGCGATTCTTTCCGAGAGCAGTTCCCAACTTGCATGTTACAGCATCCTGGACTGCCTCCAACTCCAGCACTTCAAAGTGAACGGCAAGTCTGAACTGTGATAACTCCTTGTGTGTGACCCCTGCATTACCTTCCAAGAGTTTAAAATTAAAGGAAATAACACACAAGACTAACAAAATGCCTAAAAGTATCAGGACACTTAAAATTATATCCTCACTGTCAAATGTTTTTCTCTGCCTTAAATCCAACAGAAACCAACTTGACTAGACTGATTGACCTCTTGCTTTTAAAGACTTATGACTTGACTCTTCTTGCTATTCAGACTCCAGAAAGTTACAGATTCTGCAAATAACACATCCAATCATATGCATCTTGTTTATTGGAAGAACCACTAAACTCACATGGCAAGGAAGGCTTCTCGTAAGCAAGCTAGTATAAGTTATCTGAGAATAGCCAACATGGACTTTTCAGGACATACGTAAACTCAACATTGTTCCCTTACGTGGCAGGAACACTGGACTGTAGATGGAGAAGATGCAACAGATGTTTTAGCCAGACTTTATGAAAGTCTTGTTGTTTCCTCACATGGAACTAACAAAACTGGACCAAAGTGAAAAGAAATGTTGTATTAAGTCAGTCAAAAAAGTAAATTGGAAGGCTGTACCGAGGGAACCTCCTTGGGAATCTGTCCTGGACTAGCTTCTGTTCAACATCTTCATCAGCAATCTGCATGACGGATCCATAGATTGTTGTTATTAAGCTTGCACATGACATGAGGCTAATGAGCAGAGGAATGACATTGAATTCTGATTGATACTCATAAACTTAAGGGATGTCATGGAATAAAAGCAATAAAAGTATTTTCAGCTGCACATCATAAGCTGCAAAAATGCAGCATGGAAACCAACTCCACTGGCAGCCATTCAACAAAAAAACTTAGGGGTTACACAGGATCACAAGTTGAACAAGAGCCAACAGCCTCACACCGTAGGAGAAAGAACACTGCTAAGCTGCATAAGTGCACGACCACCAAGATGCAGCACAGCAGTCCTGGAGCTGCCACAGAGACAGGCATGCTGCTCCTGTCCCAGCGAGGCAGCGGGGACAATCCTGTACCCCATTACCCCACACCTGTGGGTGCATGGGATAAACGATAGATGTCCACAGAAGAGTGACCAGAAGGGCTAAAATCACGACTGATAAGAAAAATCTGGCTGAACTAGGGCAGCTTAAAGAAGAAAGAACATGCATACCAACCTCCAACGAACACAAATGGTTGCTCAAAAGAAAGAGAGAACATCTGATCTCTTCAATACTATTGGGTAGGATAAGAAGTAACAGACTTAAAAAGCAGCCTGGAAGATTCAAGTTAGACTTCAGAAAGACTTTTCAATGATAAGACAGTGAAGTACCAGTATGGATCCAGATATTTCCGTTACTTAAAACCAGGTTAGGCAATAACTTGTCAGGAGTGACACTCAAAGATACTCCAAACTCTGCCTTTTCTGGGCAGACGCAATAAAAGGAGGTTCTTTCTAGTCACATTCTCATTGCTCAAGGTTTACAGCATTCTCAGATTCCTTCTCTGAAGGAATCAATGCGGACTGAAATGACATTTACAATTCAAGATACTTCAAACAATTTCCATCCCACTTAGATCAGTGTTGAAAACATTCTTTGCTTTCATACAAAGCAAAGCCATCCTCATTGGCAATTCACAATCAGACACTAAGAAAAGAAACAGAGGTGGTTAGAACCTGGAGAAAGATGTCATACTTTTGAAACCTTACTGACATCAGCAGTAAAACTTTTTAAACTGGCCAATTTCCTCATTACATTTGAGAAATGCAATGGATATTCTTGCACCCTGAAAGAGATGGAAATAAGAAGTGCAAGGAACAGTTCAGAGATTTTAACGACGTTCCTACTAAAACTGAAAAAAAAGTTATTGTATGTTCCAGTAAAATTGTATGGCACATAAATATATCTGCAAGGTATTTGTAGCTATCAAACACCACAGCTTTACTTGCTTTTTATGACAAATTAATTGCCATTAATTCCTGTATAATCCATCGTTTCTAGCCTCATCCTCTCACCAAGCAGTATGGGAACTTGTTTGATTCTGGCCATGATATAACTTGTGTCACAGACTGTGGGCCCAGTCCCAGTCTCTCTGAGTTCCATTCCTGCACTGCTCAGGACGATGACCCCAAAAGCCTCAGGAACAGCAACAAAGGTTTCAGGTTTTCAGAATGTAGAATGTGTGGACCATGTTGATATTAAAAATTCATTTTTTTAGGTAAAGATAATGAGATGAGCTTCTTGAAAAATAAAGCCTAACGCTCTACAGTCTACAGCCATTTAATCAATTTGACAGAGCTGGAACAATTTTAATGATATGTGGATTATTGTTTTCATTTTGATAGACTACTATTTGCTTCCAAATCACACACAAGTGAAAAAGAGTCGTTCTTGTAGTACTACAACGATGCCAGGAAAAAAAGCAGCAACAAAAACTTGATACACCAAAAAAGTTCAAGCCCCCAAACGTGTCAGCATCAAAAACCAGTTTATCCACTATTCAAACTAGTCTTACTTAATCACATTTACATCAAAGTGGTGCTGAAGTGTGACAAAGGGCACCAGAAACAGCAATTTATCCAACCACTACTTGTCTAATTCATGCAGAGGAAATGGGATTTCAGCATCTTCCATGTTTTCCTTTCAGCTCTCACAATATGGCACATCAGCACCGCTTACAGAACATCTTGCCCAGGAACTCTCCAGTAAACATACTTTTAACCTCCTTTCTCCTCTCCCCATGTTCCGCTTTTTCTTTTTTAAGTTCAAGAGAAGGAGAGTAAAACACCTGTTTGAATAGATGTGTAGGATGGTTTCTGTTGCTTGTTTGCTAATTAGACATACTACTTTCCAAAAATGCCACACGGTACTTACAGGTTGATTCCCTGACGGCCTCCTTACTACAGTATATTACTAAGCTTGTACTTTTCTTTGTAACAGTAATTTTAGTTTCTCTGTAGCTTTCCACTCAGTCAATACTCCTGCTTCAAAGATTCTTTTGGGACGTGACAAAGTTAAAAATCAACAGATGCTGAAAATATCACCTCCCAGATTTTTGTTATATCTCCTCTGGATTTACTTTCCTTGCTTAGTCCATCTAACTTTTCAGTCCAAAAGTGGGAGGAGGGTGGAATGCCAAAGCATGGAAGAGGTCTTAGATACAACCTGTCACTCAAAGCCATATCCCATTTTAGTCACTATACATAGCCTACATTTCCTGGGCCAAAAGCCTACAATGTTAACTTCATACAGTTACATATATACTGTAAAAACAATGGTGGTTTTTGTGCTTAAAGGAACCCTGGCTAGGGAAAAAAAGGGCTGCAAATATGCTCATGGCTGCTTACCACTGTATCCCCTCGAAAGAATTCCTTGATGATATCACAGATTAAATTCTGGTGTCAGTGATTTTCCTTACTGTGTGTATGTGAAATTGCAAAGAAATAGTGTTTTATTGTCTTAAACTCCATTATGAAACTTGCAAAGGTGTTTAGCTCAGATGTATATCCAATACCACTGCAAAAATGCCCCTCAGAAACAATAAAACGAGTTAGACATGTCTCTATTTTGGGGGGAAGAATACCATGCGTTGTTTAGGTTTTAGTCAGCAAGCAACACCTGGGTAATTCCCTTTATACCTCTGGCAGAGGGAGAGGAAGGAAAAGCAGGAAAGGGTATGATTCAGGAGGGGATAAGTGCTCCAGTCACACCCCATTCAGAAAAGAAGTACTTTAAACCAGCACCTTAATCCTGATGCCCCAGGCAAATTCCAGTTTGGGCTATTCCATCCTGCCCACTTAAAATTTCCCTGGGCAGTTTTCCTTCCCCTTTCACACAGCAGTGAATAAAATACAAAGTTGTGTGTTGTGCTACCAGCAGACAAATAGTTAGCAAACTTCCCACACACACACTCTGTCCCAACAGCCCAACACGTTTCTGCAGTGGGAGAGGAATGTAGAGATGCATTTTGGGGATGCATGGGTAAGAGTCGACAATAACATATTAATCTCTTGCAACAGCCTGTGGATTTTTCAGCCCTATAACTGCTTGCTAAACTGGCTATGGCAATAACGCTGGTGGGAAACCTTGTATTTCAGATATGATCAAAAGCAATAAGTCTACAGAATTAATAGCACTAGGAAAGCATACACATAGCCAAAATGGTAAACAAAACAATGTTGCTCTTCAGGGAAGGTGGAAAATAACCCTTGCTGCAATCAATCCTTGTACAGGATTATTAAAACAAACAAAAAAATACAGTGGTGTTTAAGGGAAGAACATAAAACGGAAAAAAGTATCTTGCAACCAAGTTAACATGCATCTACTGGATACACCATAATACATTCTAAAATCTCTTTTGCACCTAATCAAGTAACCTTTGAAATCTTACCCAGCTAACAAAGCAAACCACAAAGCCCACTATCGAATCTCTGCTCATAAAGCAATTCAGCTTTTTACCTCTTGGTAATCTGAGTAGGATCCTGTAGGCCTGGATCCAGTTCAAAGACCTCATTATCCAGTAGTCTTCGGAGCGTCACATCTGCCAGTTGCTCCATGATCCTGAAAGCCTCGGCAATATTGAGGAACGTGGAGAAGTCACGCTCTTTATTTGGAGTGGTGACACGGACTGTGTCAGTCATGAATACGTTGGAGGTTCTTTCCAGCTTCTGGACCTCAACCCACGGAATGATAAGCTTCACTGCCATCAGAGAAAAAGCAAAAGAGGGTTAGAAACTCTGCTTACATTTTTCACGTTTGGGAAACAAGCAAATTCAGAATGAAATGCAAACAACAAAAGAGAGACCCATTTTTACAGACAAAGACCAAGCAAAAGCTGAAATGCCTGTTATTTCTCTACATTCATTCTCCCTTACTCCAAAGGACTGTCTTTTCCAGAATCTCTCCCTCCAAATTTTACCTATTTTCATAAGAGGCACTGGACCGGGGAGCCCTGTCTTTGCAGAACATCTGCATATGCTGGGCTCCTAACACCTTTACAAGTCATTTCTGCAGCCTGTTTCATTACTACCAGAAGAAACAGTTCATTTCTGGAGTAGGAGAAAATAAGAGAAAGGATTTGTAATCTCCCAGGGGCAGGTGGAAACCCAATTACATGCACAGTACTTTAACTTTTAAAATAAAGCTAACTCCCACACAAAAGGAAACTTCTGCACATGGACATTTTTATAAAGCTTAAGTGTTGCTATAAACAGGGTGTTCAAACAGAAAAGATGCCTAGGCATTGGGATCTTCCCATTTTGGTTACTTTTCACTTAAAATTCGCACAGGCAAATCTTGCCCTAAACAATAAATATAGTCAGATTTATTTATAGGAAAGAAGAAGCATAAGAAAAAGTCCTTAAACACTGCTGAATCATATAAATACGAATGGTAAACAGAAACATCTTATTTTATATAACCACGGCAAGATGTTACTTGCCTGTCTGACACAAATCTCTGGGTAGAAATTAGGCTGGAAAGGACTTTAAAATAGATAAAATTTCTATTTAACAACTGTTGGAAGCTTCCCAGGCTTCTCTGTGCCAATAATATCAAGACTATACCCCCTAACAACCCTAGCTGGTCTCCTGATGCCAATAAAGCAATAAAAAGACAGTAATAACAAACATTGTCATATCTATATGACACTTATCCACGATCATTAATTACCTGTGGAGCTACCCTCAGCAAGTTCTCTGTACATGAACCACAGCTGTCAAGATTATTTGGAGATTACGTTTTTTCTTACTTAAATAAAGCACAGCTGCGTCAACATGCACGAACTGTTGTGAACAGTCATAAAATCATCTGTACAGGCAGAGTCAAGAGAAGAAAGATTAAATAGTGCTGCAGCAATGGCACTATTGTTCATGTGGGTTGGAATCACATAGGCTCTCCAGTGCTGGTTACAGAAACAGCACAGCAGACTGTAAAGGGCTCAGAATTCTGACGAAAGGTACAAAGTCTTCAAAGTTTTAGAAAAACACAAGTTTAATTAAAAAACATGAAGAAAACCTGGCATGTCTTCTCGAGAAATCTGCCGTTCTAAGCCTCTGAAATTCTACAAATACTTCAAGGCTTAGATAAAAGCGGAAAAAATGTTCCACGGAGTTTATATTCGCATAAGCTGTAAGTTAATTTTATGAGAAGCTGAAAACAGGTTCCAATATTGCATTCCAGGTCATTTCAACATAAAATAAAACAAGAGGAAGGGGACAGTTTTTGTGGGTAACACATTACCCACAAAGAGATTTCAGTCAACAATTTTGGGGGCTTTTTATCGCATTAAAACACATACAAAAACTATTCAGACTGCAACTCATATATTGGGGGGTTTCCCTGTCCTGTATTGAAGAATGCAATAAATGTGAGTTCTTAGCAATATTTTCTAAATCAGAATTAATCAGATTTAATTTCTGATTTCTACGTGAAAAAAAAGGACAATGAATGACTTGTTCTACAGTTAATCAACATCAGCTTTTCCAACAATAACAAGGAGAACTATAGTAAATCCGGATCATTCAATGTAATACAAGCATTTCATAAACATGCTTTGAAACAGAAGCAAACTGCTTTACCAGAATCAAGGTGATGGAAAGCACTTCAACATAGAATACCTCCCACCAAGCTAGAGAAGTTTTATTTAACCAAAAGAAAATTCTTGTTTTTACTGCATATGTCCACGTAAATACATGGGAACACTAAGGTAACACAATGGACTGCAAAAGCGAATGAACAGTGTATTTTCCATGGGCAAAATGACAAGCTGCAAACATGTAGTTGTTAGTTTTCTCCACTTTCATAATTAATTATTATTAAACAAAAGGAGAAGTAATTTCTCCTTAAATAATACAGTGTTATGTTGTACTTCTGGTATCATTTAAAGATCTGTGATATTGCATAAACAAAACTTCTGGAACTGTATGAAGGATTTTTCTCTCTCCCTCCTCCTTCCCCCGTTATCTATCATTAAGTATCATTTTTGAAAACAATGAGATTAAACAAGAACTGAGATACCTAGTTTATATGAAGAAAGTCTATTCTAGCCTTCCCAGCAAAACTCAGCTTCTGTTTTTATAACGAATGAGCTTACCAGCGTTTTAAATCTAACTCTGCCACCTTCTGCAGATATAACAAAATAATTGGCCTGAAATAACATAAGGAAAAAAGGGACCTCAAACTCTAAGCACATCTTTTTTATAAGTCCTAGAAAATACCCATTACTACCTTTCTTATTTTTACATGAACGTACTTTAAGTCTACAGTTTTATTTGACTATCCATCCCAATATTAAATCCAGATAGTAAATGGTAAAGTTTTCCTAATTATTATAACTGACAATTTTTGCCATGTTTATAGCAATATAGGTTTATATTACTGTCCTCGCTGAAGTTGCAGCAAGATAAACAGGACTGAAAATGTTCAATCACGATCTCACTCAACAGAGAAAGGCTAGAGAGTTTAAATGTATGCATTCATTTTTACCATTTAATTTCTACTAGACTTGTTTCTAGCTTCTAATATCTATTCTAACAGGCTTTTCATAATCACACAACCCTCCTGCTGTAGAGGAACACCAAGATCAAAGTCTTACAACTCGCTTCTTAAAAAACTACATTTGTCACTGTCGCTATCACACATAAATGTGCCATTGTCTGAAGGTCTAAAACCACCAGAACACACCTCTTACGACATTCTTGTGCTGCTATTCAGAAACACAAAGAAATCCTTAAATTGCTGCTGTTCTCATTTAAAAACTCGGAATCTTCACCTTGCTCTCCACGGCCCAGCCCTGTTATGTTTCCTGGTCTATTTTCAGGCAGGCAGCTGGACTCCAGCGTCCCTGGCTCCAACAGCCCTTGCCCTGCCACCCCGCAGTGACCACTGTGCTTCCCTGCCTGCGGGAACGACTGGTCCTTACTCACCCTTTTTGGCACTAAAAGTCTCTATTTCAGAATCTGTAGGAGGTCTGTTACATTTTAAGACTGCTTCACCATGGCAATAAAAAGAACCAGATAGCAGCTGTGTCTGTATACTCTTACAGTCTTATGTTTATTACCAGATTAATACTAAAACACAGAGGTTGAAGTGAAAACTAAATTACACAGGATCTTTCAGCTGAACAACAGAAAACCTTAGAAACTAAACTTCGGAGGAAAATTAGGCTTTTCACAAAAATTCTTGCCATTCTTGGTCTAAAAAACAGTTA
Source organism: Tapera naevia (assembly GCA_033556795.1). Lineage (NCBI taxonomy): Eukaryota > Metazoa > Chordata > Aves > Cuculiformes > Neomorphidae > Tapera > Tapera naevia. The sequence continues at coordinate 21,358,359 of JAUMJJ010000029.1, forward strand.
CATCTCTTCCCAGCATTACATTTCTTACACATTTACACTTACATTCTTTGCCCAGGAAGAAGGAATAAAAACAGAGATGATTAATGCTCAAATAAAGCCAGCCTTGTCGAGGAACTTTTCCTTTCCAACAGCAACAGGAATAATAGGTGACCAACTTCTCAGCTTCAGGAAAATTAAATCTGGATTCAAATTTCACCAGGGCTTCTCGGAACTTCTCAGGGTCTTCCTCCTGCTCAGCGAGCTTGCTGCTTGTTTCCTCCGCAATCAGTGCCTGAGTCCATAATGAGATAATATATCACGATAAAGCTATAACTTTCACACTTGAGCAAGTTGCTACAAGATACCCATTCAAATTTTAGTAATGCAAGCCTTTCTTACAAAGAAACTCAAGCTGAATTGCAATTTTCACAATTGGAGACGTTTCTGTGGTGTTTGCATCTCTCATACATTTTCAATGTTTCCAAATCAAAAATTTTTTCAATAAGTTTGGCAAAACCGTATATTTACACTTTTACTACAGCTTATGACTGCTGTTATTTGGTGTATACAGAGCAAATGTAGAGCAACAATTACATATACTGAGCAGTACTATTTTCTTATGAAGAGGCAATGCAGTGAGATGTGTCAGTAACATGCTTGGAACCATTAAAAACATGGTTTCAAGAACATCTATGTAAATATAATTAAGTGCTAAGAATTTTAATAGTTGCATTACAACCAAGGAGATAAGTATGTATTTAGCCATTCAGATAAATAATCCATATGTTACAGCACCTGGTGGAATTTGCAATTACCAAGCAGTCCTAATACGTCAAAAATCTACAGCAGAGGCGAGGGTCCAAAACCTGGACTTAGCATAAACTAATGAAACCTGAAGAATTTTAAGTATGTGTTGTGTTAGGTAACAGGTTGCCACAGCATTATCAAGAGAGATTAATTTTATTCAAGCTGCTCAGTGCACTTTTACACAAAAATTGTTTTTTAAGAAAACAGGATAAAAAGTAAGATGTACACAGTGATCTTTTGCCCCTCTGTCCCCTCCTTCCCAACTTCAAAGGTCACTGACATCACAGCAGCAGGGTTCAAATTCGCCAAAAAGCATTATGTCCCTACAACCATTCCAGAGCTAAAAAAAGGAAGTATGGGGAGAAGAGTACCTCCTGCAGAGCCACTGGCAGTTTCTGTGCTGGACACTTACAATGCAGGTGCCATTGCACAAGGGCCTGTCTCTGTCCCTGTGTTGTTGTCTGCCTAAGTGTGCTGCTAGCAGATTCAGGCACTGCACCTGCTGACACCTCTTGAGCCCCGTCAAGAAGGACAGGAGTATGGAAACAGACAGGAGAAACTGATGGGTTTAAACTAGGAAAAACATGGGATATCTGAGAGGAATTGTAGTACAGAGGAAAAGCTGAGATATAGGATGGGAAGATATTTAATATAATGTTTTGGAGAGGCAGAAGAACTGAAAACAGATGCTGAAGAAAGCTCAGCTGCACATCACAGAGAAGAGAAGAACACTGAAGCTGGAAAGGGATGGGAGGAATAAAGATTAAAATAGATATATTTCGGTTTTGAGATGTTCCATGGAAATGTGAATAAAGATGTACAAATGTCGGCCATTCCAAGAACAAGTGCTACACGGAAAACCAATAAATGATGTTGAGATGGAAAAAAACAATACGAATGACAACAACTTTTATGTCATTATTTCTAATAAACCACATATAAGCAGGCAGTGAAGGGTGAAAGTAAGATGATAGTTTCCTTACCTTCACTTTCCCTTTGACAAAACTAACAATATCTTCTTTATTGTCAAACACAGACAAAGTATGGAGCAAGTTTTGTTCCAGCCATTCCCAGTGTTGGTTTATCTCCTCTGCAGTGGCACCTACAAAAGCAAAAAGTAGTGTATTGAAACTCATCCTACAAAACAAAATTGAAAAGTCAAAGAAAAGTAATAAAACACACTGTTTAGTAAGTTCATTATGAGAAACTGAGCTTTCACCCTCAAACTTCTTGGTAGCAAACCAGTCAAAAAGGTCTCATTTGTAGCAGTACAGTTAAGAGAAAAACAAAAAACTCGGTGTTTTAGAGAATTAGTTTTAGTGCTTTTAGTTTTATCTTCTCAAATGCTCTCAGCCAGTAAATGCTGCATTAAAAGCAGGAAAAACAGCAAAATTTCATCATGAACTGCTTGGCTGCAGCTTACTTCAACACGACCTTCCTTAAGCAGCCACTGGAAACCTTTGATTTACCTCCCATTCCCAAATTCCCTGATCTTCCTTTCTCCCCTTGCTTGGTACACATATGCATTCGCACACACACCCTCACCCCCTGCACATACACATTCTGAGAGTAATTTACATGGTCATAATTGGCATCCTATTTGAAAAGCTCTCTACAATAATTAAAATATCTAAAAATCAAACTGATTGGTTCAGCAACACCTAAAAGATCTGTAAGAGCCATTTCTGCAGTTCAGGAAAGAAATACAGTAAACAGAAAATCTTGGTCAAATAAAGACTTTCAGATCTTTAAAATTTTCATTTAAGGGTTTTGCTCTTGTAATTTTAAATGTAATGCATTTACACTATCTCCAGAAACAGTATTGCAGTCACCACCTATTTGCCTTGGCTGTTTCTGCTTGAAATTGAACTGTTACTGCATTGCACGACAACAGAGGAAAATGAGCAGGGAAAACTTGCCCGCTTCAGTTCTTACGAGTTAGTGATTAAACATTACACATAAAAAAATAAAGGCAAAAAAAAGTTGCTTTTTCCAGTGACTTGCTAGTGGCAGAAAGCAGTAGTTGAATGTAAGAGACATACAAATTGCAGAAAAATGTAATTATAAAATGACTCACAAATAGAAGACTCATGATCTCAAAATTTGATTTGTGTGCACATTTGAGATGTATCATGTTGCCACACAACAAAAAAGAACAAATTTAGCTAAGGATTTTCCACCTCCCTCTGCTCTGTTTTCCATGCAGAATGCCAACTGGCAGGAAAACTTTCCGAGTTTTAACTTCCTTGACAGAAAGGTCTTGTGATGGAATTTCATAAATATCATTAATCAAGGTTAAATAATTAAAAAACAACAACAAAAACATGCCCTTTAGGTGAAGAAAACAACTTGTATCAATGGCTAAGAACACCAGAAATAGTCATTTTATGTTAAAATGGCTGTGTAACGCAAATACTAACTTATTTCTGAGCAGCCTAAAAGATACCAACTGTATGGGAGAGCTGTTGGAAGTATGTGAAGTAAGCCATAAGCAAGATGCCTTTCACCACAGCATCCACACTGCTCGGACTGCTCCAAGCCTGGACTCTGGAAGTGGCGATCTCCCATGGGAACTACTGCAATCTTTCCTGCCTGCCTTTAGGTGCCTCCAGGGATTCTGTTCAAATACAGAAAGATCTCTTTGCCGCCTTTATTTGATAAGACCAACTCCTCAGCTTGTCGGGTCCTTCCTTTATTTCTGATTTCCATTTCATGGCTTAAAGTTGACCTGCAATTTCACCCAAGCACTGCCAATCTCTTCCTTATTCCTTTTCATGTGCCATTGCTCTGCACAGCATCCTAGTCCACCTTTTACCAACCCTTTTCATGTGCCTGTGCTAAATGTATATTTAGTCTACCAGTCTCACTCCTTATAATCTCTTCTTTAAACCTACTTCCTACCTATCCCTTTGCTTTCTCCCTCCCAAAAGCTACTTCCCTTAACTGTGACTTAGGTTTCCGTTTTGCCCACGAGCCATTACTGGTATATCAGCCATCTGGATTAAAACATCTCTGCCAGAACAGCCGTGCTGAGCAGGAATCAGACTAACTAGCAGCCCTCAGAGATTTGCAAACGACAGTAACACAAATCTGACCCTTACACTTATATTATCATTTGAGTCTACAGCTCCTGGAACGGAGAACTGCCAACATACGACTGAAAAATGTCATTTTAATTAGCTGCCTAATGACATGATGGATATCCTAATGAAGCTACACCAGGAGACTGGAAGTAGCAACTGGAAGTTGCTGCTCCTTCTTGCCATACAGCAGGAACATTAATTTGACTCACTCTTTCTTCCAAATCCAGTAACGAAACTCTACACACATTTGCATGAAACACCTCACAGGGCAGAGCTGGATGAGCCACTTCTGCAAGGGAGAAGTCCTTCGTGGAGCTTCACCTTTCTAAGAAAAGGGCTGGGTGATACTGTTCCTCTGACTCCTATTGCTAGTGCCAGCTCTCCCCTGGACACTGACGTCAGGGTTTCACAGCAGCGATATTATTCAGAAACAATTTCTGTTCCATGGCTCTTCATTTCTGTGCAGCTCTGGCAACCACATATGTCCTACCCACACAGCATACAAAATAGAATCCTCTGCTTTCCACTCTGTTACTATAAATCACATTTTCTCAGGGCTGAGCATCCATTCAGAAAAGCCAAAGAGAATTTTAGAAAACATTGACTAAATAAGTTTATCTCAGCAAAATACTTAACCATTTCAACCAGGTAAGTTTTTCATTTGTAGTTCCTTCAATATAAAAAGAAAACCCCAAAACTGTGGGCAAGAGTGTGGCTAGAGGAAGGATCAGCCCCAGAAAGGAATATTGCATATATTCAAATGATCAAGAAGCCCATGATAGCAAAACTGAGCTTGCTTTTCCAGCGAAAGCTACCGGGCCTAATCAGAGGACTACAACAGCATGAAGCTCCTAAGTTCCTCCATGAGATGGCATTATTTAAATATAAAAAGGAGGAGGGGTAGGGTTACAAAGCATGGAGCAATTGCAAAACCAAGAAAACCTACCCACAACAAAAATACAAGTACCACAAACAGATGTTACACAAGCTTCTTCACACACATCTGGCACGGGGAAAAATTCCCAGTATTAATAAGGAACACACAGAGAAGTCTCTGCTGAACCAAGGAAGAAATGCTGAATGAGTTTGTACAGAGAAGGGCGGATATAGAGATTTCCCCCTATATTTAAAGGACTAGTGTGCCAAACACCATCAACACCTCAAAATTTACATTAGTGAACTATTTCATGGCTTGATCCACATAAAAAAGACTAGACTAGACTAGACTAGACTAGACTAGACTAGACTAGACTAGAATAGAATAGAATCTTTCAGTTGGAAGGGACCTACAACAATCATCTAGTCCAACTCCCTGACCACTTCAGGGCTAACCAAAACTTAAAGCATGTTATTAAGGACCTTGTCCAAATGCCTCTTGAACACTGACAGGTTCGGAGCATTGATGTCCCCTCTAGGAAACCTGTTCCAGGGTTTGACCAGCCTCTTGGTAAAAAAACGTTTGCTAATATTGTCTGAGCCTCCCCAGACGCAACTTTGAACCATTCTCAAAGGAAAACCTGCTGTAAATTTCAACACTAGCACTGTATAGATTGGAGCAGAGGAATGAGAACAGCCCTGCAGACTGGTCAAGCAAGAACAAGATGAATGGAACAAGCACATTCAGATGGCCTTTACTGTGCCATGGCAAGGTTGCTACAATTCACATCAACATCACTTTCCTGAAGATGAGCTAGACTTTCAGAGGTTGCAGAAACACTGCAAAAGGAATTACTGCACAACAGACCAGGTAATTAGATATTCCCTCCCATGAATATAGGGAGGGAATACCTATTTATCTCCGAAATCATTTAGCATCTTCCAAATCTTCCAGTTACATTTCATTATAATCAAGTGTGGCAAGACATTTCACAGTAAACAGCAAAAGAATAGACTTGTGAAAGCCTAGACTAAGTAGCTTCTTGATGTAAGGAGCTATTACTACTGTAAGAAAAGATATGCACATGAACAGAACCACACTACTTTGCAAGAGACACAAAATCAACACAGAACACCCACAGCTAAACAAGCTTTCTATAGAAACTTGATGTTCCTAGTTAACACTTTTTCGTAATTCCTATCTGGTATTTTAAGCAGAAGTTAATTTAGCTGTTTAACAAGCTATAGGCAATAGCCTTAAACACACACACCATAAGAAGGGGTTACCTTAAGCTTCTTGGGCATGCAGACACTGACCATGCTCAGAATCGATTTGGGGTTTTTCGTCTGTGACTCACCAATAGCTATGGCCCAGTAAACTTCTGATCCGTTCAATAACTCACCACATGCAATGGCAGAGTAAACCTGTGAGCCTGGAACTTGAAGTAAAATTCGAAATGGAGCAACACGTGCATTAGAATCTAACACGGCATCCAGGGCACCAACCAAGCGACCTGAAAAGAAAAATAGGGGAAAAGAGAATTAGCACCCACTCTTAGTTCTGTAGACTAAAAGTCTTTTCATATCTAAAGCTATAAAATTAAAATACAGAATGTAACGATAAGAGTTCTTCCCCTATTTTATGCTGTGACGTACAGATGCTCAAAATGCAAAAAGCAAACCAGATTAGAAGATCAAAAGCATATCAAGTCCTTTGTGTTTCCGGTTTTGCTTCATATATATGTATATAATCACAGAACTGAAGTGGAAAGACCTGAGGGTACCTTAAGAAGTTATCTGAAGCTGGATAAAACATCTGTGCCGTAAGTGGCGTTTGTCTAACCTGTTCTTCAAAACCTTCCACAACCAAGATGCAACAACTTTCCCAGCTAGACTCTTCTACTGTTTTCATTAAGCATTTTTACAGAAACAAAAAATAAACAAACAAACAAGCAATCAAACAAACAAACAAGCCAATCCCACAATCTTAAACTATCCTGCTGGGTATTAATCCTGCTTTCCAGAAAATGGAGAGTAATTGCCACAGGCATTTCTGATGTTAATATCTGACGTACTGAAAAAGTATTATCATAGTTGCCCACCCTTTAATGATTTCTCTTTTTCTAGAGAAACTCCAATCACCTCATCTCATCCTTATGGGTCACGTTTTTCAAACAGCTCATTGTTCTTGAGTTTAAACTGGAATCTCTTAAGCTTATCTTTAAGCATGACACTCCAAACTGGACATGATGCTCGCTACCAGTAAGGTCTCAGCCGTAAGAACAATGGAAAATCACCTCTTGTATCTTGCATATGCATCACCACAAAAAAGAAAGTTCGCAGCAATAACCCACTTGACATAAACACAGGCAAAGTCTGTTTGGAGAGCTGGAGCAACTGCTGTCCCCTCAAAAAACTTTCCAGAGTGGAGCCCAGCTGGCCTTTATTGCTACCCACCTCCCTAGCAGGCAGAACCAAGCTATGCATGAAAAAGTTATCCAAAATCCATGACTTGCAAGCTGGCATATTAAAGTAACTCAGAATTGGTTTATGGCACCTACCAATAGCAATTCAGGAACAGCTTTATATCCAGTTCCCCTATATTGTATGTCCTGCAGAGACACAACCTCCTCCAGAGAGGGCTGGCAGACAGCGAGGAATGGCTTTACTATATTTACTTAAGCCACCACAGTATGTACGAAGTTTTCTGCAATACCACATTTTCCCTTTGCGTACTTAATTTTTCTAGCTTGTTGTACTTTTGTCCTTCACTGTAAACTCAAAACGAAAGGAACTATTCTCACCCTCCCAAAGGTTTGCCCACCCTTGGTACCACATGCAAGTTTTATAATTGCTCTCTCCATCCCATCACCTAAGTGATTAACATAAATAATGAAATAAGACCTGGGAATTCCTCATTTGAAACACCTTCACACTTGGACAGCAAACCACATCTAATTAATTTGAGCACAGCACAACAAAACTGCAGTTTTGTGGTCTAGAAGGTGTAAGAAGTTCACATGGTATAGTATCAAAGAGCTTCTGAGAGTGAAGAAAATTACATCAAGTACTTCCTCCTCACATTTACACATGCCTTTGACAACACTTCCAAAGCCAAGCAGAAGCTGGACACAGTTTTAAAATTGTACGATATGATATTATTTGGCACCAGTTTGCTTCTCAGCTAAATACGTCAAGACACTATACCTACCTGTTTAAAATGCTATGTATAACACCAGAAAATGCTAACTACTCTCCTGCAATTGCACGAAAAAGACACAAAAATTCATACTTATATATTCATATTATATTCAAATACAAAAGGCAGCAAATTACACACGCTCATAGAAAACAGCACTAACTTCAGTGTTCAGTCTTCCAAATAGCTGAATTAAAGCCAGTAAGATAGCATCAAATGATGCAGGGAACAAAAGTAGGGTTTAACTTTCAAATTTCAAAAGACTTAGGACATTACGAGAAAGAAAAAGAAGAAGAAACTTATGAAGTGCTCTGCATCTTTTCCCCTGATGATAGAACTAGGAGAAAGATGTCTTTTTCATTTCACTAAAGTCATGGAAAGAGGTCAACTAACAATAAGTGCTACCAAAATCCCAAACAAACACTTAATGAACACCTGATTTGTGAAACAATTTACAGAAATCATGAAAAAAATGCATGAAAGCACAGAAGCAGCTGCAGAATTTTGTTTTTACTTCTTAGCCTGTGCAAAATCAATTCCCTTTTCTGTTCCTGAATAACTGACCAGAAAAACCAATTCCTCTTCTCACTGTTTACTTCTGCTTACAATTTCTACTTTGCTTACCAACTATTAAACAGAAAGTTTCCTCCTCCAACTGTGCAAAGAAAAAAAATCACCTCCCACATCTAAACTACCCAAAGCTAAAACATTAACTAAGGACAACAAAGAGGAGCCAGAACTAAGAATCACAGAGAAGAAAAAAAGCACGGCCATCAGAACACCTGCCAGAATAAAGCCCAAGCACCTCAGCCAAGGGCTTCAACAGGGCACTGCACCCCACTGAACACCTGGAGCCAGTGCTGCAGCTGACAGGTGGCCCCATCCTGTCTTCTGCCAGGAGAGCTTGTGGTTGGGACACTCTAGAAAGGACAGCGGGATGAGGGATAAAAGAGAATAGTGCTAAAGCCAGGCCTGTCAAACACAGAGCAGCAGCCTTGTTCAGCAGGACCCCAAGACTGTGGTTTAGCACCAGTACTTCTGCAGTGGTTCAGCTGCAAGTGAAGTTGCTGCTTAAGTGCCAAAAAATAAAGGAAAGACTGGGAAGAGGGTGGTAGAGAAGAATTACTAAAAGTGCATTTGCAGGAGCAAATGAAAACGATTCAACACTAACAAATACACCCAGGCCTAATATGATAATTTAGTTGAAACTGAAGTAGCATTAAAATTACTAAAACTAGACAGAAATCTTTTCCAGTGTGAGTTGCCTCATGCTCATTTGGGGCAACCTTTGAGTCCTAACACTTGCGTTAGGCTTCTCACTGAAGCATCAAAAAATAAACAACCTAAAAACACCTGGACAAACAAAGAAAGAAGAAACTTTACACAGTACATTGATTTCGAAACATGCTTTGAAAAACACCTAGCTTGCGAGCAAGTGCCTTTCTAACAAAACGTCCTAGCAGCTTGTTCCATGGAAGAGTGTTTTATAAAAGAGATTCTGTGTATAAAATAAAAGTGTCTGGCTCACAGGTACATATAAATTACAAAACAAAGATCTCTGTCTCACATGTTGATGTATTAGCATGCCTTCAGTTAGGATGCAGCAAACCTCTTCCCCATCACAGGCAACAGTGAAATCATTTATACCCCCAGGACAGTCAAAAATTAAAAGGAAATAGAAACAGAGGGGGGAAAGAGATAAAAACTGCTACACTGGTTTCCTTCCCAAAATTTTCATCATTTGGGGTGGTTTGTTTTTTTACTCTATGTGGGCCAAGATTTTGGGGAGGAACTTAAAACCCAACGTATGTCTTTCCCTTTTGCAAGTCACTCCACGAACTCCTCGTCCACTTTTTGACCTGCCAAGATACAGAAGTATTTCAGGGAAGCAGCCAACCATACAGCAACTGCACTAAGGAACGCTGCAGGTGTAGGTTTGCAAAGCCTTCTGCTAAAGACCGCTGACAGAACATCACAGGCTCCTCAAAAGGTACAAGTTTCTTCATGCAGACAGAATATTCCCAGGCTAAAATTAATTTCAGGTGTAACATACACTTCTGACAAATACACACTTGTAGTGAAATTATGTGTCTCCTCAATAAATCTCATTTCTTTAGCTGTAAGATGGATTTTAGGTAGAGGGAACATGTATCTATATTTTTCAGAATTAAGACTATGAAATAATTCTGGAAAACTTGCTACAAACTACTCTGTAGTTTTTACATCACTGACACAGCTACTTTTGTGCATATTTTATTGCTTTGATACTGGAAATTGGAATACCTCAAAACAAAACAAGAGTGTTGTACGTCTAATTGCAAATTGATTTTTAATAAATGAACACCTGCATTATGGACACAATACCACAAATATGGAAATTTGCAAGGAACTACCTCAAATTCTGCAATAGGCAGGGTGTGTCTCTCTTTTACAGAGGTCAACCTGTAACCGCATGGAATGCAAAAAGGGCATCACGCACAATGAAATTGTTGAGAATTTCTTCACCAAAAAAAACCCCAAGGATATTTTATAATGATCGGGTTCTCAAATGAACTGTCACAAGTGCACCACTCTTCATCGTTAAACACATAGTTCTTTATACACTCCCAGAAAGATAAAAGATCCCATTACAAGTTATCCTGTGCCATGCTCAGAACTAATCTAGGAAAAGAAACATGTTTACAGTAAGTTAATCTAACACCATTTTCTATTAAACATACTGTTTCTTTCAAACCAAAGAATGTAGGCTCCCTTCCCAGATCAGTGTTAAATTATCTACGTGGTATTTCAAAAATTCTTTTAAACTTCTGAGACACACTGGGCAGAGGGTGATTAAAGCTGAACTCAAACCAAGAACAGGAACTGAAACAGTATCTATCATTTCCATATTTTTGGACAATAGTCAAGACACAATCCAAAGCACTAACAATTATGCCTGGCTCAACATGAACTAAGATACCCTCTACATAGAGCAAGATGATTTCTGATTCGCTATGTCATGTTTTAAAGGCCTTAAAAGTAAATTTCTCAGAACTACTCATAAATGGGTTGGTGACTTCAGTACCTAAGTGATGCTGCAACACAGAGGGACTTGGACTGATCACTTAGGAGTCTGGGTCCAATAAATTAATAAAATCCTCAAAAAAAAAAAAAAGGCAAAAAGGCAAAAAGCCAGTGCTGCTACTGCTTTTTTTTAGGGGGAAAGGGGGATGGGAAACAAATAAACAAACCAGAGTTAAATCTAAATCTAAGTGACAAGGAAGCCTGCAGTACCACAATACTAATCAACGTTACCCTTATAGTTTTACTTCGGTATTAAATAAGACATTTGGTCCTGACAGCAAGGATCTTCTGTTCAAAACAAACTCATAAATTCATTACAAAGTGGGAAGTGAAGGTCACTATATTTCAAAGAAGCAATAACATGGTATTTGCAATTAGGTGGTAAGAAATTCTGACAGCACTTTTAAAAGTTGGGGAGCAGCAATGCAGGCATGTGGCACAAGCAGGCACCTCCTCCCACCCATGTGACACAGCCCTGAACCTCCCAAGCCAAGCATTTATGCCTCCTGTCCCAAAACCAAAGGGGTCACACAGCAAACAGAATCCAGCCTGCATCTCCTGCATCCTGGCAAGCAGCTTTAGCCACCGCACAAGCAAAATGACTACTGCAGACGTCTGAAGAAGAGAGAAAACTGCCTTTCTACTTCTCCTTAGTCTATTCAGAAAAAAAAAGGCTTGAGGCTTTCACTGCACCTGAGACCAGCACAGCTGGACAACAATGTGTGCTTTAAGAACACCTGCCTAACTGAGCCCTTCTGAGAAAACAGGCAGAGAGTCAGCACCACAGTACCTGGACCCAAACCAACCTGCCAAGACGCTCAGCTCCTCCAAAGTTGAGGCTGCTCTTGGCCACAGGCACCTAGCACTCTGAAGGTCAGAAAAGTGGTGGCACACATGGTCTCCAGGGACTGCAGTGACTGCTTGGAGGCTGCTCTGCAGGGCCATGCAGAAAAGCAGTTGGTAGCTATGATCACCTGGATCATGTCAAAGACTTCTTATAAATAGTCGTACCTGTTTTTTGAAATCAGCCTCTGAGGAGACTTACAGCAGCCTTCCAGTACACAAAAAGGGGCCTACAGGAAAGCTGGATTGGGGGGAGCTCTTTATCAGCGAGTGCAGTGATAGGATAACGGTTTTAAGATGAAAGAGGAGAGATTTAGATTAGAGATTAGGAAGAAATTTTTTACTATGAGGGGGGTGAGGCACTGGAACAGGTTGCCCAGAGACGTCGTGGACGCCCCATCCTGGAAATGTTCAAGTCCAGGCTGGATGAGGCTTTGAGCCACCAGATATAGTGGAAGGTGTCTCTGCCCACGGCGTGGGGGTTGGAGCTACGTGATTTTTAAAGTTCCTTCCAACCCAAACCGTTCTATGATTCCAAGATTTTGGTAAGTGAAGGCCACCAATTTGAGAGATTTATGATTACAGCCATAGCCCAGCACCCTGCCCTGGTTCCAGTGCAGTACAAAGCCACATAAAGTATGGCTCCAAATTCATCCTCGGGAGCATACTGCTAATATTCATTGCTGCTCACTGCTTCTTCTCCTCCATCAGAAATTTAGGGGCTGAAATTAAAACAAGCCCAGGAAGCAAAAGCAGCAGTTCAACAAAATGAACGTTTTACCTGAAAGGAGAAAGCTCTTCCCAGGAAGTGGAAAGAACTAACAGTACAGGCTGCTTCCCAGAAGATGTAGTTTCTCAAGGAGAGTTAAGAGCTGCAGGAGGCACTCTAAGCTGTTCAGGCATGCAAATCGGGAGAAAAGAGCAAATCAAACAATTCAGACGATCGTAAAAATAAAGTTGTTTTTTTTTTAGTACAGTGAAATCGAACTAACAGCTTCAATAAATCAGAATTAACCTCTGCTCTTTGAGGCAGAGAAGAACTCCATACCCGGAATCCTAATTACACTTCTTCACAGTTTCCTCCATCTCACAATGGTTTGCAAACAATCAAGTCTCACAATATCCATGGCAGGCAGCAATTAGTCGCATCTGAGGTGGTGAGTAAACTGGCTGAACGAGCAACCCACCACCAGGCAGAACCAGGAGGGACACATAAATGTCTCTCTTCCCCAGCTCCCCACCAACCCCGTGCTCCAGTTGCAACAGAAAGGTGGTTTTCACATCAACCAGGACAACCTCAGTCAAAAGGGCACTCCCAGGATGGCACCAAATACCAGGGATTGCTCTCCTGGCTCTGAGAGACTTCTCAGCAGCTCTTCTTAGTGGCAATGCTGTTGCTGAGAGAGGGATGCGGAGGGTTATGAAGCTGGCTCTGACCTTGCCCTAACCACTCCACCCTGCAGGAGCCTTGGCTGTTGACCACAAGCCCAGCACTAGCCCAAGGCAAGACTCAGAGCTGAAATGCACTGTGGAAAACCACTGCGTTCATCCTCACCTCTTACAGCCCAGCTGGAGAGCACCACTGATCCCACAGGCAGCAGGCATTGTAGGCTAGGGCAGAGGCTTTCAAGAAGCACTGAGGTAGGGTACGGCCCAGGACAGTGAGCATGACGTTACTGCTAGTCAGCAGTGGCCCCCAGCATAAAGGTTGGGGGTTATTTCGAAGTCTTTCATACCATCTTGATCTGATTTCTTTAAAAGTTCAAAACTCAGACGTTTAACAGGTTGTTACTTTCACTCAGGCCTCCATCAAATCCATGTTTTTGCTTGGTAAGAGCATTGTCAGATATGGAAGGCCGCTACTGACAGTGGCTCAGCGGCTCAGCTTTATGCTTGCCACTGTCTTTGCTGAATTCTGCAAAACAATATAAACAGGTTTTGATACAATACAGCACCCTTGAAAGAGTATTTCTTTTTAGTCTTCCTCCACCAAGAAAGCTGCAGAACTTATTTAGGGAAGTACATAACAAAAAGAATGAAGGACTCCTCCAAAGGGCTGTAGGATGGCTGTATTTCCTTCGTAACGGTAAGAGCTCACCACACTTGAAGATAAGCACAGACAACATTAGATTTCAGCGTAAAAACCTAATGCTCCAAGCATTTTTTCAACCAGGGAAATATCAACATTCAAGCCCTTACATTACTTCCAGCATGGGCTTTGACAGATCAAACACTGCCACCACATGAATTTGGTTTTGATGGAGTTTTCTTTTAATCTGGCATATAAAAATGAATTGAAACAAAATTTTTAACTGTTATTCCTCAGTCTCAGCACTCTGGGGAAGCAAGACATGAGAAAGAGGGGAGTGTGGGCATTGCACTGTGGAGGTCAGTGTCCTGTGTTCTTTGTAACTCCTGTATCCCTGAGTGTGATGTTGAGACCTTGCTCCAGTATTAGACCACCTTGTGGTGAGCAAAAGGCTATACTGGGGAAAGAGAAGCGAACCAAGCAGTACACCCACTCTCCAGGGTGGCAGAAACAGTGCTGCAGCCCTGGGGCACTGGTTATTTCTCCTTGTCCCCGCTTCCCCACGAGCCGTTTCCCCATGGCTCTCACAGCTGCTTATCTCAATCCTTTGCCATCAGCCTGGGCCAGGCCCAGCCTATTTTTACAACCCTGAAGGCCACAGAGCCAAATGCTTCAATTCTCACATTACAAGTGAAAATACCTGAAGCCGATTTCCACCTGAAAACTGACAAGGAAGTGGGACACACAAGCTGCTGTTGCGGTCCCTTAAACTACCTGGACATGGGACACTATTTGGGGTATATAAAGAGTCTCTCTCATTTTTTGTGGGTGCTACAAATAACACTGAAGAGACCTATGTAGCATGACTTAAACTCAGACATGCTCAATTATCTTATAAGGAAGATGTTTTTTAAGATGCGGATGGTGAGACACCGAGGCAGGTGGCTCAGATGTGGGTGCCCGATCCCTGGGAGTGTTCAAGGGCAGGCTGGATGGGGCTTTGAGCAATCTGATCTAGTGGAAAGTGTCCCTACTCATGACAGGTTGTTGGACTAAATGATCTTTGAAGGTCCCTTCCAATCCAAACCATTCTGTGATGTCCCTGCCTTTTTCTGTTTGGCCTTTACAACACGAAAATAAAAAGCCATCATAGCTGTTCACTAGGTTACAGTGCTGCACAGGCTGGTGGTCAGTCCCAAGGCAGGAACAATCCCATCCCCCTTCTCCACCTTTAATACTGGTATTTAACGGAATAAGAGCATTTCAACACAAGCATCTCTATTTCACCTTATCTATCTCAGCATCACTGTGCCTTAGGAGCAGGAAACCCACCCCAGAAAGGCAAGCAGAGGGAGCCAGAGCAACGTGCACAGTTCAGGAGGCTGGGGGATCAGGAATCGGGGTGCCCAGCTTCACAGGTAGGAGCCTGGCCCTCCCACTCCTATCCCTCCTTCCAGTTCATGCTTCCTGGCCAAATGCTCCGACAGAGAAGCTACCTTCTTGGGAAAGAGCTTAGAAACATGCATCCTCCTTAAAAAACGATACAGTAAAATAAAGAGAAAAAAAAATAAAAGAGGGGAAAAAAACCTGCTGATCTGAATTCCAGCTGAGGGCAAGGCTAGATAACATTTTGACTTGAGTCCAAGCTTTCAGCAAACTATTTGGATTTCCCCCTTTCCTTATGAAGGCTTCAGAGAGAATTATTCCTTAAGAAAACAAAATCATAAATTCAGACGGTAAGCACTACTAATATCCTTTATTAACACCATTATTGTGGTGTCTTCCTCTCTTCAATCTGCTGCATTTAACATAAGGCTTGTGTTTGGTTTTTTTGTCGTTTTTTTTTTTTTTAATTAGAGCTCAGATTCTGACTTTTTCTATCAGTAACTACTTTTGGTATCTTGCAGATGTCTTCTCAAATGAAAAGGCAACCTGTTTTGAAGACTCTATTGATGCAGATCTTTTAATATGCTACTCATTTTGCCCTGCATCCCTCCAAAAGGTAAAAAAAAAATATGGGAACACCCATTTGCCTTCTTTACTAAAAATTCAAGTCTTCGCCAAATTTTTAACCTCTCCTGCTCAGTGTAATGAACAGGGGCAATCTAGGTGAACTTCCCATCTGAACCACAGGAAGCATCAACCTTTGTGGTCCACTCGCTGCCTTACTCAGAAATAGACTCCATTAGCAAATAATTTGCCCAGACCTTGAGAGATGCACAGGGCTACTAAAAGGTGACGTATTTAGAATTACTGCAGTACTGTTTGGTCTGGAAAGTATGAAAGAACTGCAAAAGACTTTTTGGGTTTTGTTTTCCAGAAAAGTGACAGGGACTTTATCAACAGTCACTTTTCTGCATGCATACAAAAATTAAAATCCAGGCAAGAGGAAAATAAAGAGAACTTTTATGTAACTAGTCAGATCTCCATTCACAACCAATAGCTGCTCTATACATCAGTTCAAAAACTATCATCCTGAAATAATTTTATTTAAAACAAAGAAAAGGACTCCCAAGATGGGAGTTAACTCCAATTGCTGGCATATAGCTCAAATAAGTGTATTCATTGAGCATACCATATTTATTAAAGGAATAATAAGGTTCAAATTAATATATAGAACAAGATTCTTTTTGCCAGTGTATTATCTTATGTTTAAAGTTGTGAATCATAAATGTTTATACGAGCTGAAGGAGAAACTTATTTATTTTCAAAATGTTCACCCTCTGTGAGTTGCAAACGATGCAAGACCACAAACAGCCTGAGAAGTGCCAAGAGCCAAAAATGAAGGCTGGAAGAATAGTAGGAGGAAATATCATAACTAAATTAAAACCACAGGTAAAACAGGAACAAAACAATCCTTTATTTATCTACTTCAAGCAAGAAGTGAAAGAAGCAGTGTATCTCAAAAAAAAAAGTAAACATAAAAATCTGCTTGAAATTAGTTCATTTTAAAGTTTTATTTAACCTTATTTATAAAAGGGAAAATTCACAAATATTTAAAAGAATCCTAAGTGGGTTTTATCTACGTGAAGTACTGTGTAAACAGCAACTGTAAAGCTAGCTGCTTGCGAAGAATGAAAACTTAGTCCAGTGCAAGTGATTTAATCATTCTCAATACCTCCCAGAACAAGCAGTTTCACTGTCAAAATGCATAAAACTAATCTAATCAAACAGGAAGGTGAATGAAGCTTTCAACATCCCCTAATAAAAATGAAATCAGTGATTCGCTTACAGGCTAAACCATCTTGCACTATTCTACCACAAGGGATTTCACAGTATTTTTGACTACAGATAGCATCTCAAACTTATCATGAACACGTAACCTCAGAATCAAAGATACCGACAAGTACCAAATCCAACCAACTTTGATCTATTAGTCATGGCTACATCACAAGTCTTTTTGTAGGGATAGCTAAAGAGGTCTCCAATTAGGCCAAAAAAATCCAGAACTGATAGATTAAATATCTAACTTTAAATCAGTTTTAGAATTAACTAAAAAAACATAACTCCATTTCTGCAAATTATTTCTAAACCAGTATCGAACTCCTTCCTAAGTCTCTGATCCAACAGAGTTTTAAAGTAGAGATCCAGGTAAAGCGGCAATTTAAACATTTACTTGAAAGCATATCCCTCAGGAAGACAGAAACTAGAATGACACTCGTCAGGTAATGAAGAGTTAAACATGGCCTCTATCACTTTTTGTTTCCACTGCTTGCAAGCCCAGTGTGCATTTAGTAACTGCCCTAGGACGTAAATTAAATCACAACAGTAAATATAGTCTCTCTCTTACAAGCATCTGCTCAGAGTCTGACTAAAATGCAGTACTCAAAAGAAAGAAACGTAGAAACGGAAGAAAAGCGCTTTTGTGTGAGTTCTTCTCTAGTCCATCTTTCAGGAATTAAATTCACATAAAACATACCCTCCAGCTGTGCTAACTTACTCCCACGTAATGGATAAAACGCCCTGGTAAGGAAAGAGAAGTGTCCTAGAAGGAAAAAAAACTCATACAAATAGGAGAATAGGGCCATAAAACAGATGTCCTCCTGTAGGTTTCATGCAAATACCATGTTGTAGTACCATGCACAAGGGCAGCTCAGCCATCACACCCTCCCACCCTGTTTAAAGCAAATTACATCACAGGTGGTCCACTGCCCCATCTGCACCCTTTATTTATGAAATCTAGTCTTCTGGGGGTTTCATTCTGCTGATCACACATGGGTATAACACAGCCTGAGGATATGCAGCCTCCTCCCCACTGGAGGAGCTATGAGAGGAGCTTTTATCATGGCACCTGCTTTCATGTAGAGGATCTTCACATCTTTGAAACTTCTACCTTTCCATCACAGTTAACTGTGTGGCTACGGCTCAAGTTACTAAAGGAAAAAGAAAACAGATATGGATATTGTTCTCACTTAAGCCTTGCTAGCCCAGGAAAATAAAAAAAATCTTCTAACTTACAGCTCTATAGCTTAGCAGACTACAATCTGAAATACGGTAGTGCTTAATTGCCCTTTGTATCTGTCAGTCTGAAAAAGGCAGGTACTAATAAAGTGACTCTGCAGTCATGTAAAGGAAGAATCAGGAGGAAAGCTTTGCATCAAAAGCAGTTACCAGTAAAGCCCAACGCTTTCCCAGTACAGGTCTCCATTTCGCTTGTTCCATGTAACAACTGTGAAAAAAATCTAAGCTATCCATCTAACTCCAGCTATCCTTAATGCTCCCCCACACTTGTTTTTTGTTTATACGACTCTAATTTCTAAGCCCTTTTAAATACAAACATTTCTAAATGGTTTAAGAGACTGTCAGAATTTGCAGCTCCCTTGGAAAACATTGTCTGAGGCAGGAGCGGCTTTCCTTTGCCAGCCAAGAGAGATTTGTGCAAGCCCGTGCACTGTAGATTCAGCAAAATGATTCACCTGAAACTTAACTAGACAGAAAAGCAGTTTGTTTGGTTTAAGCTTGCAAATTTCTGCTGCGAAAAGCTCAGGCATGAGGAGTTAACTTTTGTCGATCTGAACCTCATGATTGTCCTGGACTTAAATCAAGCAGCTGTAAACGACTATTTTTAACTCTGAAAATTAATCCACATCGTCCTTACAATCACAAAAGAGTGCCCTATGACTTCCAGACAGTGAGGCAGAGGAAAACATGAGGGTAGATGGTTGTTTAACTGGATGGCAAAACTTCCATTAACCTTATCACAGCCAGAATTTCATTAGCAATACACTGATAATTCTGGCTTGGTGGATCTCATGTTAAGTTTTGTGCTCCTTTATGACTCCAAAGGTAAGATGAGCTCTGATTAAAAAATTAAAAAAAAATTATGTAGAAAGCCGTACTATTGACTGGCAAGGGTCAATTGTTTGGGAGCAAAAAGTTTTAATGGAGCAAAAGGTTTTAATAAAATAAATATCAAATTTAGTAATGTAGCTTCTTAAACTGCCTAGAAAATATTGACTTTGAAAATACAAGACTGTTCTTGTATATACAAACCACTGTTAAAAATTCTGGTGTCTAAAATGTACAAAATAGTCTCATCTGTTTTGAAGTAAGAATTACACTGTTAAACTGCATTACTTCTCCAAAGCATTGTTTGTTTCAATTCAGTTGTTGATGCCTTTGTACCAAAAGTTCAAAAAGGGTCCAAATCTCTTACTCTACAATGTCAACGCATTCTAGGGCAATGTTCTCACTGGAGTTGTTCACAGATCCATACTGTTGTGAGGGAAGGGTGTGATCCTTGCTCTATACATACCCTTCACTACATGTACCTAGAGTGCCACATGGATTTAACGTGCCTTAACTACAGCCACATAAGCCATAGCACAATTAATACAAAAATAAGCCAGAATCCACTTTTCCACAACCATGAATTAACAACCCCTTCACTGTAATGCCTGTATCGGCCAAAAGTCATAAGTCCTATATGTATTTACAGCAGCCCCATTATATTAAGGAGGGGAGGAGAATGCAACATATATTGTGGTCGGTGTGGAGGTGGGAGGACACCGATGAACCGGAGTACCAAGCGCAGCCCTCTGGCATCCCTGCACCTCCCACTGCCCCTAGCATCCCCAGCGGCTCCCCCAGACCCCCAGCCATCTCCACTGGCCCCAGGCACGTCAAGTCACATTTAAGAAAAGCCACCAGGGAGTGGGGAGATGGGACATAACTTTAATTTGGAAGGAGGAAGATACAGATTAGACATGAGGAAGAAATTCTTCACAATCAGGGTAGTGAGACACAAGCTGCCCAGAGAAGCTGTGGACGCCCGCTCTCTGGAAGTTGAAGGCCAGGCTGGATGGGGTCTTGGGCAGCCTGGTCTGGTGGGAGATGTCCCTGACCACGGCAGGGAGGGGGTTGGAACTGGATGATCTTTTAAGGTCCTTTCCAACCCAAACAGTTCTATTATTCTATGAAATAGCAAGGACACAAGTTTGTGGGGATTTCCCCCCGCCTCCCCAGGAAGAGCTTGCCTTTAAAGAGTATTAAGCGAGCAGGACTCAAAATGATGATTCTATGAAAATATGCAGTTGGTGCCTATTTTAATGTGATAGTTGTTAAGTACCTAATTTTATAAGTACTATTTGATGAGTATCAGGCTGATGCTTCGTCTAACCCATTACTATAAAAAAGCCCTTCAAAAAAGAACACATCATGAAGACACGCAAATGAAGAGGTTGCTAAATTTTTTCTTTTTCTTTAAAGGTAGGATACTGGTAGCATTAGTTTAATTTGGTACTCATGGATTATGGGTTCTTGTGGGAAGTGTCCCTGCCCGTGGCAGGAGGGGGTTGGAACTGGACGATCTTCCCTTCCAACCCAAACCATTCTATGATTATGTGCCTCACGTTTTCCTGTCCTACACGGAGAAGGAGGAAGATGAAAATTCCCGGGCTGCAATGCAAAATGAGCCCTCTGGCTTTATGAAATAGAAATAAAAGTGCCTTTTTAGCGCTGCTCAAGGCTGCAGCAGCACGAAGCTGCTCTCGGGGCGACTCGGGGTGGGGAGGTGGGGGTCGGGCAGGGAACTGGGGCAAGCGCTGTCCCCCACCAAGAACCGAACCCAATCGAGCCCAACCGACCCGAACAAAGAAGCCTCTCCAGCAGCTCCCGCGGGGCAGGACTGGTGCAGGAGGGACCTGCCCCATGCACCACCGCCACCTCCCGCCGAGCCCCCCGGTACCCGTGAAGCGGCCGCCGCCGTCCCCGTGTCCCCGGCGCCGCTGCAGGATGA
The DNA here is from genome assembly GCA_033556795.1 of Tapera naevia. Taxonomy (NCBI): domain Eukaryota; kingdom Metazoa; phylum Chordata; class Aves; order Cuculiformes; family Neomorphidae; genus Tapera; species Tapera naevia. Next base: position 21,379,475 of record JAUMJJ010000029.1, read on the forward strand.
AGTAGCCGCTGCTCTTCTGTGTGACCCACAGCTTGAGGGCGTTTTTCAGCAGCACCTCCTCGGGCTTCAGCCACATCTTTCTTTCCCCCCGGCTCACAGTCGCTCTCTGCTTCGCCTCTCTCTCTCTGTGCCCCCCCCCGCTCCCGCCTGCCCCGCACCGCCCCGCTCACATCGCCCCCCGCGGGATGAGACGAGCGGCTCCGGCTCTCTCGGCGCGGGCCCGGCCGCCGGGGAGGGGCTGAAGGCGGAGCCCGGGAACGGGGCCGCCCTGCTCGGGGAGCCGGAGGGGCTTTGTGCGGGGCCGCAACCGCGGGGACACTGGGAGGAGGGAGGGAGGGAGGGAGGAGGAGTTCTCCTCTTCAGGGGTCTCATAACACCCCGACCTCGCACACGGCACACTGGGGCTCCCACGGCATCCCGGGGTGGCCCCTGCCACCAGCACCGCAGCCTGACCTACTGGATCACTCGGTCTGTTCAGCCTGGAGAAGAGGGGACTGAGAGGGGACCCCATAGCACTTCACTGCTTCCTCATAAGGGGAGGAGGAGGAGCAGGCGCTGGGCTCTTCCCTCTGGTAACCAATGACAGGACCCGAAGGAATGGTAGGAAGGTGTGCCAGGGGAGGGTTGGGTTGGATATTACGAAAATGTTCTTCACCCAGAGGGTTCTGGAGCACTGGAACAGCTTCCTAGGGAAGCGGTCATGGTGCCAAGCCTGACAATAGTCAAGAAGCACATGGACAATGCCTTCAGACACACGGTGTGCATGTTGGGGTCATCCTTTGTGGGCCCCTTCCAACTCAGGACATTCTGTGTGATTCTGTGTCTGTGTGGTTCCCACAGCACTCTGGAGACCTGGTGTGTTCCCTGCCACCGACACCGCAGCCTGGGATACAGCAACCCACTGGGGTCCCCAGAGCACGCCTAAGTCCTGGCATGTCCCCTGCCACTGGCACTGCAGCCTGGCATGCAGCAGCCCACTGGGATTCCCAGAGCACCCTAAGGTCGTGGCATATCTCCTGCCACCAGCACTGTGGCCTGGGGTACAGCAGCCCAGTGACACCCACTGTGCACAAGGAAGGCACCCACCTTTCCCCTTTATAGCGCCTGGATGGGACCCCAGGTCTCCCCAGCCTGTGTCCCATAGGTGCATCCCCATATTCATGGGTCAATGTCTCCCAGGCCCTGCTGCAGGGACCATAGAATCATAGAATGCTTTGGGTTGGAAGGAATCTTTACAGGTCATCCAGTCCGATATTCCTGCAGAAGCAGGGACATCTTTAATGTGGCAGGGTCGTGGGAAGGAAAGGGTGCGCTGGCTTCATTAGAGGGGAGCTCTGCTTTCCTGTTTTCTTCTAGAGTGAAGCTTAAACCCTGAGCCCAAGCTACTCACTTTGATATTTGAATGACAATGCCTGAAACCGAGTATCTCAACTGAAAAGTCAGAATCTTAATTTTACAGGTTTTGAGTTTTTTCTTCATTTAAGAAATAATCAGGCACTGCATGTGTATGAGCTGTCGGTAGGATTGGTTGTGAACTTGCACAAATGCCTACTGCAGTACCTTACATTGGTAATCCTCTGACATTGTATTTGACATTTTCATTAGCCTAGATTGCCAGGTTATTCAACACTAAACTAAGATGCTTGCGTTCAGTTTCTGTTTTCTCCTATTTTCCAAATCATCAATTTCATGCCTTTCTAAATCTCATCAGAATTTTCTCCCCTTTGTATATGCCGCCTAATATCCCGATTCAATTTATTCCTTATCTTTTTCCAAATCAGACTGCATTTTCTCTCACTTTACGACAGCATTCAGTGTGTCCTGTATACCTGCTAGCATTTAGCACAGCATTCTGCATTTCTCCATCTCATCATGCTGTCAAAACATGACCAACGTACCTTCCTTCAGCCACGTTCTGCTTCCCATTAACAGCAAGTATTAAATAATTTCTTTATAACCACTGCAGTAGCAGGCAGCTAAACCTCACACACTCCTCATTTGGATTAAAGATGCCAGTCACTGTGAGTTGAATCACATGCTCATAATTCGAGCAAAGATCCCTCTTAGTAGAGAATGTTGATTACAGAAAAAGAACCTAGCTTCACTTTACCAAGCTCAACCTATTTTTATGAGAGTTGTGAACTTCCCAACTCTTTGAGAGGGATTGATGCTGCAGTGAGTTACTTAGCACAGCCAGTGGTAGTTATTAACTGGAATTTGGAAGGTGAACATGTGTATGGGTTTCCAGCTGCCAGCGGGAACATTTAGCAGGCAAAATTCCATGCACAGCTTCAATCCAGTAAACACTGTGTGATCTGTGTTCTTTACAATTTTGGTGTAAAGCAACTATTTAATTTCCATACACAGAATAGCAAGCAAGCATTGTGACCATACTACTTGTCTGATACAAAAATAAAAGCTATTAAAAGGAGGAATGATGGACAACCACATAACAATGTATTTAAAAATTAATGAGAGTGTAAGAAGGGGTTATTTAAAATGCTCTTTCAGGATAAGAATAGCTCAGAGGTTTCCCCTGCCCCCAAAACAAACCTGAAGAATGTAAGTCTTGAAAGTTTAAATGCTCAGTGAAGTGAGATGAGGAATACTTCTTCCCTTTTCAGATATTTTAATTTCTGTTATTCTTGGGTTTCAGAGCATTTTTTACATTCAGCCTTGATTTTCAGGCATACTGATTGGAGATGTAATTGAGCAGAGGACCAAGCAGATCTCTGAACTTTGAGATGCTTTTGAGATTGAGAGTTAGCAAAAGAGTAAAGCAGTTGGTTTCAGGACCTGGTGTCATGCACACCTGCCTCTGTTAATTGCACCTTGTGACACGCTTCTATTTGAACCCCATGAACAGTACTCCTTCAAATTCATGGGCTTTGTATCCACATCCAAGTTGGCCCAACAGTCATTCAATCACAAGGGCATCATTCATGCTTTTTGAATAAGCAGCTTTTCCAACACATGGAACTAGTGGAAAGTAATTAACAAAGAACCTCTGAGAAATGGCTTCAGAGGAGGGAAAGGGGGATAGATGAGAAGAGGGAAAACTGACCCAGGACAACAGAGTAAAACAAAGCATTTTGTAATATATATATGTATAGTAATAAAGGCTTCACATCTACTGAAAGTAGACTGCACATCTTTCTCAATCTGGCATTGTATGTGGTGTTCCCTGATATCCCAAGCAGGATACAGAGAGATACTGCCAAAATGCCTGTGAGTTTTAGAATAACATCACCCTCACTCCCATCCCCAGAGGATCTCCCTGCCTGCAGAAGTCAGCAGTACATGCAAACCCACTGGAGCCATTTCAAGCTTGAATCCATTTAGCGTGCACCGTGTTACTCACGCTGCCAGGCCAGGTATTTCGAATGGTGCCTGGCCTTGGCTGCAGTACGGCTGAAAATGGTTCATGCACACCCTTCCCCTGGCTCTTCTCCTCCTAACCTTGGGCAGACAGGCAGCCACAGCCATGAACACAACCACTTTGGCACTGAAACAGATGCTGATATCCTCAAGGTCAAAAAGGCATTTGAAGAAAGAAGTTAAAGATGATTGTTACATTATTTAACCAAAAACCAGGAAGGATAAAAGACTCCACACATATATTTCTCATCACCAAATGACACAGCCTCTACCTGCTGACTAGGTAGTCTTTGGCAACCACTAATGAAAGGTTTATGTTCATGGAGAAAGTCCTGCAGTGATGTATTATTTCCATAGCCAGGATTTGAACAGAATTTGGACAATATGAAGATCTTCTGAAATCTCCTATGAGGCAATAATTTTATAATGCTAGTGTCTAGAGAGATAAATAAAACCAGGGAGGACAGGAATCTAGCAGATTCTTAGACAAAAAGAAAGAGGGTGCTGTGACAAGTTATACACCTTCTTAAGTGTTCTCTGTTATAGTCTGGAAAAAGCCTATCTTAATTACTTGAAGATATTTAAGGTTAGTAGGCAGGAGAAAAATAGCTTTAGAAAAAATAGCTTTAGAAAAAAATGAAAATGTATTTGAAAGGAAAGAACTGAAAGAAGATGAGGTTTCTGGCCTTACGCTACCCTTAACATGTGTACTGAAGTGACTGTCTGGGTTATTTACGATTCTATGTATCTTCCTAGATTTCAGTTCCAAATAGCACAAGGCAGAGAGTCTGCTATTCAGACTATATTAGAGCACAGCATCCATCCTTGCTGGAATAAAATGCAGAGATCCTGAGAGTCTGTGAGACCAAGTACAGACTGCACAGGGCACAGTCACAGAGAAACCTTTGTTTTCCCTTCTTGCCTGTGTCACCCACTGCCTTCCCAGCCCTAGGCATGCCCTTTAATTCACACAGCTTTATCTTTTTCATCCATCAAACACATATATAATTTTTTATTCGCAGTGTCACTGAGATGCTTGGAGAAGGAAGGTTCCTCGTGTACGTAAAACGAACAATGTCGCCATAGGCAGGAAACAGGCAGCTGTGGTGGTCTAGGCCTCCTGCTCACCCCGCCCTCTGCTGAGGGTTCCATACCCTCTGAGCCTACATTGGTGGGGGATGGCAGTGCTTGAACATACTTAGGAGAGTGTACAATGTTCTAGGATAGGCTCTGAGGCTTGCAGTTGAGTGGTTGAAGCTGATATATATGTGGACTGCCACCAAAACAGGTTGTCCATGCTCCCCCACCAACCCAACTTCCTGTAGTGAATTGCATTAACTAAACTAGTTGAAAACTAGCTTTATTTATTTAATTATTTTGGATAGGTTAGTTCTTTAGTCACATTGTGACTGTAGGAAATCCAGGGTGAAATGTGCATCCTGAGCTGGGGGAAAGAAACAGGCTGATCTTTCATGCAGGAGACCCTAGGGAGATTCATTTGCATTTATCAGTAAATGAGAACCTAAAGATGGAGATTAATTTATTTATACTTATAGCAAAAAATCAGCTGGAATTTAACTAGCATTCTGCAGGTGCACAGCCCAATCATCTCCATGTTTCCAGTTTTGAGTCTTTACCTTGTGACTTTATTAGTGTCTGAAAAAGTCTTAATCAGTGAGTTAATTCATTTCCCAAGACACAGTTGATGAAAATCACAGATTATTCCGAGTTTCGATGGACTAGAGGCAGCAGTAAATTTAAAGAAATAATGTGTAGTGTGCTAGGGAAATAATATGTGTTAGTGAATATAAGATTGGAAATTCAAACTGCTGGCTAATACAATTAGGGAAAAATGACTAAAATATACTTACTCCGGGGGACAAAAAAAAAAAACCTCATAGAGATTAATCCACAGCTGCTGTTTTCAACCTTTTATTTTCTGCAGCCCCCAAAGTTTCCCACTACAGCTTCAACCTCCTGTAAAACAGTTGTCAGCAGGCATCAATCCATTTGGTTTTCCTAGCGGCATGTCCCCTTGAAGCAACCCACCAATGTGGAAGTCTATAGCCCTCTGCATGAAAACCACTGAGCACTCTGGCAGCAGGGAAAGGATTTTTCTGAAGAACTGAGGCCACAAGTCTTCATATTCTCCATATTGATATGTATTGGGATTTTGAAAAGAACTTATCTTCCACCTAAACCAAACTAATGGGCAGATGTGATGACACACTTGGTCAGTAATCAGCAGCAGCTTTATGCCCTCAGCACACTGCTTCAGGCAAAGGGTCACCCTTGAAAGAACCCTCAAGATCCAACAGTTCTGGGCCCCCCAGTTTGGGAAAGATGTTAGGATATTGGAATGTGTTCAGAGGAGGGCAACAAAGATGGTGAAGGGGCTGGAGCACAAGCCCTACGAGGAGCAACTGAGGGAGTTGGGGCTGTTTAGTCTAGAGAAGAGGAGGCTCAGGGGAGACCTCATTGCTCTCTACAACTACCTAAAAGGAGGTTGTAGTCAGGCAGGGGTTGGTCTCTTCTCTCAGGTGACCAGTGACAGAACCAGAGGGCATGGACTCAAGCTTCGTCAGGGAAAGTTTAGGCTTGATGTGAGGAAAAAATTCTTCACTGAAAGGGTGATTGGCCATTGGAATGGGCTGCCCAGGGAGGTGGTGGAGTCACCGACCCTGGAGGTGTTTAAGGGGAGACTGGATGAGGCACTGAGTGCCATGGTTTAGATGATGGTTGGTGTTAGTGTTGGTGTTAGTGTTGGATTGGACTTGATGATCTCAGAGGTCCTTTCCAACCTTGTGATACTGTGATACTGTGATACTAAAGCTACTAGGCTTGCCATGTAACATGAGATTATATTTCCTCCATTGTGGAGACAAATTCCAATAACAGATCAAGTAGATAACAGTCCTCCTCTACGGAAGTCCGAAGGACCCATTCTTAATATATCATATTAATTTCAGAGTACATCAGTTCTTGAATGATGTCGATCTAGCAGAGACAGTTTAAGAGAAGAATAACAGAAATGATTAAGGATGTAAAAGCTGACTTGTGAGCTCAGATTGGATGGGTCTGATATATGTGTACCTCTGCTGAGACTGACAGCTGAAGTGGAGCACCAAATAGCTGCCTACAAGTATCAGTGTGTTAAACACAAAGATGGTGATGTATTTTTTGCATTTAAAAAGCAATTCACTAAAAGCAGTAAGATATATTTTTCTTTTCAAAAAGGAATGGTTAGATTAAATACTAAGAAACCGCTGCTGACCAGGAAGATTTTTACTGTGCTGAATAGTGTGTTGAAGGACTAAAGGCACTTTAGAACTAGAATCATAGAATCACAGAATAATTAAAGTTGGAAATGACCTCTAAGATCATCAAGTCCAACCATCAATAGTATAAGATGAATCATTTTATGTAAGATAGAGTTACTTTCTAATGTAACTCTGTGATCAGAAAGATTAGGCAACCACTTAAGATTCCTTCTGCCTCCTACACCCAGCTAATGACTTTCTTCACTGTGAGAAATCTCCTACAAGAGGGGATTTTTAAAGGCTCCTCTGCAAGGTTTTTCATACCAGACAACCTCACAGACATTGTCCTGTTGGAAAGGGTCCATGTTTGCTTCTCACTTGCAGAAAGTCCACTTCAAATTTGGTAGAAATGAGAAGGACCAAAGGGAAATCACAGTAATTCACATGCAGCTTCCAACTCCAGGCAGCGTGCCTCCATTTAAACTATGCCACAAAGACCCTCCTGCCAGGCATATTAGATCCTGGGAATCTTCAAAAGCCATTCTTAAGCTTAGATCTTTTAAATAGATTCAAACACAAGATGGTTTGAAAGAATGCAGGAGATGGCAAAGGAAGTCAAGGTCTTCCATACCAAGAATTACTGTAGGAATGCTATATTTCCAAATAATTTAATTTCCAAATTACATTTCCAAATAATTTCAAGTTCATCATCTTTCTCCTGTAATGACTGGATTGCAAAAGCCAGTAAATGTTTATGGATCCACATGTTTTTGTCTTCCTCTCTGCTCTAGTAAAGTAACAAAACTGTTACAACCTGCAATTAATTCCAGAGGTTTCATTTATTATCTTTGATTAAATCAATGCCTATGTAATATGTAATCAATGCCTATGAAGATATAAGAAGATGTAATATACTATCGGGAGCAAGTACAATTAAGCTACAGGCAACACTGTAAAAATACATTAGAGGTCTTGACTCACAGTTTTATGCAATAATATTTCATGGCTTTTTTCCTGTCAACAACTTTATAATATGCATTTTTTATATTCCATCTGGCTGAAATCATTCAAGCACTTTTTTTTTTTGATGAACTATTTAGCACAGCAATGTCCAAAATGTTTTTGCTTCTGATTCCACTTCTTGTTTTAGTGCCAGCATTACTCCCTGACTTCCAGTTGCAAAACCCACTTCTGCAATTTAGGACTGCCAAACCTCTTCTGGGAACCACACAGTTACTGTGACACTATCACATTTCCAGGTGTTTGACAAACATTAGGAAAAAGACAACCACTCTCAGGACAGGTAATTAAAATAATACATACACGTGGTTTAAGGCAGTAATTCTGCAACTATTTTTTTATCTATCTCACTCAACTTCCAGATCTCCAAAACACTGAAGGAAAAGGCAGGCCCTTAGCCCTATGCTCATATACAGCAAATACTTGCAGAGCACACAGGTGACAGAGAGGGAAACCCAAGCAGGCGCTTCATGGCCACTGTTTCTAGAAAAGACAGCAGAGGACTGTGGCCATGACTTGCCCTGCCAACCACTTGACACCCCCTCACCAGTGCTTAATAATGTTTCTGTGCTCTACCAGAGCTGAATAATGCCTACTTTCCTCTCCACCTTCAGTAGGTACAAAAGACCTCTCTTCATCAGAGCTTCCGAACTCCATTGGTAATGATCTCGGGAAGCCGAGAGGAGATGTGGCTGATGACCTCTGGTATGATGGAAAGAAGAATGTACATATCATATTACTTCCCAGGATACCCTCCTTGCCCACTCTCTAGGGGCCTGATCTCTCATCTTAGAGGCATTTGCATTCTCAGAGTCACAGCTGTAGATAGACTTCGTCGTCTCAGGACTTTCATATATTACTCAATTTAACATTGAAAAAGACTAAATTTATTCTGGTACAAAAGGAGAGGAATGCCCAGCCCTATATAAGAAACTGCATTCCGAGAATATAATTTATTTTTGGCATGGCATAGTTGCTATAATGTTGTAGGAATGGAAGAATTGGCCTCCTAAAATGCACTGACACTCTTTAAGGAGAATTAAGCAAGCAGACAGTAGGTTTCATAGCTTTTGGAATGTAATTAATTAATCTAGGCGATATGTGATCTTCAACAACAGGGAAAATGAGTGGTGCCAAGAACAAAGGTGGCGGAATCAGAGGTAAAGCTTAGGGCTGCATAACCTTTGACAAGGTGAAAATCCCGAAGCAGATAGAACAGAACTTCCTAAATGGAGATTCTGACTTGCCAAGTTTCTAATTGCATTTTTCGGTAAAGCAGTGGTGTTTCAGCAGTGAAAGGAACTGACCTTGATAGGAAAAAGGTATTGCTCCACTAACACGCTACCGAGAGCGTAGCTGCTGGCAATCATTCGTGCTAGGCAGTCTCAAAGGAAGCCTGAAGTGGAGCAGTCCGTGTTAGCAGTGACTTCCTCCAAGGCTGTTTCCTGATCCAAAATCCCCATACTAATTCATCTTCCAAGATCAAAAAGTCCTCAAATGTTCAGCAATAGTTGAGTGATTTGGGGAAAAAAAAAAAAAAACCAACCAAACCACCTCCAAAAGTATGGCAGCGTTCTCTATAGTGCCACATCTTGTTTCCATGTGGAAATAGGCAGAGCATTTCTACCATAGCTGTCTTTTGCTGCATCTGGGTACAATCCACCTTACCTAAAAGTATGACCTAGAAAGCTGGCAGAATTTCCATTTTCCTTTGTTGCATTTGGAGCCAGAGATTCTTGTTGTTTTAAAGATTTCCTTTAGGTGCTTACCTTGGTTTTCCTTTGAACAACCATCCCCTGGAATATTGTCTGTGTAGACAGTAAAACCTTTTTGACATCGTGAAATAACCATGCCTTTTTCTCAGTCAGAGGTGGCTGAAGACACACGAGAGTTGCAGAACAGAAACACACGAAATTATATTGTCTCTCTTTAAGCTGTTATGGCCTCTGTCCTGCCAATACGCAGAGGGGTCTAATGCCATACTTCTGTTCCATAGGATTTCTTATAACCCTGTGCATGCAGGGACCCAACAGCTAGCTTGAAGTCTTATAAAACTCTACTGCTTTCCATTTTTACGAATCCTGCCCACATGCCTGGCAGCTGTGGAGAAACAGCATCTTCAACCATAGGGCTCAACGGTATGCTACTACCTGAGCAGTGTTAGGGTGCATGTGCTGGGGCTGCCAGTGCTGCTGGTATCACAGTATCACAGTATCACAGTATCACAAGGTTGGAAAGGACCTCTGAGATCATCGAGTCCAACCTATAACCTAACACTAACACCAACACTAACACCAACCATCATCTAAACCATGGCACTCAGTGCCTCATCCAGTCTCCCTTTAAACACCTCCAGGGTCGGTGACTCCACCACCTCCCTGGGCAGCCCATTCCAATGGCCAATCACCCTTTCAGTGAAGAATTTTTTCCTCATATCAAGTCTAAACTTTCCCTGACGAAGCTTAAGTCCATGCCCTCTGGTTCTGCCACTGGTCACCTGAGAGAAGAGACCAACCCCTGCCCGACTACAACCTCCTTTTAGGTAGTTGTAGAGAGCAATGAGGTCTCCCCTGAGCCTCCTCTTCTCCAGACTAAACAGCCCCAACTCCCTCAGTTGCTCCTCGTAGGGCTTGTGCTCCAGCCCCTTCACCATCTTTGTTGCCCTCCTCTGAACACATTCCAGTATCCTAACATCCTTCCCAAATTGGGGGGCCCAGAACTGGACACAGTATTCAAGGTGAGGCCTGACCAGTGCCAAGTACAGGGGGACGATAACTTCTCTGGTCCTGCTCACTACACTATTCCTGATGCAGTCCAGGATGCCATTGGCCTTCTTGACCACCTGGGCACACTGCTGGCTCATGTTGAGCTTCCTGTCAACCAGCACTCCCAGGTCCTTTTCTGCCTGACTACTCTCCAGCCACTCTGTCCCCAGTCTGTAGCTCTGCATGGGATTGTTGTGTCCAAAATGAAGTACCCGACATTTGGACTTATTAAACATCATCCCATTAGAATCAGCCCATCTCTCCAGTCTGTCCAGGTCCCTCTGTAGGGCCATCCTACCCTCTAGCAGATCAACTCTTCCTCCCAGCTTGGTATCATCTGCAAATTTGCTGATGATGGACTCAATCCCCTCATCCAAATCGTCAATAAAGATATTAAACAGGACGGGACCCAACACCAATCCCTGGGGGACACCACTGGTGACCGGCCGCCAACTGGATGAAACACCATTCACCACCACTCTTTGGGCTCGGCCATCCAGCCAATTCCTAACCCAGCACAGAGTGCTCCCATCTAGGCCACGGGCTGCCAGCTTCCCTAGGAGTCTACTGTGGGGGACAGTGTCAAAGGCCTTACTGAAGTCCAGGTATACCACATCCACAGCCTTCCTCTCATCTACCAGGCGAGTCACATGGTTGTAAAAGGAGATCAGGTTGGTCAGGCAGGACCTACCCCTCCTAAATCCATGCTGGCTGGGCCTGATTTCTTGACCGTTCTGCAGGTGGTGCATGATTTCACCCAGGATTATCTTCTCCATGATTTTACCTGGGACCGAGGTCAGGCTGACAGGTCTGTAATTACCTGGATCATCCTTACGGCCCTTCTTGTGGATGGGCATCACATTGTCCAACTTCCAGTCTTCCGGGACCTCTCCAGGACTGCTGAAAGATGATGGAGAGCGGCTTAGCAAGCTCATCCGCCAGCTCTCTCAGCACCCTAGGATGGATCCCATCCGGCCCCATAGACTTATGAGGGTCCAAGTGGCTCAGCAGGTCTCTAACCTCCTCCTCATGGATTGCAGGAGGGCCATATTTCACCCTGCCCCCATCAACCACTTCAGAGGGCCAACTGTCAAGCGAGCTGACATCCTTGCTGTTAAAAACTGAGGCAAAGAAGGCATTAAGTACCTCAGCCTGGTGGTGCTGGGTATGGCAGTGCAGCAGGAGGTGTAGGGAGGAACCACCACTTCTGCCTACCTCCTGAGGATCTCAAACTACCTGTGGGGAGCTGCAGCTGCAAGAGTGGCAAAACTGTGTCACAACACTAACCTGATTGTCATAGAAGTGTCAGTGCTTTGAGACAAGTTTTAAAACGTGTATGTGAGTGCCTTTGAGATAACATTTAAGGTAGTTTTTCCTAGCATTTTTTCACTCATTTTTGTGGGGGGGGGATCCCCAAAGGAACATTTCTGTTGTGATTCTTACATCTTCCCACTGATCTGCTATGACACTTAAGGCTGTGCTGAGGCTGTGCTCTCAGCACATCGCTGATATTGCCTGGTGGGAACCACTCTGCACATGCCTAGGACTGGGTTTAAATATGCTCTTTGTGATCAGGACTGCACTTCTGCTTCTACCTGACTGCTACACTCTGTGTGAAACCCCTGTAATCTCCTCCTGTTCTGGCTGCTGGCTGATGTAAATGTGACACTCCATTTCTACAGAATTTGGAGGCTTTTACACCACCTGTGTTTTTGCATCTAGGTATATAAGATGCTATTATTTGAAACAAACATGGCCACAGAACAATTATAATTGAGAATGCATAGTCCCAAAGAAAACAGCTATAATTTTCTCTTCCTATTTTTCTTATATAGTTATTAACAAAACGTAATTTTTTTTCTTCTCTGGCCTACCAACACCTTGTTTTCTAATGAAGTCCTGTGTTGTTTCTCCCTAACTTCAGTGAAGCTAGTGACTACACACACATCCACATTATCTATTTCTTTCAGGAGAAAAGAAACATCATACACTTACAGAAATGTACACAAAACATCTGCCTAGTCCTTATGGGAGATGCAGAAAGATTTGAGAACATGCTCTGCTTCCCTTCCCATTTGCATAGGTGAATGGGTCTACTCGGAAGTCTTGTCTTTTAACTTGGTTTTTCTTTGCTCTTTTTGTAAATGTCTTCAGCCCTCAGAGTCTTTGTTTCCATTCTTGTAGCAGTGCGATAGTGACAAATTAAAACATTTCTACATATCTTTTTGTCTCAGGAACCAGCCTCTCCTTATACATTTTGGGGAAACCCAACAAGCCAGCCCAGCCTGAATTTTCAGAAGCTATTGCTGCTCTTAAGTGTGCAGGTTTAGACCCAGCTTTGCAGAAGGAATTGTATAATTGACAAAAAAAACTTATAGTTAACAGTGATGGCAACTGTGAAATCAGTCCCTTTGGAGTTCTAGTGCTGAGTGTCAAGCAGAGCTGTTAAAAGTAGTTTCTGCTTTTGCAAACTTTGGACTTAAGCCAAAGCTTTCATCTCCTCATCTATGGAAATGGAATAGGGCTTAAATATCTCTCCCACAGCTCATGAAAGTTCATTAATGTTTATAAAACACTTGGAATCAAGCAGCACTGAGTATTACTGATTATTTATTAATTTCAGTTGTTTTGCACTTTCCCATTCCTTTCGCACGTCAAAAAAAAAGAGGATTTTGTGGGCAAAAACCAGAAAAACCTGTCAAAGCCTCCAGTCCCCTCTCTGCCTTCCCTGACTGTAACAGTCTCCCTGTATCCCTTCCCCAAATCCCCACATCACTTTACATCTTCATTCTCCTCTTCCCCCAACACTTCTTATCTCCTCTTCTTCCAGCATGGTCCAGGACTCCCTCCCAAGCCGTCTCTGTCGAGGCCAACTGGTCTGACACAGCTGCAGACAGGCAGGAAGAACATAAAAACTGGTTGACTTATGAAACTGAGGAGCAAAAATGGGGGCTGAATCCACAGTACAGCCCTTCTCCTCCATCAGCTTTCCAGCTCCATCTTACAAAGCTCCATTTCTTCCAGGCCTCTGCCCCTCTCTTTTCATGTAAATTAGCCACAGGTTTAAGAGTTACTGGGAACAGGTACGTGGGTACAAGGTTGTATGAATACAGAGTTGATTTCTTCCTTTGTTGATCAAGTAGACATTTTAAATGCTCTGAATGTTTGGATCATAAATAAATCACACTGAGCAAACCCATTATTTTCCTGTTGAAATCATTTATCTAAGTACAATATTGACATTCCTCTGCTGCTTTTTACAATGTTGCACTCACAATGGTGAGTGTATACGAGTCGATCCATTCGTGCTAGAGATTAAGTCTTCCAAAGGACACCGTGACTAGTCACGAGGTGCTTATGTTCTCAACAAGACTCAGGACATTAAGAGTAAAGCATTTTCAGAAGCATTTTCATGCTATCAAACTGTACTGTACTAGCTCTCAGCCCATCTTCTAGTGCCAATGTGACATAAAGTTTACTCTGCCCTGGCATCGCTTGTGGAAGCTGCAGTAACTCCTTCTTGCCAGAGGAAGGATGTTGTAAACCTAGGATCTTGCTGGGGCATGCCATCTTCTAAAGACAATGAACACATCTGCAAAAATACAGGAACATGTACATCCGTGCAGACACTTTGTATACCTACGTGGAGAAAGCAGTGAGCTCACGGAGAACTGAAATTAAGCTAATCATGTTAATGCTTTGCCATTTTTGGCTGAGAAGCAGACCTAGGTCTCGGCAGAGCTGACTCTTGCAGTTCTGCCACACATTTGCAGCTCTGGCAAGTTATACCTCTGCCTGCTTCTCGCTGTTGGCTTTAACCTGGCTTATGTATGTGGGTGTGGACATCCAGATAAAGCAAACTTGCCTGAAAATACACATTTGATTCACACCAAGAGTTTTTGGAGGGTGGCTAGGACTTTAAAGCATCATCAGTGTGAAGTACCTGAAGAACCACACGCTGCAGATGGGCGTGTTTGTCTTCCTCAGCTCCTGCTCACAGACGTTCCTAGTCCATTATTAAACTACTAAAAATAAAATACTTCTGATTCAGCATTTTCTTCCTTGTGTCCTCTCCAGCTGCTGCCCAGGCATGGATCCTGCACCAGTGAATGAGCTGTTCCTGTTTTGGACTATGATGCTATTTCAGAAGGATGCATACAGGAGGCTCTGGCCACAAATGGCATTTCAGCAGTGGGGTTTTTTAACCCTTACTTGACGGTGATGTTTCCTGGCTGATATAGCAGAAAGGAGGCAGCTGCTGGTTGCCTTAGCCCATGCCAGCTGAGGTCTCTGGTGCCACAGGGTTGTGAAATTGCATCAAGATCTGGAGTAGGGGTGATGAGCAGCAGCTACAGATTAATTACATAGGGAAAGCCATCTTCATGGAGCCTTATGAAGAGCTTGTTCCAACCCACAGGTGCTAGAATAAAGCAGGGAAGGCGACCAGTGCACGAATAGGTCATCACTACTAACTGAGGGATGGCTGCACCAGGCTTAAGTAATCATTTTCATGTTGATTAGACAACTTCTAATGCTGTGATAGCAAGAAGCTTGTCTGTGGTTGCTGATGCCAAACCACAGGCTCCGGTCGCTAATACATGTGAAATAGTAGCTGACTGAGGGAGAGCACACTTTCCCAACTACACTTGACTGGATGTGTCTGTCCTTGGTGTGCTCTCTGCAAGAAACACAGGAATGATTGGCAGTCAGGGACATAAATCTGCAGAGGGTGGCTGATCACAGAGAAACATTTATGGACACAAGCACAGGATGCACAGTACATGAAACAAGGATCCTGAGGAAAGCTAGGGTTTACCCTTTGGACAAGGGTCCCAGTTTATTTATTTCCAACAATACACTTACAAATAGAATATTTCTGCCCATTATTACATTGTTTGAACTGTCTCACCACCTTCTGTCCTGGCATGCAAAGTTAAATGCTGAGGTCAGACCACCTGATAGAAAAAGAAGTTTTAATTATATATTAAACACTTGCAGAGTGTTTTCTGTTGCTGAAGGCAAAATAGCCTGACCATCAAACTTGTTTGGATGCGAGTGTGCTCCATGCCTTTTATATTAACACAGCACTCTGAACTTTCACAGCCTCTGTGAGGGAGGGACAACAAGAGAAATCATGTATGCCACAGGGTCTTATATCTCTGTACTGCAAGTGCTTGTGCACTTGTGTGCATCACAATTTGTGTATGTGAAAGGAGGAGTTTCATGCTGTAAATACTTCTTTGACTCTTTTTTCCTTTCCCATCCACTCCCAGGCCAACTACAGTCAAAATAATTTGGATATGTGGCCAAGATCACTAAGAATTTGCAGGAGAATGGAGAACTTCTATTCCACCCCAACAGACTCCTGTCATTTTATTTATGAAGAAAACTGCATTCTACTCCCTCTACTAAGAAAGCTTCTTTTTTAGGCTTGAAAGAGTTTAGGAAACAAGTAGCTCGGGTTTAGTGAGAAAGGGAAGGGCAACTGAAGAAAAGACATGTCACCAACACAGATTTAGATAGATTTTTATGGTACTGACATTGGAATTCCTTAACAGAAGAAGATCCTTCCCAGAGCTGTGACAAGAGACCTTATACCTTCGCTAAAAAAAGATTTTTAGACATTATCTGCTGACCAGCATATTGTTGAATGCAGAGGAACTAAAAGAAGCTTAGCCTCTTGAATGATCTTACCATTTTCTCCATAAAAAAATAATTCTCAAACATCGCAATAAAGATGTTAGGAAGGCATTAACAAATGTTGAACTAAGTTGGAGAAGCTTTTTAAAAACAAAATTGCTTTTTCTTTTAGCTGTGTGTCCTTTTCCCACAATGTGGCATCATGCTACATATCTTCAAGGTGTTACACACTTCCGTTGTCACTGAGACTTAAAATGTAGATCACTGGGGACAATACTGTGATGCTGAAATATAAGAGAATATATATGTCATAGAGGAAATATGAACTCACGTTCACTGGTCTTATATTCTTAGCTTTATCTAAGCCAATTTTCCAGGCATCTGGGTGATTTTCCAGATATCACTGCAAACAACAGGTAGAATAAATAAATACTTAAATTACACACTTCCCTTCAACACAGAAACACATACACTGCTCAGGACCATATCTTACATTGGAACAGCCATCCAAGAGACAGGCTGGGCTGCTGCCTTGGTCTGAATATACTCGGTACATTTCGTAGGTCAAAGTCTCCCAACGGTGATGCTGAAAAAACACAGAGACTGCCCACGACGTAGTATGTGGACAAATCTGCACTCTCCGTTTGAGACAGCGCATACTCTTGCAAAAGGCTTATCAAATGACTGTTTAGATATGAACCTGTCCCTATTTCTCCACCATATATTATTTTCCATGACAGAAATTACCCAGCAAACACTTGTCAGGTAATGGCAAAGACAGTGATGACCACTTCTCTAGCACTCACTTTGCATTTCTTTTCCACACTGTTCTTTGATCCACCACTGAGCAGCTCCCCAGAATGCGACCTTAAGATTCAGTCCTTTTGGGATATAAAGAAAAGCCCCAAGTGTACTCTGACCCCTGCCTTCCATATGCCAAACAACCCCACTCCTTCCCTTCCACTGTGACATCTCTCTCGCACCCCTGCAATACTGCCAAGTACCCAGGAGGGCCCCTCCAGAAGTACCTCAGAACTGCCACTCAAATTCTTCTTCTTCTTCCACCTTCAGGAGACAACACGCATCACGGTAGTGTTACAGCCATGTACAAGGTGACTTGCCATCACGTTGCTGCCTACCCGCCGAATTCAACCAGTACTTACTTCTCCAATGAGTGAACAGCTAGGGTCTCTCCTGTGGCCCAGCCACTGATTCTTCATAAAACGTAGCTGCGTTTAACACTTCTGAAAGAATTTTGCTTTTCTGTCAGATCTGAATGGAAAAGATTAATGGTGAGACGTTGATGGGGGGACGGAAGGGGGAATGGGGGCTGATTTGATAGACAGACAAATAGACAATGTGATTGCATCACTCTCATTTCCTTAGGAAACCAGGCTAAAAATAAAAGGCTTTATTTGCCCCTGGGAATAAAGCAGAATGTCTCTCACATCTTTACAAAACATTTGTTTCTATGTATACTTATAAATAGTCAAGATGAGAGAGGAAGTTTGCACTGGAATTTGAGCAAAGAATTAAAAGGAAGAGCAGGAGGTGCATGAATTTCAAAACCTGAGATCCTTTTAGGCATATGACAGCATAGCAATGAATATGGGGTCTTTTACACCCATACCACGTTAGTCACGTGTATACATTGTTGGCTTGCAAACCAGCTGCCTGTTGGCCGATTTTTCACACCACCACAGATGAATGCACTTTGCCTGCACCGATGATGGACGACATGCTTTAGACTAAATCCTTTGTGCACTTAGAAGTCAGCAGACTCTCTCAGGTATAGGTGAGCAACATGGAAATTGCTATATTGGGTCAGATTTATGGTCTAGAGATACTTGTCTGATGGCAACCAAGACTAGCTACTTCAGAGGAAATATTCTCCAAAAAGGTCTCATCCATCACTAATAGATTGTGTAAGCTGAAGAAATACATATACACCTTCTAAATTTCTCCTTTCTTGCATTAACTTGAGATATTTTTGTTATCTTTGAAATGTCATATGGCTCCTTACAGCCTTGGCATGGTGGTAGTCCGTGGCAGTATTTTTTTCTGCATGCCGTATATAAAACGCTTTTTGTTTACAAGATTTGAATTTACTACAAGGAACAAAGTAGTTCCACATCCTCTAGAACCTTTGATTGTGGTGAGACACGAGGGCCAACATAACATCAAAGAAGGGAGGGACTTCCCTTATAGTGGGTTGGCTGAACAGAAGCGGTTGTATTCTCTATCTCTCTCCTTTGCTATTGCACCTTTTAGTTTTTGCTTCAATGGCCTATGCACGGAAGCCCCTTCTTCCTGAGACATGCTAGAATTTCCATTACGGGGATACTTTGCAGTCCCAGCAAATGCTGTACTGAGGACTATCACTAGAGGCAGTACTTGTCTGGAGAATTTAAGTTTAAAATATGAAAGACTAGCACAGCCTGGGAAAAAAAGATGCAATACAACATTGGAAGATAAAAAAAGGAACATACATCTTGCCTGCAGGTATAATTGGGGCTCTTATCAAGAATTAGCTTCAATTCCGTTTCAGATTTGATCTCACTTCCACAGAGGATTTAACACAACTTCAGGGATGGGATTGATCTGTTCTAACTTAGAGGTCAAAAAATGAAACACCTGAGCTGATCATTCTACAGTCCCTCCATGGTCAGCCAAGAGAATTAGGTACTTCCAGGAGATAAATCACGTGTCCTATCTTAAAAAAAATTATAACAGACATTTCTTCTGTCTACAATGACATGCATCTGAGATGTCTTCTCAGATGGGTTTAAAACCAATGCTCCATTTTACTGTTTTCAGCAAAGTTACTTATGGAGGAGCAGCTGAGGGAACTGGGATTGTTTAGCTTAGAGAAGAGGAGGCTGAGGGAAGACCTCATCACTGTCTACAACTACCTGAAAGGAGGCTGTAGCAAGGCGAGTGTTTGTCTCTTCTCCCATGTGATAGGTGAGAGGATGAGAGGAAATGGCCACAAATTGCACCAGGGGAGCTTCAGACTAGACATTAGGAAAAATTTCTTCACTGAAAGGGTGGTCAGGCACTGGAACAGCTGCCTGGTAGGTGGCTGAGTCATCATCCCTGGAGATGTTTAAAAGATGGATAGATGAGGTGCTCAGGGATGTGGTTTAATAGTGGACAGGTACGGTTGGACTCGATGATCGCAAAGGTATTTTCCAACTAGATGATTCTATGAGTCTATGATTCTATGATCGATTCAAAATAGACTACTTCTCCTGTTTCCAAATTTGTCAACCAAATGAAGATGATCTTCTTGATCATCTCTTTCACTAGTTAGAAGTTAGTGTCTCTGGTATGAGAAGAAATACAACTCTACTTATATGATAATCAAAAAACATGTGCCTATGCCTTTCCTAGGTACCTTATTTATTAAATAGTTTTGAATTTCTTAGGTAACCTCTGAAAATTGTGTATCTTAATTTCAGCCAAACATGCACACTGAGAACTACTACTGATTCAAGAAGCATCTCAGACTTCAAAATCACTTGCATATTCTCGGAAGTATTCACATGATCTTGAAAGCAAAGCACAGAGATTAGAAAAAAATACGAACAAAATGGTATTCAAAGCAGTTGATTTTTTTTTTAAGCTCAAAAGCAAAAGCTCTGTCTAATTATGCTCAACTGCAATAAAGCCTGAGTCATGACTTGTCAGATGATCATCTTGGTTGATGTGGTTAGAAACCAACAGCTGCACATTGGGAAAAGCAAGCTAACCGAAGACCTTATAAAAGCATAAGTCCTCTTTGTTTGCCTGGCATTTTGCTTTCTTCTCTCTCTCTGTATTACCTATGTACAATCAATGCATAGGACAGAAACTGTATTTCCTAATATTTTGATAGCATTATGCACATTTATGTTGCGTTACAGATAATTCATGTATAAAAATATGAGTGATGCTGTGAAAAAAAACAGAAAGGTAGGATTAATAGTTGATGTAAACTTGATTTGTATTCATTTGTTATAAACACATATTTGTTATAACATTTGTTATATGTGAAAATATGGAAAAAGAAGGTCTTTACTTATAACACAAGGAAAATCTATGGCTGGTGCAGGCCGGCAAAGCTGCTGTTTGTTTTACGTTCAAGGAGGCACACATGCAGGCTAGTCAGGGCACTGTATGGCTGCTTCACATCTTGCTCACTGACTTCTCAGAAACGTCTCCTGAAAACAAAACTGTACATAGGATGTAGCTACTGAGTTATTCATCAAAAGGGAACTATCTTATGCTGATGTCTATGTTTGCTGGTTTCATTTTTCTTTTTGTGTTTCTTAGTTCACCACTCACCCTGAGCTAGGGTGTCCCATGACTCAGACATCTCCTGCCTAGAGGGCATCCTTGGGTAGTTTGCTTCACCATGGAACTAACATGTTGCATTGTCTGACAGCGCTGACTAGTTGTGGATCATTAATATCTTCATGGTGATCAGAACAGAAACGCAAAGCTGGATCTGGATATAATTATTTTGTGTGTTCCCCTTTTATTTTTTTATTTCCTTGTGCCAAGGATGATGGCTTGCTCGTTTAAAGACACTGAAAATGATATATTTCTAATGTGGTTGATTGCAACAAACATTGCAAGCAAGGCGGGGAGATGTTTGGTAGGTAGAGACTGGATTTTATTTTTTTGGTAGAGAGACATTGTGCTGCATTTGCCTTGTCTTTGAATCACATTAAATGTACACATTGTTAAAAGGCTATTGAAATGTTAAAATGTCAGTGTTTCAAATGAAAATCAATAGCATGCTATTAGGCTCGTTATATTGCTGTTATGCATCATTAAAATGTATTTAAAAGCTTTCAGCCTAAAACAGGAGGAGGGATGAATAACAAGACACTTTGAGAACATGCAGCTTACTTAGAAGGCAGTAAAGAGTCAGGCACAGGAGAAATTTTGTAGGCAGTAGGAAAGCAAAAAGCTCACTAGGTGTTTGAACATATGGGAACATGAGAAAGTGAATGACGCAGAACTCCGAGGGTACAAATCAGTGGAGCTGCACCAGTGCTGAGGAAAACAAAATCATCAAATTATTTTTGAAGATATTTTTATAAAAAGGTCTTTGCAGTTTGAGGTTCTCCTTTTGCCTGGTCTATATATATATATATCACTATACCACAATGCTCAGTAATGCCCTAAAAATACTACTGACATTTTGCCTCCTTGCACAAAACATTTGTATCAGATCCTAAGAATACATTTAAAAATCAGCTTTTCTAAGCGCTTTTCTGGCTAAATGTCATATGGAAAAGTGTTGCATCATCCCATACTCTAACCTACTTCTTCCCTATCTGAAATAGATTTCTAATGAGAAAGTTTCAGTTCAATATTTAAATATGTTTGCCCGTATATTTTACATTAGTAAATACTTACATACAGAATTATATACATGTGAGGGAAAGAGAGCTTCCTTCCTAATTTTCTGAAATTTTCTTTCTAACTAAAGAGAAAGAATGGGAAGAAGTGACTCTTTCAGTGGTTGAGAATTTAAATGGGTAAAAAAGGGACAAGAGATTTCCAGTCCTTACACACATTTATTTTTATGCTTTCATACCCAATTGTCATTGATCATGTGCTTGTTTTGCTCCTGGAACAAGACTCAAACACAGACTACCATCCTGCATCTCACCAAGCACACTCTCACTAAAACCATCAGACCTTGCTTTTGCTCCCTTTCCCTTGCAGTGAATCCTTAATCACTGTAAATAAAGCAAAGTAACTTCAGTTAGAGGAGATGAACACATCCCTCTGCTACTGATAGCCATAGCCTGGGCTGGAGTTTAAAACCCTATGGGCAGAGGAATAAAGAGAACCTGAATCTCCCATTTCCTGGACTCTAATTAGCCCTGAATTATTGAATACTATTTCAGAAGGTGGATTTCAAATTTGTAGATTAAGCATAAAGTCCTTCCTCCTGCAATTTTATCTGCATAGGTAAAGATTCAACTGAAATTGATTTTGGATGAAAACAGAAACATAAAGCATAGATCAAGTCACTGAGCCAGGGAACAGAAATAGTACCATTTCAGTCAGATGTTCAATTGCATAGCTCAAATTATAAATGCTGACAGCTCAAACAGTGAAGAGTTCCCAAGCAATGCATATACTGAATGTTTTTGCACAAAACGTGCTCAGCTATTCTAAAATTACAGATTTTTTTTTAAATCCCTGTCTGATTAAACAGTAAGAAAAAAAGGGACAAAGGAAAATATAATTTTGTTTCAAAACATTTTTTTGAGGAAAAATATTTCTGAATTACCATGGAAGGGTTTCCTAGTCAGAAGAAGGGTCCACATAAAGACATATTTGCAAATAACTGTACTATCTACTGTTTTTACACTGGGGGCAAAGTTCCATCTCTTCTGGAAGTGTCTAACACTCAAGAAATCAAGTGAGTAGACTAACAATTTACATGCGTGAGCATCCACCATTTGAAAACTACCTTAAAATGCAGAGGTATCACTAAAATTCACAGTAGTTAAAGAATTCTCAACAAATGCTTATTTCTCAGCCACCCAGTGTTCAGCACTTACAAAGTCATTCATGCTATGATAGTTTTGGTGTTTCTTAAGTGCTCTGCAAGCTGTATCCAAGAATCCCTAGGCATCTTTGAGGTCAGCCTAATAAGTGAAGATGTGTTCTCATACAGTTACTCAGAAATGCTCTTAGGCATTGTTAGTGTGCCAATATTGTTGATTACTCCAGGAATAACAAAATCTGGTTCTGCATTGTTGGCCCCATCTTGTGTCTTGAATAGAAGAGAAGAACTAGGAAGAAAAACATGCAATGGTTCCTAGAAAGATTCACATGAAAAGATGCATACAAAATGCACTTACTCCTACCTCTTTCTGCTATGTTGCTATGTAAAATACACTGTAGATAGGATGGGTCACTTAAATTATAATGGAAAAGAATTTGTGTACAAGAGAGAAGTCTCATGAGAATAAACAGAACAATCTGGAAGTGCTTTAATTTCTTTCCCTTTTGACTTTAAGGTGTGATTTAATTCCTTCCCACTGTGTCCTTCCCAAATGAAATGTGGGATAAAAGATATGCTGGTGGAGGTTGTTTCCTAAGTATTCAGCTTCTTTGCGAGAAGAAATTCAAATACTTGTTACAGAGCAAGTCAATTTAATATATTTTCTTTTCTATTTTTTCTTTCTCCTTACAAATGCTGTCTTTTTCTATTGCTCCCTCATTAGTAGTTTTGTTTTTTTTTTCTAGTGCCCACAATGCAGTTCATGTTCCTTGGCCAATATCTAAAATACAATAGCAAACAATAACATGATCAATTTTAATAATGAAAGAAGAAAAAACAACCTCTACAGTTCCATTATACACCCCTTCCCTTAGCTCAGGAAATCAAATCAAATCAAACTGAATGTGCTTCTTTGGTCTAGGATCTAATTTTCCAGTAACAATTTATCAAAGGCTGGTGTTCATTTAAATACCAAAACAATTGCATACTAATGGTCAAATCAATTGTAAAGGTTTATTTTTTATTTGCAAAGGGTTATCAGCAAAGCTAGATTGTTTGTGTCACTTTTAGTTTGGAATCTGTGTGTCTGTACTAGCATTTACGAGCCAACAGGACAAGTTAAACAAGGAGACTGAGAGTAATTTAAGTACAGCCTCAATCCTTTTATCTCTCTTTAGGAACACAAAGCATGATTCTTACTGAGGTTCTTATTCAAACCCAAACATAAAGAATGATGGGTATATTTCATGCTTTTATTGACCATTTAATAGCTATTCTATAAGCCATCTAAAAGAAATGGAATATGCTCAGCCTGGTCCCAGTGGAGCTGTTCTGCAAAGGCAGAAAACCGAACCCTTTCCCTTACACCGCAGGATTGTGCTGCAGTGATGTATCTCCTGCAGAATATGACCTCCCCCAGGCTCACTGAAGCAGACGGGGCCCCAGTTGTCCTCCTTGAGTGTAATGTGATCCATTTCAGGAATGAAATCTGGCTGGGAACTCATGTATTTGAGTCTGCAGTAGTATCACATACTCTTGCTTCTTTGTTACCCAAGGTTTGAGCCCAAGAATATCCAACGCATATGCCCGCAAAATATAGCAACCTGTGTAGTTACAGAAACTCTCTTTGCCAGCACATTTACTACACGTGCTGATCTAAGATTATTTTAGCCCATTTTTTCCTTAGTTTGATATTTTTGCTACCCGGAAACAATAACCTATTTTAAAATCATTGTGACTTCAAAATTCCTTTTGTCAGCTAATGTTGGTGCCCATCCCACTTCCTATTAAACTATTCCACGTTCTAAGCTGTTAGCTCTCCTGCTCTGATCAGAAATCTCTTAATTTGGATAGAAAGTTACATTAGCCACATATGAGCCAAATGATTTTTTTTTTTTTTGCTATCTCGGTCATTGGGGAAAGTTTTTATTGTTCTGAAGTCTATTTCTGTGACTCTACATTCATTATTCCAGTAAGAACATTATCCAGGAGTGGCTTGCATTTCTCAAATTTACAGGAAAAGAAGAGAAAGCTTTCTCTTTCTAAATATGTTTCTTCCTTTTGCTCTGGTGTCTTCCACAGAGTTTGTTATTAGGGGCAATGTGTAAAAAAAAAGCCCACCTCGACAGAAGCATCACAGCTCTGTTTGGCTGTGGATTAGCACCCAGAAACCATCCCTTAATGTAATGTCCAATTTTAGGCGTGACCATTTCTAACCATAAACTTCATCTCCAATATGATCAAATACAACTTATGCCAGTACACCAGAAACAGAAACTTTGCTGGTCAGTCTGAGGTCAACAGATGAGCACAACTCACAAAATCCTCAAGGAAGGATTAGGAGAAAAGCTAAATTAATGCTTTGCATTTTTGCATGGGATCCTGGAGATGTTCCCAGGCAAGAACCGTTACTGATAGGGTAGAAGTGAAAAGAACTGTCTTACAGTGAATCGTTAGTAAGAGATGTGAAAAGCAATGCATAAAATGAGTCACTACTCATCACGAGGATCAGATGGGATTCACTCAAGAGATTTTTATCAGCTAAAGGATGAAGACACTAAACTATGAACTGCAATGTGCAGCCTGGTCTCAATATCAAAGGAGTAAAAGGTGGCAATACTCTTATACCAGTCTTTAAAAAGGCCACGGAGATAATCCACAAACTAAAATAAACTACCAAGTCTAGTCTCTGTACTGAGAAAATTGCATGCAACTACAGCCATGATTGGAACTTGTGCACACACACGTGAGACAGGAGTAACCCCTGTATGTGCATAAATGGACAGATGATGCAGTCTTCCCGGGTATGTGCTAAGCTTCCTGGTGAGAAAAAATCATTCAGGGCTGTAAAAACAAAAACTGGCAATAAGGTGCTGCAGGAGACTTTCGAAAAAATCATTGAATTAAATGGCAGTGATATTTTTACAAGTGATTTTTACAAGGGCACGTAGTGATAAGACAAGGCGGGATGGTTTTAAATTGAAGGGGGAAGATTTAGATTAGATATCAGGAAGAAATTTGTCACAATGAGGGTGGTCAGACACTGGCACATGTTGCCCTGGGAAGCTGTGGATGCCCCCTCCCTGGAAGTGTTCAAGGCCAGGTTGGATGGGGCCTTGAGCAGCCTGGTCTGGTGGGAGGTGTCCCTACCCATGGCAGGGGGATTGGAACTGGATGATCTGTAAGGTCTCTGCCGACCCAAACTATTCAATGATTCTACGATATCAGATAGCTGATAATTGCAAAGTAAAATAATGCAATGAGGGTGGGGTTAAATGGGAAGGAGTCCTCCCATTTTTTTATAGTTGTGGGTGCTACCTGTCTATTCCCACTGAGGACGACATTGAGGACAGTTCTTCCGTACTGTCAGGCACACAGTTCAAAAGAGCAAACACAAAGGAAAAGAGAAATAAACGGGACTCATACTATAAAGACGTAGAATTCTATGGGACACTGACAGCTTGAACACTGGATCCAAGTTTGGTCCCTCCCTTCTCAAAAAGGATATGGCAAAAGTGGAAAAGACAGTGAGAGGCAACAAGGATGGTAGAATAAGGATGCCACAGAAGGGGACATGACCTCAGAGAGGAACAATCAAGGTAAGGCATGATAAGAAAATGATAAGAAATGAACAGACTGGAGAAGGAAGCACTGGTTTGCACAGCATAGTTCTTACACTGCAGAACTCATTGCCATGGGGTTTTTATGCGAGCCAAAAACAGAATCAGGTTCATAGAGCACTTAAGAGGAGTTCAAGGAATAAGATTTCCTTGGGGCTGGGTATCACAGCGATGAGTATTCAACCTTTGGCTTAGGAAATACCTACAGAGCAGATACCCAGAAGCCAAGTCTATGCAAGGCAAAGCACCACTCTGTGCCTTGCCCACTGGACACTTCCGCTAGCAGTCATGGACAAGACCCTGAGCTAGATAATATCATTCTATGATTTTATGTAGAGTTATGGACATTTATAGCCACAGCTACTCACATAGGTTTCTTTCATTTAGACCAGTGACTCCCACTACGAAAATTTAGTTTTCCTGCAATAAGCTATTGTACTCCCAAGTATTTTTTTCCCTTGTATCAAACCGTACCTCCTTGTCTCTGAGAAACTCAGAAACAGCCACTTGGGCTTTTTTCACTAAGCAGACCACTTAAAAGTGGCCTTAACTTAAAGTTTAACTTTCTCAATTTATTACAGTGGTTCTTCAACACCACAGCACCGAAACTCTTCCTTTGACAGGAACAGCAAACACAGTTTCTCTACAGGTCAGCAAGACACAGTGGAAGTCAGAGTTGGCCTGTTCTGTATATCCTTTTCCTCAGAAAACTGAAACCTCTTCTTATAGACTGAGTGTTTGAGTTAGCTGCCAAAAAGTTCATCTTTTGCCTATGTATACAGAAATCCATTTGAGCTATGAGAAGCTTTCTTCACATGGACTGGATGATCTTATAGATCTTTTCCAAGCTTAATGATTCTATGATGCTATAGATGTGGCACTTCAGGACATGGTTTAATAGGCATAGTGGTGTTGGGCTGAATGATCTTATAGATCTTTTCCAACACTAATGATTCTATGATTCTTCTCCCATAATCTTCCTCTCTAAACAACTCAAACTTTAAACTATTTGAAAATATTCAACTTCATCTCTCTATCCATCACAAGTAAGGGTGGAAAACTCCTGTTGAAGTCCATGCTTTCCCATGTTCTCCAGCTAGCTCCACTGCACACCTACACAGATTACTTCCTCAGCAATTTCCAATCCTTTGAATTTCTTCCAAAATCTTAGTTAAAGTCCCTTGCAGTAGCTATTAGCAAATTCAAAATTGGCCCAAACTTCCAAGGACTCCTCTCTTTCTTTTAATATGCTGACCATGGCAGGCTTGCTGGCATCCTCTTCCATCTGGTTTACTATTCTGTGTATCTTGCCAGCAGACCTCTCATGAATACCCAGTCAGCCGAGGGGCACCTCCTCTAGCAACAAGGTTTGCCGTTCACACCCCACATGGCTGCAGATCCTGTTTTTCCCCAGAGTAATTGTTTTTTAATGTCTGCATATGTACATGAAGCCTTTACATCTCTCAGATCCGAGTTTCTTTCCCATTGATAATGTGATTTAAGGAACACGTCCATTGGTCTATATTTGGAACACTAGATTTCAATTGATATTATTTTAGAAGCTGGATCCTATCTCTTACACCAGCATGGCTAACTGGAGAGTCAATGTCTAATGGGCTGGGTGACCTGGGAGGAGTATCAGAAGAACCAGACAGCAGAAGCAGTGTCTGCTCCCAGTACTTTCCAAGCCCTTCTTGTCTCAGCACATCTCACAGAAAGCTCTTCCTCCAGGCCATGCCCTCAGCACTTCTCCAGATGCACCCATGAGTCACTGTCCCTCAAGATGCACTTCCACGAGGCAGGACAGTGAAACAGGTCATTGCATGTAACAGGGATGCTCGTCCATCCCTGACTTCTAGCCACACACTACTAGAGCTTACCATCCTCTACCTCCGGTGAGAACATCAAGCAAAGTGGATAGCTCTCAGCTGAACTGGATCATGGAAGCAACGGATGAACACTGCCTCCAGGATGCCCTTTAAGCAGGGCAGAGGTAAATAGGGAGAGGAGGTGGCCACAACGAGCAGCAGGGCAAGGTGGTGGAACATGTTCCAATCAATGAATATAAGCACACCTTTTGTGTCTCTCTTCTGTTTCTCCACGCTCCCTGACGCACTCAGTCCCTTACAGTGTGTGGAACGTGCTTGTGCTCCTAGTCAGGGAAGACTGGGATGGCAGCATGAGATGTCTGGAGTGGAAACTTCCCTTCTTTCAGAAAGCAGTGGGATGACCTCAAAGTGATGTAACCAAACGCATAACTGTTCAATGGAGTGGCGATGAGGCATTCCTCAGTTGGAAGATGACACCTTGGCAGGGAGAGGCAGCTACGGTGGTATCTGGGTCTCTGCTTCCTCCCGGAGGGAATCCCCTTTTCCCACTGCCCCGCACAGGGCCGACCACCGCCTTCCTTCCACTCCCCTCTGGCCACCAGACACAGCTGTCTCAGATGTCCAGGGAAGTGGTGGAGTCACCAAACCTGGAGCTTCTTAAAAACGGGTAGATGTGGTGCCTGGGGACACGGTTTAGTAATAGGCTTGGCAGTGTCAGGTTTACGGTTGGACTCGATGACCTTAAAGGTCTTCTCCAACCTAAATGGCACCGCGATTCCACCACCCTTACCAATCACGCCCCCACCGCGCGTTCCCCCGCCACCCCGGGGCTGCCGGCGCCCCCTGCCGGCCCCAATGGCAGCCCCACCCCCCGCCCACCGGCAGCCAATCCCCGCCGCTGGCCCCGCCCCCGCCGGATATTGCGGGCCAATCCCGTTCCGCGCGGCCCAGCCCAGCGGCGGCCCCGCACACCGCGCGGCAGCAGCCAATCCCCAGCAACTCGCCCCCGCTGGGCAGTAAAGGCCAATCCCATTCAGCGAGGCGGGCAGGGGCGAGGGAGTAAGGTTTGCCGCTCCCCGCCCGCCCCCAACGGCCTCCACATGTCGCTCCGCCCACCTGCCTAGCGACAGCCAATCCCTGGTACCAGCCCCGCCTCCGCCCTGCAGATCAGACCAATCGCCTACCGTTAGGCGGGAAGGCGTGGTCCGCCTCTCCCCCGTGCGCGCTTGCTTGACGACCGGGCTGTGCCCCGTCGCCTTTACGACAGTGCCGAAAAGCAAGAGGGACGCGCGGCGTTACGGCCGTGGGGCGCGGTGGGGCCGGCGCGGATGCCCGGGGGCGGGGGGAGCCCGGCGCCCGGCACGCAGGAGGCGGGTGAGGCGGGGGTCGCGGCGGGCGGCAGGATGAGCCTTTCGCCCAAGGAGCTGTCGAGCCTGCTGAGCATCGTGTCGGAGGAGGCCGGGGGCAGCACCTTCGAGGGCCTCTCCAGCGCCTTCCACCACTACTTCGGCAAGGCCGAGCACTTCCGCCTGGGCTCCGTGCTCGTCCTCCTGCTGCAGCAGCCAGACCTGCTGCCGAGCCCCGCGCAGCGCCTCACCGCCCTCTACCTCCTCTGGGAGATGTACCGCACCGAGCCCCTCGCCGCCAACCCCTTCGCCGCCGTCTTCGCCCACCTCCTCAACCCCGCGCCCGAGCGCGGCGGCGACGAGGCCGAGCGCACCCCGCTCTCTGGTGCGTTCCCACCTCGGTGTGCGGGGAGAAGGAGGAAGGAGAGCCCTCCCCGCGGCTATCGGCTAGGGGGGACCTGGCCGAGGCACCGTTCGGCTTTGTTGCCGCTGCCCCGTCTCGGTTCCCCTTCCCCCCTCTGGAAGAAGCTGTGGGAAGAGGGAAGCATGGCTGGGTGTGCTTCAGGCCACTCGATTGGACAGGAACGGAGAGTTTCTGGGAGAAAGCCCTAACAAAGATCTGGAGGTTGTAGAATCAGAATGGATTGGGTTGGAAGGGACCTTAAAGATGATCCATTTCCAACCCCCCTGCCGTAGCAGGCACAACTCACACTGGATCAGTGTACTCAAAGCCCCATCCAACCCAGTCTTGACACCCCCAGGGAGAGAGTCATCCAGAACTTCTCTGGGCAACCTGTGCCTCACCACCCTCAGAGTAAAAAATTTGTTCCTAATATGTAATCTGAATCTCCCCTTTCAGCTTAAAACCGTTATCTCTCATCCTATCACTGCAATCCCTGATGAAGAGCCCCTCCCCAGTTTTGCTGGAGGTAATATGATATGATACTATTTGACAGCCTTAAATGTTTTAAAAAAAGTCTCTTTTAAGAAATAGGTGAGAGTGAAGTGCTTTTTCCAGCTTCAGTAAATACAAGCATGACAGCGATGGGTACATCAGGGTTGTTTTTTTTATAACTTTTACAAACTACTTTTGTAACTTACAGTATGAATTGCAATGCCTGGACGTATTCAATAGTTGTGTAAATTAGAAAGTATGTAAGAAGCCGCCTGCCTTAGCATTAGATGTTGTGTGTTGAGGTGCGTGATACCTGTCAGTGTAACACTGTGTTTTACATCACTTTAGGAGCTGAGTGTGTAGCAGTTCTGCGTGCACTTACAGAGACTCTTCAATTACACTGCTCTTGCCATGAATAACACGTTAGTTTGCATTTTATTTTTGCTTCTTCTACAGGAAGCATATGGAAACTATTAATGCTACTGCTTTAAAAATTAAGGATTATTTTCCTTTGTGTCCCCACAGGCTTCTTGCCTCCCATAACTCCTCCAGAAAAGTTCTTTCTTTCTCAACTGATGTTGGCCCCCCCTAGAGAACTGTTCAAGAAGACTCCTCGGCAGATCGCTTCAATGGATGTGGGGAACATGGCCCAGTCAGTGGATATAAGTGGGCTGCAGCTGGCATTAGCAGGTAAGAAAGATTTGTGGCTGTGGTTCAGTTATGAATGGACGTGCTAATTGTAATGTGCCTGTGAGTTACCGGAGAAATGCTCTTCCCTATCCTTAATATGAAAAAAGGTTGAACTGTGCTTTAGGGTCTTAAAGCACATAATGAAATTTCAAGCCGAGATTATGCCTTATCTGTTTTATCCTACTTAACAATCAGCTTTTTTTTTAATGCATATGTCACTGCCTTAAATATGAGAACATATTGCAAGTGTACAAAGATTTTTATCCAAAGCTTTGGGTGGAGGGCGAGATTGGGTGGGGTTGTTGGGTTTTTTTTTGTGTATTTTTATCCTTTTTCACTCTTTGCAATATTTCAGGTATAAGAGAACATAACATAACTGTCATGTGCTGGTACTCCAGATGCACCTGGCAAATTGGCTATTACAATTGCATATTCAGTTTTGTAAAATAAAGTCAGATCTTGCAGTGTTAGCTTGAGAGTGGGAAAGTGGCCTGCTTTTGATGGATTGAAAAGCAGTATGATGCTTATCCTTTGACAGGAGAAAAGGAGCAGGAGCGTGATTCTGATCACGCTGACTGAGTCACATCTGGAGCTAATCTGAAATAGAAAGTATTTTTGGAAGCAAGGAGCCAGTTTGGACAGCAAAATATAGTGGTTTTTTTGCTAGGTACATGCAAATGGACCTACTTGCTTGAAAACTGACCGTCCCACTTCTGTATCTGTACAGTGTGGTTTACTGCTCTGAGGTCAAGCGCTAATTAGGCTTTCTCCATCCCGCAGTTGTATGTTGGTATCATCATTTTTTTCTGTAGAATCTGTCATTGGGTTGTTCACAGCATACAGATGACCTCTGCTGTCCTCCTCAGCTACTATTTCTAGCCTGCAGGATCTTTTGAAAATGCAAATTGAGTATGCTAACATACTTTCAAGGAGGGAGTAAACTCTTCTAGTTCTTTTTCTGTTCATCCTGTCTGTTCATCCTGTCAGTGTTTCCTAGAATACTTTTGTGAATTCAGGGTTTGTGAAACTTCAGGTAACATGATTTTTAGCGTAAGATAGATGTGATGCCTTATAGAAACCTGGAGTTTTTTTGTTTGTTCCGGTTTGTTTTCCCCTTGGTGCTGTGTTTCCCTTCTGAACAGTTTGTTCTCATTAAATATAAAACATAGAGAGAGCCTTAAAACTGTAATTGCCTGGATGGGTACTCTAGGCTATGCATTTTAATTTGTCCTTTTTTTTAAAGTAGAAGACACTGATGGCTGAAAGTACAGTATCAAGGCATTAATGGGGCTTTGCAAAATTAAGCCCTGTAATATGTGCTTGTATCATTATTTACATAATACAGTAAACATGCATAATTAATTGCTTATGAGCAGTTGCAGGAGTTATGTAACAAAACAAGCTGTATCTGAAAAAGCTTCATGCTGTCTCTCTTGGCTTCTTGCTGTAGCTCCCTAGAATAATTGTCTGCTTTCTAATCGCTTAGAACAGGGGTGTCAAACTCAAGGCCTGCGGGCCGAATCTGGCCCTCCACCTTGTTTTATCCAGCCTGGCTCCTTGGTTGTACCTGGCAGCAGCACTGAGCTCCTTGCCCCTACGCCCCTGCCAGCACTGGTCACGTGTGTAGCGTGTGTGACCTGTGTTATGCTGCAGGAGCAGGAGAACGGCAGGAGCTGTGAGTTTGACACCCCTGACTTAGAAGAAAATGAAGAAAAGATTTATAATACTGTGATGCTTCTTGACAGTCCATTTATTGTGTTTCAGAAGGTCAGTGGGTTTTTCACAAGTTTTCAGTATATTTCTCCCAATTATTCCATATGCAGGATGAAACTGTGCTGCTGATGCTGCATAAATACTTGTGTTATGGTGCTTAGTAACAGTGTTTAAGGGGTTGCACCCTTTCCCCCACATTTTGCAGAACTTAACAGCTGAAAGACTTGCCATCCGTTCAAAATTATGGGCCCTGATGAATTCAGGGCTATTTAGAGCAGGATGATTTTGACTTGCTTTTTAGAGTACGCTTGCAAAATCAACTTAGAATAAATCAATTTAGAAAGCACTAACTCTTTTTTTCAATCAGTGTATGTATACGAATCCTTTTTTTTTGTAAAGAGAGGAAAAATACTTGGCTCGTCTGCTGAACTTAAGCTCATTGTGACAGTTTAGTTGCAACTGTGTGGTGATTTTTCTGGGTCTCGTTTTCTTTTTTAGTTTATTTTGTTGTTTATTTTGGTTGAGTGTTTTCCCCCTCAAACTTGGAATAGTGTGTTAGGGTTGAGTACTAAAACTTGCGTTGTTCTCTTCTCCCTTTGGTCTACAGAACGTTCATTCCAGCCTCAGTCTCTCCCTATAACTTACTTTTATTCACCTGGTGTGTTACTGTATATAAAAAAAAAAAGGTCCCTTTCTCCTAGTTACAGGGATGAGTCTTCTGGCAAAGTGCTTGTAACTGTCTGCTAACTCATATTCAGTTTAGGAGTAATTGACATGTATTAAAGTTTGTAATACATTATAGAGCTTTCATTTAAGAATCAAAGAAAGTTTTCTTTTTACTAGTAAAAAGAAGGGGAAAAAAAAGCTCTTTAAGGGAACCTAAGTGACTGTTTTCAGATTCTTTTCTTTCAATTTAAATGTCTTAGTTGAAGGTGCTATGTACTGTCTTGTTAAATCAATGTGTTTAGGTAAGCAGAAGCGAGATACAAAACTGCTGATCCAGCCCTAATTCTTGAAGCAGTGAGGGTCAGCTCTTGATCGTCCATGCATGTAACTAAGGACTTATGCAGACTTCTAAAATCAGTGAATTGAAGGACTATTATTGAAGATAAACTTCCATATTTCTAATTAAGCATCATTCGTCATTTGAGATTATGGGAATACAAACATATCAGTGAATTACTTCTGCCAACTGATAGGTTTAAGTCCTAGGCTATAAATAAGAAGACTGAAAAAAGACACCCAATATCTTTTTTTTTTTTCCTAGAACTTCATTAGTTAAATCAAACCTTTTGCTCAGTGGCTAAATGAAAGTACTCACAAGCTGGAGTTTGAAATAGTTTATAAAGTTGAAGACATGTTTTATAAACGAGTTCATTTGGACTTTGACTTTTAAAGTTGTTTTTTTTGAAAACAACTGAAAAGTATGCTAATTGTTGCCTTCAACAGAAAAACACACCCTGCTGTGTTACTTCAGTGAGCATAAATGCAAATGTTTGCATGATCTGAAATAATTATATAAAAAGAAAACAAAAAAAATAAATTAGTGCTTCGCTTTGATGTTTCTTTTGTCATTCACAGTTTTGGCATCTCTCCTGGATTTGGTGGGAGTCACAGGAAATAGTTCATATGCAAGGAAAGCTAGGAAAGGTCAAAGCGATTGCACAAAAAGGAGCAAGCACACTTTGTACACAAAACCTGAGAGCACTGCACTTAATTAGCCGGGGAAAAAAAGCAGTGTTCAGCTTCACCTGGAACTTTTTCAAGGGATTCCTTGTGTGGCACCAACAATTTTGGGACTTAAGAATACTTAAGGCTTAATCTACTGCTTGGTGCCTCCTGTGGAGAAGGAGGGGAGTGTAAGGTGGTGTTCTGTAGTGGTCTTTTTCTTTTTTTTTTGTCTACTGGGGTTTGTTTTGGTTTGGTTTTGTTTCGTCAAAGCAATGGAAAACATGATCTCTCAAAATAATACAGAGAATATAGAAGACCAGGCATTAAGTCTTCAGATACAGAAGACCAGTAGATTGTGACAGAAGAACACCTAAAAGTCTGATAATGTGGTTATTGAGTCATCAAGCCTTCAGCTGTATATACTAAATTAATATTGGGTTTCTGTAACTTGTTTGTGTCCTGCAATTTGGTCTTTAAAGAGACACTTCAGCTCTTGTCAGCTTTGCTTTAGTGATAGTGTATGTATATAACATAACAATTAAACTTTGTCTTTTTCCACACAAGCACTTGCTGTAGCTTGACAATGAATGCAAAAGTAGCTTATGCAATGCCACAGAAATGTGTTGGATAAGTATGAATAGCTGACTTCAGGTCTAGTATGACTGTTATCAGGGTGCCTTTAAATGTATCTGCATGTTTTTCACTTCTCTGCTGTGAGAAGTGATTGCAAACCTAGACATAGCGTGTGAACTCCTTCAAGAGCACCATGTGAACGTACTAATGTGCTTTTAGATGCAGATTGCATCAGTTACTTAACTTTCCTAAAGCAAATACTGTTTCAGAATAATTTCTTCTTTATCCTTGCTGCATGACCCTGTCTCTTGCCTGTCAGCTGGCACCCTGAGTAGTAGCTGCTTGACACAGTACTAAATTTAATGTTGATGAGGTTTTTTTAAGCTAGTGCTTCTCTAAAGCTGCTTGGTTTTCATTACTTTTAGTATTCCAGGCATCTCTGTTTCAATTTTATGCTTTAATATTATGGACTGGCCTTCTTTCAGAACGTCAGTCTGAGTTGCCAACACAGAGCAAGGCCAGCTTCCCCAGCATTCTCAGTGATCCTGACCCAGATTCTTCCAACTCCGGTTTTGACAGCTCCGTTGCCTCCCAGATCACGGAAGCCTTAGTGAGTGGACCAAAGCCGCCTATAGAAAGTACGTGCATTTTCACATCTTTTTCTCTAACTCATGACATGCTATGTTATTATACTTCTGCAGACAAAATGTAACCTAATTGAGTGGTATTTTCAAGGTATGAAATGGGAATGAAAACGAATGAAACAGTGCAAAGCTGTCACACTGTCTCCAGATGAGACTCCATAGTGTTCATATTTCCAGATTTTTGAAAATCTGAGCCCTGTATTCAAGCTGTTTTCTGTGTCATCTCTTGGCTAAAACACTGAGTCTGATGCCCCTCAGGTCTTAGTCCCATACACTAAGCTCTGCATTGAATGTTAACACCTTCCAAGGAAGGAGTTCCTGTGGAAGGAAAAAGACCACAAATTAATAACTTGGTGATCTGAGTGAAGAAGAAAAGCTGTTTGATTTAACAGCACTGCTAAAAAGCAGAAATAAATTTGGGAGGTAAATAAGATCATAATGACGTTCTCAGTGTTTTATAAAACCTTAAAGAAATAGGGGGCTTCAGGGGGTCGTCTTTTTCTACTGATGTAAAATGGAAATTCTGAAGCTTAAAAAAAACATTTGACTTTGTTGCCATTTTAGGTCACTTTCGACCAGAGTTTATTCGACCACCACCTCCACTCCATATATGTGAGGATGAATTGGCATGGTTAAATCCGATAGAGCCAGATCACACGATTCAGTGGGATAAGTCAATGTGTGTTAAGAACAGCACTGGAGTTGAGATAAAAAGAATCATGGCGAAAGCTTTTAAAAGTCCCTTGACTTCCCCACAGCAAACACAGGCAAGTGTCATGCACTTTTCTGTCTAAAATAAATTTCTAACAAGCTAACTCATGTATTTTAGAAAACTTGGATCACTTCAATTGATCTGTGTTTGGATTCAGGAAACTTCAAGGACTTTAAGTTGTAAAACTCAAGAGTTTTGACTTGTGTTTGTATGAATGAGGAAAAGGTCTTTAAACTTCATAGCACTGACTGGACATGGCTACAGCTGATCAACATGGCACTAATTTTTCTGAATGGAAAAAATCTTATAACTAAGTTGTTTGTGCTATTTGTGCTTCTGTGGAAGCTTTTGGTAAGGAATTATTTCAGAAATGCCAACACTGATTTTTCTTTTTTCCTCAGTTTGATAGTATTACTCCTGATTTCAGTGGGATTTTTTGATAACCATTATTCTAGCACTATAAAGTACTCTTTTTTTGCAGAACTTTTTCTGACAACAGTGAACTCAAAATTGAGGTTTCTTTCTGCTCGACAGGAAACTAAAGAAGGCTGTAACTCTTTGGTTTTTTTTTTTCCTCCTTTCCTTACCATCCACTGATGAAATACTAATAAATGCCTTATTAAAGGTTTTATGGGCACAGCTGACTTTATAGAAAATTTTTGAAATACATTGGAGGTAATAGAGATGCCTAAATCTAAAGGGTTATCATTCTCCTGTAGCTTAGATGTGTTACAGCAGTTTCTTCAAGCAATAATATGAATAGTTAAGGAAGAAAAAAATGAGTCTTTTTTTTTTTTTTTTGTCTTTGCAGCTCCTTGGAGAACTGGAGAAGGACCCCAAGCTTGTTTACCATATTGGTCTAACTCCTGCCAAACTGCCCGATCTGGTTGAAAACAATCCTTTAGTAGCTATAGAAATGTTGCTGAAACTGATGCAGTCTAGTCAGATAACAGAGTATTTTTCTGTCTTGGTCAACATGGACATGTCCTTACATTCAATGGAAGTCGTAAATCGGTGAGTACTATCTCAAATCTAAGAAGGTTCCCTTAACTATATGAAATAAATAACTGAACTGTAATGAAGTGATTGTGAGCCTGGCCATAGGGCTGTGTTTGGAAGCATTCCGAAGACCACCAAACGTAACAGGAATTGAAGAAATGACTAGTCGGATTATAGTGAAGGAAAAGAGTATCAAACTGTCATTCCCTTTTCAATTTCTTTTTGCTGTTTGTATTGTGTTTGGTTTCTTTAGTGTGCTCTGATTAATCCTGCAGAAGACGACAGAGCTGTGGATTTTTTGCTTTCTATGACTATTAGACTGTCGTATGTCTGTTTCTTTCATAAAGGAATTACTTTTCGGTGTGTGCCTGTAGTTAAAGAAAAAAACTCTTATTTTAGTCCAGACTCAGTTTGTGAAGTTACCTGTGGGTTGGTAATAAAGAGTTGAACCTCTCGAACATCTTCAGTGCTAGTTCAGAAAAGGCTGCCAATTTTTAAGTTCCTTTTCTAGCAGTGCTATTTTAAAATATTACTCTAATAATTACAACTTCCTATTAGCGGAAGCAAAAATGCCACTTAACAGGAAAAAAAACCATAATTTCCCAGCAGAAGGATGTGATGGTGGAGGCATGCATATTACATTTTATATGAAGTATTTACAATTTCATATAATAATTAAATATTTTGTTTTAATTAAAATTAATGTAGTTTTTTATTAATTCTTTATAACATAGCATATTTTACCATCTTGGGTATGGTAAAAGGCACATTTCTTGCACATGTGCTACACTAGTTAATCTTTCAGTCCCTGCTCCAAGAGAAAACACTGTGTTACTCTTTAATACCGGCAAAGTGTCTCTGCTTTGAAAAGAATGGGGAAATAAATATTGTGTTGTGGATAACTTCAGCTGGAGTTGATAATTACTCAAAAATAATTTTATCAAACTGTCTGATACATTCATCTCAAAACTATTTAAAATAGCATCACACAGGGCCATCTCTCACTACAATCTATAGGATATCTAAAGTTTTATTCAAACATCAAGTTCCTGGTTAATATATGAATTTCACTAGCAAGTGCATGTCCTATGTTCCAGGAAGCTGTAAATTCAGTCACTGACTTGCAAAGATGACCAATTACTAGATGTGTATGGTTTTGTCACTGTAGTGACTGTCACTCCCTCTCATGGGTCACAATCCAGTTGTTCCTGATGAAGAATTTACGTTCTTTTTATGCATCTAAAAATTAGCCTCATCTCTAGCTCTGCTTTGAACTGAGGCAGCATTTGTGTTTCATTAGGACATCTAGAAATGTTAATTTTGGTCCTTCCTGAAGTATGCCCGTGTGGAAGGTAGAGGACTGAAGTGGGACAAACAGCAGTTATTGTGAGAATCCTCAACAAAATGTTAATGCCACACAGCTAATCTGCTTAAACACAACTTGCATTCTTGATACGGCTTAACTGAACAGAAGGTGGTATTGTTAAATAGCCAGCCTGCTTGATGTTCATGCCATGCCTTCATTGGGAGTAACTTCTGCATATAGGTACAACCCATTTTCTCAACTGAGTGCCAGCCTCTTCAACGGGAAACTTTTTGGATAATGAATCCCCACAAACTACGAAAGTATGTTTCTGCCAATTATTTTCTTCAATTTCTTAGCA
Source organism: Tapera naevia (assembly GCA_033556795.1). Classification (NCBI taxonomy): domain Eukaryota; kingdom Metazoa; phylum Chordata; class Aves; order Cuculiformes; family Neomorphidae; genus Tapera; species Tapera naevia. Next base: position 21,418,408 of record JAUMJJ010000029.1, read on the forward strand.
ACTACTGAATGTAAACTCCCAAATGAGCCTTGTTCAGCAGTCCATTTGCAGTAGAGTTGAACTGTACCTTAAATATTATTTGAGGAAAGAAACATTTTGTTTCTGAAATAAATCTTTCTCTATTGGTGCAGACTGACAGCAGTTACTGCCCTGAAGTTGGGCTAATGATCACCACATGGAACAAGTGGTAAGAAAAGAGGTTTTACCAGTCAGGCACACTGGTTCCTCCACAGTGTAACTACCATAGGAACAACTTCTCTTAAATTGCGAAGTGACTGTCAGTGCAAACAAGGAGACACTAGTTTTCAGGTGAAATAACATGAAAACTCGAAACCAAAATTTCTAAAACACATATGGTTTTCCCCATTGCCCTCTTTTTACTGCTTGAGACAGGACTGTGAGTAGAGTTACAACAGAGTTTGACCAGAGTAACGATACAGCAGTTCTACACTTAATATGTTATTATCTAGAACTTGAGAGCTGTATTGCATTTTCAGGCAAGAAACAGTGGTACCTCAAATACTTTAGTAGCCATTATTAAACCACAAGAAGGTGTGCTTTGCTGTTAATCCTTAAAAATACGCCAATACCATTCTTTGCAATAGTCCTCCGATTCTTCTGTAGTAAGAAGCGGTTGAGATTATTGTGCATCATTAATCTCTAGTTAACAGTTTCATCGGGGTCTCTTGTATTTGAGCTCCAGGTACTCATTCTTTCAGTTTCTAGGAATAAAATTTTGATCTGAAAGAACTAAGGAAACAAAGGAGTTATTCTGGTTGTATACTTAAGGAAGGAGTTCCACATCTAGATTCAGTACTTGAAATGCAAATGTGAATAACCAAAAGTGTACTGCGGTGCTTATTGCAGAAAAATCTTGGTTCAGCTTGGGGGGCTTCATAGTAAATTGGAAACTAGTGTCATTGACTCATTTGTGTAATATATGGCAAATGTTTGTAGGTATTCATATACCAGAAACAAATCTAACTCAGCTTCTGTACTGTGTCAGATTTTAAAAAAGTACTGCGCTCTTAATGGAGACATTTAAAATGTTTAGAAATATGCATGTGGAAGCTGTCAGAAATCAGCTCTGTGTGACATGACTAGGAATAAACTAATATCACAGGCTTCACTCATCTGTTTTGCAATGGAATGACTGGATTTATGGCTTCATAAACCACTGGCTATTTTTAATTTGAACAGGCTTACTACTGCAGTTGATCTCCCACCTGAATTTATTCATCTTTATATCTCCAACTGTATCTCCACCTGTGAACAGATTAAAGACAAATACATGCAGGTGAGTACTTTAGTAAATTGGTTAGGAAAAAGGATCCCATATACTGTTCTGTGCAATATGTGTCAAGATTTTATAAGGCTGATAGCATTAAGATATTCTGTCCTGCTGCTGCTTCATTTCAAAGGCATATTTTTTTCCCTGACACACCATGTAGTTCTTCATAGTGTTTAACAGATGTTTCTTCACCTTTTCACAGACCTTCACAGGCAATTACTGTTGCCTGTTTTTCTGTAGACATAATATTCTTCTGCCTGGCAAACCTGTAGTTTTATGTGACTTGAACCCTTGTATGCGAAAAGTTTATCTGTCACTAGTATGTCTGTTCTTCACCCTTAGTATTAGTTTTTTGCCTTCTGCTTAGTTTTAAGCTTGAAGTTTCTTTTTTGTACAAGTGTGCCCAGCACTTCCAAACCTTTGAGATGATGTTACAAAACACATGGAAGTCTTGCTCTTCAATCAGGACTTTTACCAACCTGTAACAGCTTTTTTTTTAACCCCCCGGGGAGGTTTCTACACCTTTGGCATGCAGCGTTGCCATGCTGTGTGAGGTACTTCCTTCTATACTAAACTGATCTCTTGGTTTCACCAAGTACCCAGTAGATCTTGTTTTCTTGAATACATCATTGGTCAAAACCAGTTCCTTGTTCAGTTTACCCAAGGCTTTGTGGATCTTAATCAAATCCTGCCTCAGCTTTTTCCTCTCAGTAGTGAAGGATTTCACCCTCTTTAGTCTCTTGCAACAAGGCAGTTCTTCATTTTCCTTTAGCATTTTGGTGTTATTCCCTAGTTCCTTGTCTAGCTTTGCTATATTCTTAAGTTGCAGAGACAAAAATTGCATGCAGTACACAGGATATGAGTGCAGTGTGGGTTTAAATAGCAGCAAAACCCCCTCTGTCTTGTTCTCAGTACCCTTCTGGATGATGACTAACCATGTTATCTTTTGGTGGCTGCTGATGCTTCTCTGGGACTCTGCCAGAGAAACATGAGTAGCTTGATCTGTGACCTGCTGAATAGCTGTGCCTGTTACATTCAGTAGCAGAACAGCAAAACAGCAGCAGACCTGGGCTGCAGCTGAGAATATGCCCACAGAGTGGGACACTGCTCAAAGGGGCTGCTAAAACATACAGCAGGTGTACTTTGGGCACACCAGAGCATCAAGGAATGCACATATCTAGATATGTCAGATAATGATCGCAATGTAACATGCGAAACTTATGAGACCTAATATTTGTTAATAACCACGTATGAGGTCTCAGCAACTAAGACACAAGATGTTCTGTTTGAAACACACGTTACAAAACCCACTCTTGTTTGAAATAACAGAGGCACAATGCTCAGAGATTGTGAATCAGAACCGGTGTCTTCCATTTGTACTTCTGTTCCTCAGTTGTTAAAGTTATCCTTGTAATGAATTTGTGTTGCAGAGAAAACGTGGTGCCTTTTGAATGCAGTGAAGAAATAACTTCTTCAGTTTCTGAATTCTGTTGGTATAGGTAGCAAATTTGGCAGCAGTAAGCTCAGTTCCTGTAAAGATAATTAATACTTATAATACTTTGGACACTTAAACTTCCAAGTCCCTCAGTTCTGTCTGATAATCGTTCATATATGTAGTTGCTGTTAGACAAAGGCTTGGGCTCAACTCTTTCTCACAATGTGAACTATGAGACCATGTTAATGATAAAAGTAAGATCCACTTTTGTCCTTAAGCACTCTCTGTGTAAAACAGATGATCAGTGATTGGATCTGTGTACAGCAAATTGTAGGGCCTAGTTTCCAGGTCACCACTTCCCAAAAACCAGTGCGCTCTGCAAAGTGTTACCTAAGCAGCCCTTAGGAAGGAGGAACACTTCCAAGATCCTGTCTTTTTACTCAATCAGTCAAGTGGGAAATCACAACTCACAGCCATCAGCTCTGAAGTGTGTTGTTGCATTAGGTGACGCTGGTACTGGCTTTCTTCTGGAGGAAGACGGTTATGTGCTAATTCAGCAACAGGACACTGCCCACCAAACAAGTGTGGGATCAGTTCTGCTGCTGTCGCTTCCCAGCGGAAGTGCCTGCATCGTGTAGTGACAGGGGAACTCTGAGATACAGAGGCTGTTCATTTTTCTTTATAGTGTTATTGCATAAAATAAGACTAAGCAAGACTCTAGTGATGACATCATCTTGAGCTATGCTCCCTTCTCTCTGACTTTAAAGATTACATGGTAGAGAAATTAAGTACCATGCGTGTGTAGATCTGGTGCTTCATTTGTGCACAAGATTTATCTTGAGAAATTTCCTGTATCCAGAAGGACAGAACTACAAAGCAGGAGTCCAACTTTTAAACACAGTAGCAGTATGGGAGGTAGAAAAATAGAGGCAGCAGGTACAAAGCTTGGGAACAAGATTACTGAAGCTAAAATGCTCCTGAAATGCCTAAGTTGTACTGCTGAGGGCCAGCAGTCCTTTAACTGACTTGGTTGCAAACATTTATTTGGATTATGGAACCCTCTTTCTTCTGTTTCAGAACCGGCTGGTACGTCTTGTTTGCGTCTTTCTTCAGTCTTTGATCAGAAACAAAATTATTAATGTACAGGACTTGTTTATAGAAGTGCAAGCATTCTGTATTGAGTTCAGTCGGATACGAGAAGCAGCTGGCCTTTTCCGATTGCTGAAGACACTGGACACTGGGGAAAATCCATCAGAGACAAAAACATCAAAATAAAACCAGTGCCACTGGAAAAAAAACAAAACCCAGCCTTGGCAGTGTTCTATACCAATTAACTGTATATTTTAAATTTAAATCACTGGGTTGGTGATGTAATACACTATAAATAGCATTTTGTGCATTTAAAAAATAAATAATGCCTTTTCTGATATGCTTGTTTGTGAAATGTGTTGGGCCTATTTTTGACTATTGGTTAAACTCTGTATGTCATATACATATCCTGAACTACAGGCTCCAATTCCAGAGAGAATGTAAATTGCACTTGTTCTGTTACAGCAAATTTAACTGTTAATCTGGCACTTGCTGTCTTTGTGTCCAGAACTGCTTGTGAATAACTAAAGTGAACTTGTGAAAAGGTAAGTAACTTCAGTTCCTGTTTTGCCCTTTCTTTACTGTGCAAGACTTTCTAGAAGCTGGATACGACTTCTGAAGATGCATGCTGGTTTCAGTGAGGAAGGGAAAGTCTGTCTTTATGTGTAGAAAAAGCTGAAGGCTTATTTTCACATGGCAGAAATGAAGTGTTGGGTGCTTTAGGCTCAGAGCAGTACTGTCTTTTCAAGATCACAGAATTTTTCCAGAGTTCTAGCCTCCTACTATCAGTATTGAAGAATGAAGTGTAAGAATGTTGCACTGAGGAAATATTGTCCTGTTTCCTCCATAAAAATTAAGTCATAGACTCATTAAGGTTGGAACAGACCAACACCACCCTGTCTACTAAACCATGTCCTGAAGTGCCATGTCTACACCTTTCTTGAATGCTTTCAAGGATGGTGACACCACCACTTCCCTGGGCAGCTTGTGCCAATGCTTCACCACTCTTTAAATAAAGAGATTTTTCTTAATATCCAATTTAAACCTCCCCTGATGTAACTTGAGGCCATTTCCTTTCCTCCTATCACTTGACACAGGAGAGAAGAGACCCAATACTCACCTCGCTGCAACCTCCTTTCAGGCAGTTGTAGAGAGCAATAAGGTCTCTCCCCAGCCTCCTCCATCCTGTTCTGACTTCACAACTTGTGTAAGCAGTTGGCTCTGTGTCTACCAAAATGAAAATATCTTCTAAAGCGTATAGCTAGAGTACCAGTTGGGTGTTAGATGCCAGGTGTTGGGGAAACTCAGGAAGGAGTCTGCTGACATTATTTTAAGCCAATAGTAGAATAGCTGCTGTTATTTAAGCCCCAGGACTGAAAAGGAAAATAACTTGAAAAGCAAGCTAGTTCTAATTTAATGCTGCTTCTAATTTAATGAAAGCTCTTTTAAATCTGCATCTGTTTCTCAGTTTTATGAAGTGCAAGATCAATAATGCAATTTCCAAGTAATTTAAGTTGCTAAATTGCTTGGATTGAAAATCCCATCGATCTCTCATCTCATGCAGCACAACCTTTCGTTAGGAAGTCCTGTGAGAGGTTTTCTTTAACCCCTAATGACTAGACTTAAATAGCTTCCCAGAGTTAAGATATATTAGGCCAGCTAAAGCTGCATTTAAGGTCTGTTCCAATTCTAGATCTTCCTTCTATAATCCAAGACACATATAAATCATTGTTTGCAACAAGTTAACCGAGCTCATGCTCTAAACGTGTACCTTAGTGCTTTACATCTACTAAACTAGATGTACAATTCAACTCTCCTTATGTATTAGTACCCTGCTTAACATGGTTTAAAAAAGCTTTTGTTTGTAACTTTGTGCTGTAGCTTATAAAAAAGCAGAAAACAAATCAGATAACTGGTCACCACTGCTTCAAGGCATTGCAATCTATCTTAGGATTTACAGAATTGCTTCAAAGGAGTTTAAGCCTTGAAAAAAAAAAAACCCAACACCCTAAGTTGATAATACAGTAAAAGCCTTGCTGTTCTGCCTCTTTGCAGTATTGGCTTGAGGTGTACTGACATAAATAAATCCCTAATCTCTGGATTTGCCCTGTAACAAAAAAATTATAAAGAGAAAATCTTATGATTTTATCATAGGTACTTCTGTAATACATTCCTATACTTGGGGAGGAGGCACAACCCATTCATTTCAGAGCCCTGTGTATGGATGAAAATATTCAACCTTGTTACTAAATTTGCTCAATGCTTCTGCATTGTTTGCTTATTAGGAGGGAAGGTGAGCCATGCTTTCCTGCATTTCCTAGTATATTAGTTTACAAGGCAAGGTTTGTGGGGACAGGGAAAGATTTGCAGTGTGGCCTCCTTGACGCTCTCTGGCTCCACCAGCTTCACTGCAGGGTGCAGCTGAGCCCTCGGCCAGGCTGGTGGCATCTCTGCTCCAGTGTTACTACAGTCTGCACCCCATGGAGAGGATCCGTGTTGGAACAGTTCTTGAAGAACTGCAAGCCCTGGGTGGGAGCCCATGATGGAGCAGCAGAACACTGTGAGGAGGGAAGATTAGAGGCCAAAGGTTACAGACTGGTCACAACCCTCCTTCCCTATACAGCTGCCAGCACTCAGGGAAGGGACAGGTAGAAAAGGCAGGGGTAAAAGAAGTGAAGTTTAGCCTAGGAAGAAGGGGGAAAAGGAAAGGTGGGTTTAGTTTTGTCCTTGTTTCTCACTACCCTACTCTATTTTTAAATGGCAATAAATCAAAATTAATATTCATCATTCAAGTCTATTTTGCCTGTGATAACTAGTAACTGTTGCCTATCTTGACCCATGAGTTTTTGCATCTTCTCCCCTTGTCCTGTTGAGGAGAGGAAGTGAGAGCCAGCCCAGGCTACAGGTTAACCCACTACACCCACACAGGTAGTGGTCACGTGGGGGGAGAACTCCACAACATCCAGAAAGGATCTGAACTACTGCAGCCAACACTCCCTTAGTTACCCAGGATAAAGTTAGGCTTGTTTTGTGCAGTGGGAGTTGAGTGCCTCAGACCCACTTACATAAGCACAGCAAAGAAAACAAACCCCTCAAATTTCTCAGATATGTTGCTTTTTAAAAGGTCGGTATAATTTATTACAGAATTTGAGCTTTTAGCCATTAAGTTACAACAACAATGCATAACCTGACATTCTTACAGTTGTACATACACAATGGGAAAGACATAGCCCGGTGCTTAATCCAAACAATGCAACCAAGTTAGTACAAGGTTACCATAAGAGACAGTCAATTGTAAATAGCTTTTGACAGACTGGCATGTTCAAATGGTTCTTTGCAGTTCTGTTTACAGTAGAAGTAACTGGCTTCAAAGTTTTGGACTTAAGCTTCAGACTGGAAAAAAAAAAGGATGGAAACTCAAATTGCACTTCTGAATTAAGAAGGATACTTTCATTTAAGAATGCGGTATCATTTCCATGTTTCTGGTGGTGAAAAGTAGCTTCAGGTCCAATGGACATAGAGTAGACACTTCCCAGGCAATGCATTCTTCACACAAACACATGCAATTGTAGAGACATTCTACTTTTTAAACTTTTTCAAATCAAGTTTTGCAATACAACAAGATATCTGAGGAGAGAGATCAGGACCCATACCAAACAAAAACAAAAGCCTTCAGCTTGATTTGTGCATGTTTAATCTACAATTCCAATTCCCAAATCTTCACATATCACCTGTGAAAGAAAAGAACACAACTAGTAAAGATCACTCTCTCAAGGACAGATGTTACAATTTTTACAGCCGTTCTGGTTAAAAAAATGTGCTATTCCCACCTTCCATTCCAGGAACTGTAATTCACCACAGCCCTATTATAAAACCACATCTCTTCAATTTATCCAAGAGGCATCTTGCTTTTCCCTACTCCACCCCAACTCCTCATGCTCTCAGCTCAGTTTTAAAACTCCATCAATTGCACCGTAAGGATATTCAGTTTTCCAGCTCATCAGAACATAGCTTTGATAGATTTTTCTGCCACTTAAATTGAATTAGTTCATCACATACTCTTAATCTTAATGCAAGACAGAGCAAAGTAAATAGAGCAGAAAAGGACACCAGAAAGGACCACTCTGTCTCTCCTTGTAGCAGCAAGCTATGAAATCCATCCAAGCCACTGGGCAAAGTCTCACTCAGCCTGGCAGCTGACGGGAAACATAGAGCAGAGGATGCTCTCTCATCAAGCTGCCAACACAATTTTATTCACTCTGCAGCCAACACCAAGAATTTCATTCCCTCCAGGTTAACCCAGTAAGACACTAACAGCTGACTCCTCCACTAGCTTTCAGTACATTCTTATTGATGTCATTCTTGCCCAGCACAGAAACATCGCATTTAATGCCAAGTACTGAAAATCAAACCAATGAAAACTAAACATGCAATCTCTCCACTCAAAACAAAACAAAAAACTCCAAAATAAAAAAACAGCAACAAAAAAATCCAAAAAGCAAACAAAATGCCCAAATACCCACCTAACCATCATTACTGGCTTGATTGAGGGTGCTAAAGGCTCTGTGTTAAGCAAGAGTTCTCAGTTTTACCAAACACATGGAATGTTGATGTGCAATAAAAATATGTATCTTTGTTACACATTCTGGCAATAACTGAAAAAAATATTTCACAAAGTCAGAATGCCATTCTTAACCCAGTGGTGTATATTTCAAAGAACAGCTAGCGTTGCTAACTGTAGTTGCCTGTCTAGACTTGCCCAGACAGGAGAAATCTGCTTTTATGGGGCAGCTAAATAATCAGCCTGACCTCTTGTGTCCTATCTGGTGCTGTCATAATGTAAACCCAAAAACTTTCACTTCTGATCTAGCTCATCAAAACCTGCAAGTATAGATACCACCTCTGCTTCAGATGCCCTCTGAACCAGAGGGAGTCAGGTAGCCATTGCCTGCTGGACTCTTCTCTGAACAACTACCTCTGGCTACTCTCAGAGAAAGCTTAGCAAGCCAGGCAGAAAACAAGGACAACCACTCCTGAATCAAGAAGTGATTAAAAAAACCCTGCATGTTCGACAAACTTGTTGCAATGGTGTTTCTTTATGCCAGTTACACCCTGGTTACGGGGCAGGAATTCCCAAAGTACAGCAGCCCAGCTTTGGCAGGAATATACTGGTGCCCAATTTATTAAATTGGAATAGATTATGAGCATTCACACTGTAATTAAGTTATCTTACAACTCCCCTGGCACACCTCCAGAATCTAGCACTAATTACTGGTAGCAGGATACTGGACTACATTCACGTACTGGGAGGGGCAGAGAGGTGTGAGGGGCAGAGGAAGGAGTTAACTGCTATCTAATCAAGCTTCCCTAGTACATGCAAAGAATCTCCTCCAAGCCCTGCTTAGAACCAAAGAAGAATTCAGTCTAGGGGTCATTAGTAAAAAGAAAAATCCGAAGTTTCTAGTTAAATTGTTACTGCAGGTAATTAAATTTACTATTAACATGCATTTAGATCTGAAATGTCTACAATTCATTTTTGCTTGCTATCAAGTCTGAAAGCTGAAGCTAGTTTAAACAGTTGTGTATTATCAAACTTCTTTTCCAATTTGTCATTTGTAGACTATAATTACTAAACTAAAATTTCTGAACAAAGAGGGGTGTCTCATTCTCACTTTAAACACCAGTCTATTTCAACATGTTCATAGCTTCTTTTTAAAAATCACTTGAACTATACAAATTTTCTCCTCAACAGTAACACCAGAACTAATGAAGCCTTACCAGTGAACACAATACTAACAAAACTTATTCTACAATAACATCCCCTAGTCCTGCCAGGGACTTTCCCCAACTGATTTATTCAACACCACCATGGGGGAGTCATCCGCTTCATCTGGGCACTGTGCTTTAGCTTTGTAGAATTAATACCACAACAGTGTCTCTAATAAGAAGCCCTCTGTCTGATAACAGTAAAATTTGACAAAGGGGCAGAGGTATCAGACAAGTTCCTGCATATTTTTTGAAAAATGTGCAGTTAGGAGGAGAAAAGATATGGGGGGAACAGCAGAAACCCACAATACACACAGCATCAGCTCCCATATTAGGCAGGACACAGCCTAAGCAGAAGAGGCAGATTAAAGATTCTCCAAACCAAAAGGAAAGGAGTTACAAGGCAACTATTATGCAAAAATATTTATAGTGGAAAAAAAAGCCTGATTAGATCTGACCTTCAAATAAGCTTTCAGTAGGTAAAGTGCTAGAAACAAGAAATACCAGTCTGATCCAACATAGTAGGTCTGGGAACCTGTATTTACCTATAGCTGCCTGCAAGTGTTTACTCTAAAAATTGCGTATTAGATGAGCTGTAACAATAGGTCATATGCTCCATGTTTCTAATCCTCTCTTGCTACTGTTTTAAGCTCCCTAGATTGTCTCTTTCCTGTCTTGCACTTTTTATCCTAACACTGTCTTTTTGCTAATGCACATCAGCTTTTTGACTGAGGTCAGACTAATGATTCGCTTCAAAAGGATTTTTGTCATCGTGCTTCCAATGAGAGCACACTGCTTGCTGGAGGCACTGCAATTCGGCCTTTTATTGTCATCATTCCTCAGCAGCACAGCAGGCCTTTCGAGACCTGACCAGATCAAAGATGAACTATGTGCAAATCAATTCGACTGAAACAACTGTAACTACTCGTTAAAGGTTGAAATGAAACAGATATCTTCTTCCTCGGATATTTTTCTAAGTCAACAGTATTTCTCATGCTTCAGATTTTATAAGCACATTTTTCACTTTGCAGGCTCTTTAACTTTTCTTCTGCCAGATCTCAGCTTTGATTCTTAAGAAAAGCTTTTGGTTTATAGGTATGGCATAAAAGCTGCAGTACGTACCACATTTCTCCCCTCCAGCATGAATATTGCGCTGCAGGTATCAGCAAGACACAATCCACAGACTGACAAGACTTCTCTTGATAACGCCTTTTGGTTCCTCCTTGAGCTAGAGTTTAAACCCTCTCAATATTTACTACATCAATGTTCATTTTTGTGTTAAGGAAGAGGGAGAAGACTTAGATTTTAATATTGAAGAGACAGTTAAAAAGGCAGTTCTGGAAGTGTTGATAAGCTTCTTCTGGAGACATAAATGTCCCTCACATTGTTACGTGTAGTTGTGGGTTGTTTATTCGTTCCATTTTGGAGATGGTTGGTAAGTCATATTCCATTCTCATGTGCTTCTTGTAAGATAAAGGCATCACAAAAACTTGCACCTGCTGGTGACATCAGAACTACAACCTGACGATCTTCCAGTAAACCTAAAAGTTACACTCCTACAGGGAAGAGGCAGATTTATATTTCTTTTAAAGTAGACATTAATAAGAATATTTTGAAGGAAATTTAGGGTGAAACATCTGCTCTGCAAAGTAGAAGTTCAGATTATATTTCCCCAGCTGAAACCTCTGTCATTTCTGGAACATTCATTCTAAAATTAAAAAAAAAAGTTATTGCTTCTACTGAAGCTCAATATAAGTTAGAAAAAGAATTGCATATTTTCTTAAAAACATTCCAAATATACATTTTAAAATGCAATCTAAAACAAATGTCTAGTAGAAGACACTGTTTTAAGCAACCTGTAGTAACAGCTTTACAAAAGAAAACTGAGGAATGTAGCATATTATTTATAACAAGGCAATGCTAAAATCCTAAACAATTCACTTAACACTCTTAACAAGTAGTGTTTTAAATATACATATTTCTTTACAAAACAGTTTAGCGATTCCTTATACCACTTACAGTATATAAACATTTGAATAAGAGGTCATCATGGGAGATGCCAGGGTTTATATTTACTCTCAGATGCTTCAGGTTTAAGTGTTTTACTATAAGGCACAATACTGCTAATCTAAAAGAAAGAAATAAAAGCTAATGGCAAATCCAGCCAAAACTCCCGATGCGGAATATCCAAGAGAAGAATTCCAGCATCTCTATGCAAAGGAAAAGAAAAAAACAAACCCAAACTTTGTAGATCCTAAAAATAGTTTCAATTTATACATAACTAAGTGGGACAGGATGGGATCCAGAGAAAGAAGGAATTAAGTAAATTCTTATAAATAGATTAATAAATATATTTTAGCCATAGTTAGCCCTTTACCTCTGTTCTACTGAGTTTAAGATTGAAAGAGGTAACCAGTGTGCATATACCTAAATAAGTCTACATGCTCAGCACGTGAAGTCCACCTAGCACAACCTATTACTGCCAAATTCAGTATAAAAGCTAGCAAGGTGGAAAAAGTCTCCTTTCTCTCAGCATCCGCTCTGAGTAAAACACATTACAAGATCAAATTAGTACTTGTTACATGTAAGGAAAGCTGCAACTAGCAATTTTTTCATCACAGAAAAAAGGATATATAACATATCCATGAAGTTATTTGATTCCTTCAAAGCTATATTATGTCTTTTCTAAAAATATCCATCTCCAATTACAACAGTTGAGAACTTTCAGAGCATTTTAATAGTTGTAACCTTGTAAGTGTTCTCCGTGTGTACATACTGAATGTAAATAGTGCATCCAAAATATTTATCTGTTACACATTCTGCATTGTTTTCACTGCCTAGTCTTCATCTTTGTTACAGCCCTCTGGAACACAACGACATTGTAACAATGCTTACAGAAAAAAGGGTTATTGCATCTTTTTTTAGGATGAGACATCCAGAGGAGGTTTTATAAAATCCTCCCGCGTACAAAATTCTTAGTTATTAGCCCTTTTGGAACACCAGCTAGAAAAGTTTGAAAGGTAAAATAATTTACATTGTTATTTTTTTCCATTAACTAGACAAAAGTCCATACTAATTAAATAAAAAATTATAGTTCTTCAACAGTCTATTCACGGTATCTTCCATGAAGCAGTCAGTTCAGTGGGAATTTCCATTAGATAGATGTTCTCCATGATGGTTATTACTGACATCCACATCTAGAAGCCAGGAATTACAGGAAAAATTGTTTGTTCATTTACCATTTTAATACATTTTATCTGTTACATTAACCCAAACTCTGGCAACAAACTTCATACGCATACCCTAGGTTCTCAACATTCCTTGTGTAAGTAATCCCCCTAAGACGCTATTTACATCTTCCCTCCCCACCCCCCACAACCAGTTTTCTCCAGATCAATAGAATTCTCACAAAATCCACCTGCTTGTATTTTCTGAACATCAGTAGTGACACCACCTGGCATTGCAGTGTGGGCCAGGCTAATACTACGAACACCACTCAGAGAATGGCTTCTTCTAATGCAATGAATGGCATTAAGGATTGTCAAGCGACAAACTAAATTATCACTTACCAAGTAATGCTGTGGTTTCACCTGCGTCCTCTTTTAAACTGGTACATTGCAATACAGATTCATTCGTGGAGGAAGCTGATAATTCGCTTACTTCATTTCTGTCATCGTCTTGTAAAGCAATACTCAGACTTCCAACTGAAACACTGCCACTTATTGATTCAGGTATTGGAACTTCAAGTACATCTTCGGGGTCCCCCTTCAAAATTAAACATGTTTAACTGACACTTTTGTCTACCATTAGGCATGAACATCTATCCACGTTACCACTTTGTGTTGGAAAAATGATAATTTTTTTACCTATTACCTATGTGCTCATGGGTACAGCATGAGCGGTGCCTACTTTCAACATTATTGTACGATCGCAAAGAAACTAAGCCAAGCAAAAGAAAAAGCCACTTTTCCAAAGCCATGAGCAGCAACAGCTGGAGTCAACCTAGCCAGCCTCTTTGATGGAATATTTAAACAATGCAGCAACAGTATTGCTGCAGTCTGGTTAGGAGCAGGCTCAGCACACGTGAAATCTACGCTGAGCAAACCTATTGATTCTTTATGAGCTTGTGGAAGCCTGTTTTTCATATCAGAAATTGGGCAACTTTAGACTTTTTACTGTGGTGAGCAAACATCTGACATCAGAACATACTTCCCTCCTCCTCTGACTCCAGCCAAACTTTCAGTCTGTTCCAAAAATGCAATATGCTGGCTTGTCACTTTGCAGGAACAAAACATCTGCAGCATAGGCAAAGGAATTTATTTCACCTATTATATAGCAGGAGCTATTTCTGATCCATTCTGAAAGTTAATTAGAAAGTCCTACAGGCACAATTCTGTTCCTAAAATTAAACTGTCTACTTTCATTATGCTATTGCCATTGATACACTGACATCATTTTTACATAAGCAAGTATACTGCAGCACAAGTAGTTATTCTGTGGTCTTCATGACTATTTTTCCCTCTTCAAACAATTAGTCAAGGTCCATCTTGAAATTTAAGAAATTCTAGGCCAATTTTCCTTAGCACTGCAGTACTGTATTTTAAAATGTACTGAATTTTTATAAGCTATAGAACTGCTACCATTGAACACAAGACACGTGATACTCATCTCTATATGTGTGGGTGGAGGACATTAATGATTTTGATTTCCAAAACTTAGGCAGTAAAATAAGCACTGAAGCTACAAGATTGAACAATGTTCTACTAAATCAGTTAGACATGCTGAACTGCAGTTGTTGGTTCTTAATTGTAATAGCATAATGCAGAACTAGACCACTGAAGTTTGCTCTCTACAACACAAAAGCCAGGTAAATAGGTATCAGTCCCTTCTCTCTACTGTGAGCCTTTAAAAATTTTGAAGCATCTGTAGTACGTTTTCCACAAAACTGAACTGAGCCTTCAGCCTCTTTGCTGCAGGTTTACTAGATTTCCATAATAAGGCTGCACATTGTCTGCAGTTATACCAGTCAGCGAGCACATTGCTGAAAGAAGCTGCCTTGCTCTTCACAATTTTTTCCCCTCACATCAGTAAGAGATTCACACAATCACTCTACAAACTAGATCAGGCAACTTGGATCAGGCTGAAAACTGAGCTAGAAAAAAAATACTGAATGAATTCCCACATTACTAGCTTCACTGGGACTTAAATGATTGATGCATGAGCCAACACGTTTCCCTCATTCCACCAGAAAAAAGAACTGGGACTCTGTATTTAATATAATCCCATTCAATCTGCTTTCCAACATTCATTTTGCGTAAGAAGCTGAGGAGGTATTACTCCTTCTGGTTAGGCTTGGTATCAGTATCCTCTGCAACAGCATGAATTCAGGGAACAAAAGTATTCTGAAGGTTCTAGTATTACAGTTTTCCATCTGTATAAAAAAGGATATATCATTCTACATGTAACACACTACATCAACTCCAAGAACTGAAAATGAGCAAAAAAGAAGCACCTAGCATAACCATATTAAAGCAATAATAACTTTTACATGACAAAAAGATTGCAACTCTTGGGTAAAGTCTGAGTTAATACACAGAAGTGCCACATCTGGTATCGTATTACATATCATCTTTGACAAAACAAAAAAGTAATTCATAAAAGTCTTCCATGGACCTGCTAATCCTCTACAATGAAATAAGAGAGAAGCTAGTCAAAACCTAGGCCTAGTCTATGAAAGGAAGGTCACGCCTATTTTCTGAAGATCTCTAGATCAGTAGAAGAGAAGAGAGGTATATTCATGTCTACAGAATTTTTGTAGAATTCAAGATTATTTATCAACAGTGACCGAGTAAACCTACCGCATGTGTCTTCATCTCTCTTTTCTGGTGCTGTCAGAAAGAAATGAGAGCACATCATTTTCTCTACTTAACCAATTTCTGGTGAATGTCTTTAGGAAGGTTCTAAGTACTGGCTTATTCACAGGGATGAAATACTGGGCATTTGTGGAAGTACACAAACAGGACAAAAATTATAATTTCTTCCTTTGAATCACACTTCTCAACAAGATCAAAATATATGCCCTAGATCTACTGAATTAAGTGATATTTGTGCATCTGGGGTAAACTGCCTCACCTCTGCTTCAACTTCTTTACTATCATCAGCTGGAGACAGAAAAAAATGGTTACCACAAAGGAGTACACAGAGTATTCAGAAGCTGCTCAACACACTGTTTAAGCTCTTCCCCATAAAATTCCCTTATTTTTCTGGTTCTCACTCAATTATTCTTGCACCTTTGCCCAGCTTCCTCAGTCTCATCAAGGAACAACTGCTCTCATCTGAATAGTGACGTGAAGTCTTGCCTTCTGCACTGTACTTCTACTTTGAAGATTAAAGTTAAGTAAGTGTGCAACATACCCAATATCCCAAAGCTTTGATAACGTCTAGTTTACACATTGGACAAGTTCGGTGGTCCAAAAGCCAAGGGTCAATGCACATTCTATGGAAGACGTGCCTAAAGAAAAGAAATGCTCTTTAGAACTTACCATGAAAGCGACACATAGTCCTTCAAACGATGCACAAATTACTACATTAAAAAATAAACTCATTCCTTTATAACCTTGACAATTAGGTACTGCTTAATTTACTAGTACAGATATTCATGGAAGCATCTTCTTTCATGCTGCCTTTCTGAAATAAGAGTTGTTACTAACCACAAGGGTACCACAGAGCTAATAGTTCAGCGTACAGTTCTAACTTAATACTAAGAAAACACTACTTCACTCCTACACTTCTCCCAGTTGCTCCTTCTTCAAGCATATATATGAAGTGCTACATGGTCTCCCAGTGTCCTTCAAAATGCAACAGGCAATACAAATGGCAGCATTTCAGCTCTGCTGGAATTTCAGAAGAGTATCCAGAAAGCTCATCACATTTTTTGAAGAAAAACATGCTGAAGAGGAAAGAATAATTATGGCAACTTACTTGCATGGCAGAATTCGGACAGTGTCTTTCAGTTTATAATTCTCAATGCACACAGCACAGTTTTCCACATCAACATCTAAACCCTAAAGATGACAACACATTTAAATGCAATACATCCATATTTCATTACAGAACAAGCTTCGTGTAATAGCTAGCTTCACAGAAGGTAAAATGTGTAAAATGATTTAGCAAATAAAAATATCTCCCTCATTTAATTCAAGATTCCAGCAACAGGTGATTCAATCAAGCAATACCAAATACTAAAAGCAGCCAAACCTGGATTTTCCAATGTAAATAGCTATACATGGTA
This sequence comes from Tapera naevia, assembly GCA_033556795.1. Classification (NCBI taxonomy): domain Eukaryota; kingdom Metazoa; phylum Chordata; class Aves; order Cuculiformes; family Neomorphidae; genus Tapera; species Tapera naevia. Next base: position 21,435,280 of record JAUMJJ010000029.1, read on the forward strand.
TATTAAGTAATTTGTTAAGTCTCGAACATGGGCTTTGCTCATGGGAGCACAGTAAAATTTAAGTTTAAACTCTAAGATGAAGAAACATTAAGAGGTCAGCTCAGATGAAAGTCCATAATCTAATTCTTAACTGGTGGTCATGAAGACTTGCAAGTGTTTAAGTAGGATGAGATTCCTGGGGTTGAATACTGAAAACTAATTCTTCCACACTTTTTTTCCACATTCAAGAAAATATCTTTTGGTAGCTAGGAGGAGAGCTGAAGTATGCAGTCTCAAATGTTTTTTAAAACTCCTCTCTAAGCTCATACCAGAGAGAGTGTCAAATCACAGTATTTCCCCACGCCAATTTGTTTCTTTCTAAGGGTTATATACCCTTAACTGACAGGTCTTACTACTGCTTTGTTGAAGCCAGCCTTATAGTTGCAGTGCAAATATGACTGATCTCTCCAGATATAAGAGAAATAATTCAATGTTAATTGGGTTATATGAAACATTCCTTTTCATTCCCTACAAAGTAAGTACTTTGTTTCTCATGCTTGCACTTCAATTTCACTACCACAAACAGTCAAACGAATTAGTACCACAAGCGAACTTTCAAGTTCAAGGCAAGTTTTTCCCTCTTGCATGCTATCAATTTACATAAAGAATGCCTGAAATTCCCAACTAAATAAAATCAAGGGTTTTTTTTTACATAAGCAAAGTTAAGACAAGTATTTACTCCGTAACAAATATTTTTTTTTTCCATACAAAAGGCAAAATCCAATCACACCATATGTAGCACATACTCAAATGAGTGTCCACTTTACAATAATCCCATAAGCTTCTCAGGAAAGCTCTACACGATAGCAAATGCACTTTTAAAATATTGACCTATTTCTAGTTAAATACCTCAGCTCCAAGTGAAGTGATAATGAAAGACTGTAGTGTGCACAATAAAATAAATCGACTCTTTTAATCATAATGGCTCAAAGGAAATATTTAAAGTAAAAATGCACACTTACAAAGTAGACAGGGCTGTATTTCCACAAAAATTTACATTTGTTCATGAAAGTATATCTGCATCAGGAAGTTACATAAATTTGCTGATAAAAGGCCAATTCATATCAAATTAGATGATTTACAAAACAGAAAAACTACTTTAATACAGAGATTTTAACCTAATCTCATTCTACTTTGCTTACCTAACATGGCATTCATAGTTAAAACACGCGTACTGCATAAAAGCTTCAATTGCCCCATTTTATTTATTTTAGTTATGGCTATAGGAAGGAACTACTTGGTTCACTGCAAAAATCTCATAATACAAATCCTTTTTGAAGGTTTACCGAACAACTTAAAGGCAGTTAACAGCTTTCTTGTTGTTTTCATCACAGATTTCATCATGACTTTTTTACACCCATTTCTTCCTGTGCTAGTGTTACGCTTTGATACTGCTTTACCTAAGGTTTTGGTTCCATTCCATCTTTCTTGATATCTGACATCATCATCATATGAACAGAAGTACAAACATCCCTCTGTTCACAGTTTGAAATAATTACGTTTTGATGGAATATAGAATAAAATTGAAAATAACAAATACCTGTAAAATGTTACTTAGACATACCAAATACGTAAGAGGAGAAGAGGCATGCTCCAGGACAGTTTTGGGATTTTTTTTGAATTTCAAAACAGATGTACTAAATGAAGGACGTGCTCTCCATAGCAAATAACTTGAGCTGAACAGCTGCCACTGAACCACAGCTTTTAAAGTTCTTACACATATACTTTCTCACCTTAGTTTTATTCACAGATAAAAAAAACAATCCTTGTTTTCCATCTCTGAAAAAATCAGTCCTTAAGTAAGAATTAAACAAATAAGATAAAGAAGGGCTAGGGGAAAAATCCTTATGTAGTAGCAGAAATCTAGTCAGTCAGAAGCTAATTTAGCACCTAGATTCAGAGCTACCTGAAACTCTGACTAAAATAATTTCTTTCAAAACCTTAGCTTTTTATACTTTTGTTATTCTAATATAGCTATGAGATTAGATTATATGCTGTTAAAGCTAACTTTTTGAAAATTGTTTTAATTGTTAGACTTGTTTTATTTTAACATACTTTTTAAATAAGTACTTCTTAAATAGTACTTTTTTAAAAATGTTATACTTCAAGTCTACATAGCTCCTTAACATACTGTATGTCAAAAGATTAAATAAGTGTTTCATTTTTCAAAACTTTAGATTTCTAACATCTTCTGATCAATAAAAAGATGGATGTTCTTTTAAAAGAACAAAGCATATCAGCTGTAAGATCTGTGCAATCAACAGGTCCTAGGAAGTATTTTGCAATCTACTTGTTGATGTTTTCAAGTACTGATAAAAGTATTTCCTCAACTTTACAGTACCAGCCCTTTAGTCTCCCGCAATAATAACTAGATATTACTTGCAACAAAATAGACTTACATTTCATAAGCAGTTCAGATTTGACTCTTCAATTTAAAATCTGCCTTCTAAGCAAAGGTCCTAAAATGATCCTAAAACTTTAAGTCACACTGCAATTATTTTGTGAAAATTTTAGTTTAAATTCTGTAAAAACATTGCAACAGTTTTTAAATTATACAGCAATAACCAAAGCCACTGAATTACCTTTTCTCCACGTTTCACAGTATGCAGCTGAAGCTGGCTGATTGCTTTCTTGGTTTCTTTCCTATGTCCCTTGAATAAAGATTTTAAGCATTAGTACACAAGTTAGTTTTAAGAGTTACATTTCCAAATTTTTAAATACTTCATGTGGATTACTAAGTCTTCTGAATGCATCTAAAATAAAAATTACTCTCTGCCCAACTAATTTGCTTGCAAAATACTTCCAGCCAGTGGATGTTGAAGAACCGCACGTTTTGCATTCTCAGGGCAGAGCAGCAAACACTATCTGTAAGTGTACTGCTCTTAACAACAAACTCAACTGGTGCAGAACTACGCACACCAAGTTGACATACGTAGCCTTGAATCATGACTGTCTGCACGAAGGGCCTTCCCGCACAGGAAAACTGAAACTAATGCAGGCTTTAGAGGCAATCAGAGCTTAAACAACAGCCATATAACCAGAGCTTCTAGCTAGACAAGTCCATGAGCAAGCAACATGGTAGGTTTTGCACAAGCTTGAGAGAAGGTGGAATCCTGACGGGCAGCCTACAGCTGGCCACCAGGTCAAAAGGCTGCTTGTAGCTATTAATGCTTCCCTTCAATTAAACACTGTCTCACACGTTACACAAAGCTTTGCACTGAAAGGACACATTATGCAAAGGAGACAACAAGAAAGGCTTAACAGACATGAGACACCATACTGGACTTCTATACAGTAGCAGTCCTAATTATGCTTAGAGAGGAAGCAAGAACAGAAAGCAGTACTGTATTCCAGGACAAAGTGCTAGCTACTGCTAGAAACTGAGAAACTAAACATTCCCTGTTAACAGATGTTGATCTGTCTAGCAGCAACCCTCACTGGTATCATATCATAAACGAATCAAAAAAAAAAAAAGCAATGGCAGCTTTTCTCTGTAATGATAATTACAATGACTTATATGTTTGTTACAAGCTTACAGTATTGAAAAATCAGGATTTTTTTTTAAAATGGTCTTAAAAAGAACCAGTCTGAAAGCTCTCCCAGAAACAGACAACCAGCAGCAGCAGCCTATTCCACCTTCTGTATCAGCTCAGGGTTTTCTGCACAGTGTTTCTTTCATCTGCAGTAGAAAGGAGGTCTTCTACTGCTAAACTGATGTTAGAATAAATCTTAGATAACCACCTTCACCTTCACTTAGCAGCTACACAGTAACTTGTTTTAAAGCACAGCATGCTTAACTCCTGAGTTTTAATTATACTGCAGTCAGTAAGCCAATCAAAAAATGATTTGAGTTTAGAAAAGTTGTTTGCTGTTTCTAAAATTCTTTTAAGACTCCTAATGGCATATCTTGATGAAGATCTTCGCAGCACTGTAAAACTTTGCATAGTTTTGTATATTTTTGTTTTCAAAGGCCATTTTAAAAGAGGGAGAATTGAAGAAAGTGGCATAATATTCTACAGTAGACAACTTCATTTAAGAAGCATTTGGAGGACAAGCCCAATGGCAAGATACATTACGAGTCTGTGGTACATGCTTCTGGGAAACATCACATTCAACTTAGAAAACACTCTTGAAGTTATTTATAAAGCATGTGAACTTCCCTTAGTGTTAACTATCCTAAAGCCAACATAACAGGAAGCAGCAGCTTTCTTCACCAAACTGTTACAACTCAAAATACGCCCCTTATCTCTAAACGCCTCCATAAAATTTTTTCTTGAAAATATTCTCAGAATGGAAGTTCTAAGACCCAACGCTTAGTAAAAAAATCCCTAGAGAACCAACATTTCTAGCAGTCCACAAGTTTAACCAATACAGAAGCCCCCAGTTGCTGAAAAGAGAAATTGTTTTCCTAGAAGCATCCCACAATCAGAGCTCAGACTCCTGAAGGCAAACAAAAATTCTCCTCCTCAGAAGCTGGAATATGTGTTCAAACAGAAAGCAGGGGAAGTCCATGTGATAAGCAGTCATTTGAAAATTTTTTGTTATTCTGAAGTGAAGACAAAGAAAGATAACAGCTTGCAAAGAAAAACAAGTGCAACTTTTTCACTCTTAGTAGAGAACTGTGGTAGAGCTGCTGATGACAATGGAAAGTACCCAACCCACCTGTAAGAGTTGAAAAGCACAGGCAAGTCCCATCCTAAGATATTTTAAAAACTCAGCTGGACTAGGTCCTCAACTCCATGCAAGTTGCTCTCTTAAGTGCAGGAGTTTGAACCAGATAGCTTTCAGAGGTCCCTTCCAACATATATTACAACAAAGTATTTCCCCTGGATGAAAAAAATGTAAAGCTGACTTTCTTATTAGCCTTTCAAAGAATAACACAAATTCAGAAGGGGTGAATTAAGGAGCAAAGTTATTCCTTCTTGATCTTCCCAGTACTCCCACAACTCTCAGCACTTCAGATAGTCCTAAAGAGCCAAATCTCACCACACATGCCCCTTTTAGTCTGCTACCATTCGGTACTCCATAGTGGAGTAGTAGGATTAGAAGTGTCAAAAGCAGCTTTCATGAAGCTGTAGAACCGAAATTTTAGACCTAATTACTTTGGAGTCTTAAGGAAAAAAAAAAAACACTACAATGGTCCCTCTGCATTAGAAAAAAAACTGTTTAGGGAAATGAGTACTTGCAGAATGAAAATTACTGCAGAATGAAAATATTTAATGCCAAAAGGAAGCAAGTTAAGTTAGGTGACAAATCACACAAGAAACTGTCTTTACTCAGTTGTTGACAAGTGGGTAAATATATTTCCCACTACTTCATACAGGTATCTCATAATTAAAACTAGCCAAACTTGTGATGCCAATTAACAAACTGTTTATTAGCCTCAGTAACCATTACTGAATGGCATTTATAGATAGTGAAGTAGCAAGAAGACACAGATCTTCAAGAATGCTTCAACAAACAAGCAAAGTTAGGCAACTGATTTGACATCAAAAGACAGTAAATACTTTAAAGCATCATCATCTCCAATTACCTGGTTTCCAAACTGTGATCCTGTATACAGGAAACGTTGTATATAGTAAAATATGAGCCAAGCGAGCGATATAATCATCATGGTGATGAAGGCAATGGCTACAAACACAACGGACTGCCCACTAATGTATTCCTGCACATGTCGCGTACCAACAACAATAGTCATTTTTACTGGAATCCCTCTTCGTACTGGCTCCAGTATCTCTATTCCCTTTGGATAGCCAACCATTATTACCACTGTATTTCCTGTTCCTGTTAGGAGGGGAAAAAAAAAAAAGAACAACAAGTCAGTTATCACAGTAAAAATATAGGCATTCTGGGTAGATGTCAATTTGGGCCTCTTCAGTTAAGAACAGTAAGTAACGTTATAGGAAAACCTCTGAGTTTTTTCCAGGCATAGTGCCTTTATATCAAGTTTACTAGTACAGAACCCTTTACTTACTTTATGAAACTCTCAAGCTAAAACAAACTTCAACATCTTTACTGCTCAAAGTCCTATATTCCTCATTCCACACAGCAAGGCTGGATGTGGATGCTATAAAAAAAAGACAGGCAAGTTACACAATCTCATTTTGAAGCTGCTGAAGTTCTAACAGGCAGCTCAGGAACAGCTGGTCTTTTATATGTCAGTGTGGGAATTTTAAGCTGCAGCTGGAGACAGTATGTGAATACCACAGAGAGACACATTCAATTAAGTCTGAATCTGAATCCGTAGCACAATTACATGGGATATGCGAACAAAAAGAGAAAAAAGATTCATATATTTAATATTAAATTACATTAAATATCAAAATACTTAAAGATTCTTCAAGACTAAATATTCAAAATGTAATGAGACTTCAAAACAAGGACTTGTCAAGAAATAATTTGGGACTCTCTTCGGAGCACGGAACTAATGAATTTTTTTATTATATCAGAACTCAAAAGCACCCAATCCATATGAAAAACCACCTAATTCCAAGAAAACCTTTCAGCATCATACTGACACCGGAAGTGGCAAGATACAGCCAAGACCAATTTGCAGAAACCAAAGATCTTCCATGCCTAGAGTTTTATCTGGAAAAATCTCCAGTATCGTCTCATAAACATCTAATCTAAGCACTACAAAATAAATTACAAATAAATGTACTTGTTAAAAATGTCACCTTTACACTGGTCTATGCTATTCACTGCTCTATAGCCTTGGTATGTCCTGGCTTTATAGCTTACTTTGCACTCCTATCTCTGAGAAAAAGTGAAACTAATCTTGATTCAGAGAGAAAGTAGAAGAAGAAGGAAGAGAGGGGTTTTCCTAGCCAGAAAGCTAGAGCTGTAATGTCACAGCTACCTTTTTAGATTCACAAGATTACCTACCTGCAACAAGACCTCCCACTGAAGACTTAATGCATTTTTCCCCTCCCAGCTGGGTTAGATTTACTACTGAGAAGCTATGTCAAAAGAAACGGTTGCCTAATTTATAACATTACATCAAGTGGGAATTTTCAAAACTCAAAGCAGCATTCCAGACTCACCCACTTCTCTGCCTACTAAAACAAAGAGCTGTCTGCCCAAAATATTTAAAACAAATTCCTTTAGTTGAAGCGGTTCTGGCTGTGACACCTCATCAATCTGGCCACTCTGCTACCATGCCAAGGGGGAGCTGCAGAAGTTTTGCTTTTGTACATAGCCACTTCTCCTTCCGTAAGGTACAGACTCCCCACTGCACATGAAACACTAAAGGTTCCAGTTATTAGTAGAGTAACCTTCTTATCTCAATATTTGTTAGCTCTTTTCAGCTCCACCTTGTGTAGCCATCCCGCTTCTGGTCACCTACTGTAAGAACCATTATACCCATCTGCCAGATTCACGCCCAGCAAGAGATATTTTTCAGAGAAGGCTACTTTTCTGCAAGTTTTGAGGATGGTGTGGAAAGGCAAAGAAAAAGATGCTACTGGGAAAAGGCGTTGTGCCACCCCTCAGGCACCCTACTCGACTTGCCAGCAGCACCCGCCCAGCATCCAGCTCCCAGCACGTGTTGCCTTGCCCAGTGCATGCGTCAGGAGACAAAAAGCAGCAATGCTGAAAACAACCAGGACAAATGCACAAGCAACCGGGCTCTGCTAATTAGTTCCACTCACCAAGAACACACCGATCCACATGATACCACAAGTTCAAGCACACTAAGAATTGGTTTAATTAATATTATTCTCCTCTCTGAACCAGCATGAAAGCATTACCAGAGAGACTCATGAATTTTGTAGAGAGCAACGTGTGAAACACTCCTAGCTTTCTGACCCTGCATAATCCCACAGGGAGTTAACAAGAAAAGGACAACAAAGGCAGAAATTTATCTCACATTGCTGAGAACTGTTATCCACACACCTAACCCAGGAGATTAGGTCTTATGTCCTTAACCAACTGTAAGAGTTACAAATAACAGGAGGGGCGTCTAAGGATGGCTCATAATCAGTACAGGAGTGTTGGAAAGATTATGTAGTTTTACTCCAGGTTAGGGAAGAAAAGACAGTTTCAAGATTTGAGGCAGTCTGGATTTTTCAGTCAATATAAAGGTTTCCTCTTCAATCCCTAAATCTTGCATCAGTTTAATCCTGCTATCTAGTTCTCCACATGATTTCTAAGAAAGAAGTATTTTAAAACCCCACAACAATCAGTAATGCCCTCCTCTGTTTTGTCACTACCGTGTCCAACTATCGGCCAGTTATTGCCTTGAAATGGAAGTCAGGATACTTCTGCACAGTGGCTGCTAGACACTGCGACATGTTCTAGTTTTAGAGGTAACACATGTACACCATCCGTCTTTTAATAAATGCCTATTAAAAGCATTTTAACAGTTTTAAAGACTGGGTGATGAATCTGTCATTAAAAATATGTGCAACTAAATGTGATGGCCTTGAAGGTCACGAGACAGAAAGAGGGCGGAAAAAAGTAATTGCAATCCTCTATTACAAAAGGAACAAGGGGAGTCTCAGAGAAGCAGTTGCCTTGAGCAGCCTGTAAGACTAAGGGCTTTAACTCATTTCTCACTAATTTTAGACTCCTGTTCTGAAACACATTATTCAAAGACTGAAATGCTGTTGAGTCACTCCATCCGCTTCTACAACTGCAACACAACTCAGAGATCTCAAATCACATTTATAAAAGAACTCCAACTGTCACGTACACGTATCTACTGAGAGCATGTTTTGTTGGCTTTACCTTTCCATAAATTTTGAATTTGGCAATAAATAACCATGTTTTTACTCTGCTTGAGTAAAATCGTTTTCTCTTCTAGGTTTGATTGATGCTTTAGTGGAATCGGGTAGATTTGAAATCTGGCACGTGGGGCTTTTTAACATTATCACCCAAGTAAAGCAGTGATAGCTGACAGATGCGTAGGATACCTGGAAAGGAGGGCAAATTTGGAACTGTGAACATGAAGGTATATTTCCTGCCAGTGTGCCAAGGTCAGTTTTACTGCTACTTTTCTTTGCAAAAGGAAACCTCCTGATGAGGAAGAAGTAGTACAGCTCAGATCTTGATTCCAGGCATCCCAACCTATCACATCTATTCCCACCTACGCCCACAGAAAACAAAGATAATTTTCTATCATTTGGAAACCAATTGCAAACATACTCTAGTTTTTGACCTCATGAGAAACATCAGAAAGCTCCCAGACTTTGAGCACCTTGGTAAAAACATTTGACTTAGATCTATTTAAGCATAGGCACTCTACTAATATGGCTACAATTAACATTGAATGTTCTCTATAGCTCCTGGTCCAAACTGAACATCTCTGATCTGTACCAAACACATAACAATACATTAACAAGTCAATGACAAGCTTTGCCTCAACCCCATGCGTACTGTGTTTTCACTTGCCTCAAGAAGAAGGGTGGAAGAGTCAAGCAGTTAAGCAATCAACACTGGTAGACATTCCTCTTTCCACATCCATTTCCAATACATATGTACTCTTACACATAAAATAGATATAAGTATTTTGAAGCTACTCTTGTTCCCTCAGAACAACATAGCAACTCAACATCATACAGATACTGTCCAAGTTAAGCAAGACACTGATTTCAGTTCTGTCCTTTCAGCAGTACAGTACCAGAAGCTTTGGGTAGAAAGTATCAGTAATACAGAAGTTACGCGCTACTTGAGAATCGTGAGAAGCGCTGAAAGGAATGTAGCAAAGAGTTGAGCTACATGCCAAAATAACCCTGACTCCGCTGCTTTGGAACTGACAAGAGCTGACAGAATCACGAACACAAAATCATTCACACCTGTTTTGTTGAACAGACCTGTAGAAAAAAAAGACAAAGAAGGAAAAAACTAGTTGAGTGTATGTTGGTAAAACTCACTACATAAAGAAAATGGTCTTTGATTTGGTGCAAATTAGGCTAAGTCCCAAGCTTCCCTTAAATCCGCAAGCCACACACCCAAGCTCCACTCCACACCTATCTCAAACTACTGCAACCAGTCCTCTTTCCTTCCTTCCACTGATATATCAAAAATGATCATACTTTATTCCATAGTCATCAAAGTATCAAACTTACTTTCTGATCAGCATCACTAAATCCTAGCTTGAGAGGGATTTCAGAGATGGCTGGATGCAAAGCACGAAGTATAACAAGAAAAAGAGAATCACAAGACCTTTTCTTCTTTCCACTGCGATCTATCTCTACATCCATATAATTCCTTGGACCAGTACTTAGCCTTAGTCTGCTCTCCACAATACTCCACACTTGCCACTCCAGACTCCTTTCCAACCCACTCCCAGCTAATATTTACATACAATATTTATTCTGGTTTTGGAAAGGAATTTGAAGCCTCTGTATTAGATTTTCACTGCCACCACCAAAAATGAACACAGTTAAGACTGCCTGCAAAGTCTACATTCCTATAAAACTGAAGTTTGACTTCATATTATTCAGATTGAATAACTGAAGTCCAGCTCCTTATGACGTAGGTAAAGTCGGTGTCTTCCACTGGAAAAACCCTCCTCAGCCACAGGTGAAGTTGTTTGGCTATTATTTCCCTGCAGGAGGGAAGTCATCCAGCATTTTGAACGATGTAATTCAGTCAGAGAGCAAAGGACTGAAAAACATGAGACGTATTAGTATTCATATTTGGAGAACTTTCTTTTGGAAGGAGGGACAGGATTGCAAGGCTACCTATTCAAACTCTCAGCTCTGCTGCTCCAAAACTTTAAGCAAAATCCCTGCTTGCCATACTCACAAAGCATACAGGGTATCCATGAAACAAAAAACTGTAGAATATTTGTAATATTTGTCTTTCACTGAATGCTTTCACACCAGCTTTCACACAGTAAATTGCTTCTTTGCCTAATCAAGAATCTCTTTTTTTACTCAAGCTGGAATAAGTATAAAAACACAAAACACCAACAAAAGCACACACGCATCACACACACCAGGAAGTTCAAAGCACAGCTTTTAGGAGGATGACAAGATGAAACTTGGAGATCAGAAAAGTTGCCCATTTAGCACCCTCATGCTGCACCTCTATTAGACATAGCCGTTGTTCCATTGCATATCATTTTCAGTGCCACTAACTGCAAATCCATTAAATGGATGTTCCTTATGCATATACGTGCATTCCTTAGTTAGAGCACTGCTGGTTTCACAGACTACTTGTTCTGTTCTCATCACTCCTCCCAGAAGTTGGGTTTTCTTCCTCACAAGTCAGTTCAAAAATTCCTTCACAGGAATGGCAAACCTGGATGCTGTAAAACACAGCTTTACATTCCATGTTCTCCCTTGCTTGTCTTCCACAGATTTCCCCTCCCCTTCAAAAAAATCCAAGATTTAAAACAATAACAGTAATTCTCCTCTATATTCCCAAATTGCACTGAAAAATTTGAACACTTACATGTTTGAAGGTTTTGACCACAAAACAAAGACTTATTACTCCAGCAGAGCTAGTGGTTGTATAGCTATATATTATTATATTCTTGCCCCACCCAAACCATGCTTAAGTCCAACCTGAATTTGAGAAGGCAGTATAGATAAGGACAAATGTATTCTTGTATACCTACTACACTAAACCACACTCTTTATGTAGGTAGAGCTTTTATCAGCAACATTTTGCCAGTTTAAGAAGAAAAAACAACAACAGCAGCCAGGGAGCACTATACCACTCAATAGACGTAACTATACCAGCAAGTCCAAACCTAAACATAAAACCAAGAAAATCTTACACAGCACAGAGAGGACAGCAGAAGAAAGTAAAAAAAATTGATAAAATAAGCAAGATGAGAAAAGGAGGAAGAGGTATTTATGAGAGGTTACAACAGAACATGGAGAAGAGCATTAGAAAATTCCCACAGGGAGGAAAAAAGGTTTGGTACTGATTGGCCAATACAGACTGACAGCCACAAAAAGAAACTGAGAGCTGGTTAAGAGGGAAAAATTATTACCCAAGAAAGACCTTAATTGCCACAAAGGATCAAAATCAAAGGTACATGTAACCTAGCATCCCACCTCCACTTTCACAGTGAATTAAGAACAGAAGAGATGGGACAGGCTGATCTACTCAAGCAAGCAGCAGGCTAAGAGGAACAGCAATCATCTATCCAGCCCTCAACTTGGTGCTACTTGGTATTTCAAGTAGACAGATTTGTTTTCCACACAATATTTCACACATGCTATGAAGCAACAGCTCCCTGAGATTTTCAGATCACTGTATTCAAGAAAGCAAGTTTGTTTTCTTCAGAAACGCATTATGGTTCTACTTCAATCAATTCCCTAGTCTACCCCCTTCCCCACCACAAAGAACAATGGCCTGGGCACTAACAAACTCATTGTACCAGGACCTGATGAAACACACATTTGCAGCATTTTTTACTTAGTTTCCTTTGTCTTTGTATCCTCCTCTGAAGACCTTCCAATTCCTCAGAAGTCTATAAATGCAAACAGATTTTATAGCAGAGTTTTGAAGAGTTTATTCCCCCTTTGATTTAAGCATTTGATGTTCATTATAAAAAAAGCAAGGCTTTAGTGTCATGGCCCGAGCAGAGGCTGTAGCGACTGAACATCTGGGTTCTTATCTCAGCAAAAATCTGGAGGCTATAGAACATCAGCACGCAGACAATCCAACATCCTTCTCTAGGCTTCAAGTCTTCCAACTGCATTCGCAAGCATTTAAAAATTACCCGATGTTTACATCCCTCTCCTGTCCCCTGCAGACACTGCACAGGAGAGGACGATAAAACCAACCAGTGACAATAAAGCCTGTACCAAAACCCATCTTCAAACAGCTACGGGCGATGCTTTCAAAGAGGCACCACAAGGTATCTCCAGGATACCTGGTGCGTCTCCACACGGCCTGCGGAAAGCGGCCTACCTGTCACAGCTGTAGCCACCCTGCTAGCAGGTACACCGCAAAGAAAAAAGGAGCCCTAAATGAACCTGTATCCCCCCTCAATGTCTCAACAGCAGCCTGTCACGCAGCATCCATGGCGTCACCGCATCTGCTCCCCAACACCCCGGCTGTAAACTTGGGAAGACAGAAGACAGTCCTGGCGTTTGCCCAGATGCCGTTTAAAGCAAGAGAAAACAAAACACCGGCTCTCTACCATTTTTTACAAGGAATTCTGCTCTCCTCCCTGCCTCCCCTCCATCCCTCGCCGCCTCCATCCCAGCCCCCCCTCCCCTCCATCCCTCGCCACCTCCATCCCACCCCCGCCCCCAGCCGCGTTCCCGAGGCGAAGCGGCCTCAGACAAAGCCGCCTCCCCCGTCCCCCGCTCACCCAGGTGGGACATGGAGACCGTGCTGTTGCCGAAGCGCGCCTCGTTGTAGATGACCACGGCGGATGCCCGCTTCCTCGCCGCGTTGGTGACCTTGTCCTTGAAGGTGCAGCCGCCACGGGCCACCAGAGCGATCCAGGGCGACGGCGGGTCGCCTTCGGCGGTGCCGCGGCCGCCGGGAAGCAGCGGCACGTCATAGTCGGTGTCGGCGGCGCATCCTTCCATGTGCCGGGGCGAGGCGCCGCGCGGGATGCCCACCAGGCCCTGGGCGCTCTCCTTGGGCGAGCTGTCGCCGTAGCGCCCGCTCTCCGTGTTGCCCCGCACGGTGCGGTTGCTGAGCGGCTCCACGTACGCCGTGCTCACCCACGCCGTGTACCACTCCAGAGCCCGCGCGCCCGCGCCCACCCGCGCCCCGAGCGCCACCAGCGCCGCCGCCGCCGTCACCAGCGCCAGGCGCGCCATGGCCGCCCGCCGGCGCCACGAGGAGCAGCGGCAGCAGCGAGAGGAGGAGGACGCAGCGAGGAAGCAGCCTCCGCTCCGCTCCGCTCTGCTCTGCCGCGCGGCCGCCCGGCGCCCCGCACGCAACGTCCCCGCCCACGCGCCGCCTCAGCGGCCACTGGCGAGGAGGTAGGGCGGAGGCCGGGAAGCCACGCTCCCTCCCGGCCGCAAGCGCAAGCGCGGCCACGCCCCGGCGGAGCGAGCGCCTCCCCCAGCGCAGGGATGGCGGGACGGGGGGGGAGGAAGAAGGAGGGAGGCGAGGGCACGGTGGGGGTGGGCAGGTTGTCGGGGCAGCGGCACAAGCTTAGGGGCTTGAATTCCCCGGTGTCCGCTGGGGAATTCAAACCAAACCAAAAAGTACGAAGGTGATCAGAGTGATAACGAAAATGCCGGCAAATAAACTTCTACTATTAAGAGGGCTGGAGCAGCTCTGCTATGGGGACAGGCTGAGAGAGTTGGGCTTGTTTAGCCTGGGGAAGAGAAGGCTCCGGGGAGAGCTCATAGAAGCCTTCCAGTACCTGAAGAGACCACAGGAAAGCTGGGGAGAGGCTTTTTACAGGGGCAAGTAGTGATAGGACGAAGGGAATGGATTTAAACCGGAAAGGGGAAGATTCAGATTAGATATGAGGAAGAAATTCTTCACGCGGAGGGTGGGGAGGCACTGGCACAGGTTGTCCAGGGAAGCTGTGGATGCCCCCTCCCTGGAAGTGTTCCAGACCAGGTTGGATCGTGCCTTGAGCAGCCTGGTCTAGTGGGAGGTGTCCCTGCTCATGGCAGGGTGGTGGAACTGAATGATTTTTAAAGTCCTTTCCAACCTAAATTGTTTTGTGATTCTACAATTAACCCAAAGCTCCTTTTGCACAGAGAGCGGCTTTAGTGTTAGAAAGGAGCCCTTAGCTTTTAACCGCCAAGATGGGTTGCAGTTTTAAGTCCGGTCCTTCAAGCTGGGTGATTATGATTGGCTGTCCAAAGGGAATAGTCATCCAAAGGGAACAGAGGTATTGGAGCCAGTACTAATCATAGAATCATTAAGGTTGGAAAAGTGCTTTAAGATCATCAAGCCCAACAATCAACACACCACCACCATGCCTACTAAACCATGTCCTTAAGCACCACATCTATATGGTTTTTGAACACTCCTGGGGATCGTGATACCACCACTTCCCTGGGCAGCCTGTGCCAATGCTTCACTACTCTTTCAGTAAAGAAATTTTTCCTAATATCCAATCTAAACCTCCCCTGATGCAACTTGAGGCCTTTTCCTCTCATCCTATCACCTGTCACAGACCAACACCCAGCTCGCTACAACCTCCTTTCAGGTAGTTGTAGAGAATGGTAAGGTCTCCCCTCCGCCTTCTCTTCTCCAGGCTAAACAACACCAGTTCCCTCAGCTGCTCCTCGTAAGACTTGTGCTCCAACTCCTTCACCAGCTCACCAGCTTTGTTGCTTTTCTTGGGACATGCTCCAGCAGCTCAATGTCTTTCTTGTAGAGAGAAACCCAAAACTGAAGACAGTATTAAAGGTGCAACCTCACCAGCACCGAATATAGGGGCACAATCACTTCCCTTGTTCTGCTGACCACACTATTTTGATACAAGCCAGAATGCTGTTGGCCTTCTTGGCCGTCTGAGCACACTGCGGTCTCATATTCAGCCGGCTGTCAGCCAGCACCTCCAGGTCTTTTTCTGCCAGGTAGCTTTCCAGTCACATTTCCCCAAGCCTGTAGCACTGCATGGGGTTGTTGTGACAAAAGTGCAGGACCTGGCACTTGACCTTGTTAAGTCTCATACAATTGGCCTCTGGCCATCGATCCAGTTTGTCCAGATCCCTCTGCAGAGCCTTCCTGCCCTCAAGCAGATCAACACGTCTCCCCAATTTGGTGCTGTCTGCAAACTTACTGGGGATGCACTCAATCCCTTTATCCAGATCATTGACAAAAAGTATTAAACAAGACTGTCCCCGAGATGGTTTAAACAAGATAGTTTACAAAGCAGGATTCCAGTAAAAATTACTAAAAAGGCATGAAATTATATTAGCCGCTGCTTCCCCCCACTCTCCCAACCCACACCCACTCCCCGCAGGGCACACCGCACCCTCAATTGAGAGTGAAGTGCACCCTCTGGAGTGGAAGGCGGAGGGAGAGGGTGAAGCAGGTACAGGTCAGGGGAAGGCAGAGGCAGTCAGAGGCCAGTGGGGATTGTGCAGCAAGGCAGAGGAAAGGGAGCAAAACTGCTCCAAGGTCAGATAAGGGAAGATGCCTGTAGTGTTGTGCTGAGGGGAGCTCATTTCAGAAGGGTGAAAAATGTTAAGAGGTACCCTGCAAAAGAAACTGTGGAGAAAAATGTATTGAAATAAGAGATAAAGGTACACGATAAACATGATCATTTTATGGATTCATTTTCCATTGAGCAGAAATATTTTATATATACCACTTCTTAAATAAGCACCTTTTAAGTCTTACCTGTTTTTTCATACGAGACATCTACACATTTTTCCAGCTTGTGACTTGAATCACTTGTTTTCACCAGCTATGAGTCTTTTTTGAATGGTCTCTTACACCCATTTGGGCTTCAGAAGTCAACAGTTGTATGATTGTACAGTGTTAACCTGTGTCATCAAACATCATCAAACTTAGGTAATATCCTTCACTTCCTTATCATGACTATATGTTGTGGCTGCCGACACAGACAGGGTCAAATGGAGCCTGGAACAGTTTGTGCAGAAAGTGAACTGTCCTATTCTGTCAACACCAAAGCCAGTATGTTCCCATTTCTATCCCTGAGTTGGTGTTTAAATAAACGTGAAGTATTCTTTAAAGTAACTCTTCAGCATTCTCCCAAAATATTTGGCAATGTTAGGACTCTTGAGAATTGTGAGAACAAGATTAAAGTAGCAAAATCAAGAGGATAGCCAAGACTGAGCAGACAAAGTAACATGGAAGGGACTGTGGAGAAGGAATTGGAAGTTGATGTAGGAATGCAAAGAACTAGAGTTAATGAAGAAAAATATAGGAAAAAGAGGTTAAGTCAACAGAGGAGGAGGAAAACCTTAGATGGGAGAGGGCACTTGGAGGTGGTAGCAGAGCACAGGCAGATAAAGGGTGAGCCATGTTGAAGGATGGCAAGTGACAGACAATTTGGAAGCAGCACAAATTCATTGTTTGGCAAAAGGCAGATCAAACAGACTGACAGTACTTTAATGAGTCCAAATATATTGTTCAAATGAGAATTTTTCAGTAAAAAAAGTGAAAGACGCTTGGTGTCATCAGAATAGACATCATTTCAGAAATGGGATAAAAGTAAAAAGAGCCAGTACAAAGGAATAGAACAGCTGCAGCAAATAGTCTTTTAAGAACATGGAGTCACTGGAAATAGGAAACTGATTTGACTGCGATTTGTACAGGTTAAGAAACTGCTGTCACGGTCCTCACAGTGAAAGCAGTCCAACCAGTGCAAGACAAAGACTGTAAGGAGTAAATAGGAAACACAAGCTTTTCCCTATAATCTTTATTGGGTATGAAGTGGGAATTTTAGTGGGAGAGCTTGAATCTTGTTGATAGGAGATAATGTGGGAAAGCAAGATGCAAAAGTAAATTGTCAGCCTTGACTTAAGAAAACATGCCAGAGGAAAGCAGACAGCAGAGAACAAGCTGTAACAAGAACTTGTAAGAGCAAGGCTAGCAACGGAACAAATAGCACTGAGGAAACTTCCAAAACACCACTAATGCACACCTGAGAGGTGAGTGCTCAGTCCCCATGTGCAGAAAAGAAGAGCAAACTTTGTTAAGTGTGACATTTAGCTGCCATGGTGAAAGCAAATCTGACAGTAATGAGAAGACGAAGGAAAGATGAAAGGTGCTTGGCTAGACTTTCTCCCCAGAGAAAAGCAAGGTTGTACCAAGGCAGATCTGAGTCTCAGTTCCCACAAGTATTTTGAGAGAAATTAGCTTGGTTCATGAAAACTGAAAAAAAAAAAGAACAGATGTTCAGATCAGATAGAAATTATAATGGCTGTCAGCAAAAGGTCAGTTACTCTGGGTAGTGCTGTACTGCATACTTAAGAATATTCTCACTACAGTTTCCTGTTTGAAATGTGTTTTATTTGCATTTCTTCTTGATAGGCATTTTGTTAACAACATTCAGTATCTTTAGAAATCAGAATACATTGCAAATTGCAATACATATCCAGAAATGAGACAGGTTGCATTTCATCCACTGAAGTGATGAAAATTTCATCAGGAAAGGAGCATTCTTTGGTTAAATAAGAGCAGCAGTTGAAACTAGCTGTGCTTACATCCTGTACATGCAGTACATTTGCACAAATTAGCAAAAAGTGAGAACCCCATTTTCAAACTTTGTCTTCCTTTTTTTTTCCAGCAAGTATACAGACATGAGTAAATGCGTTTCTCAAATATTGCAAAACCACAGTAAAAGTTTTAAATAATACGCATTGCACAACAAGCTTTTTTGGGGGAAGCCACAGAAATAACAAAAATACAGAACACACGGAAATAAATTACACATCAGCTAGTTGAAATGCTTAATAAATTAATAACAGCTTATCAAGATCTTTTATGAAAATGCTTATTTGATCTAATAATTAAAGCACAACAAATAAATAGGATTTTTGCTATTGACTTGAACTCAAGCAAGGTCAGATGCTTTACAGTCTCAAGGAAGTATGATTTTATTATGATGTCTCAATAACACTCTTTGGGTTAAAAGCTTTAACAAAAACTCACCATGTGATTACCAATATCACTTGAGACATTTGTCAGTTTAAAGAAAAACTGGAACTACTGTTTAATTAATAATGTAAAGCCCAATTAAGCAAACTACCATCTCCTCCCCTGTTTTTTAGTCCAGAAAATTCCACTCAAAACCTGCAGGTCATATTTTTTTATTAATTTCTACAGACTTTCAAGGACTTTCATGGTAACTATTCCTTGGGAGAAGGAAGCATGAAATGAGAACTAGTGATTTAAGACAGCATTTCTTCATGAAGCCCCTTTTGTCACTTTACATGCCATCCCCGTTTCAAGTTTTGAAGTTCTGTCAAGAGCCTCATGGCAGGTCCATATAGAAAAGTTGCTTGATGAATGTGTCAATTTACAATAGAGAAGCTACGCATATTAATCTCGGTGTGCAGGGAGGCAGTCTCTAACAGGTCAGGTATTGTGCATTCAAAACCTTTCTTAGTGCATGCTGACTTCTTGAACAGTTAAAGGTCTACTGAACATCACTGATACAATCCCTTACTGCTTTAAGGCAAGGACATTAGTACGTTAATGGACAGGGCACGGGACCGTGCTGTCTAAGGATATAAGTGGACAGGCTGTCTAAGGATATAAGTGAAATCCAGAGTACAGTAACCACAGCATATCTAAAATTCTTCCTCTCTTCATCAGTTTATTTAAACATTAAGCTTGTACACTGGATTTGCTGAATTGTGTATGTGTTTAGGGGTGAGGGAGGGAATAGGCAATTCAGGTTTCTCTGGGAACTGGGATAACGAAACGTCTAATTAAAGTTGCGCAGAAAGGTTAGACCTGTGGAGATTCCCTTACAGAGTCTAGCGTTGAACTCAGTTTTAAAAGTACCACGAATCCTAATAGGCAAAGTATCCGTAATGGACAAAGATCTCCATGGCAAAAGGATGTGAATCAAGGAGGATTTCACTTTGATTGTATTCTATAAATCTGTACAGGATGGGCCGTTCTGCTTCAGTACTACCCAGTGCAGGATTTTGGGGGCAAACTCAAATTGGAAAATGCTGCTCATCTGCCAAGCAAAAAAAGGAAATAGATTCAGGCAGGATGCTTCCTCCTTTTGCGTAATTACCTCTGCAAAAGATCTGCACTGCTAACAGAGTCTCTGGCAATGAGACAAGAAAAAAAGTGCTTAGCAAGTGTCTAAACAAAGTTTTCCCCCTGCATTTGTCTTTGATTCTTACAGAATACTAGAAATGGTTTTGATTCTTA
This sequence comes from Tapera naevia, assembly GCA_033556795.1. Classification (NCBI taxonomy): domain Eukaryota; kingdom Metazoa; phylum Chordata; class Aves; order Cuculiformes; family Neomorphidae; genus Tapera; species Tapera naevia. The sequence continues at coordinate 21,455,074 of JAUMJJ010000029.1, forward strand.
AACTCACCCAAGGGCTATAAGTGGCCCCTAGTAGTTAAACCAGCATGGTGCCCAGCTCTGCTCCCGATTCCCTCTCTCCATGCCTGAAGCAAAATCAGCTCAGCTACACTTAATTGACTTCCAGCTGGTCAGAGCTCAGCTGCTGCCGCTGAGCTCTGCTCAGGGATTAACCTATACAAGCTCAGGTCACTTACCTAGGGACCCAGGTTCCTCCTCAGCCCTGCCATGGTGTGGGCTGGTGTCCAGAGCTCAGGTGCCCTCCCAGAGATGCTGGAAAATCTTCCCCACAGGCACAGAAACCTCATCTCAATGTCTCTTTCCTAATATAACAGGGAGAATAGCTGTATAATTTGCAAACTATGTAATGACTTGGCACGTTAGCCGTGGGGCCTTTGTTACAGTAATACCCTTAGGAACTGCAGAATAGATTTACCAGGGTATCTAGAGAAAAGACTGAAGGTGAATAAAATACTTTTGAACTCTTTTGGTATTATCACATGAGATGTCATAGTGTATTTGCAGCAAAGTTTGCACTTTTCACACTAGGAAAATGAGGTTTTCATGGCCTGAAATATCTACCTAGCTTCAGCCTTCTTTTTTAAAAAAATGCATGAACAAGCACTTTAAAACTTGATGAGAAAACAGAGTTAAGTGACTGGCTCCACCCCTAGATGAGTTAGGGATGGTTTACAAAAATCAGTTCCACAAATGAGTTAAAAATAAAGCAGAGAAGGGATTCAAGAATATTGGGACTAAAGGCTATTAAAAATACTTTTCCTGTTTCATAACAGGAACAGGCTAGCTGAGAATATTTACTTAAATTCTTCTTATGAGAATGTTTATACTTGCGTTGGGATAATCCTTGTGGGGCTGATTTGTTTTTGGGCCCTTAATGTGTTTAACAAGCTTTGTGTCAGTACGAGACAAATTATACTGGAAGCATGTTGTTTGAGCTGTTTGCATTTTTTCCTACTAAAGGAGATAATTTCTACTCAATTTCCAAGTGAAACATCAAATTATATAATTGGGGAAAACACATGTAGAAAATGTAATTTAGCCAATGAGGACAGCTCTAGAAAAAAAAATTTTTAAACTTAAATATCTAATTTTGCAGCTATTAAGTTTATCCCAGAGTACTTACAAACCAAGGGAGATCAAGAAGCAGTAATACCTCTGCAATATATAGAGGCTTCTGAATACACCATTTCTTTTTTATGTAAACCAGAACTTTATGTTTAGCAACTTCATGTTTAGCACATATTGTAGTTTCCCTGTGGATGCACAGCAGTAAAAGTCAAACCAAACAGCTACGAAGTGTTTTTGAGCAGTGCTCAAGATGATGCATTGCCTGTTTGAAATGACACGTTTGTACATTGCAGGGTAGGGCTAGTATCCACCTCTCCTTTATAATTTGAAAGTCTGTGTTGGTTTATTTTCACTCTGCTCCACGTAAGACAGGGCTATTTTGAAGCCTTTAAAAAAAAAAAAATTACTATCCAGCATGAAATTTTAAAAGTGTTTGGAAAGAACATCTCTATCTCAAATCACATTCAGTCATCCTTTACTTGGAACTGCTTTTAAATACTCTTCCACTGCAATGGCGGAAACTTCTCCATACCAACTCTGGAGCCAGATGTGTTCAATGTCCATTTTCATGAAGAACCACTCATAGCTGCGAGGCCACTTTCTTACCACGGGATGCCTTGAAGGACAAAGAAAAGAGAAAAAAAAAAGATGTGCCAAAGCATATGCATTGTGCTCAGCCAGAGTGAAACCTGAGATCTGAGAACTGCCACCATTCATCTTTTTTGCCCTCCCTTGGTCTCTAAGTGAAAAACAGTTAAGGGAAATTCTCTGAATGTGCGTCAGGATTTTGCTTGTATCTGTTCGAAGAAACAGTGTTCTGAAAATTTGTCTTCGGTAGCAGTTGTTGAAGCATGTCAGGAGAGCTAATAAAACTGGCTAACAAGCAGAGCACAGCCTCTTTGAGATGTTGCCTGCTACAGCCTTCTCATCCTGTATTTCTGACTCATCTCTTGGGCCTGCCCTTACAGCCAGTTCAAAGAGACCCTTGCTGCTAGCAATACTGGGTGTAGACATCTGGTCCCCAGGCCCCAGTGAGTGCATCTGCAGAGGATGCTGTGTGATGCTCAGTAATGCACAGAGCAGATACTACAGTTAAGAGCTGCGGTGCTCACAGGAGCATGGGGGAAAGCAGTGCAAGTCCAGGCAGGGTTGGCCCAGTGCCCCTCTGTCCCTGCAGAGGACTCTGCAGAGGAGATGGTTGGTTTGGCAGCCTCTGGGTTGAGTTGGGGTTTCCCATCATTTTCCAGGTTTTCCCTTTGAGCACCCATGACCGTGGCATTGGGAAGTAGCTGCAGCTGCTGCTGGTGTTGGATGGGGTTAGCCACAGCAGCCCTCATTCAGTCATTCTAGCTCTTGCTCCCAGACAGTGGAGCATCCACTGCCAAGGTGCTGGTGGGCTCTGGCGCATGTAGGAATGTGATTTCTGCAATGTTTGTAAAAAAATGCTTGTGTGCCAATACAGCCCCTGCCCATCCCTGATCCCATTTTTGCTTTTGATGGGGCACCCGCTGACAGAGTCTCACCGTAGCTCCTGCCAAAAGGCCAGAGACAATATCGCCTCTGGGCTGTGTTGGATCCCAACTTGTCCCAGTTTCCCAGAAGTATTTCATTGGTAATAAAACCTGTGAACTCCACCCTGCAAACAGGCAAGACTCCAAAGGCAGCAGAGCTCTCATTTGTCTCTGAATAGGAGGCTGTGGCTGAAGAGCTCTACCTGTCCTAAGATGGGGAAGAATCATTGCAAGTAACTAATACACCCTGGAATTATGGAGGCTCTTCTCAGAGCCAGGTGAAATATTTTCATTATCCCCAGGTTATAAACCATGTGCCTTATCGGAAACCAACACTACTGACTAATTGCATTTCCATATTTTTGTTACCTCAATAGTTAAAAGGAGGTTGCACAGTTCTGCCTGTCATTCCAAGCCACACAGGAGCCAACATGCTTCATGGCCCCAGGTAAAGATCACACTGTTACTTCTCAGATTTTCCGTACCAAACAGCCACATCTGTATATTTGTCTCAAACCTGTGGGTTGCACTCTACTACGTGCCTGTTACATACAGACCTGGAAAACATAGCTTGCTTGGCAAATTCCACTTCCTCCGGAGGCACTGTGACCATCTGTCCCATGAGAGTCAGCCTGGCACACCTTGGATCCTCTGGATCAATTAGATTCTTTCTGTGCACAGAGAAAAACACTCGTGTAATAGCTTGGTTTCTTTGTTAAAGGTTTTGGGGAAATATGAATTCCTACTTGCATATAAAAAGCTGCAATATTTTGTCAAGCCTTGCAGGTCTTTTCTACACCCAGCTATAACATTCAACGGGGCTACTGATGACCTACTCACCTGGAGGAGATATCTGTTGTAGAGATTTGCTTTATCTTAACTTATGCTCTTAAAAATGGATAAATATATTTTAGAGTGTAAAAAATGTGAAAATGGCAGTTTTATCAGACACATGTAGAGACCCAAATTCAGGATTCTGAAGAGAATTAGTGAGATGGTTAGTCTGTGCCTGTGCCTACAAAATAAGAGTGCATGTGTGCATTTCTGTGTAAAACATAAGGTCTTTTCCTTGTGCCTATCCTAGAAACTGAATTCTTGTTCATTTTTACCCATTTTTCAACTGCTTTACACCAAAGAGACAAGTTCTATTAAAAAAATGTCTCCAGCTGCTTTCATCTTTCAGATCAAAAGGTACTTGTGGCTTTTTGGCTCTGCCTATACAGTGGTAATTAATAACCCCCATTAGTAGCTGCAGGGCAACTGCTGACTCTTGACATATACAATACAAGGTTATAAATCAGAAGTAAATTGACCAGTCAAAATAAAAAGTTGCATGAAAAGACTGCAAAGGCCTGATCCTGGTAAGTGCTGAGCAGCCCCAAGTCCTATTGCTAGCAGTCTGAGACTGCTCAGCGTCTCACGGGACTGTCTCCCCACATAAGAACATAAACCCCAAAAAACTAGAAAATGAAGACTGAATTTCTTCTTCTCTGTGTTTTAATTGCAAGCAGCAAATTACAGTAAATTACATCTCATTTGTGTGTGATTTTACTTAAAGAGCTTGGCTTGAGCCCTTTGGCCGTAACTGCATGAAATCTGCAATGGCTGGTTTTTTGTTGCTGTTATGATTCTTGATATGTGTCTGTTGCATGCAGGAAACATATGGGCATCCTCCTGCAGCTAATTTAACACCTGCAGATTCTCCCCGGATGGTTATGAAAGACACTGGATAAAGTACCTGCTTTTATTGATAGGCGTATGAACAGGGATAGGCAAGGAAGTATATATAGCAGGCTGATTGATACTTGGCTATGCCCAGAAAGCACTTGGCAACACCTATATCCTGAGCTCCAAAGAGACATTTGCAGTCACATCATCTCTGAGATTTTTTTTCAGCATCCTGTTCAGTTTGGAGTGGCAGTTCTCTGAACGGGGTGTTCAGCTTAGTAACCTCTGGACAAACTCTACTCACAGTCTTTTTCCTCTACCGTGGGAGGTAAGGCAGCTGCCGAAGAACAAGCTCAAACTCTCTGTTCATCAATAAATAATGGTCTAATTTTCTCTAGTACATATTTTTTATTATCATGAAGTAGTAAATGAATGGTGTTCTGAGTATCCAAAAATCTGCATTCCCTGCTCTGGCACTGGGTTTCTTTCTACAAGTGCATATTCAGAGCAGAAACTTGTCTACCTGCTCACCTTGGCAAGCTGTAGATCCTCAATGTTAACTCCTACTATGTGCTGAAGGTGCGGTCTCCCAACTGGCTTACAGTGGCCTGAGAGCATCCAGGCACACTTGTAGTTCCCTGCATTTCTGTTCCGTAGGCTTTGGGTGTTGTGTGGCTGTTTAGCATCCACGGTTGAAGCAGAAGCTCACCCACCAAACACAAACAAATATAGGCGAAAACAGTATATGCTGTAGAGAGCGGAGCTGAATCCCACAGACAAAGGGCCAAGGGCCTGCATGCCCAGCAGCCAGGGCAGTGCAGATTCATGCTTTTGCAATGATTTGTCTTGGACAGCAGAGACTTAAAAGTCCATTTGAACTGATCTCCTTATCTATTGTTATCTTCTGTGCTTAATCTGAATACTATATCAACAGCTCTACATACCTTTACATATTTAACAAGATGATTCATAAAGCTATGGAAGGGACTTCACCCTACCGAAGTTTCAGTTCAGAAGTTTGCTTTAAATTACTAACTGTACATCTGTGTGTGTGGAACAATTTCCTCTGGGACCTAACAGTATCATAAAACATCAGAAGAGCTGGGAAAAGCAGGCATATTTGCAAGTGACTTTCTTGGGTATAGCTCCTAGGTAAGACATTGTTAATTACTTTCAGAGAGGAATTAGAAAGGATTTATTATTAAAGGATGTCTGCATTTCACAGAGTGGATCAAGGCAATGGATTTGGGTGTGATCAGAAGCAGTAAGGGATTTTGGTCTGACACCTTCTTAGATCACAGTTATTTACTTTTTTTTTGTGCAAGTACCTGTTTCTAAAAGCATGCTCATTGATTTTGAGTAGGCAATAGACCTGATGCTGCTGTGGTTAAGCACTGAATCCTGCCTGCCTTTTCTGAGATGGTTTTGCCTGATAGAACTGGTGTCAGATGTGACTTTACCTGATTTACAGGAAAAACGGGTCTCCATGTATTTGACTGACAACAAAACCCACTCACTGTACATGCATATCTGGAATGGTTTTACTTCTGTTTTTTTTTTCCCTGGCTCCTTCTTTTGTTTGAAGTTTTCTCTATATTCTTTTCTCATCAGTCAGGATGTAACTCTAATTGACACACAGAATAATATCATTCCTAGTTAAAGTTATTCCAACTGAATTTTGCACATTGGAATAATACTCTGGAGGGTCAGTTTGTTTTTCTGGGAATTGAAGCAAACAAATTATTTATTAATATTATGTTAAGTTTTGAAAGAGCTGGACAGAAGAACAGTACATTCGAGTTCAGTACTCTGTGTTATTTTTATACTTCGTTGGCTTTGCTTTTACTGCTCCCTCTTACCATAGGTTTTCTGTTTCAGAATAGGAACCTTGTATTCTAATCATACATTATAGCATGAGAGTATTTTCTTTATCAAAGAAGCTCTTCATATTCTGAAGTAAACCTGTTTCTGCATAATTTTTGGCATAGTATTTCCCTAATAATGCATGGTTACTTTTATACTTTCTAAACCATCAAAATCACTAAACTTACAGCTAACACTTCTACCTCTATTATGAACAGGTCTTGAATTTTCAGTGGTGTCACTGGTGCAACTAATGTAAATACGAGTTTTGCTCCCTAGGAGTAAAGGGATATAGCCTGGGATATATCTCATATTTTTACTAAAAAGAATAAAGTGAAAACAGTGATAAACTGGTATTCCTCCCTCACATCCATAGAGGTCTCATCATGCATTCAGTAGTAATTTCTTGCCTTCTGCATAAATAAACACATATCCAACCCTCAGTCCTTGGGTTCTCTTTATCTTTGCTGGCATGAGAACAAGTAGTTGTGAAGGAGTGGCTTTCGTGGGGAGAGACGGTGACACTGTCTCTCTGTTGATGAAACCCAAAGGGGTTTCTCAGGCCCTGTCTTTACCAGAATCAGGTTCTCTGTCTCCCTGGAGAGGATTTCATGAAAGCTATGATAAAATAGGAACTGAAGGGAAGAGAAAGCAGGGAACTGTGGAAGGAGACAAAGCAATGGGGAACGCCTTTATTTTGTTATGCTTATGCAAAACACATACATCTTGTTGCAGAAATTGAGGAAAGCCAGATTAAAATAGAAGATTCAGTTCATGCATTTTATAAGAACACAGTGCATTAGAGAGATTATCTTAATTATTCATCTGATTTGTGGAGATAAGAATTGATTGCCTCCATTCCTCTACTTATGGTAAGCAAACTAAGTATGCAGAGTTTAACCCAGTCTAACCAGTTGTCTCTTTCAAGCATGTGAGATCAGAGTATGAACTGCATTCACCTACAAAGGTGCCAGCTTTACTGTGCTTAAGGAGAAGCCTATGCCCAAGTGAAATATGTTTCCCAACAGTAATGCAATGCCATGAAGTGCATTGCTGATGAACATGTCACACTTATTTTACTGCATACCACTTCTGCACTTTCTGAGTCATGGTTCGAGACTGGTTCAGAGTAAAGAGTGTCAACTACTCATTAAATTGTTTACTACACTAGCCATCTCTTGGATTTTAGTTAGAAGGTTCCTTTACAGCAACTAGCCAAGTCCAAATCTGATGAACCCGTAGTTGAGGCTGATGTGGTTATATTGGCACACAAGGTGACGATGTTGGGACTTTGTTAGAATGCCCTTTCACAGTTGAGATCTCTGCTTTGACTGACAGTGCTCTGTCTCCCGGTTTCTGACCAAAAGTATCTGAGTATTATCTTCATTCTGAGCCCCTTCAATCTGTTAGTGAGGTGAAATGGATCTGGCACAGATCAGCAGTAAAGGTAAAAAAGGAGTTTGAGAGACATTTGGGAAGGAAAGCCAGGTGCCCTCACAAAGGAATGAGTAGGAGGAAGGCAGGAGGGTTCAGTAATGCTCCAGGGCCTGGGGGAGGAGGCAGTGGTCTATAGAGGGTACTCTCTGTTTTTCTTTTTCCATAGCTTCCTTTTCCCACAGGAGCTGCCATCCTTCTCCTCCACCCCCTTGAGGAGACTGGAGCTTCCATCCTCCTTGTCAGGACACATAAATCCTTCCCATCTGCCCCTGAATGCAGTTCTCCCTGCTCTGTGAGAAAGCACTGCTTTCACCCCTCTGTTTCTTGAGAAGAATGGAAAAGAAAAGAAGTTGGGAAAGAGCTTTCTCCTTTTGCAGAAAAGAAGAGCCACAGATCAAGAAGAAAGCCCCGGAGAACACTTTTTCCATTTTTTTTTTCCCCACTGGAGAGTGTGCAGTTCATGTGACGTAAGGGCAGTGACTGTCTCCATAAATCCTAACCTTCCTATAACAGCAACAGCAGCCATTCAGAGCCATGCAGTTAGGAGGGAAGGTAGACACCCTGTCACCCTGCGCTGGGCTCCTGTTTGCCTGACCCCAAACTGGGCGTGAGGGGAAGTCTTGCAGTTATTTTCTAGCATATATGATACTTCATAGGATTTTTTGGTTCCCTAAAAATCTACAGAAAAGGAGGAAGGAAATACTGTGACCTCAGAGAATTATGGTAAAGAGCATATAATTTTGATTCATAAAAGTGATTCATTTTGAAAAACAAGTTATCCTCCTCATACATTTAATTTCTTACCACTAACTACCAGTTAGCAGAAAGAACGTATTGGTGCGGCTACTCTACGTGGCCCAAATGTCAAACAAAATCTCTGCTGAAAGCAATTTCATAATCTGAAAAGCTGTTACTTGCCTTCAGCTGGATATGGCTGAGCAGTTTTACCCTGCCCTGCTCTGATTTTGACAAGAATTTTTTTATCAGTGTCTAAGAGCCAGCAAAGATAGTTCAAAGATATCTTTGCTTTTGCTTTCGGAAGTGCAGTCTTCAGTTCTGAATCTGAAGTTAGGCTCAGGAGCTGAAGAGTATTGGTATACAGGGTTATTCTGCATCTCAGTGAGCCTGAATTCATAGTATACCTGTTTTCATGTTTGAAATAATTTCACTCTTCCAAGAAGATAATCCTTCCTAGGATGTTTTAATTAGAATTTGCTAAGTGAAGTCAGTCTGTTTGTCTCTCTTCATTGACAATAACAGCTCATTTCTTTGGCTGAACTGTGTTTCAAACAGGAAACTTTTATATAGTTTAACCATAGACAATTCACAGGGAAAAAAAAATCACTGCATCAACTATTTCTGTAAACAGAGTCAGCGAAACTTCTTCACTAGAAAGGGATTTGAGGAAACTGGCTATTTAAGAATACAGGAAAAAAATAGTAATTTAGAGCTATATTGTGTACATTGTGTCATGATGATAGTAGGTTTCATATTTAACTTTCTAACTTGGTATCTTCCTGATTTTTTTAAAATACAGATTTTTCAGGAACAGCTACTGGCGTAATTATTTGCATAAGACTAAAAAAATGCCAATATAAATACCAGAACCAGAAATGCGTCTGTGCCACAGAACCAGGAGGTGGACCTCAAAAGTTGAGGGATGTCTGGATTTAGCCTTTGTTTTCTGCGTGCGTCATTTCTCTTTGTGTGAAGGTGCGGTCCCAAATTTGTTATATTCATCCTTGTACTAACAGACCCAGCAGTGGTGACACGTGGGATGGCCACCTGACATGTCAAAAGACTTATTGTCTCTCATGATTGCCCAGGAATGAAGTTAGCACTTTTTGCATGCGGCCAATCAGCAGGGATCCTAACCCACCAAATTATGCTCCTCTTCCCACAGCCTGGTGGTACCTAGAAGTGCTGGAGATGCTCAGAACTCCCTGTCAGCCTTTTCAATGCAGAGTTTAGGAAAACTACAGAGTCAGTTTATATCCACTGACCGTATCTGCCCAGTAGTGCTGATCTGCTTGTCAGGCTTGGCACCATGACTGCTTCCCTGGGGAGCTGTTCCAGTGCTCCACCAGCCTCTGGGTGAAGAACTTCTTCCTAATATCTAACCTAACCCTCCCCCGGCACATCTTCCTGCCATTCCCTCGGGTCCTGTCATTGGTCACTAGCAAGAAGAGATCAGTCTCTGCTGCTCCTGCCCTTCTTGTGAGGAAACAGGAGATGGCTATGAGGTTCCCCCCTCAATCTCCTCTTCTCCAGGGTCAACATCACAAGTGACTTCAGCCTCTCCTCATATTATTTCTCCTCCAGAACCTTCACCAGCTTTGTGGCCCAAAGTAGAGAGGCTCACATGTGCTGCAGGGTAACAATTCACCGCAGAGCAGGTGCTACAGCAGAATTACAACCACTGAAGGTGAGGCAGCTCAGGTGTGCGTACATGAGGGCAAGCCCACTGAAAGGAGGATAATTTACCTTGCAGTTAATGGGAGGCAAGAATCATAGAATTGTTAAGGTTAGAAAAGACCTCAGAGATTGTCCAGTCTAACTATCAGCCCAACCCACCGTGCCTACTGAACCATGTCCCGAAGTGCCACAGCCACACGGTTTTTGAGCCCCTCAAGGGATGGGGACTCAACCCTGGGCAGCCTCTGCCAGGGCTTCACCATTCTTTCAGTAAAGAAATTGTTCCTAATATCCAAGCCAAACCTCCTCTGGCACAACCTGAGGCCATAAATGATGCATGTCATAAACCAAGACAGAAACCTGGCTCCCTCAAAATCGCTCACAGTCTGCACTGTGGATTTGAAATGCCATCCTCCAAGCTAACAGCAAAGGAAAACAAACGCATAGACTGACCCCAAAGCTCGTTGCTTTTCTTTCTTTTCTCCCTTGTGTGAAAAACAGTTCATGGCAGCTGTGTAACTGTTCCTTCTCAAAGAAAGCTACAGTTGGTCCCTACAAATGTGCTGAACCTGATGTCAAGGAGGTGACACACGTTTAAAATTAATTGCCTGTTTTCCAGACTGCAGCTGTAATGAGGCAGGCCCAGGAGCTCACTTGGGAAGAGAGATCCTCTAAGCAGCCTGTGTGTTGGGAAATGGGTTTAGAACAATAGCTGCTCTATTCTTTAATGTAGGCTTAGTCTTGCTCCCTCTGAAAGCTGGAAGAATGGGACTCAATCTTTTCAGCTTGTCTGTGGAATAGACATGCCAGCTTAATCTATTTATAGGCCTGAACCATTTAATTTTTCTTGCCTTTTATCCATTTATCAGCTTTCAGATAGGATGCAATGTAGTGATTAACAAATGCTTTCTGTAGCCTGGCCATCAGAGAGCCTTCTCAGGGAAGTGCAGCCTGTTTCCCTCTGGGAAATGGCAGTCTCTAGGTCAGAGATGAGGAATCCAGACTGTAGTTGCAACATTATAATGTCTTGCAATTAGTGCCTATTCAGATGCATTACAGCTCTCTCTCTCTCTTTCTTTCACTATTAAATGTTATTTCTCTTCTTAGTTTAGGCTTTTCAAATTTTCTCTCCAGCTGATTAAATATTAAGGCTGGAATACCAAAAAGTCTATTCTATCTTCCTCACATCCCTGAAAGGGAAAATATTTATTGTCATGGTTTGAAATTTGAGTCTCTTCTGGAACAAAATAAATTAAATCCGTCACTAAATAAATTTAATATAAAACTGATGTACATGCACACAAGTGACTTGATACTCATTAGATACAAGAAGGCTATTGAAATGTCAGTTGTATTTTCTTTCTAAAGGCCAGAGATTTCTTTTGCATGCAATAGGTCAGAAGCATTTTTCAGGAGAGTGCCAGATAATCCCAGAAGCATTGAGTACAGGCATCCACCAGCTTTCACATTTATTTTAATCCTTACAACTCACAGTAGGTTAATAATGAAATTCTAATAAAATTCCAGATGAAAACAAGCTACAAATACAATGCTGGCATAAAAGGACATGAATTTCCTCATGTAGAGCATTATTCACTTAGCTGTTTTGTATAATTGTTTTAACACCAAAAATATTAATGACATCCTTGACCAAGAAACTTCTGGTATTAAAACCAGTGATAAATTATACTTTGCTTTGGGAAGAAAACCTCACAGATACAGTTTTAATACTGGCAGGACCTGAGGCTCTCAGGGCAAAAGGTCTTGTCTCTCATACAGTACAAGTACAGAAGAGGAAGAAACCTGCTGCATAAAAACTGAGCCACTACATAAAGCTTTGCCCTAAGGATGCCATGTGCAGTTGGCATGGCACAGCCCAGCTATCTCATCAGGTAGAGCACACCCCGAAGGGTTGCTTGGGCTGCCCATGGCAGAGGTAGAGAGCTGGCTGTGCTACCAGCAGCACATCCAGTGCTGCAGGCGGTGCTGGGAACAGACAACCCCAAGCACTTGCACCAGGGCCTGGACACCAATGTTGTTTTCTTCATTGTCACACTGCCCGCAGAAGCCCTCTCTGTGGGATAACTGTAGGATGCTGTGCAGGGCTGCAGTTTAAGATGTTGCTAAATTAAAATGTAAAAATCACTCACAGGTTCCTAATTTAAAATGTGAATTCATTTCTGAGCCTGGTTTATGGAGGGAAAGCTATGATCAAAACCACAAACTGCAGCTCAATAAATGCCCCAGATTTTCATTTGCTGTGTTGTTTATTCTTTGCACTAATGCCAACAAACATCTGTTCCAGAGGACAACTCCAGAAATAATCAAAAATAAACTGAATGTAAGAACAAAATAAATAATGCTACAAACACTGATTAGAATCTGAATCTTTGGACTCAATTCAGTAGTAAGCTCAGTATTTAGAGCACAGATATATGCAAAAACAGGGATGTCCTATTTTCCTCAGCCTTTTCCTTTCCCCTCTTCTGTGCACTCCTCTGAGTCGTGGGGAGCCGATTCAAGTTACCAACCCGACAGAAATCTAATTAGAAAAAAGGGAAGGGGTTTCTGCTGCGTTACTGAGCTAAAATAGGCTCACCATATGGTCAGCTGAATGGAGGGGGTAGGTTTACATGGCCAGGAGCACCAGTGGCCACAGGAAGTATAGGGAGAAGGACTGGCAGAAAACCTTATTCTCATTGTCAGGTTAATTTTCTTCAGATTTATGCTGCAGCTCAGCATCAGGCAAAGCCCAGAGCTGATGGAGAAGGGTGAGGCCATGGCACATCACATGAGTGGTGGGAGGGAAAGAGGAGGAGTATGGATGTGGGAACTGGGAGTGAGCTTGGCATAAACTGTCTTGGAAATCCAGGTTTAGATCCCTGGTTGTGTCCAGAGAGGTCTTCTCACCAGAGAGGATGGTCTCAGGCTGTGAAGGAGATGAGAGAGTCGGGTGGCAGAATCCAGGTTGCCCTGGCTGCAAGATAAACAGCAGCACATTCTGGCACATAGAACAAAACGGTAGTGGTCTGGTTTGGAAATTAATAGTTACTTAGTAGAAAAACAGCAAATAAATATTCTTGAATGTTTGTGATGTATTTAATTTAATATTTCTGTAAGTCATGCAGTATTTCTCTTTTGCTGGTGAACTGGCATTTTCCAAACAGGTAAATCAGGCAATGATGTTACTAAAACATAAATGGCAAAGTTTTCCAAGAGTGGATGTTTAAAGTCAGGGATGAAAGGCCACGCTTAAGTGCCTAACTGGGTGTGTAGTTTTCAGAATACAGAGCATTTGGTACATGCTAGGACATCAGGATTAACCTACATTTTTAAGCATTTGATCTCGATATTCAGCTCACTATTTGTTTGAATGAAGATGTTTAGAAAGTAGCAATAAATTCCATTAGCCTGTTAGGAAATAAATGATACGTTTGCTTGAATTTGAAATTATTAATGCAAAAATATTTAATGAAATAATTTTAAGGAACAAACAAAACCATTCTGGTCTTAGCTTTGTTGACTTTCTCAAGCATTCAATGCTGAATCACCTGAACAAATGATAGAATGTTCCTATAAGGTGTTTGTGACATTTCAAGAGGAAGCCATGATTTCCATTCCTTGGGAATAAGATGGCACCCTTAAATCACTTGTACTGCTTAGGATTGAGAAACATTTCATTTTGCCACTGTATAACTCAAGAAAACAGACCGTGTGTTGTGAAGGCAAATACAGACAACTGCAACAGTAATGTGCTTTGTATTTGCCGTTCACTTCTTTTTCCAGGGTTGTTCTCAGCTAGCGGGCTTGAGAGGTGGGATGATATCCAAGGCAACCACCAGCTGGGGAAACTTGTGATCTAATTCTTAAGATAAACCTCTCCTCCTCCAAAGAGAATCTTAAGTTGGAGTAAAAACCTTCAATCCTGTTTCTTTCTGAAGCAGCCTTCTCCCTCTCTCTAAGCTAAGATCTGTTTTGGTACCAGAGCCCTGTCTGACACAATTCTGGTGTCATGCACCTTGTCAAGTAAAGAGGCCTTTGGAAATAATACTTCACACGAGGGTGACCCAGCCAAGTTTGCTACATGTTTGACTGGAAACAAACACATGGCAGGGACATATCTTTTTCAAGGAGACAAGCATGGAGGGGGAACTAAATCATGGTCAAATTTATTTACATACATTTTACACACGTAAAGTTTCAGTGATCTGGAATTTATTCATTGTACATATGATTAGGAAGAAAGAAGTCAACTCACTACTGTTTCTGTAGAGACAAATTGGGACCACCTGTAGATCAGTAAATCTCAGACCTGGCTTCCTTTATGTTACTGACTGTTCATGATATACAAGGTGCACCCTCTGAAGAGGTGGAAATTAGACTGAGTGTCATGGTCTTGAGAGTTTAACTAGTGAACTGAGAGCCTGAGGTCCCCTTAAAGACTCTGGAGCGTTAAAGCTCTGCCAAGGAAACCAGCAGGGCCTGTTCAGCAGAGCAAGGTTGTCTGCTTTACCATGACTTGGATAGCCCTTGAAACAATATGGACTTTATGACTAGATCACCATAGCCTTTAATGGGATCTTGAGCACCTAAATTTTATCTGGCACTTCCAAGAAGAGATTAAAATGTAGGTATGTTAATGTGTGAGCTGAAAGCCACTGCAGCTGTCGATGGTACAGTGTACTTCAATGACACTTCTGCTTTTCTTTACCATGCTTTACTGGGACAGCTTAGTGCAAAACAAAGCTATGGAGGAGCTTGTAGCTGATGGAGAAAGCCAAAAATAAATGCAAGGCACTGAAGGTGGTGACCCAGCATTTTGTTCTGAGGACTCTGTTCTCACTCAAGGTGGTAGTAGGCAGATAAAACTCTGTTACCTGCAGAAATTCCCGTCTGCCTCTGGTAGGGTCAGAGAAGCCATAGGATTCTTCAGGAGATCTGCCACAGTGTTATCCTTTGGTGTCACGTAAAAGAAAGGGATTCCAGTGCTGTTATCGACAGGACCGTCACTTAGAAGTAAACAGTTCCCATAGGGCATACCTTGGATCTGCAAAATTCAAATAAGCAACTGGTTACATCTTTCCATATAGGCAGTTTACAATGTCCTGATTCCTTGAAGGACTCTAGCAGAGAGGAGAGCAACCCCTCATTGCTCAGTCTCCCATTTTCTGTTGTCATCATGAATGAGACAAAATTTCTTCTAACTTAGATGAATCATGCACCTATGAAAATAGATCTCTCCTCTATTTCTTCTTTCCGGTCCTGTCCATGATGATGCACAATACATTTTATCTTCCCTCAAATTAAAAATGTTTAAGTGCATTAAAATCAATGCCATCAGTGTCAAGAAACGTTTACTCCAGAACAGTACTGATACCTTTCTCAAACCCAAAAGGATACAGAGCCTAATTTAGCCTTGATTCAGCCTGCTTTTTCCACTCTTTTTGCCTCCCATTTTGGCCTTGATTTGCAATGTGATTGTACTGGTTTGCCAAGAGAGAGGGGAAGGTGTTTTAGCCAGAGGTGATTTAAAGTCAAGCTGGACATCAGCGTTACTGCCTGGGCCAGAACCTCAGCTATGGGGGGGAGGTCGGGGGTCAGCAGACAAGCCAGCCAGAGTAAACCTTCCTCACACGTGTGAGGAGGGACACCAAGGAGCCAAGTTTTCAAAAAGTTTTCTCCTGTACACTGACCTGCATACACACAGTGGATATAACACACGCAAAAATGTCCTTGCCCAGTAGTAACACATGTCAATATTCTCCATAATTATACCCCTACTATGCTTTTCATCCCCTTATAAATCGCAATGACAGATACTTAATAAATTACTGTTTTTTCATGTCTTCAGATATTTCTTTCCTCATGGTCAATTAGCTGTTAAATAGCAAAATTATCAGCCAACATGTTAATTCAATGTAACTTGTAAATCCTTTGCACCAAAATGAAATTAAGTGTGAATGGTTAATAAGAAAACCCTGGATGATGTTATTACCTGGATTGCATGCTTTCTGATTTTTACTGTTCATATGTGCTTAAAATTTTAATGCATATAGTGCTTATAAATGGTCCTTGTTAGCATTCCTTAGAAGGAATGCTTTGATGCAGCTACATAACTTAGAAAGTAAAAATACCTGTTTATTATTAAGAGGTACGATGAAAAAAAACATAGTAACTGTCAGTAACATTGCAGGACATGTTTCTGTAGCCTAAAATGCTTAGTCTGTCATGCATGGTTAATGTTACTGTGGATTCTCAAAAAGAACTGGGATCACAGGAAGCATAACTCACCATTCACAGCGGCAACACTCCCTCATCAATTCCAAATCTTATTGTGAATCCAATTTTTCTGTATTACTTCTGTTGTAACTAGAGACAGCTAACTGCAGACTGTATTATGGCTGTAATTCCACCAAGGGTTTCTGGCAAGACCAGAAGAGTTAAGATCATATGATTTAATAGGATTTCTCACAAACTGATGTAGAGTTACAGGCCTCTTGTGTGTACGTATATATTTATTGAATGGTATATTTTTTTAACCTTGTTGCTTTCTATTTCACGATAACATAAACTGCCACTAAGTCAGCCAAGCTTTCTAAAGACTGGACATGGATATGTTAGAGCGAGACCAGAGGAGGGCCACAAAGAGGATCAGAGGGCTGGAAGATCTCTTCTACGAGGACAGGCTGAAGTTGGGATTGATCAGCCTGGTTGAAAAGAAGTCTCTGGGGAGACCTTATTGCAGCCTTCCAGTACTTAAAGAGGGCTACAGGAAAGCTGGGGAGAGGCTTTTTATCAGGGAGTGCAGTGATAAATGAGGGGTAATAGTTTTAAACTGAAAGAGGAGAGATTTATATATTAGGAAGAATTTTTTTACTGTGAGGATGGTGAGGCACTGCAACAGGTTTCCCACAGAAGTCGTGGATGCTCCATTCCTGAAGGTATTCAAGACCAGGCTGTATGAAATTCTGAGCAAACTGGTCAAGTGGAAAGTGTCCCT
Organism: Tapera naevia; assembly: GCA_033556795.1. Classification (NCBI taxonomy): domain Eukaryota; kingdom Metazoa; phylum Chordata; class Aves; order Cuculiformes; family Neomorphidae; genus Tapera; species Tapera naevia. Next base: position 21,472,054 of record JAUMJJ010000029.1, read on the forward strand.
GCCCATGGCAGGGAGTTTGGAACTGGATGATTTTTGAGATCCCTTCCAACCCAAACCATTCTATGATTCTATGAAGATTAATATGCTTCTAAGTTTGCAATTTTTTTTTAAATCATACATTAATCAAGCTGTGATTTCTTTTGAGAAAAAGTTGAAGTGTTTTTTTTTTTATTATTCTTTTGTCTGAGTGGTATTGGATGCTGTGTCTAATTGCAAACTTTCATTTTAGAAAGGGAAATATTTTAAAGCTAATGACCCCATTTCTCCAGCACAGCCAAGTTATTTTACTTAATGCTCCTGACACAGAAATCATCGTTTAAGCTGGTAGGGCTGGACCAGTGTAGGATGGATGGTTTTGGTTGTAGCCCAGTTGATTCTCATCCCCACCCTCCTGCCTCTCTCCTGCTTCTTGGCCAGAGCTCAGGGGAGGCAGAGGGGGCTTGGGGGTAGGGGCCAGCAGTGGGCTAGAGGGTGCAAACAACCATCTCTAGCTGCCAGGAATGAAAAAGCTGGGTCCTGGTTTAAAGATTTTGCTTTCATAGAATCAAAGAATCATAGAATTACTTGGTTGAGAAAGACCTTTGAGATCATCGAGTTCGACCATACCTGTCCACTACTAAACCATATTCCTAAGGGCTTCATCTACCCATCTTTTGAATACCTCCAGGGATGGTGACTCAACCACCTCCCTGGGCAGCTGTGCCAGTGCCTGACAACCCTTTCTGTGAAGAAATTTTCTCTAATGTCTAGTCTGAATCTCCCCTGGTTCAACTCGAGGCCACTTTCTCTTGTCCTATCGCCTGTCACTTGGGAGAAGAGACCAACACCCACCTCACAGGACTCGAGGTGTGGCCTCACCAGTGCCAAGTACGGGGCACAATCACTTCCCTGGTCCTGCTGGCCACACTGTTTCTGATACAGGCTAAGATGCCACTGGCCTTCTTGGCCACCTGAGCACACTGCTGGCTCATACTCAGCCAGTTGTCAACCAACACCCCCAGGTCCTTCTCCACCAGGCAGCTCTCCAGCCATTCTTCCCCAAGCCTGTAACGCTGCCTGGGGTTGTTGTGACTGAAGTGCAGGACTTGACACTTGGCTTTGTTGAACATCATCCGGCTGGTCTTAGCCCATCCACCCAGCCTATGCATATCCCTCTGTAAAGCCTCCCTACCCTCAAGCAGATCAACACTTCTACCCAGGTTAGTGTCATCCACAAACTTGCCAAGGGTACATTTAATCCCCTCGTCCAAATCATTGATAAAGATATTGAACAGTGCCTTTTTCTGTGCCTCTCTGTTGTGGGTTGTTGTTTTTTTTTAATTTGCCTCCCTTAACAGCACTCCAAATATGACTTCTCTTCCTAGAAGGACTTTTTAACTGTTTTCTCCATGCATTTGGCTGCTGTTGCTGCTGGCATGGGCACTGCTGGCAGCGGCACAGACTGAAATGCTGCTCCCAGTGACAGCATACAATGATAGAATCTTAGAATGGTTTGGGTTGGAAGGGACCATAAAGACTGTCCAGTTCCAATCCCCCTGCCATGGGCAGGGTCGGGCAGGGTCACCTTCCCCCAGACCAGGCTGCTCAAGACCCCATACAGCCTGGCCTTGAACACATCCAGGGAGGGGGCATCCACAGCTTCCCTGATCAACCTGTGCCAGTGTCTCACCACCCTCATCATGAAGAATATCTTCCTAATATCTGATCCCAGTCTTCCCCCTTCCAATTTAAAGCCGTTCCCTCTCGTCCTATCACTACTTGCCCTTGTAGATAGCCCCTCCCTAGCTTTCCTGTGGCGCCTTCAGGTACTGGGAAGCTGCTCTAAGGTCTCCCCGGAGCCTTCTCTTCTCCAGGCTAAACAATCCCAACTCTCTCAGCCTGTCCTCACAGCAGAGGTTTTCCAGCCCTCTGATCATCTTCGTGGCCCTTCTCCGGACCCATTTCAACAGTCCCACAACCCCCTTATGCTGGAGCATCTCCCGGCGGCTCCCGGTACCCGCAGCATCCCGTACCTTTCCGTGCGCCGCCCGCGTAGCCACGAAGCCCCAGGTGTTGTAGCGGGCGAGGTAGCGGGCGGTCCCGGCCCGTGCCGGCGCCCCGCCACCATCCCGTCGGTAGGAAAACATCCTGGAAGGGGCAGCCCCCTGCCCTGATCTCCTCGCCGCCGGCCTGGAGCTCAGCGCCTCATCCTCCCGGTAAGCCGAGGCCGGGTAGCTCTGCTTCCAGAGGCCACCCGCCTCCTCCAGCAGCGCGGGGAGCGCCTCCTCGGTGGAAGAGCTATGCAGCTCGTCGGCCGCCGCTCCTTCCTCGGGCAGCGGCCAGGACACCGAGCTGACCACCACGTACCCCCCCGCGCCGCCCCACAGCAGCGCCGGCAGCCACCAACACCACCATCGCCTCGCCGACATCTTCAGCTGCAGCGCCAGCATCGCATCCCACCGCTCCCGCAGCTCCCTCGTGCGGCTGCAGCCCGCCCCGCAACGCCACCCGCCTTCCCGGTATGCCCAAATATTTGACCCCAGCTCTCCCCGCAACGCCACCTCCACTTCCCGGTACTCCCAAATATTGTGTGACCCCCATGAGGCTCAACAAGCTCAAGTGCAAGTCCCTACACCTGGGTCGGGGCAACCCCCACTATCAATACAGGATGAGAGATGACGTGATTGAGAGCAGCCCTGCAGAGAAGGACTTGGGGGTGCTGATTGATGAGAGCTCGACATCAGCAGGCAACATGCGCTCACAGCCCAGAAGGCAACCGTGTCCTGGGCTGCATCAATAGCAGCGTGGCCAGCAGGGCCAGAGAGGGGGTTCTCCCCCTCTGCTCTGCTCTCGTGAGACCCCACCTGGACTACTGTGTCCAGTTCTGGAATCCCCAGTGTGAGAAGGATATGGAACTGTTGGAGCGGATCTAGAGGAGGGCTATGAAGATGATCAAAGGGCTGGAGCACCTCTGCTACGAGGACAGGCTGAGAGAGCTGGGATTATTCAGCCTGGAGAAGAGAAGGCTTTGTGGGGACTTCATAGCAGCCTGCCAGTACCTGAAGGGGCTACGGAAAAGCTGAGGAGGAGCTTTTAACAAGGGCAAGTAGTGATAGAACGAGAGGGAATGGCTTTAAACTGGAAAGGGGAAGATTTATTTTAGACATTAGGAAGTTCTTCACAATGAGGATGGTGAGACGCAGGAACAGGTTGCCCAGGGAAGCTGTGGAGCACAAAACCAAGGCATGACGCACAGTCGAAGGCAGGGGAGGGGGGCTGCCACAAATGGTTCATAGATTCATGGAATCATAGAATCATAGAATGGTCTGGGTTGGAAGGCACCTTAAAGATCATCGAGTTCCCGACCATGGGCAGGGACATCTTCCACTGGATCAGGTTTCTCAAAGCATCATCTAACCTGACCTTGAACACTTCCAGGGATGGAGCATCCATGACTTCTCTGGACAGTGTTTTTCAGTGCCTCATAGCCCTCATTGTGAAGAATTTCTTCCTAATGTCTAATACAAATCTCTTTCAGCTTAAAACCATTACCCCTCATCCTATCGCTGCACTCCCTGATAAAGAGCTCCTCCCCAGCTTTCCTGTAGGCCCCCTTCAAGTACTGGAAGGCTGCTGTAAGGCTTCCCAGGAGTCTGTTCTTTTCTAGACTGAACAACTCCAGCTCTCATCCTGTCCTCATAGGGATGGTGTTCCAGTCCTCAGATCATCTTTGTGGCCTCCTCTGGACTTGCTGTGACAGATCCATGTCTTTCCTGTGCTAAGAACTCTGGAACTGAACGCAGTACTCCAAGTGAGGTCTCAGAAGAGCAGAGTAGAGGGGAAAAATCACCTCCCTCAACCTGCTGGTCACACTTCTTCTGATGCTACCCAGGATACAGTTGGCTTTCTGAGCTGCAAGCGCGCATTACTGGCTCACGTTGAGCTTCTCATGCACCAGCACCCCTAAGTCCTTCTCTTCAGGGCTACTCTCAACTCATTCTCTGCCCTGTGTTTTTGTGTCATTTGCTAGGAACTTGTGAGGCTGCTGGACTGTCTCGGTCAGGGGTGCAGCCAGGCAGCTATTTCACAAATTAATTCTATATATGCACTGCAAAAAACAGGTACATGAAACCACCAAGGCAGAAGTGGTGCCATCTTTCCATTTATTATAATAGAAAAGGGAGAATCCATGAGGAAGCATGCCCACATGAATGCTCCTGTTGCAGGGAAATCTTCATTTGGTCTCTGGGATTGGGCAGTAGCAAGACCCCCAAGTCCTAGGAAGGCAGACCTCATTTGTTATGGTGATTGTGGGATTCATTTTGACATGTAAGTATGTGGAGCTATTATTAAATTTTAAGTTTCCCAGGCAAGGTTTTAATTAGGCAAAGATCTGAATGCGTATTTGAGTTTATATCAATGGCCCTGTTTAGTGAAGGCATCTTTGCATCCCTGCCCCTTTTCTATTCTTGGCAGTAGACTTCTTCAATAGGGCAACGCAAATGTAATTCTTTAAAATACATGCTAAACTTTTATTGCATTCATGCATTTTATTTAAGGAGTACAGATTCAATAGGAGACAAGGAGGAATGAATCTCACAGATGCATTTGCCTTTCTCAAGGTTCTCAGATATATCTAATAGATCTTTCCTTTCCGTAGCTGTGAAGAACAGATCACAAGGTCGGTCTGCTGTTACGACTTCTGCTTAATTGCTCCATGAGAATATGCTGCATATCTAATCTGTATATAAATATATATGTGTATATATATAATCTGGATATAAACTTTTATAAATAAAAGTGAATTGAAGTATTGATTATTTTTAGTTTATATTTTTCCTAGACTCTCTGTTTTGTTTTTTTTAGTTTCACTGTAAAAAACCTGAAGGAATGGTGAAAATGGGTATAGCAGGCCTTTAGGACCAAATGGATTTTTCAAACTATGAAGATACTTCCCCAGAGTATGCAATTTTGCCACCAAACTCTTAATCTTACCAGCAAAATGGAATACATGAGTACCTTTTCCTTTAGCACATGGCTCTGTCTACATCTACCAGAATACCACCCTTTTGAATATTGATTCCTAGTTCATTGCTTACGCTGAGACAGAAGAATGTAGATGTAAGTGGAAAAATAAATGTAGATTTCCAAAACTGAAATGAGTAAAAGCCTGCTAAATTCCTGACAACTGCTTTTCCCTAGTTCACTAAATATCCCTTCTTAAATTAATGAAGTGGTTGTTCCTTCTTGAGATAATGACTAGGCCCAGTAAACTCCCTGTACGCAAGCTCTTCACAAATATTTAAAACTCAGTTTCCAAGTGTTTCAGGGAATTTTTTCATGCAATCTGATGCAAATGAGGGACAAATTTCATACTCTGCATTTACTATTTAATACAAATTTATTCCAGGGTTTCTCTTTATAGGTGCTTTTCTTGTCCTTTGCTTATAGAACAAGTTCAAACATCTGAGTTTCCAACATAAACAAAGCAATAATATTATATACAACCTCTTATATTTTTGTTAATAGAAATATATGTGAGACTTGTATCCTGCAGAAATGGTAAACAAAGGAGGAATTTTTCAAGACGTAGGAATTAGTGCTGAGTTTTATAAGCAATAAATATCAATTTTAATTCTGTACGGTAGACACAAAGCAGCATTGACATAGAGTCATTCATCTATTCTGTAGCTTCCAGATAAATTTACCACGATGCCTTAACTTTGCTGATGACAAAAAAATGAAGAAATAGATAAAAACAAGCCACAAAAGTTGCACATTTTTCTTCTGAAGATTTATTCAGATGAAACCAAGCAAACAAATCATGTGACAGCTTAAAATAGTTGCATGGCTAGCACAGTTCTAGCATTGAGTATTTCCAAAAAAAAGTTGTTAAGTTTAAGAGAATGAAAACAGTATTTCTTAAAACTGTATCAAAAAGTCAGAATAGTCTAGCATAGAGTTTTCAGATCAGGCTGATTTTCTCTGAAGATTTGCTGTTCCTCAGAAGCGAAAATAAAACATGTCTGTCTATCTTTTTGAGCAGGGAAGTTCCCTTCCAACTGGAACATCCAATTTAGTAAAAGTTTAAGTAATTCTCTTTTCCAAATTGACATGGAAGAGCTGAAAACTAGAAAAGAAACATGGCAATGTTCTGACTGTACACAATGCAAATGATTGTTTCTCCCATAAAAAAACACTGTTCTCTCTTACTTCCTGTTAAACCTGGGGTATTTTGCAGACACACAACATAATTTTGCATCCATTAATTCAACACAAGGAGATACATATTGAGTTTTCACATAAGGCGGCAAAGGTCTTATAACAGGCCATATCCACTTTTTAATACATCATTCGCACTTTATATATCTGCTGTAAGCCCTTCTATTCTTTTTTCAAAACAAATAGTCTCAGCCTGTGCTGTGCTGTCCACCTCCCCATGGGGACTACTTCTTCGTGCTGAAATCCCGGCTTTCTTAAAATCAGCAGAAGTCTTGCCACTGAATTTAAGCAGGGTCAAGGTTTTACTCTCATTTTTTTGATCATTTCAGTTAATGTTTTCACTTGATCTCTGTATCCTAAATTATACAGACCACTCAGATGAATATTTGTTGTGCATTTAAGTGTAGTTAACTATGTCCTTATTTTTTTCTCCCTTTTTAACAAATCAAAATGCTTGATTTCCTCTCTGCCAGCAGAGCTGTGAACAGCACAACCTCAGTCTTTCCGTGCCCTGATTTGCAGTATATTGTCTGTTACAGGGGTGTGGAATTGGGGTAAAAGCTACAGCACAGTACTCTGCAGATAAACTCACTGCAGGTGTGCAGCTTAATAGGATTTTAATTTGGTAACAAGTGAACAAAGAGACAAGCCCAGAATGGGATTTTCTAGATGAAAAGGTGCTATTCGTGCTGAGAGAAAACGACTGCAAGCTCTGTGATAAGGAATAAAAATGGGGGCAATGTTCTCTGCCTGTACTTTTATACATTGTCACTCACTCAGAGCATCTTCGTTACTGCCACCAGATTCAGCAATTCTTAGTTCATACTACATGTGTTTGGCTAAATAGCATTTCATCTGCCAGAGTGTTTAAATCTTGTATAGTCTCATTCCCGTCCTCTACATGTTTTCAAATAAAAATGTTTTCCTCGGGAGATGTCACCAACTTGGAATGCATTCTGCTTTCAAGATTATTAACATTAATTTTCATGCTTCAAATTAAAAAAAAAAAGATTCAGAAATGAGCTGCGCTGTTTAAAATCAATGGAAAAACATGGTCTCTGCTGAGAAGAGCAATTTATATTCAACATAAACTGAGGACCAAAACCAGATTAGCATGGAAAAGGGAGAATGCAGGTGACAAATGAAAGATCATGAAGAGTCCTGCTAAGTCACAGACTTATTGATGCTGCTGATATCAGGCAGGGTTGAGAGATTCTTTTCTGATTTCTGTTACCAGTCCTTCTTCTCGTTTTTCCAGAGTTTCACAGCAGAATGGAATTTTTAGCACTAATTTCAATGAGATGAGGGTGGAGGTGCGATGAACAGATTTTTTTCCCCAAGCATAACAGGCTGTAGAGAAGGCATAAAAATGCCTTGTGGGGGCAAGATGAAAAAGATACGAAGGATGGTGTTCTTGGCAGAAGACAGAGTGGAGGAAGGGAACCGATGAAAGACACTGGGTCGCAGAGAGCTGCAGAGGCTGCATGAGGTAAAGGAGTTAAAGGAAAGATTATGAGATATACCTGTGATGCACAGGGTGATGTGTCAGACAACAGAAATGTCTTCCAGGAAACAGCAGTGTGGCTGGTGGGTGCTGCTAAGACTGCTGAGGATTTAGATACTCCATAGAATGGGTTGGGGCTGAAGAGGGATTAGTCAGGAGCAGGGACAGATGGTTGGTTGGGAGCATGATGATGATTTTTGGCATTAAAAGTGGCAGAACACAAAGCCTCATGCAATGGGAATCTATTCAGGGTTCTACAGAGATGATGATACGAACAAAGTGGGTAATGGAGATGCTTTAGGCAGCTGTGTTTTTCAATAGCCTGCTCAGAGAAGGGGGCTGCAATGGTTGAGGTGGGAGCTAACACTCACTTGAAGGACACAAGTAGGCAGAAGTGCTCACACATTCTGTTACAGTGCTTGAAACTCTTCTGAGCTGCAGATACAAGTTTTTCTGCTTTCTTGTAAACAGCAAACACTTGAACCACAGCCTCAGCAGGCTCTTACTAGGATCTCTTTTCCATCCCACCATTAGCAGCATCTTTCATGTGGACTGGTAGAATCCATCAGCTGTTGGAATCTTTCATCTCCAAGCTCTTCCTACACTCTTTCAATCCTTCTCTATCTCCTTCCCTCAACCACACCTTCTCTCAAGTCATCTTACTCTACATTTCACATATTATACCCCTCGTGTCCTATTCTGACACCACTCGTCCCTCACTCAGCCTCGCTCTGTGCTTGAGATCATATACAAAATATGCAAAACTGATAGGCATAAATATAGACACCTTACTTACACAGACAAAACCTGGATCAAACTTTTGTCTGCTGATACCTGCATAAGGACATTGCAGTGGGCACAGTGGGCCATACAAAAGCCCGTATGAGCAGCATGGTGGAAGAACATAGGAAGCAGGACAAGAGGAAATGGTCTTAAGTTGCACCATGGCAGGTTTACATTGAAAATTATTAAAAACTTCTTCACTGCCAAGAATTGGAACAGGCTGCCCAAGGACGTGGTTGAGTCACCATCCCTGGAGGTATTTAAAAATGGGTAGATGTAATGCTTAGTGACATGGCTTAGTGGTGAACTTGGCAGTGCTGGACTTAAGGATATTAAATATCTTTTCCAATCTAAATGATTCAATGATTCTAGGAGTTCTAATAGTTTATCTCCTGATTTCTGACCATGAGTGGTTTAGAAATTCCTCACTCATAACCTGCATCCCAGCTCAGTTTAGATCTTGCACCAACATCATGTGTATAAATCATTCTCCATTTGTTCCCTTTGTGCCTTCTTTCTCATCTCCAGTTTTCACTGCTGAGGTAGTTTTAGGATGTTGTGTTGGGGTTGCATGGCAAGGGGGCTGGGTAACGAAGAGTGGCTCCAGGGAAAGCTTCTGCTTGAAGCTCCAGAACAGATCTCCCCTCTGGCCAAGGTCAAGCCAACCAATGACAGTGGTAATGCCTCTGTGACAACATATTTAAGAAGCAGGGGGAAACAGTGAGGAGGGCAGCAGCCGTGCAGAGAGGGGGAGACGTGGGCTTCCCCCTGCTACCCACCTGCGGCTGGGCTGCCAGGGTCACGCCAGCCCCGCCTGGTACAGTGGAGGAAAGAGAGAAGTGGTACGTGGGAGAAACAGCACTGCCATGGATGCAAGAGAAAACAAATGCAAGACAAACCAAATGCAAGAGAAACAACTCTCCAGACTCCAGATGCAAGACAAACAGCACAACAGAGAACACCAAGGACAGTGAAGAAGGGTGGGGAGGAAGGACTCCAGGAGGCCCAGCAAAGATTCCCTTGCAGCCTGCGGAGGAGATTGTGGTCAAGCAGGCTGTCCCCCTACAGCTTATGAGGAATCCCTGAGGATGTGCACCTTCAGCCCTTAGAGGACCCCATACTGGAGCAGGTAGAGGCACCTCAAGGAGGTTGTGACCTTTTGGAAAACTGTGCTGGAGCAGGTTGTGGAGGACTGCAGCCCATGGGAGGGACTCACGTTGGAGAAGTTCATGGAGAACTGTTTTCCATGGGAGGGACCTCATGCTGGAGCAGGGGAAGAGTGTGAGGAGTCCTCCCTCTGGTAAGGAAAGAGCAGCAGAGACTGTGTGAAGAACTGACTGCAAGCCCCATTCTCTGTCCTCCTGTGCTGCCCAGAGGAGCAGGTAGAGAATATTTGGAGTAAAAGTTTAAGACCAGGAAGAAGAGAGAGGTGAAAGGAAAGTCTCCTCTTTTTTTTTTTTTTTTGGATTTGGTTTTGTTTCTCAGTAACTTGCTCTAGTTTTGTTGGTAATAAATTAGATTGATTTTTTTCCCCAAGTCGAGTCTGTTTTACCCATGACAGAAACTGGTCATGACCTGTCCCTGTCCATATCTCAGCCCATGAGCTGTGCCTTTGTTTCCTTTGACTCTCCTCCCCAGAGGGGGGAGGGGTGAATGAGGACTACATCTCTCTTTTTTTTTTGCCACCTGAGGCTCAAAACCACAACGCTTATCTTATATTTAAATACAAAGGTCCACCAAGTGTCTTTGTAACTAATAATGGTGGTTTTACACTAGTCTGTTTCCAGTCCTGGTCCTAGTTTATGGAAGCTGAATACATCTTGGGAGTAAAATAGCTATAGCAGAATAATTCTCAAAATGTAATTTTCTTTGTCAGTCTTGTTGCCATTAATATTTGTCCAGCACTGTTTTCTGGAAAACGCCATGTTCTCTAAGATTTAAGATTAGTGCTGTTATTGCATGGAAGAAAAATCTGAAAAGAAGCCTAATTCGTCACTTGTATTAAACACATTGATCCATGTTCCTATATGTCCTTATGTTTATCCATGTATCCTAAGAAGACTTATAGTCTGTCGTTTTCTACCTGTATATCATCCCTTATGTTAGTAATTTTGAACCAGTAGACTGGCTGCAGGAAAGTCTCGTGGAGCAGCAAGGTCTCAAGGATTTCATACTTCTGCATTTTTTGATAAAACTAACAGCTGGAAAAAGAGCTCTCTGTTTCGAACAACGAGGAAAGATCAAGCCACGCACTCTCTCTTCCTAGCAATAAGTACCTGCAGCCTGTTTGGTCAGCCGGCCCATGACTTGCTCCCAACCCACCAGAACAGATCTTCTTCAGACAACACTTAGGGAATCTAAAGGAGTCTGCTGGGAACTACAATGATGGTGAGGTGAGTGGTGTGGAGATCATGATCCCTTGACAGGATTGTGGAGTGAGTGGGAGATGTGGAGGGTGGTTTGTGGGTTGAGGTTTAGGTGACATTGGATGCAGCTCCATGCATATCTAGATTTCATTGGTTCTATTTTACACACATAAACCTTTGCAAACAAAATCCACACCCTCCTGATTTACCCAATTCATAACCATTTAAAGTTTTATTTCACCTTGGTGCCTGTGGCTGTGTCCACCGAACAACTTAAAACTCTGGAAAATTTTCACTTAATCCAAAGTAATTATGGCTCTGCATGACAGTTGTGAGATCTGTTTGTGGAGCATGTGTCTCCTGTACAAAATAGTGACAGAGATGGTTGGGCTTGTAATGCCACAGAACAGGGAGCTTATTTTGCATGGCAAGCCAGAAATTTTCATCTTCCTCCTTCTCTGCATAGGACAGGAAAACGTGAGCCACATAATCCATGAGCAGGAAATTAAGCAAATGCCAGTGCCCTAGGTTTAAAGAAAAACAAAAAGTAACTTTAATAGCCCCTTCATTTTCTTGTCTTTATGATGTGTTATTTTTTTAAGGACTTCCTTACAATAACGGGTTAGACAAAGTATCAACCTAGCACTCATCAGGTAGTACTTCCAAAATCAGGTACTTCCAACTATTACAGCAAAATAGGCACCAACTGCAGATTTTCACAGAACCATTATAGAATCACGAATGGTTTGGGCTGGAAGGGACCTTAAAGATCATCCGGTCCCAACCCCCCTGCCATGGGCAGGGACACCTCCCACCAGACCAGGCTGCTCAAGGACCCATCCCACCTGGCCTTGAACACTTCCAGGGAGGGGATATCCATGACTTCCCTGGGCAACCTGTGCCAGTGTGTCACCACCCTCACAATAAAAATTTCTTCCTAGTATCTGATAAAAATCTGCTCTCTTTCAGCTTAAAGCTATTACCTCTTGTCCCATCACTGCACTCCCTGATAAAGAACCCCACCCCTTCTTTCCTGTAGGCCTGTATTTTAAACAAGTGAAAACCTTTTCCCCTTATTTTAGCTGGAAAGCATACTTGTATTTATTTGCTTTCTTATTCAAGTTCTTCCCCTAAATCAACTGCTACTACGAAGCTTATCAGCAACTATATATCATCCTCATTCTCCCCTTGGACAGCTAAATCATGCTCTTTCCAAGCAAACCTTCCTATAGGTGTTTGAGTGCCCTGTATCTATGACATTAAATGACCTGCCTTGCAGCTAGGGGCATAACATCTTCAAGCCAAGAGAAACATGCACTGAGGCTTATCAATAATACCTTCGGCTGAAAGCCCTTGCAGTAAAGAGTAGGTCATCTTCTGTGCCATAAATCTGCATAGGGAAGTTGTAACCTCTGCATCCCACAAACATGTTTACATGGATGTCAACAAGGAGACACCACAATTTATACAAACTAGGAGGGCTTACAGAGCTTTACAATTGAAACATAGTCTCTCTTGGTGTTATAGGTGTCTGTGAAGCTGCTGCTTCTGCTATTTGCCTTTTTGCGTATCTTTGAATGATAGCAAAGTAAGTGAAAGTATTTGTTTATCTATGTGACAAGGAAAAGGACCTTTATACTTGGAGCTCAAACTATAAAGATCTGACAATAGTAGTCCATAATCATTTCTAATGGTTTTACAGCACTGGTGTTTTCAGTACATTCAATAAGAGTAAGTGTGGAACAAAAGCTACTGCTCCAGTTCTCCCTTGAAATAATACACAGAATAGAGAGGAACACAGTTTTAAAGAGGGTGTAGGTAGAAGCATCTTGCTTACAGAAGAGCAATGTATAAACTGCTAGAAACAAACAGTCACAAAAACTGTTCCCAGACTTTTGTTTCAGAGGAATCAATGGTATCTATCTGGTGAATCATCTGTTTTGAGCCAAAACAGAGATGAATTTTATATAAGTCAGTGGTGAGAAAGCTGGGGCATTCCTGATGGACCTGAAGCTGTTTGAATACAACTCTGCAAGAATCTCCTTTTTTTGAAAGAAGGCCATTCTAGCAACTGTTAGAGTTACACAGAGCTTTCTTCCCTTCTGTAGTCACACCATGACAAAAAAAAAAAAAAAAAAAAAACCAAACCAAAACAGAACAGAGCTATTTTAAGGATTATGACCCTGGAAGTCTTCTGTGAATGTGAAGTTCTCCAGCATTCCAGCATATATAGGTGTGCACACAGGTCACTGTCCAGCCGGTGTGGCTCAGCAGTACATCCCTGAATGCCTCAGAAGGGAGACCATTAAGGAAATGGGGGTCTATCAGCTGACATGAGGCTCTGTGACAGAGATATGTAGAGGCACATTTGCTAGAGAGGAGGTGGAGCTGCAAGAGCTGTAGAGGTCCCATGAGCCCTTGCTGCTGCTGCAGTCCTGCTCTTTGCTGCCTTACAGGAGAGTTAAGTGCACTGTTCCTCTGAACAGGCTTGGGCATCACCCACGTGGAGGCTGGGCTGGAAAGGTTAAAAGTCAATCCTAAATTCAGAAGTGTGAGTATGCCAGCATGTTATGTGTGCCAGATACATCAAGCTCCAAGGCAAGAGCCCCAGGCAGAAGTAAGTTTGGGTTTGGTTACTGGTACGTTATTTATTTTGGGGGGAGGCACACTGCATTGACATGACACTCACACGTTTTCCTAAGTAATTGTGTGTCCTCACTGTGGATGTCACATATTTTGACTTGCAGGCTGCCCTCTATTCCTGCAGAAATGCTGAGATTTAAAACATTTCTTGAAAACAGTGACCCCGAGTACAGAACTTTTTCACCAGGTGACTTGTTAACATAACCACTTCAGTTTTGTCCACTAAAACTTAATATCCTACCAGAATAGAAACACGGTAAAGAAGGTTAGCTCATATAACCCTAGATCTTAAAGAACCAAGGGTATCAAGAAAGAAGATAATAATGATCAAATTATTTGGAGCATCACAATGAAAGATTGAAAACATTTTTTAACTCTCTCATATGTTAGAATAAATTCAATGTTAGTGTGACTGAAGTATAGTAGGAAGACTGTCATAAGTGGGATGAAAATATAATCTGTAATTAGTTTAAGGAAAGCTCAGCAGAAGTAGGAGTCCTCTCCAATCATCTGTGTCCCCAACTACTGACAACTGCAGAACAAGGAGGAAATTCATTAGTCTCCTCTAGTGGTGGAAAGAGGGAAGGGGATTTAGTCATTGTGTGGAATTCCAATAAACTTTGTTCTTCCACTGCTGTTCTTGGAATTAATTCCTAATTTCCTATTGCTCAAAATAGTGCGTTTAACATTTGAGAGTTTTGTGCAGAACATCTCTGGATAGAGAGAGAAAGGAAGGATATTTTATTATTACCGTAATGCAGCAGAGGATGGACAAGGGACCTTACTGTGCTATGTTCCCTGCAGAGGCAGAAAAAAATTCTGATCCCTCTCCAGAGAGTTTGCATTCTAAATATAAGGCAAAAGTAGCAGCTAGATGCAGAAAATGGGTGCAGGCATACATGAACAAATACTGACAGCAGAGTACTGAAGAATAAAAAAGGCACCAGCCTTAACATACTGCATTGTTATGTCTTAGTGGGAAATACATGAAAGTATGGTTTGAAGGGGAATTTCAAAGAAGATAATGAGGTTTTCTTTGGCTATATGTGTGGACCCACATCCAACTGAAGAGGAAAAAATACGAAGGTGCTCCTTTGAAAAATCTAAAAAGCGGTTCATGCAGTTTGGGAGCAGATGCTATGCACAGGACATGATTATGCATTTCTGCAGGATTAAATAGAGAGAATGCTTCTGAAAAGTTTCAGAGATGAAGAGAAAGGCAGGTAAGGTTAATGCAATATAGAAATGGAAGAAACTGAACTGATTCAAGGCATCGTTTTAGCACTTCAATCCACATCAAATGAATGTGACTACACAGTCCCTTTGCTTCTCCTGCCTTGCACTGGTGTGGGATGGATTTGATGCTTGACAGCCCAGGGCCTCAAAACAGTGAGGAAAATAACCCAGCTAAAGGAATGACTAGTCTTCAGACAGTTTTACACCTTAAATAGGCACACTTCTGGATAGGGAAGCACTAATGTCGGTATAAGGCCTAAGGAAAAGGAGGGAGCATATAGTTACTGTCAGAGGAAATAACTGACTTGACTTTTTGGCAAGTAGTTATTGCAGTGGCTCTGCTCTGGCTGAGTTATACAGGAAGAACTTGAAGGTCTGGGAATTATCACTAGAGAGATCTGGATTTTTTATGATTTGGGCTATCAGTGGCCCCAGCTCTCCATCAAACCCTGCTACTGTGGTCTGCAGCTCTTGTAGGGAGGGAGAGAAAAGTCTCACACCTCAGGCAGCTGTTCCCCATTTCCTCCCAGACAAACGATGGCTTCTGCAGAAAGAGGGAGTCCTGCCCTTCCCACCATCTTCAGCTGCATGCTCCTACTTTCCTCCCTTCTGCTTATCCTCGAGTTTGGATCAGAGAACTGATGCGGCTGAAAACTAATACTTTCATTTCCCCAACCTGGCCAGCCACATCGCCAGGCAAATGGTGCTGCCTGGTGCAAGGAAGGGAGTAGGAAGAGGCGATTCCTCTATTGACTGTAGCATGAATTTATGCCAGTTAAAATGTTGTTGGTGCCTCTGGTCAGAAAGGGGCATATCAGGCTAGAGTCACAAAGATCTTGCTTACCAAAACTTGGTCCACAGCTGAGAGTCATAGCCTTGCTTACTGCATTCAGTAGGAAGTTCCATCTCAACTGGAAATCTGATGCCAGTTTTCTGAACCCCTTTTTACTCCTGCTTGGCTGCAGATAGAGAAAGAAAATGCTTTATGATAAAGTTGGTTAAAATAATTACTTATCTTGTTGCAGAGTGTTTCCCTATACAGACTGCATAAAAAGGTGAATCAAGCAGGTTTTTTTTGTTAGGATCCTAAAATAGTTTAGTGAAACATGGCCAGCTTAGCTCAGGCCTTGTCCAGCCAAGCCATAAATACCTTCATCTTCAGGATGAAGACTCCATGGCCTTTCCAGGCAACATCTTCCCATGCTTAACTACTTTCATGGTAATTTTTTTCTTTTTGTCTATTGGAATTTTCTTTGCTGCAACTTGTGTCTGTTGCCTTGTGCCCTACAGCTGTGAGTGCCCAGGAAAAGTCCCTGATCCATCTTCTCTATGCCATCCCATGAGGTAGCTGAGGGTTGTATGAGATGAAAGTATCACAGAACTGCAAAGTACTCTTCTTACTTAAAAAAAAGCTAAAGAAGTACAGTTTGCCTCGCTCCTTCAGAAAGAGGGGAAAAAAACTTTAACCAGTGCCAGACAAAAGATAATTAGTCTGTCAACCAACTGAATGCAGTGGTACCGTCAAGTAACCACTAATTCTGAATCAGTTATGGAACAGGTTGGTAGAGTTGATAACCTACGGAAAGGTCCATATGTGGGGATGATGATCCTCGAATCTTTCATAAGAGCTAGAGACATTGTACTAGAAATTATCACTCTCCTACCACCTGCTAAAAGTCAACAGTTTAGAGAACCAATGATTTCAGGAATCACAAAGTATTCTCTTCATTTTCACTAACATTTTTCTTCTGAATTTTAGTTTATTAGGAACTGTTACAACAGGTGTCTGTGAAATGAAAGCAGATACTGTAACTGCATGAATGGATTTATGTGCAGAAATATGCTTGTAGTTGTTTGCACAGATGGAATTTTTGTGTGCCAATCAATTCCCCCTTTTTCTGCAGCATGCATAAAGTGTCTTTATGCAGATGTGCAGTCTGGTCAGGTTGCTAGTGTACAATGTAGCTCCTGCAAAGTAGTGACAGTTGGCATGTAGGGGGTTAAATGAAGTGATCACTTTTTGTTTTCTGAAATTATTACATTAATTTTATACCTGAATGACAAAAGCCTGAAGATTTGAAGACATGCAGTTCAGGAGGACACGAATGTCTGTGTAAGGTGTTAGTAAAGGCAGTATGTCTATCAAACCTGTGAAATATGAAAGGGAGATAATTACTTGAAGTGATTGGCTTGCTTTTCAGTTTGTTTCTGCAGGTTTTAGCTTTTTTTTTCTTTTATCCTTAGCTTAGAATGTATTAAAACATCTGTTTATAGCATTCTGACTAATATAATCGTACTATTCCTTTAGTGAGGAATAATATCCTACTTCGAAATCAGTCACAATTCTCTTTTATGTCTATTTCCACCATATCCACACTGACCTAGTCATCATGGCAAAGGTGACAAGAATAAACACTTCCAATGTGAAAGCTGGGATTTGGTTATATGAAATGCTGACTTACTTGTCTGAGACGTTATGTGGTTGCTAAAAAAATATTCTTGATTTATCTGTTGGGGGACGGAACAGCTTCAAAACAATATCAGAAAAAAAACAAAATATTCTGTAGACCAACAGAAATATAAATAACATTGCCATATATCAGTGCAGCAGTTCCCCCAAAAGAGTTGAACCTTCTAGTGCCAAAAGGTACATCACTATGGCATCTCTCTGAATTTACACTCTTCTAACTGAGACATATTCCTTCAAGAAGGCATACTGATACAATCTGTGAAACCTTGCTTATTATATATAACAGTTTGAAAATGTAACAAAACCAGAGATTGTAATAAATCCTCCTTGGAATTAATTAGATGATATTTAGCATAATAAGCAAAGGTAATAAAAGCATTCTGTACAGTGGTTTTGATTTTAAGCTGTATATAAATATTATTTAAGTGGCTCTCCTGGTGTTCCTGTGAGGAAGGCAAATTGTTACAGCCACTGAAATCAGTCATGGAAAGGCTGCTTGTGAGTTGGTGAGTGGTCCAGCAACAAAAAGCTGAGATTTCCCCCATCAGTTCTGTGCATAGCCTAGTCCAACTTGTCCATCTCTTGCTAATAATCTAAATGGCAGCTCATAAATCTAAAAATTAACTTTCCATTATGTTCCCATCCCTTTTCATTAAGCTGGTAAATGCATTGTCATGGCTGCATACAAACTGTGTATTTCACTTTTTACAGCACAACATTGGTCTCTTCAGGCTACAATAGAGCAAAAGGACACGGAGCCAGAAGGCCTATAGTCTTTATCAAATTCAGTACACAATATTTTTAATTAAGGCCACAATAAATAATTTTATGCACTTTGATTAATAACAGAGGAAAAATGTAACTCTTCAAATCTTATTTTTGTCAAAGAAAATGATAATAAATAAAGATCCCTTATTGTGAACCTTCTTCTAGGTGATATGTCATTTAGTAACACAAACCTCACTTCTACTGCCACAGAAAGCTTTAAGAGACAGTCGAAACAGAAAGTGTTTCATTCTTAAATTTTAAAGTTAAAAAGATAAGATTACATGCTTCATTCTCTATTTTATTGGCTCTTTTCCAGTACTTTGGGTTATGGCAAGACTGTAATTCCCATTAGGGCAGATGCAATGAACAAACAAGAGGAAATTCTAGAGCTTTAACAATGTCAAACAAGGGCTTAAGTGGATAGACAAAATATAGCAAAGGAAAATTACATTTGAGTCCTATGTTGTTCTGTAACTCCTCTGGATTCTTACACTTGGTTTGAAAGAGGTTACCAGGCACCTCCAGAAATCTCTGATTGATGATATCTTGCAAGTTGAGTCTCAGAAGAGTGACTCCGCTGTGGTTATTGAGGATTGTTTTCATTGTCTATACATAATAAGAAAAGAGTTAATACATTTTGTTTTCTCAAACCCTTAGCTCAGTGAAAAAGCTTCCTTTATTCGATACAAGACTTTATAGAGCCAGTCTCAAGGCTGGGGGAAAATATCAAAAATTATGAATCTTAAGTTGTCTTCAAGTGTTTTTTGTTCTGGGAGATAGCCTTCTCAGTGACAGTCTGTGGTGTTGTCTGCGATGGAGGAGACAAGGCTAACATTCTTGAAGTATCTGGGCAATTGCCTGAGCAATTGGTCCTGCGTAGAGTTATTATAGTTACTACAAATAATGGTATTTTGTCTAAAACATGGAATGGTATATTAGGACTAAATTTCCCTCAGTGTTGCCAGTCCGTAGTACATTTCAATTAAAATGGAAGGCAAGTTTTCTCAAGTTGCCCAAACCTTTGAGAACATAATAATAATATCAGAAACATGATATTAGCTAAAATAATTTTAGATGGGGTTTTATCCCATCTATCTGCTTATGAGTAATCTGTGAATGAATCTGCCTTCAAATTTGTCCCAAAAGAGTATTGCTCACAAAGATTTTGCAAACAATTTTCAGCCTAACATTTGATAATCTCTTCACTTTTTCTTAATTAATTGCTAATATTACATAGTATTGCTTCTTATTCTTGATGAAATGATGAAAACTTTGAAGGAAATTAAACTTGATTCCACTAAAATTTGCTAATCCATACATTCAGTCTCTCACTTTCATATGGAAATCAGTAAGTTCCTTTGTTGAAGTTTGAGCTTTTATAGGAATAGCCCATGTCCAGTTTGGCCTTCCTAAGCAAAACTATTCTTTGTAAAAAAAAAAAAAAAAAGTCTTCAGGATTCATAAACATTCTAACAAATCCCATTCATGAGGGGCATATGTGTACATATGTGTAGCTACCCATTAGTTTGAGAACCTAATTCCCAGTCTAGCAACTTTTCTTTTCCATCCTTCTGCTAGCTTTACTGAAATACCAAAAGCATTCTGATTCTCACTGGGTAAATCCCCTTTAGCTACATTAAAGAAAAAGACTTTTTTCTTATTTTACTTGGAGTTTCCAGAGTCAGAAGAAGAACTGCTGCTTCCAACATGAACACATGAACCTGGGAGCTACCAGAGGTGGTACCTTCAGCACACTGCTAGCGCCAGACTCCATGCCCCAGTGTTTTACTGTCACCACTTTAGATATTGCACTTCACTCTATTAAATACATTTCTCTGAATGATTGAGAGCCAGCTCTGACAACACTTAACTACAGCTTACCAGAGGCAGGAATCAGCCCCAAGAAATGACAAGCATCATATTCATATTGCTTCCTCACAGGGAATTCACTCCTTTTAATGCTCTAACTACTCCTGCATGTCCAGGTAGAGGCAGATTTCAATCTGCTTTTTTTCATTTTATGCGTACATGATGAGAAAGTTACTTTTCTTTTTCGTTTGAACATTGACCCTGCCAAAGTTATTCGTATTTTCTCATCAGGTGGCTAATTTTTTCAAAGTACTCTACAAGGGTCAGTGTGATTACACCCTTCAGAGATTGCAGCTGCACAGCTCCTCTGTAGTACTTCTCATTAGGAGCTCTCTCAGCTGCTTTGACCATCAGTCTCTAGTTGAAATTCAAGGTGTGCAAATGATGATTAGAAATATCAAATGACTCTTGTGTGAGAAGCTGAGATAAATTTCAGCTTCAGATAGAAATAACTGAGAGGATGTAATGGAGGTTTGCAGGGAGAATGGTGCGAAGAAGGGGAGAAATTTTGAAGATAATAAAAGAAAGTACTTTTTCACACAACAAATGGTCAAAGCCTGGAACTCACTGCCCTAGAAGTTGTGTATGCCAAAATCAAGTTTTAAATATCAAGTTGTGGATATAATCCAGGAGAGTATAATGGAAGAATGATGTATAACTTGTTCTACTCATACCTACTTCACATGAGCATCTGATGAGGGCTTAGGAGAAATGGGATAGGAGTCCACACAAGCCTTGGACTGGTTGTGGCTGACTAAAGCACTCAGCAGTTCTTTCTGAGGGATGTCCACCTCCTCATGAAGCATCTGCCTCTTTCTCACAAGCTGAAAATTTTAAACACGTATGGTGTTTAGCTAACCATCTTCCAGTGTGCATTGGATGGGGGGATATATTTGCAGGAGAAGGTTTAGCTGGTGTTTGTTTCCTCCTCTGCTTTGCTGGAGCTCAGTACTCACAGCTTTGGCAAGATCTCTAACCAAAGTTGTTACAGAGACTATGTGACTGCTGAATGGGATGCTCATTTACAAGACTTATGTAATTCCACTTATTGAAACTATTGTTTTTAAATTACCACTGGGATTAATCGTCAGGTACACTGGAACTCCTTTGCTCTTCCCTTATATTTTGAAGAGGCTCTAGAGAAGGTGAAAACATGATTTCCTTGTGAGAACAGTGCCAAGAACTCATTAGCATGAACAAGAAACAGGGTCAGAATGTGCTCAGCCGTAAGTGTAGATCTGGCCCAGATTCTTGGGTCTGCAAGGTTCGCTTTGTGCGGGTTAAATAGTATAAAGGGGTGATAGAGCAGCCAAAGGCTGCTGCTAGAGAAGTCCCCCCAACAAGGCTGCAATTTTCTTGCCCTGAATCTTGAGGGTGCAAATTCAATATTGACTCTTAGTAGTTTTTCTGCACATCAGGAATAGGCAGGGAAGAACCAAAAAGCTACAACCAGCCCATTAATATCACAGCTCGAGCGCAAGAAAGATAATAATGTAAAGTCTGAGTACGCAAGTCAAGTGCAAATAACTAAGAAGAGCTGGCACTTGTGATATTTCCAGATCACGTTCTTTGATGTATAAGCACTGTTTAGAACCACATGAAGCTGAGCTTTTCAAGTGTTCAGCATCTCCAGTGGCTGCTGTAGTAAATGAGAACTGCAAGTGCTCAGCACTTCACGAAGTCAACCTTTCACCTGTTACTACACCTACACGTGTTTGTGAATTATTATTTTTAATTTTTTTAGCTTTTTTCAAAGTGAGGTGTGTGCTTTATATGCTTCTGGTGATGATTTTTTTTCCCATAAGGAAAAGCTGTATTTATCAAGGAAAAATGTGACATTACTCTTCAGCCCAAGAAGCCACAGTTCCCTTCCTTCCTCCTCTTTATTGTGGGGACATAGTGTAGTGTTTAAGCCAGGTGGCATGTTGGAAAAATCTTGCACTTGCTGTTTGAAGGAGAGAAGAGAATAAACCATCTCTTCTCTTCTGCTTTCTTTCCTATTCATGACCTATCTCTTCTGTTGTGGCCTGGATCACCTCAAAACCCAAGGTTTTGGAAGTGTCCAAGAACATCAACGGAAGGAACAGTTCCGGGAGGGTACAGACCTGATAATAATGCAGTGCTGAATTAAATAATTTATTTTACAGTGTTCAAAGGGTTAAAAATGCAGCTCCTGAGTGCAACTCTGTAGCTGAGAAGAATGATACTGTAAAGCAAAAAGCAGGCAGAATATTAACTGTTAGAGAGTTTTGCCTCTTTCTTCACCAGGAAAAAAGCCAATCTGAATGATGACTCTGATGAGTAAAGCTCAGACAATGCTTCACTGCAGCACTACTTCCAACACTATCTGGTCAGAGGACAGAGAAGATTTTGCCAGCTGATCCCTTCGATCCATGAAAAAGTGGTGGTCTTGTGCCCTTACTGACTTCATGGGCTGTTCCCCAACCACCAGCTTCACTGCAGCTGACATATTAGCCATTTCTCTTGTGCAGGCTGCTGTAGCACTTGTCAGAGGGAGTGATCAGGATGCTGTGTAAAAACAATTTTAGAACTCCAGCATGTCCTATCTGATTGGCTTTCATATGTCTGGGGATAGATACTGGAAATTGTCATCAGGCCCTTCCGGTTATTGTGATGTTCTCCTCTCCTTGGGTTATCGTTGACCATATCTCAAAATCTTTCTTGAATCCATCATGAGGAAAAGGCCCCCTCAGCATCCTTACGGTGTGGGAAGAGATGGTTAGGAGGGTGAGCATGATTGGAACCAGTATACAGCTAAGAACACTTGTGATGCTGCTGTTGTCCTACGATTTACAACTCATAAATAGTCCTAACTGCTTGAGTAAATGAGATGCTGTTGCAGTGTGAGATAATTGGGGTCTCTTTCCTGACTCTGGCTCAGCCTAGCCTAAGTAACTGCATTTTCTGAAAGCTAAATGTGTGTTTTTCAGACAGTTTCTCTCTAGAAGTGATAACATGGGGCACTATGCAGAAATGCCACTGTTTATACTTATTCCTATAGTAACCAAAGCCATCCTTGAACTGGTGAAAAAGACTGCACCTGCAGGGAGCAGCAGACAGGAAAAGTGACCTCAAACTGACCAAGAGCATTCCATCCCATAGATGTCATACTCTGTATAAAACTGAGAGATCACAAGGGTCTCGCTCTCTTCTGTGATGGCTGATGTCCACTGATGTCCACCTCATCTGTCTGATTGCTCCTGACCCTGGGTCCATGCATTCCTGAATCCAGTTCCTGAGTTCAGCTCCCTCCTAGCTGTGTACCCATTCCCTCATGTCTGCTCTGCAGTATTTGTGGTGATGTACAGTCATCGAGGGGTGGGGGTGAAATCTCAGATATTTGTATATATTTCATTACTCTCTAATTATTTTCATCATTATTATTGTTATTAGTATCATTTAATTAAAGCTATAACTTCAGTTTCCAATCTGCAACCTTTTCCCTCTCTATTTCCTCTCCCCTTCCCCTGGGGTTGGTGGGAAGGGAATTTGGGAGCCCAACTGCACGGTTTTAGCTGCCAAAATCAGCCATATCTGGGCTAAACCATGACAGATGCCCAGCTTTTTTGTTTCACGGATTCTGGAACGTACCTTGGCAATGCTAGAAAGGTCAATCTTTCTCCTGAGTCTTTTTATAAACAGTGTAACTTCTGTTAAAGAAGAAGAAGAGGCAGATGTTTCATATCGCTGATATTTTACAGTCTAAAAGACAGTAATGAAGACAGATCTTTTAAGTTAGAAAGTAGATCCTTAGGGGAGTAACAGGCTAGCGAAGGGCACAGTGGAGGCACTGAGCCAACATTATGGGCTGGGGACCCTCACAGTTTAAATCTTCCAAGCAGAAGATGCCCATGTCACCACTTTTCTTTCACTGCAAAGCTGTTAACCCATGACACACAGGAAAAATGCTTCAAATATTTTTTTTTACATGAAAGACTTCTTAATCAAGACTAATACTCTTTCGCAAGTATGGTTTAAGGTGAATGAAATCAACATTAATTCCAAACCTCCTATATTTTGGTTAGAGTATTACATTTCTACTTTTATCCATCAATAATTCTCCAGCCTAGTTAATAGGAGTTGGTTTCTTTGATTCTGTTTTCTCCTTTTTATAATGTGTGGCAATTATGACAAGCATGGTCCAAGACTATGCTTTTGACTAAAAAAATATATAAAATAACTGATTCTGAGTTACAGGAAAATCAAGTATAACGCAACTTGAAAGCCAGGCAATGGCTGAAATTTGTAAAAACCAGAAAGACTAGGATGTATATACAAATATTCACAGCTGATTAATTACATTTAATTCTATGGACACAAACATTAAAAACACATTACTAACTTTGCTCTGTTGAGTATTCAAATGTAAGAAATGCCAAAATTTAGACTGTCTGCAAGTCGTCCTTGAGCATATAAATGCTAATATAATCTTTTGTCTACATGGGAGCCCTGCTTTGATACGGAAGAGCTGGTTTTCACTCGATGAGCAACTGAACAACATGTTTTAGCCAGAATCGTCAGCATCATATATAAATTTATATATGTACAGACATATATATTTACAAACACACACATATGAACACATCTATTTATAGTACAGATTTTTTCAAATACTCCTGTAATTATGTTAGAGTCATAGTTTCACTATGCAACTACGGCTTATTTTTTGCTTTATATTGAACTGCGCTATAGCCATAGCGCTTCAGGACATGGTTTAGCAGGTATGTTGGTGCTGGACTGGCAACTGGACTTGATCATCTTAGAAGTCTTTTCCAGCCTTAATGATTCTATGATTAATTAGTTTATCTGCATAAAACCACTTGCAAGGTGAAGAAACGGAAAGATATCTAAATTTCAGAGGGCAGATTGCATATTATTCAATCACCTATACAACCAAAGCAATCGTGGCAATAGATAGATCTTTAAAAAATATTGAAGTACATTTTAATTCACCATGAATTGGAAACAGTTTTGGCTTAAATATTCTCTCACACTTTATCTGAGACTATTATTTTTATCTGTACACCAACTAACTGTAGTTCTCACTACTATCAAAGTTACATCAAATTAAAAAAAGTTTTTAAAATAATTTCTGTAAGGGTCTTGTAACACTATCTTTTCTGCAGTTTAAGCAAATATTATTTTATGAAAATTTCTCTATTACTCAAACATACCTTCAGATTTGTATTTTTTGAGCAGTAGTGGAAATCCTTCCAAAGCATTAAGCAGCCAAACTTGAAAAATTTCACTGAACAATCTGATTGACTTCATGTCTTCCATGGGTACATCGTCCAGGAAATCATGAAATAGGATGTTCTCAATTTTCTAGAATACAAATTCACAGAGCTGCACAGTTGATGTACTATGAATATTTATAGTGGCATGAAAAAAATTGTGTTGAATAAGTCTTTTTCCCCCCTTCTAATTAAGAAATAGCTAAGCTTAAAGGAGGCTGGCAGGAAAGCTGAAGTGGGACATTTATCAGGGAGTGCAGGTATACGATGAGGGGGAATGATTTTAAGCAGAAAGAGGGGGGAGTTAGATTAAACATTAGGAAGAAAATTTTTACTGTGAGGGTGGTGAGGCACTTGAAAAGGTTGTCCAGAAAAGTCATGGATACCTCATCCCTGAAGATGTCCAAGACCAGATTAGATGATAATATGAGCAACCTGGTCAAGCGAAAGGTGTCCCTGCCCATGGCAGTGGTGTTGGAAATGGATAATCTTTAAGGTCCCTTCCAACAGAAACCATTCTAAGATTCTATGATTCTATGATTCTATGAGTTGATGATTCTACAGAAAGATTCTATGACTAACAGAAAGAAAAAAATCCTAACACTGTCTCCCTGCTGTAAATAAGTACCAAAACTTTTGGTCAGAAAGCTGCATATTTTTATGTGGCTTGTCACAGAGAAATGCGGTAGTGTTCTCAAAGGAAAAATTACTTTCATAATATGTAAAACTGTTATCAGGTGAAATTTCTGTTACCTAACTTCATGCCAGAACCACGGACCACATTTATAACAGCATACTTTATTGATATTAGGGATTTTCAAAGGAACATGTAGCAGCAACATGGAAGTTATCTCAAATTCCACTGGCTTCTTAAAAAATCCATGAGAAGCCAAAGAACAGACTTGAGGTACAAACAAAAATCCCATTGTATAGCAAACAAGAAACAGCTGCACCTTCTCCTAAGGCTGAACTACCAAAAAGACACAAACACATAATAACACAATTACAACAAACAAGTGTGTCCACAATACCTTGAATAGGTGCCTATCATAGCATTTGAACAGCTGGCATACATATGGCAAGGACAACAGTGCTATTGCTTCAGGCTGCAGAGACCTCCAGAATGACATGATACAGACTTCCACCTGTCACATAAAGTCCTTTATGAATTTTCACTGATTTTATGCTTGTGAATTGTGAAGCACAATTCAGTGAAATACACACATAAGCACAGAAGCAAAACAATGACCATGAAGCTGGGTTCTTTGCCTGTCCTCATCCTGGCCAGCCTTCAGCGTAAATGGAAGCACCCTGGGGCAACAAGATGAACCTTGCAAGGCAGTGTAAGAAAAAGGAGATAAACAAAGAATTGTGCCATAGATAAATGGGTGTAATGAAAGATATGTGTCCATGGCCTTGTGTTCTGTGCTGGGATCAGACCTATGGATGTGCCAGGAGTGCTCAGGATATGCCTACAAACTCAGATTCTCTGAGCATGTGGTGTCAATGATTCATGAATAATTTGACTGAATGCTCTTTTGCCCATAAATTATCATCTACCTTAGCTCAAACCATCAAGTAAACATGCTACATTGAAACAATTTTATCCTTAAAGTTGTGTGCTGTCATCAGGAAGAGTGTTATTAAAGCAAAGGCATACCTTGTGAAGCTGACCGTTTCTCACCGTATTTATAATATCTTCACAATGGCTGTAGTACTCGTTGGCAAGCAGTGCAATCTGCAGAAGGTGATCAAAAAGAGAGCACAAAAAGGTGGCACGGACAAAGAGTTAACTTACTTGATGAAGAAATACTTTAACATACCATTTCATAGCGGTATTCCTTCCACACATTTTGCTCCCAAACAGAGGATCCACTCAATCCAGGCCAGGGCACCTCTTGTTCAGTCTTCAGGCAGAAGACAGTTGGAGAACAGTGCAAAGTCTTGCTCTTAATGCATCAGAATTTATTTTGAAAAATAAAAAAACCAATTATCTTGTTAGTTCTGTTAAAGGTATTGCATGCTTTCTTAAAATTGTGTAACATGATTTTTAATAAGATATATTTCTTCAGAGGAATGCTTGTCCTTTTCTTTAGAAAGTAGGATGGGTGAAAGAAACAAGCATGGCCAACTAAATATACAAATCCTAAACAGCACATTAATTTCTTTTCAAAACCAGTGAATATTTAATATTGTACTTGTCTTCCACATACATTTTCTATAGCACTGATATCACAGTCATAACCCTCTAAAATAGGCTGCAGATAGCTGGTTCTGCTGTCGAGGTGACAGCATGTTCTTCATCAGTTGTCATTACATCCACTTCAGAATGCTCATTAGCACGCTGAAGTGCTCTGTAAAAATAAGACAGACATCCAATCTCTCCTTTTTTGCTTACTTTGGTCCACATAAGTTTGTTGCTCACGCTCTGCTTCCAACAGCTCCAGTGTCAAGCCAACCCATAACAGTGTTCTTATGGGAGAACTGCCAAGGGTTAACCTCACACCTGTCCTTTTCAGTGAGCAGGGGCTGGGCTCTTTTTTTGTAATCATTTCCTTGTATTTAAATACTTGTCATACCAATAAACTCCAAGTGCATTGAAAAGACACTGGCTCAGCAGCATGAGGGTCTGTTACTGTGGGCCTCAGGCGAGTAAGTTAGTTGTGTCTCTCTAACTCTCCTAGGACACGAAACCTGGGCTGTCAGCCACAATTTCCACTCTCAGCCCAAATAAAGTTATTTGAGCCGACATTAAGACAACAAAAGTATTTAGCCACCAGGTGAAACAGGAATGGGGGAAGTCAGCATTTACTGGGATTATGCAGGCAGATATTATTTTGAAGAATATGATGAGCTAACTGTATTTCATCGAAGGTTTTTATATAGCAGTTCTAAATAAACACGCATTGAGGCATTTTGTTATAAGTCTAATGTATTTGAAACTCACTGTTCTTCTTTGTTGGCTGTTGCTCTTATAACCACACGCATCTCCAGAACAGCAAGCGTTTCCACTGTGGTAAAATACACAATAGGAAAAAAGAAAATCTTTTAAAAGCTGACCAGTGTATTCTGTATTTAGCAAGAAAGTGAACTCAAACTAGATGGATTGCATTAGGCTAGAGCACTGTATTTGGAAATGATCCCATTGTTTCCTGTCATTTAGCAGCCCCATGACTTTCTAATGAGTCTGAAGACCAATTCCTTAATTTCAAGATAAAACTGAACCATTCATTATAAAGATAGCAAGGTATTAGCCATTTGACAGTCCAATATCCTCCAACAGCTTGCAAAATTATGGTTTTGTATTTGCAGTAGTTGCAGTTTCTTTGGAACGATAATAGTAATAATAAACATGCAAATAATGAAAGCATGATCATCCTTGCGTTTTGATTTCACAGTATTATTTTAGATGGCATTTTTTTTTCCAGTTGTCCCCCATTTACCTTGCAAGCTCACCATCATATTGCACATGGTCAGAATTTACCTAGGCTTACAAAGGCTCGGCCGTATTTTTTTGGCTGAAAAGCCAGGATTGTGGGCACCATAGATGGTTTTCTTACATTACCATCTCCTACCTCTCTCCCTGCCTGTTTTGCTGAGGATAATCCTACAGGAGGGAGAAGCTATGTTGCTAGGAAAAGGAACGCGCTGTGAGAGTTGGATTCGTCTAGTCAGTCCCCCATCTGCTGCTGACACCTGCTCACTGTCTGTGAAGGCATTTCAAACTCCAAGGTCCTTTTGGACTCAGCTATTTTAAAGGGTGACAGGCAGGGGCTTTGTAGAAAATGTGCTTCCACTGGTGGCTGCCAGCACTCAGGCTATCTAATCAGATCCTGGCTGCTGTGTTTTACTGCTGGGTTTTAGCCAGGCTAAAACTATACGTCCTGAAATAGCAGAAGAGAAAACATAACAGCTTATCTGCTTGGAAACTCAAGGAGCTGAAAATGCCTCCTCATGCTTCTCACAGGACTGAACCGTGTCACCTGAAAAATCAACCTTTCCCCCTGCCACTACTCTCTACCTTGAAGGTGACACTCCAGCAAAGCCACCAAACTGACTGCTCAAGGCAGGGCACGGCATTGATATTGGGTATGTTTGGTAATGCTATTGACTCTTTCTCCCAGACATTTTAGAGCTGGTGGCTGAACAAAGAGAAGAATGTGTAAGCAGAGATGTTTCATAACGTTTCTTTCAAATGGATCCTTCCTGCAGATTTCTAAAGCCTGTGAAAGAAAATTAATGAATATTTTCCAGCTCCTGCTCTGCCTCAGAAGGCGGCCAGCTGTATCTTTTGCTGCTGCTACTATGGCAACACGTATCAGCATTGCTCTCCGCCAGTGGGCTGGCTCCTGCAGCAGGTTGGCTCCCCACTCAGGGACAGTGAGGTGTGAGAAGGGGTGCTGTGTGGGTCCTCCTGTGCCCCAATGGCCAGCCAGGAGCTTGGTGACAATTAGATGCAGATACCTACAGAGAGCTAACATCCATGTGCTCCCACTGTTAGCAAAGGTGGTTCAGACTCACCTGGTGACTACATAAGTGCTCAGCTGCCGGGTAGAGCTGGTCACTTTCCTTGTAGGGTTGTCTCTGGGTAAAAACAGGACACAAAAGAAAAGATGGGGGGGGGAACACGGGGAAAATGCATGACAGCAAAATCACAAGGAGTTTCACCATGTCTCTTGCACAATTTGTATGGTGCTATGGAGTGGGAACTAGACCTAAAATGGGAAATACAATGGTGGGGATGACAAGAAGACTAACAGAGGAAGTGAATGAGAGGGACAAAGGAAAAATTGAAGAAGGGAGGTTGGTGAGTGTGCATGCTGTTGATTGTCAGATTACATTGAGATTAGAAATTCTGATTTGCTATCATATCAGATTTTTTTTATAGAAAAATCATGAGTTTGCTTCACTACAAAGTCAGAAGCCCAAACCTTCCCTAGTATTAGACTCATAAACTAACCCTTACGAAGCCAGAATTCACTGGCATTTTTTTAACACTGCTGTACTCGGAGTTTCCTTGATCTGTCAGAGCAAGTACCATTTTAGGGAGAGCTTGTCCTTAAAGTTCCCATTTCCCACAAGACACCATATTGTAATGCAAATCAGTAAAATGCTATATTCCCTTAGAACTTTGGAGACCTCACTTATTACAGTTGTGTTTATTTACACTACTTTTGCAACATCATCATCAGAGCTTCCATACTCATATCTTCAAAAATTCCAAGATTTCTAAATGAACAGATTCACAGGTGGTTATAAGAGCATCCTCATCACTCTTCATGCGAAAATGCTCCAACTCAGCATGCCAACACATCCAAAGGACTGCTGACCACCAAAAGGCAAATGCCTTCTTTGCAGTCAAGAGCAAATTATTATAATCCTACTGCCACTTCTATAACACCAACAAGCAAAGCTTACAACCTGCCAGATTCCTTCCTGGGCTCAATTCCTCACTACCAGCAACACATCAATTGCTGACTATCTTGATATGTTCAAGAAACATTCTTTGCAGTAGTTAGAGACAGTGGGTCATAGTTTTGAAACCACCCCTTAATTTGCCAACCCGCAGGCTGGGTGGATGCCTTGGTCTCTCAGTTGGTCTCCCAGCTCCACCTTCCCCTCAGGCACATACATCAGAAAAAAACATTTTCATGTTAGACTCTATTCAGGCATGGGAGGGAGCAATAGTCGTTTAGTATGTGTTCATTGCTCAAACAGACATCCCATGTCTCTGCCAGAGGGAAATGGCAACAAGTCAGAGGAGTATATCCCATTAGCTGGGTCTGGTTCACAGATAAGCATTTGGACTGCATAGAAATGGTATGTCAAAAATATTCTTTACTATAACCTGGAAATTTCCACACCAATACACTCACAAAAACTGAGATGTTATGGGTGAGAACAAAAGTTGTTCTCGCAGGTAGAAGAGTTTTCAACTTTTCATTACTCTTTCTAGAATTTGCCATGCTGGTTTTCTCAACTTCATTGGACAGTAAAGATGAGATATTTACTTGATGTGTTCCTATTTATTTTCAAGGAAAGTACAAAAATCAATACACATTGAAACAAACTCACTCATTTGGTTGAGGTTGTTGCTAATTTTGTATGTGACCTAATTATTTCTTCCCGAGTTGTGATACTCGTGCTTCTCTGGCTGTGTTTATTGGGTTTTTTTTACTGCTTTCTCTCCATTTTTCCTGCTGTCCCTTATCAGATGTTAAGTCTCCAAAGTTCAAGCCATTGACTGCACCTCTTTATCTTCTGTGGATTTAAAAGGAGTGTAAATCTGCTAAGGGATTGCAGCATTTCCTTTTCTTTTTTCTGGGAAGAAACACAAGCCTGTGGTTTGTTTATCTCAACCATGAGCTTAACGACGAGAACTATTCCTTGCTTGACCACAACTGACAATTCTTATGTCTACCCTTTAGTATGCCAAAGTATCTTACATTCATTAAATATTTTCAGACTTTGAATTTTTGCTACAGATTTATGCTCATCTTATAGATTTTTCTCATTTTTGTTCCCTTACAAGAGTTGAGTTTCAAATCTGAAATTTTAAAACAAAGGAAGTGTCTTCAAAGTAATATACCTCATTGTTTCAAGAAGTAAAAAACCTAGATAATACAATTACATGTAGCATTCTTCAAAACAATGCAGTCATTTATACTTTAATACATGTCTTTTCAGCCTACTGTTTAGTAAGGAAGGTCATGAAGAAATTGTCAATATTTTCATTTAAGTTCCCATTTAGAGTCTGAATATTTTAAGCTCTTCCTTTAGGTTTGGCATGAGCACCTGCTCTTATGATCTACATTATGTAACTAAAATGTCCAATTCAAGGACGTCTGATTAGGCAGGGATTGTTTTAAAAATGGAGCTTCTCTATTAGGGCAGAGTACTTAAGAGCACAGCACTTTTGTAGCATGCACAATAATAAGAAAAATACAATACTGTTGTCTTTGTTCAACAGATGATTCACAGACTTTTACATAGAGACAACATATAGACTGCCATGTGCCATTTCATGATTAAAACATCTAAAAAACAAACCTGTGATGATTGTTTTGATTCAGAAGAGAGCAATAACGTGCGTAACAGGAAGAGTTGTTCTTGATAGCTATTCCAACGTAATGATACCTAAAAAAATTTTTAAAAATTATCAACTAGCAAGCATATGATTTTCAATAAATTAGCAAATAATTTGCATTCTTCTCTGAAAGCAGATGATAATCCGATTTAAATAGGAAAAGATCAAGTGAAAAAAGCTACATATTTTCTTTTAATTCTGTTGAAAATTTATTTCCCCCAACAGAAGATAATTGCACAAACTCTTTACAAACTCTTTTTAACCATTTTTGCCCTGCAATGATACTTGCTTTGAAACGAAAAATATTAAGCCAGTGAATGGGGTGTAACAGATTGGTACAAGACAGCTAAAGAAGTTAGGGACCAGAGTCTCAGCTGGCAGAGGACCTTGTATCACTATGGAGGTTGAAGGATTTAGTGCAGTTGTTCTGTAGCCATTCACAACGGCTTAGGGACTGGATGGCCCATCAGTGGTCATGGCAAGCTAAAACCTAATCAACCAGCCAAATGTTTTCTAAGGTTTACCAGTTAGCAGCAGAGTTGTCATCGCTGCTATCCAGGTGCTACCAGCTGGGTCTTGCCAGGCTGGATAGCTTGGAAGCCAGGGAAGCAGTGTAGTGGTTTCAGGCCACCAGCAGGTAGCAGAAAGTAACCTTTTGATGATGGGAAGAGAGAGCATGGAGGCTGGATGGTATCATACACCATCCCAAATCCTGCCAGCCATGAGGAGAAACCTGGGAGTGTCTGTGGTGAGGCACTCCCAAAATAAAGGATCTCGCCGGATCAAGCTGATAGCAAGTCCAGACTAGTGGAGAAAAATTGTAGATCAAGTAGAGCATGCTCTCAAAGTCAGTACTAGACAGCTACTCAAAATGCTTGTAAAATTACTGTGTCTCAATGCCCTTAAAACATCTCTTTTTCCAGTTAAGATATTCAGAGTGTGATTATAAGTTTGGACATTCAATCAATGAAAGAGTATTGAACTCCCTGTTCTCTAGAAGAGGAGAGGGAAGGGAGAAGAAAGGACCTGTAGGAGGAGGATATGAAGTGGTTTGTTTAAATGGTTTAAAACCATTTATAGCATTTCCATCGACCGTCAGTACATGCTGGATCACTCCACAGATACATGCAAGAACGAAAAGCACAACACAGACATTAATCACAGCTGGCACACCCGTGTATCCTGGAGCCAGGCTTTCCTGACCCGGTGTCTCAGGAGCTCTGTATCTGGCATATGCTTCATGCAAGCCATGCTGTAAAAGCTATTATAACTCAAAGAGCTAAATTTTTAAAACCCAGTCTGAGCTGGAATTCATGCCCTACCAAAGCAGCTTCAATGTGGCGGCTTTTGTGGGATTTACTTACTTTAATGTACATGATGACACTAGAAATCACTCTGGATCTTGTGATGTATTACAGACTTGCAAACAATAATTCAGTTGCTGTATTACAGTGCTGGAGCTGAAAATTCAGCCTTTTAAAAATATTATTAAAACAGTTACGAATAACATTTTTAACCAAAGGAAGCAAACCCAATACCTGACATTTCCTCTTTTGCCCATTCTTCTTGTCTTCAGACCCGGGAAAACTAACCGAAGAAACTGGAAAAAAAAAAACAAAAACAACCCCCCACCCCAGAAAATTAGAAGTACTTGGAAAATTCATTCTGAAATACAAAAACTTGTCTGCTACATTTTTTTTTTTCTTAATCACTTCTTTTCCTTTCCATCACTTGCAAGCTAATACCTGTTCTTACATATCTTTCAGATGATAATTTCTGAACTGAAATCCATTAGGCTTTTGTGGATCGAAAGCTAAGTAATATAAGGGATTACCTCCCTCAGGTAGGAATTTTTTTAGACTAGTCTATTTTACTTTGCACTGAAACACAGTCAGTGCACATACAAGGAGACCACCCACAGTCAGCTGGGGGATATCAGCTAGGGGAACTCAAAGGTGCCGTGATTCTCCAGTACTCTGTCAGTCCTGCAAGCCTTACTCATTTGAGTAAGTCTTACCCAAGGGACTTCACCTACCCACTCACTCTTGCAAGGAGGACTTGTAGGATAGGACCTGACTTATATGTTCTAAAAGGACCTGAATCATCAAGCTGCAAAGCAATCGTTTGACCACCAAGCTAGTAAATGTAAACTGAGGTCATGCAGCATCTGTCAAGGTTAGACCTACAGAGTAATAAGATACTGTCAGGGTTACAATGCACTTCTCTACGATTATTCTGCATGAGCTACCCCATGAAGACAGAGGCTAACCCAGGAATGCTGGAGCTAACATTCTCTGTATTACAGGAACAGAGGATCGAGTATTCAACATTAGTGAGGAGGAAGGGATCTGTAACTTAGCAGTGAAAGCTTGGACTTTGTGCATAGTGCACTTTGGTGGTTCAAAGGCCTGCTAAAGGGCAAATTTCCTCAACTCACACTAAGGTGCACCTCTAGTTTTAACAGTTTTGGAGCAGTCCTGTTCTTTGCGTGTTTCTGGGTGCATCCACCACAG
Source organism: Tapera naevia (assembly GCA_033556795.1). NCBI lineage: Eukaryota > Metazoa > Chordata > Aves > Cuculiformes > Neomorphidae > Tapera > Tapera naevia. The sequence goes on from JAUMJJ010000029.1 coordinate 21,506,749, forward strand.
TTGCTCCTTTTCTCAGGCTGGTATTCTAGCATAATCCTGTTCTACTAAAGAGAAAGCCTATGAAACAGAGTCTTCTGTGACATGAGACACATATTCTTCCCACTGCCTCTTCCCCAGACACAGCAGTGTAGTTGAGCGGAGGAATAGGGCAGAGTAAATTAGTAGCATCTTAATTCGTCACAGTTTGATTCACATGGGGCTTGACTGTGAAAGTCCTTACAATCTACATGCATGTAACACAGTCGGTTTACTACAGCTTGATGAATTATTAATAGTTCAGCCCATTAGCTGGGCTGTGGTAACCAATTGCATGTGTGCCTTTAGTTTAAACTAGGGTTGCTGCAGTTCCTGCCCTCTTCAGTGTTTTGGTGCATAGTCTCACCGCCTGCTGCGGAAGGACAGACCATTTCAAGCCACTGGGGAGCTGCCCCCCAGTTTGCTCACTTGGGATGCGTTAACTTGTACCGCAGTGTACGGAGTCAGTGAACAAAGTAGGCCATGAACAAACAGTTGTAAGCACCAGGCTATAGAAATTATGGCTCATCAGCTGAGCTCTCCTGCGTGACCAGACTCACGCTTCATCCATGCCTATCCCAACTTGAAAGTAAAATGCATTAACTTAAATCACAAGAAGGCTTAGTCAATGGAGAAAAACAAGCAGTTCCGAGGCACATTTAATCTGATCTGCCTATGATGACTCATTTAGGGTGAGAGGAATCATACATAACTGCTTATTTCTCTCCATTGACTACCAAAAGTTTTTAAGATGACTAGCTTCATGGTAGACATCTACCCCGAGCCAGGAAAATACTACTTGTGGGGTTGGCTGATGGGTGATGAAGCTATGGTAATAAATCACACTGGCGAGCTCACTCAAATCTTAATTTTGATTAAGAGTAGTTTAACTTATCCTGTAAAAAAATTAAATTCAACTGAATTGGGATAAACAACTCATAAAACAAGGTTATCTGCACAAATAAAATTGATTTCAGGTACAATGTTTACTTAAATTATTTTGATTTTGTGTTAAAAAAAAAACCTCTTACCAGCTCCTACCATGGGCACTAATAGAATAATATTATTAGTAAAAATAGGAAATTCTGAACAAAATGTCTTGAGCAACGTTATAATCACAAGGCATTGTATCTTTCTTAATTTGTTACATAAAGTTAAATAGCTGTGTTTATTGCAATTGGGCTTTCTAATTGGCAATTTTTGTGTATTGTATCAGCTTCCATGTATTAGAAAAGTGGAACTGTTTGAAGGAGATTGGGTATTACTCCTGCATTCATTTTGCTTGAATGATTCTATAACAACTCTTTTTAGTGTGTGTTTTGAGCGAAATCTTTGGAAGTGTATTTAGAAGGGAAGTATAACATTATGTAACAACCAAAAGGCTCTTTGAAGGACAGAAGAATCACCTCCTTTATTAGACTTGCACTGTTTACCCTCATAAAGCTTTCTAAAGTGTAATGGCTGAAGAAATCTTTCCTAGTATAGCATATACCAGTTCCCTGAAGAAAATAAACTCCACCACAAAAATACATTTCTCTACTATAACAGTGTGGACATGAGAGATTTTTAGAAATATTTCAGGAAAGACACAACCATAATGCATTACATATTCATTCTCCTGTGTTATTTAATCTCTTTTGACACACAGCCTGTATACTTCTCATCAGATTTTCTGTTTAGGTATCTCTGCTTCTTATCTTATATATCCTATCTACTCTATACCTTTCCAAATCCGGATTGATTTACTTGGTTGTTGCAATCTGGAATGCAGCTTTCTGTATATAATTCATACAGTAGCCAACGGGGTACAGTGCATCCTTCACAGAAATAGACATTATCAGCTATCCTATGTCAGAATTACAAAAAAAAAACAATTGTTAGCTTGTGGCTGTAATAGCTCACCAGGTTTGCAGTGTACTCTGTAGTAGTTATCCTGCTTTTACAGAAGCACAGAACCTTTTATGCACTTTATACTTTTAAGCTTAGAATCTTCTACATTAATCTGTGTTCTGGGGGGGGGGGGGGGTGGGGGTGGTGGAAAATGATACATCTTATATGTATATATATTCTACATTTGTTTTCATCTTTTATGTTCTACTTTCCTGGTTTCCAGAGTGTAAGAAAGGCTATGTGAGACTCTGCTAATAAATTAAGTTGATCTCATAATTTTTAATCAAAAAATACAACTTGGTAGTAACATTTTAACATTAACACAAATACACAGAATATTAGCATCTTTCTAACTGGATGTAACTTTGATCTTCTAATTATACATTTCTCCACTACACGAAAATTAATATGATCAGCACTATTCCACCTAAAATGTCTAATATGATATTTTGGAACAGCAAGTGTACCAACTATGAAGGACAAAATTCTGTTCTCATACGATCTCACTAATTTCAGTACAAGTTTAATAAGAACAGTATTTCAGTTTACAGTTACTAGGTAACTGAACTGCCAGGACTGAAACTGGTTTAGGTGTTTAAATACTCATCCTTTGGCCAAATCCCTTACTTGCCCAACTTATCAGAATGGTCATAGTCAAATAAAGGCCATTATTTGTGTGAATAAGGTGAGGAAGATGTAAACTTAGTTATTTATCAGCCCAAAGTAATAACTTCACCAAAAAAAAAAACAAACTGAGATAATGCAAATGGTTTCCATGTCAGAAGATTATAGCCTCCTGCAGTACAAATACAGGAAAAAAGAAGCTGAGAGATTAATTTTCAAAGCACAAGACACTGATTGTGGGACAGTGTTTTCTTACTGTGACTCTGCTTCCGTTACACCAAATAATTTATACATATTTAATTAATTTGTCAGCTGAATGCTAGTGTAGCCCAGTGCCACTCACTCACTGTGTCTTTACTGATAATTGATTTGGTTGGGAAAGCAGACTTTTCATAATCACCAGGTGAGATAAACCAGCTGGATTTTAAATCAGCATCCTCTGTTTTATCAGTAGGTTGATTTCAGGCAACCCAAAGTTTATCTTTCTTCATTAGCTCTATTTGCAGTAGATAGTGGATAAGGTCTTCAGGGAACTGTCTTGCTAGAACAAACTGAGCAAAACCATGATCACTGTGCAGTCTGATGATATCTACCTCGCCTTTTATTCATGCCCTTCCTCCAGAGAAGAAGGCTAACTGCCTGCCCCAGGTTTCCCTCTCCTTAGCAAAAAGCCCCAAAATACCTCACTTTTACCTCCCCTCTCCTTACCCTCCTTACCCACCAACCTAACGGGCTGGCACTGCTAACCCCGGGGGCTGAGCTCTGCTGGGCTGCATGCCAGCTCCTCACCAGCTCCTGCCCCGCCACCCCACAGCAAAAGCTTCATGGCTAGACATGAGACAGAATCTGCACCAAAGAGAGGGAATCTGCTGTGCTAATGGGGTATTTCCTGCCATGGGGCTGAAAGGTATTGCAATTTATTCTAGATAAGAGTCCAGACTGAGCTCTGCCTCCCAAGCAGGCAGAAATGCTTGTTTCTTCTATAGCAACCATCTCAAAACCCTTCATAATTGAGCAGTCCCAGAGGAGATTAAGCCTAAGTTCAAATTCATCCTTAATATAACACCACAAGAGTCATTGGAAGTGCAGCAGAAATTAATTCAGTAGCTGATTTCTGCCAACAGTTTTGCCTCAGTATTTAACTATTTAGTAACAAAATATTTTAGAATTTCTTCTCATGAATTTACTGTCTATTAAACTGCCAGCCTTTTTAAAATAACGTCAAACACATTCTCAGTGCTGACACACAATACAAAAATAGTGCCTATTAGGAAAAAAAATTCACAAAAAAAAGCGCAGAGTGCTCATCTTCTTGCCTATTAGCCCTGAGTTTCTCCAAACGTGGGTGTCTATGGCATTTATCAAAACAAAACTCTTAGCGAAGACAAAAAAATCAAAAGGAAAGAATGTTAAAGGAGGAAGATGGAGGTTAGAGAAAGAACACATGGAGAAAGACCTTCTCCATTTATCTACTACTTTCTAGCCACAGTTTCCTTTAGGATTGTTATCTGATCAGTTCTAGGACATTAAATGGACTGCAGGTTTCTGGGGTTCGCCACCTGTTATATGGGAAACTTTGGTAGATAGGTCGTTATACAGGTTTGTAAGTCTGCTGTTAAATGAATTCCGTACCAAAATCTGGTTTGCTGTTATTCAATGTACCAACTATAAAATGAAGCTGAATACTTAAAAAATTTTCAAAACATGAAAGGGTCGCTCAGAAGGTTGTTATAATGAAAAATAATATTGGTTCATGCTTTCAAAGACTGTTTATGATTTGGTTTTAAGGAGTGTCTCCAATTTGTTGGATGACCTTAGATGCATCTATTCCTCTGGTCCTTTTAAAAAGAGAGTAGTGGTATCTATATCACAGCAAATGCACAGACTAAATCCTGCTGCTCAGGTATGAGAGATACTGAGAAAGGGAATAAAAATATTGCTGTCAAGTTAAAAGTTTTCTTGTATGTGTTGTTATTGTTTCACACAAATTTTCAACACTGTTTACTAGCTGGACTCAGTTGTGCTTAGAAAGTAACCCTGGTTTCTCTTTCACTGTCACACGGCGGATGACATCCTTCCCAAAGCACAAGAAAATTATGGTGACAACCTTACTCCACTGCAGAAATTATCTCACTGATGAGTTCAACTGCGGCCCTCCCCTCAAGCAAACATAACCTTGGAGAACGTCAGTCATTCAGCATCAGTCTGAATGCCAGCATGCCACGGGCTGTGCAGCCTTGCAGCCACCGGTGGCATGTTGTAAAAGCAGACCAGCCAGCGATGGTCCTCACCATCTGCACTGCAGCACCACGTCGAGTCTGGCAGCCAGATAATAGTGAGGGGGAAGGCTGAGACAAAATCCCACTTCCCCTACGCCAAATCACTTCTACATCAGTAAGACTTGTGGTGGGAGATGGACTTTCACGGTAAATTCCCTGCTTTCATGGCATCATTTATGCACCACTGTGGTGATGGGGCCTCTACAGCAAACCAGACTTTTGTCTTACAAAACTGCAATAACGGTTAAAAGCGGGATTCCTGCCCTCCCTGTAGCAGGGAGGTCCCCCCCTGTAGCAGAGGTCCCGCCCCTGAGATGGGGGAGACGAGTCTCACCACCTGTCTCCTTCGCCCAAAACCGTCCCCCTCGCTTTCGCCCTGCGATCCCCTCTCCATCCTCAGCCGGCGGGGAAGGGGGCAGCACGCACCAGCGGGTGACGGAGAACTTCAGGATGGAGATAGGGCTGCTGCTCTTGGCCATTCTGGTGAGCGCAGCGCCTGGCGGTGCCGTTGGGTACCGGTCGGAGGGTGGGGCGGGTGGCCACGAGTCGCCGCCGTTGCCCAGGCGCGTTCGCAGTCGCGGGGCAGAGGTGCACCCGGTGTCCCCCCCTTCCAATTCCCACCGCACAGCCCTGCCGATGGCTGAGGATTTCCTCGCCTTGCGGGGACGCATCCCCGAGCGCTGGGGATGGCTCAGGGAGACCAACGCAGCCTTTCCTGGCACCGAGTCCCGCGTGGGCAGCTATGAATTTTATAGGAACTGGAAGTGAGAAAATGAGTTATAAATTCATAAATTCATAAATCAGGAGGCACAAAGACGTTGGAAAGAGGCGTAAATGAACAATTGTGCAGCAGTCCATTTCAGTAGCCTAAGTGCTGTCTTAATAGGTTTTGCACGGCTTTAAAACATTATTTTCAGCGTTTTCTTCAAGAATGCCGTAAACTCCCATAATTGTTTAATTTCTCTTTGCTAGAGATAGATGAAAGGGCTGTCTGCTCCACTGAAACCCTGTAAGCACTTTTCCAGTGCAAGTAGCCATTATGCAAAATGAGCTTTACTGCCATGTGACTATGTGGAAATAAATTATGTATGGCTGGAACGTCTAAAAGCTTCCTAGTGGATGGCATTGGGTTACATCAGAGCTCAGCTTCTCAGAAACTCCCATGGCTTCCTCATGTTAATTAGCTGCTGGAAGCCCACATATGACATAGTCTGGCTTGCTTGCTTTGTTGTGCCAAGATGATCAAAGCCAACGTGTCGGTTGACAGCAATATTAAAGTGGGGGGGACAGGGGGCCAGGAAAGAGGAATTTATGGTGGAAAGTTGCTAGTTTTCTAGTTCCTCAATGTAGCTTGGTTTTTTGATGAGCATTGCACATAGATGTCATGTATAATACATGTTGTTTTTTAATCTCTAAAGCCTCCTGCTGTGTTGAGAAGCCTGTGGGAAGGTGCTATTCACCAAAGCCTTGAAAATAATGTCTGCTCAAAACACAGGTTAGTATACACACTGTAACAAGTACAATCTTTCATCAACAATTGTACTTAATAACCTATTGTGGAAGCTTCTTTTGATAGTTATAGGTCTTGGTGTTGATTTTGTATCTCCACAGTCTACTGACCTTCTCTGTGAAACATTCAGCTTACACAGCAAATACTTCTGCAAATACTGTAGAGTCAAAATTTTCTCAAGTTGCTTTAACATAGCTGTCATAAGAACCAGCACCAGTGATATAGCAGCAATTGTAAGAATTGTGTGATTTTGCCATGTAAGTGCTTACAGAGCTTCTGAGTTAGGTTTTGCAGCAGATGCTGAAGACTGTGCTGCCCCTACGAGAGTGCAGCTGTGCCAGTCACTGCTGCTGATTCGGGTGTGCCTGTCCACACTGCAGTCATAGCAGTGACTTCCACAGCTATGCTATGAGGAAGTCTGATCTCTAGTTTGCAACAACTGCCTTGCTTACATGTTCACATGTTCCTCTCAGTCCTGGTTATATTTCTCAAGGTTCACGGCTGATAACTGATTTGCTGGGACTAACTAAAACTCCACAAAGTTCATGAAGTTCCCTAAGCCCAATTATGCCTAAGCAGGAGGAAATGAAAACATCTACAACTTATCTAAACCTGAAACACAATAAACAGACTATTTCTGTAGCGATTAAAAGCAAGCGGAGTCACACAGATCAGAAAGTGCCTGGACAACACCTACTACTCAGAAAAGTTTTGATGAGAGGAAGCAAATGCTGAACAAGGAAACTGTCCAGTAACTTTCCATGGTATGAGAGATACAAAGTAGGTTACAGAATTTCACTTGCCCAGTTTCCAGATCACAATAATGAGATAGATGGACCTGTGCTGTTCAGATCTTGACAGTATTATTATTTGATTAGTTTTTTTCCCAGTTTCTCAGAAAATGTCTATTTAACCTTTCAAATATATCTTTTTGTTGTTGTTGTTGAGGGTGGGGGAGAGGGGGATTCTGATTTTAAATACCAAGCTGCTAGTAGAATTTGATTGAAAATGTGAAATCTGTTTCTTCAGTTTAATCCAGTTAGATAGGATGGAGTGGATGTACCCTAGGTCATGCTGTAGTTAATAAGTCACTTTTGATTAAGCTAGAAGTTTCAAAGCTGTATTGCTATCATGGGCATCCTGCTCATGTAAAATGAAAAACTATTCAATCAACATGCACTTTGACTGAATAAAATTTTGACCTAAAATTAGGGGTATAGTTGAACTGATTAAAAGATGGGCTAAAGAAACTTCTTTCCTCTGACTTTCACCCGAAACTAGGACAAATTTACATCAAACTTTGAGGTAAGGGACTTTTCCAAAATATTGAAATTAATGTCTTTAGCACAAAGCTGACAATTCAGATTACTCTCCTTCCTCAGCCTCCTGTATTCAAGAGATTTGGGTGCCTTGTGGATTGTCCTTTGTTACAGACGTAAACAGATCATGTAGGAGCTATTACTGGAGACAGCTGTCTTGTAAAGGAACAATAAAGTACTAACATCTCTCAAGTACTTAAAGCACTTAAAATAAATGCTTTGTAAGATTTTTAAGTATTTAAACTACATATAAAACAGTTATGCAAGCAAGTGAATACACTACACTACACTACAAAGCGCTTCCACCACTGCAAACAGCAATGAAATCTAGGACTGCAATTACTTGTATGTTCTCCTAGAGTTTAAAAGGCCTCTATGGTGTTTATTTAATTTATTTTCCTTTACAAAGAAATGGGTAAAAGAGGCTGAAAAGCAAAAACAGAAAACCAAATCCCTCCCTGTCACCCACCAAATCAAGGTAGTGGAGCAATGTACCATGAAATTTTCAATATGAAAAACTAGAAGAATTTGGTCAGTGTTGGAGTAAGAGTCGTGATGGACAAAGGCAAATATCCTGCTTTGGAAAACAAGGCAGAGTATTTTGTTGGTTTCGTTAGGGTTTTTTTATCTCTACTAGTTGACCTACTGCTAAGAACAAAATTTTTAGAAAAAAAGTGGTATTTAAAAGTGCAACTTAATAGAGCTCGATGATAAAGTCATGTTATTACTTACTTCATGAAGGAAATACATGAGGGAAAACCAGACTATATGTGTTTATAGCCAAAATATTACATGTGTACACACGATTCCCTGAGTCACTTAGCTACAATTTCAAAGTTTCATAATGCATATCCCCAGTTCACTTACATTCTGCCTGGGCATTTGCTGTGAGTTCACTCCAGAGTACAAATCCGAGGTTTTCAAAGCAGACTTTCAAGCATCAGATATTATAAAACAAAGAATTTAATAGTTAGAGGGATACAGCAACATGGTCAACCTTGGGAAAAGAGACTTACTCTGCAGAGAGAGGCCAACATGAACCAAGAATTATACCCTTACAGACTATTCATCCACCCCCTCATGTGATGGTTCAGTCCAGTAGTAATTTTGGGGTCTGGAGTCTTCTTATTCCTCATTGGATTCCTTTACTCTCTTTCCGACAAGTTGTTATCTTGCCTTGGTGCAGCTAGTGTTGATGGTCTGTGTCCTTGAAGCCTCTGTATTTTCCTGGTTTTCGTTGATTCTGGAGGCCATGTTTTGACTAAACAGGCTGTATACACAGGGAAAGTTTTCGACTGGAAATTCCCAGGTTGTGACCTAGTGCTTCAGAGTGAGTCCTGCTACTCATGTTAAGAAAGCTAAGAAAACAGCATACTAAATCACACAATATTATAGTGCCAAATAAATTATTCTGTTTAAAATGCATCTTATTTAGGCTAAAGAACTAATCTTTGTTAAAGAGGAGAACTGCCTGGTTGTGAAGTCCAGGAGGGATTCAAATGGGGCTCACCAGTGATCTATCAGTAAAAAATCTCATTGTTGTGAGGAGCATGCTTGAGAAGTGTCCCAGCGCAAGGGCAGGTCATCGTCATGCAGCCACACTGGCCAGCAGGGAGAGCTCAAAAAAAGTCTCACTTAGGCTGTCATATTTATGGGATAAAATGGGTTGACTTGCAGTTAAACTGCATAGAATAAAGCTATACATGAAGCTCCTTATTGGCGTTCACTGTGTTGCTCTATTCCTTGCGGGTTTCTTAGAGGAGTTCTTGGCCTGGCAGTGTGCAGGCCTTTACCTCTTCTGGAGCCTGAACAGAACTGTTGCTGATTTGGTTAAAGGAAGTAGGATGGAACCCATCCATCACACCTACCAGGGACAAAATGACATCTGTGCAAATGTTTACTTATTTTTCCTTCCTTTGAGATCTGAATAATGCCCATGATCTGGCATTTTACCTTAATCTGATCATTTTACAGTGTACAGAGATATTCAGAATCATAGCTATCTTTTAAAATTTCAGTTTAAAATAAGTCATTTGACAGAATTCAGAAAATACAAAAGATTATATCTGCTTGTGCCATGACATTTGGAGCAACAGCAAAACCAAAACAGGTTTGCAACCACCTTCTCCTTGAATATAATGCTCTGACATGATAGAAAACTCGATGTCCTTCCCAAGCCACACACTTCAACAAGAATGTACATGAGGAAGAGATAGCCTCCTCTCTCCTAAGTGTCTATAGCAAGTAAACTCTTGGGCATGGAAACTCAGTTCAGCAAAGCATGTCAGCATATGTGCAAGACCACTTCATTTCAGCAAAGCTTATAAGAATGCGTTTAACTTTAAACATGTACTTAGCTGAATAGTTTTGCTGAGATATGGGGATTGATGGCTGAATTAAGGCATTAAACATTAATGGGAATGAACTGGGAATGCAAAATAGTATGTAAATTGAATGAACTGATTCAATCAAAACAATCATCGCATGATGAAGATCTCTTGAACTATGTGAAGCTATAGAAAGACTTAGGGTCTGGTGACTTGCGATGGGGAACAATCACTGATAGTTGCTCCAGTCCTTACATTATCTCAAATCACCAGGTTTTGGAGTGTCTGATGGGGAGAACGAGTGGCACTGAAACACTTAAGTTGGTACATCGTTAACTTTAGATATAGCCTAGGGCAGTGTTGGCTACTGATCTCATTTTCTCCAGGATGAAGAATGAGGGTACCATGACAGCATTTACAGGTATCTCTGTTTTTTGACTGCTTTTGGTCCTGCCACACAGGGTAGCAGGGTCTATCTGAGCAGACCTGTCCCTCTTTCCTTGATAGACTATGGTGTGAATGCTTTCCACAGAGCTCTGCTGGTTACTATTCATGTTCCATGTGCCTGCAGTGCCTCTGAGGGGGGTGGCTATGGAGCTGAGGACTGTGGCTTCCATCATGTGCTGATGACACCTGCTCTTCATACTTCTCCCTCTTTAGACCTACTCAGGGCAGCCAAACAATTTATACAGTAACTCATGAAGATGGAAATATGGACAAAAGCCTATCGGGCCAGAAATTATTGAGGGAGTGCTTGCCACAGGAAGCAATATCTTCATTTCTTCTTGGCAGGAAATGCTGTGTTTGCTCCTCCATATCTATGTAGTATTTGATTTTGCTTCCCCAAACAATATTTGTTCTTTCCCCAATTCTTTTAGTGCTTTTTGTTTTGTTTTCTACAACATGGATGTATACTGGAGTTAAATTTCTGTTTAATCGGACCATCTATTGTTAACGACTGTGCTATAACCCCTGAGATAGTGATGCTGTATTTATATTTTACAGTAATAGCTTAATCTATCTCTGAGGATGGTGAGTCAAAAAACAGCTCTGACATTATCTCCTGATTTGCAGACCACATACAAAAGACTCTTGATTGTGTCTATGCACCAGGAATGTTTTACAGATCAATTAGTTTTGAAGCAAGGAATGGCACTAAGGAAATCTTTGAAATATACGCAAGGTAAAGTTCAGCTACAGAAGTTTTGAGAAGAGAGAAGATGCCTCCCTCCTTCACCAGAATTAATACAGCCTGTACTGCAAAAAGAGATGCTTTCTCTTTTTTTTTTCTTAAATTAAAAAAGACATGTAAAAATGTTTCACTTAAACAGCCGGATTAAGAAATATTTTTCATGAGGGTGTTTGTTGAAAGCTTCAGCATAAGTTCGACATAATTAAATGAAGATGCAGTTAACAGTTAATCTCCTCAGAGAATTACTTTTATTATGACAAATAAAAATCCTACCTCAATAGATCTTTGATGGTGAAGCATCTATTATATGGATGATGTAGTTTTATCTTCCCAGATTTGAATGTCTTAGACCAAAGCGGCACATCAAAGAAATCTTGTGTGCATATATTTTCAGAGGTGATATTAAAACTGCATACAGTTATATAACTCTTCTCCAAATTTCGTATTTTCAGGACCTGTATTCTGACTATTCTTTTACAAATTCTGTTTTATCTTTCAGACTCAAAAATGTAGCAGGAGGTACCATGATTTCTACCTTGCTTATAGTTACATAAATGATATTTTCATTTAATACTTACATCTGAGACGATCAGTAAATTCAAGAGAGAGAAATCACCCTAAAAGACTTAGTAAGCATTAACTCAAAACCACCTGAGGAACTATGGAACCTTTAAGTCCCGGGACCCGCATGAGTTGCCCAGAACCACCAGGACCCTTCTTTGAGCAAGGAGGTGCATGAAACAGCCTCCAGACATGCCTGATAGCCTAATTTATTCCATGATTGCTGGACGGTCTCTTTCTTAATTGCACCTGAAAGATTTGTGACTTGTCTATGTTTGGCTTTTGTTCAAATAAGTAGAACACTCATTCACGTTGGTAGCAGTAGCGTTGCTGTAGTTGCAGCGATATAAAGATATAGCCAAGCCAGACTTTATAAATAGAAGTAGTCTCTTAGGCCAGTTGAAGCAGTTAGGATAGATATAAATACTGTGGACTCACACAGATTGTTTTGGATCTGAAGCAAGCAGCATCCACAAAACCGAATAAAGTTTGGGAACAATTGGTCTGGTAGAATGTGAGTGTGTTTCTTTTTCCCAGTTTAACAATTTAGATTAGACTGATATGATTTAGGATGAGATGATGTCCTCTGTATTAATGTATACGCTCTATTTCCATTGGAATATATTACCAAATAAACCTTTGTGAAACATTTGATATGAAATCCCCCTTGGAGCAGCTTGAGTGTTTATACTCTTGACTCCATAGCTTTGCACTGACATGAAGGCGCTCTTGGGGGCGTTGGCGTATGAGCAGCCGTGGTGGGTTTCTGACATCCTTGATTTTTTGTCCTGATTTGTCATCTTGTTCTTCAATCACACTCCATCATTTCTGACACTTAGAAATACATTCTTTACTGCTGAGCATTGCTCAGAGGGCTTACATAAAACATTTTCACCACTGCAAACTCCTTAATTCGCCTGTGAGGTATTTGTAGCACAGAACTTGCTCTCTGGTTGGTGTCGTTGGAATTTCGCACAAGCAAGGACTAGAGTTGCATGAATTCATACCCTAAATATTCATTTGCATTCAAAAGAGAATTTCTATTTTACTGTGGTTGTAATCCTTTCATATTTGTTTTCTATGAATATGTGATAATGAGAGTTTTACTTGCATAACACTTGTCTGTGAGAATTCCCATGTGACTGACTTATGGGAAGCAAACGCGTAATTCAAACGTTGGGTCACCAAAAGGCAGCTCAGAATTTTCTATTGTCTTTATTTTGATTACTTATTCAAATTAAATGTTAGAAGCCTTGCAGATAAAGCAAAGCAAAGCTTAGCAATATTACAGTGAGTGGGACAATTAACATTACGTTCTTCTTGTTAATTTAAAAAAAACTATATCAATATAGAGCAAAAGATGCATGGGGCATAAATTAACATTACTTGGTTTATTGCAGAGGATACATTCCTAGTTGAAAATTTCAATCTGAATTACAGTATTTATAAATAAGGTGATCTGCACACCTGCACTTATTCACTGAAGTAATTTATTCACAATTTTATAACAAGTGCATTTCAGACATGAACTGCAGATCTACAAGTGATTCAAGGTAAAACTTGCCTAAGAAAATTCTGTGGCAAGATCAGGACATGTGAATTAGAGATGCCGGATATGGTTGCTTAGTTACTAAGCAAGAGACCACCTGGAGAGCACAGTGCTGATGCACTTCAGAGTATGGAGATGAATTTTACCCTTTATTTTTGAATGACATGTTAAAATCTAAATGTTAAATGCTGAATATTATCTAAAATCTGGAGCTAGGTAACATTAACAAACAGCCACTCTGTTCTTGCAAGCTCATTGCAACTGCAGACAGTGGTAGGGTGACCATGATTCCATCATGGAAGGCAGAACCACAGCAAAAACAATAGACAAAACTTCATTTTAAGAGGTATTTTAAAGAACGTACCTCAGATTTTTTTCTCTCATATGCACTCCTACTGCCCTCAGATAGGTGATTCACAGTGCTTTGTTATTGGTTTTAATATTTTCAATATATCTTTTGATTATTTTTAATAAAATTTTATTTTTAAAATAAAAATATATTAAATCATTAACCTGTAGTAGTTGAACTTTTTCCTTTGAAGCTCAGTCTTGACAGAAACAGTATTTAACAATTTCTGCAATTTGCTGAAATTTGTTTATAAGAAAAAATACACTTTCTGCAGTTCAGACCAGGCTTAGTAACTCCAGAAGATTTGAAAATGTCAAAATGCTAGGATGTGAGGATGGGAGATCAGACTAATATTAATAAAATCTTTCTGGGAGATGGCTCTTCAGAATTTCTCAGTCTACACTATTCCTCATGCAAACGACAGTCAGCCTTGCAGCGTGATTCAAACCTGCAGTAATGCTTACTGTTTCTCTAAAAGGCAGCCTTTTTCTTTTGAAAAAAATAATTGAATCATGTTTGCTGAAATAAAAATGTGGACATAAATAATTAAGAGCAAATGCATGCCACTAATCATTTTTTTCTGGTTTCCCAAAATGATTTTTACACAACTACACTTACAACCAAATACTTTCTCTCGTTACTTGTTGTAATTTACCTTTTTTTTTGACTAAGAAACATTGTAAACTTTAATCCATACAAAATAATTTGGTTCTAAATTAAAAACTTTTTAAGTTTTGAAACTTTTTGAACTGATTGTAACAAATTTTTAGGACGCAGTGCAAGACAAGCCATGCCTCTTCATCATCCTTATATTTGTCAATTTTAACATTCTTTAAATTGCAAATGGGGAATCCTAATCTGCTGTACAAAAGCAACTTACTTTTCCAAATGTGCTGCATAAAAAAGCAAATCTAGTGAACACTTAAAGATTTTTTCACTTTTAAGTTACAGAGGCCAGTGTCTTGTGGGTGCATGCCTCACAATTGCAGTGCATTCAAATACGATAAAATGAAACCTCTCTTGTTATTCTGAACTGCTTTTGACAGATGACTTAACTGAAAAACCTCAGTTATACGACTTTCAAGATGAAAATTTAATCGAGAATTACTCTGCTTAGTGCTGTCCTACACAGGTTTGATTGATTGATTCAGTTTTCTTCTTGCAAAGCAGAATGTAAGAAGACACAAGTTTTACACTAAAGAGTGGATTATTACCTTCAGGGAGAAATCAAAGGAATTAGGAAGAACCTCAAATAAGGGATGGATGAATATATTAATAACAAGGGGGTTAGTATTCACTGACTGCTACTTTGAAAGAAAGGAAGAACATCTGAGTGTGTGTATGACAAAGCTTTTTCAGTCTCTCAAAGCTCAATTTGTTAACTATTAGTTCATGCTAAAAACACTTTTACCTTTGATAAAAGGTTGGGAAACAAGCTGTGCATGGTTAAATCTAAAGTAATTTTTCATTATTAGTAATATTACTAAATGCAGTATTTTGCGCTGTCAGTTTTTATTGAGTAGGTAGCAGTTCATGTTTTGCCAGTTAATCCTGTTCTTTAGTATATTTTAATTATAAAACACCTACTACTGTGAATGGCTGCTTCTAATAATTAAAAATATCTGGATAAATAGGGAGGTGGTATAGTCTATTAGGCGCAATATCCAGGTTTGGTTAAAAACAGGAGAGTCTTCTTGAGCTCTTAAAGTAGAAAGACTTTACTGCAATTTAATGTAGGCATAAAATACATCATGTTCTTAACTCTAGCGGAGATGCCTGAAGCATAAGGACCTGGGAAGTTTTTTTTTCAAGGGCAAAAGTAGTCAGGGCACATAACATCAGATTTTTCCTGTTCAGCCCTCCTCAGAAACAATGTTGTTAATTCGACATGTGACAGTGAAAGCCACTTTGCAGGCTTGTGAGATCTTTATATTTTCAGCTCATTGTGGTTTAACCACAAACTTTGAAGCTTGGAGAAAAACAACCTATCTGGGCATTTCCCCAAAAGCGATAGTTCTTATGCCCCTGAAGCACAATTGATAAAACCCCTGTGCTGTGGCCAGTTTCAATGCTTGCTTCATTGGTGGTTCTGCTACAAATCCTGCAAAACCAATGTAGCATGTTATCATAGCTTTTTATACTAACTTCCGATAACCTGAAACAATGGGGATTTGCTGTGTTTTTTTGATCAGGCCCTTAATAGTTTTCCCTTTGTTAATACACAAAATTCTCTTAGAGACTGGTTTTAGCCAGTGTTTCTGGATGAGGTCTCAGCAAAATTTGGGTTGTTTCATGTGTGAGTCCACATGGAAACTGAGGTTGTAAGTGTGACTTTACCACTCTACATAAGCATAACCTCTCTGGGGATCTCACCGTGGGTGAAAGTAGGGAGCTGAGGAGAAAAATGGATTAGGAGAAAATGTACTACAGTAACCCCTTACTAATGAATGAATGCATACTCGCACATACTTCAGCAATCTGCTTTGATACAACAGAGCTATAGACTGGGCTCAGAATTTGACCTTCAGTTATCTTATCACCAGGGCATTTATTCCTCAACTGGTCTCTTTGGTCTTAGGTTGTTTTCCTAATCTGTGATAAGTAGTGAAGAACAGTGGTAACCCATGCTGTGCTGGAGGAGATTGTCCCCATCCAGTGACAAGAGTGTAAGTCTGGCAAACTTGAGCCTGACAGATAACGACATTTCCTGCCAATTCTTCTTCATCAACAGTATCCAAGCTTTACTAAACAGCTTTAGCGATGGGATAATGTTTACCTCTGTCTGTCAAGGCCTCCTTTTCAATTCCTCTCTTGGTCATGAAATATTGAAACACAGTTTGTACAGCTAAGACCATAATTATTTGTGGGCAGAACTACCCATGGAAAAGCCATTTCTGTTGCTCAGCATGTTCAGCTTCACTTGTAGCTTCAGCCAACATTCATCTTTTAAGACTGTGAAGAAAAAATACATGATGTAAACACAAAATAAAGGAACAGAAAGTATTTTATTCTTTTATCAAAAATCATGGTGAAATTTATTCATTTGATACGTATTGAAAGCTGACCTGCCTATTGAAACGGATACTGCAGCTTTGAGTAGGGGAAATAAACATGAGGCCCTGATGACTCTATGATCAGTTCTCAGAATAGCACCTTCCTCTTTAATAGTAACGATACTATGAGGGTGTATTTTGGTAGTCTCCATAGGACTTGGCCAGTTACCCCAGGTTTTGGAAAGAGAAAATAACACTTCCCTTTTAGGTAACAATGTAAAACTGTATTAATATCCCTGAATGGGTTCTCCTTCCTGCGACGAACAAATTGCAGATTGTAAGGGGCTACCTTTGCTTGTGCCATTTGGTTACGGCTGCATTGGCATACGCAGGAGTACATGTGAGAAGAGATTTATAACCACACTGTAACATTACAAGTATTTGAACGTGGATCAGAATACCTGGGTCTAGATCAGAAAGGTTGCTACTACTTGTCAACAAAGACAGTTAGTTCAGTAACATTCAAGTGTTCTTATATCGAGCTGAGAAGACACAATGTGATAACCATGAATGCTTACAAACAACAAAATCTAGGCTCTTACAAAAAGCCAAGCATAGGCCACATAGGTATTGAGAAAGCACTTTGTCAGTTACGGGCTTTCCAGCCATGCACTGAACATCACAGCAACCACACCATGAATCATAGAATCACAGGATCTTCTGGTTGGAAAAGACTTTGGAGATCATCAAGTCCAACTGTACCCATCTTCTGCTAAACTGTGTCCTTCAAAAACTCATCTACAGTGATGATATAAAAAAAAAAGATGTAAAAAATGAGTCATGTATTTTCTCTCCTGTGTGTTCCCCAAGGTGAAAATTACACCTGCACTGCACTGTTTTGTTTTGGTAGAAGTTCTGTTTTTAAATGCATATGCTGTTATTTTTGTACAGTAGAGAAAGTGAGGCTTAAAACAGAGATCTTGGGCTTGACACAAAAGGTATAGGTTTGTACTACTCCTGGTTTCTGGGGGAGTTAATTCTTCATCACAAGAGGTTTGTCATTATGGGAAGTTCTCTGTCAAGTGAGGAGCAAAACTGGTTGTCATAGTTTTCTCACAGGAACTTTAGGTGAATTTAGGACCCAGACCACTGAGTGCTTTGAACAAAAAGACTTAGGCTGGACTCAGCATAGTACGAAAACACTAGAAGAGTTCTAGCCTGTGCTGGTGAGAAGGAGTGTTGCAGCCTTCTGTACTTGCTGGAATTTCCTGAGGACTCGTGACTTCTTGTTCATATACATGACATTGCTTTAGTCTAGACAAGAGTTGGCAAAAAACTTGTATAATGGGGAACAGATCATCATCTGTCAGAATAGGGAGGAAGTGTCCTGGAACTGGAAGCAGTAGGGTGTGGTAAGAGGAGAGAGTTTGGCATTTGTCAGGAGCCACTGGAACTCTTGCAAGCAGCTGACCCAGTCTGCCAATTGTGGTTTGGTATCATCAACCAAAGTCTACAGGACAGTCCTTGCAGTTCTTCCTGTCACAGGGAACTTTCTGCTATAAGACTCAATTGTCTCAAGACTCAGGAGTAAGCTGATGACAATGATATTGTTGCAGGGAGTTAGAATTATTTTGATAGTATGTAATATTCACATATGGACCTGGATAAAGCTTTAAAGTGCAATGTCCTTTGGGGGAATGTAAAAAAAAAAAAAAAAAAAAAAAAAAAGGGGCTAAATGACAAATGTATTTTCACACCAGTACGAAGTTGTGTCTTGCAGGGAACAGCTTATACCATTTTGGTGCAATCAGGACTCTTGCTACTTTGTTGAATCCCTCTAATTTCCCTGAGCTGGGTGGCCCGAGGGAAATTAGGGGGTAGTAACATAACTCCCTAAATTAGAGTAACAGTATCTCATTGCTGTCAGCATCAGCCGGGACACCCAGAGAAGGGAGATTTCTGTCTGCTCAAAAGGCACTGAGGAAAACTGATTTAAGTAAGTCAATGTGGCCAGCCTGTGACTCTGGGGAACAGCCTGATGCTGTTCCCATGCTGAGCTGTATCATGTCACAGACTTAAAGGTTCTGCTAGCATAAAGCTGCTGAGAAATCAACTCCTCAGCTGCGGGAGGAATGCTATTAGAAGGGGTTACTTATGTGATGCTGAACTAAAATCTAAACTGTTTCCATCCTGCATCTTGTCCTGAATCCAGACCAGGACACAGTTAGGATCCAGCTTCTATTAGATGAGCCTGTAGATGGCTTCTGACTAACTTCTTTAAAAGTCCAGGTGTGAAAATTTTGATGCTCTTTATTAGTTGAATAGAAATCATATTCCCAGAGCTGACTATGTTACTATGTGCTTGAAGGGCAAAGGCAAGATTTCTTCTCCAATACTGCACTGTGAGTCCTGGTTGTCAGTAATGCCAATTTTCCTCCATCCTTGGCAAGAAGATGCAGGGAGAAGGACCAAAGCTTTGCAAAACTACCAGGCTTCACTACTGCTTCCAGTGGGGCTGATGGTGCATGAGTCTGGCCGGAATCAGTTCCCACAGCTCCAGCATCCCAAGGCACAGGGAAAGGGAAAAGCTGGCCCTAAAAGGCAATCACACAAAGAGAGAAAATCAGTAGGAGCCATACAATGCCTGCTGCTTTGGAGTGAAAGTAAACTTCAGCAGGCTTGTTGTGCCTGAAGGAAAAAATGCATTCACATATCATAGTGGACATTTTCAAGCTGTATTTGTCACAATGAGGTAAAGTGGCAGTACTTGTCAAACCTGTGCCTCCCCTTCCTCACACGTGGGAAATATAACAGATAAGCAATCAAAACCCATGTAGCATACAGAAAAATGCATAATTTAAGCTGTGTTTTCTGAAGGAATCAAATGATCATGTGGTTACAACACGAGGATGTAATCAAAGGGTTACAGTGGTGATACTGCTACACAGACATCTTCAAAGAGAACTTTTTTGGCTGGAATTTCAATCTCATTCTCAACTTGCTATTTCTTCCCAAAAGGGATGACAACTAATAGCAGCACTGCAGGATGCTGAGTGATCTCCTGTGACCATTAGATAACATTTTTTTCTGATAGCTATCATAAATAACATTTACTATTAAAGCACATGACAAAAACTTTATTATATTTATTGTTCTGTTTTGATAGAAATGTATTTATGTAATTAATGATAAAATCTGTATTAAAGATTCTAGAATGGAGCATTTGTGATCAGATGTTTTCCAATATTTTAAATTGGAAAAGAAGATAAAAAAAGAAGTATCTTCTTTGTTAAGGGGGTTTAAAGTTATCACAATCAAAAGTCAAAACTTCCACACAATCTGAAATGACCAAGAATATTTTCACAGTGTGATGTCTGGTTATGTGAAAAAAAAACCCCAACACTTCAGAAAAGTCATGTCACCAGACAAAATTAATTCAAAAGTGATGACAAAATTAATCTTTGTTTTATTGTACATGTCAGTATCTCTCATAAATAAACAAATATGTATCTTGCTGAATTAATAGATCAGGTCCTGCAAGTTCTAAAACCAGCCAGTAATACAAAAAAAGTAAAGATTTTTTTAAAAAAACCCAATATTAAATTGACACTGTGAAATTCACCCCTCCACTTCATCCCTCACCTGCACTACCGCATGTCAGCTCATCTCCCTTTCAGCTGTGCCATCACATGTGCTTATTGTGACCAGCATTGATCAGTGAAATGATTCAATCTAGCTCCCAAATGGTGTAAGCAATTGAGCTGACGTAGAGGAGAAGACACTAAGGGAGGGATGAGAACAAGCCCTCTACATATATATAATGTTGTGTAAGATGTGCATGTGCAGAGTTGAGGCTGGTGTTTTGTGGAATTCCCCTCTCCTCCTGTATTAATCAATTTAGATGGCGAGAAGGACACTCCCTGCCACTGGCCCCCACTCATCAGCATTGCTCAGTTGTTAAACAATGCTTGGCCTCAAAGTTTGGCCCAGGGTTACCAACACTATTCCAAGGGATTTGGAAGCTAGCACAGACAAGGCCCACTTCCCAGTATATATTCCACTTTAGCAGTTAAGGGGGCTGCTTCATCCCAGCTGGTCTTACTAACAGAGAAAGGTCCTGGGTGGTGCTCATTTGCAAGGATGTCAGTGTATATACTTGTTCATCCACCTATTGCCCATACTACATGATTTATAAAGGCAAAATTGTTACCCACTGTCCCTCTAAAGACTGTCAGTGGAGCGTGATCACCTCTGAAGGGGACATGGAGGCCCTTGGCAGCATAATGGGATTAAATTTGGTCACTCTTTAGCATCAGGCTGAATTTGACTCTCAGCCATTGAATGCAATTGGAACGGAAGCTGCAAAATAATCAGTTCTGGGGTCAGAAAAAGATTTTCTGGGGAATGTATCTGAATCATTTTGATGTGGTACTGCCATCTTTGTTAGCTAATACTGCTTTTAGCAATAAAATTGCCTTGCTTTGGGTAGAACTTAGAACTTCTCTGCTTTCTTAGAAAAAAAAAATTATGCTGATTCGTATTTTTCCCTTATGCAGGCTGCATCTGTTTGCACACAAGATGGGAGTAATGAAGGAGTCTACAAAATTCAGTTGGTGAAATTCTATCAGAGTTTGCAAGAAAAAAAAACAACACAAAAACAGCCCATCAAGTCAGAATGGCTGATTGATGCAAAAGGCAACACAGATGGAGGTAATAGGGTTTCAAAAGAGGAATTAGAGAAGATCTGAAGAGAGGCTTATAAATCTGCAGCAATCCAGCTTTGCCAAGAATTGAAGTGGGAAATCCTCATTAAGGAGATATTTCTGCGCTGTACTCACCCGTGAGAGCTTTGCTAGGGCAACCATGGGGAAAGCATGATCTAGTGTTGACTGCAAGGCCCAGCAATCAGCATTCCTGAGCCCTGCCAGGCTGCGCTGCTGACTCATGCAGCAGCCTTGAGTTAGTCATTCATTGCCAGATACTTCGACCTGACCTTGTCAAGGCGCCGCAAACAAGGAAACAAAACAGATTTACCTTTGGCAACTCTGGCAAACAAGTTTTATCATGTTATAATTCAGGTTCTCCCATGCCACCCGACGAGCAGTGTGGCCAAGGAAGAAGCTTTGGGCCATGTCAAGCCATTTCTGGGACTGGGGGTTATTGCCCTAGTGTGGCAGAGCCACACTAGGTGTGGTTTGTACTGGAGGAGGATGAAGGAGGCTCAATTGTTGCAAAGGAAATATGAGGACTGGTGGGAAGCTCTTTGCACTCAGACAGGGGAGAAGCTGGTGGCCCAGCAGATCTCATGGGAAAGACTGGTGAGAGAGTATGATACGGAGCAACAGGGAGGGAACAGCGTGAAAGTAAAAAACAGCCTTGTGTCACACCAGCTCTCCCTCTAGCTACAGACTGGCCTTGAGTCTTCCACCAAATCAGAAAAATATCACCAGTCCTAACAGTGAGCTGACAAACCTGGAAATTTTGGGAGTCTTCTGTTTTGTTCTACCAGTTTCTCACCAGAGGACATATCACAATACTACTCTGGGAAGGGCCATCCTTGGTGTGATAGTGTCTCCTTATTGAGGCAATTGCTGTTATGTGCTTCTTTCTCTGCTATGGGATCACAGATGTGGGGAGCCTGCTCTGTGTTAGAAAAAGATAGAGTTTCTAAAACACCTCAATTGGAGTCCTTTCCTGAGAGTTTCTCTCCACAGTGTATCTCTAGCATCTATTCTGTCACTACCTCCAACCACTAACACTGGGCTGGACTAACAGAGATCTGAATTCAACCTGACTGGCAAAGCATAAAAAAAAAAGAGATGAAATCTAAGTGATGCTTGGTCAGACCTGCAGGCTCAGGGGAGAAGGATCTGTAATTGTCCTTCTCCCTGCCCAGGCTTCAGCTTCCCTCACCTTCCAGCACTGGCTTTGGACCAAACTTTCCTGTTTCATCACAAGAGGCAACTTTGTCATTAATCACGGAGCTGCATCCAACATTTATACATAGAAAACTCAACCTGTATTCCAGAATATTGAAGATCTCTCCTAAGTGCCAGCAGAGGGTTGTTTTTTGGCTGCAGCTGTCCAGATCCCATTACCAGGAACAATCCTTACCTGTCGGCCGTTGGGGAAGAATTTCAAGGAAGGGCAAACAAGATGCTACGCTGCAGAGCTGTAATCCGGGTTCTGGAGTCAGTCCACGTCTTGTACAGAGCCATATGTAAGTACTGTTAAAGTCAGTCCAGGAGCCCCTGATGCAGTAGGCAGTTTAGACACAAGCACAGGTGACAAGCTGTGTCCTGAGCTCCACTTCCTCCCAGCTCCCCACAGGCCCTATGATGGTTGTGAAACACTGGAGGGTCTGGGGATGGTCTCAGCTCTACTCTTCTGGGCTGAGCTGTTATGAGTATGCCATATGGTCCCTATTTTTCTGTTACTGTGACCCTTCAGTGACATCTGAAAAGCTTCAGGGAGCAATTCATAAAACTGCATTTACAACACGTTAGCTGTGCTAATGGGGCTGCAGGAAGAGGTGGTTACAAATCTGCACACATGAGGGCTCAGCCTGGCTGTGTACCCCAGGCAATGCAGAAAGCTATCCTGAACTGCTTGTACTAAGCCACAAGCCATGTTTTATTTTATGTCTTTATCAGACTGCAGAGCTTTCTCAGTGCTCCAGCAGTCACCCAGGGAGGTGGTGAACATTCTACTGTGTGCAGTCTCATCCTGACACGAAACACTCTGTGAGGAGCAAGCCTTCATTCAGACAGGGAGATATCTCGATACAGTAAGTGCTGTGTTGAGGTATGTGCTCTTGTTTCTGCTCTGTCACTGGTGGAAAGCAAGGCTAGTGAAAAAAACATTTGCCAGTTTTAATCCCCAGATAGTACAATGAAGCCTTATGTCCTTTGTGTTGTTTCCAGCTACAGCATTGTTTTGCTAAACATATTAAGTGTTAGAATTGTTGCACTCTCTTGGTGGAAACAGATAAAAATAATATTATGCTGGAGCTAGCTCACTGGAGTTAGTGAAATGCTGAAAACTCCCAGTTGTCTTCGCATAGATACATTTCAAACTATTGCCCAAATACTTTGGAACAATATTCAAAACAGGGTTTGTTTGTGAAATATTTTATTTGATGTTTGCAAAATATTTGATATCTGCAAGCTATTGGATTTGACTCCCAGCTCATGTTAAGTGCTAAGCAACATGCTTGACAACTGTAGGACGAAAGCTTCCCTGCTGACAACCACAGACTTGTGCACCACTGTGCAGGGTTTTTAACTTTTTTTTTTTTTTTGCAGGTAATTTATGCTAAATTCATGAAGCATTTGCAGAATGGCTTCTAAGTACCAATAGATAAACCATTATGTTATCCCAGAAGTTACAGTAAGTTATACGGTTTTATTTGCTATGCATCTAAATCTTTTGTCTACTCTTTAATAAAGAGCTTTAAGTTAATTTCTTCTATCTGAAACTATTAATGGGCATATTTCCTGTCACAGCCGGAGTTGAGTATATGTATTACATGGCAAGCTTCTAGTTAAAATCCTTTGAGCAAATCTTCATTTAGTACCTCACACACAAATTCTTCTGGAGCCACTGAGACCAGCAAGTGCTTATCTTGAGAGCTGTATTTCGTCTTTTGAATCAAATTGTCCAGACCATCAGATGATCGAAGTGAATGAAGGGAAAGATGCAAGTGATAAAGTGTGGTACCATCATGTGCTGGTATGCTAGAAGCATCTAGAGGGACATGCCATTCTGGACACATAGCCACTTCCCAGTGATGAGGAAAGCTGGGGAAAGTGAGGACATTTGAGAAGCTGGGAAAGATACGTAGCAACTGAAGCTGGTGGGAGAACATGACTGTACCCACTGTCAGAGTTTCATTGCACCAAAGCCAGTGTGCCTCACCCTGTAATGACACAGCTAAATGGAAAGATTTTGTGTCTTATGTGTCTCCACCCAGTTAGATAAAGGTATACCTAATGAAAGCCAGGTCACACCTGTCTACTGGCACCTTTTCCTCTCTCATTTTGTGTGTTACCTTCACAGATAGATTTATCTGGATATAGAGATAAAGGAGGTTCTTTTTGTTTGTTTTCTGTTTGCTTTTTAATTTTAGAGTAAGTCTTTCATACCTGAAAGATAAAGATCACAGTTGCTTTTACTTTCTCTAAGCTTAACTCTGGTGGCAGGAAGAGAGCTGCTAAATTTGTTACTCTTGATCCATTAGAGAATAAACATGTAAATAAAAAGTTGGGGCTGCGCAGATTATATCTCTCTGACAACAGTCCATTAAAAACTAAGAAGCAAAACCAGGCTTATCCTAAGTAATTTCATTGAGTGAAAAAGATTTAGTTCTGTTTGTTTTCAACACTTTCATGTATCTTTTTAGCTTTTTGCATATTAGGATTTGAAGGAATTTTTATTCATCTCTAAATACTTGTTAATATGATAGAAACAATTCAATGTCTAGTGTAGTTGGTTCTAGATCTGCATCTTTTATCAATACCTTCTCTGGGAACTCCTCCTTATTTCTAATTGATAGGGTAACAGAATTTCACCTACAGTGAACTAGGGATGCAGACATGGCTCAGCTGAGAAAGTACTGGTTTCAGTTAATAATGGAATTCTCCATCCTGAAACAAAATCCTTCTTGAATGTCCTGCATGTTCAGATGGTAGAACACTTCTTCGACTTCAAGCCTCTAGCAGAATGATAAAAGTCCTCATGTTGAAACTTTCACAGGTGCTTCATGCAACGTTGATTAAATTACTCTGGAGTGAGTTTAGCTGTGGAGAAGTGACAGTGTTTTTATTCATTGCACAAGCACTTCAGTCAGTCTGTCTGCTCAGGTTTCTGGAAACCTCCGTGGTCTGATTCACTGTTTCCTTACTGTTTGTTCTGGGAGTAACTATGCAAACATGACGTTGATGCAATATTGTAGGGAGTATCTAGGCTAATCCTTACATTCAACTTCTCAACATGTTTGCTGAGAGCAAGGAGTTGGATTCCTTGCTGTCTTCCATCCTGTATGTCTGCAAGCCTATGGAGCTATAGCCATACACATAGTTTTACACTTCATTTCTAACTCTAAATCACCATGAGCAAGTTAGTGAAAGAGATAATTTCTAGCATATAGTGGACATGTTCTGACAGTTGGCATAAGGACATAGCTAGCACAAGAAGTGTATTCTCATGCTCAAAACCTTTTTACAAATTATCAGTTTCTGAGGATCATCTTTGTCTTTAAAATCTTAAAATCATCTAAGGTAGTCAGGCTAGAATCTTGGTTTTGGTATTAATGGATAGGCACTTTCAGGGAAAAATTAGAGTTTGCTTCCCTCAAGATCTGCTCTAACATGTCAAAAGATTTAGTTGTTCTACCAGGACTCTTCTGCTGACTCAGAGTTCAGTTGGGGGCCAGTGCAGGAGCACAGGAGTGTTCTTTTAGAGATCTATGCCACTTTTCAATATGCATTTCAGTCAGCATGTATCTCAAGTAACACTGAGCACATTCAGTGTAGACATCTACATCTGGGCTGGTCCTCTATGCCACATTCCAGTAACCGTGAGAAATACCTGACCTGCTTTCAATATCTACCTTATTGAGGAAAGGTAGGAAAACCTGCTTCCCTTGATCAATTGTGAAGGGATCCATGCAATGTGCTCAGATGTAGAAGTCTGCAGCTAGATTGGCCATGGGACATCCCACCTTTTGTGACTGAGAAAAAAGCAAGATTTGATACAAGAAGTAGCTTGTTTACAGTGGAAGCACATGTGAAAGAAGAAAAACCAGCAGACCTTCCGGACCTACTTTCCAGTTCCTGATTGTTGTGCTGTTTTTGGAGACATTTAAGAGGCAAGGAGGGTTTGATTTTTCCTTTAAGGACTGTGAAGTTTCTAAGAGCAAGGTGGCTGGTGGTTGCATACCTTTTTAGGAAAGAAAAGATTGACTTCTGTTTTCTGCAGACATTGCCACTTCTAGTTGCAAAGCAGTATATGAAGTTCAGAAAAGTTTTCTGTTTAATCTCCCCACCAAACCTGCAAAGACATGAAAGATTCTCTATTAAAACAATGCTAGAAGATTGCACTTCCTGGCACTGGCTGTGTAGCGTCTAATTGTAGGTGGATGTGTTGTTTTGATATTGCAAATTGTACGTGGCCTGCAGACAGGCAGGACTGAAGTCTGTGGGACTTGGGATGAATCTGAGGGTGCTGAAGGAGACAGCTATGGCTTTCCGCAGACTTTGAAAGGCTGCGGTCATCAAAGGTTCCCAATAACCGGAAAAAGGCAAATGTCACACCTGAAGGGTGAGAAAGGATACAGGGAACTGCAGGCTGGTTGGCCTAATCTCGGTCCCTGGAAGGATTATGAGCATATCTCCTGGAAGCTGTGACTGGACACATGAAGAGCAAGCAGGTAACTGGGGACAGCCAGCACACACTTAGCAAGGACAAACCATTCCTGATCACCCTGCCTGCTTTGTGTGCTGAGATGACTGTCACTGTGAACAAGGGGAGAGCAACCCTCATTAACAAAGATGTTAAATGGCCCCAGTATTTATCTCTGAGGGAGGTCACTAGCAACCAGCCGCCAGCTGGACTTCGCACCTCTGACCACAAGATTTTAAGCCCACCTATCCATCCACTGTATAGACCACTCATCCATTTCAGCAGTTTGGCTCTAAGGATACTCGGAGAGACTACAGAGGAGGCCAAGATGAAGTCAAAAGGCAACTGGCACAGGTTGCAACAATGGCAATCCCATTCAGATAAAAGGGAAAGCAAAACCTCACAGGAGGGTTGGTTGCCTGGTGAGGCTCTGGAACCTCTGTCCTTGGAGATGCTCATGACACAGCTAACAAGGCCCCGAGCAACCCTGTCTGAGAGAGTCCAGTTACAGTGAAGAGATGGACCAGATGGATAAGAGGCATCCAAACAAGTCCCTTCCAAATTCAATTATTTTATGATCTGTTATGTGATGTATGTGTTTATACGTAGGTGTGTAGGAGACTTTCAGCGCCATCTCTGGCCTTGTGTGGGAGGCTGTTTTATACCTTAATTCAAAACAGTCATGTCTAGCTTTCTCTGAGAGAAGAGACAGCCTTCTGAGAACTGGATTTTTCATTTCCAGATCCGTTATGGAGGTCTCAGGACCACCAAAGCTACCACTGTGTGCAGAACTAATTACTGCCTATTTGAGAAAAGGAACATGTGGCTGTATTGCCCTCTTACAAGGTCAGATGTGGCAGCTGTCTGGGCAGTAAGAGGAGGCCTGTGCTATCTGACAGAGGAATAACTCCAAAACAGAGCTGGCAGTCTTCTGCTAATCACCCTCAATGCCCATCTCCTTTTTGTGTATGTGTTTGTTTTTTGTTCCCCCCCCTGCCCCTGCTCTAAAATTAAAGATATTACAAATCTGTAACAATACTTCAACATGGCCTTACCACACAGAGACAGCTGAAGACGAATAACAGCAAGGAAAGACCTGTGGGGACTAGCAATGAGAGACAGTACATACCTCCTCTGTCCTCCAGTTAGGAAACAGAATAAACTTTGACTCAACCAACAGTAAACATTTTCATGACATCATCAGTGTTTAATATAAGGAATTGGTGTTAATATTACCTCCAATATCATGACAAAGATAATGTCTGTGAATGTATAAGAAGGGTCCACATTATGAAGACACATCCTTGTATACTTATTGCCATCTGTGCTCATTCTGGGTCTTCTTAAAGGTACATCAGGCAGGGCTCCTCTGACTCATTTATACAGCAAACCCATCTACATCGAGATTACATTTGTGGTCAGAGGACCGATATAGGTATTTCCAGGGCATCATTTCTCTCTTTTGATAGCATATTTTGAGAATAGATGATACAGCTTTCTGGTCGTACCTGTTTCTTTCCAGTTGCTGGAGAGGAAGCACTGGTGATGAGCCCAAATGCAGATATCTGCACTGTAAACATCATGGGTGAGGATTCAGCTCACAGTGATTTTAGGGTGTTAGTGTCCGCCATGCACTATAGGAGGTTTCAATTGTTCTGATCAGCCTCACACAGGACCCCCAGACATGCAATCTGTACCCTTTATGTCCGGGACTGTGTGTGAGCTCAGGCCATGGTGCCCGGTCCCTGCTCCAGCTATGTTGTAAGGTGTACCTCTGCCCTCCTCCCCATCCGCTGCTGATCCTGACTTGCTCCCCGAACTCCCCATACTGACTTCATATGTGACTCCTTGCTTGCTCCTTCCCCCTGAAGTGCTTAATCCAGTCATCTAAGTTCTGCTGCCATTTGATGTTGGCTATCTTGCTTAGTCTTGAGCTGCTGCTCCAGTAGTGTCCCACAGGTCTTCCACTAGCTCCATGGGGGATGTCACAGCTAACCAAAGGGGTCTGAAACAATGTCAGACACAGATAGGCAGGCAGCTGGATCATGCCTCAAGTGTCTAAAGTAAGGGTCTGCATGGAAGCAAGGTGTCTAAACTCTTGGTAGAGTCAGTAAAGATCTAAGCCGTATAGTTAGCAGAGTCTGGAGAGCAATCTGACTGACCACGTTTTGGGGTGTAGGTCAGGAGAAGGAGAGTAGCTTGCCAGGCCTTCCTCACTCTTCCTTGGCTATTCTGAGAATTTAGGTTGTATCTCACATCAAAGCTCTGTAATGTAGACTAGCCAAATCCCACCATGTTGACTAAAAAGAGAAGAAATAAATATATTTATGAGAAAAATATGATGACTATTTCTGCTAAACATTATCATTTTCATCTGAGAAGTAAAGAAAGGCAAAAACCTTGTGGATATTTAAGGTTCAGACTCTGTGTCTGTACATGCAATCACACATTCCCAGTATATTATATTATACTGTATTATATACACTCTTACAGAACGTATCCTTTGTTTATAGTCACGGATTTACAAACACTCCCAGGAAGAACAAGGACATGTTCATTGTATACAAGACTTTTTTTGATTCTGTAAACTATAAATTTGGAATTATAAATAATAATTTTGGACATTTTGCATATGTTTTTTTCCATTTGGTAATTCTGTCTCTACGAGTAAATGGAAATATTGGTAGTGTATAATGATGACCTCTTTTCATCCATTCTCCTCTGCTCAGTTCTACAGTACTGTTGTATCCTCCTCTGTTGCCATAGAAATGATTGATATGTCCAATCACAGCATTCTTGCCATACCCTTGTCTCTACATATTATGTATCTTGTTCTTTAATCCAGAATCTTACTTGGCTTTTTGATATTTTGGGTTATATTCTGCAGACAAAAAAAAAAAAAAAGGAAAGTAAGGGAACTTCAGCTTTCAGAAGGCTGAAACTAAACAAAGAGACATATGTTAATACTGAGACTGTCTATGATTTTATTGTAAGTCTTATGGCATTTGGCATTTTCATTAACCCCTAACTCTGGCTAGTGATGACTTTGTGAGAATCTTAGCATCTTCTTATGCAAAATAAGTATTGCATTGTTTAAAGCTTCCTAGCTATGGAACTTAAAAAGGCAAAAGCAAATGTAAAGAACTGCATTTTTTAATGTGTGCTGATTTTAGAGAGAATGAATTATGATTTTTGAAGATTTGGGATTTCCTCTCAAGTAAGCAGGAGAGAAAAATAACTAATCAAGATATTCTTTGACATGACACAATTACTAGTGGTCAAATTGGCCAATTTGCTTCACATGTTTCAAAACTTATTAATGCAGGCTGTCTACTTCCAGACTCTGATGTCCATTCCACAGCAGTTTATCACCCTGAGAAATACCCTGGGGCTGCCTGGGTTTCCTTTCTGCTGGTTTCCCCTTCCCCCCGCCAAGCAGTGCCTCGAGGGATCTGGCACCAGAGAGACTCCTCTTCTCCTGTGTCTGGACAATAAGCCTTTCCCCCCCCAGTCCCCCGTCCCCCAGTCCCCCGTCCCCCATTTCTTTGCCCAGAGCCTCATGAAAGCCTCTAAGCAGTCCCCTATACATCCTCCATACAGGAGAGAGGGCTTTCTGTTCGCCTAAGGCATTTGCAACACGTGAGTGCTTTCAGCTTGGAGCAAAGGAAACCAATGCAAAGGAAAACAACACAAGTCGGGTTTTAGGAAAAGGAGCTGCGAGTCTTTGCACCCCGTTACCTCCTATAGAAAAACTCAGCGTTTGGCCATGCCCCGAAAGATGCTCTAGGAATACGGTGGCCCAGTCAGCAACAAAAAGGTCTTTCAGTGCAATTTGGCAAAGCATGGACAGACCACAGAGCTGCCGCAAAACCTCGTTCTTCACCTCTTGCCCCGTTTTGGGAGGCTTTGTAGCCAGATGTTGCCTGTTAATATCTATTTCTCGCAAATGCCGCTAGGTGGCTCAAGATTGAATCCACTAGAGGCAACAGCTTTCAGTCGGATGTGCCTGTGGTGGTGGGGGGGAGGAATTTGGGAATCATCCTTGGGCGGTGAGCACCACCCTCATCGCTTCTGTAATTTTCAGATCTTGGTTACAGATGCTAGAGGAGGGAATTTGCTCATTCTCATTTCTCACGTGAAATGAAACACTGGGAGTTTTCTCTTGATTTATTCCTTGAGAATCAGGGACAAGTGATAGCCTGGAGCCTAATAGTCCTCCCTTGAATACCAGTCATGACTATTTTTTCTCCCTACTAAAAGAAAAAAATGAGTATTATTCTTCTCTTTCAAGCTCTATCAAAAGCAATTGTTACCATCATCAAAGGTTCATTTTGACCTGAGTTTGCCTTGTAAAGACACTATGGATGAGAGGTTTGAGTTTGATACACTGGGGGAGAGAAGAGCTTTCACACCACGGCCCAGCACATGACAAGGGTGATCTCCGAAAGGATCCCATTTATGCTTGCCACCTTTCTGACCCATTTTCCAGGGGTGCTCTGAAGAAACTGATTACTCCCTGTTTCTCACTTCCCTCCACACTAAACCTCTATGCTTTCCTGCCATTCCTATTTGCCCTTATTCCAGAGTGCTCCTTGTGTTGCACTTCCCTCCGTGTGCAGGACTTTATGAATTTTCCCATAGCAGGAGCTCTACAGACATCTCTTTCCTCCTCTCCCAGACAATGGAATTCACATCCCAGGAGGGCTGTGGTCTCTCTTCTCTTTACCTTGCTTGATATTTGTCTAGGTATCAAATCTGCAATCTGGCACCACCCGCCCTGCTGTGGTGGTGGGCAGTCAGAGCATCTCCCACCACACTATCCTGCCTGCCACCCTGAGCCTCTCCATCTGCCTGGCGGCGCATGTGAGGGGATGCTGTGGGCAAGAGGTGGGAGGAGCAGGGAAGCTGCGATGCACAGCTCAGCCCCCTCCCTGGAAAACCTCGCCCTGCTCCCTGGGGAGGCCAGGGTTGAGTTTGTCTGGTGTCAACACCTCAAAGGCAAGGAGGAGGAGGGGGAGAGAGAGGAGATAGAGGCATTGTTGAGCAAGAAGGTGCAAGTGGGTGCCATCAGCCAGCTGTTTGAACTATAAACAATTGCAGAGATGCTTGAAACTGTAGCTATGCTAAACAGTTGGCCCATCCCCCTTCGTGGAGTTTCCATTCCCCTTTGCCTCCCCCACAGCCAACAAGATTTTGTCCAGCGATACCTTCCCTGACATTTTGGATTTGATTAGAAAGCAACGTATATCCTCTGACAGACAGGCAAGCGAGCATAGAAATGCTATCAAGTCAAGCGTGTGGTCTCACAAGCCCTGACACAAAGCCAAATATCCCTCCCCACCCCTCATCCCCTTATACACCTTAAAAATTCCTCAACTAGGGCCTGAGACAGCAAAGGTAACACCAAAGTGCTCGCTCAGCTCTGTGGTAGAGCATGGGAGATTTCTTTTGGTTTCTGTTGGAGATACCATTTACCATTGACAAATTGATGCTTTTTTGAAAGTGTAAAAATACACTTCTTCTGAACTTGGCTTCTACTGAGAGAAAAGAGATGAAAAATTAATTCATAAGCCCCACCTAAAGCCTCTTCCCCAGAGCTGGCTTTGCCTCAGCTTCTCTTCCCACAAACACTACTTGCTTGCCTCTCTCCCAGAGGGCTCCTCCTGTCTTCCTCATTTTTAGGGTGGAGGCTAATAAGCCTCCCCAGCCCTGGTAAGTCAGGATTAATTAACCTGCAGATCCCTGCAGGCTTCCAGCACCTGCTAACTGAGAGAATCCAGCCAGTCTCTCACGGTGCTTTTTTTTTTTTTTTTTTTTTTTTTTGCACATAGCAAGCATTAGCACCTGGAATAAGGGAAGGTTACAAGCTCTGGCTTTGCCTGGGTGGTTTATAATGAAGGGAGGGCATAAAAAAAAAGGATAATAGTATTTATAGGGTCTGTTTTTTTCTTCTTTTTTTTTTTTTGTTTAATTTAGATCAGGAACCTCTTTTGCATGGGAGCAGCATCTGCTAGCAAGCAGCTGTGTTTCATGCTATTACGACCTTTCTGAGTCTGGGGAAGTCACTTTTAGCTGAGTTCTGCCTCTCTGCTAATGGGCACCCTTCTCTCTTTGCTGGTGGCTGCCATTTGTGGCAAATATTGTAAAGCATGTAGTCGCTCACTGTGGGATGCAGTTATCTGATGTACCAGCTCTCTAGGGACTGATTTAGGACCACTATAGTAACGACAGTAGGAGCTAATTGGATTTTTTTTCCCCTCAACTTGGGTTTCCAGATATGACAGGGCAGCACTGTTTTATTAACCCAGCTGTGTCCATCCATGCTCCCTGTTACAGAGGAAAAGATTTCTTTTTTTTTCCTGTTGGTGTTGAATCACAGCTTAGTGGGGGTTGTTTCCTGCTGGTTCCTTAAGGAGAGCCAACAGGCCTTCCTTGCCTGCTGGAATTTTACAGCACGAGCTCTGAGCAGGGGTGCCACCCTGCTGAATGCTGGCATTTTTTATTTCAGTGAACACTTTTTGTTATCTCCACTAGTAACTGACTCATTTCTGCAGCCTGGGCAAACCAGGAAAAAAAAAAGTTCCAGTCAATGTTCTTCAGTGACTCATTCAGGTGGATAAAGCTTTTACAAATGTCCCCTTGTAGCTAACAGGACATGGACAAATAGCTCGTGTGCAGAAGAATTAAGATGGTATTTTGCTGGCTGCCTTCCCATAAGAGCGTCAGCCACTCTTCTTGTCAATTGCCACCACCCAGCCCTTCCCTGCCCCAGTGCTCAGCTCTGACTTCGTGCCAGCTTTGGTGCTCATTGGGTCCTTGCCACAGCTTTTTCATCA
This sequence comes from Tapera naevia, assembly GCA_033556795.1. Taxonomy (NCBI): domain Eukaryota; kingdom Metazoa; phylum Chordata; class Aves; order Cuculiformes; family Neomorphidae; genus Tapera; species Tapera naevia. Next base: position 21,540,594 of record JAUMJJ010000029.1, read on the forward strand.
CCCTAGCTGCATGAAAACACCAAACTGTTTTCTCCTGGTGCTTTGGCCTAACACCTACAAGACCATGAAGGAGGAGATGGGTCCACCTGGCTGTGGAGCAGCAGCCTCGGTTTATCTTCTAGCGCTGCTCACCAGCCATGTGTTCTTTTTCACACCACCTTTCTGAGAGAGATGAGAAAAAAAAGGCCCAAGGGGAGATGAAATGACCTGCTGAAGGTCGCAATACAACAAACCTACCTTCTCCCACAAATTTTGCGAGAGTGTTGTACCAAAACCTCCCAAAAATGAATTGTATGCTATATTTATTTAGATAATCATACACTTTAGATAACGGACAGCTCGGCCCCTATGTGCTGTGATCCACTCATAGGGTAAAGGGGTGTGTTTCAGAGAGCAGAAATTTTCTGTCATGGCCATTGATTCTTCATATTCTGTAGCTTTCCCTTGAAAATCTCCCCAGTAATAAGTACTCTACCTTAATCTGTCCTAAAGATCTTTAAGAGATACTGAAGGCTTGCTAGTACCATGCACATATAACTTCAAAGCCAGAATGGAGAAAACCCGCAGATCAGCAAGGTAAATCCGTGTTTTTCACAATCCAGGCAAGGGCAGGGGGCCTTTCCAAACCAGGATCCTATGCTTGAAAGGACTCTCCAGCCGCCTGCAAACAACCATGGCAAGGCCTTGATAAATGTGGCTCTGAGGTAAGAAAGACCACATAAGATGCCGTCTGCAAAAAGGTCAAAGGTTTCATTTCCTTCGAGAACCTATACCTGTGGACACATCTGCTTATGCGTGGCCATCACCTTCTCCTCTCTTCACACTTTACCTCTCTTCTGTTTTTAACCACATCTGCCAGCAACAGGGCAAGTCTCCTTTTGTATGGAGAGAAGTTGCCCCTTCCTTAACACACGCTCAGCCATGAGACAATGACACATATAGCTTTTCTTTCAGTAGCAACTGAAGGCTAGTACCTGAATAGTTGTCCTCCTTATGAACTCTCTACCTGCCATCCCACATCCCTGTGAAGTGTCCTCTCTAGCACGCTGTACTTGGCTTGCCTAAAGGCTGTAGCTCTTTAACTAGAAGACATGCTTCTGGCGTTCCTGGGAAGTGAATTACAGTCATGGTGGCAGCTGCCCTCTTCCCTTGTCTATTGCAATAGCTCAAGATGATGTCAGCAGCCCCTGGTCTGCGTTAGGTAGGGGGTCGCCAGCAGGTCAAGGGAGGTGATTGTTCCCATCTGTTCATCACTGGTAGACACATCAGGAGTTCTGGATTTAGTTCTGGGCTCCCCAATACAACAGAGAAAGGAACTTACTGCAGCAAGTCAGTGAAGGGCTGTGAAGGTGATGAAGGGACTGGAACATCTCACATGGGAGGAGAGACAGAAGGAGCTGGGATTGATCAGTCTGGAGAACAGAATGCTCAGAGGGGAACTGATTCAAGTGCATGAATAACCAGCAGGGCTACTAAAGAAGATGAAGTCAAACTCTGAGTGGTGTCCAATAAAAAGATAAGAGGGAATTGGTATAAACAAAAATACAAGAAACACCATCTCAATGTTAAAAAATTCACAATCCTTTGCTAAAAGGGTGACCACTCAGACAGGTTTCATGGAGTACATCTAGCAGTGTCCTGTGGAGTCTCCGTCCTTGAAGATACTAAAAACACAACTGTATGCAAACTTGCAGCAACCTGCAGCAGATGACCCTGCTCTGAGCAGGGACTGGATGAGGCAATTCCCAGAGGCACCTCCCAGCCTTAACCATTCTGCAATCCTGCTTGCTGATCCTCGCATCCTGTGGTCAAGTTCCACTACCCTTACTTGTATTTTCCTTCAGCCATCTTATTGGAGTGGTGTTTGCCACTCCTGGGTGAACGGACAAATTTGCTCTTCTTCAACAGATACTTAGAGACAACAGAGCAGATGATAAATGAACAGCTAATATGGGAGTAGATGCAGAAAAAAGTCTTTCTATATGGCACTGAGCCCAGGCAAGGTATGTGGGATTCATTTCATCTAACTCTGGACAATTGCAGTATAACAATTTATGCCTGATTTGGGTTTCTAGCCTCCTCTTTGAGTCAAGATAGAGAAATAGGCATTTCCAGAAAGTGATTCATTGACCTGTTTAACATGAGATGAATCATACCCAAGAACTGTCTTTCTTTCTCTGCTGTCTAGTACAAAGAGTGAGAAATGTGAAGAGGTCAAGTTTAGACTTCTACACTGTAGACATCTTACAGCATTTAGGATGATTCCCACCTCTGGTACTTGTGCAGAAGTCTTGTCTGTTATTGCCTAGAGTAATTTTTTACACACCATAAAATGCAGTCAAATTTGATGAACGTCTCTTTGTCTACAAGTAGGTCTAACCAAACAGACAACTGAAATGGACAGGCAGCCTCCAAAACACTGCAGATTAAAAATTCATACAAGCAACCTAGGGGCAAGTTGGAACCCTGCTTTATTATTCCAATAGCAAGTATTTTAGGGGTACAACTCAAGGGTACTTTAAGTAATGGGACCGTATCTACTATGTTGGTCTAAAGACAAGGGCCCCAAACCCAGCTGGAGGAGATACCTCATGTGGCTGGGTTCCTCAACCCGGACACACTCCATGGCAGTCTAGGGTACTGGTTACTTGCTAAGTGCATGGTACTGTAACTGGAGTGAACAAAGGAGAGCTGTGGACAAGATGGCTCAGTAAGGAGATACCTTAGATGCTCCTTTGCAATTGCTAGTCCAGTTTCCTTTGCATATATCCATCAACAGGATCTTATTGGAGCCGAAGTTCTTCACCTCATCATGCTCTTGATTTATCTTTATTACTCATAAACTATCCTCGGCCTGCAATAACAAGTGGCAAGGAGGTAATGTACATCCTTGGCAGAGAAAGGCCCTGTGCTGGAGTGTCAAATACTTGAAGGGCACTGCAAGATGACACAGCCTGTCTTGTTTTGTCTTTTGAAATATGATGAGTCAGCATAGCATAAATCTGTTGTCTCTTTTTTGCACTGGCTGTTACGCATCTGGGCAGCACCTGGACAGAAGACTGATCAAACTTGGCATAGGTGGTTAAGCTATGCAGCCTTATAACTGCACATGATATAGGAAGCCAGATTGCATAAACATGGTGATATGAGTGCTAGGGTGCAGCTTGTTCCTGGGTGCCTTTGACAGTCAGTCTAGGAGCATGACCTTAATGTCGCTGCAAGGGTTCTGTGAAAAGGCACTATAGCTGCAGATTTCATCAGGCAACTTTGGTCAAGATGCTTAGTACTGGTATTTTTCAAGGGAACCCACAACTTTAAGAGATCTGCACACATTTGGGGATGTTAGGACTGTAGAAAGAAAGGCTAGAGAAAGAGCATATAAAGTCAACTGCTAAGAAAAATGAAGTACAAAGTGTGAATGAAAATATTTTGTCTAAAGTTAGGTATCCTAATTTAGTTCCCAGTATTAAAGAACTTGTGACCTCCAGTTTCTCAGCAGTTTGACAAAGACAATATTCTTTTTTTTCTATGAAATGTTCAGAGATGTAAGATAATATTTAAGTTTTGAGTGATATTAAGTGTTAATTTTAACTGTTGTTTGGTAAAATGTAGTACGCAAACATGTTGGAAACTGCTGATGTAGGAAGAAAGTTGATATTGAAATACATTTTTACATTTTACCAGTGTAAAATTTCATCATCAAAAAATGATTGTTTCCATCCTACATTGTTTTGGTGGTAAGAGGAAAGTGACTAACTGTTACAAAATGCTTGGGATGCCTGACTGTAATGTAACTGGCCCTTATTTTCCTCCTTATATTTCATGGAGGTTGAGAAGGTTCCAGCTGCAGAGGTTTTTACCCCCAACCTTGTCAAGATTCAAGTTTGGTGAGCTGATGTTCATCCTCAGTGACCAGAATTTCAGATCCCAAAGTTAGCGTAATGATCTCCTTTCTCTCCTGGAGATCAGCACTGGAATAGCGGGCAGGGTTTGAGTACATCTGGCAGTGTCCTGTGGAACTCTGCAAAGCACTCTTGCCAAGTACTTAGGATGTGATCTAGGGGAATGGCCTTACTCAGAAGCACACATTTGCATGCCATTAATATCCCACTGTCTTCAGTATGTCATTGTCTTCTGAACCAGGACTTTATCCCATGGTACACACCTTCATCTCGTCATTTCTCCCTATGCACTTAGAGCCAACCTAAGTAACAGCTCCAGTCTGGGCTTGTGAAAGGAGGGAATAATAACAATCAAAGCAGCAGAAAAAGTTTTCAAGTGCTGCTGGAAAATAACGTGCTGTTTTCTATTCTTTGTATAATTTTTCCTTCTTTTTCCATTTCAGAGATAATTGAGCTAAGGGTAAACTGCCTATGCACCATTGCTAAAGAGTATACTTGTTTCTGATCATGGCTGCTCATAGTAAATACACCAGTCATGAAGGGGAGACGTTGGTCAACAAAGCTTCCATGCAATTTCACAAGAAGAGCTACACTAATTCACAGCAGGTGAATATCCATCAACTTGACTTCACTTTGCTAGTCAAATAAGTACAAAACCTCCAAAGAATGCAGGACTGCACATCTGAAAATCCTAAAAACTGGCATTGCATGAAAGATTGGCTGGCTGCATGGGATTAATCACATTAGCCTGTGATGTCTTCAGTGTAGGCTTCAGCATCCGAACTCACCATGCCTTCTTCACAGTCAGTGCTAAGATACCATTCCTCTGAGCCACTTTGTCTGTTTCAGGATGACATGAGCTGTACCTTGGAGGTGCTTATTTCTCCCAGACAACTGTTAAAAGAAGCTTAAGCGATCAGCTTAGAAATAGACATGCAAAATTTACAGATGAATATCACATTTTATCCAGAGATGGTAGCTCTCTGCAGACCCTCTTTATTCAGTGTTTCCATTATGACCAGAAGACCCCTAAAAGCCACCACATTTCAGACAATAAAATAGTTGTATTGATCACAAATTTTTTCACTAACAGTTACACTGAGGATCTTTACTAAACTGCTGTGTCATAGCATCCCTGATATTTGGCTTACTTAAAAACAGAGGGTAAACATATTATACAAAAGAGTCAACTGGTGAATCAACAAGATCTAGAAGAAAAGGAAAGGACAGAAAATGACCTTTCAAGCCAAACTGTAACTAAAATACTTTGCCTGACCTCAAAACCCATCAATGCTCCATAACATTCAACCTTTTACTATATTTTGATGACCACATTTTGTTTTAGAAAAAAACAATACCTGGAGGATTATGTTGTGTCAATCACTGGCCAAAGGGTGACTAATACTTTTCATTTCAACCATCTATTATGACCAGTGGGTGTTTTTAGTTAAATTATACGCTGCATGGTGATGCCTAAAGGCTTTGTCTCTTCCCATGGACTTTTCCCTGGCATTTCTATCGACATCTTGGCTTTCCTGCTGGAGCTAACTTAAGAATTTACCAATGCCATTTCACCATTTCAGTCTCTCATGTGGTCCTCTTTGCTGTCACAGCCTCCTTGGTGATGCCACTGCCAGAAACCAGATCTGATTCACTTCCTCTGGGGGAGTGTTCTGGCAATAGGAGCTACCCACTGAGAGGGTAGTGTGCTGCAGTATAAAGCTGAGTATGAGGCGCTAGGGAAGGGAGGAGAGGGAATATTTTAAGGTAGCTTCACTGGCAAGCCAGAGTTTCTTGAAATTACGGCCTCTGTGGACATCATGCTGCATAAAATGAAAACTTAAACCAATTAAGCCTATGTATTAATTGTCAAAATCCTTAAGTGGTTCTGTATTTCCTTCACAGCACTGGCATTTTTATTTTTTCATTTGAAAGGACAGTTAAATCTCACATATGATTTTTTTCTTTCTTTTCCATTTTGGTGATCATTCAGTGTTTGTATTCAGAATTACTTCAAAACATAACTCTCCAGTCACTGTAAAATATAACACAAAATGAAAATCCTTTCAATGTTCAAATAAAAGTCACTTGGAAACTGAAGAAGAAAGCTTTCAAAGGGCAGGCTTCAGTAGCCTTAATATTTGTTTAAAATATATGTTTTACACTTTAATTTTGATTTCTATAATTTACCTTGCTTAAGCCATGGATCTCAAAGATTTATGAATGCACAGGGAGTTTGCACAATGCATGAAGTTCAACACAGGCATAAATTCATAGGATTAAAGGCAGCTGTACTCAGACCAGTGACTATGGGAATTTATGCCCTCACAGCTTTCTTGCAGAAGCCCACTGTTGGTGGGAGTGCATTAGCTTCATTCTGGTAATGTGATGGCTTCTGTAACAATTCAGGCCATGGTTACAGGTGGGTTACTACCAGATCTGTGGTTTCTTTGGGATCTGGACCATATATAAGCACATGACAATCATAGTCCTGTTCAGGTAACACAAGTATACAGAAATATTTCTGTGCCAGGTTTATGCTTTTCTTTTACCAGGTTTAAGCTGGCTACATGGGGTCTGACAGTACCTGCTCTGTCAAAGATGTTCTGGGACAAAATGACTCCTTCAGAATTTTTTTAGTACATTTGAATAGACAGAGTAAATTCATAGAATCATAGAATCATGGAATCATAGAATCTTCTGGATGGAAAAGACCTTTGAGATCATCAAGTCCAACCGCACCCATCATCTGCTAAACCATGTCCCTCATAAACTCATCTACCCATTCTTAAACACCTCCAGGGATGGTGACTCAACCACCTTCCTGGGCAGCTGTGCCAGTGCCTGATCACCCTTTCAGTAAAGAAATTCTTCCTAATATCAAGTCTGAACCTCCCATGGCATAACTTATGGCCATTTCCTCTTGTCCTATCACCTGTCACTTGAGAGAAGAGATCAACACTCGCTCTGCCACAGCCTCCTTTCAGGCAGCCATAGACAGCAATGAGGTCTCCCCTCAGCCTCCTCTTCTCCAAGCTGAACAACTCCAGTTCCCTCAGCCGCTACTCATAGGACTTGTTCTCCAGCCCCTTCACCAGCCTTGTTGCCCTTCTCTGGACGCACTCCAACACCTCAATGTCCTTCCTGTACTGAGTGGCCCAGAATTGAACACAGTACTCGAGGTGTGGCCTCACCAGTGCTGAGTATAGGGGTACAATCACCTCCCTTGTCCTGCTGGCCACAGTGTTTCTGATACAGCCCAAGATGCCATTGGCCTTCTTGGCCACCTGGGCACACTGCTGGCTCATATTCAAATGGTTGTCAACCAGCACCCCTAGGTCCTTCTCTGCCAGACATCTCTCCAGGCAGTCCACCCCAAGCTTGTAATGCTGCATGGGGCTGGCATATCCCAAGTGCTGGACTTTGCACTTGGTCTTGTTAAACGTCATTCCATCGGTCTCAGCCCATCGATCCAGCCTGTCTAGATCCCTCTGCAGAGCCTCCTTTCCTTCAAGCAGACCAACGCTGTCACCCAGCTTGGTGTCATTTGCAAACTTGCTAAGGGTGCACTCGATCCCTTCATCCAGATCATTGATAAATATATTGAACAGGACTGGACCCAGCATTGAACTCTGCAAGTAAATGCACCAGCACAACCAGAAAGACAGCACAGCGATAGGAACCGAAGACCAGGAGGAAAAGTATAGGACATGTGCACGTGTGCTCAGTGGAGAAGGTTTGGGCAGTCCCTACATAAGCATTCCCTGTGGAGAAACACCTGCAGAGCGACAGCCACCACTGTACTGGTAGAGCAGCTTTTCTTATTCCAGGGTGCAAACGCAGTGTGAGTAGGTTGTCTCTCTGCCTTGCCTGCCATCCTGAAGCATGGATCTCAGAAACTCCAGTTGAGCATCCCCAGGTGTCCCTGAGTAAGATAAGGTACATCAAGACAAAGGTGAGGAGGGACGATATTCCCTGAGGAGTCCTGACTCAGATGGGGAGGAAAAAATTCTGCTCATAGGTACTACAGATACGGCTCAGGGCCCTCTATAAAATGTGAAATAAGTGTCACAGCTGGGTCATGGGAAGACAACTAGAAGCCAGCTTAGCTGCAAGCAGAGATAGCCTGTGACAGCCAGCCGCACTCAGTAATTGCATGTTTTGTGTGATAGATAGCAGGACCAGCAAGCTTGTTAAAACTTAGAGCACAGGCAGTGTCTCAATGTATACTTAGGATTGTCTCAATTAGCTGAAGCATGCAACAGTACTTTTATGCTAGATTTATGCATTTTTGGCAGCTGGACTGACAATTCCCAGTCTGATGTGAAGTGCAAAATCTTTGGCCACGCTGTGAATTCAGTCTGGGAAGATCAATTAAGGGATGTGGGGTCAGTGAAAGACTGTGGCAGCATGAAATCACCCCTCCTTGTCCTGTTATATTTCCAGAGATGGGAACAGCCTCCTCACAGAAGCCTCACAGAGGCTGCAGCTCCATTGATGTAAATCCTGTGTGGGCATGCTCAGAACCAGATTCAAAATGACCCAGCTAGGTGAACCAAATTGCTGAACTTTATGTTGCTGGTTCGGATTTGTTCACTGATTTCTCTGGGGGCAAGGATTGCTGTCCTGGCAAACTTCATACCATTTCAGCTATCAGCTTCTCACATCCTACGGCTTTAGATGGACCAGGTACTGTCTTTCTTCACCAAAGCCAGCATAAAAGGTGATATAAACACTGTATTATGTGCCCTGGTTATTTTCATAAAAACTTTGTCACTTGTTCCTTTGTGATTTGGATCAAGTTAGCACTGCTGAGTGGTCCAGTGCTGCACAGGTGTGATATTAATTACCACAGGACTAAGGTTAATTTGTCTGCCCAGGCTAGACTGTGATGCTATTTGATTTTTTCACCCCAAAATGACTTCTAGAACATAGTTTTGTGGTACCCAGATCTCTGTGCTATAGGACAACTTGAGTGACTCCTGCTCTTACATTACTGTCCACAGCTCCTTCAAAGCAGGGCATTAACACGAAGGAAAGCAAACCGAAAAAAAAAAAAAAGAAAAAAGGTGTTTTCTTTTTTTGTTAAGAGCATCCCATCTACCTGATCATAACACAGGGCAGATGTACTGGCACAGCTTAAAGAACACCACAGCTGTGGCACCTGGCAGGGTATGGGGAATTGCTGACGGTGCTGATTTTACTGTGCCTTCCTGCCTGGTACAGATCAGCCATGGAAAGAGCTCTGCCCCTCTTTGCTACTCTTCCTGAGGTAGTGGACAGCCTCTGTATTTCAGGAGTTTTTTCAATCCACTCCCTGCTAACAGAGTAAGTCAGGGGGTAGACAGTGAAGGCTTTGGCTTTGAAATGTACAGCTGGTGAAAAGATCCTGCTTCCGAGTCCTGCAAAACTCAGTGTCACCTATAGCAACATCTACACATGCTTCCCTGCGCTTGGGTATAGCTCTGTGCTTGAGTGTTGCCTGCACGTCAGAATGAGGGTAACCCATCTGCCTGGGAGGCAATGCAGCATCCTGAGGAGAGGGGAAGCAGCAGAATGTCACCAGCAGCAGTCGATGCACAACTTGTTGACCAGAACTGTGGGAACATGTTCAACTACATGACATTCAGATACAGCATATAAGATCCTGGATCTCACATGGAGGTATGAGATAGCAGTGGTGAAACAGCAGAGGAGAGGAGCATAAGCTGGAGGAAGGCTGATTGTGTGGTGTCCTTCTGTATACGACTTAATCCCAGCATGTGCAGTTAATCACCGTCACGAGAAGAACTCATCAGCACATGGAGAATAGGCAGTCTGTAAAGCCTCCCAACCTCCCTCTGGACTCCAGAGCCCATGTGCAGCAGGAAAGCTGGACTGTGCAAAGCCTTAGTCAACTTCACTTGCTTCTCTGTGCTCCGGTATTTCTCACATTAGCTTGAGCCTCCCTCATGGATTTCTTTGGCCAAGGTGAAAACCGTTTCCCTAGACAGTACAATGGGGCACATGTCTAATACTTCACACTATGAAGCAGGTCAAAATGACTCCTATTTTACACATAGAGAATGGGAGTGGAGGCAGGAAACGAGATGCCCCAAGGCTACGGGATGAATCAGTAGCAGAAACAAAATGAAAATTCAGAACTTCCTCTCTCTTTACTCACCTCTTTGAATATGGTTGATGATTAAGCTCTTAAAATGTTAGTGTAGTTGATGACCTCTACATCTCTGGTCAGAGATTAGGACTCGAGTGTATTAAATGCGGAAAACAATAAAACAAAGGTAATTTCAAAGAACTGGCAAAAAAAAATAGAGGGCAAAGAATTTCTTTTGTGGTCAGAACATAAATGTTGGGTTCCCATTACTCCCATAGTGCCTCTTCCAGTAAGGAAGGAAGTTTCTCTAGTTCTAGCCCTATGGGTCCACCGAGAGTTGAAATTGGCTTAAGCCGCAGCTACCACCAAGAGGCAATGCTATGGTTACACTTCCTCCCCTGCACACAGCTTCTGTCCCCCCTCCCTTTTGTCAACACAACTGCCCAAGCAGGCTTGCAATGATCCAGCCTGGGTAACTGATCACAAGTAACATTAAAAACGCTTTTTCTTTCCTGGGCCAGATTTGCTATGAGTGAGTCCTGGCTCAGCGCACAGCTGTACGAATGCTTATGCTGACACAAGTGATGTGGTGCCGGAGGGCAGGAACAAAAGACTGGAGAAAGGGAGGATCAACCTCCCTCTTTCAGGGATGCTGAAACTGCTCAGGAAACTACAGCTCCTCTATTCCCTCCGCTGCTGCGAGCACAGTGAGCAGGAATGGGTGCAACTGTGTCTGAGGGTGACAGAAAGCAGCACACTGGCCCTACAGCTTTCTCTTTGCTTTGCTCCCGAACAGATGGAGCTGACTCAGATTTTTTAATGCTTCTACTTAGTTTGTCATTAGAGGATACGGTCATTTACTGTTTTGTATGTGCTGTGACTATCCAAAGGACTAAAATTGCCTTTCCTTGCATTTCATCTGCATTATGATTTTTGATGGTCATCTTGCTCTGTCTCTTTCAGGTGTGCTGGTTTCACTGTGTGAGGAACAGTTGAAACAGACTACTCGCCTGCTTTCCAGTGGTTTTAGGTTTGGTCTTTTAAGCTTTAGATTTCCAAACCAGGTAAGTACACTGTGCTGGTGAAGAGCATGAGGAACATGTGAACAGTGTGGTCTTGGCTGTAGTCAGAGAGACTTCTTCCTCGAGAGAACAACCCTTTCATCCCTCTGCTTGTGTAGGAAGGAAAAGGAAGGTGAGGCAGTGCAACACTTCAAACCAGGAACTAGCAGGAAGTTCTCCTGTGGCATTTACTGCTTTATGAAAATTATTTTTCTAAAGTTAGGGGTTGTGCCAGTTTTCAAGGATTCACAATCCTCTTGTTAGCACTTCTGCTTCTTCATTAGTCTTCTAGAATACTAAAGCAAATCAAAGAACAACATTCTCTATAACAAAATATAGGTTCAAAGCAGAGAAGGAACACTATGGTCGAGCCATATCACCAGAGCTATAATGGTGAAAATGTGCAATCTGGCTCAGAGCCTCAGCTCTACAAAAGTGGGACTGTATTTTTCAGAGGCATGAGAAAAATGCTATGTATTGGGTTTGGAAAATTTGCAGGTCAGAGTTTGGGCTTGAAAATCTATACAACATCCAGAAGTACACAGCTACAGTCTCTGATGTAGTGTTACCACTAAGGAAAGAAATTGTGGAGTTGTAATAGACACATTCCACAGAAATGTAATTTTCATACTCAACAACAGTGAAAAAAGTGAGTATCAAGAGAGGACTAGAAACTAGGACATCACCTAGGACACTGCATGGGGAACCCAGCTTCGTGAACACAGTATGGAGAACCATTCCTCTGCCTTAAAAGGAAGGTGTTAGAAGCAGAAACAGTTCAATGAAGGGCAAGTATGGAATGATTTCAATTCCTGGTATCACTAAAAAGACCAGAACTTGCTAGCTGTCAAAAATGCAGAGGGAACATAAGGAAAGTCTATAAAAAATGAATATAATGGAGAAAATGAATAGGACACGATTGTTGTCTCTTTCAACACAAGAGCCAGCAGGACGATCTTGCAAACAGAGGTTGGTTCAAAGCCAACAAAGGTGGTCTCCACATAAGAAGCAGCTAGTTCATCTTTGTAACTCCCTGCCACAGGACACTGTAAGAGCCAGAAGCATGTATGAATCCACAAAGTAAACGAGCAATCTATCAGAAATCAAAAATCACCAGAGAGCATGAACTTTGGTGACACAAAGCATTGCCAAAGAACTCCCCAAGATGCCAAGAGCTGGGAGGATGCACCAGGGAAGCATCACTGGATGGCTAAAATATCCCTGTGCTCTTCTCTCAGCATTCACCACTGGATACATCTGGAGACAGGATGCTGTGCTGGGTGGGCAATGGTTTTGACCTATCAAGGCTGCTCTTACATACAGGAAGGCAGAGTTAAATAAGCCATGTAATGCAAACCAGGCTGTTGACAATAAATCTTTATGGAAATCCACTTTTTAAAGCATTGCATTTCTAGACTTGGTCCTACTACTCTCTGCATACACACAGATGGACCCAGTATAGAGCTCATTTGAAATATTTGCCTTCTTAAGACTATGGGTTCCTGCACAGAGGAAAAACAATTGCCTGGTTAAGGCTTAGTTTTCCTTTTTTATAACTATTCTCTTTAAATGAAAATGAAGTACTCCATTAAACTGTTACAGTAATTTATCCTTACGCTTTCTGCTCAACAGGCTTGCTTTGTTTTAAAAGTACATTTCTGTGATACTTATAGCTATGTATATGCAATTTTGTGGTTAAAGTAGGAGAGACAGGAAATCCTTGGTTCCCACAGGAAACGTAACTCGACCTCTCACAAGCAGGTAAGATTTTTGCCATATCAGTGTGATAAAAAACTTCAATGAGAGACAAATCCTGCCAAGATTTACACCTGTGTGCAACTGCCTGATGTGACTAGCTCAACAGAGGTTAATGAGATTTTTCCACATGATTCAGATTCTGCTGGAGGATACTTCTGGGTGGGAAAGGGGCTCCAGATACTTCTGGCTGTTAGTAAATGATGTGTTAAAATGCCATCTCATGAGTTTGTTGGTTCTGGTGGCCAATATTTCTGTTTCTGCAGAGATCTTCAATGCGGCAGGAACATTTTTCCTGTGGGCCTGCAGGCACTGGTGGAGGTGAAAAACAAGGAGAGATTTTGCCCATTATCTCACCTGAGATGGGAGGGGAAAATACCACCACCCCACGGGCTGCAGGGCAGCTCCAATCACCCTTGTGCACCTTTCATATAATTATTTCCAACAAGCCTGGAGAAGAGAAGGCTCTGGGAAGACGTTATAGCAGCCTTCCAGTACCTGAAGGGGCTACAGGAAAGCTGGGGAGGGACTTTTTACAAGGGCAAGTAGTGACAGGACGAGGTGGAATGGTTTTAAATTGGAAGGGAGAAGATTTAGACTGTACATTAGGAAGTAGTTATTCATGATGTGTGTTGTAAGACACAAGTTGCCCAGGGAAATTTTGGATGACCCCTCCCGGGAAGTGTTCAAGACCAGGTTGGAGAGGCCTTGAGCAGCCTGGTCTGGTGGGAGATGTCCCTGCCCATGGCAGGGAAGTTGGAACTAGATGATCTTTAACGCCCTTTCCAACTCAAACCATTCTATGATGTTACCTGCGATGGGCGGGGAAAATACCACCACCCCACGGGCTATGGGGTGGCTCCAAACACCCTTGTACACCTTCTCCTATGATTATTTCCAGCAAGTGCCTTGTGATACCTGTTGGAACCACCCGGCACTGACTGCGTCTTTGCCTCAGGGGTGAGGGTGCGGCATGGGCAGCTGGGTGGCAGACAGCACCCTTGCCCATGCTGATAGGGGGTGCTGCCAAGCACATCCCCTCTGTCTAGTTGTGTAGAATCATAGAACGGTTTAGGTTGGAAGGAACTTTAAACACCACCCATCTCCAAACCCCCTGCCATAGGCAGGGACACTTCCCACCAGACTAGGCTGCTCGTGGCCTCATCCAGCCTGGCCTTGAACAATTCTAGGGAGGGGGCATCCACAACTTCCCTGAGCTACTTGTGTCTCACAGACCTTTGAGCTAATCGAGTCCAACCGTCCCTGTCCACTACTAAACCATACCCCTGAGAAACTCGTCTAACCGTCTTTTCAACCCTTTCAAGGATGCTGACCCAACCACAACGTCACGCGTGGGCATCTGCGCCCGGGATGCGGCCGGGGCCGGGCTATTGTTGGACGGTGCCAGGGCGGGCGGCGCTGCCGGGGCCGCTCCCTCCCCGTCCTCCCTTCTCTCTTTCTCTCCCCGCGAGTTTACCCAGCAGTGCTTTGGTGCGGGCGCGTTTCCGCCGGTTTTTCCTGTTGGAGAAGGGAAGGGGGAGCTGTTTTCTCTCTCTCTCTCTCTCTCTCTCCCCACTCACAGTGTATTTTGTATCCCTTTTTCTCCTCCTCCTTCTCCACCTCCTCCTCCTCCTCCCCGGCTATCTTTGTCTGGCTCGCAGTACCCCGCTCCAGCCCCTGCCCACCGGTGCCCGGCGCCGTTTCATGCGAGGGCAGCGCCGCGGGAAGGGCTCGGGGGCTCCGCCGCAGCGCTGGGCGTGAGCTGCCCCCCCCGCTCCTTCCATGCAAAAGCCGGGCCGCGGCTGCCGGGTCCCGGCGTGAGCGCCCGGCCGTGCCGTGCCATGCCCGGGCGCGGGGAGCACCGCCAGCCTGCCAGAGGCTGCCGGCCACGGCGCCGCTCCTGCCGCCGCCGCCGCGATATGGTGTGAGCCCGCTGCCACCGGGGACGAGTGGACATCCATCCTCCCACCCACCCATCCATCCATCGACCGGGGCACCATCGCCCTCGGGAGCATCCCCGCACCGCGGGGAGACAGACGGACCACAGCACCCCCTTTCCTTCCCTCCCTCCCTCCCTTCCTCTACCTTTCTTTCGCCCCTCTTTTTCCTTCACCTCCCTCTCCTTCCTTCCTCCTTCTCTCCTTCCTTCCTTCCTCCTTCTCTCCTTCCTTCCTTCACCTCCCTCTCCTTCCTCCCTCCTTTCCTGCCTTTACCTCTCTTTTTCCCCTTCTCTTTCTTCAACTCCCTCTTCCTCCTCCTCCTCCCACCATCCATCCATCTATCCATCATCCCCCCTCTGCCAACCCCTCCCAATGCTGAAGAGTTTCAACCCGGCGGGGCTGGAGTGAAGAAGAGGGAAGGGCGGAAGGGAGGAGAGGAGCTCCGCGCAATTCACAGCTGCTCCAGGGAGGGGGGAGGAGGCGGCGGCCTCGCTATTATTTAACAGAGAAGGAAAAAAATAAAAAAGGAAGGAAAAAAAAAAAAGAAAGAAAAAGACAAGAAAATGGCGAACGATTCTCCTGCAAAAAGTCTGGTGGATATCGACCTTTCCTCCCTGCGGGTGAGTACCAGGGTGGGGGTCCCTCCGGGGCTGGTGGGGTGGGGTCCCCCCGGGTTTGGTGAGGCGGGGGCTAGCGCGCCCTTTGCCGGGGCTACTGGGCGGGCGGGGGTGGGAGCGGCCGAGCCGGGGCTGCGAGCGGTGCTGGGGCGCGGGGGGCCGCGTATGGGGAGCCCCGCGGGGGCAGCGCGGCCCTAGGCTGCTTTTCCTTTGTTTGCGTGTATTGGCATGTGCGTGGAAAAACAGGGCGCAACAGCTGCACGCCGCCAGCAGCCCGGCTCCCTGGCTCCCGCAAGGGCTCTGCCAGTAGCCATCGCCTGGCAAAAATGTAACCCCGCTTCTCTTCTCCCCCTCCCCGCCCCTCCTCTTGCCCCTTCCCTCTCCCCTAGGACCCCGCTGGGATTTTTGAGCTGGTGGAAGTGGTTGGCAATGGCACGTATGGGCAAGTCTACAAGGTTTGTGGCAGAATTTCTTCTCCTTTTGTTATTGTCATATTTTTTTTTTCGAGGGTAACCGGTGTCTCTGCCGGGCAGAGCACACGGCTGGCGGCGACCCGCCCGCTATGCCAAGCGAAACAGTTAGGGATGCTAAAAATGTTGTCCTTGTCATTGTTGCTGCCCGTGACAAGTTTGTCAGCCTCTTGGCTTCTGCTTTTCCAGTGGAGCATAAATCATTCTCCCATGTGCCCATCCTGAAATGATGAAATAGTCCTTTATTGTTCTTATTCTGCCCCCTCCCCCGCCCCGCAAGAAATGACCAAACAGAGTGGACACTGTCAAGAGTGTCTCCCAACTAAACAAATAGGTCCACGGGCTCATTCAAAATTGCTGCTGGAAGTCCTCTTGGAAGTTGCTGCTGCTGCGGTGACTTTTAGACAAAGACATTGGCCTTCATTAAAACTGTCACCCAGTTTCCTTGTTGGAAAGCTTTCAAAGTGCTCAAGCTGTCGAGTTAGGGGTGAATGGTGCTGCATCTGATCCTGCTGTGCTGTGCGCTGCAGTGACTGAGGGGGACCAGAGTGACATTAATAAAGCTATGGAAGCAGGGACGCTTACTTTGTGAAAATCAGAATTCCTAGAATAACCTGTTTGACAAGTGTACGACTTTAAAAAATAGAAATCAGAGAGTGGCCATGTGGGTG
The DNA here is from genome assembly GCA_033556795.1 of Tapera naevia. Taxonomy (NCBI): domain Eukaryota; kingdom Metazoa; phylum Chordata; class Aves; order Cuculiformes; family Neomorphidae; genus Tapera; species Tapera naevia. The sequence continues at coordinate 21,557,104 of JAUMJJ010000029.1, forward strand.
TGAAACTGGCCTGTTTTTTTTTTTTCTCCAGTGTGCAGTCAGTGGAACAAACAAATCTCGAGATTGCATGACTTTGCAGTGAGTGCTAGCTACCAGGATGACTAATTATTCACACAGTCTTAATAAGTGCCTAAAGACGGAAGGCTGTAGCCTCATATTGTATAAAAATGTAAGGCACATTTGCAAAGGGAAGGAGAGATAACTGAAAGTAGCTGAGTATATCCAGCTGCTTGGGTTTGGTGTTGGGTTGGTTTTTTTTTTTGTGCTTATAAGCAAGGCAGTGTAATTGGTGAGTTTCCCTGATGGCAAGATACTGCTGCTTGCAGCTCCAGTAACTAAATAAAGCACTTTGGTGCCTCTTCTGCAAATGAAACACATGTCAGTTTGTTTTGAGGGCGTGAACCTCAGCCTTCCTGACGGAGAAGTAGTCGGTGCAGGGTGCGAATTGCATTTTAAGACTAGAAGTGGAATAACTAGGCTGCTGCTGTTGGCAGAAAGCTGGGAAAAAAGAATGTGGCTCAAAAGACCAGAGGAGAGGGGGGAGGTGTGTGAGAAGCTGCACTTTGACACAACCGGGACCATTTAATTTTTTTCTGACAAATTAAATGACACCATTTAATTTTTTTTGGTGATCTTTCTGTTTCCAGAGCCTACATTACCTGAACATTTCTTAAAAAAAAAGTATTGTAGGGCGTGAAATATGTGACTTGAAACTTCCCTGTTAATTATTGCAATTGGGTGCATTGTTTCTCAGCTTATTTGTTAGTACTTTGACTTAATGAGCAAAGTCCTTGTTGGTTTATCACTCTTGAAAATAGAAATGTTAGATTTCGTTTTCCTTCAGCATGCTAGCAGTGGAATAGTTAATATTAGCAATGAAAGTCAGCACATGCATTTATTGAATTGGAAGAGTGAATGAACACCTGAAGTGTAAGGGCATTGGTGTCATTTTGATAACAAGGGAGAAACAGGCAGTTTCTGTCAGGGCACTAGTTTTAGCGTGTGTCTAAAGAGGTTTTCCTGCCCTTCCTCTCTGGTTAGACTACAGTGGCTGTTTCCTTTTCCCTGGTAACTGAGAGCATAGTGGATTGAGTGCCAGGAATAAAAGAAATTGGTAAATACTGCTTTGCTATAGAGCCCGTCAGACAGTAGTGGATGGACAGGTGTGTAAGTTTGGATTACTGCTGCTACTTCTTAGACATTTGTCCACATTTGTGTACATAGTTATAAAATGTGGATACCTAACAGGGTTGTACATAAATACACCCCCATTTGCTTTGATTAAACCTTGACTTTCTTCTTAAAATAATGCACTTATGTAAAACAAAATCAATGCAATAATATTTTCTCAGCCACTTTTTTGTTAGGAGAAATGCTCCAGGGCACCCAGACATGAAATTGTGTGTGTATGTTTTGAGGGCTTTTGGAGGAACTGCGTAACCGAGGGAAAAACGTGGTTACACTGAGTTTGCTTGTTGCCTTCCGCTTTCGTTCTGCCCAGCAACATCTCTTTGAAATCCCTCTTCCCAAATGGTTTTGTTTCCCTTTTAACCAGCCTGTCATTCCGAGGGACTGGCAGCAGGTAGATTGTCTTTGAGGACTGATGCCCCAAGATCTCTGGGGCAGCACTAGTTTCATGTACTTGCACGTTTGTGTATCGGCATCAGTGGTGATGTCATCCAGGCACGGGAAGCGGGATTGGCTGGCTACCTGCCACTGCGGGGAGGATGGAGAGAGCGGGAGAGGGCATGACGTTATCTCTTTGTCTAGCTCATACACCCCAGCGATGATATGGAAGGTCGTTTGCCTTGCTGGGGAGTCTCCTCTCTAGCAATGTGAAGGAGACTGCACTGACCTGTTGACAAGCTGGAAGTAGTCCTGATTTTCTCCTCTTTCCCTTAGCTGAGCCTGCTGGAAATAGCTCAGATCTATCTAGCTACCTATGTTTTTATAGATAGTTCTACTTTAACTATTTATTTAGCTATATATAGGTGTTTATATATATATATATGTGTGTGAGATATGAGGGCAGTCTGAAGTTGTTTGGCACCTAAATGCAAGTGGAGTTACTCCCTGTCACAGAGCACTGTGGATCCTCCTTGGCTTTTATGCTATTAAGTGGGTTGGCTTGTGTGGAGTGTATTGTGGGCCTGAGACCTTGGCAGTAAGGTACTAAAAAATACTAAGTTTTCAGCTACTCCGCTTAACATCCATAGAGTTTACATTCTTTTAATCTTCATAACCTTCCTTACATCTTCTCTATGTGATTCGCAACAGTGGGCTCTTTTTTTCCCCTGATTCAATGTTCCCCAGTCCTAGGTACCTAAAAAAAAAAATGGATAGTTTTGGGAAGTCTTTTCCCAGCACAGGGGAAGGGGGAGCAACAGGAGTGTGATTCATCTTGGTGCAAAGCAGAGCTCCTCTGCTGATCATCTGAAATCCAGTGGAACGAAAGGCCTGCATGGAAGTTGTTTACCCCTTTGTAGCTAGCACAAAAACCTGAGAGTAATGGCTTGTAAAAAGAGGGGCATGCTTTTGCAAGTTACCGCAAGCTTGTAAGTTAAGAAGCAAAGGGTTAAACATTGCAAAGTGGAGTGAGCAGAGTTCCCTCGGAGCTGATGTAGAAATGTCTGGCTGAAGAACCCCCTGAGTGTGTAGTTAAACAATTTTAAGGAGCCCCTGCCTCTGCTGGAGTTGAGAGAGAGAGAGAAATTTGCTTTCAACAGGTTGGTTATCAGCTGATGGGAGTGAAGAGGCATGTGCGGGCTTGCCTGTCGCAGAGCCCTGCCTGCCTGCAGAACTGGCAGCAGAGCACCCCTGCTTGACCCTCTTTTAACTAACAGGGTACTGAGGTGCCACCTTTAACTAGTGAGGTGCAAGCAGGGAATGGGGAGAAATGGCCCAGAATTCAGCAGAAAACTGGTGTAATTTTTGTGCGTGCTTTTGTCTTGTGAGATGGCTGTACTTCCAGTCTCCTTTCCTGCTGAACTCAGTCCTGCTTAATCAAAGCCCTTTGGTCTAACTGGAGCTTGCAGCCAGCTTACCAAATGATTAGCTACCTTAAGACTTTTTTTTTGATCCTTTGTGAATAGTGGAGAAGCATTTTTAGCATTACTGTGGTTAGATTTTACTTTTTTGCATCCAGTAATAAGCTTAATTTGAAGTTTGGCTTGCACAAAATGAAAACACTCCTGAAATTTGCCTGGAGATAAGATTGAAACCAGGTGTTTGCTTACTTTCTTTTTTTTTTAAATGCAAAAATGACCTGTGAGCTAAAGGCATTGGTTAATATTTTGCAAATTTTAAAATCTCTACCATCTGATAATTCATAGAGGCATAAGGCTTATTAATTTTGCTTCTGAGACTGAACTGTGTGAACTTGCTCAGTCACTTTCTCTTGTTGGTTTTTTGGGGTGTGTATGTGTGCATGTTTTTAGAGACAGCTAACGCTTTAAAATAGCTGTTGTGAGCCCTTTTAGGTCTCTCAGCCTCACATTGTAATTCTCTTGTAGCAGCAGTGGCTGAGGGAGGAGGGTGTTTTTGTGTGAGTTCTGAGGCATAACAGGGCTGCACCAGAAAGATGAGAATTAGGGATGATACTCCTAATTGCCCTCAACGAAGGCTGGTGTGGCTTTCTAAGGGCCTTGTAATAGTTAATTCATAGTGAAGGCTTCTTTTGTTGATTTATGTTGCAGCCTTCCAAAACTGCATGTAAATGATGTGTATTGTCTAACTGCTGGCTCATAAAAGGAAATGATGTAAGATGTGATCGTTTAAATGCTGATTTGAAAATAAATTAGAACTTGGATAAATGTTTTCCCACGCTAAGGATACTCTATTTTTGTCTTAATGGACTTTCTATCTCACAAGGTGACTGTGTTGTGGGGTAGGAAGAGGGGACTGTGCTTGGTATTCTTTACCAACTCAGTTGAATTCACAGCCCCCCTTCTTTCTCTCACTGCTAAAGGGACATCATTGTCGATTCAAATGATTTTGTTAAGCATGAATACAATTCCAGTCTTATCACTATAAAGACAAACTGTACTGAGGATCCGTGAGGTCACTGGCTTTCAGGAACTGGTCCAGACCAGCTCTCTTAAGTATGAACTGCACTTCTTCCTTTCCTTCTCTGATTTTTTGTGGACTGTGTTGCAAAGGGAGAGTGCAGTTGGGAGAAATCAGCAAGGAGAAGGCAGCAGCTGGAATATTGGTATTTCTCTGGGTCCTTCAGCTAGATGTAGCCTTTAGTGTTATTTGTGCCTCCCCTGTGCCATGCTTCCCTAAATTGGCTGAACTTTTGACCAGTTCTCCATCACCCAAATCCCTCTTAATTAAATATAAAAAAAACTAGGCAGGTGGCCAGTGGGGATTACTGATATTTATTTTTATTAAAAAAGAAAAGAAAAAGAGAGAAGAAAGCAACCTGCCAATTGTGCGTAACCACATGGCCCTCTCATTCTTCCTCCCCCAATCCATCTGTCCGTTTGTTGAAATGTCTTTTTCTTTTTATCTCTTCTTAAATCAAATTGCAGGCTCCTGGGGCAGTGACTCCTTTTTTTTCTGGAGTAATCGGAGGAGGGCCTGATACTCTGGGACCTCTGTGTGTGCAGGGCTTTGAGGTGATGGATGTAACGAAATACGGCTCAGAGTCTTATGCTGACTCCTTGGAAATTTTTTCAGCTTTCTGTAGGAAGATATTTCAACTCATGTGGGTATAAGATAAGCTGAAATAGTCTCGTACTCTCCTTGCTTTTTGTGTGTGTGTGCTGTCTCGCTGTTGGCAGTCGTTGGGGGCATTTCCTCAGGCTTACGTAGGTAGATGGTTTCCCCCATGAAGGTCTCTGCATGTCGCTCCAGGCATAGGGAAGGTGAGCTTTATTTATAAGGCCCAGTGTAGGGATTTTTGTTAGTTTTGGGATATTGAAGAAAGAAGGAGAGAGAAAACAGAAACATATACCTTCCTTTCCTTGCTTTATTTTTGCACTCTCCTGGTAATGAAAATTCTGGTGACAACTTCTAGGCACCAGAGCCTTGGTGCGGTAGTGTGCAGAAATGCCTTTTTTGGCCTCTGTGATGATGGCAGGTCTGTGCCTCTCACCCTAAGGGATGATGTAGACAAATGTCTGAAGAGGGAAACCAGCATTACAAGAGGCTTTCACCCTTTGCATTTCCCTGCCTTCAGCATATACATTTTTTAGTATAAATTTTTGAACTAGAATGCTAGCTGACTTTTCTCATGTGGTGTAGTGTGTGTTTTTGTGTACACATTATGTTCTTGTCATCTTCTTTTCAAGTGGTACTTTCTGTTGCAAGCATGATTTCAGCCGGCTACATTGTGTACCTGCCTTCTTCAGTTCTGTTTTCCTTGGATGAAAGTGGTATTTTTGTTTTTCCCGTTTTAGCTTTCTGACTATATACTCTGGCTCCGCCAGAAGTGTTTCTCCCTGCCTTTGGATGACGTTGATATTTAAGCTCAATAGCATTGACTTGAACAATGTGAGCTCGACTGTAGTCAACAGTTACAGTAAGATCCTTATCTGCAGCGTTATTTTAGGTCCCGGTCCAACTCCCACTGGAGATGGTGGGAAGAATTCAACTCGATTGAACAAGGGGTGGATTTGGGAGGAGATTGCATAGCTTTGCACAGGAGTTCTCTTATCAAATACCTTACATTTGTAGCATTGTGGATCCCTGATTCTTTCTCAGGTTGACACGGGCTAAAAAAACCCATGTTGTTGTCTCTAAAAGCAGGCAACTATGGGAAGGGAGAGGAAAAAACCTACAGCTGTGCATACTCTTTGGGAATGCTGAGGTAGCTTTAAATGTAGGAGACTTGGAGATTTTGACATTGAACCTTAATATTACTTCCAAAGTGTATTTTCTGCCTTGGATGCAGTGTAAAACAGTTACACAGAGGCACGAAATATGACACTGATTTCAAACTGCAGTGCTACCAAATGGTCAAAATACTGCTGTGAAGTTCAGGATGCCTCCACCTAACCCTCGCTCCTGGTCCTCTGTCCTGTCCCTAGCAAGGTATCTCCTCCTGGGTGGCCATGAAGCTCAGAAGTCCTAACTTCTGTGGTATCTATTTCCGTGTTAGAAAAAGGGCAGAACAGTTTTCTGAAAGAGAAGCGAGTATAGACTGGATACAGAATAGTTCTGCAAGCAGAGCAGTCCCTTGCTTTGCTGGGCTTTGCCATCCTGCAGGAAAGAGAAATCTGTTCTGAATTATAATGAATAATTAGAATTTGTCCTCATTGGTGTTGATTTAGTTTGGTGTTGATCTAGTTTGCTGCTGATTGGGAAACCTGTGAGAAGTAACACTGAAGAATAATGAAATCGCAAAGCCTGGAGAACGAGGTGGCACCCTTACAGTGGACAGGCACTACTGATCAGGTGGATATATGAACAGAGTGGGCTTCTCTCCACTTTACTTAGAAATTGGTGCTACCAGCTCCTATCTCAAGTGCCCTGTGCAACTCACTGTAGCAGGCATGAAGGGTGTTGACTTCTCTCTGGGCTTTTCCCATACCCTCTTCCTGCTTGGTTTTGCATCATACTGACAAATGAAGGACCAAATCTCTGGGAAGATGTGGAGTTCGGAAGAGGTAATGGGACAGCTGAGACAAAAGCGGACTAGAGAAGATGAATTTACAGAGGGAATCAGAGGATGAAGAAGGAGAAGCTGGCTTAAATGTTGAGAGTGAATTAGTGCATGATTCGTAGTTGTGGGAAACAAAAAGGAGTGTGGAGTCAGGGAAGTGCTTAATACGAGAAATAGTAAGGGACAGCTTAATTGTCAGTTGAAATACATTAGCATATATAATTTATATTAAATATACATATATGTATTTATATATTATGAAAGCGATTAGCAAACTGTCATGGGTAAAACCTGGCTTTTCCTAGCAAGCCAAGCTGTGAACTTATACTCACCAGGGGAAGGTTTATTTACACAGGTTTTTGTGCTGATTTCTGTGCAGCCTAGGCTCATGGGACCTCCTTCAGCCCACCTAGCTGTGTTATTACCATGTGCCAGAGCACATTGTTGTATTTTGGGGGAAAGTTGTTTAACACTCTTGGTGAAATGCTTCTTTCCCACCACAGCTGCACCTCCCTGGATTGCTCTGCCACTATAGCTGTCATTATTGCTATACAAACAGGACACTGCAAGTGCCAACAGGTCCTGATCAGCCTGTCTAGTAATAAAACAGCTAATGTGGTAAAACTTCTGACGTGGATGCAGTTATACTGGTATTGTAATGCTTATCTGGTATGCCTCTGTCACCTCCCTTTGGAACTGTCCCATTGCACGTTGATAAGAGCTGCTCTCAGTGCTGGGATCGCAGTGACTCATGGGTTTGTGCCTGTGGCTGAAGGAGCTACATAGGCTGTAGGCAGAGACTTCCTGGAGCAAAGTAGCCTTGCTCCTGGAGAAGGTCTGCTGTGGGCTGGGATCAGCAATGCAGGTGCTGGGGCCATTGATGGTGCACCATGGTTGCTCATCTGCTTCCTCCCCTGTTCCTGTATGCCTGAAGTGCCCCATTAACTCCCTGTCTTGGGCTGCTGGTGAGGTCCACTTCCTCTTCCCACCACTGTGGCCAGGGAAGTCCTAAAAGATCCCTCTGGGCACCTTGTATTTGCAGCTTCGGAGGTGCAGGTGCTGCCCTGGTCCTTACCTGCATCTGAAGGCTTTATGTCTTCTGATACTGCTCTCCACATGGAAATGCTGGTCATCACGTCCATCCATAACACCCATCTGCCTAGTCTTTGGCTCCTCACACTGTGTTGTAATACCCAGAAAAGTGGCTTTTCTTCTCGAAATGCCTATGGAGTTCCCATTAGCTTCTCTGGATGTTTTAGGGCTCTGAAAATTGGGGTTACCGTCTTTTCATGTTGTACTAGTCCATGGAATGGTCTTGTTGGCTCTGGTTGCTGCACCTGGCAGCTTCAGCAGAGAACAGAGATGCAATGGGAGTAAGTTGCTTAGGGGGGTAAAATAATGACTGGAGGTTGAAATACTCAATTGCACCAAATCTGAGTTTTATTAAATTCCATAGGACTACCAAGGCAATAGTCTACTCCTGCTCATCCTGCTCAAGTGCTGATGCACTTTGTTTGGGATTTTTGTGTTTGGAACCGTTAAAAATGATTTGACACTGAAATTGACTTGTATTTTTAAGCTCTGGTAGTTTGAATTGCTTTTTTTCCCAGGATTTTGTGAGAGTAGCTGTAGGGTATGACAGCGGGCAAGAGTTTATGATTCTAATTTAAACAGTAATCTCAAACCAAAATAAACTTTTCTCAAATCCTGCCCCCTACATTTTGAGCTCTCTAATGGTATTGAGTTGTTTTCTTTTTTTCAAATTCAGGAAAGGAAAGCTTAAGGTCTGTTGGCCTTAATATGTTATACTAAAGTATACTGTGCTGTGCTTGGGTTTATGTATTCTAAAGTCTGGGACTCCCCAACATTATTGCAATTTACTATTTTTCTTCATTTTTATGCTTCATGAGGAAAATTAGATAGAATACCTAAAAGGAAGCACAAGGATACCCATCTTACAAGGCTGTTTTTGCATGCATTAACCAAGAGGTGAATGTGCTTGCCCTCAGCTGGTATCTCTGCACTCTTACATGAAGGCTAGGAACTTTAAATTAGAGAGAGGTTTATTTCTGCAGAACTTCTGAGAGATCTGGTTGTGAAGAGCTGTGAGTGCAAAAAGCAGTCAATGCCTTGTGTCTCTTCTCTGTGCCCTCAAGAGTAAGCATTGGATCTTTCCTGTTCACATAAGTTACACTTCTACAGAGAATGCATTGATTCTAGGTTACTGGTTTTCAGGAGAGATTTATTAGAAATACTTTAATTCTCTTTATAATGCTGATAAAGGTTGCAATTAAGTGCCTTCTTAAAGTTGTGCTTCTCTGCAAGGTATCCTTTCATATCAAACCTGTTTTGTTTTGTTTGTTTTTTTCCCCTAGCCATGTAGCTCAGCCAGTAGAATTCAATCTGGTTGTGAATCTTATTTTTAAATCTCAGTCTGTTGTAAATCCGAGTATCTTTTCTCTAATTAACGCTTGTTTTTTTTGAGGCAATATACTGCTTATCCCTTCAGCAGCTAAAGCAGACATCAGCTGAAGTACTTGATGTTTCATGTTCTGCACCTTTTCTTTTACTGAACTATCAATTGCATGGTGATCTGCTGGATAAACACAGAAGGAAATGGAGCTCTCCTGTGCTTCTCCTGTGATACTCAAGTTATCCATTGTGCTTTTTTATTTGGGTGAGGATGAGGGAAGTACAGTGGGAAACTGGTGTAATTTATTCCAAGACATCCAGGAAACTTGTGACAGAGGTACAATCCAAATCTCTGGGTGCAAAGTTCTGTGCTTTAATCAAAAGAGATCCTTTCTTTGCCTTGGTGATAGCTGGGGTCAACTTTCACGATTACTCGAGCCAAAGAGAGGGAAGACTTTGCACATTGTCCCTCTGGTCTCTTAAGAGCCACCCAGAGGAAGGGGCCAAATGTTCTTGGATGACTGCACAAGTGGGTCTCTTAGAGCAAGCCTCTTGGCCTAGAGAATGCTTGTTTGACTTGTGTTTGTGATGGCATTGTTATGTGCTGTCCTGGGTTGGTCAGGTTTCTGTGTTTAAATGTTTTTGCAGAAAGTCCTGAACTGAATTGCTCACATTAGACTGTATTGTTGTCTGTAATGGAGGTGGGGCAGGTATTAGGATATTTTACCATGACTAAACAGCAGTGTTAATACCTTTAAAATTGGTATATTGACATTTATGAGCAGATACTGCATTACAGTGATAGCTTCAGGGGCCTTCTGCTGCATATGAGAGCTCTTGGTTGATTTAAAAAGCAAATAACATCTTAAAGCTACTCTAACACAATCAAGCATGTTAAAGCAAAAATTCAAGGTGGTGCTATATCCTTAGCTTACCCTGCAATCCGCTGTTATTTTGGGAGATTAAGTTAATGATGTACTGTTGCAGGAGAAGGAACAAAAGATGCAGCAATGAGAACTGTGGGGAGGTCTTGGATGTGAAGGACCTCCCTGATTTCATGGCAGGTGTTTTGTACGCCAGTGCTGTACTTTGTGTCTGATTTGCTCATCCTAGGGCCCCTGTGCCGCAGGGGTTGGGGCTTTTGCAGAGCTGGCACACCTCCAGACTTCTTAAAATTGTCACCTTCGCCTGTGTTTCTGGTGTGGTCTTGCAGGGGAGGAAAGAATGTCAGCCTCTTAATAGTGACAGCACAGGCTTTCTCTTCTTCATCTGTTAAAAATCACTGGAATGCTTTGAATAACAAATTAGCAAAAAATATTTTTCTTAATCTTAAGTGTTGGGAAGAGTGTATTTTTCTGCTTCTTTATCCCATATGAAACAGAATGAAATTCTTTGATCTGTCTTGTCCTTGGGGGCTATGGAGAATGCTTTATGCAGATCCCCCTGTGTGTTGTAGGTGCTTGCCAGGAGTTACATTCTGGAGTGATGACAAGTGAATATGGAGAAAATGTTTCAAGTCATGTGAAAGAAATGTTGCTTGCTAAATAACTTGAGCTTTAAAAGAAGAGATGGGAAAGGCTTTTCTTAGCCTTTGCGGAAGTCTTACATGGCAAGAAATGAAAATCTTTAATATTGACCTAATTTTATTTGTATTTAAGATCAAAGAGCTCTTGTGAATGAGTTACTTGTCTTCTATGTCACTGGCTTCATGGTTTTCTGAATGGCTTGAGGCAGTAAATCAGTCCTGAGTAATGCTACCTCTTCTTAGATTTCCTCTGAGGTAATGGAAGAGTGCTCAGGTTTCTTTTGGAGGAATGAAAATATGTTGGTTATTGAGCTGACTTCTTTCTGGCTGAGTTGCTGAGTTTGGAGGTGCCTCCTCATGGATCAGGTGTAGTGGCAGCACTTGTGTTAGGTTTTGGAAAGAGAGGAACAAGCAATGAAACCGCTGTAGTTGACAATACCACTTCGGTCAGAGGTCATGTCGTTGCTGCTGTACACCTCTTGGCTTTTTGATAACAAAGCGTTGTAGTCAGTGTGTGCTGCTGTTGTTACGAAACATGTTTTGTATACAAATGGTGTGGTTACACTGGGTTGTATGGAAAAAGGGATGGTTTTATTTTGTATTCCTCACCAGTAGGATTTCCTACTGCAGAGAGGAGATGGGAAGGTAAAGCAACCAACTGAAATGCCTGGGGTGCTATCTGCTTACTTTTTTCCAGCAGGGAAAGGGATCCTGCTTGTTTACATGGTACAGAGTTGAGCTGAAAGCGCCAGGTCTTGGCGATACCTTGACTGGCTGGAGAATCTACTGATCTAGTAATGCCATAATGTGGGTTTTAATCTTTCTCTGTAATTCAGATAGGAGAATATGGGAAAAGGGAATGTGAACAGCATTTCACATCTGTAAGGATACCATTGACTTAGTTTGTAGATCCTTCGGAATTTGGAAACAAAGCCAGTACACATCAGTATTAGTGTTGTATTACTGCTAATATCCATTCACCCTGCACGATCAATATGCTTAGGAGAAGGAGATTAAATTCTTTTTTGTGGGGCCATTGTCTGAACTCTTCACTGATGTAAAATGGCACATGTGCATGAAAGCCCACTGAAGAGATTGTGGGTAGTATGCCTCCTCTGAGATGGTAGTTTGGTCTGTTGACTTTTGACTGCTGGTGGGTCTGTGCCAATGGTGGTGGATGGTGCTGACTCAGCAGAGCCTCTTCTCACCTCCTCTGCTCAAAGCCAGTGCTTGTTGTGAGAGTAAGAGATGCCTGACAAATGGGAAATCTCATAGAGCCACTTGTATTGCTGAACTTTACCAAAACCTGGCTTTTTGTCAAGGTTAGCTGAGAAGCTGGGAGTATGTTTTGCTTCCAAGAGCTCTTGGTTTAAAGCTCCATTAATTGTATGTCAGTTACCATATGTGTTATGATAATAACCAAGAGTGGAAAGGTCTAGATTTATTTCGGTAAACATTTCACCTAGTAAAAATTTAATAGCTTGTCTGCCCTCAAAGGCCGTTCCTTTTTTTTTTTTCCCTATGCAGATTGTGCACCCAGTAGTAGTACAGAGTGTTTTCCAGAGATCTGTGTTTATAAGTTGGCCTTGAGATGCTACCTTTCCCGAGAGACTGATGGGGCTGTTTCGGGACTGAGCATCCTTAGCTTTTTTTGCAAGGTACAGAATGGGTTTGCCTCTCCTGCTCTGAATTCTGTGGGTTTCTTTTAAGAGTGGCTATGGTTGGCTTTGAAAGATGATAAAAACAACACGCTGAAATGACTAGGGACCTGCATCTGAATCATAACCATCAGCAAAACCACCTAGTTTCGGGAACTGTTCTGTGTGACAGCAGAAGTCTTGCGGGTTCCTGAGCCAAACTTCTCTTCACCAAATATGTGGTTTCATGATTTGAATGTTTCGAGGGAAATGTTTTGAATGTCTTTGCAGTCTTAGGCTGGCATAAATAATATCCTTAACAGATTATGAAGATCTCCTGTGTATTTATAATTTAAGGGGTATAAGTGTCATTTGAGAGAAAAAGATGTGCAGTGGAATAAGGGTACGGTAGATGCAATCCTTCTTATTGCAGTGTTGGGGTCTATATAGGTTTAGTTCACATTGTTTTTCTAAAGCCAGAAGTACTTTGCCTGTTCGGGATCAGGCTCTATCTGCTGAAGTTAGTGGAAGTGAACTGGACATCAGACTGGCTCTGCAAGTTTGGGTTAGAGCCATGGGCAAAGGCTTGCACATTTTTGGTTCGAGCCAATGTTTCCTCATCAACCTTGAGAGAAAAAAGTATACTTTCTAGAAATATCACTTTTGGAAGTGTCTCCTGTCTTAAACTTCTTTGACTTATTCTTTAATCTTTTTTTCATAGAATGAATTTTATAATTTTGCCCTTTTTTAAGAAGTGGCAGCTGTCTCTCGTTTTCTTTGGTTTGTTTTGTCCTTTTCGCTCTTTTCCCTCAGAATCATCTGATGTGGGTAAATTCCTCCTGTTGCTCTCCCTTCCTCTAAACTGTACGCTCATCATCCTTTGTACTTCTTCCTCTAGGCTCATCTGTGGATCTTTTTTTTTTTTTTTTTTGTATAAAAGTAACTAACAAATAGAAGGGATATGGTTAAATCTGTGTGACCTGTGATATTGGCTGTAATTCTACCAATATGAGTGAGGTTTGTTTGTTTTTTCATTAATTTGTTTCTCCGCACGCATTCTGTACCCTCTTTAGATATTTTTTTTGTGGTCTCTTTTTAACCTAGCTCTCTTAATAAATGAGGCTGTTCATTTTACACTGTCCTCAGCACTCAACCTCGAGGCTGGCTTCAGCTGTTTTGATTTTGGGTACGGGTCTAAAATCCTTGCAGATTTCAAGAAAAATAGGTGACCAGGTGGATGGGAGTGAGAGAGCCTGTTTGCTCTTCTACCCCCTGCTCCCCTGCGGAGAAAGCATATTAAACTCTTCATTGGGCACTGGGAAGATCTGTGCCGGAGAAGAACGCTTCAGGCTTACCTGTACTTGCAGCGCTATTTGTCTGCGAGGTGGAAGCAGAGGGGTCACAGTTGTTACCTGTCAGCTGAGTGAAAAAAAGAATGAAAATGGTCTCAGGTCTGTCTTTTGCTCCACTGGGGTAATTTATTATTATTTTTTTTCCCCCTCTATTTTGGACAAAGCTGGGGTGCCATCTCTTGAAGTTAGGAGGTTCCCTGCCAGTGGAGGTGACAGTTGGAGGGGCTCTGCGGGTATGCTCTCCCCTTGGACTCCTCTCTGCTGGGATTTAAGGTGTGAGGTTTGTATATGCTAACTAAAGTGCCTTGAAAAGCTTTGTCTAGACAAGGCACACTGCCCTTGACACATGCTAAGTCCGTATACTTAAAGCTTCCAGTACTTTGTGCTAACCTCGGGCGGTAAATCCAGGGCCAGACAAGCCCCCTGAGGAGGTGGTGAACAAGGTGGGGATTTCTTTGCATTAGTCTTCTCTGCAATCTCAGCTGGTGCCTGAATGCAAAACTGCTAATAAACAGTCATAAACCCTTGATGTTATTTCTCTTGTCAGCTCCTGTCTGAATAGGGGCTTTTTCATGACACATGCTTGTTTGCTCATGTTTCTCTTTTAAGGAAAGCAGTTAAACTAGGCAATAACCACCGGTAATTCAGTGCTCCGTTAAGCGTGTAATAAACGAAGCCCCAGATCCCTCAGACTTGAGCCATTAGAGACTGCGGCCCTTTGTTTCTGTCTTTGGGAGGAGGAGGGAAGAAATGTAGCACAACCAACTTGTTTGGTGTGGGAAGGACGAAAGGGTGGCTGGGCAGGGGAGAGGCACAGAGGTGCAGGACTCCCAGAACTGGCATTGTCGTCCTTCCCAAAAAGTGCAGAATCAAACCCTGGCCTTTACTCTGTGCCCATGATGGCAAACCGTTGTGGAGTTTGCTGCAGATTTGTTTAAAAAAGGATTGCAGCTGCTTATGGTTTGTGCTGGGCAAAGCACTGCATCTCACCTCATCCTCCTAAGGAAAGCCCGGTACCTGTTGCTGACTGCCAAGCTTGCTATCGTTTTCTGGCTTCCAATCCAGGTGCAGCCCACCTATGGGATGGGCAGTAGTTGGTTCAGTTCTGCAGTATTACTTCCGTTGCTGAAATACAGCCTTCTTGCTTAGTTACTAAGTAGACTTTGGGATTTGTTTTTGCTAGTTGGGACTGGGTTTTCTTACAAAGCTACTTGATGGAAGCGTTGGTGCAGAGTGGAAACAAAGCAAAGGCTTTAATCAGTTTGTGGATAGGTGTTTAGGCCAGGTATCTTAAAGAGTTCTGGGAAACTCTTCATGTGCTTTCTTATCTTTGAATTGCTCCTTTGAGCCTCAAACCTAGCCTCTGCAAATCAGTTTGCTCTTTAACAAAGAGAATGGCTTCATGCTATTTCTTTGCATGATTTTGCAAAATGTATTTCCAGAGGGGAGCTTTCTTACACATATGCAGAACAAATTTTAGCAAAATATTTCACTTTCTTCTATCTTCAGACTTATGAAAATGAACTCCATCATGACTTTTCAAGGTGTGGGTTTAAGAAAAATCTCTCAAGGCATTTCAGTGCTGATTCTGATGCAGCTGTGAGTTTAAGGAATCTTTTTAAACTGGAGGTGGCTGTTAATTATATTCAGGAGAGGAAAATACAGTATTGAGCTGAATAAACTATAGTTTAGCTGATATGTGTTTTGAGATTGGGTGTGGCAGGTAAAAAAGACATTATGTCAGAAAGATTTAAATTTTAATGCAACCAGTTTTTAACAACCATTTGTAAAACCTTCTCCTTCTGCAACATATTTTACCAGCACTACCATCCGGGAGAGCATCGTTGCTCCCCGCCACCCTGTTTCAACTGCTCTTTTTTAAACCATTGCAATGCTTCTGGTTTCTGAAATTTGGTGTGATTTTTCAAAGTTTAGTGCTTTTCACTGTAGGATTTTTTAGTATGTATGAATTTTGGTTTTCTCCCTTTTAGGTGTAAGGACGTGTCTAGTGGCTCTGCAAACTCTGAATGGCAGCCTGTAAGACTGTAATTGGTAGGCAGCTGGTGGAGAGGTAGCAAGGGAATCGAAGGAGAAGAGCAGGTTGTCCCCATGTGTCTGACTTCAGCTTGTTGTCTTGCAGCTTGCACGTGGACCATGACCACATCCTGTCTCTGGGTCTGTGGGTTAGCCTCTGCGATTGTCCCCCTGAGACTGTGTGGGCATCACGGCCTTAGAAAATGCTTCATTTAATTCCTCGGGATGATAATGATACTCGGTGGGGGAGCTTGAAATTTGGAGTGGCTGGCTGCCCTTTGAGCCTGGGGCTTAGTCACTGTTTTTCTTGCCAGCTGTGCTTCGCCCTCGGGCAAATTTGGCCAGGGCCCTGCAGGAGTGATGCTCTCCCCTTGGGAGCTGCCTGCCCTTCTGCTTTGATTTGAACCATACTGCCCAGGATCTGCTTTTCCTACCCTGCTTGGGAGTGAAGTGGGTGAGAGAGCTGTGGGACTTGCCAGGCTTTTTACACTCACAATTTCCCAGCCTGCCAGGTTTACCAGGTGAAGTAAAATCAGTTATCTATTCAGGTTTCTCTCACCTTATGGATGAATTGAATTGTGCATAAGGGTGTCCGTGGCCTTATGCCATATTGTGAGCAGTGGGGGATGAAGTAGAACCTGATGTGCATGTCCTCTCCAGTGTTATGCATGCTAGTTGCTGCTGTATCTTCATTCAGTCTTTCAGGTGCTGGATAATAATGCAGTGGCCCCTTTGGTAGCGACAAGCAACAAATTATAAAGATCAAAACTCTCCCACTCAGATATGTGCAAATTTGAATGTACTCACACAGCTTTTTTCCCAGGAAAACCATGATCCCATCTATTGCTCAAGCCGGTTTTTAAGATTCCTTCCTCCCCTCATCACTCCCTTGATCTGCTAGGAGGTGACAGTTGTGGGAGGATTGAGCCAAGTCTGTTTTTTAGGTATTAGGAGGTACTTAGAAGAGTTTCTGCTGAGACCACCATCTGGACTGATTCATTTGCTGAGAAGCTGTGCCGATTCCAAGTGAAAACTCTTCAGATGTGGTGTGTGCATGTACAGTACTAGTAGGCTGAGAAGGCAGTAAGGGAAGGTATGGGCTCCTGTATGGTTACCTTAAGACTATGTGTTTCTTGAAGATTTAGGTGGATAGAAAGTAGCAAGGAGTTCAGGCAAATGAGCAGATCTGTTTCTTGGATTGATGCTGACCTCTGTAATGCACTGAAGAGCCAAAGGCTCAAATTATTGTTAATTGTCTCTATATGGCAAATTCAATAATAATATAGATGCTTGAGTACTTGGGAGTTGCCTTAACTACTTGGGAGTCACACATTTCTCTCCATTGATCTGGATCAGTCCTATGTAGAAATTGATGGAAGCGGGTTATGTTCTTCAAAAGAGTTAAAATGCAGCATGTTTCCAGCCTGACCCCTTGAAATGTTTGGATTGCTTGAACAAACTCAGGAGAGAGATGCTCTTGCCCTCAGATGTGGATCCTGTTTGTCCTGCTCTGCTGAGTTTAACCTGCTGTGTTTCATGCTCTCTGTGCTGGGATTGACTAAAGATTAGAGCTGGGGAGACAAGACACACACATCCCGCTCTGGGGGGCATTGCACTGCTGGAGCTTCACATTTAGGCACCAGAAGGATTAAAGGGTGTGCTTTGACATGATACTCCTTCATCTCACTGATAAGCAGCACTGAACAGGCAGAGGGAGATGAGGTTAATGCCCCTTTTACCCAGGATCTGTTTAAAGAAAGGCAGTCGTTCAGCTAAAATATACATCCACAGTTCATTTCTGTTTAAACTGAAATTACTGAGTAAAGAAATGCATCCTGGGAACAGATTAAGCCACATGCTAGGAACGGAGCACATTTCTCTCAAGCTCAGTTGACAGGAGCACGCTTAAGGGTTTTCTGTATTAAATATTTGATAAATCTGTAGTAGACTTACATTCTGTGTGGTTTTAATTACTTCTTGATTTTTTAAGTCTGCAGGATTTTGACATGTTTTTTCATCTTCCCTTTTTTCTGTCCCCGCCCCATGATGATCCTGTTTCATCGTGGAATGAGCACTTGGGTATAATCAGCCATAGTCATCTTCTAGTGATGGACAGAGCGATCCCTGTGGAGCTGGCCATAAAGCTATGCTTCCAACTGTGGGAGGTCTAGAAAGCTCTGGTCCTGAAATTGTTAGTTCAGAAATATTTGATTAACTTTATTGTATTAGTATGTGGTTGGCTTTATTGCTACTTCCTGTACTTTATTAAAAAATCTATTATTAAAAGTGCAAGCATGTGTATTTGCTTCCAGTGACTTCTTTCTTTCTCTGCTATTGGCAATGATTTTCTATGTTGTTGTTAGCAGCCAGTGCATCCAGGAATGATAGGGTGGGGAGGGAGAAGTGATAGGAGGGTGTTTGCCTCTCCTATTTTCTTTTAGATATTTTGTTTTATTTTGTTTTATATCAGAAAATATTTAGTTTTTTCAGGGAAGTGGGGAAGATGGAGAGAGGCTGATTATCCCTGTGTTTTTAAAGGAGGGTTCCTCTCCCCTTTAGTTGTATTTGGAGGTTATTTGCTCATCTGTGGGCCATGAGCATGTAGGTGCCGCTGGCTGCCGTGCCTGTTTGTTTTCTCCTCCCCAGCTCCCAGCTAAGCAAAGGTCAGACCTTTCACCTGCCCCCCACTTTGCATTTACAGTGTTTGGATAAACCTGTCTTTCCAGGGGGTCTCAGATATAGGTGATTTCTGCTGAGCAGATGCACCCGCTCTATCTCCCTGTGTGATTTATGTCGGGCAGTGTGGTCGTGTTTCCAGAGCAGCAGCTGGAGAAGGGAGGTCAAGGGGAAAAAAAATCCCAGCCATAAGCAGTTGGTTGTGGTTGTTTCAGACAGTCTATTCTTGCTGCTTTATCACTCATGTGCTTTGAGACTGTAGACTCTGGACTGCAGAGGGTGGGGAAAAGAAATCCACTCCAGAGAGAACCTGGTTTGCTTATTCATAGTACAGGTATCTTTTCTAGCAAGAGCACACAGTTTTAAGGGAAAAACAGTAATCCTATGTGAGCAATTGAAGTATTTTGTTGTGAGGTATCAACATGTTCCCATACAAAGTAGGGCTGCTAAAAGTACTTTCACCTGATTAGAGGAGCAGGTTGGTGGTTGGCAGTCTTTCCCCACTTCTTCTTTTTTTGACCAGGTCTGCAGTTGTTTGGCTCTTTAAAGACCCTTTCTGGAGATGTTTTGTGTGATTTTACTTTTTTTTTCCCCTCTCCTAGTTGTATTTTCTTGGTCTCTGAGTTTTGCATTCTCCGTCCTTCAGAGTATTCAGTACGTGAGAAATCAATCTTTCTTCACTCTGTTTTCCATAAGGTTGTTGGTATTTAAGAAATGCTGGAGACATCTAAAACAAAGACCTTCCCAGACAAAAAATATAATACGAGCCACCTGAATAGCTTGGTTTTCATGTCTTCACACTAGCAACCCTCCTTTTCCCTCAGCCTCAGGGCCTCCATGAAGTCTCTCCCCTCTGGATTTGCCAAGCACTCAGTTATGTGTTAATCACCAGTCATAAAAAGCACACTTAAGATCAGGAGAGTGTCTAAGGATACTTGTCCAGGCTAAATATCTCCTCAGTCTCTGCTGCTCTTTCAGACAGTGAGTGTGGATGGAGTGATTCGTACTCATCAGCTGCTGCTGAGCAGGTGGTTCATCTGTGGGCACTGGCTTGTCCATTTCCCCCTTATCTGCTGCCTTGGGCAGAGACAGGTATGGGACAGATCCTTATCTCTCAGGAAGAATCTAGGAGGTTATGTATGATTGGCTAAAGGATGTGTTTCCTGTGTGCAAAACAATGGCAAAACTGCTGAAGGGCTCTGGCTCACCCCAGTCCTTACTCTGGGACCACATATGTTTTAAGAGGATTCTGCTACTTTGGATAACCATGGTAAAGATGCTCCCAGTGTATATATGGGTCACAGGGGCACGAGCACATAGCTGATTAGGCTATATCTGCATCAGGCCTTATGTTAGCCAGAGATGACCCTCTGGCCGACTGTAGGTTTGAAAGCTTAAGCTCAGGTGAGAGAGCCTGGTGGTGCCATCTTCCTCTGTCACCTGCCTGTGTCTCTGCTTGTCAGCACCTTGGTGTTGCCCAGTGCTGGTTTAACTCCTTGTCAATTCATCTCTGTTATACAAGTTGTCTGCTGACAAAACAAAGATCTGGGTCACTGCTCTTAAAATAGATTCAGCATTAAGCAAATTGCTCAAGCAAGCTCTCCTTTCCTCTAAGAAGGTAATGTCAACCCAACCTCATAGGGATACCCTTAACAAGCGCATCATCCTTCTGCAGAGGTCCTGTCAGTTTAGCGACACTTGCCTAATATGCTTTTAAAATGAAATGTCCAGCTGTTTCCACAATGTTTTCCCTGTACCTGAGGGAGTGTTTTTTTTTTTTATTACATTAATTCAGATATATGCATTAACAACTAATTTTTTGAGGTGGTCTTTGCAAATCTTCTATTTATTTGCACTTTAGTGCCTGCAAGTGTGATTGGCATGCTATAGTTTTCATCGGTAAAAAACATGGTAAATGGTATCTGTAGAAGCTGATTGTTGCCCTTGGTTATAGCTAGGGTTTAGTGGTGCCAATTTCATCTTGATAACAGTCATTTGGTATCTGGTTTGAATATACTGTGCCAAGCCCACACATGAGTGTGCACATTGTCAAGGTAGAATTACTTGTGAAATCCATTTTTAAGGTCACAGCTGGGCCTCTGTGGACTCTGATCCTGAGTTGATAGAACCTGCTGCACCATGTGCCCTTCTACCAAAGTCTTGTGGACTTCCTGGTCCCAGGCTACAAGATGTGCTGTCTGGCAGTTTCTTCTGCTTTTCTAGGAGATTTCCTCTACTCTGAAGAGGGCTGCTATCACTGGGAGTGGGGCTGAAAACTAGGATGTTTGTTCTTGCTCATAGGAGTCCACCTCTTTCTTGTGTTATTGACTTTACAGTGTGCATGGAAAGCACAGTAGCCAGTGATTTTATAAATTGGGAAGTCTGGGTGGAACTTCGAGTTATGAGGCAAATGGAATGAAATAGGGTTTGGTGTCCCATGAATGAGTTCCCCACCTGACCCTGTGCTAACCTGGGTTGGCCGTAGCAGAAGAGCACCTCTAATGATAGGGGAGGTGGCAATTTTCTACACATTATGCTGTAGAAAACATGGTATGTTTTTGAGGGAGGGGTGGTTTGGCAATGTGAGCCCTCATAATTCTTTTTCCAAGCTTTTCCTGATGTTATGTTCATAATACCTGCTCTGCTTTTGGGTTATACCCTAAGGAAACTCCAGGCTAGGTTGCGGGCAGTGCCTTGCTATCATATGAATACATCAGCACAAATTGTGTGCATATTGTGTACCCCTCACAAAGCTCTGGAGGAGCAGATGCCGTAAAGATGTATCTAACAAAACCAGCCTGCTGACCAGAGAACGGTGTATGCAGCCATGTAAAATGCTGGTGAGAATTGTGTCCAGCAGGGTTGTAACAGGAGTTTAAGACTTACCTCGAGGTTACAGTAAATCACTCTCTGTGTGAGGACTCTGGAACTCTCAAAGCAGTGATGCGAGTACTCACAGAACAAAAGGAATGCTGGTGGTGTTTCTGTAATGTCTTAGCAAGAGCACTTGGCTAGCTGGGAACTGGGATACAAGCTCTTCCTCCAGGATGTGATCCCTTATCTTCTACACCCCAAACGCTGGTATAGGAAAGACTTAGAAGAATAAATCCAGCTTTCTTACTGAAATTTTAATACTTTGCATGAATAAACATTTGATTGGTTTGGGAAGGAGATGGTATGCATAAGGCTTTGTGTGATATGTCATCACATACAGTGTGTTCTAAGAAGTCCCAGATTTGCACATCTAAGAATACTGAAGTACCTTTTAGGTGAAAGAGGGGGTGAAGGGTTGGTTTGTTAATGGTAGTTCCTCTTCCTGGAAGAGAAGAACTACTTCAGCTCCCTCCCCATATGGCGTACTTTCAGAAAAAAAGAATACCTCAACACTGCCAAGGGCTGAGAGGGGAGGCTGAACAAAGGAGTTGCTGTTGATAGGTACCAGTTTTGCCCCCAGTGAGGGACTGAGGAACAGAGGGAATCGAATGCTTCTGTAGCTACTGTGCTTGATGGGAACAGAAAACTCCTTCCTTTATCAGGCCTCTATGTTTGCAGTGGTTTATAAGTCCAAACCATCTCTTGCCTATAAGCTAAGAACAAACCATTTCCTTTCACAGACTAGAGGAGAAATCAAAGAAGGCTGTGGCAACTATTAATGATGTTTCTCTGCTTTCCTATAATGAAGTGTTGCCTTGTTTCTTTTCTCCTTGATGATGAAAAGACAGAAGTGCCAGGCAGTGACCTTAAGGGAGACTGCTGCTTTGGAAATTAACTCCTTCACTTTGCCATGCTGCCATTGGGGTTAATCCTGATCTGGAGCCTAGTGTTTGCTTTTTCATCTTGGATTCTTTCCACTCCCAAATCACAAATCTAATCAACTTAAACAGAAATTAAAAATGCTAAACCGGGAGAAGACTTTGTGACTGTTTTTCTAAGGAGGCTGCTGCTTGCTTAGTCTTTGTCAGTGATGTGTTGGAAGCAGAAAACTCTGTTAGTTATTATTTGCCCCAAATCATTAAGTCAGGAAGATAGACTGAATGAGGACCAGAAATTGTTTCAGGTTATTGTCGCTCTTTATTTCAGCTGTTCTGAAGTTTTACAGTACTGAGCCCAGCTCTAAACCAGAATGGCCTTCTGCTGCTGAACCTTGACTTTATGCTTGAACATTTGGTTCGCGGAGGCTGAGGGTTGTTACAGAGAATGGTTTGCTGGCACATGGGTGTACTTTAAAGATCAGGCCCAAAGTCATTCACATGCCAGTATTAAAGTACTACGATGCACAGAGCAGGGTTTTTCAGGAGGATCTTGCTTGGTTGCAGTACGCTATGTCTTTATAAAGCAGTTATCTTTGTTCAGTGGTCCTTTTACAAAATAACAGTAAATTGAACTCAAATCTGCTTCTTTCTAAATCTGGGAGTGAAATATTCATATGGGCTAGAAAGTAGCAAAAAGTAAATAAAAAATTCCTGGAATAGCTTTGTTGCTTGTGCTGTGCTTTTAGCTGTTCTTCTCTTTATTGGAAATACTGAGCAAAATCTTCACCAGAGTTTGAACAGTGAAAGCAGGTGAAGTGATAATTTTGACTCAAATTGTATCTCTCCTCAAAAAGTAAGACAATAAAAGGAAGACAAAAAAGGTGAACATAATGCAAAGAGATTGAATTATTGTGTTGAATTAAAGCCATGTGTGGAATATTTCTATTCAAGCATTTCATGCGGCTTCTGACTAATAGCTCTCACTGCAGTGTTGTTGCTTGGTCTCCTCTGTGTCGTTATCATGAATTTTTCAGTGTATGAGAGAACTGTGTGTGTTCTGCACATCAGAATAATATAAATCATGCATGTTAACATTCTAAAGAGATAATGCTAACTGCTCTGGTAGGCTACTGTCTTCTTTAAAATCAGTACTTCTAAATTGATGCCCGCCCCTCAATGAGTGGAATTCTGACAACTGTCCCTGGGGCATATGTGTATGTGTATTCATTTTTATTTCCTATATGAATCAGTAGCTTTATGCAAAGCTTGATCAGGTTGATAAAAGGCAAAAAAGGATCCTATTTAATACAGCTTACAGTGAAAATGGCACAGTAAGTTCCTCCTGCCTGAACAGCCGTCCCCTGATGTATCAAGGAGACCTGATTATGCAACAGGACTAATCAGCTCTGGATGTTGCCATGAATTATGGGTTGGCTTAAGTACTGCAATACACAATTCTGCCTTAAATTGACGGTAGAAGCAAAACAGAAAACCAGAAGAGAAAGCCCAAATGTCGACAAGGCTTATCTTCTTTAGGTCTCTATCGGGGTTAAATAAGAGGTTTCTTAATGTAATTATAACCTGTCTCTTCTATCCAGGCTAGTAAGACTAAATCAGGTTATATCAGAACTTTACTTCATAATATTACACAACCGTGCTTATTTAAGTGTGGCTAGTTTTGTAATACATGCTGTGCCTTAATGCGGGTAATGGCTAAAGAGTGTTGACCCACTGAAACACAGCTGAATATAGAGGTATAACATTTATGGAAGTCACAGTGAAATTAGGCAATTTTCCAATGTGTTTGCACTTGGGGCAGAAAAAACGGTGAAACAATAATGAATGTTGAAAAAAAATCATATCTGCCTGATATATTTGTATGCCTTTTCATCCTGTGAAGAGCCAATCAGTTATTTCCCTTTTCCTTTCTTTGTTTGACTGCTTTCCATTTTATGTTGCTAAATATAGTGGTGTTCATTTTGGCACCTTATGCACAGAGCCTCCTTACTTTTGAATTTCAGACACCTGCAATAGATGTCTAAGGCTTATCTATTTACTCAGACTTGGTTGCATCTGTGGTTGAGAGAGGACTAGGTACTTCCAGGTGATTCATCTGACCTGTCTTAGACCCTGATAAAAAGGTCTCTAGCTGAAACTAGCAGTTAGATGCCCTAAATTAGGACAGATGCATTCCCTCCCTCCACCCCAATAATTACTCCAGCTCAGATTGCTTTGTGAAGAGGATGAAGAGACTCACTTTCGTTTACCCCTAGCAGTTCCTGAACCAAGTCTACAGCTGTTAAGTGAGTTCAGAGGTGAACTGTGCTTGAGAGGTGGTGGTCTAGACCAAGTGGCTTTTGGAAACAGGGTACAATACTGGCTTTCGAGTACTCGGCTGTTGCTTAGATGTCCAAATCCGCTCCCTCTGATTTGTCTGGGAGAAAGGGGTGTCTACATCTCCCCATGATGAGGTTGTTTGTTTATCTGCGTGGGGTTTTCAACATTATAAATTCCAAGTATGATTATAACAGTAGATGGCATGATTATTTCACAAGCAGTGTGCCCTATGCTTTGATCAGGTTCTGCATTCAGTAGCCTGTGTGCCTATCAGTAGCTTCCTGCCCTCTCACCGTCTTTGTAGTCCAGCTTTTCCAGCTTTTTCCCTCCTTGAACACAGCAGCAGTTTTCAAACATTAAAAAAAAAAAAAAAGGAATGCTAAGAACATGATCTAATAAGGAGCAAATTATTAAAGCATTCATAAGAAGCAGCACTGTGTTGCCTTATTTTTGTGCAGACTGGGAGCAGTGAGTGACACAGCCCCTGTGACGTGCTAGGTGCGTCTGTGGAGCAAAGCTGGCACTTAGCTTGCAAATAATTACAGTCTAAGCAAGCTTAGAAAAGGGGCGGAGTGCAATGAACAATTCACTTTGAGAGAGATTTATTGTACAATGAGGTCAGCTTCAGTTGGGTTCACATTTAGTTTTTCTTCTAGGGTTTTACCCTTGTGGGGTTCCAGTCACAAAGTATGGGGACACTGCCACTCTACCACTCTTCTTCAGAGGGTAATCTTGATATTTGAACCCCAGGCTGTTTCACAGGCATTTCTTTCAGGAGAAGCATCGGCTGGGAGAGCTTGGCCCTTCCTCGCTGCCTTTCCTCAGCTGAGCTGGTATAACAGCCCTGGCAGTGAACTGAGTGGCAGTCCCCGTGCAGCTGCACAAAGCAGCACCAGCCACAGCGATGAGGAAGAAGAGATGTTGGGCTTGGCCCTGCTTTCAAAATGAGTGCTTGGGAAACTGAGGCTGGAGATTGACAATTTGCTGAAGCTGGTTTAGGGCCTTTTAGTGCCAGATTAGAAGTGCTGAATCCTTGCAATCCAGACTTATTACTCTGCTGGTTCAAATCTGTTCACGTTTATTGTTTCTTTTTTGAAACAGGTTATCTTCCCACTGATGGGGCTTTGTGCTAGTTTGGGTACCCCTCTACTCCCGCAGCTCTGGTTAGTACAAAAGAAATGTGACCAGTTGGCCACTGGCTTCTTGCCAGCATTTTAGGGTAGGGAGGTGGTGGGCTTTGCCTGTCCTACAGGTGCCTTCTGGCAGGTATGTGGGGAAAGGCACGGACAGGCTGGCAAAGCCTCTGCTGCGCCGCTGGCACGTCTTGCCTTGCCTGGGAACAACCAGGATGCCAAGTACCTGAACAAAAGAGGGTTTTGTCCACCTCTAAGAATGTGTTGGGTTGCAGTGTGTTGGGCCAGCTGCCCTGGCAAGGCACTGTTGGTGTGGATGTGTCTCCCAAAGTTTTCACTGGGGCTCTGTATCAGCTGGAAACTGTTAGCTTTGGAGTTGGATTGCATGCAAATACACAAAACCTGGATTAAAAATGTCAGGCTGGAGTGTTGAAGGAAGGTCCCTCAAGTATCACCTATGAAGGTAAACATCTAGGCATCTTTCCCATCTTTGTCCTGAACAAATGGTTCTTAATATTGCTGATCAGGAACACCATCTCATCTCTCTTGAATGGGTTCATGGGTCTGTGCTCACCAATGCTTTCAGGTTTGTCTTGAAAAGTTTCAGTTGTATGTGGCTGCTTCTGAAGAAATGTCACATGGGCTGTGTCAGTAAGGCAAAATGAAGATCCTATTTAGTTAATACCTTTCTAGCCACTGCCCTGAAACGCGGTAGGAAAATCTGCACCGCTTCTCTTCCATCCTCTTCTTAGACCCTGAGACTTAGTCTGTGGGATAGTGGATGTGCCGGCCTTTGTAATATCAAAATCACTTTTTTTTGTTATTGTTGTTGTTTCTTGGTGGCAGATTAAATCAAGATGCAAACTCCATATCAGGAAACTGCTATATAGTTTAGTTTTACCCTGAGAATGTAGTAAGGGTGTGCAACTTTCTTGATAGTTTTTTTTTCCCTGAAATTGTACATTTGTTCTGCAGCCCTTTTACTTGTTTGAACTGGGGATGTTCCCTCCTTACCTTTACTGTTTTTTCCCTTTGCAAGCCAAACATCCTTTAGGTGCGCAGCTGAGCCATCCTCAGGTGGGTGGGACTGAAGGCAACAGGAGGACAAGCGTATGCAGGAAAAGATATATTCTGGATTCGTGCTGTGGAGATGAGTAATTGCTGAAGTTCACAGCAAACAGGAGAATTACAGATAAAGTTTTGTCCTTTTCCTTACATCCCTTTTTCCTCACCCAAGAGCTATGTACCTTTCATGATTAAGGTCTAAACAGCTGAGGACCAAGGTTGCTGAAAAAATGTGGGGTGTGTTTCTTTATTGTATTGGAAAAACCTCGCAAATTATCTTACTATTTTTCTCTTTTTACTGCAAACTTTGAAAAGATGATGTATGGCCAAATGCCAAATACTGAAATCTTTGTGAAAGAGATTGTATAATTGTTACACAGGAGGTAAGGGTACTTATGTACTGTCTTGGTATGAAGATATAAAAATATTTTTCATAAGGCTAATTTTGACTATTCAGTGCTTTGGGGAATGCGGGGCAGAACTGGAGCTTACTGGCATGATCACTTGTCCTGGCAGTGGTAAAGGTTTTGTGTACAAGACCATGAACAATGGCTCTAAATGTGGTGCTATTGATTTTCTTCCCTGCAGTGTTTCATAAATACTGTGCAATTTAACTCCGCTTTTAACCTTGCACACAGGTTGAAGCATGAGACTTCTCACTCTGTGTAAGATGCTCACCCAGTGAAAAATAAAAACCACCCTACAGGCTAAATCCTGTTGGTACTTGAAAATGTGCCCATTTTGCTGTCCGATTCCAGGCGAAAGTGTCTGAGTGGTGGCAGCCCTCCAGAGTGGTCTCTAGGAGGTCTTGCATAGCTTGCCCAGAGCAGCATGAGTGCTGCAGGCTCAGCACTGTGTGGAGCCTCAGGCTACAGTCTTAGATGCTTTAGTTTCTTGCTTGGATCAGTATAGCATCTGTTTGATTCTAATAGGGCTTTGTATTACAGCTTGACTCTGCTTGCTGAGATTTCAACTGCATGTGGTACTCAGTGCTCACCCTGCAAAGGTGACCATAAGATTGCTCTGAATAGAAATCTTACAGCTAACAGAGACTTGCTTTTCACTCAATATTGCATTGCATATTCATTAAAAAGTCCAGTGGAGGAGCATCATACTTTTTTTCATATTTTTTGTTGTGTTCCCATTTTTCTGGATACTCAGTTGTCTCATTTACATTCCTAGAAACACAGCCTTCATGTTTTCTTTAAAGTCAAGGTTTCTTATCTGTTGTACTTAGTTAGCTTAAGGCATCTTTGGCATCACTCAGAAACACCTTTGAGAGGGGATTGTTTCACAACACAGTAACTGCAGGCAGTGACATCGTGGCAATAGGAGAAAATAAAAATGGTCTCAAATATCACCCTGTGAGCTGGATTTCTCCTTTGCCGTGTCATCCATGAATGTGTTGTCTTGTATGTTGAGTTTCTGTCACAGCATGCCTTGATTCGTGCCCACGTGTTGTACTGCGTCTCTTGTGCAGCCAACCTTTTGTGCAGGTAATTGTGCAGGTTATTGTGCAGTTTCTGCTTCCAGTTGCACAGATCTGGATTTGGTTAGTGCTACACTCCCCTATCTGACTTAATTGCTGTTTCATATGGTGGATCAGCAAATACTGTTGAAAGATGTGCTAGATAGCAATAGTAGAAGGAAAGCCAATGCTGGTCTTGTCTGTAGATGGAGTGACTACTGCTCATAAATAAGATGATTAACATACACACACACCCCAGAAAAAAAAAAAACAGCAACAAAAAATATCTTGAAATGTTCCCTTTTCCCTTCACACATTGCTCCTGACTTGCCTGGGACAATGAGCCTGTGGTGTGAGTCTCAGACAGGTGACTCAGAAGGACAGTTGAAGACAAAACACCTGTGTGAAGTTTCTGGTTACCAGATGAGCATCCTGGCTGCTTCTCACCTGTGCCTCTCCTGTTTAGCAAGCTGGCAGCTGGAGATAGTAGCTGTGAAGCTTGTGTGAATCTGCACTAATAAGATACTCTGAAGTTACCCAAAATTGAATAATATGCTAGACAAGCAGTGGAAACGTAAGACCAGCTGAAGGTGTAAAGGTCTGTCCCACAGTTAGTTGAAATGAGTGTTGTCGAAAATAAGTGGTTGGAGGTTTGCTTTGCTGTGTTTGTTAATAACTCTTTCTAATGTAACATTGGAAGAGATAACATTTTTTTAAGAAATGTTTTGTGTTGCTAAATATTGGAATAATCTGTAATTAAAGGTGTCTTAGAATGGTACACCTCACAGTGTAATCCCTGGGTATTTGAGGGACCAGTTGGGACTTAATGGGACCTGTGCACTCTGGATTGACCCATGTAAAAAATCCACGATGGGCAATGCTATGTTTTTGTGTTTTTACCTGTCTACCTGTTTATACTTTGCTTAAGCTTAGGTTATCAATAGAGATGTCTAATTACAACCATTGCTACAAGACTCTGCTACTGAATGTGGCTTTAAATGTTGTACTCCTCCAGGAACCAAATTCTTTCATTTTAGGATGGGAAGATTTTAAAAAAGGGCAAGTGGTCGGTATCTTTGTGTCTTTTTTTTTAGGGGACATCAGTGCTAGGGTAAGTTAATTGCAGCCATTAGGATGCAGGCAGATTGCTCCTGAGTTTCCAGACAGCATAGCTGCAGTCCATTTGTGGCACTTGAATTCTTTACATTCTGGCAGCACTTGCAGTTTAGCTCTTGGGATACTTCGGTGTGCAGAAGTCCCTGCAGTGGGAAGTCACGCACCCACGGTCTCTCTGCTGAAAAATCATTTGATCAACCCCCACCTTGGAAAAGTACAAACCTGCATGTACTTTTGATGCCTATTTGTTTGCCTTGCAGAGAGTCGGCTGCAAAACCCTTTCTGAAGTTATGCTCCTTGAAAGCCTTCTGAAAAATAGTGGGCTCAAGCCAGAAAGGTCTTGCTTTACAGCACTGCTGCCATGAAAGAAATCCAAGTGTAGAAAAAATGCAGCTTAAATACCTTAGATATTTATTTTGCCCTTTCATTACACAAACCTCCCCTTGACTTCCTTAGGCTGGGATGTCAGGGTGTGTGTGTGTGGGGCTGTGCTTTAGGGGGGAACCCTGCTGCACAAGCACTTGTGGACCTCCTCTGGGCTCTGGCCCCCTTATTGTTTTAACAATTAATCTTTCACCCGTTTATAGTTTAAAGCACTAATAAATACACTCTTCCCTCCCTCCAAATTCGCAGGAATCTCTGCAGTCTCCTGCTTGATTACATATCTCTGAGCTTGCACAAATAAGTCCTCCAGTGGTAAGCCAAATGAAACCTTGGAGGGATGTGTTTGACCTTGGTTTGTGCAGTGACTGTACCTTACCCACTTGTCATGAAGACAGAAAAGAATGTTGACATTCACAATGTGAAAATAAATATTTGAAGATAAGTTTTGGTCTGCTCAATTTGCTCCGTCAGCATAAACAAAATCCTTCTCTTGTTTGCATTTTAAGGGTCCGTATTGTAGCCTTCACAATATTAACCTATATAATGCAAAAGGCTTTCATAAGGAGACATTTTAATTTGAAAGTTAAAACCGGAAAACAAATGAGAAGTGAAAGTCTTGCATTCCTATTATTGCTTATATTCCTTTCTTCCTCCTAAATTCCATATATATTTTTTCCATATATGTTTTGGCATATTCCCACAATGAATTGGATGTTTGTTACCCATTCAGTAGCTCAGATCCATTCCCCAGGCCTTGCTTCCTTGGAAAGTCTTAATTTGAAATCAAATTTGAAAATTTCTGTAGGTTGTTAAATAAAAAGTTGCAAGGTTTGCTTCATGTTAGAGCTCCCACCATCCTTTTAGCTGCGGAACTAAATAGAAGATTTGTGTTTGTGACCTGATGTATTTGCCTGAATGTCTTCCTTTTCTCTAATAGATGGAAGGACAGGCTTGTAGCCTGTGTAATGGTGGACCATGGGAACGCTTCATTCCAGAGCAGGACTTGTAATGGCAGGAAAGGAATAAAAGCCCAAATATTTAAATTTAAATTTAAAAATTTAAATTCCATGTGTGTGCATCTGTCTCAGGAAATTTCAAGATAGTAAAAAATTTAAGATCCGAGGATGCCTGCCTGATATCTTTACTCTTGCGTGATCCTAGATGTGGTTCAGCCTTCGTCTCCTTTCTCTCTTTGTGTTGTTGAAAGAACGTAAGTCCTTTTCTTATGCCATTCCCCATCCATTAGGACTACATAAGAAAGTAAGGACTGACGTGTTGAATTTGGATTGGGCCAGGTGTAGTTCCCTCCCTGGCTCCGGGAATTGTGTAGTGGGCTGTGGAGGAGTAACCTCTTTCAAAGCAAATGGTATCTTCAAGGGTGGTGCTTATTTCCCAAAGTGCAGCTTATATAAGGCAAGGATGTCCATATTGCTGAGGTGCGGTTGTCTAGCAAGTGTCCTGGGAGAGATGTGTTGATAGGAGTGGGCTTCAACTGATAGAGATGTGACAGTGCCTCCCAAAACTCGCCAACTAAGGTTGCAAAATTTCTTCTTGAGTTTTGCATTCTAGACTAAAGGGGATCAAAAATACTTGGCATTGTGTCAAAATGCTGAGATTATTGTTCTCCTACTTGCTGTGCTTTTATATGTCTAAGGCCAAGGCGAGATTGGTAGCAATCAGTAGTATGTTTTCACTTGTTTTGGAGATAGTTCCAGCAGTAGTGTGCCTGCTAGCCCTATTGCAGACCATCAGGATTTTCGTCTCCAGGGAAGACCATAGAAGAGCAGTTGTTGGTATGCATTTCTGCACTGAGAGTTGTCTGACAGTCTGTGATGCATGCAATGACCAGATCTGATTTTTATCTGATTAGCTTGATTATAGCTTGAGGTAGAAGAGCTGAAAACTGCTTGGAAGCTGCTCTATCATTCTTTGCTTTCCCTTGCTGCTTCAGAATACTGTTGCTTTTTCTTGATTTTTTTTTCTCCTTATTTGACATCCTTTCCTACTCCATTTAAAAGGGGCTGCTGGTTTGGTGCAGTATTTGTAGAAAATCTAAAGTTGACAGGCAGTAATATATTTAAACAACTTTCCTTGAAACCTCTTTGTCATCATTGGACTTTCTGGAAGGCTGATTATGTTCTACAGAGCAGAGGCATGGAGTCAGATTTCATGTTTTGGTTAGTTTGCAGGTCATTTAGAGCTAAGGGTATTGCAGAGAGAAGGCAGCAGAGCTGTGTGAAAAACATGGGGTTATCACTTGCACTTTTTTTTTAACCTTATCTAGAGGAGTTAGTCTTCATGCCTTTCCTGCATTTACCGTTGATGCCTTAAAGTCACTGAGCTTTCAATGAAGAGGTAAACTTGAAGAGGTTGACCCCTTTGATTGTGTTTGCTTTTTGAAAGAAAGTTTAATTTTTTAAAATTTTAAGAGGTGGAAGTGTAAACAGCCCTCACCAGTAGTACTTCCCAGCTCCTCATGGGTGTCCTTTGGCTAGTGGTGTCCTACCTGGAGGTGGTGCAGTGATGGAATTGAGATCTTGGCGGTGGTCCTTAAGATTAAGAAAACTCTGTGTAGGGGTATCCTCTAAGGCAGGGGTGTCAAACTCACGGCCTGTGGGCTGAATCCGGCTCTCCACTTTGTTTCTCTCTGGTGTCAGCGCCAGAGTGCTGGGTTCTTTAGGAAGGCCCCTGCTTGGTACAGACAGCTTCTGAAACAGTCACATCATGGTGTCGGTCCTTGGTCAAAGCCCCATTGGTATCTTGCAGATAAGGAATGTGCTACCTCGGAGAAAAAGGGCAAGGGGAAATTTACGCGAAAGAGTGCTGTAGGCAGCTGTTAAGAAGGAAACACTGGCAAATTTGCCTTTAGTCAACTGATGGGGGGAAAAAGCCCTCGTTCATTAACAGAAAGAGAAGCAACTGGTTCTGATCTCTGTCCACAGTGTAGACTTTTCTCAGGCACCAGCAGCTCAGCCTGTTAGTACTGTGAGGTCGTGTCTCACTTTACTGTTGGTGGGGCACAGTCTGTCTTCCTGCTGCTCTCAAGCTTTTTCCGTTTCAGTGTAACAGGCAGAACCTGGGACAAGCTGTTGGCCTGTGAGATCTTACTGGTGCCATTTGCATTTGTAGTTTTCATTGGCATGGGGTTGGGGGCTCTAATTAGACTTGGGGAGGATGGACTGAGTAACCCTGTGTGCCACTTAAAGCAGTTTTATGTGTGGATAATTTGTTTTACTAGAAGACTAAGTGTTTGTCCTTTTTAGCCTGCTGATTTTTTCCTTTAGTATAGTGGTGGCCTCAGAACTATTCTGCTGAGAGGAAAAAAAAATGGATGCGTTTAGGCAAATAAAGGCTTCAGCAGCTTAGTGCTTGTCTACATGGGGAAGTTAGTGCGCAGTAAGCTAGGGTGTGAATTTACAGCACGCTAGCTGCTCTGCACTAACTCCCCCTGTGGATGCTGAGTGTGCACTAAGAGCGCCTGTTGTGCAGGTTAATTTAGTCCACTGAAAGAAAGCGTGCTGAAAATTTACACTGTCACTTCCTTCACCCTGACTTTCCCCATGTAGACAAGCCCTTAGTAAGTCTAGGATAAAAAGTCCTTGTTAGAAATCTGGCCTAAAATCATTCTCCCTCTCCTCCTTATTCTCCCTTTTCCTCCCTCTTCTCTTCTTTCTTCAGTGCTGATTAAATGTTACTGGGGCTTTGTCATCCTCATGAAGACTCTCTGTACATTTAAATTTGGGGGGGAAGGAGGGGAATTACTTCAGAGGAAGGCCTGAAGGTGTATCGTGTGTGAGTGTAAAATGCTTCTGAACCAAATGCAGAAAGGGGTATGTCCTCCAAAGCATAAAGGTGGGTTTAACTCAGCCTACACAGCATAATCAAAAGCTAGAAGAGCACTGTCATTTGGAGGATTATATTTCCCCTTGCTTAGAAGGTGAGGAGCTATTTATACATGAGACTGTAGGATTTGTAGATGCGTTATTGAATGTCTAATCTTCAGCAGTTAGGGGCCCCATAAAAAGCAATTCTTGAACAAGTAGAGGGAATAATTCTCTTCATGATTCCTGAGATACTGGGGTAGATTAACATTGTGGAAATTATGGAAACAAGTTAATTTTTTTATAGCTTGCACTTACTGATGGTTATTTCCTTCATCACTTCTCACTGCCCGTTATCTCTTGTTTATTTCCTCTTGGGAGGTAGAAAATGTGAGAATGAAAATTGTATGACCTGGTACAAAATGTAGAGCCCTCAGTCATTTTTGGTTTAGGTTTAGTCTAGCATGTGGATTTTTGGCTATATCTTAACTGATTTTTTTTGATCTAGATTTTGGAGAAATAAGTGGTTCTTATGACTTAAGTGCTGGACCAAAATTTGTGTTTCTTCCTCTTAAATGGGAGGGTGAGAAGGTATGATTACGTATGTGTGTGAAAACGAGCAGCTCTTTTTCAGCTCATCTCACTGCACTAAGATAAGTCTGGTGAAATGGGTCAGGTATAGCATTGCACATGCTGGCTCTTTGGACGTGTATCATGGTGGAGTTTCACAGAAAGATTTGCCAGCTTACCTGCCCCAGCCCTGATGAGGAGAGAGATAGGGGTTTTTCCCTCTTTTCTCTCTCCAGTACGCGTGCTCTTGCATACAATTCATGTGCATGTGGTTATGCTGGATGCAGTCCATTTCATCCACTGTTTCCAAATGTGAAGGAGGATGAACAATTTGGAGGTGAAAGAGTAACTCCAGGACAATCTTGTTACAGAGATCTTGTTTTAAGGATGCACACAAACACTTTCTGAACTATAGAAAGCACTGGCTGGCTTCAGGGCTTGGTTGTGTGTTACAGATCCTCCCCACAGGCCCTATCTGCACTTCCTTAATGGTCCACCATTGTAATGGCTTAGAGGGGGATTTGTATTGCTCCTCTTCCCCAACCTTGTTTGTGCAGTGCTTAAAATCAGAGCATCCTCCTCTTTTCAACAGTTTATGTATGCTGCTATTGATGTAGCTTGTCTTTAAAGCACAGGAATTTCAGAGGTGGCTTCTAGTCAGTGTCTTGGCCAATGCAGTAGAGTTTCTGAAGCTGCTTTGGCCTCTTGTAGCAGAGGTCATGGGCAGTAAACATAGATACGCCACTTCGTTTGGGTGTTTTGACTTAATTCTTCCTATCACTGTTTCTTGTCTGATTAAGTATGTCAGCTGCTATTTGTCAGCCTGCAAACGTACGTGTCTTTACTTTATAGAGAGTTTACAAAACATAGGAAAAAGTTCCTGTAGGATTGGGGAAGAGTAAATAAACCCTGAACCTATCAATGCAATGGAACAGGAGTTGTACCTTATAATTGTAACATTGTTGATGGATGTCTTATATCTAATCAAGCTAAAAAAAATTGCAACCTGGTAGGTGCTCTTGCTGCAATTTCCCTTCCAAACTAGACTGATCTCTGCCCTTTTTTTACTTGCCTGGTGTAACCTCGCTTAAATTGCTTTGGGCAATTTTTTTTTTTCTCTGTCTGGTCATTTCCTTTCTTTTCTGGCATCTGTGGTGGGAATATGTCTCTGTTTAGCCACTCCTCCCCTCCTTTCCATTTTTGGGAGACCCTTCTCCTATAAATGTTCCCAGTGAGGGCCTCGCTCGGCTGCTGCTCCCGGCTGTGCCAAGCAGTGAACAAAGCTGAACTTTAGCAGTCTCTTGGCTTTCCAGTTGCCTGCCAGCTTCTGAATAGCAGACAGGGAGACTGACGAGGCACTGTTCGCCTCCTGCTTTGCTGCTCTTTAGCAAGGCAAGGCTCGCCACTGGGACGGTGCCCTCGCAGGCTTATGAAGACATTACTAGCCTTCTTTTAGCCCAGGTTTGGATTTGAGTGGCTCCCTTCATAGCTAGTGGGGCACAGAAGTGGGATTGTATCACAGCTGAAAGCTTGGGCTTTGCTGAGGTTGGGGTGCTTGCACCAGGGTTCTTCCTGTTTTTTATGGGTAAGAAGAGTCAGTCATTCAGAGCATCATTCTTCCCCAGTGAACATCAAACGCCTGAACACAATTAAGCGGGGCAAGAAAAAGGGACTCCCTACCTTCACAGTTTTCTTGCATGGAGCCACAGGAGTCACGACAAAGCCTCGCTGTGCGGGGGGGCGGTCGGCTCTGTGCGCTGGCCGGCTGGTGTGTCTGGGAGGACTTGAAGGTGACAGAGATAAGACTTGGATCCTAGTAACCCGATGAATAAAAGACTTATTCCAGCCTTAATAAGCTTCTTGGACAGATGGATTCTGTTGGACAGATGGATTTAATCTAGGAAAATGATTACACGGCTTTTGTACTCATTAGTATTTTTGGTCTTGGTATTTATGCATTTATATTCTTGCAGTAGGTTGATGAAAACAGGATTGTGCAAACCTGCGCTGCTTTCTGCTTGCAGCAGTGGGGCAAGATACCTTTCCCTGCTCACCCAGTACACGGTGAACACGTGCTTGTCTATATAGACTGTATATATTCCTTGGGCTCTTGCATGACTGAGGTGCAAACTTTAATTTTGATACAGCTGTGAAACTCTGTGTCCCCTGAAGGTGCAGCTGTAAGTGATTTTCCAAATAGGAATATTCTGCCTGCAGCTAGTATGTGGCCACCTTTTTGAAGGAGGCTTGGCAGCTCTCCTAGATAGGAAAGGAGATCAAAGTTGGGCCTGTCCAGTTGTCCCCATG
Source organism: Tapera naevia (assembly GCA_033556795.1). NCBI lineage: Eukaryota > Metazoa > Chordata > Aves > Cuculiformes > Neomorphidae > Tapera > Tapera naevia. Next base: position 21,593,300 of record JAUMJJ010000029.1, read on the forward strand.
TCCCTGATAACATAATAAACAGCAGAGTGGACCAGTGGGTAGTTAAGCATCTTTGTAGTCTTCATATAACAATGGAAAGCACTGGCTCTGAAACAGGTATGTAATAGGAGATGAATTTAAGAATAATTAATGTTAGGACAGAGGTCACTAATAGTCATCATCTCTCCCTAAGGTTTACTGAAAGCAGAAGGTATGGAAGCACAGAGTGAGAAAGAACACGCCAAACATTTTGTATACAGATTTTTTATTTTCATTGACCTAAGTACTTAATTTTAAGCACTTAATTTTCCTGTTATGGATGAGTATCATTTGCAGCTTTGGATTGGCTTGGGATGTTTGAAATAGCTGGAGCATGATGAAATTTTAAATGAAGTCTGAAACCGAAACTTACAGTGGAAACTTTATTCATACATTTAATTTACTACCTCCAGAGCTGGTGGAAAAGTGCTAGGGGCATAGGGAAAAGGAAGAACTATATTCATGAATTGTTCCACAAGTGTGTGAGTGGGTGTTTTAATGGAAAAAAAACAAACAAAAGAGTTAATTTCACAGGGTTTGTAAACCTACTCTGCTATAAACTGAAGCAGTGTTTGCCAAATATTTATTTTCTTCCTCCTCAGTACTTCATTTTCCTTTAAGTGCTTTACCAATGCTACCTTTCACTCAAGGAGAATTAACTTGGTAGTTATTACCAAGGAAGAAGTTCTTCACCCAGTAGGTGGTGGAGCACTGGAACAGCTCCCCAGGGAAGTAGTCACGGCACTGAGTCTGACAGCATTCAAGAAGCATTTGGACAATGCCCTCAGACACATGGTGTGAGTGTTGGGAGTGTCCTGCATAGGGTTGGTAGTTGGACTTGATGATCCTTTTGGTCCCTTCCAACTTGTGTAGTTCTGTAATTCTATGACTCCTATTTTGCAGGTTTAGGAGGAATGGCCATTTGCTAGAGGAAGGCAGCAGGACTGAGGAGGCAGTGAGTTTCATGACCTGCCGTGGAAGTACGGGTTCAGTGGCTGTTGATGCAAGGATGCAGTGCTGGGTGGTGCCCACCATATCACCTCTCTGGTGCAGGGTTACCCCACAGGATGGGCAGACTCCCACTTCTGGCACTGCCTGGGAGGAATCCCCTTTGAAATACCTTTCCCTGTGGAGGCATCTGCAGCTTCGGTTTTCATAAGGAGTGTGCTACAGCTTAGTATTTTAAAAGTTTCTGTACTTTCTCAGATGTCATGTGCCCCTTATCTTTTCCTGTGAGTAGATAGGAATAGGTGAGCTGCCTTCTGTTTCTGCTGGTGCCTGAAAATTCAGGTAGGAATGTTGGAGGTCCTTTGTTCAGCCCTTTCTTCACGCTCCCTGCAGGCTATGCAGTGCAATGTGTTAAGCAAAGATGCAACTGAAGCACAGTGTGCAGGTTGTGCTGGTGCTTGTATGGCTTCCCTGCCCCTCCTTGCCATACTAATGTAGAACAGTTTTATAATTACACAGAGTTCGGAGTGGAAGGTGTGTGTATATGTTCGATGCTCTGATTTTCTTTTTTATTTCAGTGTCTCTGGTGGCTTGTTCAGTACTTATATGTTTAGACTTCCTTAATACTGGAAAAAGAAATAGAATAAAAGACTCCAGAAATGATGTGCTTGTGTTTTAGGGACCTTGCGCCTGTTGTGGCAAGATGCTTGAGACCTGTTTGCTGTGAGAAGGGGATTGGGTTGTCAAGCAAAGACCAATTAAAGAGTTCTTCAGGGAACAGATGATCCCAGCTGTGTGATTAAAAATAGTGGCCTGCTGCTGTCGGTGCTGTTTGGGTTTGCAGTTAGAAGCAGAGCTGAGGAGGCCAACAGGCTGCTTCTGCCAGAGCCACGCTGCAGGATGCAAAGGCCTGGCTGCTCAGTCATTCTTACCTCTGGTACATTTTTTCCTGTCGCTTTCCACAGGGAAGCCCCCTGAGTCAGGGAAGTGAAGGTTGGTGCCAATTGCCATGCATACACTGGGATGCTTGTTTCTGTGCAGCCTTCTGCAAAGCACCAGGCAGCCCTGTGTGGAGAGAAACTTGTTTGCTTGGTGTTCAACTAGATGCTTCTTGAGTTTGTCTTCAGTTACAAACAAGAAACAACAGTAAAACAATGGCTGTGGAGCAGCATCATTTATAACGAACAAGCAGTGAGTCTTAGCAATTGATTTTCCACCAAGTTATAGAGTTTACTTTTCATTTTTACCTTTTTTGTACACTGCTATGGGGCTGTCTACAATGCAAGGGGTTTTCTAGTATGGTGTACGGCCTTATATATTGTATTAATAAAGCACCTCCTAGATAAATCCCTTTATTTAGGGGAACTCTCTCCTCTGCTTCTCTCCTTTATCTTTTTAATGATGGTTGTGCTCTGCTTTCTGACTGGTGCCATGAATCATGTGGGTGTTAATAGATCTCTGTCAAGGTCTGCTGGCTGCCAAAATTCAGAAGGGGAACAAAGGATTAGACAGGTTGTAGATGAAGAACTGCTGTAGCCTTATTGCAGGTTGAAAAATGGTAAAAAAACCCCAATCCTGCTACCATGACGTTATTTTTCTGCAAGGAGAGGTGATTGAAAAGACAATAGAAAAGCAAGTCTGGCATAACTGTGGCCCTTCAATTTTTATAGTTTTGTCCGAATGTGTAAAGGAATGCAGATGGCATTGACCAACCTTTTCTTTTGCCTGTATATTGTGGTTCTTCAAGGTTTTTTTGAATCCTTTGCCTGCAGCAAACCAGAATTTGCTTTTCTGATGAGATTTGAATGACACAAAGGAATTTTTGCCATAGCTTTATTTAAATTCAAAACACTTGCCAATTAATTGCATGAAGAGGGATCATGTGGCCAGTATCTTCTGGTAGGAAAATTAATGTGCTTCCCATATTCAACTTGCAGTTGCTGGTGTACTGAGATGCTGGTACTCAGCTGTGATGGATGGTTCAGGGCTGCAGGATAAAGACCTTTGGACTCCTGACTAAATTCCTGCACTTAACTTGTGCAAAGCAACTAGCCAGGCACCTCTCTGAATGCTTGCAGGTGAACCATGAGAGATGTTGCTGTGCTGCTGGATGCACTTTCTTGGTGGCAGCTGGGAAGAGGGGAAGGAGTGCCTGCCCCGCAGTGCTCCAGTATTATGATCATGCAGCTGTGGACAGAGGCAGCTGAAGCTCAGACGCTGCTCTGATGTGAAGCAGGCAAAGCATGCATGTAGATGGGTTTCAGTGGGTCAATTTTGTTGCATAGGTGGCTGGTGGACACCTGGGATGAGGGGACCTTCAGCTACCACAGTAGAACCAGAGCCAGAGCTCATCTGTCTTGGCTCCATTAATAAGTATGTTTGGGTAATGTTGACAGAAATGAGAAATTATCTACCCCACGAAAATACAGAAAACCCAAGTTAGTATGTTGGCCTTCTTTGCTCAGAAGTTATGAATCCATAGATGCACAGTTACTCTTGCAACAACTTCTTTTTTGCATTTTCTCTTTGTATAGCCTTAAACACAGGCAAGTGGAGTGTAACGGTACTTAATCATAATGCCAGTTTGCAGGGAGACTAAATGAAAGCTTCGAGTGATAAAAGAATGGTCTCAGTGGGGCCAAAATTTGGGTCTGCATATTGGATAGCTTCAGCACAAAGAGAAAGGTTTCTGCTGTGGGTTTAGGGTGGGGGATGGTGAAGTTTTTTCATTTTTCGGCAATTATAAATCTGTCTGGCTTTGGCACTCCTTGAAAAGTACTGTTCTTTCACAGCATAGCTGTCATACGCTTCTGTTTTATTCTAGTCTTTTAGAAATAATTCTTTAGGCTAATCTTGCTCTGAAGGGTAGGTATGCATTACTATCCAACTGTGTTCTGGACTGTACTAGCCAAATCCCGAATAATTCCCTGATTGTTGAGATCAGAATCCTAGCCCTGGGATTCAGCAGTGGGTTACAGGTCATGTGTGAATGTGCCATATATTGGATGGAGCTGAAAGCGGCACTTTTTGAGATGGCTGTGCCTCCTGACTCGTTCACTGTTTCAGGGATGATTGTGCATTATCGTTCTCCTTGAAGATTGTGTACAATGGTTTAAGCTATGCTGATTGTCACAAGTTGAGGCTGTCAGTAAAGTGGATTATTTGGGGTGCCTTTTTAGCTTGAAAAGAAATAAAAATGGGTATTTTTATCTTAGCCTGTGTTCTTGCAAACTGCATGCGCGTGCTACCTAGTCCTCAGAAACACTTTCTTGTGGCAGACACTACTGAGTAAACACTATAATCTCTGTTAAAAAGTGGCAATTTTAGCCTCTTATTCCTTCTCCCGTATATTTCTCCTCCTGATATTTGTTCAGCTTGATTTCTTGGGAGCATGCCTGTAGACTGGTTTGTAGAAGGCTGCTTTATGAAGAGTTATCCTTAGTTTTGAATGGACGTGCTAAGGTGTTGATACTGAGGAAGATACAGGCATGCTTTCAAGTTTACACTCACAAATCATTTTATTGATGGGGCCTAGAGGGACAAGTGACTCCAATTTATTAAATACTTTGTTAATTTATTAATTTGTAATCCTACATTTGGAAAGTATCCTGTTTGAATTAAATGCATCATAAATGGCAGAAACCTTCATCTCGTTTATTTTATGTACCACAGAACTAGAAATGATTGGATTTGAATTAATTAGAGCTAGCAGTAGTAAGTCGTTTTACACATAGCTCACAGACTTCATCCTGAAGAGCAGATTTGTCACTGTGATTGGAGGTGACATGACAACTGAGTCATGGACTCAGCCCCATACAACACTTGCATACGATACATTTTAATTGCTTTTAAATTTGGAATAAAAGCCCATCTCACCTTTAGTTTTATGCGAAAAGCATGTTCTATGTTTTTATAGTAAGGTTGCATTTTTGGGTGATGGCTACATGGTGTTTTCAAGATAGTTTTTAATGAGGATTTCTGTTCTATAGAAGCTTGCTTTATATTTTTATTTAAAAAAAATAAAGTCTTTTGTTTATGGACTAACCTAAGAAATATTAAACTGAGAGATAATTTGCCTTGTCTTTTTTTATGTGGTGTTTTTATGCCCTATCTCGATTTTGAGAAATGTTACCTTTGGGTACATGATGAAGTTGATGACAGGTCGATGAAATATGATTACAAAGTCAGGCTTAATTTTGGTATATTTTGTACTTAGAAAGTTCACTAAGTTCTTTTACAGTCTGATTTAAATGTGTCTCAGTTGCTTAACCCATATTTGAAGTGGAAGGAGAAACTTCTTAGCGGGGCAGAATGTGTAATCATGGAAAGTGAATAACAGCTTGTGATTATGGCATTGAAACTACTGGTGAGAATTTTTATAGTGGCATGTAGTTTATATAACTAACTGAATTAAAATTTAACCATATGTGAATATCTTTCCTCTTACGGAATACGTTTACTTTTAAAAAAAAAAAAAAAACAACCCCAAAGGAGTCCAGCAATTACACAGAGTGCATTGCATTTGATCTCTTACCAATCTTTTGCTAATAGTATTTTATATTTAATCTTAATGAATACATAATTCTCTCCTATTTCCACTTGTTTGATTTGGACTACAAGAACAGACCAGCAGCTAATATCTCTGTTTATGAATACCTGCTTCCATACTGCCACCTCCTCAGGGGAGAGCTTTCGCTTTCAGAGCAATGTTTCAAAAGAACTTTTCTGAGCTCAGAGCCGAGCTCTGCTACCAGAAGCTGGCAAGCTGGCTCCTCCTGAGGTGGGTGGAGGACCGTTTTAATTTACCTACGGAATCTACCAGAAGGAAGAAGACATCTGAAAAGGGGAGGGGAGTAGAGGAAAAAAACCCGACCACTTTTTCTATTGAGCTGTACATCTCCATTTAGCCAACTTGATATTAAATCCTTATAAAGAGAAAGCAGGAACTTTTTCTTTGCTTAGGTGCTTTGTATCAGCATTACATCCTCTCAGCTGCACTTAGTGCTGGGTCCTAGTTTTTAGATGCCAATGAGCTGCTGCTTTTGATGTGAAAGCTTGTTTTCAAGATCTTAAGCTTTTTCTACACAAAAAATCTAAGTATATTTGGACTAGCCTGAGAGCTTCCATGTGGGATCAGACTACAGGTCTGTAATGCCTAGGCTGCTGTCTCTAATACTTGGCAGTGATGGAGAAAAGGATTATATATGTATAAACAGAGAAGGAGAGAGACCTCCCATAGGATATACCAACCTTTGGCAGCTGATGATGGGGGTGTGTGTTTGTTTTTTTTTTTTTTTTAAATCAAGGTTGTACCTAGTTCATCCGTGCTTAACAGTCGTTAACCGTGTTTCAACTTTTTTGCTCAAGTTGCATTCTGTGACAACGAGTCTGAGTATGTGAAAATGTACCGCTTGAACTAGCTGCCCGGTAAACAACAGTAGAAGCAGAGTGGTGTGGCACCTCTGGGTGGATTTCTCTGCCCGAGGAGGGACACCCAAGAGCTGTCTGCAGCTGGCACAGCATCATCTTTCCTGCCATTCCTTTCCCCCTCACTTCAAGACAGCAAAGTTACACGGACACCTCGGCAGCTTGGGTTGCATTGCAAGCACTCGCAACCTACTTCCATCTGCCAGACGTAATTAACTATACGTGTGTCCTTCTATTAGAGTATCAGACTAGTATAAACAGTCCTCTTTCCTTTGGAAACACGGCTGCTCAAAAGCATGCTGTCACCAAATTGGTATTTGTTTTAATCTACAAGTTGGAAAAATATGTTTTTCTGATTTATTAGTCTGTCATGAGGGCTCCATAAGGCAGGTCTGAAGCTTGTAATCTCAGCTAGGACTCCCTTCCAAAACTGCTATGAATCCCATTTTTGCTGAAACATATGCACGTGTTCTGCAATTAGAAGACGACTACTTTGGATGAGAATTTGTTCATTAACGGTGATTTGGGAGCTTAAGTAAATAAGTTCTTTCAGCTTTAGAAATGTTCTTTTCCGCTGTGAAAGGAATCTTGTTTCTGAATTTCTGCAAGAAGCTTCTTTTTACTCTTCTGAAGGAAGTATAGGATGAGTTTTACAATGAATCAAAGCAAATTTTAGGTATTCCTTACCACATAGCGTTTGATGAATATAGTTTCTTAACTGTAGGTTTTATCTACTGTACTTTTCTAATTTGACTTTCTAGCCTTTATTCTGAGTTTATGGATTTGCTTGTAGGTCTACTTTGAAAATGTCATGTATGGAGTTTGGTGCTTGAAACCGTTTTTACTCTTTATGTTATATATCGAAGGAGGGAAGAACAAAGCAACAATTATGCAAATAAACACTTCACTGTATATAGTTATGTACTCAAACTCAGATGTTCATCAGGTCAGTAGGGAGCAAGACTTTTTCCAATTATGGTGTCCACCAAGAAATAGCTCAGCAAATTTGAATAGCTAAGGAAGACAGGAACAAAAGGATGTGACTCATGCAGCGTATGTCTTCCAGGGAGACCAATGAAAATGTGAAGAAAGACTGTGCATGTTGCTTTTGGCATTTGTTTGGATCCACAAAAACCTCTCATTTTTATAAGGCAAAATGCTTTCAGATATCTGCTTCTAAATATGTTCGGCAGCTTCAGAAACCGGCATTTTGCTCTTTGTTAATAAAGAGTAAGAATTATTATGATTTACTGTAACAAACATTTTCAGAATATAATAATCTGAAACGAAATATGTGATGCATTGAAGGTTTCCCAAAATATGGAATGCATTTTTTGTATTTTTCAGAGGCTATGCAATCTGGCTTTTTTTTTTTTTATTATTCCAGGATGGAGATTATTAAAAAAAAGGCTTTTTTCTTCCACACCAGCAGTTGGTGACATAGTTTGCCTAGCATGCAGTGTATAAACAGATGAAAGCTATTTTTGATGTGTCATTGTCTCAGCAAGATGAGAATTGGCAGCACTGATGAAATGACAAGTACTTGGCGATGTCAGCTTTACCACATGGCTGTCAGTCTAGCGATTAAAAAGAACTGGCAGGCAAGGATTGGTGTGGTTTAAGCAGAGGAGCTGATTTTCGAATTTAGAGCCTGATTCTGCACATTTTGACTCACTGTATGCTTCTGAAATCAGGTGATTTGGCTAAGGTGAGGCAGGGGTTGCTTGAGCATCTTGCAGGATTGAGCTTCTCAGGACCAGGTCTGCTCTTTTCCAGACTTTCCTGTGGTGCTGCAAGGGCTTGCTTGCACACAGGCATGCATGGACATAAGGACGCATGGACTTGACATGCTCAGACTTGCTGCCAGGGTGTTACAGTTTGAGCCTGAAGGGTTCAAGCCTTGTATTGAACCTTGTGCAAAAATCCTCCATGCACCTCTTGGCTCTGAACTCTGGACTGAAGTTGTGTTTGCTTTTTCAAGCAGTGTGTCTCGTTAGCATTGGACTAAGCCGAATAAATTGTTATTTACTGCTGTTCCTTTCCCTGTAACAGACATCTAAAATAACTGACTGTACTCTTCAAGGTACCGTGGAGGAGAGATTTCATCCCTTAAATTAGCAAGTCAGCTGAACACCATTAATAAAGAGCTTAGTTTGTTGATTGATACAGGGGTGCCGACAACATGCCTAAGTTTAGGAATATTCTCTCCTTGTGGGTGGAGGGCATGTGCCCCAGCCATGTTACTTTTTGTGGCATAATGAAGGGGCAATATTGTTGCATAAAAGTTATTTGGGGCTTTTTTTTCTATTTTGGTGTCACAGTTTAAAGGCTAATTGGAAGGATACTTGTAGACTATACAGAAATGCTTAAAGGGTTCCTTGTGGACGGCCCAGCAAAGGCCCTTTGTTTGCTGTGCAGGCTCCGGCTCAGCTCACGTGACCGCAGTGAAGGGATAAATAATGACAAGACATGTGCAAAGCAAAGGATTTACTTCTCTTTGCAGATCCCTCTTCCCCACCCTCACCCTGCTGTGGGCCCTTGGCTAGTTTTTTTTTTCTTTTTTTAGTTGAGTGTGGTCCAGTCCTCTTTTTTGTGGTTAAATTTGTCATGAGGAAGGGGGAAGGAGGACGGGGAAATCTTGCTTAAGATGTTAAGATGAAGTTACCAGTGACTTAATGCTGCAGAAAGGGCAGTTCTCCAGACATCTTTAGGATTTTAATGAGCATAGCTGATGGTTTGGTTAGGACTTTTCTTTCCTTTTTTGACAGATTGCTGATATCTGTCCAGGAAACCTAGATGTAGGAATCATTCATGGCTGCAACTGTGTTCCTCTCTCTCTGTCTCCTTGCGTCCAGACGTGCGGCAGCAGCCACGGATAGGCTCTTGGCAGTGGTTGGTGGGATCTGGGTATTATGCCCCAGCGAGTACCTGGTCACAGCCCTGCTTCCTACTGATGGGGATCTACCTCTACCAGCAGATACCTGGGTGATTGATGCTGATGCCTGGGTTTCAGAGGAGCACGCTCCTACTAGCCCTCTGCATGAGCCATCTGTCTTTAATGACCTCTCCAGTTGGGCTGAGTTTTTTCCCCTATTCTCAGCAGACAGGAAAATTTTGAGTGTTGTGCCTGGCGGTTTCATGTTACAAATCCTCTCAGCTGGCTTCACATTTTATTGGCCATTTTTCTGACCACTGTATACTGGCTGTACGGAAGGGGGGAAAGCCTCTGAAGCTTGCCTTGTGGCCCTGGATTTTTAACTTTTCCTGTGCTTTCTCCTGCTTTTTAAGCTCAGTTTTAACTCTCAGTTGGCAAATGTGTGAAATGAAATGGCTAGACCTAGTCAAACCTGAACTGACTTTGACATTTTAAACTTATCAGAACTGTATTAAGGGATTTAAAGCCTCATGGCCATTTCAGAAGTGCAGCAGGTATCACTCCCTAAGCTCCATAATTAGTCTTTACAGAGAGAACTGGACCACTACACATTCTTGACCTATGTTCTGTATATCTAATGAAAAGGAGAGGAAATCAAATTACAGCTTCACTTTTTTTAGTGCAGGTCTTTGTTTGCTTTGTTTTATGGGGGTGTCAGGGAAGAATTAGGGGTAGCACAGAATTACCAGAAGCTTTTGAACTCTTTTGGAGGCCAAGAACAGAAGGCATGTGAAGGGAGCGTGGGTTCTTGGCATTACTGCTCTCAGGATGGTGATCAACAGAGCTTAGAGCAGCTTAAAATTCATATTTTAGGTTATGCATGGGTGGGTTTTTTTAAATCCTTTTCCTAGGAGTTAGGTCTTTGCTTTGTTTTAAGGAAAAAGCATCAGTGATTAGCCTTTCTCCTGTTGCATACTTAAACAGATATTATGTAAAGCTCCTGTTTACTGTCCTTTTATTTGAACACAGTCTAACCTCACCTGCCCTCCCACTGTGGCCTCCACGTTTCCCAAGGCATTTGAAAGATAGCACTCTTTCAGGTACAGGATCAACTGACTTCTGTGCTCATTCCTGGAGTATCACCGTGGTTGTGCTCAGCACATCCATCATCCTCTCTGGGTGGCTGGGCTTCAGGGAGGGCCCTGAGCTTGCACAGGTCTGCAAATTCTCACAACAGATTAAGCCTGCCACGGATTTTGAAGAAAACAGGCCCCTTTCACAGCTTTTTATACTGAAGTTTAGTTGGGACTTCTTATGCTTTCAAAGCTTTTGATTCTTATGGGAAGCTTTAAGTTTTGGGGGAAAAGCAGGCTACTGTCCCTGGATAATTTTATAAGAGTGTCCATCAGAGGTAAAAAAATCCTCTATGTAATCTTTAGCATTTTATATTGCCAGTTGTTACAAATACTGTTATCCCTTGGTGCCCTGTAGTTGTTACTGAAAGTGCCACTGTTTGATCTCTGATGCTGTGGTGGGGCTTGAAATAGCTCCTGGTGGTCCTTTTTTTCCACTCCTGTCTATTGCCCCCATTGTACAGCACTGCTGCATTTGGCAGTTGTTGGCCCATGTGGTTGCCTGCATCTGAAGGACTTGGAGAGAAAGCTGTGTTAAGGGCTAAACCCTGAGGGGTAGGAGCAGGATGCTTTTTCTCACACTCCAGCTGCCCCAAGCTGGTGTTTGGGAGACCTTGGCTTTCATTATGGGTAAATTCTGTTAAACGTGCTCTTTTCGCCACTGCCCTTGAGTTGTTAGAGGAGCACATTTGTGCCAGATAAAATACTTGGTTTTCGAGGGACACGGAGGAAGCAAACTGAAGGAAGGCTTTTTTCCTATGTGTACATGATTTGGACAAGAAATCTTCTAGTCTTTTGCTAAATTCCTTCTCAGAGTGTGTGGCACCGGAAGCTAAAATTTTCAGATGCAAGAAGTGTGACTTCTCATGTGCCCTTTTTTGGAAGGGTTTAAAGAAACATGTCTTTTTGGAGTGTGTACGGTATCTGTCTGAAAATCACTGCCCGCTTCTTTTTCCATTTTTTTTTATTTTTTTTAACCTTTGAAATAACATTGAGTGTTACCATTTAATCTTCCCCAGTGTTGATGCTGCCAGAATGCCATTGCCAGTGTGATATTGTTCCTTGCTGCTGCATGCAGAGGCAGTGAGGTTTTGGGAAATGCTTGAGGTGAAGGCAGTAGCTTGCTCTCTAAGTTTTCCACCCTTTCTGTTGGGCTCTTGATGGAGGACATGGCTTGTCCTTCTGGCCTCTAGCCCTCTTGCCATGGAGAGGCCCCTTTGGTCTGGGCCCATAGGAAGGTGAAGTGGGTGGAGGTTTAGGAATGCTGTGAGGTGCGGTGAAAGCCTGGAGGGCATAGAGCTGGCACATGTGGTTCACTCCCAAATACTCCATAGTCCCAAGGCCCTGGTGTCATGCAATACTCAAGCGTTGCCTCCAGCAAGGTTGCTGATGGCACTGTGGTATTGATGTGTCTCCCAGAGCGCTGACAGTCACTGCTTGGTCTTGAAAATACCGAGACTTCCTCTCCTGACTTGAGCAAATGTCAGCCTTTGTTACTAATCAGTTTTCTCTTTTTTTCTCCCACTACTCTTCCTGTGAGAAGTCCCTGTGCTAGCCATGAGAAAGTGGAGCAACACTTGAATTTTCATTCCTGTGAGCATGGTACTCCCGTGCACTGATTTACAAATCCCATTGAAGCTCCTTCTGCTGTTGTTTGGTTTTGAGAGCCCATATTTCAAATGGGCTCTCGTTGTTTGTGGCAGCATGCTTATTTATTTACTTACTTATCTGGGGTGCCCTTTGGCCGGCTCAAGGGCTTCAGTCATTTTTGGCTGCACTTTGGTATGTCTTTTCAGTGTGGTTAGCAAGCATGGTTAAGCACAGTTTAAAAGTCTTATGGCTGAGCAAAATTGCAGTGCAGTTCTGCCAGTGTTGTGGTGGGAGCCAACTCATGTTGGAGCTGTCTGAGGATACATGCTTTGAGAGGAGGGAGAACCGCGGTGGAAACAGGGATGCACAGCTGGGCTAAGCTGTGTTACAACCTGAGTCGACCACGGCCATGTCTGAGCCCTGCTCAAGCCTGCTGGCATTCTGTGCCTTTGGTAGCTGTTGAGAGCTGCCCTGCTGCCCTCCAAGGAGAGGAAGTTTTGGAGATGCAAGTTGGAACAGCTGGAGGTTGATGGAGGAGAGGCAGAGGAAGGAGCGGGAGGGCTTCAGCATCACAGAGTGGAGTGTAATTCACAACACTAGGCGTGAGCCCACTGATGGGAGGCATCTGTATCTGTCTGTGTAATCCTGTGCTTTCAGTAGGCACTTTCCATAAGTGATTTGATAATAACAGGTTAACCTTCCTAAGGGAAAAAAATTGCCCAGTGGTTTAAGAGTAAAAGTCTAGCTATTGTAAAAGAAAATATGTTTCTAACACAAATGGCTAATTATGTCCCAGAGTGTGGTCTTATCTGTTCTCAAAGGATCTGATGATGCCATCTCGGTGGCATTTCCTCAGGAAAGTTTGTAGCTCAGATCCCTGACGCCGCCCTGGCCCTGCTCTGGTAACAAGCAGTGAGCCACTGGGAAGGGAAAGGGTAGCCGGAGAAGGGGAGACAAAACAGGATTTGTTACCCCCTTTGCATCCTGAGTGCCCCATTGAGCCTATCAGGGTAGGGTGTAAATGAAGGTTTTGCACACACATCCTCCTTTGGCACCTTTGCTGGGACAGCATGAGCCATTGTGTTCCTGTTCATGAGTATGCAGTGTGCTAATCTTATGCATGTGATTGGGTCTCCTTTCGGTGTCTGACCTAAGTTACTTAACAACCAGCAGATTAACTTTAGGAATATTTCCTTTGGCTTGTGGTGGAAACCTCAAGTAAGAGACCAAAGGTTTTGATCACAGTCCTTCAGTAAGGGATGCATGGCAGTGTCTTGGATTGATGGGCTTTTAAAAAGCATAAGTCATTTGGAGGTGTTTTGGACTTTCTCTTTTACTCCTAGGCAAGATCGGTCAGCTGCAAGCTGTATTAAGGAAATGAAGCATAGCATCTCCCCTTGCCCCCACATCAATAATTTATGTGTAAGTGTTTGTGTATATATGATTGTATATACACATACACAATCCATTCGTAGAAAAGTAGGACTAGGAAGAGTCTCAGGAGATCATCCAGTCCTTCCCTGTGTCCCAGGACTGAATCACTCTGGTCTGTCAGGCTGTTCCTGATGGGTATTTTGTGTAGTCTGTGGTCTAATGTTGTCGCATCCTCAGACAACCTATTTCTGTGTCTAGCTCTCATTATGGAGGGTTTTTCTAGTGCCAAACCTGAATCTCATCTGGTCAGGCCTTGATTTCTGGAGCTATCTGTCATCAATAAGGAGGACCTTGTAGCCTGTAGCAGCAGCCCCTTGATTTCCAGCTGATAAAGAAGAACTAGCAGAAGTTTGTGTCTTATCCTCAGAAGAGATGCTGTTTTTGATAGGAATGCTGCCCTTATTCATCCCTCCTTTTTTTTTTTTTTTTCAGAAAGTTCTGACCCTGCCTGCTTGCTTGCTTGCTGACAGCAAGCACTCAGCCTTCCAGCACAGCAGCACTGGTTTTGCCTCTGAGCGATAGATGTTAATTTTCTTCACCTGCTCCTTGAAACTCCAAGGAAGTGATTGGAATTTTCTATGGATTTAGCTTCTTGGACTGGCAGCTGCTGCTGCTGCTGTGCCTGAGCTTGGGGACTGGAGGTTTTGGGAGGGGAGCTGTCAGGTGGCAGGAGCATACTGTTAGATCAGTTTTTGGCCCTAAGTCACACTCACAGACATCTGCTCAGGTATTGTCTGAGTGAGGTGTTAACCACTGGTGCACTGATGGTGACACAAAACGCAGGTATAAGCTGGGATTTCCAGCAGTGCAATCTACCCAGTAGATGGACTTACTTTGACACTGAGGGACTTGCTAGGTGTTGGTGCAAGCATGTGGACTTTCAGTCTCCACTGCTTCCACACCCTGCTTTCTACTTACATTGTCAGATGCTTTCTTACCTTTGGCTTTTGACCATTTCTTGCCTGTTTCCTCTTGCTCACGTAGCAGCTTCCCTGCTTTGCCTCCTTTACCTCCAAACAAGGACAGGAACTACCTTCATGCAACTTGGCTGAATCTGCAAACAAAACCACCTTCTCTAAACACCCACTTTTTTTTTTTTTGGTTGAGACCGTAATCTGCTTTGAAAACAGCATTTTCACCACTCTCTTTTCTCTCTGGGGATCAATATGTTTTTTTCCAGTTTGCTTTTGATAATTACTGAAAGTAATGAAACCACCCATGACTTTTTCAAGTGACCCTGTATGTTCAGCGAAGTAACTCGTGATAAACTAGACCTTTTGATTTCCCTTATGCATTTAAAAAAGGTGGCTTGCTCTTCCTTAAACAGCATCAGCCTTTCTAATTCCCCAGCGTTAGCTGAAAGGATGAAGTTGAGCTAGGAAAAATAGTCAAGCATTCAACTGACTAATGTAAGAGAGACTGCTTTCATAGAGGCATGTTTTGAAAAGGCTTAAGTTACTCTTATGTTGTCCTCAAAGAACAGTATTTGTTTTCATAGCTGAGAACAGAATAAATGGATTTCTTTAAGTGACAGTATTTTTAGTAAAAATGTGGGGAGACTAGTAATAAAATTGTCTGCAGCTGAGATAACATTTTATTTACTTATCTGGTTTTTTTTTTTACTGGTTGAGGGTTAACACAAAGCATTGTCATTGCATGAGCAAGCAAAGAGGTGAGGTGCTAATTGCTGTTTTCCAAGAAAGGGACAAGAGCTGGAGAAGCTGCGTTTTTGCTGGTGTGCTCCTGGTCTTTATTAGCAGCCTGTGATCTGATCTGCTATCTCTTCTTGGTGCCGTGGTTTTCTTCCAACTGTGTTACAAGATTTTTTTGTCCATCCATCAATTTTGAAGTCCATAAATGTGGTAACAGAAGCAAAAGTCACAGGAGCAGGAGTTTGCTTCAGCTCTTCCAAATTACTTCTCAGTTCCTTGGCAGCTCACTGGATGCCCCCTGAGCTATGCCTGGGGAAAGGTAGATATTTTTCTCCTCCTGACAGTATTCATCACAGCTTCAGTCACACAACACAGTGGTAGTTAATTGTGAAGCCATGCTGAAAATGATGTCCTTGGCAGCACTAAGTTTTTCTTGTTGAACTCCTTGGCTTAGAAGTGGCTTTTAGCAACCCAATGCTCATGATCCTACTTCCTTAATTTATAAATGTTAAATTAGGAGAATTAAATGTCTTCTGATTTTAGTCTTTAAGCTAATGAAAGAGAGGTAAATCATGGTTATGGATGAACTGCTGTGTAAACTTGCTGCTATAAAATATCCTGCCAAGTAGGACGCTATAACAAAGTAAATCCTATAAGCCCAAAGCTTAATTATTGATTTGATTTCGGCATATCTACAAATGCTAAGAAAATACTATAAATTTGGGTTCAAGTGTAAGTTGTATATCAAGTTGTAAAACAGTTACCATTATAAGCCTCAGACTGGAAACCCTCAAACTAACTGTTGTTTTTTTTCTTCCCTGTTTTGGCCTGAAGTTTGCATCTGGCTCGTTCTCCTTAGAGATTTCTCTGAAAGTTTGGGCTCTGTGGTTTTGTTTGGGACTTGGAAATCGGGAGGGAGATGGGAGGAATTAGTTCCCCATATCTGATTAATTTCTATCTATTATTTTCTAGTGGACTATAGCAAATGTTTTAAACTGGAGAAGAAACTGACATTAAGGAGATTTTCACTGCTCTTGAGATGTGTAAATACTCCCGTATTCATAGAGCAATCCTTCCCTGGAAAAATGCCCTGTGAAACTGCCCTCAACAGAAGCTCACAAGAGTTTCTTAAAACCAGAAGTGTAAATACTATCACAGACCCTATAGGTTAGAACTGTGGCAATCCTGGCAAAGTTATGGTTATAGGGAGGAACAGGTGATAAAGGTGGTAAAAATTTTTGGGCATGGAAAACCTTCTTTGAGCCTTGAAATAGCAGGAGCAAACTTCAAGCTAAATACATATTGAATTGTTTCAATATAAGTTTCTGTCTAAGAAGTAGGTTTGTTTCGTTTTTGGTGTTTTATTTATGAGAGAATTGTGGGTTTTTTTTATATAATTTTAAAATTTCATGACATCTTTGAATATCAGAGTTGCATTTTGACTACTTTGCAGAACTTTTTACTAATCCTTAGCAGCACCCTATCATTTTCCCTTCCACCTTACCAAGTGACTGAGAACTTGCAGGACCTGAGCATAGGACATAACACAGATGGTTAAAGAGCTGAATTTACTGCAACAGTTGTTCAGGCCAGGCCTTTTCCAGACTGGCATTTCTGCCCTAATCGAGACAGGATTTAGCTCTAGGAGTATTTGCTGTCCAGCATAGCCTAGGTGCACGTGCTTTCCTGAATGAGGACATCAACTTGTAAGCTGTTTGGGCTAAGCGGTTTGCCTATGTGGGTGGCTGAATGGTATCTAACACAATGCTGCTTTGGTCATTATTTGACCATTATTTGAGGCCACTGAGTGGTACTGCAGTATAAATAAGAAATAAATTGTCGCTGAGCTTCACCCCCACGCTGAGCCTATGTAAATCCATTCAGTCTCAACAGGCTGCTGTTCCAACTTTAATCAGCATTCGGTATGTACTTCCCGCACTACCCAGACCATATCGGTAGCTGGTAGAGAGGCTGCAGCCTTATCTCTTTCCACTTCTTTTGCAGAATTCTCTCTCTGATTCCCCCATTCTCCTAATTGAAGAGTTCCCATTGCATTTGGTTCCTGTGTGCTGCCCACCATGCATCGGTATATATCTACACAAGTTCCAAGGACTCTGTGAGCTCCTCTTATCTGCCTGGAGCACAGCTCCATAGGGAAAGACTTCAGCTTCCTGTGTTTCATGCTGTGTCGAGTCCTTGGGATGCAACTGATGGGGAAGTTCTGTGGGCTGCAGACTTCCTTCTTCCCCACTGCCTAGATGACACTGTCCCTGTCCAGTTCGGCTGTTTCCCCTTGGGTGCTGGTGACATCATTTGTATTTTCAGTGATGCAGGAAGACTGCCTGGCAAACACAGCCTTGTTCATTTATTCCTATGGATGGCTTGTACCTTGAAAATAAGCTGCAGAACATCTGCATGCAGGGGTGTATTTACTTATGCTATAGACACCAGCTGTGAAGTTTCTCCCATCTGTGCCTCTCCCTAGACAGCTTAATTTCATTTCTGGCTTGCTGCAACTGAACCTACTGATGTGGGAGTTGTCAGTTCTACTCACAGACCCAGGATAGGCTCTTGCTCAACCTCTGCTCCTTTTCCTAACATTTTTTTTTAGATTTAGGATGTTCTTTGATCCTTTACTTGCCTAGGAAAGAGTGAACTGTGTAAACCTGAAGGTAGCTGGTTGTTCTACCCAACAAAAAAAAAAGACTTTTTTTTTCTTTTTAAGGTAGCTTTATTTTTGGGATGAATTTCCCCCTTGCTCTTCTTTAACTGTTGGCATTCGTACATGTTAGTGTCAAGCAGCCTGGGGGTATAAAATAGTTATTCATAAATACTGCATATGTAACTTCAGCATTCTCCACAATGTCTTGCTGTGATCTCGATATTCTTTTAAAATGCAGGAAACCTAATAGTTTAAGAGAAATGAGATAAAGCAGGTTGTTGGTATCAAAGCCAGCTTTGGAAAGGGACGGTAAGAGGAGCACAGGAAGGACTTGCACTTGGACTTCACATTTGCATGTAACGGTGAGGTTAGGTATGCGCTTGCACTGGATGGTGCTTTGGTGACCTTTGTGGTTCTGTTGAATGACTAATCAAATAGATAGTTAAATGCCTTCCAGTCCAAGTTGTTAGTCCTCCTTTTCTGACAAAGAGAAGAATAACACAATTTTAGCCCACTGTGCTGCTCCCTACTGTGCTATAGTGTGGGCCTAGCAGAGGCTTTATTTGAAAATCGGCGTAGGGAGAACATAATTGGACTGTTGCTCTTTTTTTTTTTTTTTAACTGTTAGATTAAATTCATGATGCACTTGTGCACTTGCCTCTAACTGATGCTCATTATATGTAATCTTGTAAACTGCCCTGCTAACAGCATGATTATCTCCAGTTGTACCTTAGTAATATTGTAATGAATCAGAGACACACAAAGCACCGGGCAGAGGGTGAGTTTAGGACTTAATTAATGATGTACTGAATGTCTGCCACTCCTAGAGGAGGTGGGGAGGAGGGTGTCAAATCCTCTGTGTTGGATATGCCCTGAAGTTTCTTTAAATAGTTGTAACTCCCAGCTGAGCAGAGGAGGAGGACGATGGATGAAGTCTGTCTACTGAAGGGTCATGGGAGTGGTTGACTACCCAAAGTGGTTGGTGGACCTCCATGCAATGTCAAATGAGTTGTGACCCAGAGGTTTGAGGGTCTTTTGCTTTGGAGGAGTGCTTTGGGGATCTCACCTTGCTCTGCAAAAATTGTCATTTAAGAGGAGGTTTAAAATCTGTGACAAACACTGGGTGCGTTGCAGGGTGCAGGAGAGGGTTCCTGCAGGCGGAGAGTGTTGTGTGGCCCTGGGCTGCTCCTCGTATCTGGAACCTTCTTCCTTGGATATGTAGAATTTTAAAATAATTTGGCACAGAGTGAGCCATCGGTTGAGAAGTGTGGGAGGAGTTGGCCTGCATTAAAGGCAGTCTTTTCTCACCACCTCTGAAGCAAGGAGTCTTCAGAGGATATAATGACTTTTACATTTGGAAAAAAGAACACCTTATAGGTTTGAAAGTAGCAGCTCCAGCTCCAAGCTGGGCAAGGTGCAGAAGTGACAGTGCTGAAGAAGCAGAGTTCTGTCCTGAAGGACAAAATGTCTCTACAGAGGTGGAATTCAGAAATATATTTCATTTTGCTTTGCTTTCAGGCTTATAGATAAAGATCTGCATTTCCTCTACATCAGCACATCTCAGATTTACAGTCTCTTGAAGACTTCCAAATGACTCTGTTAATGTTTATTCAACAGATCTTTCTTTAATAAAATAGTTACTTCTTCTAGAGACTGTCTTAACCTGCTCGTTCCCTTTTGCTGTACTGAGGAGTAGTGAAAGAATTAACTATAATCCTTCCTGTAACCCCTTTCTGCCTTTCTAGATTTAACATGGAAAGCATTTAATATTTGGAAGTTGAAATTTATAATGCATATACGCTTTGAACAAATCACAAGACCTTTTCAGGAATAGGAGATCTATATATAGTTTTGTAATTGGAGTAAGAGTGAAAAAAATTAAAAAAGGCAGAGAGATCTCATCTCGTATGAAGAAACAGCAAACACTAGGCTTATTGAATAGGCACTGCTCTTCTTTATTTCATCCTCCCTGCCAAATTGTGGCATTGTTTGTGGCATGCCTTTTTATGAAGGCTAGGAAGCCATGCCTGCTGTTAAGCTGCTTGTATATGCTTTGCTCCAGCCATGTCGAGGCAATTCCTCAAAACCATAGGGATTATTCCCACTTCCAGGGGACTCCACAGTCTAGCCAGTCGCCTTGCTGCCTTCAAAACATGGCTGCACCCAGCTGGAACACTGCCTTTGATCTGCTGGACCAGGGAAGAGATGGCAGTGGCATCACACATTGTGGAGAGTAAGATAGGACCTCTGTCCTTCCTCCCCTCCACCTCTCGTTCCCCCTCGTTCTCTCTGCTGAGGGGAGTTTCATTGGAGCCTTCTGCTTAGCCCTCAGTGTCTGCTTCAAAAGGGCATAGAACTCTAACAGGTCTTGTGCTGCTTTCTGCCTGCTCTGGGATGTCCCGCAAGACATCTGTCACCCATATTTAGACCACATAACTGAACCATAGGATGGCCGCTGGCAGTCTGGGCTCGGCTGCTCACTGGAGGAAGGGGAAGTCTGATTCCATTTCCTCAATTTTCCCTCGGTACCCATGGGCTTGTTGCTTTGCTTCTGTGGCATTAGCTGCTCTCCTCCAGATCTGTTGAGATGCTGAATGTGCCTGGTGCTTTTGCTGGAAGTGTTGTCTGCTGTTTCCGGTCCTTGAATGGCTGCTCAGTACAGAGGAACTGCAAATATTTGTGTGAGGCACTAGTCCTGGTAATATTTAGCTATTTCTCAATATGTGATCTATCTGTAGCAGCTTTTACCCAGGAGCATTAAAGTGCTCGTTTTAATAAACATTAATGAATTATGCCTGACCACAACTGTATTTTTATAGATTAAAAAAAAAAAAGCAGAGGAAGTTGAATTACATGTTCAAAATTGCACAGGAAGTCTATGGCTGGAGTGGAAATGTGTCATCTCCTTCGAGACCTCTCTTCTTGACATGCATTCTCCCATCTCACAGTATCTTGTGGTGACAAACATCCCAGATTTGTATGTGTCCATGCATCTCCCTCAGTGTGCCTGAAGTTGCTCAAGATAGTAATCTCTTTGTGAACTTCCCTCAAGGGTTTTGAAGCTTCTGGTAGCTTTCACAGCAAAACTGGAAAACTGGAGATAGAGTGGGTTGGGGAATCAACAGCTGGAATTTCTCCTGGGAGTCAGCTCTCTGGGATCCTTGAAATGTTCCTGTCTCCACATTGTCTTCCAACCCCAAACCCATTGTCCATGGGAGGACTTTCTTATGGTTCTGTGTTCTCTTGTAAGCAGGGGGTTAGAGATACCTACTGGTTTTAAGAGGCAGAAGAGATAGTTGGCATGTTTTATCTTTCAGAGTGAAGATAAGATGCAAGTGCATGCTCTGTGTCTACAGGATGCTAAGACTGTTTCCTCTGAGGAAATGGAAGGTGATACAAGAAAGCCATTGCTTGATTCTGTAATAACAGACTTTGCAGGATGTAGCTTGAAAATACTAGAAAGAAACGTTTTCAAACTGAGAAGATTTAGGGAAATGGTCATAACAGTAGAAATATAGGTGCTGTTTGGGTCAGGCTGTTACTGCATGCGTGAATTGAAAAAAAAATGGCAGGAATGCTAACGTTTAAATGTATATAGAAGTTTCTCTACAAATAAGAGTTCCTCTGGCCTAGCTGTTAGTTTCAGAATTAGTTTGTCTGAGGTTTTGTGGCCTGCTGAAAAATTTTGCAAAAACGTTCAATAGATATGTTTCTAAGTTTTAGATTTTTTTTGTGAATGTACCTTTTCATTTTGGTGGCTTTAACTATCTCAGTTTTGTAAATTTAGGAAGCACCTTGCATGTTTTAGGTATTACAGCAGACAAATAATATAGAAATGTGGTTTTTTTCCCTGTCTTTGAACATCAAGCCTTTTTTTTTTTTTTCCCCACACTGAATTTGAGGTACCTGTGTTTGAATGTTGACCTTCTATTCACAGCTGAAGTGGTGGGAAGGACAAGAGTCCAATTCTGCAATTGCCTGTGTCTAGCTATGGTGGAAAGAAGTGGTGTTAACTCTCATTAATAGCATCATTAAATGGGTAAACCTTCTTTAAATCTAGCTTTGAGGGACCCAAATTCTCAGCTTTCTGGAGTGGGTGCCACCAGTTTATGCCACGATATATGTATGAGACAGGTTTCTTTGGCTAAGCGTGGATTTTTAAAACAAGCAGATATGTTAGGAAGAAAGCTCTCTTGGCTCTCCCACTACCCAGATGATTTTTGATTGTTCATCACTCTTGCTTGGGAAGTAGCTGTGTGAGCGTCACATGTGATGCAGCATCACATAATCTTGATTGAAGAAAGAAAGGCAGGCTTTGGTTATCATTGATGAGGTGATTCTAGCTGAGGGAAATGAAATCCTAGCAATACTTGACTTTATTAGGTATTCTCACTTGAGATCCTGTTTAGTGAGATTAATGGAGTCGTCATCCCTGGGAGTGCTGAAGATCTGATGTGGAGGAAGAGAAGAAAGATAAGGCTGTACTTGACACCTACGTGCTGGATCTTCAACTCTCTTGCCATTGACCCATTCACCAGTAAAAATACTCTCTCTTGTTTGCTTAGAGTTATTGCCCAGGGCTCTGCCAAACCTGTGGCTCAGCATCATTCCTCAGGGTGGCTGTGCCAAGCTGGAATTGCAGACCTGCCTCGTGTTTCCTTTCTTAGTCTTGACTGTCCTCTCTGCCAGGTTTCCAACTGTCTCTCTCTTGCATCTCTTCCGTAGGACAGCCTGGAGAAATATAGCCAGAACACCTCCTTTTAAAGTGAATTTCCTTGAAGAAATCAGGCTTGATTTAAGCATATCATGTATCTTTTATTTGTTTGCTTGGAACATATTGGCACACTCACCTATGCTTTGAATGATTTCTATCTTGAAAACTTGTTATTAGTAAGTGTGTACTTAACACTGAGTGTGTGACACATTTGCTGGAGTCATAAAAGTAAAACAAATAAACTTCTTCCTGCAATGAGCATGAAGACTGGAAGGCTGGAATGATCTGCTTTGAATTCACACTAGCAGGTTTTGCTGATCATTTTCAATTGCTATTACTGAAGCTAAAGGTGGATCTTGAAGATTTTCATGTAGCAGTCTGCTAGACTGTTTGCTTTTTCTTGCTTGCTGCTTCTTGATGAATTTTACCCACTGATTTCAATGCTATAAATGCAAGTGGCAAACAGTGTAATTAAGTAGATTAAATCTCTGTTAGCTACAGACTCATTCATATAATGGAGAAATGTTGGTTTTCTTTTTTTTTTCTTTTGCTTTGGTACAGTGTCTCCTAAATTCTTAAACTCATGAGCAGACTAAATTGAAGCTGTTAATTATCTGTTTTTAAATGTGTACAGAAGATGTCTTGTAAGCTACTGAAGCATTAGTAAAAAAATGAAAATAGAAAGCAGAGTCATCAAAATCAATTAAAATTAAACGCATGCTAATTTTGCTAAAATAGAGTGCTGGCATTTCCCAGCAACTTGTATTTGCTTGTTTTCTCTGTCCCAGCCGTTCGGTTACATATTGAGGAACCCTTGCTCTGTGCTCCTTACAGAAACGTGGATGTTACAGCTCTTCAGTTTTAATTTTGCCTCTGATAATGTTGGTTTTGCTTCTTTCTTGGTTGCACTTAGGGTTTGTGGCAACAATCAGAAAAGGAAGCCCCTGTAGCTCTTTTCACTGTTGGAAGGCACAAGCTTCTTCCCTTCTTTCTTTAGTGCTGGGCATCTTTCATGCTTCCAGCTTTGAATTCTCCTATTTATTTGAACTCAAGCCCAGCATATCAAATTAAGCTTTGGGGTTTTTCTTGATGTTTCAGGTGGAAGTTCATTGGAGGCTTTGAGCCTGGGTTTGTTTGTTTATTTTCTTTCCAGGCATCTCTGAGAAGTTCTGTAGCTGGATGGGGAATAAGAGTAGCACAAGAACCCTTTTCTTTTTACTTGTTTTTGACTAAAACATCCTCCCAGGCCCTGATCTGGTTAGAGTAGGACCTTTGGGACACACCTGTGTGTTTGTGCAGGACCCAGTTGCCCCCCCCCCCCCCCCCCCATCTGGTTGTGCGTAGCTGCAGCTGGTTCTCCTGTGTTCCTTTTGGGAGGATCAGAAAGCGATCAGCTTTCCCTTGGAAATAGCCAGTTGTTGGAGCACTTGTCCCTGCCAATGTCAGGCAGAGGTGAGTGCTGACGGAAGATGTATTTTGTTGTGTGTGTTTCACCTTAAATGAGAGTGGAGCAGCATCTTGGCATAACTTTGCCTGAGGTGGGGCTACCAGGGGTCACACAGGGCTGCATCTTGGTGGTTGCCCCTGACCCTCTTTCCCTTGATGCCCTGTAGTTTTTGGATTTGGGTAGTTTTCCTGAGTGGTTAAGCACCCTCACCTACTGGGTTGTTATGTGGGATGGGCTTCCGACTTTTTCCAGGACTTTGTCACCTGGGATAGGAGATGTGGGTGGTGAGACAGTGTTTGGTGCTCAGGTTTAGAGCATTATGCCGTAGTCAGCCCTTAATACAACTGTCTGTTTGATGAACCTGCCCCATACTTGGCATAAATACACATCTGTACGTGTGCGTGTCTTCAGATGCAGCCCATAATTGACAGCATGTTGTATGAAATCTTATATGTACTTCTTTTGGAGATACATTGGTTCAGTGAAATTGCTTTAAGTTTTAAGTATTACTCTTGTTCATGTTTTGAAAGGCAAATTGTTGGACTTGTTATGAATTCTACTTTGACAACAGTTGCAATAGGTATGCATTGTATAATTGAGCAATCAGTTCCAGCATGCTCTATTGATGTTTTCAGTGCAGACACATGATTATAGTAAACTGTAATGCTTTTTCAGTAATTAGACAAGTGGCTGTAAATTCAAAAGGCAAACTTTAAAAGCACTGGAACTTTCAGAAATCCATCTTTATTACAATTTAAGAAATAATTACTTTGTTTTAGCTCTCCTCAGAGTGTTGTAATTTGGGACAGGCACAGCTGGCGTACGTAGACCCTTCTCCCCAGCATCTCAGAAATCCGGTCCTGCTGGTTATACAGTATTCAGATTGGTGGGAAGGATATTGTGTTCTTTCCCTGATTTGGGGAGAAGGGAGCAGAAGCGGTAGGGTAATATCAGAGCTGATTTAATTTTGTTTTCAGTGCATGACACTTAATTGGAAGATTGCTTAATTCTAGGAACTGCTGTTCTGCACTACCACACCACATAATGTATTTAGGTCATGGCTGTAGTGTTTGGTCAGAGTACCTGATTGTGTTTAACACGACTGTTTTCCAGATTCAAGTGGAGATTTCTGTAAATGGTAGGCAGCTTTTGAGGTGGCATTGCTCAACCTTTCCTCTGTCGGTAGGCTTACATACATCCTAGGGAAGTATGATTGAGTAAATGCCTTAAAACAAATGTTAGTCTTCTAAATTTTTAAAAAAATTATTTAGCCCCCTTCTCCACTCCTTCTAGTAAGATTAGAAGTGGTGGAAAGAAATGGTAAGATATAAAATTTGTCTACAGCTTTAGCATTATATTTATCTGTGTGTGTAGGATTAAAAATTTTTGAGTTTAAATTTTGAGTGGGATTAAACAGTGTTTTCACTTACGAATTCCTAGCTAGAAACTGCTCCCTCTTACTGGAGGTTTCTGGGTTTTTCTCCACCTGAATCTCTCTCTGAGCCGCAGTGGCTGAGGCAACCAATTATTTTGCAAAGACCCACGTGACAGGAGGCAGCGTGCTGGCTCCAGCTGTGGTGTGAACCAGATGTGACTGGGGGCATCCCTCGCAGTCAGCTGTGTCTGCTCTTGGAGACACCAGAGAATGGGCAAATATGTGGGATCTTTCACAACTGCTTCTTTGGAAAACACCCAGCTGAGGATGGAAACTTTGGGTGTGTAGGGTGCTCTTGAGTCAGGGCTGAATGATTGCTGGAGCAGTTTTTTTGGTTTGCGACAGGCTGGGGCTTCAGTCCAAACTGCTGGACTCCCATTTCCGTATCTATATTTAGAGGAGATGTGAGCTGTTGAGCCAGGAGATGGTCAATCGTCTGTAGTCATCGGGAGAACTGGCGTGTTGTCTGCTTCCTTTATGTTACACATCTGTCCTCAGTGAGATGGAACCCTGTCCAGAATCACGCTGCATCTCCACTGCACCTCCGCCTGATGTGAGTGTGGCTGTCAGCATGCTTGTGGAGCTAGAGGGACAGCCTTGCTGCCTGTGCTTGGAGGTTGTTTGGGTTGAGGCACCCACCACACCTTTCTTCCTTCCCCTTCCTCACCTAGAAAGCAGTGCAGCATTGTAGACGTTTGATGGATGGTGATGCTGGGATAAGCTGTCTGGCTATAAACAATTGCAGAATGTATTAGTTGCCTTCAGCAGCTGAATTTTAGTCCTCATTCCTCTTTTGCAGTTCAGGGCAATACAGAGTTGTCCTATTTGTTCCAGTTTGCTGAAAGATTTACAACCAAAAGCTTGGCTTTTCCAACTAACAATTTTTATATTACATCTAATGACAGTTGCTCTCCGGAGTAGTGACTTGTGGTCTCCAGGAATAGCTGATGTTGGATCATGAGCTGAATAATACTTTTGTGTAGTGTCATGTGAAAAGATTCTGCCTCCCCAAGTGCAATTTTTATTAGACATGCTGAATGATATTAAATCTACAACACATATCCTACCTACAGTTACAGAAGGCGTGTGTATTTGGGACTAAAATCTCACAAATCGTTTTGCATTGAAATAAATTTTGCTTAATCTGTATTATATTTGAACCCTGGGCACACTGCAGGGCGGATGAGGACCGACTGCAATGGCAGCTTGCTTTACAAGTACTCCTGAGGAATTTCTTTCCCTTTTTGTTTGCCACAGCTTGGTCTGCAAAGGCCTGGAGTGTGTTATTTAAGAGCTGTGAACATGTTTTGACTAGTTTTTGTGAGGCACTTGGTGTTTTCTTGAGTACTTGGTAAAAAGTAATAATCAGAGAACACACCGTGGATGTTGCATAATGGCTTTTCTGTCTTGTGACCCTTTCACACAATAAACACAGTAGCCATAGGCTTTGGGAATGCAGCTTAGGGTAGCAACTGAGAGGAAATTGTGTTAATTTTGGTCCTTCTTTTGCTAATAAATAAATAAAGTGCCATGTGGCCTCCTAGGTTGGGTTTTTGTTGTTAGCAAGTCTGGTGCAGAAAGGGTTGTTAGTACAGGCTTGGATTTCTGAGTCAGGCTCCCATGCTGACAAAGCAGAAATAGTTTGAGGTCTGAAAATACTGCCTGAGTATTTGAAAATAGTTCGCGTGGACACAAAGCTGTTTACAGATCACTCGCTGGCCACGTGCCCGTTTCTCAAGGACAAGGTGGTTTTGGTTTTGGTTTTTTTTTCCCCTTTTTGCTTTAGAATCACAGATGTACTTGGCAGGGTATCAAGGTAAAAATGCTGGAAAGAGTCTTTTGGTGCGAGTCCTCATTTATTTAAAATACATATAACTTTAGGCTAAAAGTGTGTTTTGCATCTTGCAAACAAGTTGGGAAAATATCTCTTAATTTTTTCTTATGTATGGAGTCAGTGTAAAACACGGTCCCAGTTCATGTGGCTGCTACACTGGCTGGTGTGATCCCTTTTAAGAATGGCTTCTCCTATAGTACTTCCCCAGCGTATCTTGTGCCCTAGAAGATGCAGTTTAGTTTCAGCAGTTGCTGCCTAGTAAATTATGGCTCCCTAGTTCATAATGACGAGGAGATGTGACTAACTGGAAGTGGCATGGATGGTGTTTGCAATGGGTAAATAAAAAGACGCCAGCCAGTGTCTGCCCTCAGCAGGAAAAGTGAAAAGCCCTAAAACACATAGTTCCAGCCCTTCTTTGTTGTGTATTGTGGCACTGGAGGAGTATTAACAGTTGGACTGGAACTGAATTTATATATATATATATGTATAAAAATGTACATTTAAGAGTTCATTAGCTTCTCTCCCTTATTGCTAATGTTTTTTAAAGGTTGCAGATTGTGAAATCTTTCATTTTAACCACGTTGAAATAAAACTCATTATACAACCTGACTTGCCTGCTCTGCTTTGCTGTATTATTCCACTAGGATGGTATAATCAAAAGTTCTCCTTTTTTGTGCCCCTTATTAATATTAAACTGTCTAATGATAGCTTCAGATCTGACACAGACAGTGTGTTTCTTCATGTCTTCTGGTGCAGCTGAACAAAAAGTGGGTGGGCACAGCCAAACGTGGAAGTGTGTGCGTTGGGCTTTCCCTAGTCCGGTGGGCTGAATCAACACCAGCAACCCCAAAAACATTTAAAAAGGGAAATAAAAGCAGTGGAGCCAATGGGTTTCCCTTTTCTTTTCCCTTCCTACCATGTATTTTGCATTTACAATAAGGTTTTGTACCTTCCAAAATAACTCTCTGTCCGTTTGGCAGACTTGAAATCAAAGAAAAAGTTGATTTCTGTTTAATAGCCCTGGTGGCTCTCTCTGGGAGGCTGCTGGGCATTTTGGGACAGTGCCTCAGGCAGCCAGGCCCCTGGAGCGGTGTAGCCAAATGCACGCTGTCCGTGCTTGCCAGAGGGTGCCTGGTGAGGGACACCGTCCCTTCACTGCCCAAAGGTGGTTGTTGCATGTTGCTTGGTTAGTGTTGGTTATGGAGCTGTGCGCAGCTCTGTGTCTCTTTCTGACACTGTTTTTGGGAGTTAGACAAAATGCAAAAGGGCTGGTAGGGTGTGCATCATCCTGGTTTTCTTCTCTTGTGGCATATGACCTCTGAAAACACTGCCCAAGAGAGTGCAAACTGCTTACAGCAGTGTTGGTGCATGGGGAGACAGGGACTAACTACAGTTTTGTTTTTCCCACCCACCGCCCCCCTAGGAAAGTATGTATTTTGTGACATTTCTGTGTACTTAACACTTAAATACTTACGATTCATTAGGTGTGTTTCTCAGCAGCTTCTTGGTGGTGAGCAGAGTGAAATGGGCCCAGGCTTGCCTGGGTTTGCAGAGGACCTTGATTGCAAGGTGTAAATTGCACTATTTGTTTGGAAAGCTTGGATTTCTTGTCCAGGGGTGACAATATGAATTAATTTAAAAAGCAAACTAAGAGGAGCTGCCCTAGGCCTTTTGATCCAGGCTTATTTGGATGTCACTCTGGAGAAGTAATATGAAGACTCTGCCCTTTATCTACTGTATTGTTTAGCTAAGGAGGCGCCTGTGTTGTTTTGAAGCCCCTGTCCACCTGCACAGGGACTCTGGTTGGGTCAGTTTGGGCTGTGTTTGGTCTGGGGCAGAAGCAATGCATGGTGCATGCTGTCTCTCTGAAGTGGCACCAGGTAGTTGTGGCAGTGGGGTGGCACCTGTTGAGCAGAGGGCTTGCTCTGGCAACCTCTGGTGGTCCCGTTCAACATGATTAACTCTGGCCCTGCTGCAGGGACTTGCTATGGCCATCCCGCCAAACTGAGCCTACCTCTCCTTCTTTCACTCGATGGCCAAAATCCAACAGAGTTTTTAGTGATGAAAGTGTCTGCTGAGGTGTAAAATGAGAAATCATCTGTATTTGTAATTCATGTAATTTTTATATCTACAAGCACATGTTTTATCATTTCAGTCTAAATTCTTCTCTTGATGTTCACCATCTGGCTTGGTTTTAATTATACTTGTCAGAAAGAAATTGTTCTACATAAAAAGGAAAAAAAAAATGGCAGGAGGTCCACAGAGACAAAACTGTGTCAGGAGGGCTGGATTTAATGACTGGTAAAGCTGTTAAGGTAGGGTGAAGAACTGGTTTGAAAGAGAGCTGGACACAGCAAATTTTAGCTGATGTTTCCAGAGGAAGCCAAATGCACTCTGAGCCAACTGTGTCTGCGTGGGAGGTATATCTCATTTCATTCTTTTCTTTTATTTAAGTGTGTTGGGTTTTTTTAATGCCTTTAAGTAATATTCCAACTGAATTGCCTATGTAAGTTTAAAACCAGAAAAAATACAAATAATAATAAGATTAGAGGCAACTCTTCTTTTTTTTTTGGAGAGGGTGAGCACTCTGTTATAAAAGAAAATGGATACTAGTGTGTTTAGTGAAAGTCACTAGACCTGGACATAGCCTGGTGGTGACTGGAAGGATGGGATGATGACTTTGAGGATGGTTCTTGAAGAGAGTGTTTTCCAGGCTGAGGCCTTAAGCCAGTTAGCTGAAGTGTCCTTGCAGAAGAAACATCAAATTTTGGGCAAGAAGCTCTGGATGGCCATCTGCAGAGCAGCAAAACTTGATCCAGGAGGCAGGTTGCTGGACCAGGGTGCTGGGAATAAGCAAAGATGCATTGTAACTCAGCTCTGGCGTTGTAAGTCAGCTGTGCCTTTGACCTGTTGTGATCCTGGGAAAGTTTGTTTGTGGCTCTCTGCCATGATTTTCCCACTATCATTTTTTTTTTCTTTCTTTCCTTTTTCCTATTTAGGCAATGATTTTTTTGGGAGAAGGAAATGCCTTTGGGTAATGTATATCCAGCATCTTTCAGAGTGGGAAAGCTACTGCAAAACTAGCAATTGAAGTGAAAAATGAGTACATAAGACTTTTTCCTTACTAGTGGCTAACATCTTTTCACTCTGTCCCATGAAGTACATGACTGATAATAACTTTACAGAATGGGGTACTATACATGAGTAAATTGTCTTTATTATTTTTTCGGTTGACTTTCAGTAAACCTGTGGATATCTAAAGCATAATAGAGAGTATGTTGCTTTCTATTTTTCTTTTCAAGCATTTGATGTCAAGAGTTAGGCAGAGGGAAAACATAGAACCCTATCCTGTTTTTGACATAAATCATCAGTGTCTTTAATAGCTTGTGGTTGGTTGGTTTGGTTTAGAAATGATCTAACAGGAAGGAAGAACATTGTTGTTGGCCTTTTTTTCTTCTCATGAATTTCTGCGGTGATTTGCCAGGCTTTTGTATTGAGGTGATTTGCTGATTTTTATCCTAGAAGGAGCTTCCATGCCAGATAAACATCTCTTATGTACAAATTTATCTCCATCGCTGGAGCCTATGATTATTTAGCTTATAGGATGCAGTAGGAACATCATTATTTTGTCTACAAATGCAACTAGATAGACTTTTTGCTTAAGAACATTTTATATTTTATTATTTGTTTTTAACTGAGGAGGTTGCTTTTACTTTCATAGAATCATAGAGTCTTCCGGTTGGAAAAGACCTTTGAGATCATTGAGTCCAACTGCACCCATCATCTGCTAAACCATGTCCCTCAACTTTGTTGGTTGGTCTGCAGCTTTCTATGTTGGTGAATGACAAAAAGAGTTGATGGTAAACATGCATTAGAATAATAAAGTATCATTTATTCCACTGGTGTGTGCAACCTAATAGCAGAGTGCTTCTCCATGGCCTGTTGCCTCAGGCTAGTAGGATTTTAGAGTCAACTAAATGAGAAGCAAATTGAAAAGTTAATTTTTACATGGGGGCATTGTGCAGCAGTACTAAGAGGTGGTGCCCTAGTGGCATTTCACTTGATAGCAAGTTGAAATCTAGCCTGCTGCGTCTATGTACGTTGTAGCAACTGAAATGTGAATTAGTATATTTTCTTTTCAACTTAGTTACTCTTCTTTCCAGAACAGTCAGAATAGGATCTGGAAGGTCAGAGAAGTTTTCCAAAGTCTGAAGTGTGTACAGTACACAGGATAATCCAAGCTTGCAAATCACGAGTCACATATCCTGCCTTCCTTCCTTAGTGTGTGATATTGCCCCATATTCTACTTTTATGCCATTTTAGCTGAGGAGTGAGCTTCCAGGAACAGTCCCCAAAAGACATGTTAATACATATGCTGGAAACTGTGTTAGTAGGAGAATTGCATTACTATGGAATACATATCTTTGTTAATTTTATTGGGGGGCTAGGAGGTAAATGAGCTGAGCATTTCTTTTGCATTTAATTTGCATAGTCCTTTGATAACATTAAGGCATCTTAGGGGAAAAAAGCACCGCAAAAAACAGCACATAACACCACTTGCCTTTGAACCTTTCCAAACCAAAAAATTTGCACAAATAATGTGTGCAGAGCAAGAAAGTGACAAGAAGTAGGTGTATTAACTGACTTGGAGAATGTGGGTAGGCTTGAAATTTATAATGTTCTGCAGATCTTGGCAGTCTACCAAGGATTCCCCTTGTCCTCTCTGATTTTCAACATGCATAAAGCCCAGAGATGAGAAATAAACAGCATATTGCTATCAGACATGACTGGGAATATGCTTAAAGTAGTGGATTCATTTTAAGATCTAGTTAAATGCTGCAGTGTTGCTGTGTTGATGAGAAGAGCTGTATTTTGAACCCCCCCATACGTAAATAAACTTTGTCATCTGCATGAGAAGAAACAGGACAAGATTTGGGGTCAGCAGGCTGAACTCCATTGACTTGCTCATCCCAAGTGGCCATTTAAAAATAGAATTGATGCAGTAGCGGTCTTAAAAATGTTCTTGATTTGCTTCATTGGGAGGATAAACAAGTCCTTTATTTAATTTTAATAGATTTATGAAAAGAGGGAAAGAAAGGCAGGGAGGATGCGTAAGAAATGCCATGTAGTTTGGAAATTTTGATCGATAAAACCTAGCGCGGTCTAAATGAAAGGATTGTGTTGATGGGCTCTTCTCAATTGGGGTGGGAGCCAGGCTAAGCTAACAGTACTAGCTTTTGTCTTGGTCCACACTCTGAGAGCTGGTAAGGGACAAACTCTCCTCCCAGGATAATGTAGCCTTTACTACCCATTGCCGCTACTACACAGCGTGATCTCTGCGGCCTCCTCATTCTGTTGGTTATGGAGACAGTTCTCTTAACGCTTAACAAGATGTATATAGGGTGCTGTTGTCATCTTCTTTTAAGTATTTCATAACCATACTTAACTTTCTGGCCAGGGGACGATTACTCTGTGATCCCTAGCCTCTGATATTTGTTATCTAGCAATATTTTAAGAAACTGCTGTTTTCAGTTAGTGTGGGTTCGGTGGAGTTTTTCAGATACTCCAATGGTAATTGCCAGCAATGTGCAAACAAAGCTGCAAGGACCCAGGACGCCCCGAGGGGCCATAACTACAGACAATGCTAAAGCAGGGGCCTCATTCTGCAAGAAAAATTCGGTCCTGCTGGAGTGTTAGCAGATGATGTTGCTGAGGTGATGTCTGGATGGGGCATTAATGGCTACCACATTTATGAAGTGCCCTGGGAGTTGGGTGTGAATAAATTTTAATCCCAGGAGATTGACTTCAGAGGGTTTCTCCCATCTATGACCTGTGCCGTTCTTTCATTGCATTCAACCACTTCGAGATTTTGTTATTATTTTTTTCATATAGACATTTTTTTCCAAAACAAAAGCTATGAAAATTTGAAGATCAGTTTCTGAAACAGGATTGCTTAGCCATTTCATGCTGCAAGCATGAAATTATACCAGCATGCTGATAGTTTGACAAGTCTGTTCTTGAGTAGAGCTGTTAAGCAGATAAACAAACAAACAAAAACTGTGCTTATGCTTATATACTGTGCTAGTGATGTTTACTTTTTCCCCCTCACTCTAAAAATGTTTTTAATGGAAAGAATATGGGTTTGAAATGTCCTTTTACTTCTCTAATATAAATCAATGTCATGCAAAGCCCCCATATATGTTGTAGACGCCTAGAATAGGAGCACTCCATACATTATGAAAAGGGTTATTTGGACTAATTTTTAACAGTATTATGAAAAGAGGGTTTAAATTTGACCTGGGATACTGAGCAACCCACACTTCCCACAGTCTTCAGTTCCCTTGCTTTCCAATCCCTTAGGAAGGTTGTGGAGAAGGTTTTCCCATCCCCACTGCAGAAACAGCAAAGCAAACCACGAGCAGTCTCTGCGCTGTGCTGTAGCTATCGCAGCCCAGGTTTTGCTGGAGACTAACAGAGGCACCAGAAGGATCCTGTAAAGCTGCAGAGGAAGGATGGTTGGGCTGGTGCGCGTTAGTCATCCTGAGTAGGCCAGTCTTACAGGGAGGAACGACGTCTTGAGAAAAGCTGTGAAACTGAGGCCTGGGAAGTTTCAGGCTTCTCTCTGGAAATAGCAAGCCCATCAGCAGTTCGTAGATTTAAAAAGACAAATAGAGCAAACTTTCCATAAAATATGTGGCATCCCATGGATATCTTGCTACTTGGCACTCTTCTACTTGGAACATGTTCTACCACCATTTTAACATCCCCATTTTGCTGCAGAATAGGGAGCTATATTTCACTGTTTCTTTAAAAGTTTCTTCTCCCTCAGTACTCCATAGTTTTGTGAACATTTTTCCTCTGACATGTACTTCTCTTACCTTTAGTGTATTCTTTTTGTACCTCAAACTGTGCTTCCTCACATCCTTCAGCCTTTTAGGGGGCAGAGCTGTGAGGAGACATTTTCCCTCTTCAAGGTAAAAATTTTCCCCTCCTCCCTTGGTGGGATGGTAAGTCTTGAGGAGAAGACCACAGGCTGTTGTCATTAGGCAGAGGTCCAGGGTGGGAAATTAGAGTTTCATCTCTCCTGGGCTTGCTGAAAGGCTTTGGTTCAAGAAGTAGTGAGGTCAAGGTGAGGTCAGTCTTGGCCCTTGCACACATGTTATGACCCTAACTTTGTTTCAAAATCCAAACCAGGCTAAGATAGAGCTGTAAAAAGAAATGCATGTAATAAAGAGAGTTTACAGAGCCGGCAGAAGCCTGAGTACAGTAATTTATTTATAGAAAACTTGTGGATTGATTAATAAGGGGAGAGCGCAGCACAGTACAAGTTGTAAAAGAAAGTGGAGGCTGTGAATTTTGCAGCATTTCATCAGAGTTCTTTGTAATGCACCAGCAATAGCTGACCATTACCTCCATGGAGGGTGTTGTAAGGTGTGAAAAGGTCAAGATTTCTCCAAAGAGACTAGTGTTTTGGGGTGCTCAATTCTGGGATGCCAGCCTCAAAAGAATCTGTACAGAGGGTAAGACTTTAGTACAGGAAAAACAAATATGCTACTAATGTCCCATCAGCTGTAGCGTGGATACGATTTGTAGGTTTCTGGCTGGGATATGTAGAAATTGATGAGGAGAAAAGTAAAGAAACTGTGACTTTAGTGAAATGTTTTGTTGTGCTTTTTGTCATTATTTGCAATAAAAATGAAGTGTAGAGGGCATACCTCTTGCTGGAGAGCCGGAGTGATTCAAAGAAGAGCCTTTGGAGGTGATGCTTGGAAAGGTGTCGGGAGACCGCGCTGTTTGACTGGAAGTCTCAGAGCAGACTGATGGGGGCGTTAAGTGGAGAACTGGAAAACACTAATACTGGAACCATTTTTAAGTGCCTGTTTAGAAAAAAAAAAATGTAATGGAACAGTTCATTGATGCAGCCTAACCTCCTGTAAAAATATACTGGAGAAAAAAAGGGTTTTGGCAGAAGTCCACTGAGGCAAGTTACAGCCCACCATGGCTGGAGGGGCCCGCCGTGCTGCCTGCCTCCCAGGCCTGCGATGCACCTCCTGCCAGCTCCAGCTCTGCTCTGACTGCAGAGCAAACCAGTGTAATTTCCTGATCTGCAATCCCCTGCCCCGAACAGCAGTTTGCTTTTTCTGTGTTAATTTTCTACCATTTTAGTGATCTTGATCAGCTTATCGTATGATCCAATGAGTGCCAGAACGAGCTCAGTGCTCCTTGGAGAAATATGTGACATAGGAGTCTGGAAGGGAGGCAGGGAAAGAAAGGGTAGGAGCTCCCTGCTGCAGGAACTGAGATCTGTTAATTCACCTCTAGCTGTACTTGAGAAACCAGACCCTTATGTGGTGTAACTGAAAGAAGATGATGTCTTGTTCTTGTTTAACTATCATGGGACAGGCAAAAAGAGCTGTTATAGGTATGATGCGTCATTTGAAGAAACCTCACTTATTTTTACTAGTGAAGACCAAAACAAAGATATATGCCCTTTCTGCAACCCGCACTGATGCATAGAAATAAAGTATGCAATACGTCGAGTTTAACTATTGTGGTGTGTTAATAAACTATCATTACTGACTATGAACACTGCTAAAGTAAATAGAAGGGAAGCTGTGAATGTAATCTGTCTGTGCTTAATCTTGATAATCATCCCTTTAATGTGGAGAAAAAGAAATGGATTCTAAGATTTGTGTAAGAATATTTTAAAAATAAACCCATGTTTTGGCCTCTTTTTCTAGCCATATAGAGTATTTGTTGTTTTTCATGTGAAGTATCACAAGAGAGGGGTCCAGCACAGCTGAGTTCCAGTGTCTAGAACTCTTATCCAGATGTTTTGCTCTATGTATGCTGAAGGGATGAGTGGGATGCTGGTGCTAACAGTTCTCTCTCTTCTTCAGGGTCGGCATGTTAAAACGGGTCAGCTGGCAGCCATCAAAGTCATGGATGTTACTGAGGTGAGTAAAGGAACATTCTGCTTTATTATCAATGTGGATAAAGTTTAATGAGATGGCATATGGCTTACCTTATATTTATGTTGAAGAGTATTGTCTTTGCATGAGAACGTTTGCTTTCTGTTTGCAGGACCTGACCTCTTGAACCCATTTGCCCTTTATGAGATTTCTCTGCCCTTGTGTGCAGGGGCCTCTAGCCTTCACAAATTGCTTTGACTGGTCCCAGGATGTATGAGCATGTATAACACTCCCTTTTCAGAAATTTCACAGGAGATGGGGGAAAAAAGCCAGATTCCCTGATTCTCATTTTTTTTTCTCTTAAATGTAGCATCTTAGTTTTACTGAAAAAAAAAAGGTAAAGAGGCTACTTGACAATAGAAGACAGTAGTTTCCTTGGTACATTTGCAGCCTAAAAAGGGTATACACTTATTCAAAGGAAATGGGTCCAATTAAGTTCCCAGAAGCCTGAAAGCAGAAACATCTGCAGGAATGATGAGCAGATTGCTGGCAGAATTCAGCAGTGTAAAGTAGTAGTTGTAACTGACCCAGGGGGATTTACTGTGGAGCTTTAGATGGGAAAGCTAGGAAATTAACCCAGGCAAAGAAATAAAAAATATATGCCCGTATTTGAATACTTAGATATCTTGCAGTTTATGCTGTTCAAAAAGCAATCAGTTTAAATTTAATCTTCAAAACAGATCAAGAGGAGCATGGGGCTTTCCCTGATGATTCTGTTTGTGTTTTATAGTTACATCTGCACATTAACACAACAACTTCAGATTTAAAGTCAACTGACATCCTTGACTGAGGTTGTGCCTCTTCAAACCAAAAGTCTTATTTTTCTGAACTCAATCTTGTACAGGTATTAGGGGGAAAATTATGTTAATGCGTGTTAATTGTACAAAGCAGGGGTCTCTGGCAGGCTGGTTATATTAAGAAAAGCTCCTACAAGGGTGTTGCTGCAAAATGTTTTGTGTTTTGGTGTATTTATTGTAAAAATGGACTTGGACACAGACTCCTAGGCGAGTGGATGGAGTGTAATGGGTAGACATGTAGGAGAGGGAGGAAAACGAGAAGTCAGGGTTAGGTCAACTGATAGGACTTCAGTCATATCTCTAAATCTCCTTGTGATCGATGGGCAACGTGACTGCTGCTCTCTAAATTAAGCTGTTGTTTCTGCCAAGAGTTAGACATTGGTTTGGAAGATGGCCTCATAAAAATCAATTTGCAGCTGGAGAAAGGCTGCCTTCATGAGGAGGCAGTGCTATTTTGCTGCAATTAACAAGTGGACAAGCCAAAAAAGAATGAAGGTATATTGGCATATGGTAAATATTCTTTCCACAGCAAACGTTTCCATTTGTGCAGCAGTTTTACACAGGGTGGTTTTCTGGACTGTATATGATGAAGGCTTTTTTTACAACCTTAGGACTGGCTTACTGCACACTCTCTCTGTTTTTAATAGCTTATATTAATCACAAGCAGTTGTAATGGAGAGGTTGCATTAGAAGGAAAACAATTGAAAAATGCTGTCTATAGTATGGCTGAGCTCATGTTGTGGGAGATGGCTTATGTTTCGAAACTTTCTGTAATTTTTGGCTGGCTTTGAAACACTAGTTGTATATTGGCACTGTCTGTATTTTATCTCACAAGCTTGTGCTTTTTTAGGGGATGAAGGGCAGTTGGAGGGAAGAGTTTGGAGATGTTAGCCCCATGCAGCTTAGAAATGTTTTTATTCCTACCATTGGTGTTCATGTCTGTTTGCTTCAAAGTAATTAGCCTGCAGACTAAAAATGTGGTGGTGGAATTTTTCCAAGTCGTGCTAAGTCCTCTCCACTTTTTGACACTAGGTATGGACGATACTGTTGCTAACACCAGGCATGGATAAAACCATTGTGTGTAGCATTTCGTCAGTGATAGATCTGGCTGTAGGATATTCCTGTCCACTCTTGCTCACTGATTCCCTACCTGTCTCCCAACACCAGCACAACTGCCCTGGGACCAGATGGTGATCTGGATCAGTGAACAGGACCTGGTTCCATGTTAAAAATACCCTCACTCCGCTATTTTTCCTGGTTATTTATAACCTGAATTGGTTCATTTATCTACTTGAGCACATGACTTTACAAATAGTTGTGCTGTTGCTATGGAGGAGGCGTCATGAGATTGGAAAAAAGCTGCCGATGTCTATGGGGGAGAAGGGGCAGTATCTTAAATTGACATTGCTGTTAGATGGCCATAGCTTCAGTTTCTCAAGGGATGATTTCATGAGCACCTCCTTTAGCTGGTGGTGGACCATGCAGCTCCACCCTGGTTCTAGCTCACCACAGCTTATGGGGGCAATGGGAGGAGAGAACATGGGGACAGAGGAGGCAGTGACTGCTGCCCTCAGCACTGCCCCAAAGGAAGTGTTGAAGGAACCATAGCATCAAATTTACTTTCAAATTAGCTTCAAAAATTAATAGTTAGCTGTACTGCTCTTGTAGGCTTATGGTAACTAGCTGTGTCCATGCCCATGGGGAAAGAGACTTGAGTAGAAACTTCTTCAAAACCGAAAGTGTGATTTTATTTTTTTGATGAGTGGCTACTGAAGCTGTAGGTGATTTGTGCCTCTGTGCATGTTTTACTAGCAGTATTATGCCTTTCTGCTTAAATACAAGCAGTGATGTAGAGGATATCTGATTGTGTTGTCTAATCTGTGTTGAGAACAGACACGAGACTTTCTTTCTTCTGGGATGCCTCTGATCCAGTGTTTGCTTTGCCAAATGCTTAACAAATTAGAAGGCCTAATGTGCTGGCATGCTCTGCAGGCACGCCCTAAATTTTCAGTTTTCAAGGCCCTGATTCTGCAGTTCACATGTTGCTTAGGATCAGTGAGATTACATCAGTTCTGGCCTATAAAGTTTTGATCACCCGAAGGAGAGGGATGTCGAAGTCAGAGTGAAGGCTTTTCTTAAAAACTTTTGGTTGGCATGAAGAAAATGAGGTAGTATAACCTCTGAACAGAGAAGCTGGAAGAAACGTTACAGCTCTGTAATGTACATAGCACTGTGGAAATGCTCTTCATCCTTCTCGGCTTTTCTTGTGGTTTTCTCTTCAGTTTTTAATTTTGAAAAGAATGATGGTAAGGATGAGAAAAGAGGAGGTGGGCTGAAGATATCAGCTTGATCTTTGAATATATTATGACTAGTTAGTACTGCTGCCTGAAACGTTGGAGGGGTGTTGATGTGCATAAAACTTTCCTGTCTCTTCCACTTTCCTCCTCTCTAAACAAATTAAGAAAAGATCTAAAAGATTGGATGGATCTTTATAGACCTTCAGATCTACAGCACTAAAGCAAGCACTAAAGTATCTGTAAGATCTAAAGATCTGTACATCTTCCTACAGAATGGTGCATATATTGGTCCTATTTTCACTTTCTGAGGGTGAAGCTAGAGCGCATGTAAGGGTGAAAAAAAATCTCAAATAAAACCAAAAATCCACCATCTTTATCAATTGAAAGCTATTCTGTTGTTGGAATGAGCCCAGTTACTGTAAAAGGGGAATGAAATGAACTATCAGTGTATACATGATTTAAAAGTTATTTTCCAAAATGTGTATATATATATACGATGAATCTCAGGCTGCATAAGTGATCTGGGGGGAGCATTATTTGAGAGATTGCTGTAGACCGCCTTTAATCTTTTCATTGTAGGGTCTCTGTTCCTTTCCAGGCATTGTTTTGGAGAAGATGATGTGCAGTCCATATTGACCCCTTCCACTCACTGACCATGCTGTGAGGTTTCCATGAGCTCTGGTGTGCAGCATACCAAGTTAGCTGTGGCTGATGTTATCATATGCAACACAAGTGTGCTGTAAGATTTGGCAGTCACTGCTCAGAAGAATCCATTTTCTTGTGAAGCAAATAACATTTAAAACCTTAGCAAAGCTTATGTGGCAAATCTGTCTGCATCTAAGTTGTTGACTTGCATTACACCCTAAACAGAAGACTTGACTCTGCTTAACTCTCTTGGAGGCTTTCTTTGCAGCTGCATGGTTGTTTCCAGTGTCACTCATGTGTTCCCCTTCCAGCAATGCTTTTCTCTTTGAAAGGTTTAGTAATTGATTTTGAAGGGAAAACACAATCGCTTCTTTTCTGTTTGTTATAACCCCTGATGGTGCTGCTTCTTCCTCCTACTTCTTCCCACACACACTCTTGGCATCCCTTGGGAAAGTTTTCCGCATGCCTTTTTAATAGCAGCATTTCTCAGCTCTTGTGCCCAGTGTTTCATGACTTGTCCAGTCTAGTCTGTGTAAAATTATGCTAAGTAAACAACTGGGTACTGTATCCTGCTGTTTATGGAAGAAGCTGGATTACTTTTAGTGCTTGCCTGTCCTGCCCTTTCTGTACGTGCTCTGCAGAAAAATTAACAGCCCCAAATTCAATCCTCCAGGCCTGCAAAGAAATACAGCACATCTCATGTACCTAGACAGGAAAGGTTACCCAAGTTATTCATTGCTGTCTTCCCTACTCTACTGACTGTTTTTTTCTGTTGCAGTAGGCAAGTCACTTTGATTCTTGTGAATCTATATCTTATGGCCTATGTGGTGTTATAAACTGTGCTCATTTTGAGGGTCTATCAGTTTTTCTTAAGACATTCCCAAAATTTGTCTGCAGAAAGACTGCAGATAAATAAAATGTTCCCACACGTACAGGCAGACAAAATGAGGGGAAAACAAAAATAATGAACACTAAGTTTGCCTTAACTTTTATGTGTGGGATTTTTTTTAATCATGAAATCCCAAAGACAGTCCATGGATTTTTATCTATTTGGAGGGAAAAAATTAGGAAGTTGATGCCTCAGTCTAGAAGGCCATGAAATACAGGTTGTGACAGCCCTGTACAACAGAGCTGGGTCAAGCCAGTCTGGAGGAGCTAGATTTGGACTGGACTTTTAGTGTGGAGACATGAATGTGCTACTTTACCTGGCTTTACCTAGCTTAGTGCAGCTGTATGATCAAGTACTTACATACCAGTTCGCAGCTGTACTTACTGTGAAGTTAACCAAAGCAAACCTGAAGCCAGTAGAGTTTCCAAAAGCTTGTGCCGTGTCCCTTCCTCTTCATATTGACTGGGGAAAAAGAATCACGGATCTAGAAGTCCAGATTGTTTCCATGGGGAGCACTGGCACCCTGCTTGCCAAAGGTGAGGTTGCTTCCTACTAGTCTGTACCAGATTTTGCAGTCTTTAGTTAAAGTTACCTGGCAAAACAAGACTTGTTCTGTGGAAAAGGAATTAATAGGAAAGGTATTTACACAGGACAATCTCCTTGTTTTAGGGAGGCAGCTTTAAAATTTTGCCTACCTAGCTGTAAGAGAACCAGGTGACACTGCTGTAGCTCAGCAGAAGATGCTCAGGATATACTCATGAGTTGTGGCATTGAGATCTATTCTTCAGTATGTGAGAGCACATCTTTAGTATTGGAGCATAACGGAAGCTAGAAGTCCACATGGACTACAGCTGACTTCCATTGCCAGAAGGACAGGAGTGCATGTTAAGATTTCTCAGCAAGTGTTGAGTTCTTTGGACAAGTCTGGACTTTTTTCCTTACAAATTTCTTTCCTTTGGTCTAACAGTGTGACTGCGTTGACACACTCAGAAGGAACACATAAGTCATCTAAGTGAACTACTGACGTCTGTAACGAGTAGGGCATGTGCTTCAGTTCTGGCTTTTTGTTTTATCAGTCCAAGTGGGCAGTATTTATGCATTTAACTGTACTCTTGTGCCTGTTTTATTTCAATTCTTAGGCTTTGTACCTACAGTCATGTGGAAACCTGCTGTAAGCATTGACAAGTATGTCAGTAGTGGCAATGTGATTTCATATATATATGGATGTCTGCTAGCATCTATCTGTGTTAGGGAATTATGCACCCTAGTGCTAGCAGTGATGAGGGCTCAGTATGAGTAGCATGCGGATGTTTTAATCGTCATGATGCAGGTCATACCTGCACTGAGATGAATTTGTGCAATAGCCTGCACAAGTTCTAGTGATGGAGCATTTCTTCTGAGTCAAGGGAAGCATTCAGGCAGGTAGCCTTGACGCGGGCATTTCACTACCGCCTTTCCAAGCACTGAACTCTGTTCATTTGAGCTGTCTGACTAGATTTGAGTTCTGATGGGAAACAGAAATGTTTTGTGTGCAGATAATAGCAAAAAGTACAGGACTGCATTTTGTATAATTTCTGTCAGACGCAGCACAGCTCAATTTACACCTGGTGAATCAGACGTATTGTCTACTCAAGGAAAACAAGGCAGCACTGTCAATACAGTGTTAGAGCATGTGTGCTCTTGCCAGTTTGGGCAGAATAAAACCAATGAGGATTGTGACAGAGCATTGTGCTTTCATTTTAGCAAGTGTCTAGGCAGAGCCTGGGTCTGTGGTTTATTTCTCCCACCTGAATAGACAAATAAGAGATCCCAAGTCTAGTGTGAGCTGTTGTCTTCCAGAGGTGCACTTTAAAATCTGGCTTGGGCGTAAGGATCAAAGACAGGAGAATTAATTTGCTGTTTATGTTAAAGGGTATATATCTGCTTGAAATGTAATCTTTCTTGACTGTGTTTAATTGTAGTTTCATAAACCGCACCTGCCTGCGGGCTCCTCCTGTTTTTGCACTGACTTTCCATATTTTTATCTTGACTTCCTAAGGAAATGAGGCTTCTTGGCGATAGTGCACATGTCCTGCCTTCTTTTCCACAAAATAACTTTTGGATCCACTGGCCAACTTTGGCCAAGTTTAATGAGGAGGAAAATTCCAAAGATACAAGTCCTGACAAGTTACGTGAAAACTGGCAGGCTGTGCAGAGAAGAGAAAGGCTGAAATTTACAGCCTCTGCTTTGGGAATGATAGGCAGACTTCAGCCACTCTCTGTTATCAGTCAGCTGGCTGCTGTTTTGCAGTAAATCAGGAAGAGGAAGATTATTTTTTTTTAAAATGAAAAGAAAAAGTTCAGATGCTTGACTTTTAAGTGAGTGCTGCAGCTATAGGCATGTGTGCAGAGTAGCACATGCAACTACTTTTAAGCGTTTTAAAATCTCACTCTTGGTTCTTTCTTTAGTTTATGGGTTCACAAGTAATGTTGTACGCTTGAGATTATCCTGTGTGATCTCTCTGCCCCTCTTTCCCTTTCTTTAACTTGTGCATATGTATATATAAATGCAAAATAGCAATGTTGTTCTCCAGCATTTAATGAGACAAAAATGTTTGCTCTAACTCTCTTGACAGTGCTCTTTTTGCAAGTTTGAGTGATTGTGTAGGGAGTTGGCTAAAATACAGTCTTAAACCCAGCTCCTAAAACGAAAGTTTATGGCAGCAAGTGCTAATGTGCAAGGACCTGGGAATTCATTGTACTTTAAGATGACTTGTAACCACGATGAACGCTTCCCTTGTGCCTAACAGGAAGCATTCTTCTCCCCCAGTGCCTAATCTCTTAAATGTGCAATGGGAAGCACATGGCTGAGCTAAATGTTAAAAGAACCTTGAAGATGCTGTGCAAACTAGTTCAGTTAAACAGTGTAGAAGATGCTGTTTGTTGCCTGAGCCTAGAAACATCTCAGGTTCTTTCCAGTAAGGAGCTTATGTACATTCCCCTAGATAGATTTAATCTGAAAGGGATCAAAGCCCACTGAGTGTGCCTTGTGTAGCCTCTCTGGCAGAGGACATTTTCTACTGCTAAATAGAAGTGCAAGGTGTTGCCATTAAATTGCGAAGACTCGTGCTTCATAATAAACACACAGCTTAGCTGTCTTGTCCTTGCTGCCTCTCATAGTAAGATCTTGCTTCAAGCAGGATTAGACCGATGGGAGTTTGGCCAAGGAGGCATCTTTTTGTTCTGATGATCCCTGTTGAATTTTTTTTTACTGTCAGGCTTTATTTCTCAAGTGTTTTGATCTGAAAGGAGTGCCTGCAATGTGTGAGCAAGTTAGCCACAGAAGGAACTACTCTTCTTGTGCCTCATGTCCATCACTGGTGTGAAAGGCATGGTGAGAGTTCAATAGCCTGCTCTCTTTCACACTTACTTCTGCAGGATGATGAGGGCCTTCACAAATCTCCCTCTGTCTGCCTAGTGAAAGGGTCAGTTCCAGAAATGAACTTTCAGCTTTCTACTTGTTGGTTGATCTATGAGGTGTTTCTGCAGTGTTCCACTAGAGCAGGGATATTTTCCACTGTAACACCTTCTTCCTGAGCTGAATTTTGGTGTTTGAGTCTCAGGCTGGTGAGAACTAAGTGGAAATCCTAGTGTAAATGCAGCAGCCCACAGACCTTCAGATAATTGTTACCGGCCTGGCAAAGCACCTTGGCTC
This sequence comes from Tapera naevia, assembly GCA_033556795.1. Lineage (NCBI taxonomy): Eukaryota > Metazoa > Chordata > Aves > Cuculiformes > Neomorphidae > Tapera > Tapera naevia. Next base: position 21,637,763 of record JAUMJJ010000029.1, read on the forward strand.
TGCATGTGAAAGCAAGTGTCCATGACTCCTGAAAATCATTTTCTTATGTGGAATGTTTTATGAAATGGAATTGTAATTGGACAAACAGACTACAGGCAACAGGGAGAGTGAGCATCCTGGTGGCTGGCTGCTTGGCTCCCCCTGCACTAACCTGTCCTCCTGGCCAGGGCTGTGGGCGGCCAAGCAGCTGTGAGTCACAGCTGTGGAAACAGTGATGCAAAGGCAGTGCCGTTAAGGTGGGATTTATTTGTCTCTTGCATATTTTACCTCAACAGCCTTTTCTCTAGCGTTTATTGGTGTTTCCTGTCTTTAAACCTGTGAGACAAACCCATTTTTATAAATGAGTTTGTTGGTTTTCACTCTGAATTTTTCTTTTTGCTTCTGTTACTGTGCCCATTTGCAACAATTTGATTAAATGTAAAGCCTTGAATCAATTACAAAATGATAGTCACACTGATTTATAGATCAGAGGGGCTGCATCATCAAACAAGTCTCTACTCAAATTTGAGTTCCTGAGGGTGATGTCAGTTCCTATTTCAGAATTGCTGCTGCTTCTCAATTGTAGTTAAAAGAGTTTGGGGAGCATACCTTACCCAGTCTTGATTTGCAAAACAAATTGTTAGAATTTGCAGTGTTCTTGAAAAAATGCACGGATCAGCATGTAAATGCAAACTCATTCTCTTTTCCATGCTTGCAAATGTAAACAAACAAACACCCATGTAAGTTCAGGAAAGGATTTCTCCCACTGGCAGGAGAGAAAGGAGGAACAGTTGTATTTTCTATTTGTAGTGTTCAGGTAGCATCCTGTTGTGATAGCAGTGCTTCCTCCTGACATAGATGTTTGCAAGTTTTCCCTGCTTAATACTTACTTCTCCCTCAAGATGTAGTTTTACAGTACAGCAAAGCCAATTCTATGTCTGGCTGCTGCTGTGAGGACAGTCCTACCTCTCTTCCCTTTCTTTCACAGCTCCCATTGTACCAGCATCTATCTGGTTCCATGCTTCAAAGAGTGGAAAAGAATCATAGAATCATCCAAGTTGGGAAAGACCTCTAAGGTCATCAAGTCCAACCTTTAGCACAGCACCACCATGCCTACTAAATCATGTTCTGAAGTGCCATGTCTACATGTTTTTTTTAACCTCTCTAGGGATGAAGATTCTGCCACTTCCCTGGGCAGTCTGTTCCAATGCCTCAGCCATTCTTTCAGTAAAGAATTTTTTCCTAATATCCAATCTACATCTGGCGCAACTTGAGGCCATTTCTTCATCCTATCACTTGTTACTTGGGAGAAGAGACCAACATCCACCTTACTACAACCTCTTTTCAGGTAGTTGTAGAGAGCGAAAACATCTCCCATCACCCTCCTCTTCTCCTGACTAAACAATCCCTGTTCCCTCAGCCACTACTCATAAGACTTGTGCTCCAGGTGCTTCACCGGCTTTGTTGCCCTTCTCAGGTCACACACCAGCAGCTTGATGTCTTCTTGCACTGAGGGGCCTAAAACTGAACACAGTATTGATTACAGGGGCACAATCACTTCCCTAATCCTGCTGGCCACAACTTTCTTGTACAAGCCAGGATGCTGTTGGGCTTCTTGGCCACCTGGGCACACTGCTGGCTCATACTCAGCCAGCTGTCAACCAGCACCCTCAGGTCCTTTTCTGCCAGGCAGCTTTCCAACTACTCTTCCCCAAGCCTGTAGTGCTGCATGAGGTTGTTGATGACCAAAGTGCAGGTCCTGGCACTTGGCCTTGATAAACCTCATACAACTGACCTGGGCCCATTGATCCAGCCTGCAGAGACTTCCTACCCTCAAGCAGATTGCCACTCCCACCCAATTTGGTGTCATCTGCAAACTTACTGAGAGATACTCAGTCCCCTTCTCTAGATCATCGATAAAGATATCAAACAAGACTGACCCCAAAATTGAGCCCTGGGAAACACTGCTTGTGACCAGCCGCAAACTGTATTTAGCACCGTTCACCACAACTCTCTAGGCTCGACCATTGAGCCATTTTTTTACCCAGCAAAGAACACACCTGGCTAAGCCATGAGCTGCCAGCTTCTGTAGGAGAATGTTGTGGGAGACAGTGTCAAAGGCTTTACTGAAGTCCAGGTAGGCAACATGCACATTCTTTCTGTCATCGACTAGACAGGTCGCCTGGTTGTAGAAGATCAGGTTGATCAAGCAAGACTTGTCTTTCATGAACCCATGCTGTCTGGGCCTCATCCCCTGGTTGTTCTGCACATGCCTGGTGAGTACACTCAGGATGAAATGCTCCATAATCTTCTTTGGTACTGAGGTCTGGCTGACAAGTTTCCCAGCTCCTCCTTCTGACCCTTTTTGTAGACAGGCGTCACGTTGGGAAAGCTCCAGTTGTCTGGAATCTCCCCTGTTAACCAGGACTCCTGATAAAGGAATATTTTCTTCTTTTTTTTTTCCTCTCCCCCTGCCCCCCTTCCCCTTTTTTTTTTAAATACAGTTTAGCTTTCTACTGTTTTTCACCCCAAGAAAAGCTGGCTGGGGGGTGGGTGAGAGGGACCAGGCAGGGCAGGGAGGGAGAGAGGCTGTGGCTGGGAACCAACCAGTATGGTCGTTGTCATCATCATCTACTTTGGGTTACAGCTGTGAGGCTGCCAGGGGACTCATCCCCCACAACCATCCCTTTGCAGCATGAACTTAGAAGGAAAGCCAATTTTGATGCCTTTCCGACAACCTGGCCATGTCTTTCTCAGCCATCTGCGATGAGGGACTGTTTGTAGTGCTCCAAACCTGCAGATTTAGGAATAACGTATGGAGTGTAAAGGTCTTTTGTAGGGATTCCCCCACCCTCTGATTCTTTCCACTGCACAGCAGGCTATATTTAGTCTGTTTGCTTGCCTCAGATATTACTACACTTTTTGCTTTGGACCATTTCCATAACATTTGTTGTGATTCTGGATTCCAATGTTAAGGATAGTGTCAGAGAAAAGAATCACTGGGTAGTGAGCTCAGTTCCACTGGTGGAGCCAAAAAAACTTTTGCTGAGGATCAGCTGCTTCTGATTTGGAGATCCATGAGAGACGGGCTTAGGTGAACCACATTTTGGACCACGACCCATATTTGCAGGCAAAGAACCTTGTTAATCCTGAGTTGAATGGTCATTTCACAAAAGAAAACAACCCTTTAGAGGTCTAATCCCAGTAGCCAAAATAGATCTACCTCTGAAAGACATCTGTTTGCTTTAAGTAAAGTCCAAAACAAAAGCCAAATCTACCCTTACTGTGTATGCCTGTGTGGAACCATTGCTGATTCACTGGATATCGTTCTTTCTTCCTCCAGGTATTAATTAGGTAGGATTTAAATTAGCAGTTTCTTTGGTGGTAGTTTAAAGTGGGTTTAAGATTTAGGAGGTGTTAGAGCAGACTTTACAGGGGGAAACAATGCTCCTTTTAATGATTTACCGCATTATGATATTAAAAATATGTAGCTGGTTCTGTAATAGCTGAAGTTCATATAGCTGGTTGCTAAAGCAGAATAATACAAATCAGTGGATTTGGGCAGAACCTTATACAGTTTCGTGGGAAAGACCTTCTGACATAGTATCATCTCTGAGGGAGTGGTGGATCTGAAGGAAGGGCAAAGACTGACTGGCATTTAATAGAATTTTTCTTAGTAAAAAAAAAAGATGAAGATGTTTTTTCTACTGGTCTTCTCTGCAGCTCGATAATGCATGGGATGAATAGTTGTGGAAACTTAAGAGTATTCAGGAGCTTTGTGTATTCTGTGTACAGCAGAGATTGTGTCTGTTTTTAAGGTACAATATATATCAAAAAGTTGGATTTCACTGTTTGAGGCTGGGGAGAAAAAAACATCTAGTACCCAGCCTACCTTCTTGTGAATTTTCCACTTTCTTTTCCTGGGTCTTAGTTAAGAACCACTCATGATGGATCAATGCCTGTTTTGGATTAGGGCTATAATCCATGATTGTTCACAAAATACCCATATTCATCAGCCTTTGGAGGACAAATAGCTACTTACAATGTGGATAAGCAGTTGCAAATGCTCTGCTTGGTTCCACGTGCTATTACATGCCCTTTCAGAGACGGCCATCTTGGCCTGACATGGCTGAACAGCAGTTATCTCTTGAGCAGAGGTTTGTCTATATTTTCCTCCTGGTTGCCCTCAAAGCGAGTACTTGGGTGACTGCTGTGCTTTTGGCCATCACTAGAGGGCTTCAGAGAGAGAAGCCTGCTTGCCTTCCACATGATGTCAAGAACTAGAAGTTTCTTCTGAAACCTGCTATGCAGCTACACATCAGATACCTTTGGGTTATGGTAGTAGGAGTATGGTGTTCAGTGGTTTTTTTTTGTATCTTCCATTCAGAGAACTTGTTTCAGCATTTTTTTTTCCCCTTTTTAACCTTCTCTTCTAATCATCTTTACAAGATGAATGGTAAAACAGGGCCTTACCCAGTCCTCCAGATGTGAGGCAAGTAGGGCTCTTGAGTAGCCAGCAGTGGATAAAGGGTTTCACAGTGTCCTACACTTTGCCGAAGGGTAGATGACAGAACATGCAGGCGTGAGCATATGCCTGCTCTCCAGGCCAGCACTGCAGTGTTGGAGCTGGGAAGAGGTGACCAAAACTGGGTTGTGACTGTTGTTTGGCTGTATGTGCTATGGTAAAAGTGTCTACTCATGAACTGAAGGTGTGAGGGAATAAGGGCTGTATTGTATGAAAGACGACCTTGGCTGGATGTCTTGCTTTGAAGAGATTTGCCAATGAGTTGGAGAGTTGCCCTCAACCAAGCCTGCTTTCAGTGAGGAAGTTTTATTGGTCATGAAAAGAAGCAATGTCCTTTTTTTTCCACTGTGTCTTGCCTTTATATGCAGCAGCGCACATGCACTGCCGTCATCCCTTGTGCTTTGGATTGGCGGATCAGCATTAGCCCAGGGAGAACTGCGAGCTCCTCTGATTTCTCTCTGTGGTGTGGGAACGCTGGAGCACATAATGGCTGTGATTCAAAGACAAATGCTAGCTCTTTGCTACTGATCACTTTGGCAAAAACCCCCAGATGCTTGGAGACTACAGATGGAGCTGATTTGGGGAGAGTTGTCAAAAAAAAAAAAAGCACACCCAAAACCTTGGAACTTCCTTTCTTTCTTTTTTTTTTAAAAAAAAATGTATTTTGCTATCATTATAATAGTCTTCCTGTTCTTCCTTTTCCTATTCTGTACCCCTAACCCCTCACTTTTAAATTAATGCAAGCTGGAGTGCAGCTAAAGGCTTTTCCTAGCTGAGCGTCATTTGTTAGTAAACTGGCAAAGAGAAGCTTAACCAATTTAACCAACAGATTCTGTGAGGCTTTCCCTTTTGACTTTGGGATTTATCCATGTGCCCATTGGAGGGATGAGGCTGCAGGAAACCACAGGAGAGGAGCCTCTAGCCATGACAGGCTTTGTTCAGATGCCTCTTGTGTGGCAGAAGCTGACCTCCACAACACGTGGCCTTTCACTTAGCTGCCTCTCTCCAGTTATTGGAGAGGTCAGGGTGGCTATGTGTGGGATTTCTGCTGCTTGCATGCTGCTTGGTAATGTTTCCAAATTGACCGGCAGATCCTTTCCTCTGTGGCGGAGCTGGGAGCTGGCATGGTTCCTGCAGCCTGTCCCTTTGTACTTGGCTTCATTGTCACACAGCTCCACTCTGAGCAAATCCGGTGCCTTAAAGCATATCCTCCTGAATTTTGAAGCTCCATGTTTCCTCCTTTGGATGTCAATTCACCCCCTTCCACCACCAACACCCCCCCACCCTTCCCTCACCCGCCCCCCTCCCCCCCCCCCCCCCCCCCCCCCCCTTCCAGCTTTGGCTGGGCTAATTGCTCTTTGTTTCATTTCAAATCAGTGTGATTAAGGGAAGATTTTCTTCAGGCTGTCATTTCATCATGTTACGGGACTAGCATAGTAAAAAGTTGTAATATTTGTTGGGGTGAGTACCCCGAGCACAGAATTACAGGCCTTTTCCTGCTCATGAATCATCTTCAGCTGAGAGCCTGTAGTGATAGTGGTACTTTGTTTTAAGGGAAAAGTCCCTGAGAAGGAGACTATTTATTTATCCAGAAAAGAGAGACTATCTGTTTGTTTGTTTGTTTTTTTTTAAACATATAACTTAAATTTATCCTTAAGGAAGGCCAAGTACCTCTCTGGGTGTTAGAGGTGAGCACAGCTCTCCTTGCAGGCGCTGGGTGGGCTGGGACCACATTTGGTGCAGAAGCTGCGGTGGCTGCTGGAGGCTGGGTAAGCCAAAGCAATACTCTTTCTGAGGGAGATCAGGTTATTCTTGTATAGGAGGATTTCAATAAAGCATATTAGGTGTATCAGTTATTTTACAGTCAAGTTGCTGAATGCTGCTTTTTAAGTGGCTTGTGGTACAGGAGCAGGCTATGCCTGTCTGAGCAAAGGGACCCTGAAGAAGCATGGCCAGCAGGTCAAGGGAGATAATTCTGCCACTCTGCTCTTGTGAGACCTCACTTGGAGTGCTGTGTCTAGCTCTGGGGCCCTCAGCACAAGAAGGACAATGGAGCTGTTGTAGCAGGTCCAGAGGACAGACACAAAAATGGTCTAAAGGCTGGAGCACCTCTCCTTTAAGAACAGGCTGTTGGGGTTGTTCAGCCTGGAGAAGAGAAGGCTGCGGCGAGACCTTATAGCAGCTTTCCAGTAATTAAAGGGGGCTACAGGAAAGATGGGGACAGACCTTTTAGCAAGGCCTGTTGTGTCAGGATGAAGAGTAATGGTTTTAAACTAAGGGAAGATAGATTTAGACTGAATATAAGGAAGAATTTTTTTACGATGAGGGTGGTGAAACATTGGAGCAAGTTGCCCAGGGAGATAGTGGAGGCCTCATCCCTGGTAACATTCAAGGTCAGGTTAGATGGAGCTCTGAGCAGCCTGGTGAAGTGGAGGAGGGTTGAACTGGCTGATCTGTAGATGTCCCTTCCAACCCAAAGCATTCTGTGATTCTAAAGCAGCTTCCAGCAGCCTGACCTCTCAGGTTTCCCTTACAGACTTTATGGTTGGTTGAGAGTGGACCTGTCAAGGGAGAATTTTGGGCCAAGTAAACCTCATTTTCTTCTTATCAGCTCCTGGGGGTCTGTACCTGTCTCCCTTGTTCCTATTCGGACTGCTTTCTGCCTGCTGTACATATGCACCCACAATTTGAAGCAGCTCTCTGAGCATTTATTATTTCTGCCCTCGTAGCCCCGTGGGTCCACTGTGCTGGTCATGTTGCAGTCACCAAAGGGAGGGCAAGGCCAGTAGGCTCGGGGCTGGTGGGAGCTCTTGCTTTGCAGAGTGAGGAGCAGCCAAGCCTCATGTGGACCTGGTGTTGGGGTAGGGAAGTGGACTCCTGTCCCCAAATTCCTGTCAGGGCTCTCAGATTTTCAGGTCAAGAGTCAGATGCTTGTGCTGGAGTCAGAACTGTTTGGTTTTAAACTGGAGAGTGAAATGTCATAGTGGCTCTGATTTTTGAAGTGAAATACTATTTAATAAACACAAGCCTATTCACAGCCCAGCAGCAAAAACGAAATCTGTACTGTAGTGCTAGGACCATTTATACTTTCTCAGTTCCTATTTTCTTGGCTGTTAATCATGGGCTCTTTGTCACCTGCCCAGCTAAGATAAATGCAGCTGGGATGTAATATTTTCTGCAACCATTTGTTTCTTTTATTTATCCTGATGGGGGCAGAAGGGCTTTTCTTCTTGGGCAGGTAAATAATGTGCACACTGTCGGCAGCTTCCCTGCTCTGAGAGGGGTTTGTGACGCCCCGTCTGATAGATGGACATGAGCATCTTGTGGCTCTGTTCATTGTTAATTCACTCCTGCAGCAGTGCTCAGCTGTGAGCTTTCCAGGCGTGCTTGGCAGTGCTGACAACAAAAACATCTGGTCCAAGAATATAGTTCCTTTCTGCTGGCAGCTGCATGAAAATGATTTTGTACGTAGTGGCATAACGCCAAATGCACTTACTTGTACACTAAAGGGCACAGCCTTTATAGAGCTTTGGCAGTGCAGGGTGATTTTAAATGCTGTGCATAAGTCAGCATTAATCTACCAAAGAAAATCAAAACCTCAGCAACTGATTTCATAAAGAACTCACTTATCACACGTGCCCAGACGTGGCCATACCTTTATACCTTTGTAACAGCTGTTCTTGTCTGAATACAAAAGAAAAGCCTTTTGGTTGCAGCCCTGGTTGTCATCTGTCCTCTGGAAGGGTTTGGCACAAACACAAAGGGAAATTTGCCCCTTGCAGACGTCCCTGAATTCCTGTGTCAGCAGCCGCGTTTGTCTGTTACTGATAGAGGCTGTCTGTCTCCCCTCTTGTTTTAGGAAGGTCCTAGCGTGTGCCGAATAAAATGTTAGCTGTGAATCAAGTAGTTTGTGTGTCTGCTGGTAAATTGTAATTTGACTGATTGGACCTGATAATTACAGTCGTCATCGTCATGATTCTGTCAGTCAGTTGTAAATCATTCTGCAGTGGATTTCCTTTTTAAAAAAGATCTCTATTTCTGAGCGTAAGTGTATTTTAGAAGTAAAATAAAATAGCCATATTCCTTCCTGCTTTGAAAACCTTTAGGGTTATAAGCGTGGATCTCGTTCTTACATGAACAAGCAGGAAGAGATCTTTGCTCCAGCAAAGCTACTCTCAGCCCCCGTATTTCTAGTTATTTATTTTCTGCTTAGTCCCTCAGAGTAGCTGAGCTTAGTGGTGCTTTTTCACCCTCAAAGGTGCTGTTAGTTTGTAAATTTCAGGAATGCTGCATGGAGGAGCGGAAAACCTGAATCTGGTCTGGCATCAGTCATGGGCCTGCGTTTGCCCTTTGCAGAAGGAGCCTGTTCCTTGCCAGGAAGAAGCAGGTGGTTTGAAGGCTTGGACAGGGTATATCTGCAGGTGTGTATAGGGCTGCCTGTCTCACAGCTACTGACCTGATGTTAATCCTCTGCGCTGTCACTGCTGGGAGGAGCAGTTCTCACCACCAAGCCAGAGAGGGAAGGAAGAAGGGTGGAGATGGTGGCAAAGGCAGGAGAAGCAAGCTTCCTCCTGCTGGCTTTTGAAGTGGTCTTTAAGTGCAATATTGGTGAAAGAAACCAAGGATATTTTCTGTTTTATTTTTAAAATTGAAAATGGAATTTGACAAGCCTTTAGGACTTGGTCAAGTCTTCTCCCTTCTTCTCACCCCAGCCACCCACAATCTGTGCAAACAGTGTCTATTCAGCCTGTTTCTCAAACACATGATGCTGGGCTGGTGCCGCAGCTTTCAATGTCATCCCTTCTGCCCTTCAACTAATGAGAGGAACAGGCCTTTGAACCTCTTGGGTCCTTCCTATCTGCACTGGCATTTTGCATTTTCAGTACTTCGTGGAAGGCAGGGGAGAAGGTTGCAGATTACGAGTAGAGGTTGAGCAGTGACTAATATTGGACCAGAGGAGCTAAAATGTTTAACCTTGAGGCAAAGATTACCTGAAATTAAAACTTGTAAGGACTTGTGCGCTCGCACTGTGTCATTCAATCATGTTTGTAAGACACATGTAGAGATCAGATGATTCCTTTTATTTATGGGTAATTTACATATTTTGGCTGCTTCACAAAAGAAACCTTGTGTTGAATAAGTCAGATCATGATCTCACGCTAGTCCTTGCTTACAAGGAGTTTTTTGGAGGCTGTGGTATAGCCCCAAATTTGACGTTTTCCTTTTGTGGGTGTAAAACAGAGCATAGGTTACTGGCAGCACATACAACGGACTTTAAACCTGGGTATTAGCTTCTAAGCTGATGTCTTACCTTTGATGTTTGGGGATGTGATGACTGTCAGTTAGCTGTTGTTTGATCTGGCAGGTGTACCTCAGACAGAGGTACACGACTTTTGAAAAGAATTGTTAAATCTATTCTTTCATAGTAATGGGCTAAGCGAAATATATCACTTTATAGAAGTGGATTGGTGGGCTGCAATGAAAATGCAGTAATTTTGTTTTCACAGCTTTTCTTAGTACTCATTTTCTGACAAAATGAGTTAAAAGTGGGGCTTTGTTAGTGTTGCAGATGGAGTTTCAAATATTTGGAAGGAAAAATTGCACCACTTGCAACATTTTAATGAGGATGGTTTTCCTAATTAAAGCCTAGAAGATGTAGGGAACGTGGGCAGCTGAGGGATTAGTAACGTGTTACAAAGTTCTTCTTCCACCTACCAGTTGATTTGGGTTCAAAAGCCAATAAAACTTAATAGGCTTCCGGCAGCTGATTACTGTCCTTAAGCATTTATGCTACCAATGACCAAAGGCTGGATACATTTTGTCTAATTTTAAGCATGTAGTGGTTGTGCTGAGGCCTGGAGCATAGCTCCCCTGGGTGCCCACAATTCAGTATGAGGGGAAAGATGCTTACAAGGGGACAGATATGGGCATTTGAGGTGGAACTCATCCCATAGAGGAGTGAAGGTCTCCGATGGGACTGTGTCTCTTGGAAATGTGAGGTACTTTGTGGCTTCCAGTTCCTCACTGCTGGCAATTGCAGTGGTGCTCATTCATGCTCCCCAGTATTTATTTATTTATTTATTCTTTTTTTTTTTTTTAATAATAATAATTATTATTAACATATGATTGATTTTTGGATTATCATCATATGTCTGCTTGCTTTGTTTTGCCAATCCCTGTGTTTACTTTTGTCCTAAATAATGTTGCATACCAAGCAGTGCCAAGCCCTCCATTGCTGTCAGTCAAAGAAAAGGCACCATGTAATGAAGCTTGTGAATTTCTTGTCAGCTACTTCTGCAGCCCCATCTTTGTTTTATAAAAGATCCTGTGTGAAACAGCCCTGAGGAAATGCTGAAGTGGAATTACTTTTCTTTCCTCTCCTTTGTTCTTTTCCTGTTCGTGTATGCGGGCCGACGGCTTTTGGATTCGTGATTGTGAACTGTTGGGGGAGTGTTTGGTTTTTAGCATTTGGATTTTATTTCATGCACAAAAAGAAAGAGGAGTTGTAAATAACTTCCCCTTCCCTAGTCCTTCATCTAAAGGACTAGTTGGTCAGTTAGAGTATGAGGCTGTCTGTATTGAATGAATCTGTCCTATAAGTTAATTGATGTGTTCATGTAATTAAAGTTTTTCGTGATGCATGTACTAGAATAACCTTCATGTTACACCAGACCTGTAATTTTTAATGTATTCCACCTTCCCAACTAAAGCTTCTGTGGCATTTGATACATAGGAAATGCACTTTGAAACATTTCAGTGTTTTGTTTTCTCACCTCTCTCAGATGTTTACGTGCTGTCCACCCCCCTCAAAGTTAAAGCTTAGTTTGAAACTGGAACTTCAGTTTCTCAATGAGTCTCTCCAGCTGCATCAAACCTATGGGATTCAGGAGTCTTTTCCATCTCCCAGGTCCAAACTGTGGCCCAGCAATGTCTGGACTGTGCATTCAGAGAGGGTCCCATGTCTTGGTCTCCTTCGGGAAGGAGACTTGCCCTCCAGGTGGGAGTGGTGGCATGCTGGGGCTTCACACTGCCTGGTAGGAGCAGGGGCCAAGCAGTGGGCGAATGCCTCCCCTGACTCTGTCGCCCCTAGATATGCTGCTTTCCTTGGCATCAAATGCACACTAAGATTGGAAGTAGATAAGCTGTGCAACTTTCTGGCTTTGTGCATAAGCCAGTTTTCTCTTCAGCATCTACGTGTCCTTTTATTGTCTGAGCCTGGAGCTTTGCATAAAGGAAATTGTTTTAATTTCTTTCCTTCACACACAGACTTATTTTTCATATCTGCTAGTGAGGTCTTGTTCTAATCACAAAAAAACCCGAGACTGGATGTAGGATTGTATAGCAACAGGCTTTTTCAGTGTGAATAATAATAATGGAAGTAGGGTACTAAACCTTCCCTCTTTTATGAGAGCTCTGAAGATACCAGTAACTTGTTGCATAGCTTGTAAATAATTTAGGCTTGATGAGGATGGAGAGTTGAATTGTATAGCTGGATAAATATGCAATCTGAGCTGGAAACCGTTTTAAGTAATCAGGATCAAGGGACTAGCCTTGGAAATGGTTGAAGGCGTTTGCCCTTAGGAGGTTTCTCTCTTGACTGTCTTCGGAAAAGACCAAGGCATACTGGGATTTTACTGGGGGAGGTCAGCAGTGGTGCAGTCTCTGTGCCTTCAGTGCAGCTCCTTCATTGACCAGTGAAGGCACCGGGGGCACATCAGGCAAGAAAGAAAATATTGTTGTCAGAGTAATTGGCAAAGGAGGTGGTTTGGGGAGAGACAACAGACAAGTATTGTCTTCGTGTGGTTTTTGGCTCCTTCCTGCCTGCACATGATTCTGTCTCCTGTGCTCGCACAATGCTGCTACACAGGCTCCTTTGGGCAGTGCTGAGACCCTGCTTCAGAGCTAGCCCTCCCTCAGGCTTTTTTGTTCAGTTAACTTAATTGTTGCTTTATGGCTGCAACCTCAGTGATGGCACTGTTGTGAACAGTTTGGCTCCTTTTCCCTCTTGTTTCAGATGGTGCAGTTAGCATGCAGTAGAGAGGGTGTTTTGCCAAGGGGAGAGACAAAGCAGCCTCTGTTTTGCGTGTGTTGTGAAGTGTGTTTCTAACCTGCTTGATGAGATCTTGCCACTGAAGGTAACCAGCCATGGTCATATGGACAGCACTGTTCTATGAGCCAGTTCTCACAAAACTAAGATTTTTTTTGACCCTTGAAAAAGCATCGTGGCAGTCTTCTGCCATCACTCTGCCTGTACAGTGTTGCCAATCTGCTGCTTCTGCCAGTGTGGCTCTGTGCCATCAGCGGAAGCAGCTCTTGGGCACCTCTCAGTGACCAGACGGGCTCCAGAAAGCTCTCACTGAAGCCCATGAAGGACTTACTCTGCATGGACTGCATACATGAACAAGGGGCAAAATCTGAGAGGTATCCTCACAGTGTTGTGTGGTGGGGTGACACTCGCCACCCCACGCTGCTTCCTTCAGTGTCACTGACTGCGTGGCATGACAGGCGGTTTTTCATAAGGGCAAACAGTATAACAACCTTTGAACAAGTACATGTTTGGGAAGGACTTGAAGGATGATGCAGAGCAATGAACATACTGCCAAGGTGTGAAGAGTCTGTGGTTAAGGGATCTGTGAAAGAGAGACCTTGCATGTGAAGTGGGACAGATACAGTGAATGCCTGGGGTGAGAAGGTAACAGAGGAGAGAAACAGGCTGGAAATAAACTTGCATGAGGTCTTTAGCTTGAGGGTAATAAAGCTTAAAGGCTCCATAAAACACTCTCAAGAAAGACGAGATGTAATAAGAAAGTTGGAAGCTCTTGTATGTTAACATTTAGGAGGGACTGTATATGGACTTGTTAAATGTTTACTGCATGTCTTGATTAAAGTCTTTTCTTTTAAACAGTTTAGACTTTCCCTCCCAAGAAGCTTGTGTTTGGTATTTTCTTTCAAGAACTATCTTATGTCATATTCCCAATTCTGACACTCCATTGTGGCACTGGAGAGGATCGCCTTTCTCTGTGTTGGGCTCCCTGTGTTGCAAGCTGCTCTGCTTTACATGAACTTCCTACCTTGGCAGACACTGGCAGGGACTTGCCTGGCGCTCAGAGTTTCATTGCTCTTGTGGTTAGGTTCCTCCCAAAATTACAGTTTTTTTCCCAGCTTGGAGGCAGCACCACAGCTCATGGTTCAGATATCACGCTATATGCAACTGCTCCAACTCTTCACGCCAAAACATCTCGCTCGTGTGTGAGAACTTTATTAACGAGTGTGTATATTATGGATTCCAGCACCAGAAAAGGTCACCTATTGTAGTAGGCACTATTCAGACTTTCCCTGTCCTGGAAAGATTCAGCTCCGAATGGATGCTGGCCAGGTCTAGGGTGCAGGGAGGAGGGAGGATGTGACACACAAGCAGAATGGTGGTTTGCATAAGTTAGTGTCATGATTTATCCAGGAAAATTTTTGTTTGCTTTTAGTACTTTTTAGAATTTTTTATTTTTTTGTTTGAGTGGAGAGCAGAAATGAAAAAGTGAGAGGGAACGGAAAGGAAAATAAAGTGGGTTTCTTGTGGGCTTCTCCTGTTTTTCTTCAACTTGCATGTCAGCGGAAGATGGTGAAAAAAAGGCTGAGATGTCATGGTTCTGGAGCCTTTGAAGTTTCCTCTCTACCACTCTGGGCATCTGTGGGGTTGGCGCTCCCTTTTCCCTTCAGGCACGAGGCTGAGGCTGAGGCTGAGGCTGCTGCCTGCCTTTTCACACAAATCCCAACTGTTCCTTGATTTAAAGGGTCCCAAATTCCCCAAGTCAGTGATGGAGCTCGTGATCCTCAGTACCTGAGCTTACTCTGAAATCTCAGGTAGAGTGTCGCTAGCTGCCATTCTCCATGAAGTGCAGCTCCGTAGGTACAGGCAGGCAGAGCTTTGTGAGCAGCTGTGCGGAAAGCAAAGGAAAGGACAGTTGGAGTCTTGCCTTCCCCTTTGCCTGTGTGTTTGGTTTTCCACTGTTGGAAAGTGGTGTTAATTCTGAAAATTTGGTTGTAACTTAAAATGACTGCCATTTGTGCAGGGAGAGCTAAGATTTGTTACTGTCTCATTTCTTAAATCAAAAAAGGAGAGTTATTGAAGGGACTGGATTTGTATTCCTCTACAAACTGCTTTAGGACAGCATATAAATCATGTGGCGGGATAGATAAACTTGCTCTTACATTCATCTCAGAACATTGTCTTTCTTTATCCTTGCATGGCTGTATTTTCTCATTCACGTTTCCTCTCATCAAACAACTTAGGTCAATAAAAGTCTTCTGGAATTGTTCTGAGTTTCTCCTCCCTGACCTGTGCTATCAATTGTGAGTGCACAATCAGCAGCTGGCAAAGAGCAGTAGTCAGGCAGCTCTTCCACCTGCAAAAGTGAGGATGGAAAGTCACCACTTATATGCCCTGGCACGCTTCCTTGCCATACCCTTAGGGTGATGGGTTTTTTTTTGGTTTTTTTTTTTGGTGTTTTTTTTTTTTTTTTAATGCAGCTCCTGAAATAAATTGCCTTGTGCTGTAGAGCTTGGAAAATAGTGTTATTCCCCGCTTCCTCCCCCAGGTCTGTTTCTCAGAGACAGATTCTTATAGTGATCTTGTACCAGTTGCAGTGCTGGAGCAGGTTGTAACTGTTTTACTTGGTCTCCTGAGGCACCTATACAATACCGTTTAGGGAAGTATATAAAAGTGGGGCAAGCATGGAGTGATTTTTCTTTTCCTTTGATTACATCCTCTCTACACTTCTAGAGCTGTAGTTTCCTTTTCCCTCCCTACCATGATGTCCAGCAAAGCGCTTCTGAATTCTTCATCTTCTAAGAATTTATATAAATAAGAAGGATTTTCTGGCAATAATGATTCAGGGGCTAACCTTTGGAAAACAGGCTGAAGTGGCATAATTGAGCTGTCCAGGTTAATATTCCTTACATGGATTTGCTCTAGTAGATTTTATTTGACTGGGAGTTACTTCAGTGGTAACCGTGGTCAGATACTTAAATCATTCAGATGCTTAAATCATCACGGTTTTGTAAATGAGGATGTAATGAAAATAACAAGTCATTGATTTGCCATCTGCATGCAAAAAATAAAAGTCTGATACTTAGTGTTGCTGTGATAACTGGAAAAACAAGTGGTGTGGAGATTCTGTGCAAGATGAGATTCTGTAAGCAAGGTGATCGGGCACTGCTAGGGGTGTGCTGAGAGGTCATATGCCTGGGCTTATTTTTAATGTGTTAATTCAAATTCTTAGGAATTATCTTAGTATACATAAGTGGGTTTCTGTGCAGGTGTCGTATGCAGTTTTTAATCTTACCCGCAAACTTGTTTTGACAAAACGGTGTGGCAGTTATAAATCCCTAGAGATGGTGACATGTCCATTTAATCTCTGAAGGGAAACACATAGAAAGGGAGAGGAAAGCTGCTTCAAGCTTGGTTTAACTGTGTGAGTCTTGTAAAAGTATAGCTTACTGCAAAAATTACTAGTAATCAGACGTGCTGTCGCAAACAGACAGTGAATGTGTAAGTATAAAACACTTAACCAGCCCCATCATAGGGCAGACAAAGAAGATTTCAATGGGAGTTTGTATCCACAGATAATGGCTTAAAGTGGTAATTGATGCCAGCTGCATAAAATCACTAGGAAGGGCTCACCAGCTGCTTCTCTCCTCCAAGAAAAAAAGGATGTACTTTTGTATTCCTTCATGAGAATGACAGTCTCCTCAATTTGTTTTAATTTTCCCCTTTTGTGATCCTGGTGCCTCTGCAAATGCAGGGACTGTTCGTGATGCTAGTTCAGTGCATGTGTTGTTGGGAGGTGAGGCACCTTCCATCCTTGAGACTGACTCACACTCATCCAAATCCTGGTACAGCTACTGAAACACCTCCCTCTGCACAGGAGGATCCCTGCTACAGAGGGAGCCTTCTGTCCCTGTGGTGCATGTGTCTGTAGAGACCTGTGCGGAAATGGTCTTATCTGGTGAGATTTTTGGGTGGGATTCATCTCACTGTGATGCAGGACATCTGTAAGATTGGTGTCTGGATCTTGGCTAATGATCTCATCTTCCTTTTGTCGTTAGGGGAGAGAAGTAAACACTAGTAGGACACACATTTTTTGGCCTCTTCCAGAGGTCTGCATTGGGAAAAAAAAAAGTTCCTGAATCTGCAACAAAACAATTTTAGTATGGCCACCTGTATTTGTTTTTTTTTATTGTTATTCTCTTACACTAGTTGCTTTACCATGGTGGTACTGCAACCTTCTCCATGCTGATTAATTCTCATGATAGTTCCTGTTGCCACGAAGTCTTCAGGACTCAGCGCCAGGGACTTACTGATCCACACTAAGTGGAATCCTCCAAAGCCTGGCAAGAATTACTCAATCCATTTATTTTTGTAGGCTAGAACTTGGACTGGATGGAACTGTAGGTGAGACGTCATTCGTGTTGTGGAGCGGTGCTCAATGGCAGCTGAAATAGGAGTTTAGGACCATTATTAGTCTTAGTTACAGGGCGTGCTTGGGGTTGCTGCAGGTAATTGGGCAGGTGCTTTGACACAGCCACAAGGAAAAACTAAAAGAGCGCTAACTGCCTGCAGTATACTGGGTCTATGTGCATCATTTTTTGTTGTTGTTTGTCCTTTGGTGGTTTTTGGAGGGATGTGTTTTTTATTATTATTTTATTTTTCAGAAATAGGTCCTGTCTAACTGTTGTCATTTTGGCTGCTGTTGCAGCAGATAAACATGAACAACGTTTAGGACATCCTGCCCATTGTATTGTAAAAGCTATTGTGTTCGTGTGCTGAGAGTAGGAAATAAAAATTATTGAAAAAGGCAGTACAAAATAGCATAATAATAATACACTTATTAACCTACCAGTGTTGTTTTTTTTTAATATGGACTAAGTAAATAAAAGTCACACAACAGCAAGGACAACAGAGGCAGCTGAGGAAACACGGAGTTATCTTTTGGCTCAGCAAGCTGTTCTGATAATGTCTTCTCGTAGGGTTGCTGTTCTCTGGGAACTTTGATTTACAGGATTATTTTGCTGTTTTGTTCGGTGTTCCAGAAATACACAGTATTTAACTTTAAAGATGCGTCATGAGAAGATTTAAGAATAGTTTATCCCTGGTGCATTTTGGGAATTCTTATAATAATTTACAAGTAAGCAGTGCATCCCATTGTTAGTATATTTGAAACAATTGTTTGCTTTGTAGCATAGGATGGTCCTTTGCTAAAGTCATGCATACTGGCGTGTATAAATAGTTAATGTGTACTTAGTATTAACATCTGCATATGTTGTGAATAGGATATTTGATTGCTAGCGTGGTACAAATTGCAAGGAAGTTTAAGGCTTAAAATTTTCTCATGTAATCAGCTTTGACATTACAGGATAATCAAAATACGTGCTACTGTTTCCATCAGCCAGCCACCCTAGGGAACAGAGGTTTCAGTTTCTTCCTGGAATAAATTTATGGTAGACATTTTCCCCTGGATATCTAAGGCTAGAAAATTGTGGTAGGAATGAAGATTGTGCCTAAAGTGGTAAACCAGCTGCCTTTTCATTTGTTGCCTTAAGTGGTGCTAGATGAAGGTTCCCACTGTCTAGGTGTGGTAAGGGAGAGCTGGGGGTGGGATGGTGTCTGCTCCTTCTTCTATATCTGCTGGCTGCCTGCCTCAGATATCACCCCAAAGTGTGCGCAGATCCTTCCGTGCAACCGGATTGTGGGTGTTTTTAAGGAGTGGTTGCATAGTGTTACCCATTTCAGCTCTTTGAAGGAATGACCTGCCTTCACCTGAGGTGCTCTCTGCTTGGCACCTCGCTGAGACTCGGGGGGAGGCGGGGCGGGGAGCCAGGGGGTGAAATCCTTCCTCTGCCTTTGTGTCCCAGCATCCTGTTTACTGCCCGGGCTTCCGGCCCACTCTTCCTGATGCACTTGCTTTTCCTTCATGGAGGCAGATGGAAGAGGAGGAAATTTGTGCACAAGGTGAATGCCTTTTCCACACAGTAGGGGAAATTCCTGATCTCCACCTCTGCTTTCCTGCACCATCCCTATGCCGTCACCAAGGTGGGACCCTGTGGTCCCCACTGTGGGAGTCCCAGCTTGGAGGGCCCTGTTTGGCAGTCAGCTGTGCTGAGCCACCATCTGGCATTTAAATAGAACTGGTTGCAATTTACAAAACTAAAGGGAAAAAATGAGGAAGATGGAAATAATACTCCTCTCATAAATTCACGGATTTTTTCCAGTTTTCTAGTTCTCAGGGTTACGTAGACTAAAAATCTGCTAGCTATATATTTGCCTAAGATATTACAAGCATAGGGTTTTAAAACAGATCGTGTTCTGCTCCATCACTGAATGAAGTCCAGTACATCTTTCGTTTGCTTTTTTGCACTACTGAATACTTGGAAATGTAAAGGTTTGTTGTAGACCTTCTCAATAAACATGATCTGGCATGAGCATAGGATTTGTTTACTGAACATGATGCTGGTATAAATTAGACTTTTAAACATCCACTTATGTGAAAGAGAAGAGGATATAATTAATGCACATGATGTATTAAACATATGTTTGGGTTTTCTTTTTTCCAAAGGACGAAGAAGAAGAAATCAAACTGGAGATTAATATGCTAAAGAAATATTCTCATCATAGAAATATTGCCACTTATTATGGTGCTTTCATTAAGAAAAGTCCTCCAGGACATGACGACCAACTGTGGGTAAGCAGACATTTCTCAAGCATGTTCTTAACTCCTTCCCATTTTGGATATAGTTTGAAGATGACAGAAATATTGCATTATGGAAAGACAAACTAATAGAATTTCGTGCTTGCCTGAACAGATAGATAAGTGAATCACATAGGCTAATTGTGCACCCTTAAGAGGATATCTGAACCAAGATTTGCTCTTAGCAGTGGATTTGCTCTGTAACTAACTTTTTTTTTCTTGGTTTCCTAGATGGATGGTAACATGTTTCATGGGAACAAGGCAGATGAGTTGAGCAGTAAGAATGTGTGTTTGTAAAAAGAAAGCTGCACTTGAGAATTGCACCCATTACATTTCTCGTCCCACCTCATCTACATCCTCTAGAGGATTGAAGTGTGGGTTTGAAATAGCAGAGTACAGACATCAGTGTATTTTCTGCCATAAATAAATGAGAGTTAAAGAATAAAATGTGTTGCAATGATGTGATCAGTTTGATTCCTTCAGCACTGGATGTGCTTTTACTCCTATTGCTGCTAATGCATTCTGCATAACTGAGCAAATCCAGATTCCCAGCATTAAATTACAGTGATTAAATCAGTCCTTGAAAATGTGGTAACTAGTGTGAGACATATATGGAATATGTCTGATACACATTGGAGACATTTGGTTTGAATCCATTTTCCAGGCAGAGATGTAAAATAAATGATATTCTGTGCTTCACAAGGGTTTCCCAAATCAATGCTGCAACCTGATTATTTTGCTTCACTAGACAGTTGGGAACTGTGTTTAATGTTGGTTATATGCTGATATTTGTTTTCCAGCTTGTTATGGAGTTTTGTGGAGCAGGCTCTATCACAGACCTTGTGAAGAACACAAAAGGGAATACTCTGAAAGAAGACTGGATAGCATATATCTCTAGAGAGATTCTCCGGGTAAGGAAAACAGTCTGCTGCACTTGAAAACACAGAAACAATCTTACAGAGATGTAGCTTAGCTTGATATTCTGCAAGAAGCTGTTTCTGATCAGTCCTGTTAGCCATGTCATCACTTGGAGAGTGCGTAGGAGCAGATAGATGTCTGCTCCACATCATTTAACTCGGTGTGAATTGTACTGTATTGTAACAGTAGCCTGGCAGAAAATAGCAATTTTTAGGCATGAGAAGCCAGCGAAAGAACCAGTGACCTTACCTATTGTAGAAGCTGTGAAACAAGAGTCCGTAAAACACTGGTTTTGAGAAGCTTAAGGTGTAACAGTGTAGTAACACAATAGGGTGCGAAGTGGGCTTGTTTAGCTGTCTTTCTCTGCTTCTAATCAAGTCTATGGAGGATGGGAGTTGTTGGCTCAGACCAGCAGCTAGGACTTCTGTGCTGCGATGTGCTCATGTGTTGTATGTTCCTATAGTCTACCTAGAACAAGCAGCTGTGTCACATGTGGCTGTGCACTGTGGAGCGCTGGCAGATGGCAATGCAAAAATTTCTCAGGAAGAGAGATACCGCTTACCAGTTTTTCTAGAACTGAAGCCTCAGCTAATTATTCTTCATATTTAATTTCCACTTGGTACGATTTAAGTGCTTTTTTTGAATTGGCATTTGTTTGCTGCACTAAGTAAATCTGGTATGGTTTTCCTCATGCTTCTTTGTAAAACAAATAGCCTCCTACCCATACCACTACACAGTGTGTTTGTTCAATTGCCTCATCATAAATGAAGTTCTGAAGGGCTTTATGATAAAAGAAGCCACCAATTGCTCTTGCATAAATCAGTGCTGCTGTTGTCCGCTCTGCCTTGGTGATTTCTAAGATGGTAAGGGAGGGAGATGTACAATTCTGGTCTCTTGCTCTGATTCCAAATGCTAGGAGAGAGTCTGGCTATTGGTATTTGGGCTGGCACATTTTAAGTTGTTTACAAGGAAGAAGAAAAGTTGAGTACCTACTGATGGTTGTATTTCAACTCAAATGGATAGCATGCTTTAGTATGAGGAAAGCTAACTTCTGCAGGACCGATCTTTTGCTTGATTTGACAGCTGTGTGACCGTAGAGGTATTGCATGCTGTGTTGCATTCATCTTGGGTGGTTCTTAGGTAAAGCATTCACACTCACTGGACAGAGGAAAAAGTATTAACCTCAGAAAAGAGATAGGTGAAAGCTATTTTCTCATTCCTCTGAGAGATTTGCAAAAGGAGCCTTAATTGCTTACTAGCAGGAACTGGAGTATCTGGAAAAAAGGAATGCTAAACTCACATTGCTGTGAGACCATTGCAAAACCTGATTTGGAACAGAGCTTCTCAAGGATTGAGGGGAGAGGTTGTGTAACAAAGTTAAAATGAACCGAAGTGCCAAAGGTTGGTGCAGGTGGAGGCACAGATGATGGTTGACTTGGTGGATCCCTGTGTGGCTGGAGAGGCCTGGGGACTGCAGGAGAGTGGAGATATGCCTCTCTGTCTCCTCCTGGCCCTTCATAGATCCAAATGTGTTTTTTCAGCAAGGTTAGATGATACTCTGGAGACAACAGACGATTCTCTCTCTGGCTGGGTCGGTGTAGCAGAAGGCTTTAAAAACAGTTCTGTGTGAAGCTGTGGAAAGGCCTTCATTCCTGTGAAAAAAATAAGACCATGCTTAGCGTTAGCAGCCAGCAAAGGGTCTTGGAGACATCAGCTGTTCACTTGATTTGTTTGTGACATGTGTCGGGAGGGGCTGTCAATGGTGGGTTTTTTGTCACACTTATTAACTGTTTTAGAAAAAGAAAATAGCCCAATGGTTATGTAGGCAAACTGGTAAATGATCGTTTAATGAAGAACATGTGTTAGGAAATATTTCTCTACAGCAACCACTACTCTCTTAACCTCTTGCAGCTGTAAAGGTTCTATTTCTTTATTTTTCATAAAGCATTAAAAGCCTATGAGGGCAACATGAACAGGCAAGATGATCCCAGCGGAGACTACAATTTTCCGAGCAGAGAGCTGAGGAGAAACCAAAATACAGGCAGTTGCTAAGAGGGTTGCCTGTTGTTCTCCCAATTACATTAGAGAGTAAAATGCAGCATATGTCTTCCTCAGCCCTCCCTCCACATGGCTAACGCTTTGGGGCATGCATCCAGGTGCTGTCTCAACAAAAAGCACCGTATGCCAGGAGGTTTTGTTTCCTTTGGAAAGTATAATGCTCATGAATTTTTTTTTTTCTTTTGGATTTTTTTTTTCTGAGGAACAACTAATAGGCCTCATATTTATGGAGCCTAGAGAACAGAGCTGGAGCAGCAGAGCTTTTGTTTGTTGTCAGTCATCCCTCATCCTCAAACATATCTGCCAGTCCCATCACCCTCCCATCCCCTTCTTGGGGGTGCGTGTATGCAGGCTGATGCTACCTCCTGTCTCCCTTCAGTCCCCTTCCCTGGACTGAATTCTAGGGAACTCTGTGTGTGACTGTCATTAGTGACATGCTCTGACACTGATGTCATTGCATGTAGACTTTCTAGGAGCTGAACTTTCTTCACGCAACAGCCAAGAGGTGTTTGTGCAGTGCAGATGTGCTGTATTTAGGTACAACATGAGCATGACCTGGGGCCTGCGTCTCTGCTCCACTACAGAAAGCTGTGTGGGTAGTGTGCTGCTACTAGGCTGCCACAGGTCCCATTGTACCCAGCCACTAAGCAAGAGCCTAAGACCCAGTGCTATGGGCTGTGGGGGTGTGGAGTACAGGTAGTCTGTTGCTAAGCCTAACTCTCAATGTCCTCTCCTCTTCTTAATGCAGGGATTGGCACATCTTCATGCCCATCATGTGATTCACAGGGATATCAAAGGGCAAAATGTGTTGTTAACAGAGAATGCAGAAGTGAAACTCGGTAAGTAGATGCCCATGTCGACTTCCTCATTCAATCAGCCTTTGTTTTCTGATATTTCCAAACTGATTTTATCCTCTGAGAGCCCTTCAAAATGTTCTGTAGCACGTGCATTCTGTCACTGCTCCCATATGAATCGAGGACTTATTTCCTCTTACTTGATTTCATTAGAAGATGTTGGTTATCATGCTAGAAATGGTGAGGATACAGTTTTGTGCCCCCCCGCTGAGCCATGCGTGACTTGGGTTGGTTCTGTTTCCCTTTATTCTGGTCTCAAGTAGTGATGGAAGTGACTCTTTTATTTATCTTTAATTAAAATAACACCTGCTGTGCAGGTTCTGGACACAGAAATATGGTCTGGATGGCACTCTCAAGGGAGCTGTGACATGAATTTCAAAATATAGTTCCAGCTCTGGCACACCTCCTGAAAACCATGCTCGTCCCTGGCCTCTTCTCTCCTTTCCAAATGGACAAACTCTTTCCTTCTTTCTAATTTGTCTCTTCCAGTTACTGCACACTCTAACCTTCTGTGTTTGTATCACGCTATATTCGCCACCTTTTTTTGGTTAAATATAGAGCCATGCTGAAGCCCTCCCACCCAGCCCACATTCCTTCTGTTTTGCATTACACCTTCCAGCAGCATGAGGCATGGGAAGATGTCCTGGCTGCTGGAGGAGGAAGCTCTCAGGAGAGCTTTCTCCTTTTGGTCCAAAGTGGAGTACAGTAGCTCCCAAACCGTTACTACCACCAAGCTCCCACCAGTTTGTTATTGTTGCTCAGGTGACGGATGCAGTAAAGCTGATAAAGCCCTCCTAGAGTGGATGCAGTTAGTGGTGTAGAAAGGCATAGATCAGATCACTGTTGTCATGAGCGGGAGAACTAAAGGGAGGACAACACCCTTTGAATGTAATTGCCCTCTAATGAAATGGGCATCTCTTTTGCAAACTGTGTGCATGCGTGCTCAAAGTTGGCACCTCCTGAATAATCTTCAACTTTTCCTCCTATCAATGCATCTGCTGTGTGTATTAGAACAGAGAGCAATCCACTGAACAACAGATGATTTTTGCTGTCCGTTTCTAGAGCAAAAAAGGTAGACAGCTGAAAAGGAGATGGTGTTCATGTATGTGGTTTTCACATAGCATGAGAAGTGCTTTTGGGAAACTGCTCACTCTAGGCAAAGGTGATTGGCTTCACCAGTTGGGAAGGGGATAGCCCTTCCTCAGCCTCCCAGGCAGTATTTTTTCAGCTGTACACTCCCCTTCTGTACAGGCAGGCTGGTGAGAGATGCAGGGGAGATGGTCGTATACTGCCGTGTCTCTTGATGCTTGTGACCCAGGCATGTTGTGTTTGAGCCAAAAGGGCACGATTGCCTCAGTATTAATCATCATATTTATCCTCTATATAGTCCTCCCGTGTCGAACATCCACAGGGTTTTATTTCCTAATCACCTTACAGAAGTAATCACTGTGTTATTTTTCTCCTCTTATTTTATTTTCTTTTCCCACCCACAGTGGATTTTGGTGTGAGCGCTCAGCTGGACAGGACAGTTGGCAGAAGAAACACTTTTATTGGAACGCCATACTGGATGGCTCCAGAAGTTATTGCCTGTGATGAAAATCCAGATGCTACATATGATTACAGAGTAAGAGAGTCCTGTTCACAGAAAAAAAATCCAGTCCAACATACAAAAACTCTATGCTTGTAGTATGAATGTTCATGAATGATGGCAGTTTTTGATTCTTCTTATGCTTCATAAAATGTTTGTTTGTGTAGGTACAAGTTACGGGTCACTGCCAAATTGTTACCTTCAGCAGTTGCTGTTACTTGTATTATCATAGTTTTGAGGCATAAGGAGTAAGACTTAAGTGTGCTGTAGGTGCTCAGAGAAGGCAAAAAAAGTTTAACTCATGTTCTCAATTTGTATAGTGAATGTACTTTAAATTGTGCTATACTATGTCCCAGTTATTGTAGTAACCCAGAACAATGCATTTTAGGTGTTGCCTTAAATAGAACCACTGTCTGTAGAGACAGTGAAGTACAGAAGGAACTCCATAAAATCTGTGCCTACTTCTGATTTCAAGATACATATATATGTTAATAACAATTTATCCATTGCATTTTGCAACAAAGATAATTTTTTACATAGCTTGTAAAACCATAGGTTTAACTACTGCAATACTGTAGTTGGCTTGATGGTATTTGCATTACCCTAAAGAATATCACTTACGTGTATTTAAAGTTAAATTTCTCTAGAGAAAGCATCCTGTAGCCTTAAAAGTTCTTCTCAGCTTGCTTTCATGAAAGCACAAAGAAAGAAAAACTGTGAAAATACGCTTTTTAAAGAATCTTCAGTCAGACTAATGCCATTGTTTCAACTTTTCACCAGGAAAGGCAACAAAGATATCAGAAAGACTGTGATTAAGACCTTACAATGAATTTTAGAGCTCAGTATCATTATAGCCTTTTTCTGAGTCTGATTGTGGTGTTAGCTATCAGTATGTTTGTGTATGTCTAGATCTATTTAAAAAAAACAGATTATTTGAATCGATGTTTTTGTACCTTTGACTAAGCTTTATGCTAGCTCTCTTGATTTAATTGCTTTTTACATCCATCAACTCATTGTACTAAAGATAATGCTTTATATCTTTGCAGATGGAGTTATTAGAAAGGAAGGGTGGCTATTGAATGATCTAATAAAGGAGAAAAACTCTTTCCAATATTTGTTAATACAGTAGTGATGTGAAAAATAACCTCTTCTGCCTCTTAAAACCCCCGCTTATTGTTCCTGATAGAACCTGTAAGGCTCTTTCCCCCCAGAAAATAATGGTTGAAACATTTTGTAAGATCACGAGGCTGTGCAGTTTAGCTGGATTGGACCAAGAGAAAAGATTGCCCTGCTGTGTCTGGAAATGTAGGCATTAGAAATCCTTCTCTGCTTGTATTCCAAGAGGAACTTATTTGCTCTTTAGTTTTGACTAATTTTTTAAAAAGTCATTATTGTGACCAAAAACGAAGACTCCTTTGCTCAAGAACAGCTCTCTTTCAGCAGCCTCCTCCCATGTTTTACCTCTTAAGCTGTGGCAATCTCTGGAATTGGTTCCTTGTCAGGAGTCGTCCAGTTCTTACCTGTGTTTGACCTTGACCCTCCTGCCTCTTGCTCAAACTCTCTCTAGTCCAGGGTGCTAACCTGAGATGGTACCTTGAAAGGCTCCCACTGAAGGGCTCTTGTTCTGTAATGTTTCAAGCAAAGCTGGAATGGTAGGGAAGGAGCATTTGCTTTGACTGCAGGCAGCATCCAACAGAGGTTTCTTTCAGTTTTAGCAATTCCGTTTCCCTAGATAAAGCTCTTATTTCATTATTTGAACTAGAAAAAGTTCAGGGCTGGGTATATTCCATTAGTCTGTGTTGGTTTATTTGTTTGCTGGTTTAGACACTGAAAAAAACTGTCAGGTTTTGCATTTTGTGTCCCATAGTCTTTCATTTTCTCATTATCTTTTGTTTGGGGGAATGAGTACAGTGTTTTCTGTGAATCTGCAGTAGGCAAATATTCAATCCTTTGTAAACAAGGAAACATTGAAAATTCCGTTGTTTTATAGACTTAGATTTCAGGCAAATGTATTTTTCATTGTTGTAATGTGAATATATTTTTATGTGTTGTTTGAAAGAGTTGTTTCCATACTCTTTATGAATGCACACATGCATTTGTGTGTGTGTATATATACGTATTATATGACAAGTAAGATTTTATGATACTGTTACAAGAAAAATGTAGCTTATATTATTTAGCTGTGGTATTTGGTTTCAGTCTCACCTACAGGGCCTCTGTAAATAGTACTCTTTTACTATCTGAATGGGTAAATCCACCTACTAACATATGGTCTCTTTCTTTTTATGCAGAGTGACCTTTGGTCATGCGGTATTACAGCCATAGAGATGGCAGAAGGAGCTCCCCGTAAGTGATACGTGTGCTTCTCCAGTGGGCTGACTGAGACTGAAATGTATACTTGGGAGATGCGGTTGTAATCTAAGCCTAGTTTTGAGGTTTCTGAAAGTATCTTCATGTTATTTCTGTTCTCTTTGGTTTTGCCTGCCCTATAAATATAAAATCCCATAAATAGCAACGCTTTTGATAAAGATAGGATAGTGTTTAAACACTACAGTGTAGACTGCAGTAATCTAATTTCTATAGCAGGAATATTGAGACACTAATCA
Organism: Tapera naevia; assembly: GCA_033556795.1. Classification (NCBI taxonomy): domain Eukaryota; kingdom Metazoa; phylum Chordata; class Aves; order Cuculiformes; family Neomorphidae; genus Tapera; species Tapera naevia. The sequence goes on from JAUMJJ010000029.1 coordinate 21,665,032, forward strand.
AGGGTCAGACTTCCTTCCTGTGGTTAGTATATTCTGTTTTAGAGTTGTGTCCTGATTTGTTTATGGCCTGGCCTGGCCTGGCCTGGGATATCGAAATGTCATCTGGGGAAGAGTAGCAGTGGAACCTCAAGAAAATCAACCTTAATGAAAAAAACATCTGCAGCAACTGTTTTGGTGTTGGCTTTCCGTTGGTCTGAGTAATGCTAACATTGCTTCTCCTTTTTTTTCCAACTCGTCGGTGAACGGTGTTGATTTTTCTTAGCAGTGATGTGACTTAAACTGTAAATCCTTCTTCAACACAGAATATTGAACTTAATGCTCCCTGCTTGAGAATGCTCATCAGTAGATAGGGGTATTTTTGAGACAGAGACCTGAAAACCAAAAACGTACAACTTTTTATAGGTTATTTTCCCCTCACGTAAGTATTCTTTCTGAACATCAAGGCAAGCAGCAGATATGTGTGAGGAAGGCAGAAGGATTTAAGAAGAAAATAAATTAGGCATGATGTTTGGCTTTCAATGGTAATTTCTATAAAAATCCTTATTGAACTAGCAAATAACGTGTACCCCCAACCCCAGCTGGAGCTCTGTATTGAAAAAAAAACAGCCTAAGGTACCTAAGAGTGAATTAATTAATTTTTTTTTACACATAAACAACCACTATACCACAGCCCAGCCTGAAACCTCAGTCTTTGAAATAATCATGTTGAAATGAAGTATTGATATTTTCCTAACTAAAAAAACTAGTCATTTCATTATAGACGCTGCCTGGGTTTTTTTTTGTTCTTGTTAATTTGAAATTTTAAATTGAAGCACAACGCTCTTGTTTTTATTCGTGTTTTAGGTCTGATGGTTTGTTTGTTTTTTTTTTTCTTTTCTGCTTCCTAATTGCAAATTTGCATGAATGCCCATGTGAGAGCTGCTCCCAGGACACCTCAGCGAGTGCTATATTAACAGCTTTTGAGCTTCCACTTGACCTCCTTTTTGCTGTACCTTTTTGTTCAGTGCATTGGGTTGCCTGGGTGGTTTTCAGTTAAAAGCTGTGTCTGTGGGTTTTGTAAGCCTGGAATTGGACAATAATATTTTTTTCATTTCCAAAACAAAACAGAGCTTGGCTCTCTGTGTAAAAGCACAAGAGGAGCATTTGAGCAGTAAGCAAACTTAAATACTGAACAACTCTTGCCTTGATCTGTCCTCTGGCGTGTGAGCTCTGTCTCCTCCTTCAGGGATGGCTGAAGGGTCCACCTCTTAAGGATGGTGGTCTGGTGGGATCCACAGGCACCCAAGGGGCTTCTTTGCGAGGTTGTGGCCCCTTATTTCTACATCCACAATCCTTTTTGTATTAGTCTGTTTCTCCTGAATTTCTGCTGTGTGGAAAATGTTACCTTTTCTTGCAGTGATCATTTAGGCTGAGACTGATGGTGCAATAGGTTGAACAAGATGGTAACAACAGAGCATTTTCTTCTAGTGTCCTTTCTTGAGCAGCCTCCTTCCTTGCTTCCTTGTTGCCCTGTGTTGGCTCTGCCTTGGTGCTTTGCTCTGGAGCAGGAAGAAAGACTGTCCTTATTGAACTCCCACTAAGTGTCTTCTGAAGCCAATGGAATTTCTTTTGACAAAAGTCATACATTTGCTTTTCAGTTTTGCAGGCAATCCTTTTTTTTTGATGCAGACCTTCCCATGGTTCAAAAGCATCAGATCGTAGGATAGAGAAAAAGCTCAAAGTCTGAATGAAAAAACGAGGCATTCTGCTTTATTATCTGTGTAGTGGGAGAGGAGGGCAGGTGAAGTGAAGTTGGTTTGCAACAGCAACTGTGTCATTCTTCTCTTCTGCCATCATCTTTTCCCAATATTTTATTGACCAGAACATAAGTTATATGACTTAGGGTTGGAGGAGGGCTGCACACAGATGTTCCCATTGTGGTTGAGTCTGAAGGTTAATAAATGCCTTGATCTCTTTCTCTTTTTGGGGCTGCCCTTGTCACACTGAGCTGTGGAATAGTTGTCATTTCAGGCTAATTCCATTTAGTTGTGTTACGGTCTGCATCTGGTGCGTGTATGGTCCGGGATAGTGGGAATGGTTGGCGAAGGTGAAGCCATGGTACTGGCACAGAGCAATTAAGCCAAGGTCTATATCTTTGGTTTTCTTTTCTTTCCTTCAGCGCTTTGTGACATGCATCCCATGAGGGCCCTCTTTCTGATACCCAGGAACCCTCCCCCACGGTTAAAATCCAAGAAATGGTATGTATTAGTTATCTCATGTTTGTAGCCTCTTTTGTAGCTTGATGCTTTCTTGTGTCTCACTGCATGCTGTTTTGTTACCACTTACACGGAACTATAAAGCAATTTAAGTTAGAAAAAAATCACTGTTATCTTCTGTGCCACTGAATCAAAGCATGAAATAAATAGCATGCATTGTTTATTTAGTTCTGTTTGTCTTAGAGAAATTTTATCTCAAATTGTGTGAAAATAAAACCCAAGCTTTTTTTCCTTGACAGGGCAGCATCTGTATTAAAGTGACAAATGGATCCATATTTTAAAAAATAAACTCCCTCAACACTCTTAATATGCAGTATGTTTTCTCAGATGTATCGTAATACAGAAACAGAGCAGTGCTATAGCGTTCTAGTTGCTAGGTTGAAAGGAGCTATTAAAACTAATGAAGGCTTTTACTATAATTATTGTAAACGATTGGAATTGAGTGTGTGCTTCTTGCCAGCTGAGAAGAATCCATTAGTATCGGAGGATTTCCTCCCAGTTACTGGTTACAACTGGCACGTATGAAACAAAAAATACTCCCTAGAAAGAAGTTTTGTATAGATTGAACGTGATCACAGGATGCTGTGATCCTGTCAAAATAATGAAGTGATTTGACTGCCTATTCAATATCAACATAATATAAACTTGGCTGGCTTGCTGGGCTTGGTCTTTGCTTGGAGTGACTTATTTATGCATTTGTACTGTCAAGGCATCCCTCTCCCCCTCTCACAGTTGCTTTCTGCATATGCTGAAAGAATAGAGATGTGTATACAGAATTAGCATAAGTCTTTCATTAACCTTTTTATTTAGAACAATAATATATGAGGAATAAAAAAAGAACGAAATTACCTTGGATTCAGCTTCTTAGATTACAGTAAGAAAGTGAACTGGTGGATGGAAATGGTTGTTTTTACACTGAACCAAGTAGTGGTGGTGTTTGTTACCCAGGTATGGGAGCAGCTGAAGGCACCTAGCAATCAAGAAGTGGCTCTGGACAACACCAGTGCTGCTGTAACTCAGCAGTTTTGATAGTGTGCTCAGTGACAGGTCATAAGAAAAGAGACCAAATGATGAAAAATACAGTTTTGGATATTTTCCTTATTGGTGTTTTGCAAGGTAGCTTGTTTGGTGACTTCTATCAGGAGAGGTCCTCTTTAAAGAGCTCAGATGAAGTGCTAATTTAGCAAGATGGTGGTCCAGCTTAGCTAAATCCTATACCCTGTCACTATATGCAGTGTGCATGAGGATCGCAGTTCAGTTCATGTCCTTAAATTGGGTAGGTGGGAATTTGACCTCGGGTGCCTGTGTTGAACAGATAACGCTGTTCACTACCTGCCTGCTTTTGTACAAGGATTTTCTTGTGTGTGGCTATTCAGGTAACATATAAAATGATCTTAAATTCTCACAGACATGTCTCAGTGAGCCCAGGTGCGTACAAAAGCAGCGTAGTGCTGCTTGTGTCAGGGGAATGTTGGCCGCAGTTCTTGCGGCTTTCGGTACGGCTGTTCTGAAGCAGACGTGCCCTTAGATAGCGTGGGCAGGTGGAGACACACCAGAGCTGCCCTGCCTGTGCTCCGAGCAAGCTGGATGCTACCCAGCTCCAGTTCAGAAGTAGCAGAGCTGGGTTTGCATGATTTGCCTTCACTAACATTTCCTGCCTTTCAGGGCAATTATGCCTGTGGAAGAGAACATGTTATTGTGAGGCTGTGCCCAAGCACTGGAGAAATGTTGGCTGTGTCCATCCAGCCCTGTGTCCATCTACATAGTGCTCAACCAAAACACACTCAGCTCTGTTTAGCAGGCAAGCTTGTAGACAGCACTTTTGCAGTCCTCTGAGTCTTGATGCATTTTGAGGAAAGGAATTAGACTTTGAGGGAGAACATGAGTTTTACCTCTGATCTTATTTTGGTTTGGTTTTGTTCCCTCCCTATTTTCTCAGGTCAAAAAAGTTCTTCAGCTTTATAGAAGGTTGTCTAGTGAAGAATTACATGCAGCGACCTTCTACAGAGCAACTCTTGAAACATCCTTTTATACGTGACCAACCAAATGAAAGGCAAGTCCGAATCCAACTTAAGGACCATATAGACAGGACCAGGAAGAAGAGAGGAGAGAAAGGTATGCAGCTTCTGAAAATAAAGTATCTCATCTTGTTAAAAATAGATATTTTTGTCCTGCTTTGTATTCTAAAGCCCCACTCCTAGAAGAGCTCTAAATGACCTAAACCCTTGAAAGATTCTTTTTTAATTAATATTTTGACTATCAGCAGGCTTTTGGGTTTCGTTCTATCCTCTACAGAGAAGCTATTATTTTCAAATGTCTTATTTTAAGATAAGTTAAATTTACTCACTTCTGGGCCACTGTCTTTTCCGTACAAGATTTAAACAGTATTTAGGAGACTATTGCCATGTATACCTTTCCTTTTTTTTGTTCTGTGGTAGGTTTGTTCCTGGAATGGTGCCATAAATCAGACTTGCAGGAAATAACCCATCACAAGAGCTATGAAGCAAATGTCTTGGGCAGCCCGTTCTCTTTATTCAGGTGGTGCCAAGGTTCTCCAGGTGTCTTGTCTTACCTGGTGAAAGTCTGCTGCAAAACAGTGTGCTGCTTTACAAGTGTGGAAGATGGGCTTGTATACATAGAATGAGTTTTAGGGTCTGCAATAGGTCTTCTCCGTGAAGGTGATAGGAACTGATTCTCTAAGGCTCTACTGCAACTCCCCACTGTCCTAAAATTAATGTTAAGCACTATCCAGGCCCTTGTTTCTTTTTTGTTAGATGAAACGGAGTATGAATATAGTGGAAGTGAGGAAGAAGAGGAGGAAGTGCCTGAACAAGAAGGAGAGCCAAGGTAATAATTGCTTTTGGGAGGGCTCAGGGAAGTCCATGCCAAGTACATCTAAAGGTCTGTGACTATAAATCAGGAGCATGCTAAATTTTGTCTCTTATTAAGTGCATACACAAGCCACACAAACCACCCAAAGGGTTTGAATGCCTATTCTATGACTGTTAAAAGTTTTAAAGCTCCCCTTCCCATGGCATGGAGCCAGCAAGCTTTGGATGGAGGGAGATTTATGAGAAATACAATTGGTCAGGGGTTCCACATGTCAGAATTGGTCCTTATTTTGCTTGGCCTCATTTCACGCCTTTCACTTCACTCCGAAAGAAACAAGATTAAAATTTAACATCATGCTGTATTTTATTAATGTTCCCCTACTTTCGAAAAGGTATTTAATGGCCCATCAGGCTTTATTGTATGGGAGACTTTTAACTTCCTCTTTTTGCAGTTCCATTGTCAATGTGCCTGGAGAATCAACCCTCCGACGTGATTTCCTGAGACTGCAACAGGAAAACAAGGAACGGTCTGAGGCCCTTCGGAGACAGCAGCTGCTGCAGGAGCAGCAGCTCCGTGAGCAGGAGGAGTACAAGAGGCAGCTGCTGGCAGAGAGGCAGAAGCGCATTGAGCAGCAGAAGGAGCAAAGGAGGCGACTTGAAGAGGTAGAGACAAGAGGAGGCTGGAGCTCAGGGGGGAAAACAGGCCCTCTTCCGCCTGTGTTTCCCATTTTTGTACCCATTTAAAAACAGTTCCCTGTTGCCCCAGCCCATCTCAGGAGAGAAAACAACGTGTGCAAAACCAGTGGCAAACGTAGAGCAAAGCACTTAAATCCATGTCTGGCTAGTTGAATATGAGCCAGCTTCCAAAGCATTTGAATATCCAACAGCTCATGTGGAGGCAACAGGAGCGAAAGCTGGGTTGTTTGAAGGTATTTGGGGAAAGGCTGTGTCTTGGTCTGTGTTCCAAAGAAAAGGCAACACGTCTAGACTTTAGCTATAGAGAAAGGGAGACATTAATTATTCCCACTTTTTTTTTCTTAAGATTACTTTTGGGGGGCCATAACATGCTTCAAATTTCTCTTTAAATTTTTCTCAAACATCTCTGTTTGGCACTCGTTCGTTGTGGTAGAAGCCCATTTTTAATGTATTTCTTTCTCATGCATAGTGGCTGAACTAAAAGCCGCCTAAATTTATAAATGTTGTTTATAAATCAGTGTTAGAATTGCAATTCTGTAAAAATTACATATATGTAAATCATACTTATGCGATATGGCACATATGCAATTTACATACACTACTGAAAGATGAAAGAATATGAGTCTACATGTACAATATTATTCTGTAATACTTTTTACCTCATAAGATCTTGTGTGCGCTTATATATATGTAGATGGAATATGCAACGTGAGCTTCACAAATAGGAGGATTTCAAAACAGTTCTTCAGACCAGAGCGGGGCATGACACAGAGCTGAAGTGAAACCAATCCTCTGGCTTCTCAGGAAGTGCAGGGTCAAATTCCAGTCATCCTTAAATGACCTTTTCCTTGAGTCGCTGTTTCAACTGTTCACTTAGCAATGATGGAAAAACTACACCCAGTCTGCCTTTCCAAATCCTGGTAATGTTTAACGAGGACTCAACCGGGACCAAAAATTGATTTGCATCCCGTGACATGTTTACATAACAAATAATGCAAAATTCCAAATAGCTTTTCAGGTCACATTATGCTCCTTATCCGTCTTTTTCAATGTGCAATTGAGTTTAGTGCTGTTATAAGGAGGGACTGATAGCAAAGACTTAGCCACACATGGAGGCAGAAGGAGAGACATGGGGGAGGCATATAAACTCAATTTTTCTCCTCTCTTTCTTCCCCACCCTTCCGAGATGGCCAAGATAAACATCACAGCTCTTCCAACTCTTTTTAGACTGGCTTTTTAGTGATTTTGCAGGGGGCACAAATAATAAAAAGAGGCCAGGAAAAGGGAGCATGGGACAATATGAAAATATAATACTGATAATGTCAAAAGTGGGCAAAAATTGAGATACTGCTTAGCCTGTAAAATTTTGTGCATTATGGGAATCAATTAGGTCTTTTAAATGCCTTTTTAATCTCCAGGGTTCTGCAGGTGGTACATTTTTGGCGAGGAAAGGGGCTATGATTAAGCTATCTGGGTCATTTAACTTTAGTAATCAGTAAAACCCTTAAAATTTGGAATTTCTTTTTAAAAAATAAAGGAGATGCTGCTGTTAGTAGTGGAAACAAAACAATGCCTTTCTTCACTGCACTGGGTTGAACTTTTATTTGGATGTTGCAGAAATCACAACTTAATGAGCAACTAAAAAGAAATGACAGTAACTTTAAAGTTATGCTTAATCAGTTCTGCTTTTAAAAATACAAAACAGAACTAAAAACTTCAGTAACCACAAGATGACATGTAATGTAGATTGGTGCATTACTCAGTAAGGTTACACAGTAAACTATGTAAAGTTTGAAAGAGAAGACCTTTTACTTTTATGCAATTTACAACCTCAGCCTGGCTCCCTTAGAGATATAAATATGAATGATGAGCTATAAAGGTTTCCTTTTGCAGTTGATGGGGTGCAGATATTGTTCTTAAAGTTAATTAAAGAAAAACGCTCATGTTGAGCTTTCAGAAAAAACACTTAGGTTGTTGGATCTTGTGTTGGAAAGAATGTATGATCCCAAGTGATTTTTTCAAAAACAACAGCCAAACCAAGCTCTTTAAGATGAGGGAAGGGTGGTAGACACGTATTTAGATAAAAATCAGTGTTGTGACACAATTGAAGACCAAAATATTGAAATGTTGTCACTTTGTCCTTAACTCACCCCCCCTGTTTTGATGAAGCCAGTAAACAATGAAGAGTTTGGTAATGCGGGTTAAGATTAGTCTCAGGCATTGAATCTCTGGGCTTACATCACTTTGTTGATATTTTTACCAAGCCTTGTTTTCTTGTAATTTTTGCTTATGTAGAGTAAGTGCATATTTGGATATACCTGCTTAGCATTCCTTGGGAAGAATTTTATGCATTAGATAATCTCTCTGGACAAGTTGCTTTTACTCTCCCCCCAGTCTCCAGCTTCCTAAATTAAAATTGAGGGCTTCTTACAATGCTGGCACAGAGCCTAGACAGTTTTGACCGAGACTGCAACAGGAACGTTGTTCAGGACATCTGCCAAAAACTGTAATTCTCAGCAGTATTAGAGAGAAGATTTTTAAAAGGCGTATAGGTGACTTAAAAAACTCTGTTGCAGGAACCTTATAATTTATGTATTACTTAGGAAGTAGAAATAATATGTGGTCAAAGTGTAGAAAATTACCTGAAACATTTTGAGAAGCTTGTCATCCTGTCCTGTCCCCCACCTTCCCCTTTAAAAGACTTATAATGATTAGTTGCATGAATATCAGCTATATCTCATTTAAGTGTTTAAATGGTTAAAACAAGAAATCTGAGCTGTTGTAGGCTGGTCTAACTTGGGTCTGTGTTTCTGTTCAGCAATGTGGAGACACCAGTGCTCACTGTGATGGGTATGGAAAGGCATTTGAATTAGTACTTGGCAAAACTGAGTCTGGTTTGGGAAATTCAGAATTAGCTGTGGTAGAATCCCTTTCTGTGTGGACATCCAAGGTTCTGTAAATTCATTAAATTATGTTTCTGTCCCTGGCTATGAGAACTTAAATGGATGTTTCTGAAGTGATAGGTTATAGCTCCATTGGCAAGTAGTACAGACCAGTAGAAGCAGATCTGTGGAGCACAATAATTAAAGTGTTGAGGACCCAAAGACTTCACTCCATGCATTTGAAGACAGGAGGAGTTCCTTTGGATTAACTGAGGTCTAGACTGCATGCCTTCTTGTGGTTGGAGGGCATCTGCCTTTTTAATTTCATCCAAAAGGAGTGGCTGGCACTCTAAGATATCTTCAAAATATGAAACAAAACCTGGTAAGTGGAGATGATTGGATGATTCACTTCAAAAGACCGCTCCTGATCTGAACCAAGATGCTAATGTAGGTGTACCTGCGGGCTATTGTTGCCAGGGCTTTGTTTCTTTTATGAAGGGGAGATTATTCCTATCTACTTAATTTGAATTGCTTGCAATTTGGATTGGTACTGAGTAAGAAGTTCTAGTTCTGTATTATTTCTAGTGTGGGCAAAACAGAAGTCTGTTTATTAATCTTTTCAATCCTCTTCCTAAGCTGATATCAGGCTACCTAATTCTTTGTGAAAGAAGTCATTGATATATGTATTTATCAACCTTCATCTGAATATAAGACAGAGTAATAGTATTTTATGAATATAAAATTAGGGGTCTCTATTTATATTAAGAAATTCATTGCACAAAGGAGGTCTTCATTGGTATACACCAACTGCATGTGTAGTTGCATTGCCCCCTCCTGGTAAGTCAGGCTCTACTGCATGGTCTCCCAGTTTGGAGATGTTGGGTACCATTACTATAGATCATCATTAAAGCACCCTAAACCTGGAAAAGGAACCAGACTATTGACGTTGTGTTTTCTGTACAGAAAATTTACTGTTGGCTTAGTAAATGCTGGCTTTATGAAATGCAGTAATCTGAGGCTGTATGGGCTCTTGTCAAAATTCTATTTTAGCATCTCTGAAATTCCTTTAAAGAGTTCCTGCCCTTACCTTCTGGTTAACAATTAGGTCCTTGGAAACAAGCTTTTCATCTGACATGTGTAAGAAATTTGGTAATACCATATACACTTACAGAAGATCTGGATATACATCCATAATTTCAGTGAATCCAGACCTATACCTGCTGTCTATTGGGCAACAGTGTTTTATATCAGGCTTTTTGTAGTGCGTGGTAATTCTTATAATATCTAACAATCACATATACTAAATTTAGAAGGCAAATTGTTATAAACAGAACTGACATTGGTTTTAAATAATGTTTTCCTCTGTCTCTCTCTCCTCCTTTGGGCAAGCCTAAGGAATGCAGTGACCGGGACTTTGGTGGACGAGTTGCTAGAGGCAGTCAGGAAGGCGACCTTGTGCCAACAGAAAGATGGTAGGAAGTCAGCTTAAAGAGCGGCCTCTGAAGCCAACTTGGGACAACAACGTCTTGCCACCAGCTGGCTTTGCCATCCCTTTGAGAAGATGTAGACTAGGACCCAAGGGGTTCTTATCACTGTATGTTTCCTTTCTCTGAGTTTGTTAAAAGTAAATTCCACTTTGTTAGCCAGTAGTTCAGTACTCAGGTTTCAGTGGCCATTTGCAAAGGAAGCAAAACTTTTCTCTTGTGGCTAGGACTTGGAATAAGTGGATTGTGTGAGGTGTTTGTGTGGGTTCTGGTGATGCCTGGTGCCTCCTTTCCCACCCACCTGCTAAGGGGCTGGAGTGGTGTCTGATGGGAAGGTGGAAGCAATGCCAAGAAACCCCATCACTCTGTGTACTTTGGTGCATAGGCAATAGCACGTGCTTTGGAGATTTGACTGAAATGCACACTGGTGGCAGAGAATCTTTTTTTTTCTGCATAATAATGACCTACTGTTGATGCTAAACTAGCTAACTGGCTCAAGGTTTCCTTAAAAATCTTGTCTTTTAACAGCTGATTTTATTTATTTCATCGTGCCATGGGAAATTTTTTCTTAGTCAGTTTGAAACCTATTTTTCTCATATAAAGTTAATTTATTCATAATGTTGCTGAATACTTCCTCATTGATTCAAGAAGCGATGAATTTGTTTCATCGAAAAGACCTAAGCTCTGCCTGTCTTCCTTGTACTGAAAATGATGCAATCCCAAGATCTGCAATCTATCCACTTAACAATGTCAACACAATATTGTTTGACAGACAGGCTTCATATGTTTAAGAAGTGTTTAAGTTGATAAATGTGAGTGTCAACCAGTCAGCAGTGTGCTGTCTCTTACATCCTTAGGGCAACAGAATTATTGTACTTCACATCTTAGTTTTCTTAAACAAAGAGCCTGTCAGACTTGATTAGCCAAGAATGTATTGACTTAAATATAGAAATTGTTTGACATAGATGTGTATATTCAGAAATAAAAGTGCCTACTTAATCCTTTTACAGTGCTTAAAAAATGAAGGAGGGGAAGCCCTGAAACCTATGAAATGCGCTGCATGCCACAGCTGCCTTGCAGCACTTTTGCTATTTTTATATCTACATTAATTGAAGAGTGCTTGCATAAGTGAGAGACAAAAGGCTGGTAGATGCATTTAGTTAGGAGAGGAGATGCAAGAGCAAGGAGGCTGTGTTTCTGAGAAGGTACAGAAAACGTGGAGGAGAAGCGAGCTTATGTCTTGTGGCAGGAGAAGGTAGTAGTGAACCCAAGATGATGCCATGGGCCAGTAAGCAAGGTATCATGGTTATAGAGCAGGTATATTCGAGCTGCGGTCTTCAAGAAAGTTGCATCTTTTCCAAAACTGCAGCTAGTTAAATAGAATCAGAAAGCAGCCTGTTTTACTTAAGTGCAACTAATTCTTAATCATCTTTTTTTCCCCACAATGTTTCTTCTTCACTGTCATGTCAGTATCGATTCCACAAGATGGAAAAGTCTTTTGAGCTTTCGGTTGCTTTATAATTGTGCTGAGGAGAGAAAGATGATCCCTTGAAGTAATGCAGGGAGAGCAGATTGGGTTTTGCTTATTCAGTTGTTGAGCACAACTATGAAACACACACCAGTAACTGGATTTGTGAACACAAAAGCTTGGTCTGAGTGTTCTTGGAGACTATTTGTTGTGCCTTAAAGCTGGCAAATCTGACAGTTTTGCTTCAACAAAAATTGATGATAGGATTATCCTCAACCTAAATGTGAAAAGGAGTAATCAATGTAGGTTTTTGTTTTGTTCTTGGGGTTGAATTTGAGTAGACTTGTTTTGGTTTAAGTTTCTTCTATAATTTTTTAGCATATTACAGAAATTGTAATGGAAGTAAATGTAGAGAGATTCCCAGCTGATAGTTGAACAGGAGACAGCTGGGTCTTTTGACACTTAAGCAGTTGTGGGAGGCTGCCTGGGATTTCGAGGTAGGTGGAGTAACTGGATGTTTCTGTAGAAGTGCAGGAAGAGTTGGTCACGACTGTATGGGCATTTAAAATGTCTCATCTGAAGTCATATGTGGTGGTCTACAGACATAAATGAGTCAGTTCATACTTTCTAGAGCTGTTTTCCAGGTTCTTTTCAGACTTGAACAGACTTATCAGCATCAGTTTGTATTTGGCTTAAATGTGAAAGCTTATCTGTGTAAGTGTAAAAGCTTAGCTCAGCTGTTTCCCCTCTTTTACATATAGGTGTTTCTGTTGTTGTGGGAGGGGCTGAGGTGCTGTTGGTCAGCCTTCGGTCTCTCTTAGGCAAGGTTTTGGGCAGTGCATTACATCAAGCTTGGTTGTTGGGCCAACACCACCAAATTCTTAGTAGACCATGAATTGTGTTAAACGAGAAGCTGCCTACCGAAAGCTCAGCTAATATTGTCATTTGATTTTTAGCTAGTTCAGCAGGGTTGGTAATTCCCTTTTGGCAACATTTAGATAATGTGTTGAAGTCAAGGAAACTGTCACTCTGATTGCGTTTCAACGGTATTTCAAAGATTGAGATTTCAGAGTGATCTCTTGAAGAGCAGCAGTGAGTTTCCACGCATCGATTGTCGGCAATATGGTACGTGACTTTGTGTGTGCATGTGTGAAGAAGCCAGAGAGACTAAGCAGGACTGCTTTTAAGGGGTATTTGTGTGCTGGATATGAGTTAGTTTCCTGGTGGCACACTTGCATAAAATGTTTTGTCACTCAGTTGCAGAGCTTGCTGGTCCTGGTAAATCCCGCTCTTCACTGTAGGAAAAAACTCCACCTCTTTCTTTGATAACAACAAAAGTAAAACTTTGTGGTTTCTTTTTGCTTTTTGTAGCAACAAAGAAGAGAACGGGAAGCTCGAAGGCAACAAGAGCGTGAGCAAAGGCGGAGAGAACAGGAAGAAAAGAGACGTCTGGAAGAAATGGAGAGGAGGCGTAAGGAAGAAGAAGAGAGAAGAAGAGCGGAGGAGGAAAAGAGGAGGGTAGAAAGGGAGCAGGTGAGTCCATGATACAGATATAAGCACAATAAGTTTGCTTCTTCTAAATTCTGATTTAATTTCTTCAAATAAGTAAGCTTAAAGCAGCTTAGAGGCAACCTAACACTGACCCTTTCATCTTTTGTTGTCTCAGACAGCAAACGCACTAACATAGATTGTAGGGTTTTATGGAAAATTCTAGCAGCCTAAATATTCCCTCAAAAAAAGAAGTCTTGTTGTGGTACTCACTCTAAATTCAGCTCGTACCCCTGGGCTTGACTGAAAACTATCAGAATTGGTGAAATCATCACTGGGGCTGAAAATCGTTTCTAGGCTTGTCTCGCTGGATCAGTGGTTCTTGCAGGACATGCCTATGTTCAGAAGGCCTTCCAGAGAAGGGCAGCTCTGTTGCACATCAGCTTCTGGCACCCAGAATTGGTCAGAAGCTCATTATATACTTTGAATATTCTGAATTTGAGATGGAACCTTTAAGCTGTAGAGGATTTTCCTTCCTAAAACTTAAACATGCAGTCTCTTTCTTACTCTGTCTATTTAAAATCAGCTCTAATCATGTATGCCAGTTGAGGCAGCAAGTGTATCTTAAGTTGTGTCAATGTGCCCTTAATACATTGAAAGTACAGGTGAGAAACCTTTTAAACTGTGAAATCCAGCTGCTGTATTTATGCATGAAATCTGCATGTTCTAAAATCCTTCAAAAACTTTAATCAGGGTGATAGGGTAATAATTACTGTGCATGTACTGCAAAATAGTTATCCCAAATAAAGGGCTAAAATTACTGTCCTAGAGGCTGGTGGTAAATTTCCCATTAACTTCAGGAATGCTGATTTTGGCTTGAAATACTTTAATTTTTTTCTTACATGAAGTTACTGTATTTGAAATCATTGATGATTGTTACTGGGGAATTTTATTTTGTTTGTATGTATTTCAAAGATTTTTGAGTCAAAAGGAGTGAAGACTAACCAGTGGGAATAAATATATGGAAAATCTCTAATTACAGCACAGCAATTTGCTTTTGGGCAGACACCGGGTATTCCCCCAGCTGCTTTTTAAACTGTTGAAATGCTAATTACGCACAGTGCCAATAATGACAAATGGTTAATTGATGTGGCCAAGCTGAACCACTCTGAATTTTTTTTTGAGAAGAAAAGACATGCCCCCTCTTAGGATTTTTTTCAGCCAATGTGCATAACAATAGTACAGTGTATCTCATCAGTCCGTCACAAGACTTTCTCTAGCTCCCATCACTGTATCACTGATCCATTAATTTCTTTATGCATACACTGTAAATGTGTGTGTGTGCTTGTGTGTGTGCGCATGCACATATTACATACTTCCATTAATTGCATGATAGGATGTTACCAGCTTGGGTTTGGTGCTTCAGAGTTTGAGTTCTTCTAGGGGTCAGGTGAAGCAGTGGGTAAACCTCTCAGCCTGTTGAGGCTGCAGGTTAAGAGATGGCTGGATTGCAGGAGCGACCGAGTTTGGTCTAATATCTGTTTCCTGGTGGATGTTTGTTTGTGTCATAACCATCGCATAATTCAGCAAGGCTGCAGCGTCTGCTCAGGAGAAGCTTCTGGTGAGGGTGGCAGGGGAGATGGCAGAGCAGGTACCAACTGCACTTGATGGAGCCCCTCTGAGGGAGCTTGCTCCAGGTTTGCTTACACTATGCCTGGCTCTAGCTGTTGCTAACAGTTCATCGCACCAGTGCAACGAACTAATGTTTAATAAAACTTGCATGTGACTTTGTGTTGGCTGTGTTGAGTCAGACTTGCTGTGTTTTAACTTTCCAAAACTTTCAAGTGCATTTTGCTGCTTCTTGAAACCACTTCCAAAATTTGGAAACAAGCTCTGGCCCGTGCCGGCAACATTTGCAGGAGTCCAAATTTCAGAATGGAAGGGGCCAAAATCTGATGCTCAGGAGGCAAGGCTTCTTAAATTGTTCTGCAGGCACTAATCCATCCTGAAGTGCGTTTCGCATTAAAGCTGAACTGGGGAAGTAGCGTGTGGTGTTCCACCCAGGGGATTCTGATGCATTCCTTTTGAATAAATTTATTGCTGGGTAATTTCTATGTGACAGGAGTATATCAGGCGACAGCTAGAAGAGGAGCAGCGGCACTTGGAAATTCTACAGCAGCAGCTGCTCCAGGAGCAGGCCATGTTACTGGTAAAGCACTGTATCTGTTTTGTTCAGTAGCTATAGGATCCATTTATCTGGCCAGTCCTAGGCTTCCCTCAGTCGGGCACAGCTGCACTGACAGTATGACAACAAAGGAGCTTGATTAAAAAGGCCATTTATGCTAGTGTCGTGGGCTGACAGGCACATATGAGAAGTGCTGTATGGTCAGACTGCTTTCTGGGCAGTAAGAGGAGGCTTTATGTTAAAGTGGAACAGTTCTGGTGTGGTGGTCGAGTTTCTGAACAGACCTTGGCATTCAGTGAAGAACTAGAGTGCTTGTGTTGCAGACCAAAAGCACACATGATATGTAAATCCACCCTGGGATACAATGGCCTAGTGTTTGTCTAAATTATTGTTTTATGAACTTTACACTGGACTTAGTATAAATAACTCTCTTTTTTTTTCCACTTTAATAAAAATCAGTTTTGACATAACTCTTCGATCCTATCAACCTTAATAATACACCCTCAACTTTCCCACCACAAGACATATATCATATTGGTCTAACTTAACTCTTGGTTACGCTTTAACAATGAAATAAACAAAACAGACAAAAAAAATCAACAACAACCAGAAAGGTGCGTTTTTAATGGGATGGATAGGGACACGTCAACCATACAATCAATGTCATGTCTTGAATTACTTACGTATTCTCTCAAAGGAATACAGATGGCGAGAGATGGAGGAACACCGACAGGCAGAGCGACTCCAGCGCCAGTTGCAGCAGGAGCAAGCCTACCTCCTGTCACTGCAGCATGATCACAGGCGGCAGCAGCAGCAGCAGCAACAGCAGCAGCAACAGCAACAACAGCAGCAGCAGCAACAAGAAAGAAATAAACAAAGCTACCATACTCCTGAGCCAAAATCCCACTATGAGCCTGCTGAAAGAGCGCGTGAGGTAAGTCCTGCTTGTGGGCAGGAATCTACTACCTGCTCCTTTCCCCCCTGCTTGTTGGCATCATCATGACTATGATTCTGCTATAATACAGTTGGAGGCCGAATCACCACTCATAACAGGCAGGATATTTTAAAAAGTTGACCACTGATTTCCAAACGCGAGACATGCTTCTCAGTACTTCTACTGCAATCTTTGGAGTTCAGAATTTTGACATATAGAGGGTAGAAAGAAATTCTGGAAGGCTGCAGGCTGAGGGGACCTAATTTTGGAAGCACGACATTAGGAAACTGATCTCATCTGCCCTTTGTCAGACATGCTTTCTTAGGAAACATCGGTGCAACTGATGTTCTCCAGCAAGCGCTGGTACTTGGAGTTTGGGCGGTAACTGGAAAGCCTGAACCTATGAGGGATGCTTGCACACAGCACCTGTTTCATATTTGGTGCCTTTAGCCCATACTTTTGGAAATATCCTTCTTATGAACTCAAACCTGAATTTCATTCATTTCACTTTTGAAATGTTAAATATTCTTTTCTGAGGTCACCTCCCGCTCTTAGGAAACTCTGTGGTGCAGCCTTCTTGGACTTTGGGCACTCCCAAGTCAATCTGAAATCATCAGAGTGCTCTTTGTTCCCGTGAGAGGTCCTCCGTATTCACTGTTTCGTGTATAACATTGCTAAGCAAGTAATTGCCTCTTTGATGCATAGTTGGCTTTCTTTCAGCAGTCTTATTCCTGTGATTCCCTTGAGCACTGTACTGCCCACAAACCACTAGACTGGACAGTACTGGTCAGAGCTCTTATAAGCATTCATCACTGGCATGTGGGAACTAGGTAAATACATTTTGGAATAAGAACAAAAAAATCCTTGGTGCTGTTGAACACGATAAAATGTCTTTCAATCCACCTTCGTCCAGTAGTGCTTCATTGTCTTTGAAGTATTGCTGTTTGGGCTTGGTGAGCACAAACTCATTTTCTTGTAGATACTGTTCTTTGTAAACCATGTTTATGCTATCTCTCCCATTCCTTTTGGTGATTGAAGTATCTGATAAGTCACTTTCTCCTGGAAGTTCAGACTTGTCTGGTATGCAGTGGTGCAGGCATGGAACCAGTCCTCCTGTCCTTGTTCCTGGCCTGCCTCAGGGAAAGTACAATACCATTGCAGCACTCCTGTCCAGACTGAAGGCTGACTGTGGAGGGATGCAGAACTGTCTCTGTTCCATATCTCCTGTTTTCCCTTTAGAGCTGAAAAGGAGCGAAACTCTGAAGATTCAGTGTGTTACATCCTTTAGCAGAACTACCGACTTATCTGTTTTTGTTCTGGTCATTTTCTTTTGTGATTGCTCTAGCAAGAAGGAGTGGAGGCACAGAAGAATTGTGTTAGTAGTCAGATATTCCCAGGGATTGCTGTGTGCATATGGTAGATGTGTAGCCATGGTATCTCGGTGCCTGACGGTGGAAGCAACACCGATTAATCTTAAAATTAGACATTAACTCATGTCATTCTGGACATTGGAGTTGGAGAGTAAGTATTCTGTGCCTTATACTTTAGGTGTAATGCTTTCCAGAAAAAGTCTCCATCTACGGAAGTGTTGAACATAAGGATGATAAGCCAAAGTGAGCTGCTTTTCCTGTTCTAGCAAAGTCTAATGGGAATTAGTTTTGTTTTCCCATTCCAGTGGCAATGAGAATATCAAGGACTTCTATAATTAGCTCTGGGGAGATTAGAAATGAGGGTTTATACTGTTTTCTGGTCCAGACAGTCAGATGACTAGAACAAGGCCTATTTCTATCCATGGAATGCGCTGGCTATCTCTTTTCCACCTCTTGCCTGGTTTTAAGGACATGTGGCTCATTCAGTTTTTGTGCTTTGTGGAGAAAACTTTGTCATCTACAGCTAGAGACATGAAAGCCTGTTTCTTCAGACAGAAAGACTTAGGGCCTTTCCTTGTTATATTCATAACAAGGAGTCTGGCCTGTTTTTTGAACTTAAAGCACAACTGTGAAGTTGAACATGATGGTGGAAATGATTGTATGTTGAAGATGCTTGCTTCCGTTACTGCTGTATTTCCCAAGACGTGGTGTGTTTCATGTTGACCTGGAAGAAGCTTGTCTGCTTGTTCCCACAGGCAAACTGTTATTGTCCTCAAATTTTGGAAAGCAGAGGCAAGTTGGGTTTGTAAAGCCTAGCTAAGGAGTCCTGGAAACTTGCCTCTGTCTTCTGACATGAATACATGAACAGCCAGTCTTTTCAGACCATCACTGCTAGGGGACACGACACTATCCCCAGATTGGTTTTGTCCTCAGGCACAAGGGTTAAAGCAGATCTTGTGAGTGGAATCACAACAAATGACATCAGCTCAAGATGCTAGTTTCATCTTTCTTTGATGCTTTGATAAAGTGCTGGTAGTTTAGTGCACACTACCATGGTTCCAGCAACATACTGTCTTAAGAAAGGACAGTAAGGAAGGATATTTCCTTTCTGTGTGGAGCCTTCCTCCACCTCTTGCCCTTCTTACCTCTCACTGCAACACTGTAGCCTTGGAAGAGGCAACGTTTCTGTATGGGGACCTCACTTGATGTCTTTGGAGGACTGAGCACTTTCTGACTTAGTCTTTCCCTTGACAAGTTCTCGAGGTTGGTATACAATCACTTCTCTACCTCCCTGAGAACCAGAAACAAACTGTTGAGGCTGTTCTCTGCAGCCTGTGAGGTCGTATTGGGACTATCTGATAAGAAAGACGATGACCAGTCCTACAGTTTTATACCTAAAGCTGAACAGCCTCCAGTATTTCTGGCTAGAGTAGCATATCCTATCTCTTCTTGCATTTCCAAAAAGAAAAGCATAGGAAAGCAGATGATCAAATACTGTTGCTTCAGTAAGTTGAGTAAGTGAATTAGTGATGGGAAATGTACTTTTATATTGTAAAGTTGTTTTTTGTTTTCATATGTCCTTTTTATTGTCTGTGAAGAAAATACTGATGGATAATAAGCAGTCTAGGCAGAAAGATGCCGCATAATCTTCTTTTATCATATCACTTCGCATCTTACTGCCTGCTGTATACTCTTTGCCTGGTATGGATTTCCAAATTGGCATACTTAGACACTTTGGTGATGCTCTGTGTTTTATGGTGCTGGTGGAAGTGTAGGGGAAAAAAACCCTGCCAAGCTCCAAATGTATTTGGTTTCTTTATGACAAAAGAAAGGTGATACTCGCCTTTGTATTGATACTGTAATTTGTTTTATTGACTCCAGGTTTAACCTCCATTTATTTTGGCTTAGGTGGAGGAGAGATTTAGAAAAACTAATCAGGGCTCCCCTGAAGCACAGTCTAAACAGATGGGCAAAGTGTTGGAGCCACCAGTGCCTTCAAGATCAGAGTCCTTTTCCAATGGAAACTCAGAACCTGCTCAACCTGCCCTGCAGAGGCCGATGGAGCCCCAGGTAAGTGCTCAGGAAAATCTTGGTGAGCCCGGAGGAAAGGCAGAAGTTCCAACATGCTTCCTTCAGATTTGCAGATCTTGGCATTTAGAACCTTATGTAAAGGTAGCAGTGTTACAGAAAGGAGCGTATTCAGTAGATTTACTCTTTGTCTAGTTTTGCTTATTTTATTGATAAAG
Source organism: Tapera naevia (assembly GCA_033556795.1). Lineage (NCBI taxonomy): Eukaryota > Metazoa > Chordata > Aves > Cuculiformes > Neomorphidae > Tapera > Tapera naevia. The sequence goes on from JAUMJJ010000029.1 coordinate 21,684,871, forward strand.
TAAACTGATGGATTTGTGGGTTTGGTGTTGCTTTTTGGGGAGTGTTTTTGGGTTTTTTTTTTTTTATATTAGAGCTAGATTAGAACTGTTGCATTGCAATATTATCTGTGCCATGGTGTAGTGCTGGGCTGTACACTGGTGACAGTTGCAGTACACTTTCACAATTCAAAATCTTATCTGTGCAAGATATTTACTACCAAAAAGGATGCTCAGGAAAGAAGCAAGCTTGCTTGGTTTATTAAATTCTGGTGGAAAAAGTTAACTAAACAAGTGGTTTTTAGTAGTATGAACAATGCTTCAAAGAGATTTACAAAACATGACTAATAAAAGCAAGTTTGTTGTCAGTAGGCCTGCAGTCACTAAACCACCCCTGGAAAATCAAATAGAGGCTGAAACCACTGAGCTGTGTGGCTGGTGTCTTTCTGTTCTTTTCTAATGGAAGGCCTCCAGATCTTGGTGTCTGTGTCTCGTAGGAATTACAGCATGAATTTTAAAAGCAACCTTTATCTAAAACTTAGACATAGCTCATAAATTCTGAGTGATTTAGATATGCTATAATTTAACATTGCAGTTCAGCATTCAGTTCCTCTGTTTCCATGCAGAATTTTCTTCTCCTAAATTAAGTCTGTTGATGACAGTGCAAGCTAAAATGGTCCCTGATTGTGACTAGGTATTGCAACTCTTTTGGGCAACAGCAGAATTTGAACAGACGGGAGAGTGGGAGAAATCAGGACAGAACTTCATCTCTTACTCATTAATTCCTGGCTTTTATTCAAACCTCTATGACTATTTCAAAATATTGGACTTGTGTCTTCGTGCTCTCTGTGCCAGTTACTTTAAAGTCTGGGTTTTCCTCTCATATTAAGGATAATCAGGCTCTTCAACAGCTGTGTGTTTTAAAATTGAGGAAATGATAATCATTCAAAAACAAATACAATCAGCCTACTGAAACTGGGATTGAAAGCAGAGTTTTGCTTAATTATTAGGTGTGAAAACAACGTGTTCCTCGGTTATGACCTTTCCTCCTCCTTAATTTCAGAAACTAAGGCTGAAACATAGGTTTAAGCACAAGGAGTGACAGGGCTGAAGGGTTGATATGGATTTCAATGGAAATCCCAAAGGAGTTCTAACTTGAAAGTTACTGTTGTACCTTCTTATTTTGTGTAATTAAATATGTGTGTGTGTACATCTGTGCTTAGTTTGTGTATGAATTTGTCTATATGTACAGTATATGGTATGTATATAGCGTAAGTATAATATGCTTTGTACATATGTATACTATATACAATATATATTATGGGTTTTTTTATATATATATTGCAATGAGTGTAAAGGAATAAAGGCTTTTGTGTTATGGTCTTTCTCCAAAAGTTTGGAACCGTATCTAGTTCCTAAATTTATTAGGTAACGTAAATGTCTGTCGGTTTGCACATTGCACAGCATTCTTTAGTTTTGTGCATTTCTTCAATTGGATATCCACTTCAAATTTCCCATCCCACCAGTGCTGCCATGAGACCTGACCAAAGTCCTCTGAAGACTGGGGAAAGGAGGGTGACTTCTGTCTTAAGTGACCTTTGGACTCAGGCTCATGGTGCAAATATTGGGTCCGCTTTTCTTCTGGGCACCAGTGTATATGTATGTGGAGAGCATATCTCACAAAAAATGCATATGTCTGTTACGTTCTTTGGGCGCTTGCCTTGCTTTTAAGTGCATCGACTCCACCTCACGCTTACCTAATGCCATAACCAATTTGTGTCTGCCCGCACCACCTGCCTTTATTCTGTGTTAATTGGAAAGCCAGTTATACTGAGCGCATTGAATGTTTTATGTTTTGTTTTCTTGTAAGGTACAGTGGTCCCATCTGGCATCTCTCAAGAACAATGTTTCCCCTGTCTCGCGATCCCATTCCTTCAGTGACCCTTCTCCCAAATTTGCTCATCACCATCTTCGTTCCCAGGACCCATATCCACCTTCACGCAGTGAAGTGCTAAATCAGAGTTCTGACTCTAAGTCGGAGGTACCTGACCCTACCCAAAAGGCTTGGGCTAGATCAGACAGTGACGAGGTGCCTCCAAGGGTAAGGAGTAGAAAGACAGATGTTTGCTATTTTTTTTGTTATTAATTATTACTTTTTTAAGGGTGTGATACCCTGGGCACGGGGAAGACTGTGCCCTTGTGCCTGCATTGGTAACAGTATTTTAGAAGGCAGACCATTATGTAGGTCAATTGGTTAATGATAATCAACCTTAAGTACAATATTGAAGCTTTGTATAAAATTGGCAATTATTTATAGAATGCATCTATTTCAGAGAGACAATTTATTATGCAAAGTTAACAAATCATTATCATATTCAGGAAAGGATTTAAAATATCCCCGAGCTTATTGCTCAGAGTTAATTTTCCTCTTCATCTGTTAGCAACCCAAACTATGAATCATATAAGTGTTTAAAATTGAGATGGAACTGAATGAAAAGGAAACGTTCAATATATTTTTACCTCCTCTCCCCCTCTCCGTACCCCCCGCCCCCCCGCATCCACTGGGATTTGCTTCTTCTGAGTATATTCTTGCTCCCCCACCAGTCTTTGCCTTCTGCTGATCCATTCCTAGGCATTTGTTTGGTTCCCCTGAGCTTATTCTCCTAATCCTCATGCTGTTTCAGCAAATTGCTTTGTGCCTCCCCTGCTTCAGTCAAAATGCCATATTCTCTTTAAATGCCTCAGTAGTTGGAGGGTAGCGAGGTGGTGTGTATGTGTTCATGTGGTAACTATTAAACACTACTTAATGTTAAGAACTTTCAGTTCTCTTCAAAATCTGAACAGCATCCCAGATAAGGCTGTTGGTTTTGTAGGGGGTTATTTATTGTTTTTGGTCATTGATGCTAGCTTGGACTTAGAATTAAGTATTGTTAAAATCTTAAGAAAATATTCTTTGGCAGTAGAGTTTTAATCTTCCTCTTCTCTCTCTCCCTTTTGTGGGTTTAACACAACCTTTTTTCTCCCAAGGTACCTGTGAGAACAACGTCACGATCACCTGTCCTGTCCCGCCGTGATTCTCCACTGCAAGGTAGCGGGCAGCAAAATAACCAAGCAGGTCAAAGAAACTCCACGAGGTTTGTAAGCCTACATGTATTCACCTTTCTTGCATTGCAAGGAAAAGGCTTCTGGGAAGCCAGGCAGTTCCGGAGAGCTTTTGGCATTGGACATGAAAGGAAAATGAATTTGAATCGTTTTTCAGTAGAGATTAACATTAATTTCTCTTGTTGTAGCACATGTGCCAACAGGCATTGGCAAAATTTCTTCATCCCTCTCTTCCTTTGAGTTGCCTGCTCTGTAACTTTTGCAATAATTTCAAAATATCCTGAAGACTACTCAGAAAATGTGGCCATTCATTAACATCTTGCCTTTTGGTGCAAGAAGTCATCTTGAGCATACCAAGGGGATTACTGGCAGCAGAAGTGTTTGTAACATCTAAAGTGATGAGATATCAGAAACGTTCTTGCCCCTCAGCCAGAGCAGACTTCAAGAGGCAAGAAGCATCCATGTGCTGTGACACAGAGCATCAGAGGTCAGGAAAGGGGAGAGGAAGGGTGTGCCTCCAGAGCTCAGCAGAGCACTGCGAACAGGTCACCTTGTAATTGGCTCAATGGACAGCAGTGAGGGTATTCTGAGAAGGATAGGTAGTGCCAGCTTTTTGATTTGTGCTTGGGTTGCCAGGGCACTTCTGAGCCAACTCGAAACCTGCTGCATGCAGTCTGAGAGAACTGCCCATTTTAAGTTAGATAAAGAAGAATGGCAGGTATTCAGTTCAAAATAAAAAGAACAGCTTACACCCACATAAACTTTTCTTTTTTTTTTAACTAAGTATCCTAAATAAGGTAACAGGTATTTCAAAGGGAGCCACTGCTTCGGTTGTGAAGCATCACTGATGCCCTCAGCTCAGTGTTAAGTGCTCTTTCAGCTGAGTTATTAGCAGAACGCTGAGGAAAAGTGATGTTTGAGTTTATAATGGGGAATCTGAAACTGAAGTGTGACAAAGACTTTCTTCCCTCATCTGATACAGCAATATAGAGCCTCGTCTGCTGTGGGAAAGGGTGGAGAAGCTCGTACCAAGACCAGGCAGTGGCAGTTCTTCAGGTTCAAGCAACTCTGGCTCACAACCTGGTTCCCACCCCGGCTCTCAGAGTGGGTCTGGAGAGCGGTTCCGGATGAGATGTAGGTCCTTCCCTCACTTTTTTGTAACATTGTGTTTATGAATGTTGAGTCATACAGTGCTCAATAATGAAGGATGATAACCCACACTGGGAAATATCATTGAGCATTCCATATCAAAGATGGATTAGCTTCCAGTACCCGCCCTTGGCTGTATGTCCTTACTTGGGAAAGACAGTGGGTGCAGAAGATATTGTGAAAGTGTTTCAGTGTTCTCTGATTCATGTTCAGTCACTGCTGCATTTTCCCATGTGCAAACAGCCCAGTCTCCATGCTGTCATAGCTCCCTTTCTCCTCTGTGCAAGGGCATCTTTTGATGCTTGATGTCCATCACGTTGGTGGCGCTGAAGGGGTGCAGACTGCTACAGATAGTTCTCAGCTGGAATATGTTGAATGCTGATGCAGGTTTTCCAGCTTGTGGCCACACTGGAGTTACCCTCTTTGATTTACAACTGTATGACAGTTTACTTTGGCTTCAGTCATAGTTCAGCTACATAGATCACAGCTTGTGATATTTTTGTATAGTCCTTTAGGGGCAATGTAATAGTGAATCAGTGAAACCTAACGTCGTGGTGTCAGGCACTGCCTAATAGACTTCTCACCTCTTTTCATCATTCCAAAGTGAAGTCAGAAAACTTACTTTATCTCCCTGCTAAATCTATTCTGTTCTGTGTTCTTTTTGGGGTCTTGACTCATGCAGCATCATCCAAATCAGAGGGTTCACCATCACAGCGTCATGAGAGCACACCTAAAAAGCCTGAAGAGAAAAAGGAAGTCTTCAGACCTGTCAAGCCTGCTGTAAGTTGCATCCACATTCCCCTGTCCCCACTCTTTCAGGTAGGCTCGCATAAACTAGTGTGAGCTTCCATTCATGGTGCTATTTGAGGGTAAACTTTAGCTTGAGTTTGTATCTGTGGGCATAGAAGCATGTCCTGGGTTCTGCGATTGCCTGTACACGTCACAATACTTTAAATAACAGAATTTGCTCTGCTTCTGGAATTGGTTTCTGCTCTCTGATCTTCTTCCTTCCTAACCTTTGCCTTTCTCTCTTTCAATCCTATGCTTCCTTCCTGGGGCTGGACCAATGCATTTCACCTGAATGTGCCAATGCTGGGCTGAATGGTGCAGGGAGAAGTGGTAAGACCTTTCTGATATTTTCTTTATCTGACTGCTGTTACCATTGATTGCAGCTCTATGTCCAGTTGTGTCTGGGGCACCACGGTCGGTTTTCACAGTATTTCCAACTTTCCTTAAAACTTTTTTCTCTTGCCACTGTACCATACTAGCGCCCAAATCTGTCAATTAAAACTGCTTTCTTAAAGAAACATAGAGGTTGGTTCTTCAATTCTGATAGTATAATGTGTGAAGTATTTGCCATAAACTGTATTCAGCTAAGTAATGCATAACTTCACAATTGGGAGCAGAAGGTACTGACTGCAAACTTGGTTTGTCCATCCTACAAGCTACACACAGAAAAGCAGCTTGTGTCCCATACTACTTGACAGTCATGTGCAACTGAGCCAGTACTAATAAATCTTGGTGAGCTCCTTAGCATGGATACATGAAACTGGAAATGGATCAAAAGGCTTTAAGAAGATAAGCTGTCTGCGACTGGCAAAATATGTTATACCTTGGATGGCCCAATGAGTCTTAAGACCTTTCTGCTACCTTGCTGCCCAGAGTTTCTTGTGATGCATACTGTTAACTCCCTAAGTTTAGGAAAATGAACTGTAACGGTCAACTACTGTGTGAGAGTGGGTCCATGTGCCTATATATGTCCTTCAGCTGGCATAATGGGATAAACTAAAGTTATAATCAGGATAATTTTGATTCAGAGTATAAGCATTTTTCTGTAATATGGCAAGGCCTCCTTAGGTTGACTCTTTCTGTGTTTTAATTTGTCAGAAAGTGAGTTTTGGTAACTATCAAGAGTGAATAAATCAAAGGAAACAATGCTGCTGGGGCTATAGAAACACAGCAGTGGACAAATAAGCAAACTCTGTCACTAATCTGATGTGACTGTTTCACAAAATCTTCTCCTCTCTTCCATGTAACATTGTTTTTTCCTCCCTCTCCCATCAGGATTTGACTGCATTGGCAAAGGAATTGCGAGCAGTAGAGGATGTGCGACCTCCACATAAAGTGACGGATTATTCATCCTCAAGTGAAGAGTCAGGAACGACAGATGAGGAAGACGATGATATGGAACAAGAAGGAGCAGATGAATCTACTTCTGGACCAGATGATGTCCGAGCAGTGTTAGTTCTTCTATATTTTGCTTCTGTTTTACAGGGCTGAAGAAAAAGGATGTTGAATATTTTGGCTTGTACATCATTATTTTCAGCTTACAACAGTCTATGAACAAGACATAGCAACCTTGTCTGTTCACATTTTCCTACAGGAAGAGCAAATTTTTCAAAATCTAGCTAAGTATTTAGGGGCCAAGTTAGCACATAAGTCTCCTAAGTCATTTCTGCAAATGGAGAATCAATTTCTCAGACCTTCAAGAAAGTGCCGCTAGTCCATATTAAAGTAGGCTGAATTGTACTTCTATAGATTATGTCCTTTCCCTCTTCCTTTGATTTGTTACGAAACAAGAAGTGGCGTTTGACAAACTTGTGACTTTTTTTGATGGAGAATGTTTTCTGGGCAGGTTATGTAAATGTTCCACTCGGTCACAATATAAATGAATTTTGACTGAATCTTGGTATGGGGCAGCAAAGCTAGGGTACAAGTGCTATTATCTCACCCAGGTTCTTTCTTGTCTGATAAACAGGTCAACGTTGAACTTGAGCAATGGTGAAACAGAGTCAGTGAAAACCATGATCGTCCATGATGATGTGGAGAGTGAACCTGCCTTGACTCCTTCTAAGGAGGGCACCTTAATTGTCCGACAGGTATTTCTTTTCCTTCCCTGTGCAGTCCAGCACCTTTTCTGTGCTCATTAACCCACTCGCTCATTCACCCATGCTGTTTCTACATTATATTTGTTGTTTGTATTGTCAAGACACAACTCTAGTGAATTTCAGATGAACAAGATGTTTGATGCATGCAAAGAGAAGAGTAGCTCTTTACCCCTTGCTACTGTTTTGCATGCCTTCCAGTGACACCCATGGCAGCACCATGCAGAATACCTGAAAGTCTGTGGGAGAGACGAGTAGAAAAGGTGCAGATGTGTGGAGCAAGTACCTGGAGCAAGAACTTAGTTTAGTTTTACCTTAGAACCAAATGTGGCTCTTGGGAGTGGGGTTGGGAGGGAGGCTGGGGGAGGGGAGTGTTCAGAGATTTTAAAAACTGTTTTGAATTTCTACTTGAGGGCATACAGACCACCCAGGTAACACACACACACACACACACAGGTACATGCGAATTCATGTAACAGTTAGTGTGGGGGAATGGAGAAGCAAAGTAAGTGGTAAGGCAGAAAATGTGGACAGAGCTAGAGTGCTGTGTTGTTGCCTTTGATTCTGAAAATATTGCATTCTTGTGCCTCTGAAAGATGATTCCCTGCTTTTAAATGAGCTTGTATGTTAATGAGCGTGCTAGCTTATAGGAGTTTCCTTGGTAATCACATTGCTGAATTTCACAACTGAATGCCAGTTTCTTAATTGAGCCCTCTGGTTTGAAAATTAAGATTTCATGCTTATTGTTTTAAATAGTTAACTGAAGGCATTCACCAGACAGTCCAGGCTCATATCTGTGTAGAATTTAAGTTAGCTTTAAACAAAATAATAGGGAAAGAAATCCTCCCCCCACCCCTAAAAATGTCCTTGTCCGTGTTGTGGTGGAAGACTTACCGGTGCAGTTACTCTTTTGTTAGTCATTGGAACTGGCTGTGCAAGTCAACCACGTGAACTAAGCTTTTCCCTGCCAGAAGAGGTGGGAATTCACTGAATTCTAGTAGTTCTGCCCACTTTCCCTTTCCATCCAGGCATCAAGGAATGGATTATAAGCTTATTTTTTTTTAAAAAAATGTTAATAAATGTTAAAAAGTAGGAAGAGAGTGAGGGAGAGAAGGTGAGAGGTTGTTAGGGATATAGACCTTTAAGCAGCACTTGAGCAAGACAAGTGTGCCTGTTTTTTCTGCAGAGTACAGTTGACAAAAAGCGTGCCAGCCATCATGAGAGCAATGGCTTTGCCGGTCGCATTCACCTCTTGCCAGATCTCTTACAGCAAAGCCATTCCTCCTCCACTTCCTCCACCTCCTCCTCCCCATCCTCCAGCCAGCCGACACCCACCATGTCCCCACAGACACCCCAGGACAAGCTAACTACTAATGAGGTATGTCTTACACCACAGCTGGCTGCTTTTGTAGGGTTATAGCAGCATTGCCTAGTAGCTAGTTTGCAAAGGAGCTCCAGCCAATCTCCCCTGCTTTTTTTTTTCTGTCACCTTTATTCCCACTCCCCAAATAACACTTTTCAGTTCTGTGTAAGAAGCCCTTTAACTCTAGAGCAGTCCCACTCCAGACTTGCCAGTTTACTATTTTTGCTTCCTCTTAGTGAGTCATTAATTGCATGGCGTTCGTTTTGAACTAAACTTGACTACTGTATTTTCAAGCCAATACTCTTTTTTAAATTGTATTTTATTCTGGGAGCAGGCTAATTGCAAGCAGTGTGCCTCTTAAAAATTATCAGTTAATTTTGGCTTTGTTAGGAAAGGCTGGAATAGTAACTCTGCGCGTGTAAGGAGCTGCTTGTGGAAACTCACCCTTTGGGAGAGGAAGCAGCCATGGAGGGATTCTTCTCTTTAAAGCTTGCCATGTGGGCTGGGTGAACAAATCAGGTGTTGCCTGGGAGGGTTGTAAAAGCCTGGAGTGTTGCTGTTTTGGAACAATGAATGGGGGGAAATTTGGGATTTGTTTCCAAGTATGTATGTACTCCGAAAAGTAGCTGTGTAAAGATGACTGTTCACCAGTACTGGCTGTGTCAGGTGGAGAAGCCAGGCTTCGCTGTGAGGGAAGCTCCCTCTTACTGTCCTGGTCTGGTCCCAGGATGATGCCTTCGCTTACTCTCCAAGTGCTGGTGGGCAAGGCAGATCTTCACATGTGTGTAGCCCCTCAGAGCAGAGGAGATGCACGTGTGTGAATGAAAGGTGTGATTCACCCCTTACCAATCCTAGTGGGAAGTGAGGAGCCCGGTGTGGCGGCCCTGCTCCCGGCTAGGTGGGCAGCTTTGCCATCAGGGAGAGCCTCTTTCTGTATGCAATCAGAAGTGGTGTAGGGTGAGCAAAGCTCTGTGAAAAGAAGCTGCTGCTTCTTGGGGTAAAGCCGTCCTGCCGTGTAGTGCTGTGGAGAGGTTGCAGTGAGCTGGGTGTACTGATGGCAATTCATGTCTTTACCACAGGATCAAAAATGCTTCTGAACCATGTAGGGTGGGTGGGAGGGTTTCCTCCTGGATATTTGATTAGCATAAGACTTCATTTTCAGCTGTGCATCACTGGTCTTTGATCTTTGTAAAAGCACAGTCTTGTAGGTTATAGAGATCAATTGACTGATGCAGAGATGTGCTTGCTCATTACTTTGATCTAAGCAATAAATAAGCAGGGTTCAGTTAACTCAGTTTGGGAAGTAGAGGCTGTGGCAGTGATTGGTGGAGAAAGGAGCCTTTCGGTATTGAGCTGTGCAGGGGAATGGTAGGTTCCTAAAACCCATTGCTATTTTTTGTGCAGAGAGTAGAAGCTTAGAAAGAGCAGAGGTTGAAAACTAGTTGAGGATAAAGAAGTGTCTTTAACTACGTTTCCATAAAGCTGAGCAAACCCCTAGTATTGCTTGGTATAGCTTAGCCACATGCACGCCCTTTATAGGTATACTTTTATATTTTTTCACTTGTCCCATTCTGCTTCATTATGCAATGTTGTCACTATAATACTAAACTGGCAAGAATTTTTAAGTCATTCCATTTCCACTTTTAACAGTTCATTGTTTTACTTGTCTTCTTCCTTTCTTTATGTTTTTTTCATGTTTAGATTACATAACTCAGCAAGCACCAGTGATTTTATCCACTACATATCATAGCTTCATATCACCTTTTACTACACCTTCCACACTAATGAGCCCCTTTGTTCGATACAGGTTTAAAATGTCGCTTTGTCAAATAAAGGTGGAAGAACCTGCTGCAGCTTTCTGGCAAGAGGCTCAGGTTAAACAAAATAGGGACAGTAGTGGACACTGAAACATAATCCGTCATATAATAAAGCGCTTGATCCCAGATGGTTCTAATTTGTTGCACAAGCCAAGAGATCAAACTTCATAACTTACTAAATAGCTTACTTAAGGAGATGCTTCATAAATACAAAAGTTGGAGGTAGTAGACAGCTTGCAGTTACAGTAGTATATATACATTTAAGCAGATTCTAAAAAAAAAAAAAAAAAAAAAATATTCCCTCACTTTGTGCCTGATCAATAGTGGCCAGTCCTAAGAATCTTCGTTAACAGCTGAGGTGACAGGGATGACAGTTTATCTAATTGTATTTTGCTGTAACATGTGCAGTGTGCATATATATATATATATATATAGTTCAGATGTGGTGCCTGCAGTGCATTGGGTATCTATAAAAGAAGTGTAAAAGCTTGGGGAGGCTCTGTAGTGCGATTCTGTAGTGACTTGAAAATGTTGGTTGTTGTTATCTGTGCTTTTGTTGTCATTAATATTAATAAAGTTGAAATTTACATTGCAGACTCAGTCCGCTAGTAACACACTCCAGAAACACAAATCTTCCTCCTCCTTTACACCTTTTATAGACCCCAGATTACTACAGATTTCTCCATCTAGTGGGACAACTGTGACTTCTGTGGGTAAGTAAAGTAGCTGAAGATGACAATCGAAAAAGGGTTCAGTGACTTCAGTACTTAAAGTACTTATGAATGTTACCATCATGCTTTTTATTTGATTTGCAATGGATTGCATAGTTTATTTCTTTTTCCATTTACATTTCTTACAAAAAGAAAGACTTGCTCAATATTCTGAGATATTAATTTGTGTTGTTTGGTGTAAAGAATATATGGCCAGAATTTAGTGCTTGAAGTTTATTACATGAACTTTGGTTTTCTTTTTTTCAGTAGGATTTTCTAGTGAAGCAATGAGATCAGAGGCAATAAGGCAAGACCCTACACGGAAAGGATCAGTTGTCAATGTGAATCCCACGAATACACGGCCACAGAGTGATACCCCAGAGATTCGCAAATACAAGAAGAGATTCAATTCTGAGATATTGTGTGCTGCCTTATGGGGTAATGCAAGCCTGTTCCTCCCTTGCCTCTTACACCTCCAAAGTGCAGATGTGCCTGTATGAATTTATGGTCTTTGAGAACATGTCTCTGAAACTGTAGCCATTTCTTTGCATTTATTTAAAACTTGTTTATACCTTTTTATTGCAATAGTTGAGTATCATTATACTGCTCCTGCTTTGATATAATTTCCCATTGTGATATATATGCTTCTGACAGCATAGTTCAGTCTTCATTCAGCTAATTGGGATGTCCTTTTCTCTCTAGGCCCTGTTAGTACATCTGTTGCAATGTCTGAGAACTTGTGGTCATCTTTGCATTATACATGCACATAGGGTATTCCATTTGGAAAATAATCATCTTCTTGAGCCTCTTGCTAATATATTGATGCAGAGCTTGATTACAATGTGTGCCCTAAGATGATTTTCCACCTTAGTCATCAGTTTATGTGGGAAGGAAAAGGGAAGAGAGAAGGGTAGGGTGGACATTTTCCAGTGTGAGACTATGGCTTGGTTTCGTTGGGTGGTTAATGCAGAGAGAAGTTGGGTATGGGAAGTCAGCTGACCAAGTGTGTCTGGCCTTCTTGTGACAAGGGATGATTTATGTCAGTGTCGGATGAGTTAGTCAGGATTCTAGACTGAGGAAAGGCTTAGAGCAGTGCTTGTTGTTGCTTACCACAATGTGGAATCACTGCTGTAACACCCAGCAAAGCTTTCTTCTGCTGAGTCTTTTCTTTCTTGGCCAGAATCTATGGGGCTACCTCTTTTTTTCGTTATCTAGATGTTAATAGATGATTCTTGTGTACATTACCTACTTATTTATGTAGTATCTCCATATTTAACAGACTGTAAATGCACATACATGTAGTTTTAAAAGCTATGAAGAGGAGGATTGGCTGTTCTCTCAATGTTTGTATAGGTTACATAGTGAACTTTTCTTGTTTATATTTTCACAGCTCTTTTGAGGTTATTTCCAGCATTTCTTGTTTCTCAGAACAGCACTGTTTTCCTATCCTTCTTGCCTACAAAGCTATGCCAATTAAATAGCTCTCCTGACACCTTATCTTCTTATCTGCCATTTTATTTCCAGAATTGATAGTAATGATTTTCACCCCAGTGCTATTTCTACATGTGTTCATATGAATAATTCTCTGATAGAATGAAGACTTGTGCAAATGTAAACTTTCAGGCTGTGAGATGGTAAAGGCAGAGAGAAATCGTATGAAATCAGTAAAGATGAGTCATAAGTTCTCTGATCTGCCTTGTTTTGCCAGTAGCAATTTGTGTTAATGGTTTTTTATTTCTTTGATCTATGTATCTGACTGTTATGGTAATTTAAGGTATAAGTGTAAAGTCCTGGAAGTGTTTTACAAATGTAACAAAGCATTTCCTTGTTGAACATGTAGGACCAAACTGATGGTGATGTAAACTGGTACGCATGCTTATTTCTTGCTAATGTTTACCTTCCTTTACCCTTACGCATAGTAAACCATTTCACGGCAATTTTTCGTATTCAAAAAGAGGGGAGCTTGCTTTGCTCTGCCCTTACCAGTGGAAATGCCACAGTATCTGGCAGGTTGCTGTTTGTCTGTGATGCTGTTTCTTCCTGCACTGACTGGTGAAAGTCAACATTAACAACATGGATGCAATAGCATAAATTTTTACACCCAGCCTCCACAGAGAGCTTGTACTTTTTCAGAAAGCACTTCTGTTTATTTGAGAAAGCAGAACTGCTTAATTGTAGGGTGGCAGTAGGAGAGCTTGGCTGGCTGTGTATAAAGACAATGTCTACATTTTGGATTGCAGGCACTGCTTGCCACCAATGTACTACCTCATTACTTTCATCTCAAAATGCATGCAGATAAGAGAAGGGGTTGAGGACAGACACGCGCGTGGACTTGAAGCAGAAATAACTGAACCACAAAGGCAGCAGAGGAAGAGATGTGGGTGTAGGTGGGCACAATTGAGCCCTGATGTGCAGAAGGGAAGGGACTGTGGGGGAGCAATTTGCATGTGGCTTTGTGCTGTTATCCATGCTGAAAAAAAATACAGAAATGTGCATTGAAGCTAGATCACTGCCAGCTTTCGTCAATGGGTCCTGGAGCTGCAGGCAGAGGACTAAATGCTGGGTGCTTCCTTGGTCGATTTGGTGCTGCTGCGGCCTGGTGCCTTACTCTTGGTGCTTCCTTCTGCCCCTTCCCAGTCTAAGGATGCCTCCCAGTATGGGAGACAAGTCGATGTGGAGTGCTCCCGGGGACTGTGGGAGTGGAACCAGTGAGTTACAGACCTAGGTAGGAGTTGGGAGGAGGGCAGGAAGGGGATGGGAGCAGGTGTCAGCAGCTGAAGGAGAGGCCAGGAGAGCCGCAGGTCCTCTCCCAAGACAGGCTGTGTGCTGACCAGTGTCTGTGGGCTCTCCTATCTGGAAGAGGCAGAGGAGTAGCAGAGAGCAAATCTGAGCAAAGAGCCGTGCTGGTTTCTAGGTACTGCTGGGACTGCTGAAGTGTCCTCACTGAAAAGACAAGAGAGTAAAATGGAGCTGTGTGATGGTTTCCAATCTCTCTGTGGCCTACGTCTGTTTTTCTCATTCAGCTAGAGGCTTTTCAGAGTTCCCCAACACCAGCAGCTCAGGCCCCTTCCCATCATTACTTCCTTCTGGCTGTGGCTCTGCTCCCAACTAACACCCTCTCCCTTTTGGGAGACGCTTTGTGTCCCTTGGCTCAAGGTCGGCATTACCTCCCTTCAGCAAACTGCTTCCGTGTCTGGTAACTAGAGTGTTGTTAAGTAGTATTCCTTGTCCTTGTGAGCTATGCCCTGTTTCAATCCTATGAGAAGGCATGTTACTGCTGTAGATGCTACCAAGATAGACTTCTATGCATTAGGAAAGGCTCATTACAGGATCAGCCCAGGTGATGCATCCATTGGCACCAGTAATCTGGGGATTAATTGTCTGACTAGGGATTAAGGCCATTAAGCAATATAACTACGATCACCTTGTATGAGTTTCACTTTTCTTATTTCATTACTTTATTATGCTTAAGCACAACAAGTTTTAGATCAGGATTGCAAGACAGAAGTCTAATAAAGTGAGTCATGCATTTGGTTTGATTTTCATTCCATGTACTGTATCTGACCTGTCTCTGCACAATTTCTGGGGCCCTATACTGAAACACTATTGCAAATAGTCATGAAATTTAGAAGTGATAATATATTAATAAATGTTTAAAACAATCTCGTATATATGTTTATTACTAAATAATGTAGTTCATTTTAAGTACTAAGGTTTTGTGGACTCTTGGAAAGTGGATGTGTGGACCTTTGTGTAAAGCAACTGGCCTACTGACTTTTCTCATCTGTATTTGCTTGATCTTTAGGAAACACAAGGTTATTGTAATTCCTCTAGTTGTAGCATTCAGAGGGAAAATATTTTGGGAAGCTGAGGACCAACCCTGTGCCTACCCTTTTACAGGAGGGCTGCACCACAGCCTGTTTCTCCTAGTGGGCACCAAGCCCCAGCCACTGCTTTTTTCCAAAGTCTTTGTCAAGAGTGTCCTATTACCAACTACCACCACCACCAGCTAATAAATCTTCAGAATACAAAAACTTGAGTACCACTTTGTGTCTCACCCCTCCTCCAACACTGGCATGCCTATTTGTTTGGGAACTGGTGCTCTAGAAAGCGCTCCATGGTCTACCAGTCTTTCATGCTCTTCAGCGCTGCAATTTGGCGTCAGTAGTCACAGCAAGCAGGTATGTAGAGAGCCTCTACATCATGAGAACTTTTAGACTGCAGGCAGCTGAGACCCAACCAGCAGTGGTTAGACCTGTTTGAAGACAGTTGCTGTATCAAGCATCAGTTCATCAGAATATGTGGAAAATCTGCCTACTAACTTGAATCTCTTTTTTTGTTTATTCTAGGAGTGAACTTGTTAGTGGGCACTGAAAGTGGTCTGATGCTGCTAGACAGAAGTGGTCAGGGGAAGGTTTATCCACTCATCAATCGAAGACGATTCCAGCAAATGGATGTACTTGAAGGGCTGAATGTCTTGGTGACAATTTCTGGTAAAGTTAACATTTCAGCATGATTTTTCCCCCTTTTGGCATGGCATGGCATGGCAGAATGCTTTTCTTGGCAGCCTGTTTGTTGAGGGGGAAGTCCCAATTTGTCTCTGTTTTCCATCAGTGGGTTTTCCATCATTTCACCTCTCTGAATCTACAGTTTGTTTCTGCAAGTGAATCATTTTCCACACGATACCCTGTTCCTGCTTGCCCCCTGTCCTTCCTCCTGTGGGATGACCTTTAAAAATGCTGCATGGGTTTTTGGGAAATGTCTGGCTTTGTTTGTTTGTTCAGTGTCTGGGAGCTGTAAGTTAATGTTTTATGACCTTAGTAAAAATGGCATTCTTTCTCTCTGTCATGGTTACATTCAACCTGGTCCCTTTCTAACCAAAATATGGGTTTGCTACTTGGTTTTGAAGACATCTTGGGTTTTAAAATCTGTAGAATGGGAAATACCCTTCTGGAATAGGGAAGTAAGTGATGTGCAGTGAGTGTGTGTATGTGATGTGGAAATTACCAGTGTGAGAAGGCAGATAGGTGCAACTTTTGTCCTTGTCTCTCACTGGATGCAACTGCAGACAGTAAAGCAACGGTAGATGAAGGGTGGTGAAGATCGTTGTGTTTGTTTTGGGTATGCCATTGAAAAATATGTTTTGTGAAGCTTGAGGTTCCAGGCTCTTTGGCTTCAGAGATTTATTGCATAAGGTTATCCTGCTGATAAGCAACTTGATGTGGTGCACTGTTAATCTTTCTTCACAGGTGTTGATCAGACATTTAGCTTTCCTTTTGTTTTGAGTTTGTTTGTGAAATCAGCCTTCGTTACACTGTGCATATGTGACAGGGAGGGGATGTTAAATGAAGTTTCACACAGTCATCCCCATGTAACTGTTTGGAGCTGCTTAAAATTTTGCTGAGGTTCCAGAACCCCTCTGACTCCACTGGAGGAGTTCTCTGGCTCTCCCAATGTTTGTGCAGAAGGATGCACACCTATACAATTTAATGCAATGTAATGCATTAGTGGTGTTATGGTACTACAGGTACAAAGAGTTGTGCCCATTCTCGTGTTCATAAACATGAGACTTTGTTTCTGTCTAAAACAACTGGATTTCACTGGCTTGTTGCTTGGTGTGTTCTCAGCTACAGCTATGCTGTGCAATCTTTAAAACAAAAGGATGAATCAAGGAGAGTTTAAAAAAAACCACAACCTGCTGTGTATCCTTTTGATGTCTAACACTGCATGTTAAAAATGCAAGCTGTTTGAAAAGCACCATTTGATAGTTTATTCTATAGTAGATCTTATAAACAAAAATATTGTGTAACTCAACTTGTGTGAAATCTGTTGGTTTCTGTACCCTACACAGACTACAAGTGTCTGTGATTCAGTCTTGTGTGTAATTGTTTTAAGTTTATTTATGTTTGCGTCAGTCATGATCTGAGTACCCTGACACATCCGTTTTCTTTGTTTCCTTCAAAATGATTGCTTCCTCTGTGGAGACACGCGACATTAACCCTTAAGAAATCTACTGATCTTTGGCTGGTTTACGCGTTCATCTTTGTCCCATCCTCCTATGTTTTATGGGCGGTTACTGGAGTACAAGACAGGAAAAAGAGGCAGGGCTGAGAGAACATACTCAGCAAAAATGTGATGCTGTTGTTATGCCCAAGAATCTTCTCATGTTGCTCTTCTGGCTACTGCACTACACCATTCATTATAAGCTACCCTTGTGCTGAACTTCTCGTAGTGTCTCTTCATTTACAGTGAATTGTTCCACTGTTCCAGGTAAACCAGGAATGCTGAAATGAGGTTATGTTTCTGCAAACAATCTATTTTGGCAGCATGGTTACAGAGCTGCCTCTGAGCTTGGTCCCAGGACTGCTACTGCTCTGCTGGGAGTGTTGTTCATCTCCCTGTGGCACTCTCGGCCACATGTTTCCCTTCACTTTTTCAAGAAGTGATGTGCTGGCACTGGTGAGGTTTGAAGACTGTCATCACATTGTGCCTAGAAGTTGCATTGTGTTAGGATTTTGAGGGAATTATCACCTAAAATTGTTTTTAACATAGACTCTTTTGAGTCTGGAAACCTAAAATCAATTATTACCTCAGTCTGTCTCTCAAATACAGAACTTATTGACAGCAGAGCATTTGATACTGAGATACTGAGCTGCTACAGCTAGTATAAGAAAGCTTTGCAGGTCAAAGCAGAGTAATTAATCTGTTCTTGAGCTCATGCTGTTGGAAGGCAAGAACATAGTTTCAGTTGCTCAGGTAATACGGTGCCGAGAGTCACGCAAATGCTGGAGAAGGGGGAAGTGATGTGCATACAGAACACGCTCCACTTGTGGCTCCCTGAAGGTTTTGCCAGCCCAACTGGTTAGTAGTGGCACTCGGGAAGGTAGAAAAGGATGACCAAGTAGAAGAACTGGTTGGAATCTTCCTGGTTAATAATCAAAAACTACAGTGACAATAAAACCAAAAAAATCAATATAGGAAAAAAGACTTTGCATTTGAAATTATGTCTGTGGGATAATCAGAGCCAGGAGTCACTGTCTGATTTATTCGTTTGATGGCTTCGACAGAGTTTTCTTATTTCATGACCATTTAGACAAAAAAAAAAAACCCAAACAAAAGAACCAGGTTTTTTAGAGGTGTTTAAACTGACTGGTTGAAATTTACAAGCAGAAGGATACAGTGCCCTCACTCCCAATACAAACGTTAAGAGCAGCATAACTTGCTGGAATATACACATAGCCATGTTTATATTAATAACAGGTCCTAGTCTTTTCCTGTCAGGCTGCTGAAAGGCAGAGGAATTTCCTGTCTTGTGATTTTCCTTGTGGTGTAGACACTAAAACACAATGGGAACACACTTCAGATAGTTCTCTGTTATTATTTTGAAAAATGTTGTAAAGAGAGAAATACCCTGGTGCTCATCACATGAACCAGAAAAATTAAAATAAATTAGCCACGTGCTGGGAAATTCCTGTGTGTACCTTTTGTTCTGACTCTTCAAGTTTGACCAAGCTATTGGGCAAACAAAAGCCATGGACATATCTGAGAGAGAATTGGTCTCCCAGTCAACAGGGACTTGTGATGGTTTTAAAAACATTCGGTGCCTTGTGCTGACCTTGAGCCCTCTGAGTCTTCCTCGCTCAGAACTGCAACGCCTTCTGGTCTGTTCTATTTTCCCGATTTTTCAGTGTTTCTAAAAACACCCTTGTGGCTATCATTTGAAGTATTTTCATGGGAGGATCTTTCCTTGGTCAGATGTGGAACTTCTGGGAATGTTATTTTATGTTCTAGTCCCTTTTCCAAATCTTAAGAAAGCTACAGAAGTGATGGGGCTTAGTCCGTATATGAAACATGGCTTAATAAATATGGAGTCAGGCAATAAATCAGGGTGCTCATTTACTTCCAGATCTACTGTCACATTGGTAGTGGGGATGAACAAAGGACAGTGCAATGTTACTTCACATTTCATTTCATGCCATCAGATCAGAGGGGCTTTTACAATTAAATAACAGGTCCAGTATGTGAAATTAGGTCTCCAATTCCACTTTAAATTTAAGCTCAGTGAACAGATTTTTGAATTTGAAACTGTTGCCTCCTGCCTTGTCACATCCAAGTAATCACGAAAAGATCTTTTAGATTGTGTATCTTTGTTACAGAATGGCTTGTGGCGCTGGAGTCCATGGAGCAGCCTGTTGCAAGCTGCACTTCCCAAGCTGCCCCAGCTTCTGCAGCTGCTTCTACTGTAGAGCCTGGCTCTGTTAGGGGATCCCTTGCCATCAGGGCAGGGGCTCTGCACCAGCTCCAGGACCCCATTGTGGAGCTGGCCGGGCTCAGCAGGATGGTCTCAATGCTAGGGCTTCATGTTCTGCTGCAACTGCTATCCCCTGATGCTGTACGCTCATCCCTGTCCCTGAAATGAGCAGCCAGCTGTGAACCGATCCATCAGTAGACATCATGTGATAACTTAAAGGACAAATCAAACCCATTAGCGAACCTACGGTTGGATCTGTCTGGCAGGCTGGCAGGTGGACCATCCTTAAAGGTTATGGCTTTCGGCAGCACATACCAGTACTGTGTCAATTGGCCAGCCCAGCGCTGACTGCAGTACAGGCCAGCTGTCTTCCTTTCAGCGCCAAGGGCCATGAAACACAGTCCACAGTCACCTGGTTGCCTCATCATGAAGCACTAGCATGGAGCTACTCCACTGAGAAGCTGGGTCCCTGAGAGCATTTCCTATTTCCTTTTCTTTGCACAGCGACTCATGGAGCCTTATTAAATGGCTCCTATTCAAAGCAAGAATGATCTCTCCTCCTTGCGTCCAGCTCCATCCATGGGACTGTAATGGCTTTGAGTGGCAAAGCCGCTGGAGGAAGGAGGATGCAAGCTTTGAGTATGCACCTTCTCACTAGTTCATCAAATGCTTTGTAGGCCATTAGTTGTTAAAGAATCACTGATAAAGGTTATACTGAACCTTGCTCTGCATTCAAAGAGGCCCTCTCGTACTGCGAGTTAAGAATCTAAGTTGTGTTTTGATGACTGTTGCAGATGCATTGTCCATTGAAGATAGGGCAGCTGGGCAAATAGATTCACCTGTAGAGAAGAAACACGTTTTGCAGTTTCTGTGTGCAGCCTAGTAAATATTACACCCCTTGCGGCACAAGGGAAGAGCTGCTGACAAAGCAGTCGTCAGCTTCTAGCGAGTGAATGAGGTTTGCATGGGCGATCTGAAGTTGTCTGACTGCAGTTTCAGATGTTGTATGTTTTGCTTTACAACAGAACTGCTATAAACTGATTCAGCAATGACGTTGTTTGGGGCTGTCTTTTGGAGTGCTTTTCCATCAGAGGAATAATAATCAATAAAACCTGACTAATTTTTGTCTCCAAGGGTGATGTAAGGGGTGAAAACGTCCTAGTCACTAACTGGGAAGAATTTGTAAAATACATTTCATCACCATATTCCTCCTTTTTGCTTCTTTCTTAAAACCAGTCCTACTGTCTTCTGATAGCTTGTATAGATAATTTCAGGCCTGAAATTCCATCCTGTGGCTCTCCTACAGTTTTATGCAAAAAAAAGAGCCTTTCTGACTCAGCTTTATTTATTTATTTTTAATCGCTGTGGATGGCTATCTGATGCTTTTGTTGTAGGAATATAACCCTTTTCTAATAAAAATGTGTCCTGAGAACCAGACAACCAAAGAGCTGTTCCCTTGAGTTTTTATATTCATGTGGTGTTGCCATGTGTCTCTGTCATTGATTATCAGGAAAGCATGTGCTTGGGTGGAGTCTGGAGTGAAGCTATTGTGGACATAAAAACTGAGGGAGATCTCTGTGGTTGCAGCAGTTTCTCCTTCACTGTTATTTTGCTTTCCTTTGCAGGGCTTTTTGTTTGCTTGGGCAGGGGTTTTTTTTGCTTTTGTCTTCCTATGGAGATAAAGCGATCTTTTTTTTTTTTTTGTGGCCAGGTAAGAAGAACAAGTTGCGAGTTTACTATTTGTCCTGGTTAAGAAATAAAATCCTTCACAACGACCCTGAAGTAGAAAAGAAACAGGGCTGGACAACAGTGGGCGACTTGGAAGGCTGTGTGCATTATAAAGTTGGTGAGTAGCAAATGCAGTAATCAAATAGGGTAGAAGTTGTCTGAAAAAGGGAACTGCAGTGTCTGTTGCTGCTGGGTTTAATGTTTGGTTTTATTTCAAGCTGTCTTCACTATTCCTCGGTGTGAGTTTTCTGGCAAAGCACCAGAATAGATGGCAAGTTGCTGGGTTAAAGTGAATGTGAGAGAAGTTTTGCAGTGGGATGCTTAGCTATGAACTGGAGTGGGTGCAAATCCCCATCTGTCATCTTCCCATAGTGGATGAAACTTCCAGGAGAGTGATAGTATGGGCAGTGAGGGCTGGTAATGTTTTGCTACCTCTATTAAACCTTTTAGGTAATGGAGACATTCTTGTCAACCAGCAGCTGTTCTCTTCATCAACAAGTTTCCCTGAACTTTTACCATGATGAAATTATGTGCTGGAATGAAGTGAAAAGTCTGTCTCGTTAATGTAGATTTTAAACCCTAGGGGGGGGGAGAGAAAAGAGAGGAGAAAAAAAAAGAAAGAGTGGGAGGAGAAAGCTAGCCCAGCTCGTGCACGAGCTCTGTGGAGGCATCTGGGAACAGAAGCATATGTTTTAACTTCAAGATGATTCATTGCTTTCCCTTAGCTCATGAAATTTCCAAGTGCCAGTTCAGAGCAACTGCAATACAGTTATGAGATGAAGTGTGCTTTCACTAGACAGGTGTCTTTGGGGTAGTTTTAAGTCATTTAAATGGATTTGGCTATGGAAACTTCCACCAAAACTAGTGAAAGACATGAAGCATTCAGTCAGCAGAGTATGCAGTGAGCCATCTGCCCTGCAGGTGGGGATATAAACCAAGAGCTCTTTCTCCTGCTTTAATGGGCACTGGATGTTGCCTTTTGATTTCATTTTCTCCTAAGAGCCAGCTCAGTTCCTTTCCGCTGTGTCAGTCAGTGGGGTGCAGCAGCAATCAGACTGAGCTCCATCTCCTCCTGTCATGTGTGTGCTCTTGGAAAAAACTGTTAGTGGGGCGTAATAAATAACGGTGGCAGTAAGTGACTGCTGAACCAGGAGCTTGACCCCGAGAACAATTAATAATATACTTCTCTAGTATCATACCCCAGGGTGTCAGCAGCATAATGAAGTAGCCTGTTAACAATACATTAACAGCTATTGAAAGGAGGCTTTCCAGCAGGGAAGTCTCTGAAACAAAGAGCATTCTCTTCCAGATGAAGAGGGGTTTGTTGCCCTGGGCTGCAGCCTGGCACTGAACCTCCTTCTGAACCATAGATATACAGTAGACTTCTTCAGGTAGTGAGAGGCCTCTTTGACAGCTGCGCTTCAGTTCCAAGAAGGATGAACTCTGCCAATAGATGGGCTCACAGTCTGGAGGCTGCCACAGAGACAGCTGGCGCTGATCTCTTCCTTGTCTCTTTGATGCAACAGGGGTCTTGGATGTCAGGGTGAAGTGGTATTTATGGATCTTGGTTGCTTCAGGCAACTTTTGGCTCATCTAAATAATAAATTGCCCTTTTGAAACTTAAAATTTGGGTGAATTCCCAGATAGAACCCAGAGCAAAGAATGAGAATTATCAAAGGTCTCCTTTCACAGATAAGGTGGTTTTGTTCGACAATTCCCTCTTCCCAGAGAAAAAAATTCCAAGAAGTCTTGTAAGCTAGACAAGACTGAACAAAAGCTCTGTTTTTCAGTCAGTACAGCTGTGGAGGTTGAGAGACTTTTTTTTGTCTGTTGAAAAAGTGTCAAGTCCTTTAACACTTATAGCTCAGTAGTCTTGCTTTCCTACAGAGTCATGTTCCCCTAAAACTTGGGTGAAGACCTTGCAGAAACCTCCAGAGATTTCTCAGTGTCATCTCAATCATGCAGATTTTTTTCTCCCTGTAAAAAGAGTGCTGGAAACAGGTTAATAGATCTCAACATTTGGAAGCCCCCATGATCTGCTCTTTCTCAAATCCAGATGGCAGCTGGAAATGCAGATCCAGTAACACCTCTGGAATGGCCATTTCTAGGCTTTGTCAGGCCCCTGCTGAGAACAGGAATAGTGAACAGGGCTTTTTCTGATGGTTAGTTTAGCTAGCTATTTGAATGTGGCAACAGAGTTATAGTCAAGCATTTGTGGACATCTTTTCTCAAATGAATTATCTCAGACTTCAGGGACAAAGGAAGATGCTCAACTATCAAACTTGCCTTTTGCTTTTCAAATTGACTTTTTTATTAACTTTTTATTTCAGTTCCTTCTTTTCCCTTCTTTCTACTGGGGAATTTTGCCCTCAACTCAAAATACCACAGCTTGTGCTGTGACTAGAACTGCCAATACACTGTGCCTCAGTTGTAGCCTTCTTTTATTGGAAATGTCCATGTCTGAAATCTAATTTTGTAGTCTTGATTTAGCACTGTCTAATGTGGAAAAAAAAACCCCATGGCGATAAGTTCGGTTACTGTTAAGAGTAATGATTTTTGTGGCATAAATATGTCAAAATACTTTACCACATAGAAGTAGCAATCTTAAAATGCAATGTTGCTAAAAAACTCCGAATGTCTGTAAGTATGGAGAAATATTGTAATTTTCTGTTTCCTGAAGTGACTGGAATAACTTTGGAATTATTGCTGAATTCTATTCTGTTTTGTTTAATTTCAGTAAAATATGAAAGAATCAAGTTCTTGGTAATTGCATTGAAGAGTTCCGTGGAAGTCTATGCGTGGGCACCAAAGCCATACCATAAATTTATGGCCTTTAAGGTAACAGTATATTTCAGCCTTACGTAGGATTTTCTCATAGCCACTTGCAGTTACCCCTTCTACAAAAATGTTTTGACTTTTTATCATGGCTCTATTATAATTTATTGGATAAATCTGCCATGACTTCATATTATATTTTAATTTAGGAAGTTTTTTAGCTCTAAGAGACATCTAGTTAAAGTTCTAAATTGTAACTAAGCATAAACTAATAATCCAAATGACACAATGTCACAACTGTTTGTTTCTATAAATAAAACATGAGGCAGAGAGAAGTGAACTGAGTTTAAACATCTTCATATGAGCAGAGTAAGTCATTAAGTGATATTTAGCATTGTCATTTTTTTTGAATGCTGCAAGAATGAAGTAAGCTGGCTTGGTATAATTACCAGACTGATATACAGACAATTAGTTGCTGTCACTAGTGCAAATGGAAGTAAACACTATGGGAGTGCCAAATTGCTCTGAACTTTGGGGAAAACAGTTCTTGCTAAAAAACAAACAGATAAACTAAAAAGTGAACCCCACAGGAAATAACTTACAATACTATGGGATTGAAATGCAACAGGTTGCAGAGTAATCTGTCCTTGTCCATGAGAGACATGTTAGCCTAACTGGTGGATGGGGTCTATAGGGACATGGGAGGAATAAATCCATAATATGTGCATTAGAGCATGTTTTTATGAAACCCATTGTGTTTCTAAGCAGTAAAGTAAATCTCACTGGTCATTGTCTCGCAGTCGTTTGGAGAATTGGTACATAAGCCATTGCTGGTGGATCTGACCGTAGAAGAGGGTCAGAGACTAAAAGTGATCTATGGCTCCTGTGCTGGCTTCCATGCTGTCGATGTGGATTCAGGATCGGTCTATGATATTTATCTACCAACACATGTAAGGACTGATCGGGTCGGGAATTTTCTTTGTTTCTTGTCCTCCCCCCATTCCTTCTTTTGCTTAGATGACCAACATGTCAGGCTGTCCGTGTGGATCACTGCCAGATGCTGACAGCAGGCTCCTAAAATGTTATGTGGCTGCCTTTTTACTGTAACAGATCGTGTATGTCTCCATGGTTGGGAGCTGCCTGCTCACAACTGGTGTGGGTCAACGTGGCTGTTTTAAGGATAGCCCATAAACGGCCAAGTGGATTGCAAACACCTGGCAGAGGCTACAGGGAAGATGGGAGTACAAATGACACTACGACAGTCCAGTGATGAGATTCAACAGGGTTGGCAAAGGCCAAATGGCCTCAGCTACCAAGGTTTCCTGTTCATTGTACACAGAAGTGTCAGATGGGCCTGCAGTGTGTGATGCACCTCCCCAAGCACTACTCACTACAGTGCAGAGGTCTTAGGCTGCATCTGTGCTGCTTGCCCCAGGCTCCCTTTCTGCCCATGGAAAGAAATGAGCATTCCTACGGAGAAGTTAAACTTTCCTGGTTTTAAATGTCTGCCCTAAGATGAGAAGATTTGTGCTCCAAGGGTTTACAGGTCTTTGTTGTCACTGTGTAGGGTGTCTAGCTCAGGGGGAGCAGAGCTAGTGAATTCCCAGTCTGCCATCAGCCAAAATAAAAAATCACCCAGTCCTTTCTCCCAGCACAGGTTCTGCAACATTTTTTTTTTAAAAAAAGCATCCTCCTCTTGTCTGTTTCTGTAGATCCAGAGCAGTATCCAACCTCACGCAATCATTATTCTCCCAAACACGGATGGGATGGAGCTACTGGTCTGCTACGAGGATGAAGGAGTTTATGTCAACACGTATGGAAGGATTACCAAGGATGTGGTTCTGCAGTGGGGAGAAATGCCAACTTCAGTTGGTAAGTGCCTCTGCTGAATCATATACAGCATGCCATTAGGGTGTATGAGCGTGTGCACATGGGCCAAAGGAAGGTGCATTGGATTTTACTTCAGATTCAGAAGCAGCGATGCTGTAATATTCCTGGAAAACAGCTGTGCAAACTGGAGAGTAATCAAATAGATCTGTTCTGTGTGGAGTTCTTAAGAACAACATCCAAACAAGGAAGAAGTGGAATTCAGGAGGGAAAAACTCACCAGGGCCTCTGTAGGCTGCTACAGATTTTTTGCTAGACAGCCACAAAGTCATGAAAGCTTTTCAGTATAAAGACATGTAAGGTGCAAAATGGGTGAGATATTGTTATGGATAATTCTAGATAGAAAACGGTCTATATATATGATTTGATATGTTTACTTCGATTCACCTACAGATTGCTCATCTATCCTATCATGATAATTCTCCCACATGTCTCCGGTTCAAAATAAGGTAGATTTGAGAATGGGAGCAACGAGTGTAATAAAGTGGATGCAGATTTATTAGAGGCACAAGTACACACCCGGATCTGCCTTACTGCCTGTGCTGCCATATTTCAGTGCTGAGTGTAGCATGGGCTGTGGTCACAACTTACGTTGAGTTTTACGTGCTTAGGAATGGATGCATGTATTGGGAAATGAGTACTGATAGCTGTTCAAGCAATGAGAGCAATAGTGGAGGAGGAAATTTAAAGAAGTTCTTTGTACAGCGTGTTTACTCCTGTGGTGATTAAGTCTTGACTAGATCTAAAAGCAACCAGAATTTATCAGCTGGCAAATTGTAGAGATTTGGGGACTGGAGAGCCTGTGAAGTAAATGGCACTGAGGCAGACAACACCATCTGAACATCTCATCTGACAATTTTTGGAAGGTGTTTGGCCCAGTTACCACTAGTGACATATTTAAAAATAAATTAATTTCCAGCATTATGGTATATGTAATTTTGTAGGTGTACATTATACTGTAGTAGATAATTTGATTTAATTTTACTGAAAATTATTATGAAAAAATTCTATAAAAGAGAAGTATCACAAAATTAAATATTTTTTAAATTTTGCTTGCTGAGAGCTATGTTCTTTTTGTTTTTCTGTTAAGTATGCATGCAAATCAGAGGCAACAGCTTATTCTTCATTAAGTTCCCATATGTTATTTTTGGCAGTGTTCCTAAGACTATCCATCAAATTGCTTTTTGAATATACCTTTTCATAATGCGGGTGACTTTCTCCTTTATCTGAGATTTTACTGCCATCAAGAACAGATTTTTTTCCTCATGCTACTACTATCTGTTTCCCCCAGTGACACACTTGAGGAAAAATGCTTGATTTTTAACTATATTTGTGCACAAAGGGAAGTGGCATGACAAATAATAGTATTTCCACTTGGAGAGCTTAATATGAACCTCTCCTGAGGTACACAGACCAACTGGCTTTTCTCAAGGAGATCAGGCTTTTGAAGTATTACCCTATTGAGGGAGTCTGTCTCTTTTTTATTAATATTTTTTCCTGGCTTTTTCTTTCTCTGTCCTCTTTCTCTGTTTTTGCTGACAAATTCCTTCAAGGAGGGGAAATAACACCATGGGACACAGAGCTGGTGCTGGGGATATGCTGGAGTGAATAGAACCTTGGGTTCTGCTTTCTCCTTGTAAACAGCTGTTTACCCTGTCCCTTTGCCACAGGAGAAAAAGCCTGTGTAAAAACTTGATGTTCCTTCAGTTTAACTGAAGGTTGGAAGGTTCTCATTGTGTTGTGAATTCTCAGGCAAGATATGTATTACTGATGGGGAAATTTAAAAAAAGTAATTTTAGGCATCATGAAGATGCTGCAGACAGAAATAGCACTCTGAATGCGTGTGTAGTTATAATAAGTACATGCAGATCATTTTTGACTAGAGTGCACCAGTATATTCCACTGCTTTTTCAGTTCCTCCACGTTGCTCTCTACCTGTCCTAATGGGCTGTGTGCTGTGTTTTCTTTCCAAAGCGTACATCCGATCCAACCAGATAATGGGCTGGGGAGAAAAAGCTATTGAAATACGATCAGTGGAAACTGGACACTTGGATGGTGTGTTCATGCACAAAAGGGCACAAAGACTCAAGTTCTTATGTGAACGCAATGACAAGGTATAATTGCTCCCACCCTGGTTCCTTGCCAAGATGGTAAATGTGTACTGGGTATTTGTGGTGGTTTGACTCCAACCAGCAGCCAAACACCCACACAGCGTTTCACACACTCTTATCTCCTGTGGGATGGGGATAAAATAGAAGGAAGGTGAAAAGACCTGGATCAAGATAAAGCCAGTTCAATAAGGACAGCAATAGTTGTGCACACAAGCCAGGCAAAATAAGGAATTCATTCAGAACCTCCCACTGGCAGGCAGATGTCCAGCCGCTTCCCAGGAAGCAGGGCTTCATTATGCATGATGCTTGCTTGGAAAGACAAATGTCATCACCAAGATGTCCCCCCATCCCTCCATGTGAGCATGACGTTGTATGTTATGAGATATCCCTTTGGTCAGTTTGGATCCACTCTCCCAACAGTGTCCCCTCTCAACCTCTTGCCCATCCCCACCTCCACAGTTAAGGGGCTGGAGAGAAAGCCTTGATGCTGTGTGAGGGTTGTTCAGTGGTAGACAAAACACTGGTGAGTTTGGCCACAGATGCATAGCCCAGCACTATACAAGGCTGCTATGAGGAAAGTCAGCTCCATTCCCGCCAGACCCAGTACAGCACTGTAATTGCCCTGTAAATATCAGGGGTAGTGAAGGCAAATAAAAGTCTCTGCTGTCCTACCTGTTGAATTTACCAGTCTCTTTTCTTTGCAGGTTTTCTTTGCCTCTGTACGGTCAGGTGGAAGCAGTCAAGTCTATTTCATGACGCTTGGCAGGACTTCTCTTCTGAGCTGGTAGAAGCAGTGGGATTTGGCGAGGAATAGCTGACATCAGAGTCTGAGATCTTCATAACTCGGAATTATTTTCAGCTGGAGTACAGACCTGCACTAATGCAGCACTCTGTGTAAATGTGTGTGCAGGCATCACTGGTGTTAGGTTTCTTTTTGTTTTTCAACTGGGGCTGCAACGCAGCTGGTGCTGTAAAGATATTGCCATCAGGTGCTACAATGTCTTTGAGATTTGGGATCATGCTAGAAAGCTACAGGTCTTCTTTTCGCTTCAGCTCCAGGATTCCTAGATGTTGAAGGACTCTGTTAGTGTTAAAACAGAGAGGGGGGAAAAAAGGGAAAACAAACCCCAGACTTATCATGAATATGCTGTTGAGTGGACGGGAGGCAGGCAAGAGAAGGTGAGAAGTGGTGTAGAGAGTCAGGCTGGCTGAAACAGAGGGCAGATATAGTCTAGTAACGTTAACAATGTATTTAATTGACATTTCTTTTTTGTAATGTGACAATATGTGGACAAAGAGGAAGGTGGAGGTTTTAAGAAGTTAATATTTATAAAATGTGAAAGACACAGTGACTAGGATAACTTCTTGGGGACAGGGAGGGTGGGAAGGGGCTTGGGGTGGAATTCTTTTTTTGTTGTTTCTGCAGTTTTATTTTGGCCTGGCCAATAACTTTAGTCGTTTTCTGTGTACCAGGTATTGCCTGAAACATGTGCAGATGATTAAAAAAAAAAAAGAGAAAAAAGGAAAAAAAAATTTGTTTTCTATAATGATTCTGTGTTAGGCCAGAACTTGGTTATGTCACAGTATTAGCACTGCCTCAGTTAAAGGTTTAATTTTTGTTTAAACCTAGAAGTGCAACAACAGTTTCACCACAGTCTGCACTCGCAGAACTTAAAACAAAAAAAAAGAGAAATAAAATCCAAACTACATACGTTTATTTTTTGTGCCTACCTCATTGTTTTTAATGCATAAAATTAAAGAGGTGGTTTAGTTTATATGTTTTTAGATGAAAACCATTAATGTCTAATTTAATCTTAATACCAAAACTACCCGATTGAAAGGTTTCTGACTGTTATTGCATAGCAAGTTTCAGCAGGAGGAGAGAGTGGTCTGTTGGGGCAATAGTGGTAGCGGTATGGCAGTGAGACACTGATTAAGGTAATTTGCTTACAAAATTTGGTGAAGCAAGCATATTATTAAACCAGTTCCATCCTTAATAGAAGTCTGAATTTAGCCTAAAACCAGAGGTTTCACTCTTCTAACACGTGGGCTTAGTAACAGGCAGGTAAAAATAACTAGGCTAGTTCTATAAACTGTTAAATGTTGTAGGAAACATTTTGGGGCGGTGATGTTTTTCTTTAAGAATGCAATGCACTAAAACTCTTTTAAGAATGTAGTTAATACTGCTTATTCATAAAAACAGCGTATACCTGTGTTTAGATGTAAGATCCCAGCTCTGGCTTTTTTCTTTCTATTTTTTTTTAAGTCAGTTTTATTTTATAAGTTCTGACATTTGTAATAAATGTCTTGAGAGTAATAATTTGTTTAATGGCTACACGTTCATTACTTGAGAAACTTTGAGTGTATAATAATCTGTTGGTGTTGTAATAATGCACAGTGTCACAATTCAGCCATTTTCCTTTTTGTTTTCACTACTTTTTATTTTTTTTTTAAATTCCTTTGGTGGGGTACTTTGTTGACAGCTGCCTTAAGCTGTTCATTCAGTGAACAGGCTCTCAGTGTTTCATGGGCTTTGTCTTCTGCTGCGGTTAACCTTCCTTCATGGCGTGACAGGTAGGGCTTTTTAAACACGTATTCTTCAGTTCGATGGCTCAAGCGACTGGTCGCACAATCAATTAAGAGCCAAGAGCACTGGGTGTGCAAAGCTCAAGCTCGACAGACCCTTCTGTTGCTGTCAAATCTGACTGCTGTAAATCCTTCAAACCCCAGTCAGCGTTACTGCTGAAGACTCTCCTTTGAACAGCGTAGATGGTTGAGAAGCAAGCGGTAAATGTGTACCGCCAGCGCACACATGTGCACACACACCCCACAATCCCCCCAAAAAACAAAACTCAAGAAAGCCTTACATTTGCTGGCGGAAGAATACCTAGAACTATTTTTTTTTAATTGTATGACTTTTGGATAGTGTTGAAGGTGAAGGATGTGTTCTTTTCAGGCCCGGTGCGGTCAGCCGGAAGAACGATCAACCTTTTTGTACTATAATGAACTAGAGGAGACTTGGAAACGCAACGTGATGGTAGATGTGGGTGTTTATCACACAGATGCCCTGTAGTGTAGTTTGCTGAAGCTGATTCGATCGAATGTCAGTCTGCGTGATTTAAATCTTCCAGTGCTATCTGGTCAAAAATTAATCTAGTCCTTGAAAGCTGATGCTATTCACCTAGAAGAAGATGCTCCAGTACTGTAGGGATGCCCAGGTTATGAATACGTGCTGTTGAAGTTTTGAGGCTCCGTAGAAGGGAATCTCCTTCCTTCACGGGAGCTGCCAGCCTGGCAGCTTCTGCCTCCACGAAGTGCCAACACGGCAAGGTAAAAACAGTATTACAAAACCACTACGTATACCAACATCAAACTCTTCAAACAGTGCTTTGCAAGCAAAGAAGAAAAGAAAAGCTCCTAGGTTTAGTTTTAAGCTTTAATAAGTAATAATTTTCTGTATCTTTAAGTCAAAGTAACCCTAACTTGTATGACTGCAGTGTTTTTATTTTTTATCTTATGCACATGTTATGTTGGAGAAAATGTTTACAAAAATGGTTTTGTTACACTAATGTGCATCACATATTTATGGTTTATTTGAAAGTGATTTTTGTGGGTTTTTTAGTTTTTCGTAGTAGTAGTACACTTTTTGTGATTTATAACCCCAAACTCTGCTGATTATAAAGATGCTAAACAATAATACAAAATGACAAACTGCATTTAAAATTACTAATCGTAGAGCTGCAAAGCAGACTGGTGACAAGTAAAACACTCAGCCTTTTTTTTGCAGTGCTATCTAACTTGTCTTCTGTGTATTATGGAAATTACTGTTTTTTCCCCGTTTTTCCTTAAATAAAGTCAAATTGACACCTATTGTATGTGGAAAGTATTTTGAATATCTTCTGGCTGCAGAAATCAAACTGCATGTTGCCTAGTTGCATGTATCATAAAAACAAAAGCCTTAGTGTCAAATCTCATAGTTCCAGAGACTTTGACAGTAGGTGTAGGCTTTTGAGGGCTTTTTTGTTCTTTTTTTTTTTTCCTTAAACCCCTATCTCCTGGTGCAGTTCCTGTTTTGGGAATTACAGTTTTCCTTTCAAAAGAGAAGAAGTGAAAAGCTTAGAAACATTGGTGACTGAGCTGCCAGCTGGTGGTTTGGAAAGAAGTACACAAGGGAGAGCCTGAGTGTGTTGAGAATGTGCCCTCCCACCACACCGCTTTCAGGCATGTGATTTGTGAGAGCTGACATTACTTATTGCTGAGAGAGTGCAGTGAACAGGAGTCCTGAGCCAGATTCTTGCACGACATAAAAGCACGGCTCCAAAACTGTCCAGCTTTCTGAGACATGAGCTGTGAGTATTAAGCAGGTTTGATGCAAAGCTGCTGTTTGTGCTCCCAGGGTTCTTGTCAGCCTTAGCCCATGTTTTTCCACCACGCGTTGTGTCTGTTTTCTGAAGTGGAGATAAGCAGTAGACATTTCCTTCCGACTAGGCTGGTCTCTGTGAGAAGAGGAAGCATATGTTCCCAGAGTCCTGCCTTTTCCTAGCACTTTCATCTGCAGAAAGCAAGGGATGTGGTGTAACTTGAAAAATGTTTCAGGGTTTCACTTGCTTCCTACAGACAAAGGTATCTGAAATCCTCAAGCCCCACAGCTTTTCCGCTTCTGCAAATGTAGATACTGACTGAGCTTAAAAAACTACCAGGACCAGCCTACTGCTGGTTCAGGCTCCTACCAGTTCCACTCCAGTTGCTGCTCTGGAGCTGCTGGTTTTCTTCAGTCATCTTCACTGACCTGTTGAAGTGTTCTGTAAATTAAACATATTTAGCATAGTTGAGCACCTTAGCTAGTCATGAAGAAACCCAAGAGGGTCATTAAAATATGCAGTAAGTAATTGAGAGCCCTCACTCCAGGCGTGATCTTCATGATGGGTTGCTGTTAGAGGCAATAAAGAACATGCAAAATCTTCATGCTTCTGTGGAAAAGACACAATTGCATTGATTTACAGAAAGAAGGAAATTTGAAAAATCGAGGACATTGTAAACTGAGCAGCACCTCTCATTCCTCTCTGGGACCAAATTTACCTTCTGATGGGGGAGGAGAATGTACACAGAACGGAAAAGAACAAACTCCACAGCAAAAGAACATATGCACATTTAAAATTAACAGCGGTAGGACAAACCAGACAAATAATCAAACATCAAAAGAAGTGCTCTAAACATTTTTTTTTTTACAAAGCTCCTAAATATACAGGTTTCATACTAGTAATAAAAAATAAAAACCATGTAAGCACGAAATCAAAGTTAAAAACCTGCAAACTAGAAAACATACAAGAGAGATCCCTTTTCTTTGTGTTGCTTTGCTGGAAGGCACATGCTAGAAAATTAGGATGTGTAGGGCAATTAGGATTGTACGTGAAGAGATAAAATCTAGTCTTGTGGGCTGCCTTCTCTTGTGCTGAGAGCTTGTTTGTTCTTTGTCTTGCATCTATACTGTGCTTTGGGGTAAAGAGAGTAGCATTGCTAGAAAGAGAGACAGAAGTTGTAGGAGAAACAACTTCAGATGCAAGAAAAGAGCCTGTGGTGGAGAAGGGGCTTGACACCATGTGTTCAGCACAGGACTCTGCTGTATCAAGATGTCCAGAGCAACATATTTGCTAATAGTAATGTGAATGCATTTCCACCTCAGTGTCTAGTACCCTGTTGCCCACCTGTGGGCTGCAGCGTCTCAGCCTAAAGCTCTTTCTGACTTCTTCCAGCATCACTGAAGAAAAATCGGCCTGTGCAGTATTCCACAACCACTTATCATGGGTGGCTTATACTTGCTGCTGGCTTTTACTTTGCCTTAAAATCACAGACAGTCCAGCAGAAAAGCAATCCTGGGAACTTAACTGCAGGAAGGCTTGTTTTGCTGCATGAGGAGTGTACCATATGGCCAGGATTTCAGCTGCATGTGAGGGGTGTCCCTTGCCTGCGGGCTATTTTGATGCATGTAAGGGATGTAAGTTTGAAGAGCTGTGTGCACCCAAGCAACTGTAAAAATGTTGGCTTCAGCTCTTACAATATGTTCAAATTCACTACTGAGCTCCAGCTCTCAGCTGTTGGCCTATTTCCAACCCATTAAAGCCAGGAAGGCTGGTAACAACTGTCTTCTTTTGGCTTAACTTACTCTTCAAAAAATGTTGTTATGGTGTTGGCCCACTCAGGGAGGTGTGGACACACAGAAGTGCCAGTACTGCCACATGGACTACTCTGGCGATTACTGGTTGGGGGAATTAAAGGAGAACATCAGGTAATTGCAGCCACTTAATTGTCACTGCATGATCATGTGTCTCCACACAGCATATGCTCTGATAAAACATAAAAACTCTGCTCCAAAAATACCTTCTCCTTATCTCTGATTTATCCCATCCTTGTTCTGAACAATAATAAAGTAGGGAAAGGGGGAGGGAGGAAGGTGTTTCGTTTAAGAAAATACATCCCTAGCTCAATAAAAATATGTCCATTCCAGCTGAGGAAATGACAGGGTTTTTCCCTTTGTTAAATTATAACAGGAAATTAATTTTAATATTTCATTCTCGGGTTCTTATAGTTCAATGGGGTAAGTGTACGGCATGGGAAAGTCAGATTAATTTGTTCCAACTTGAGTGCATGGCTCAAACTTTACTTGTCCAATGTGTGAAATTTTTATTGCACAACCTCATATTTGTCATTTAGCGTAATCTGTCCATTAAAAGGCATTATCACACTTCTTTTTTATTTTAATATTTGTATCTCCTAAGCAATTTTACCCATGCCATGTTAGCTGTGGGAAAAAAAAAACCTTTTCTGCTGCGAAACAGCTGTTGGAGTGAAGGGACTGTAAAATTCTGTTTGCCTTGGCTCTTGTCACGGGGATATTAGAGACAATTTTTGGTACAGTCCTGTCAGTATGGTTAGCAAGACTCTAGTTTTACACACAGGAAAAGCTGAATTTTGCGTTTAGTAGCTTTCAGCGAGTCAGAGATACAGTAAGAAAATCGAGGTTTTAGTTTCAGATCTTTGACCTCAACCATTAGACCATTGGGGTACCAGTGTCTCCCTCGGTGTTTGATGAAGGCACATGATTGCTTTGCTGGGCCAGATATTCATACTTGCTGACCTTAGGCAAATCAAGAGCATGCTTACTTGCAACAAGTGGAGGTCCTGGCTTTTGGCAACCCTCTGTCTCCTAGTGGTGGTGCCACGAGGCAGAAGGTGGACTTAGGTTCTCTTCCAAGAGCTTTGTCAAAAGTAGGTTGGAGATGCAAGTCACTGGGAAACTAATATTTTGTGTGCTGGGGTTCAGAGTGCTCCGAGCAACAGCAATGTGGGAGATCAGGGTGCCCAGCATGAGCACTATCTGCTGCAGGGCTAGGAGCAAAAAGGGGAAGAAAAGTCAGGAGAGGGGGGGCAGAGAAGGGCCTTGGGACAGTCTCCATATCAGATTTTGCAGTACAGACTGAGCCACTGACTTCCCACACCTTCAGTCCTTCTGGAGCCCCTGGTCCAGAAAGAGCTGTGAGGTTCCAGTACTGAATAGCCACTTTGAATTGTGTTGTCTGAATTGTGTTTCTTTTACTGTAACTTGCACTATGCCTTCTGTGTTTAAACAAAAAAAAACAAACAAATAAAAAAAACCCAGAACAAGCTTAATATAATTCCTCTATTTTAATGTTTAAAATGGTTATTTTTGTCTCTAGCGATGGTACAGCTCTAGACATCAACCCCACTGTAGATTTAAGCATCTGTTTAACTTCAAATGTAACGTAGACGTAATGTACCTTCTGTTCTCCAGAGCACTTAGCTGTGTCCGAACCTCCACCTAACGCTTAAATGTAGTCCCAAACCTGAAGGTAAACTTCCTGGCAGTGGATCCTACTGTGGTGCAGACTACATAGAGCAACTGGCAGAGCCAGACTTGTGTGCCCTTATAGAAGCTCTGTCCTAAGAACTGGCTTGCTGGGCTTCATTAAGTCTTAAACTTACCCATATCTCATCACAATAACATCTGGAAAATTCACATGGAAATTTTCTTGGTGTTTCGGCAATGAAATTAACTGAAAGATAAGAAGGGTGCACAAACCAGCACAGAATGTTAAAATGCAAAGTATGTAATTATAGTCTCACAGTTGTAATGACTCTAATGGATATCAGAGACAAGTATAAAAGGAGAATAAATTATTTCAGGGTATGAAGAATCAGTTATGGATAATTAAGCTGCAATTATCATTAGTGTGCTGCTATGATAGGGTTTCTTAAACTAATTTTTCTAAAACGGAATCATGCAAGTTAGACGTTAATTCATCTGTCATCTGCCATTCAGATAAAAACATTTTTCTAGTGTTTTTCAAAATGTGGCAGTGTGACACATCTCAGTTTTACACTAGTAAAAATACCAGAGATTTTAAGAAGTGATCTATTTCACGTTACACAGATGTTCAGAGACATTGCTTAAACTCAGGTTCAGTGAAGGGCATAAACCCATGCCCACTGCCAGTCATGTAAGTCAGTGATCAGATTTAATGTAGTTCACATGCTTAAGACGAAGTGATTTTGTAAACTGGGAATGCAAGACTGTAATTCTAAGCAAGGCACAGTTTATGGTGGCTGAGAGCTTCCTTGGGTTGGTTTGCAGTGCTGAGACGGTTCAACCTGGATGTCAGCTGCTGAAAAGTTTCAGTTTACAATATTGAGACAGACAGTTTTATTGATTTCACCTTGCTAAAAAAAGGCCCCTTGTAAAATGTGACAGGTGAGCAGCTGATCCATGAGCAGTTGTGGTGTGCAAAGGACCAGCAGTCCTCCTCGTGAACTCCGAAACCTAAGACAGCAGTGGTGTTACAAGCGATGAGCCTGGAAGGCAGTGGGCCACTGTCACTCCATCTTAAGGCACTGAAGACTTTGCCACTGGAGAGTATAACTCCTTACTGGTACCGATGTGCAAACTGAGAGTTTACAAGTGGCAACACAAAATACAGACAGAGGTTAACTGTGCCTATTTTGCATGGTAACACACACAAAGAAGCACGGAAATGAATTCTAGGTTTCCTCCTAGCATTGTCTCTCTACAGATGACCCAAGGTATTTCCAAGAGGGGTTATTCAGAGACCCTAAAACCTGGATGCTGCTAAAGGACTGTTGGGGTTCCCAGGGTGCTGGAGGGTGTTTCAGATGCCTTGGACATCTGGAAGGAACCTGTACGCTCGGGTTTAGGTACAAAAATCCCATCATGGATTTTAACGTTTGTCATGATGCTGAAGTCTTCAGTGCAGGACTTGTCATCTGTTGTGTGTGTCTGTGCATGGCCTTGCGTAACTTAACCAGTTGATGCTGTAATACAAACCTTTAGAAAAAGGATTTTAAAACTAAAAGGCTGAAAAAAACGGAAAATATCAGGTTTTAACATATCTAACTTAAACCCATCTCAGACACCTCTTACTACTGCTCAGAGTTTAATTAAATTTGTAGAATTTCTTTGAAATGCTGTACTCACTCTACAACAGATGGTCCTCATGGGAGGCATAAGTGTGCAAAAATTCTCTTCATCCTCATTAATTAGTTTGGAGCCTTATGCACATCTTACTTGATGTCATCCAAAGTGCTCATTTTCTCATAAATTATATCAACTTAGTATGGTTCACAAATACTAATGAACTTCTCTACTCTCCTGTAAAGTGAAGGAGGGTTATAATTAGAAGCATTTTTATTTCTTTTCTGCTATCCTAACTTGAAATAAGGAACAAAAGATTGGAATTGTCTTCTGGAAGAGAATTTTAAAAGGATTTTTTTTCAGAAAAGTCAAAGCGAATCATTGCAATATTTGGTCAAAACTAATTTCTCTGCTTCTAATAACTGTATTATTTTGCTTGCTGTAGTAATCAACAGGATGTCATCATGTTAACTGTGATTCGAATTTTAAAGGTGTTTTCATGTGTTGCTCCATATATCCATCATCCCTACATGCGGTGCTTTTTGAATGGACAACTTCTGTCATGGTCTGGCTCACAAAGTTTGTCTTCAAAGGAAATGCGTTATGTAAGGTTACGTTTACATTTTTGAGGGGTTGGGTATACCTGTAAAACCCTGTGTGCTGGGTGACAGAAGGTGCAGATAGGTAAATGCTTTATAAATTTTGTGGCATCAATTAAGTGCTTTAGAGGGTATCAATTAAACAAAATATTCTGCCTTCATCAAAGTGACCTCAGACTAAGTTTACCTCTCACCTTCCTTGATGAGAGAGCATTGTATTTCACAAGAGTAGCATTTTTCCCATGAGAAGCATCAGGTAAATGACAAATTAGTTTTCTGATTAAGAAGGAAAATATTCAGATGGAGAATGTATAGCCTCCTGTGATTTTTACATATGAACTACAGAAGTGACATTTGGCCAAGGTTTTCATTCATGAGATGCCTCATGCCTCACTATCTGCCCCAGTGAGAAGCCCCTCGTTGCCTGCAGGCAACAGCACATGCAGGTGCTCACAGACTGCAGCCAGCCATGACTCCAACTTGCTGAGGGAAAGAGAGCTTACAGCAGAAGCCTGCTAATTAAAGAGGAGATAAGCTGTTACATTCTACGAAAAAAACATTTGCCCACTGGAACAAAAGGATGTTTAAAGTGAAAAGAAGGAAAAGGGGTGATCACACCATGCTATAAAACTCGCGTCCACAATGGGGCTCTGACTCCTGGTGCCTGTTTCTCAGGCTTGTCTTTGGAAGAGGATTTATTCACTACTTGATGATCTTAGGGGTCTTTTCCAACCTTAATTATTCTATGATTCTATATGTCTTCTGCCCAAAAGTGCAATGTATGTAACAATCTTTCTTTTGTGCTCCTTATTGCAAATGCATGTGTGTCTACAAATCACACAGTGTTATTCAGCACTGTTGTTCACGCTTTCACAGAGAATGCCTTGCTATTGTTATTTCTTAACTGAGATCAATCCCATATACTGATCCCCAAGGACCAGTTTGCAACAGAGATTCATTGCAGTGGGATATTTGTTCCTGAAAGATCAGTCAGAACGGAGGGTCTAAAGAGTGACTAACAGTTAAAACAATTCCTTATGAGTTTTGTTAAAGAATATTTTAGTCTGAAAAATAACCCATCCAACCTTATGGAGTTACCTACTTAGCATTAGGCCATAAAAATGAACTACACATGAAACCTCCTGAAACTGCAGTGTGACACGGCAGAACTTACTTAGCATTAGTAGCTGAATTTGTGAAGCCTTAAGCTGCAAGCTCTGAGCTTTCACCTAGATACAATGCCAATTCAAGCCAGAAGAGACCTGCATCCAGTTACAGATAAGAAAAGACATGGCCTGCCTAGAGGCAAGGAGAGAACCTAATAAAGAACGAGAAGACTCCAGCCCCTACAACACCATTTGACCAACCGTCGCGTGGACAGGGCATGAGGATCACATGGCAGGTGAAACTTAGAATGCAAGGGTATGATTGCCCAAGGATTTATTTGTTTGAGGTCCCTCTCTGGAGGCATCCAGTTCAAGCTCTAACCTATTGGTGTACCATCACAAAATTAGCCTGAAGAATTTAGTGTCTGAAAGTCTGCCTTGGGAAACCTAGGACTGAGGAAACAAGCTTCTTTAACATTTTTCCTTAGTCATAAATATTGTCTGGAAGTGAAATCTGTGAATATGGATTGTGCAGGAACTTGGATGAAGTGTAAAATAGCTCCTCTCTAAACTCAAGCACATTCCAGGTATGTCAGTGCAATGAAAGCTAATTCAAATGGATGTGAGGAAATTGCCAAGGGAGAGCTGCCTTCTACTGGTAGAAGGTGGTGAGCTCCATCTTCTGCTCTCTGGTTTTTATGCACCTCATGACCACGGTACAGCCAGGGATTACACTGCAGTTACTTCCTTTGAGCTCCTGTATACACAAAGGCAAGGGAGATGACGGCTCCAACAAACATCTCTGTGTCTGGGGTCTGCTGGCAACTGCTCCTGCAGCACAGACAAACCGCCTTCACCAGACCCTTTGGAGCCACTACTGACCAGAAGTTGGCCAGTCTTGGCCACAGAGTGACACAGCAAGCCTGCCTTGGCCTTTGCTGACTCTCTTCATGAAAGGTGATAAAGTGCTCATAGACCTGTGTGTTTCAGTGGTCTCCTTATGTGGAACTGCCCCAGTAGGCATCTACTTTTGGCATTCAGTGCCCTAGCGACCCTGAGACCTGGCTGTAGCCAGCTGTGTTGTGGCTGTTCCCTCCAGCATCTCTGCCAGGGAGAAAAGAAAGAAGAGCAAGAGGTCACGAGCATGAACAAAGTGAAGTTGTTGATCTCTTCTTGCCCCACTTCTATAAATAGAAAAACTTTTTTTGGTTTTGGTTTTATTTCTAGTCATGGAGAGCAATTTCTTCTCATTTCCATTGCTGAAATGGCTAAAATAGTTTCTAGGTCCTCTTCCCATTCCTTTGTGGTAACAGCACTGAGTGGAGGAAGATTTGATTTTCCAGCTGCTAGGAGAGGTTTGCATGGCGAGGACAAATTTACAAGAGCTCAGGTTCCTCTTGAGCTCTAGGGATGTAAGGGGATCCTCTAGAGATGTAAGGGGAGATGCCAGGGACAGCACGCCAGCAGAGCCAGGTTTGGATGCCGCCCCTGGCTGTGCCTTTTAGAAGGAGAATGCAGAGTCTGGAAGGCTTTACACCAGGTGGTGCACATTTGGCTTGTCAAGTCAGGTGCCACCAATTGGGGGAATCTCTATGTGGGCGGACCCCACTCTTGGTAAGACCAGTTTTTAGGATTATCTCACACCTGGCTGCATCTGCTGTAGGAGAAGTAGCTTTATTCTCTCTGGCAATCGTGCCTTTAGAGCCTGCAGGGCTTGTTATCTTCTCAGAAAATTTAGAGGCTTGTATTATTGCAGCAGCTTTTTTTCTGTTGTGTTTCCTCTTCCTTCTTTTCTTATAGTAGCTATTCTGTTTCTGCCAGAAGCAGTGTTTGTCTTGCAATGTAATGGCTCGAAGCAGCATACTGGAGATTTTGTCAGTGTATGCAGTCATTGCTTCTTCTAGCAAAGATGTGACTGTGTGGTACTGGGACTGCATTTCTGCACTGCAGTGTGTAACTGTGCACATATCCCAGTGCAAACAATCCCAGGACAGGCAGACATTCCAGCTTTTAACCAACCAGCTTTTGGCTAATATGGGAATATGTGCAAATAATAGCAGATTTGCATGTAAGGATGAAGCTGCAGAAGAGGTTTCAAACAGGCCAAACCCAAATCTTGCTTCTAAATTGGCCATCTGTTTGCAAAATATACATCAGCAAATGCTATAATTTCACATACGTGACTTGGTTTCAAGCTGACTGTAGTAACTCAGAGGCTTGACTAATGAGGTTTTGTAATAGCCTTCTTTACTACTTACTCTGGAAAGTGTTGTCTGTGCTGACATTTCTCAAACACCGAATGCAAAGGCCCAGAAGTTCCTTTTGGATTTAAAGTATGGTGCTATTAAACAAATCCACTTTGCAAGTTTTAGTATCACTCCAGGAAACACTACTCTCATGAAGAGATGACCGTCAGAAAAGTGCATCCAGTTTCCTTCCAGTAAGAGCTGGGCTGAGCTAGTACCTCTCAGCACAGATGATGAGTGTTTGCTGGCACAGAGGGTAGGTATTTAAGGGAGTTTTCTGCCATGATGATAGATGTTAAAAGCATGATTTTTGCAGAGGCAGTAAATACTTTTTGCAGGTCATATTGGGTCAGACATAAAAAAACAAAGTGTGTCTTTGTCCAGGTGAATAACATTGATGTTGTGCATCTAAATACTTCTAACTGAGATAAGCAAATTCTGCTTCTTGCAATATCGTTTGGATCCCTCACTATAAAAAAGACCTTGAAGTGCCGGAGAGTGTCCAAAGAAGGGCAAAGAAGCTAGTGAAGGTCTAGAGCACAAATCTTATGAAGAACATCTGGGGGAGCTGGGATTGTTCAATCTGGAGAAAAGGAGGCAAGGAGGCTGAGGGGAGACCTTATTGCTCTCTACAACCGCTTGAAAGGAGGTTGTAGTGAAGTAGGTGTTGGTCTTTTCTCTCAACAAGTGATAGGACGAGAGAAAACGGCCTCAGGTTGTGCCACAGGAGGTTTAGATTGGATATTAGGGAAAACTTATTCACTGAAAGGATTGTCAGACGCTTGAATAGGCTACCCAGGGAGGTGATTGAGTCACCATACCTGGCAGTATTTCAAAGATGGGTAGATGAAGTACTCTGGTGTAGTGGTGACCTTGGCAGTGTTAGGTTAAGTGTAGGACTTGATGATCTTAAAGGTCTTTTCTAATGTAAATGATTCTATGATTCTACGATCTTGGGTGCTTTTCATGTTGTCAATATTTCACATTCTTCTTTTCACTTTTTTTGATGAGCACATTAAGACAGTCAGCTTCAAGTCGCAGTCTAGAGAGGTTCCCCTCGGGTAAAGAATGGTTCATTGCTATTTGACAGTGAGAGTTTTCACACAGGCCATGGAGATTTGATGGCTGCTTGGAGCTGGAGGTTTTGTTATCAGTGTGTATAGTGTTTGTAGCATGCAGGCACAAAGAAGCT
This sequence comes from Tapera naevia, assembly GCA_033556795.1. Lineage (NCBI taxonomy): Eukaryota > Metazoa > Chordata > Aves > Cuculiformes > Neomorphidae > Tapera > Tapera naevia. Next base: position 21,727,213 of record JAUMJJ010000029.1, read on the forward strand.
GTGAAACTCATCCAGGAAAGTTTTAATGATGATTGTATTTATTCTCAGACTCATAAGATTTTAAAGTTTAAACTTACTCTAAGAATGCCTCCAGAAAAACAGAATTCAATTTACCCACAGTTAGAAAGCAACTCAAGTAATTCAAGCACTAGGGATTTCCATTCAATATTCAGCCTGCTTCAGTTTAATACGATTTGAGTGCTAGATCCATCAGGTTTGGAAAGGAGTGGTGTCTAATTTTGTTGAGGCCAGCAGGTGAGCTTCTTGATGTATTGACTCAATATGCTGTTCACAGTGTACTATGGCACCCAACATTCGCTAATCCTTTCAGCTTTGGATAGAATGCACTGGTAGTTGGATTCCTTCATGATTCAAAATAGATGGTTTCTAGTCCATTTTGCTGCCATTTGCCAGAAGGGTCCCCTTGAAATACAATGCTCTTGAATTTTGTTCTCTGCTAAATTTCTGATCTCCAGGTGTAGAAAGCATCATGTCTATTGTTTCTCAAGTACTGTAAAATGCAAGTGCATAATTTCACATGTTAATCTTAGAACAGCACGAATATGTCAACAGCTTTTCACATAAATACCTTTCACTTTTTATATTGCTGTAATTTTATAGTTTTATAATGCTTTTTGTTGCAAGAAAATTGATATTAAGTTTTCTTATGATGTTAAAAAATCACAGAAAAATTAAAATGTTGCCTAAACAAACCTTGTCTAGAAACCTAGACTATTCCTTGTGGCAAGAACAGCTATGACTTGTTTATGTTGCGCAACAACAGCTGGACTTGAGGAGCAAAACTCTTTGGCCATGGCTGACTGAGGTTTCCCACTTTGGCTGTTGCCAGTGCTGAGATGAGTCCTGAGACAGGGTCAGATACAGATTTTTGTCAGTAACCAGGTTAGAGGTTGTTTAGGCCAAATGTCTCAGTTTATGTTGTCTCTATTTAACCTTTTTGCACAAAGATGTGTGAGTATGGGCATACATTAATGGACTTCTTCCCTTCTAGTCTGTGCTGGTGAGTTGAGACTTAACTAAACTGATGGACTGAAACTTACTTATTTGATCACCGTTGGGAAATACGTTTTAAAAGTGATGTATTTGAGACATTTTTAGAGAAAGTATGGCATCCTTGGCGTGAACAGTGTGTGGTATGAGAAAGGAGAGGAGGGAACAAGCAGCTAAAACCAGAGCTAGTTAAATTAGCAGTGTATGCGGCATTGTGCAGACAGATGGATACCAGCTGTCTTTTTGGTAGATACTATGAACTGGGGAAGGATAATGTCCTTTGACTGTGCATTGCTAAGCCTGTAGAGTGAAATAGAACTGTAGAAACCTTCGTGGAACCTAGTTTGGTTATTTTGTATTTTTATTTTCTGAAATAATTTGGGCCATATTTAGTGTAAAGTGTATGTTTCTCTTTAATATTCAAACGGCGAAATATTTCAACTTGTTTCAGTCTCTGCTGCTGAAAAGAAACTCTGGATAAGTAAGAAAGGGAGTATTTATTGTATATCACAGATAGAAGCTGTTATTTTATTTTTTTTTTTTGCAAAAATGATACATAGTTTCTTTTCATTGAAATGTTGATTAAAACTTTCATGAAGAAGAAAAGTGGCCGGACCAAAAAAAAGGGCAAGACCACCCACTGGAAAATGTTAATTTTGTATCGAGTATTGAGACTTGAAAAAGTGGAGAGAAGAGTCCTTTAATAAAAACCCAGAAACAGAACCCAAAACCAAACAGAAGAGTGGAGAGCTAGGGCTGAAAGGAGAGGTAAGTGAAATACTGGCTTGACTAATAATCACACTTGTGTGTCCGCTTCTGCATCTGCCTTCCCTGCTCTGCTGGCATTTATAACACACTTATGTGTGGACGGATGCACAGCACTGATTCAATATTCATAACCTTTCCAGTAGGAAGCATTATGGAACAGTATATTCCTTCGACTCCAGCTGTTGGAGGGAAATGTTGTACAGGAAACTGTATAATTTTTGTAAAGAAAACCACATTCTGCCTTGATACCTTGTTATGTTCTGCATGTCATTCTGCCACCTACTCCAGCTAAAAAAAGCTCTGGGTAATATTTAGGGTGATGCTAATGTGCCTGCCATTCACATTATCACTGTGTCATGGCTCCTAGTCCCTTTGTGTGGAGGGCAATGATGACTGAGGTAACCAAAAGGAAACACTTCCCACATCCAACAAAACTGGAGAAATATAGTTTGGAAGCACCCTAAAATGTGCAAAAAAATTCCTTGTCATACCTGTTAGGAGAAAAAATATGCAGGTAATGTTAGTCTAACAGACGTCCTGCAGTGTCATAATTAGTAATTTAATTCAGGATTCCCAGGCTCCTGGATCCTAGGGACTGCAGAAAAACTGAAATTGTACAACGGGACACACCATTAAACTTTGAAGACATGAGTGATTATAATGCCCATTTGACATGGTATCTTCAAGGATATATTTCCAGAAGCAAATTTTAATTGTTCTTGGATGTTTCATCTCATTCCTTAACATTGTTGATTGCCCTGGTTCAAAACTTGATCTGTTCAACCAGGGTGAGCTTTTTATTGTCAAATGAGGAGCAAACTTGTCAACATCAAATTTGTAAAGAGGAAGCAAGCTGAAGCCTCTCAGTGTGGGGCAATCCTTCCGGAACAGGACAGGAGACACGCAATCTGGGATGGCCCCTGGGGTCAACAGATCAATGAATACTTGCACAGAGATGTTGCATAAGTAAACAGAGTAACAGGGTCTTATTTCATAAGCATATCCTCTTATTACTTGAGCAGTTCTAGGATGCTTTTTGTACAGTGAACTCTGGGTAGTTTACTGCTGCCTCGCTCGCCTAAAATCTTGAGGCCTACAGCTTCATGAATCAGAGTGCAAAGCATGAGATTCAGTACAAACATATGCAAGGGGTGAATTGTTTTCAAATGTAAGGCTGCCCTCACCACTTTCTTGCAATCTTTCATTAAAATTAGCCAGATTTTCCTGTAAATGGTAAACCCTCAGGTTGGGTTCTCTTCTTAGTTAATTCAAGTTAACTAAGTTGAAGTGAACACTGTTTCAGCTGCATATTTGTGCCGGTGCTCCATTTAGATACGTGAGTAGTGCACGTACAGTACATTTTGTTCTGCAATCAGTGTTCATAGGTTTCGTTTCACTATGTCCCACGTGAACAAATATTGCTGATAAGTGCTGTGAGTTCCAGTCAGCTGTCCCACCAAGAATTGCTCCTGCACTGTGTTGGATGCATGTTCTGCACAGTGTCCTAGAAATGCTGGACATCTTAGGCCCACCTACGTCATTCCTGCAACTCCACTACTCCTGCAAATGGGTAAATTTGAATTAAATTAAAATTCTTCTTCTTTGAGTAGAAAAAGCCTTGATGTACTTTGTGGTCTTGGTGAGTAGATGAATCTGAAAGTGATGAGAAAGTTATAAGAAATTAGTTAGTGCTACCTCTGGAGAAGGGTCAAACAAAAGCAGGCACAGGGGTGCAGTGCTGGAGGTCAGAGGGTTGGGATGGCAGGGAAACATCTCTATTAAGTCAAAAGCCACTTGCCTCAGGGTGTGGGAAAATCTTGCTGCAATGGCATACCAACGTGAGAACTGCTGCATGTAGATTTTGCTCTTTGCAAATTTACTGCCTGTTGTTTGCTAACCCACTCGGCAGTCGATGATGATGCATGACAGGGGAAAGTGCAACACAGTGCCTTTGCCCAGCACTAAGTCTCAGTGGCTAAAGGGAAGTTGTTTGTGACTAGACACAGCTGGGCTTCTGGGGCTGCATGTTGCTGGATTCAGCTGGTAGGAAGAGAATAAAGCGCACAACAGAAAATATTGCTACAGAGCTTTTAAATTTCATGTTATGCATACATGTAGTTCTGGCCATCCTAACACAAGCGGGATATAAAATTACAAAATGTACACGCATAGACAGTAAGAATGACAGAAGACCTGGAGCTGCATTCTCTACAGAATGGTTAAATACTTGATAGCACAGAGTCAGCAGTTGGAAGATACTGTCACAGTTAAAAGTCTGAAATACTATGGAAAAGGTGAAGTGGGAATGTGCGTTTGCTGACTCTCGCTACCAGCTATAGATGTCAACCCACTAAATTATTAGGCAGTATGTTCATAATATATAAAAAAGGAGTAGTATTTTTACATCAGGAATGTATTTACACCATAGAACTCATTGCTACAGGGTAGGTAGAGGCTGAAGATATTCCAAATAGTTTTGGGATCACTGCAATTTGGAGGATTCTGGAGAAGGATGCTCTGAAAGACCTTAATTGCTGGTTACCAGCCAATACAAAGGTGAAAGGTTACACAGCATGTGCCATGTTCTTATGCCACTTTAAACATCAGCTGCAGGCTACTGTCAAGACCAGGGGCTACATGGGCTTTTACTCTGGCCTATTGTCACTGCTTTCACGTTCTTATGGTTTCAGATTCCCCAGTTGTCACAGATATTTCTCTGTGATGCTGCAAGCCTCAGTCCCTGGCTGACTTATGAAGGATCATAAGGTCTACAGATCAGGGGGTGTTTCCAGCAGGTTATTTATGAAGGAGCTTTTTCACATATATATTTTTGTTACTTGTTCTCTTGTTATCTGGAAGGTCCAGAATATCTTTTGTCCTTTGCTTATGGAGTCTTTACCGGCAAAAGACCTATTTCCTGAGTAAGCTACAGTGTGTACATAAGTGTATGTTGTGTACACAATGAAATGAGAATTTGCATGACAGAAAAGTAAAGAGAAGGTCCTGTGTTCAACGCTAAATGTTGCTGAGAAACATCTTCATAGTATGAGTGCTGCTTGCTGTGAATGAGCCAGGTACATGGCTGAGAGACCTCTCTACAGGGGTTCAAAGGTGAGGAATGAGGAAGTCGAATTCCTTATGGTAACAACAGTCTCTTCTGGATTTGTTAGTACCATTCTGTCTGTCTTCTATGTCCTAGCCCTCCTTTTGCTCATGACCTGCCTTTTACTGTGGTTATATCACTCACCTCTGTACAAAATAAAACTTCTAATAGCAAAAGACAACAAAGTCCCCCATCTCAATATGTGATCTGGTTGTAGCAGCCTGGGCATTATTGATAAAGGGGTTATGGGAGTATGGAAGTCTGCAGAGAGGTAAGGGTTATGGAGGAGAACAGGTTAAGAGATGGACAGTAATATGCATCAGTGGCATAGCAAAACTTGACTCAGGGTACAGATGAATCAGATTTACTGGAAGTAAACTTGTCCCCTGTCTGGAAAAATCTGTTTCAGAAAGGAGCTTGATAATATGCATAAAATACTGTAGGGTTTGCAAACCCTGCCTTTAATTTGTTGAGCATGAAGCAGATGATACCAAAGGAACTTGAACTTACCCATGACAGATCTTGAGTCAGGCGTAAGTCCTGTTGTAAGCACAGCCTCTTTAGTCCATTATTTCTTCTGTATATCAACTTCTGATGAAAACCCCTCTTACAAAAACATCAAAGCTAGTACATTAACTGTATCTTTTCTTCGAGGTGCTGTTTCTTCATGTTCTCAGAAAGCACAGCCTCAAGGAAGAGTTCTGCCAGACACTTCTCTGTATTGCAACATTATAGGGTTTTGAAACACTCGTTCAAGTAGAGTGCTAAATCCAGTGTCTGCTTGCATTGTTAAAAAAATACTGACATGCCAGAAAATTTCAGACCTTTCCTCTGTTCCGCAGAGGATGGAATATTTTGGTGATTCGGGCATATACTAGAAAATCCTTATCTTCTATTATAGTAGTAATTCTGGAAAGCAAAGAAGCAAATTTATCCTAAGACAAAGGGTCTGAGCAAACTCTTGAACATGGCATCCTACTTCACCATGAATGCTTAGCTGCAGACGCCCTGCGAGAGGCTGTCAACTTCTAAAGAACATGGTATCACCAGCAAAGTCGTTATTGGATTTTGACCTGAAACCCCACAGCATTGCTGCTACTGATTTTTTTGATGTTGTAGAATTATATAAACCAAATATTTTTTAATTTATTCCTCAGGTTCTCACTATCCATGTAGACTTTACTAAATTGTATTAACTTGTGTTATTAATAAGTAAACTTTTTCTGGATGGAATTTTGCTGTAAAACAGTTTTGAGTTTCCTCAAACTTTTGCTGGTTTACACTAAACAATTTTGGTCAGATCACTCTAGAGTCCCCTGATGAGCACAGCTAACATCCTGTAGCTGTTTCACTTTGCATGAGGCAATGAAAAAAACACAACAAAGTAAGAACAGAAACCCTGCAGGGCTTTCATTTCCACCCTTCTTTTGGGGAGTTTGCGACTGGAATACAACCCTTTTTGCTCAGCAGGTGGCAGCCTCTGTATTTCTCCATGTAGGGATATATACATTTTTCTAAATATTTTTTTTTCCTCTCTTTTGATTGATCCATGTATTGAAAGATAGACAGTTTCTAATGAGTCTAAAAGTACTGCTTGAGTGCCAAGGAATATTCCTTTCTTACTTGTTTCTCCAGGGTTTTTCTTGGATGTCTTAAAATCCAGCAAATGATCTTGTAACTTCTGCATGGAACATATAATTGCAATCCTCTCCTCTCAGGCTGGTTTTATAAGCATGCTGTGGAACCATCATCAGCACTGAATTACTGAGGAGCAGCCAGATACCCTGTTCCTGAGTGCCATCTCCTTACTGTGTGGAGTTGTCCAGTTGTAACCTCAAGGGAACTAATGATGGCTAAACTAAACTTTCTAAAAAATCCTGCTGTTCTATTATGGTATTGCATAGTTAAGTTCAGTCCCCCCCCTTTTTTTTTGTTCCCGTAACTACAATACCAAGACAAAAGCCGTTAGCAATTATTCATACATCCTGCTGAAACCACTTTCCCTAGGAGGCCTACTCACAAGAACTTGTGTATTAATAAAAATACTGACTTGTAAAGGTCCTGAGGTCTTTCAGATTTACATGAAGACAAAGAGAATGGCTCAGCATTTATGAGAACATCAGATCTGCTGAGCTGTCCTTATGAAAAGATCAGGTTTGATGAACAGTCTTTAAAGTAAGTGCAGGGTTCTTCTAGGTCCCCAATAAAACATATGCCCCTGAGCTCACAAAACCTGGAAGCTACAGCCAAAAGGACCAAAAGGGATCTCAGTTTGGCTATGAAGGAAGCTCTCAATCCAGGGGCATTTTGAAGGAAAAAACCCAAACCCACTTTCTTGCAATCTTTCATTAAAATTAGCCAAATTTTCCTGTAAATGGCAAACCTTCATTTTGGGTTCTCCGTAATTCAAATTAACTAAGTTCAACTGAGCGTGTGATTAAGGAAAATTTGCATTGTAAAGCTATATTTCAGTTAAAAATCCCTCCTTTTTCTTTTAAAAATAGAATTGATAACAATGATTTAAACAAATAACATTGAATATTGTCTTGACTTCCCACCGTGTTTAACCCGAAGTCTTTAGAAACCAGTTACTGAAATGATGAGTTCCCTTTTCAGCTGGTACAGAACATCATGTGCTGAAGAAGGGCTTAGTTCAATGCATTTGAAGTCTGAAATTTCCTGAGATTCATTTTGCTGCCCCATATGTACTTGTACTCCTGTTATGCAGTTTGCCATTATGAATATTACAGAATCCTTTAAGCTCAGCTGGTAGTAACAGTTTTTATAAAAACAAATGAGTTCATTAACATGAATGAATTGTTCGAAATATTTATTCAGTGCTTCACAGTGTACATGCACCAGTTGAATAGATAAATAGAAGGTAAAAACAAAGACCAAGCCTACCCTAAATTTATTGCAAGGAAATATGATCTTGCAGAGTCACTTTAGGCTACTCTTGCATTTCTTCTTTAGGAGGACAATGGTGATGTTGGGAATGACCCTTTTTCTTCAGAACTGACTTGATTTCTCCTAATTCCTGTTTTCAAATACGTTGAGCTCTTTCTCATCCTTGAAAAGTAATATCCGTGACATCTATTTATTTGTCATTCCTTTATTTGAAACTCCCTCTTCCATTATATCACTGATCCAGAACAAGTTCTTCTTGTCTCATTTTCTTTCAAGCAACTCTCGATGCCAGTCAGAATTGCTGACGATTGTGACACTAAACCCAGGACAACTACTAAGGAAGAATGTCAAGTGGAACTGAAATTTTGGTGTCTTTATTTCTGTACCATCTGTACTTCCATAGGTTTTGCACAGTGGCACCCCACTCCCACATCCCCCCAGCTCCCCACAAATTCTGCAATAATTAAATTCCACATCTTGATAACGGAGTAAGAAAGAAATACTTTGGGTAACTGTATACACTAAGTGTATTTTATACATGTAATAAAAAGCCTAAATGGCTAATATTACCCTTCTAGTACACACACAACCATCTATTATCCAGATCAGATCAGATTTTCCCTAATCATAAGACAGATATTTGTCACTGTTTTTCATAGCTATGAAGTAACTTTTTATAAATTAAATTTAAGTTCAGCTAGCAAAAAGAAATCTTTAATAAAAATCTTTATCATCTACTTTTGTCTTTGTTTCTGGAATTCCTCGTTTGCCAGGTTGGCTGTTTAAACTAAGCACATAAATGATTTAGAAATTTTATGTTGTCCCCTTTGTTCTAGCTCGTGTAATTCTACACGACTTCATGTTCTTCAACTAGACTGGCTGTAAGCAAACACTGTGGTTTTGGAAGTGGAGGGAAAACAGACTACTTTGCAATCTCAGGTTTGCTTTGTTTCAACTTTCAAAATACGTCCCTAGTGCCTCTACTGACTCACTGTCTGTGGTATGAGAAGATGCCATAGCTGTGGGAAATGTCCATTCGCTGTTCTACTTGGAACCATTAGCTCCAAGTGGTCAGACCTGACACAACCAGTGACAGCGTCAGTGCTGCAGCTTCTCTTAAAGCCCTGCACTGAGCCATAGTGGATAATCTATGCTGTAGGCTTACTCCATCTGAGTAAGCAGCTGAGCTACAAGTTGTGGTCCACTTGCTTAGTCAATCATTGTCTGTAGATCTGCAAAGAGGCACGCACACATTCGTGCTTGCATTTCAGCAGTGATCCTATGGATTTCACTTGCAGAACATAACTGCCAGCATCTGAGGCTTTGTGCTGCTGAAACTGCTGTTTGATGCACCATGAATACAATTCAACATACCTGTAATTTTATTGATGGGAGAAAGAAGGGCAGTAAGACTGTTGTTCCGCCGATTTTATTGCAATTTCGGAGAGGCATTTGGATGCGGTGATGGTGAGGCTGCCACTGTTCAGCACTTTAGAGTACCCTCTCCAGTTCAGTATTTAAGGACAGAGATAGGACTTCACCTCTAAAACTTGCAACAAACTTGGCTTTGCAACAATCCTCCTTCACTGCTTGTCCACATTGCTTTGTATGTCATATACACTGTGGTCAAGAGTGGTTTTCTCCCTTAAATGAAAAGCCAGCCAATTTGACTCTTTTTTAGAAATTATTTCTTTGTTTCACCAGTCTATGGTTATGCCTTTGTGCACAGACAATTTAATCTGCTGCTAGCAGTCTGTGTGCAGAACTAGTGAGTGAGATAAAGATGTTCCAGTGTCCTAGGTGGGTTTTGTGAATATAGGTGCGATGTTTACATCACAGATGACTGATGCAGGGAGAGATCCCTTGCTCAGCCCGAATTCCACTCCTGGTGAGAGCAGGTGGGGCACTTCTTATTGCTTGAAGTACTTCTGGCCTCACTGCTGCTGGCTCTGGACTTTTCTAGCCATTACTTTGTCTCCTGCAGCCTACTGACTTCTACAACAAATGCTAGCTCCCCCTCATCCCTTCCAGCTCTTGAACAGGGTAACTATACTTCTTAACATGCCTGGTTTCTTTTGCAGTGAAAAGGTCTGTGTAAATCCCAGGAGTCCATGGGGCAGTGGGGAGGCAATCTGTAAGCAAGCTGTTGCTGCTCTGGCCAAAAGAGTACTCCCTCATGACAAAGTGTTTATGTCTCTTGGCCTACCTCCTCCTGTTTCTCCCAGTCAGTCATATACAACTGCTTTATGACAGCACTTATGTCTCTGGATAAGCATGCAAATTCCTATATTCCTCTCAGAGTTGGATAGCTTCTTTAATTCCTTCTCCACCCCTGTGCTCCCCAAGAGCCCATCTGGAAACTGCACAAGGACATAATAAATCATTAAAACCAGGTTTACCCATATCAATAAGCCCAAGAACATGTGTTGGTGCAATAGTTGTGGTTTACTTTGCATCTGCTTGCCAGTCAGCTTTCAACATTCAGTATTTCTTCATGCCTCACCACCTTATTCTTATGTTAACTGGACAATTTTTTTCCTAGTTTTAATTGCATAAAGCTGTCTCAGCCAAACTGAATAACAGAATAAATAGCAAAGTCCATGTGAACGCAGTTTCTGGATGCCAAACATCATCAGTCACAGATGAGTTCCTCCAGGACAGGCAGTAGACACTGAGAGTCACTAGAAAAAACAGACATCTTAATTGTTCGTTATAGAAATGATGTTATCTTCACTCAGTAATGCCTGAGTTTCTTTTTCCCCTTCCATGGACTAGGGATAATGAATAGACATACATTGCTTGCAGAGGCCTTTTGAAAACCTCTGCTGTGGAAGTTAAATTTTACTTGAGAGTTTGGTTATTTTATTGGGATGTTGTAGGAGAGCAAAATCCACGCAAATGTGGCAAGGCAGCGGCACGCAGTCACGGTGCGGGAAATAGAGATCTAATGAGATGAGCAATGAGTGAAACATATGGGGAATAGCCTTATCTTCAATTTAGGAATTTCACAGCTATGCTCCAGCATCTTGAGTGGTATGAATGAATCATCAGCATAGCAAAACCACAGAATGACACAAGCTTCCCTAAGAGAATTTGTCTATATATATAGCTGCTAGACTTGCATATTTCTGGTTATAAATAATCAGTGATAACTGACCGCAAAGTGACATGTTCTTCTCAGCAAGCAGCTCCTCAAAAAATACTTGGTCAATCTTTCATTTATTCTTGAGATATTTTAAACCAGATTTCTGCACTTCCAGATATGTTATTTTAACTTAAAGTCCTGGAACTGGTGCATGTGATCAGGACATTTTCTGGGCAAAAAGAGAGCCAGGAGAGATCTCTTCTGAAGAAAGTTGATTAAAAGTGTTGATCCTTGTTATATGTATCTGAGGACATTATTCTACCTGGGATCTGCATTGCTACTGTGTAGATATTTGGTTTTAGTTTATTTTTCCAAGGCAGGACAGCCTATGCTATTGCACTACAAACTCAGTTTAAATCCTTTAGCCTGCTTCATTTGTACTTTCCAAGAGTCTGTGTTTTCAAAACGTCTGAATTTCTGAAAGTTTGATAAAAATGGATCACTGTTTCTATATACAGATGAGAATTCCGAAGCATTGCCTCATGAAGGGAAGTCAGTGAGAGCCCAGATTTTACACATGATGATAGGCAATGAAAAATTGACATTAATTAAGTTAACATCAATGCAGTTGTGAGCAAGCATGAGGATGTGCTGCATCTGGCCTAGACAAACTAGTCATGGGTGAGATAGGAGCAGAGGACATGAAGTGGTGGGAAGGAAGGTGCTGGAATTGGGTGCAGAAAGGCCATGAGGGGAGAGCTGAAGTGGTTGCAGTGGAGGGGTTTGTATGTGGGTGTGTGTATCTGTGTGTGAGGGCATGAGGCATATATCTCCAGAAAAGCAAGTGATGTTAATTCTGTTGCGCGTTGAACAGCTTACCGTTGGATGACTTTACTCAGTGAATGTAATGAATATCTTTGCAGCGTTTGGTATGTACAATGTTTTCGAAGACATCAAACCTAATTTCCTGCAGTTTTGCACTTTTTTGAGCCTGGTAAATGTCTGGATGTATTTGCTGGGAACTTGCCAGACTGCTGTGACCAGGGTTAGCATTAGAGGCTCCCACCTAAGTCACCCAATCTGACAGTCTTTCTGTATAGTTGCCATACAGTGAAGTGGAAAATGAAGGACTGAAATAATTTTTTAATCCATGAGGCCAAGTTCTCAGAATGAGGTGCAGAAGCTCCAGAAAGCCAGACCAGTATTTTAGGAGCCCCCACATAAGTGAAGATGTGTTCTTTTTTTTTCACTGAGAAGATTTAGGATCACAGAGCAGAAATTAATTTTAGTTGCATTATCAGCCTTTCAGATTCATGTATAACTGGACTGCTTAAGGAAAACCAGGCAGTCGCGTGGAGTTGGTGATGGCTATAGAAGCTCTTGCAATGACTGTGTTGATCAGGATATAGAAACTGTGAAGACTATTGCAGATTGAAATATGAGGCTTCATGATTTTTTTTTCTTTTTGTCTATTTACTGGAGTTGCTGTAATGTGATGTATATTTCCTGCAAAAAAGAATATATGTAAATGAGGCATATGACACATCCCCAAAGACTGCAGTGTGTTAATAAATGTCATCATTTATATGTTTCTTCTCTCTGTAGTAGATCACTGCACAGTCTCAAAAACTGATAATTTTTCATTGCTAAAAGAGTTTTATGATGTCTCTCATATAACTGAGGCTGTTATTGGTTAAAACAAGAGCTCATGAATTATGTTAGTGTTTAAAAAAAAAGATTCTTATGTGCTTACTGAGATAAACAGCTATGCTGGTTTTATTAGTCACTATTTGATTAGTGAGAGTACCATAAGACGTGACCCTTAGGCTAGGAGCCCAGTGCTGCAGCTCAGTTCTCCTCATCTGAGGTTTATGAATTCTTGGGAGGGGAGGGTGTTTTATTGAAATCTACTAGCAGGGACCTGTGTTCTGACTCCAGGTCTGTCGGGTCAGCTGGAAGCCACACACTGCTTTCCTGGGCTAGCAATGAGGCAGTGCATGACAACTGCTCCCTGACGCATCACAAAACTGTAGGAAATGCAAAGCTGCTTGCAGGAGGCATCATGTGTCAGGACAAGCCACAGGAAAAATTGGCCTTTGGTCCAGTTCCAGATTGAAGTCCCCTACTATATTTTCCTCTTCTAAACAGGTGGAGGCCAACCTGAAAACAGCCCTGCTGAGAAGGACTTGGAGGTACTGGTGGACATGAGCTAACAGTGTGTGCTCACAGCCCACAAGGCCAACTGTATCCTGGGCTGCATCAGAAGAAGAATAGTATGGCCAGCAATTTGAGGGAGGTAATTCTGACCCTTTACTCTGCTCTGGTGAGACACCGCTTGGAGAACTGCATCCAGGTCTGGAGCCTTCAGCACTGGAAAGGCCTGTTGGAGTGGATCCAGAGAGGCACCATGAAAATGAACAGAGGGGTGGAACACCTCTTCATTGAGGAAAGGCTGAGAGAGTTTGGGTTGTTCAGCCTGGAGAAGAGAAGACTTTTTGCAGCCTGTTAATACTTAAAGGAGACCTACAAGAAAGATGGGGACAAAATTTTAGCAGGGTCTGTTGTGATAGGACAAGGGGTAATATTTTCAAACCAGAAAAGGGTAGATTTAGATTAGATAGAAGGAAGAATATTTTTATGATAACAGTGGTGAGACACTGGAACAGGTTGCCTAGAGAAGTGGTAGATGCCCCGTCCCTGAAAACATTCAAGGTCAGACTGGACAGGGCTCTGAGCAACCTGATCAAGTTGAAGATTGCTTGCTGCAGGGAGGGCTAGACTAGATGACCTTTATGAGTCCCTTCCAATCCAAAATATTCTATGATTTTATGATTCTATGAATATTATGACAATTAATAACCCATTTCTTACCCCTTCTGCTCATGAGCCTGGATGTCATAATCTGCTTATATCTTGTTATTTCTTTACACTCCATTGAAAAAGACGCTTAATGTCATCTGTGACACTAAGACGGATGTTATGGAAGGAACAGGGAATCAACTTGTTTGTGGTTCATAAATGATTTGGGAAATCACAGAAGATTTATATTGTCCATGAAGAACTTGCTAAACCACATTATCTGAAGAATGCAATTATTTAGCTGCTGACTATGCTGCAGGACACCTTTTGTTACCCATGAGAATTTTTGATTTGAGGTAGAGAGTGGAATAGTCGTGTGAAGATATGAGTGTATGCAGAATACTCTTCGTCAGAAAAAGGGGAATTTAGTCATATGTTTAGCAGTCATTTCCCCTTTTTTTGGGAAATTCAAATACTTTTTTTTCCCTCTCTCTCTCTGTGTCTCTGTTTCTCTTTTCCTGACTCTACGGAAGGAAAGAAAGGTGGGTCTAAAATGTCGTTTGGTTCTGACACAAATCTGATTGGGCAACGAGAGACAATTTGCCACTGTGTGTTGAGCTAAACCCTATATAAGGTCCTCACTAGCAATTTGCAGTCTTAGATCTTTTCATGAGAAGCTAATGGCTGAAGGACTGCAGAACCACAGGTAAGTTAATCTGATGGAATCTTGGGAATGAAAACCTCTACTAAATTCTCTAATTGTGTAGTGTTTATGGAGATTACTAGATACTAAACCAGAGAGTCCAAAAAGTTCAGAACAAAATCATCAACTATTTTCTTATCAGGTAAAGGATCTAAGGAGAGAATAATGCCCCTGTTACAGGTATTATATGTGAATTACGGGGCTCGTTAAAGCCACAGAAAAAGCCACTAACACCTCATCCCAGTGTAGCTGAGAGGGGCTACAGCTTCATGCCAATGCCCTGTAAACCCTTGCAGATCTAGCAGTAGGGAAGACAACCCATGGTTATGAAAAGGTATTATTGAGCAAGAGGTTGTCTTTGTGGTGCTGTAGACGTGACATCAAGCTGGAAATAGTTTCTTATAATCAAACTATCAGATGTCAGATAAATATAGTTACTAGAACAGGAAGGAATTAGGATTAAAACCCACATTATAAATAAGAGCATGGTGGGATAAACAGAAGATGCCTGAGGGTGAGTACCTATGAATATGACTGTGTTATATTGGTAGAAATATAATTTTGGTTTTGGATACAATTTGAAGTCGTTGTCTAGTCATTTAATATTTATCTGCAGAACAATCATAGATGTTAAATGCATGCAATTTACATTTCTGTGTCTCAAATGGAAATAGTATGTATCACACGCTTATGTGCACTGTAACGCGTATAAATACCTTACATAGAACATGAACTGGCACCTGTATACAGCAGGTTTTATGTCTTTTTGCCTGTGGTACACCAAGATAACATGTAATCAATCAACCACATAGCAGCAGCTGAAACCTCGTGGCAGATCGGAAAGCACTCAGTGATGCACGCAGAAGCCCATGCCAGGTCAACACAGGTGACAATGAGTGACTGGCAGCAGACAGTTCTTTTTTTCCTTTAATGTCACCAGGACTGATTTTTAGGGAAGTTGTTTGGGGTTTTCCTCATCTTTTTTTAGCACAGATGGTAACAGTGTCTGTGCTGAAAACTTACTTGTGCACCAATAACGAGTTGGGGGTGCATGCCATAGGAGTCAAAGCTTTTTGTCCCAAGAGAAACATTGGTAGGAAACTTTGAAAGCTTGGCTATGGTTATAGCAGGAAGTTTGCCTGCAGCCTGATCCATGCCAATTAGACTACTTCGGTAGCCTCAGTGGGGAAGATAAAGTGACACAGGATCTAATGAGGTTCATACAACCTTGGGACACCTGAAGTGAACTCTTAAGTAGCTAAAGTCAGCTCTATGGCATCTTTGCTCCTGTGTTCAATCAAGCTAGCTGCACTTCAGCTAACTCAAACCAGCTGATTTGGTCACTTCTTATTGCAAAATAAGAAGAGCTGGACTTTTCCATCCATAGTTGTTCCACTGACAAGCCTTGGGGACAGCAGTGCGTTATTTGCATCTCCTAGAGTG
Source organism: Tapera naevia (assembly GCA_033556795.1). NCBI lineage: Eukaryota > Metazoa > Chordata > Aves > Cuculiformes > Neomorphidae > Tapera > Tapera naevia. The sequence continues at coordinate 21,743,032 of JAUMJJ010000029.1, forward strand.
AAAAGAAAGGGACAGAATTGATGCGTTTGTGCCAAGCTAGATGCTCTTGTTCCACAAGTCAGTCCTCATAAACTAGGGAGGAAGAAGTCTTTCTGCTTACTAATTATGAACCAAGGATGACCAGATCTGGAGTGAGGAAACGAGCAGTTGACTCTTACATAAACACTGAATAGTTTCATTGTATCTTCTGTCTTGTGATAAACTTTCCTGTAGATTTCAAGACACTTTCCCTCGATCGTCCGCTTCTGATTTCCTCTGGGAAAAAATGTGTGGGCTCTTCTTTGTACTGGTGATGTGTACAGCAGGCACCTCTGCTTTCAGACTCCAGCAAGTCAAAAGCACAGGTAAAAGCATGTATTTTTCTTTTCTTCTGTCTCCCTGTCCCTCCTTTCTAATGTACCTGGCTGACAGTAATGTAAAAATATCTCTGATTTATATAGAAAACTGCCCAGATCACACCGTGTTTTTCAAACACTACTATGAACTACATGGAGAACCTGTGGTTCTGAAATGCCCTTCCCCCAGATACAAACATTTGGATATTTCTGCCTTGACCCCTAATATCACATGGTATAAAAATGATTCAAAAGCCATGATATCAGGAAGAGATGAAGATCCAAGGATCTGGGCAAAAGGAGATGCACTCTGGTTTTTACCAGCAATGCTAGAAGACTCGGGAGTATATATCTGTACCAGAAGGTGGGTATGTAAAGGAAAATCTAGCGTGCTAACAAGATGACTATGTCTAAAATACATTAACTTGATTCTAAACTCCATGTGTGTAAAATACATTAACTTGATTCTAAACTCCATGTGTTCAGAGCATGCCTGGCTAAAATAATTTCTTCAACAACTTTATCAGAGAAAAAAATATGGAAAGTAGTAACAACTGCATTGTGTGTCTCCTATAGATACATATATTGAAATCTGGATAATTTGTGTCACAGTATTGCCACTCTGGCTGTGATCTCACAAAGAAATAGTCCATGTGAGAATTCCTTCTAGCTTATTTACGAGCCAATCAGGGCTGTGGTGAGAAGGGACATACTGCAGGCAAGGGATTCTGCAAAACACGACCCTCATGTTACAGGTCCAGAAAAGCAAAGAGCCTTGTTTGTACTTCAGATCGTCTTACAAGGTATATACCAAGACTCCGGAATGGCTTCCCTCTTCCCTCTTCCTTATCCTTGGTGTCTGCTTTTCTTCTGCTTTATATTTTAAACCAGACTTTGCCTTGTGTTTTCTGGAAGATCTGTTGTGAGACCTGTTGTGTATTTAATAGATTGGGAATAGGCTTGTGATACTGCAGTGGGCTGTGACTTTTTCTGAGTATCTGGCGGCCTGCTGTACAGATTCAAAAGAGGTACCAGTGTCTGGATTTGTGGGGGACTGAGGAAAGGAGGAACACCCATCACCATTAAAGCCTGAATACCAGAAGGTGTCCTGAGTCCTTGTCTTCTGCCAGATCTTCCTTCCAGTTAACTCCACAGTATACCCTTGGCAACTGGCGTCCTGCTCTGGGGTCTATAGTTGAAAACACATCCCTGGCGCAGCCTATGTAGAGTGCAATTTCCTTGCTGACAAGGCACATCTCACGAATGACACTGTGGTAATGTTATTGACAGCAACAGTAAAATGTTGTGAAACCTTCATGAAAAAGCTATGCAAGAGCTGAATACATAGCTTAATCACTAACATTATTACAGGATTAATATAGTACAAACAAATAGTATTTCCTTTGCAAATAATCCAACAGGTAAACCATTAGAATTTTTCAATACTCGAAAATGAGAGCAGAAGAAAATGATTGCAGATATTTGCTTCTGCTGAGCAATTATCTTCGATTTAGACATCTGACCTATAGGTGACATACCATCATTATGCCCTATCAGTATCATAGGATCAAAGAATGGTTTGTGTTGGAAGGAACTTCAAAGATCATCCAGATCCAAACCTTCTGCCATGAACAGGGACATCTTCCACTGGATCAGGTTGCTCAAAGCCCCTTCCAACCTGACCCTGAACACCTCCAGGGATGGAGCTTCCATGACTTCTCTGGGCAACCTGTTCCAGTGCCTCACCACTCTCACAGTTAAAAAAAAATTGTTCTTAATGTCTGATCTAAATTTGCCCTCTTTCAACTTAAAACCATTACCCCTTGTCCTATCACTAGCACAAGTCTGTCTGCTTCACAGCCCCCAGCTCCTCCCCAGGAGGTTGCAGCCTGAATGGCCCAACTTTGCTTCCCAATCCCCGCAGGGTTCAGGCACCACCCTAGGTGGAGGCATCTCCGAGGCAGGCTTTCAGAGATTGTAAAGGATATCGATTAGGCATCTGGTTGCGTCTCCTTGGGACTGAAAGTGATTATCACCTGGAGTCATTAAGAAGGGTTAAATATTGCAGAACTTTCAAATAAAGAATGTTTTCTTTTTAAGCAAAATAATATGTACTTACAGAAATGCTTACTGGCTGTGCAACAGTAACTGGAGATGTCTTTTAATACACGCTTTAAGCTTTTTATTTCATCCTTAGGTCCTAATCATTAGGGGTTTCACAGTCAAGACCTCTTTCAAGGAAACGGCAAAGGCTTCATAACAAACCTGCTACTGTTGAGGCAAACCTGTTCCCCCTCCTCGCAGCAGTAAAATCATGCTATAGCCTAAAGGTGCACAACAACCTTGGTGTACACAAAAGAAAAGAAATGACTGTCAGCATGTGTCAGCAAAATGTTTAGATTGTGCCAAAAGACCCACTACCAGTGATTTTCCAGCATCGCTCCTTGTATGATCTCAGTCTAGAGGCTGCTAAGAAGGAAAAATTGAGTCACTGGTGGGTGTTAACTTCTCCCTGCTCTGTTTGCAGGAACTCCTCCTACTGTGCCGAGGTCTCCATCCATCTCACGGTTGTGGAGAAAACAGCTGCTCAGGAGATTGCCTATTTCCAGGTCCTCTTCACTTTCACCTCTGGAAAGATCGTTTGCCCTGATCTGTGGGATTTTACACCAAATAGGACAAGCCTGGAGCTCAAGTGGTACAAGGTAGAACTTTCACCTCCTTGTTGTGCAAAGCCTAATCCCAGCCTGTTTGGAAAAGCACACACATCTACACTTCCTGTGTTTTTTCTGAATATCGTATTGTTAAAGTAATGAGCACAGCATAATACATGGGAATTTGGGAGCAGGTGTATATATTTTAAGAAGGGTTCTCTGGGATAGACTCAGCACAGGGTGAAGTGCTCCATGTGTTATATAATCTTATAGGCAGTGTAAATATTTTTAAGGATACCTATCCTGACTCCAAGATTTGCCACTGTGGATCAGGCCCTTCTCTTTGGTGCTGTGCTTCCTCTTTTGTCCCGTCTAGTGAATGCCATAAACTAAGATGCTTCCCACATGTGAGCTGTTCAGATGGGATAGCTTTCATTAGTCGACTGGAATATGGCATTTGGAAGCACTGGATTCAATACACAATGCTTATAGCTTTCTGTTGCATAACTTCCCTGCCCATGGCTTTTCAGGTAGGCAAGACAGATTTTACCCGTAAGATGAAATATCCTTCATTTGATCATCCTCAGCCATACAGTCTCTCACTGGACAGCACAGGATTCTTTTTATATTTTCATAATACCTTGGTTTAGCTTCTATTTACACTCCTACTGTGATTGTATGCCCTGTCTCATGCTATCATTCTTAACCATAGGATGCAATATGTCGGCTGGCTTCACGCAGCAGTGCTTATGCTGTAGTTGGTACCGTACCAGCAAAATGCTTCAGCTCAGGTTTCTCTTTGGAAGCACGTTATGGCTTTATCTAAGTAAAAGGTTGCCCCCCCTCATTACAGTTCCTGCTATCACTGTCAGAAAGACCTTCACGGAGAAGGAACATAATTTCTCTTAGCAGGGCTCCACACCATGTGTGAATAGACTGGTAGTGATACAGAGCAGGAATTTAATCAGTTTATGAGATCATGTGGAGTACGTAATAGTTTTGTGAATACCTGCAGGATTACTAGTATTTGTCTTCAAAGAATGCCTTGGAATATTGCTCTTATGAGGTCTTGCATGGAAAGTAACAGTGTTGTGAAAAACCTCATGATATTACTAAAATGATTTTGTCTTAGAGGAATGTCTTAGATTATTATTATTAAGAGGCCTCAGGAAAGAGCGTATCATATCTTTTCCATCTTAAAATATGTCCTTTATTGAAAAGCTATGTACACATATTATAGCTAGATTAAAACAGCAGTTCTTCACACTTCATATAGTGTCTCAGAGCATTTTAGAGATGGATACATATTCGAAGAACTTGCCCTCTGGTGGGAAAGCAGAATTGCTCAGATTTCCATATGAAAAGTGGACTTTTAATAACAGTGAGACAAAGATAAGTACTTTTATCTGGAAGATACATGGAGTGTAACCACATCTACCTGAACTGTAACACCATCTGCTGTCCTTTCTCCAGGATGCTCTACCTTTGGAAGACAACAATGAAAAATTCGTAATTCTGGAAGGTTCAAATTCTCTGATCATGACTTCTGTGCTACCAACAGACTCTGGCTACTACACATGCAAGATGTCGTTTCCATACAAAGGTGTAATGTATGAAATCACCAGAACAATTCATCTGGAGACTGTTGGTAAATATTGACAGCTTAAAACATTATAGTGCTTAAGTAAATATATTTTTTTTTGTTTGATAAAACTCAGGAGGGGAGCTCATATTTGGCCTCTCATCTCTGCCAAGTAAAGAGGGATACCATGGGTGCTTGCTTTGGCACTGATGAGTTTCCCACGGCACCCCGACGCGGCTGGGGTCACACCTTTGCCTGACTTCCGTCAGATTTAGAGGAGGCAGAACTCGATGTTGCAAGAGCCTATGGTTGTTAAACCGAATAATTTATGTCTGGGAGGGGGGGAATCAGGAGGGAGGAGGGATGCCGCTGAGAATTACTTCAGAGGGCTTAGGAAATAAAACACTCAAAAAGCGCTCAGGATGTGGGAAAGCCGCTATTTCGCAAACAGATGAAGAGGGCTGAGGAGGGGCTGTTGTGCTCGGAGGGGGCGCTATGCAGCGAGTGGCCAGAAGGAGGCGCCGCCGGCCCGCCGGTCCCCGGCTGCCCCAGAATCGCGGGGAGCTTGGAGCATCCTGCGGTGGCTGCTTCCCCGCCGCTGGGCACTGATGCCCGCTGCTGGGAGTTATTTTTGAAATGCCAACGCCTCGCTGACGTGGGAGTACTGAACGTGTGATTGTCGGTCACTCACACATCCGTTGCCTGCTGCTTGAGCTTGTGGCTTTTCTGTTTTTACAAGTATGAGGAGTGTGCGTAAGGGTCTCAGCACACGTTGCTCATAAAAAGGACCATGTTTGGTGCCTGTTGTTGCTTCCAAATGATATTTACTGATCTGCCATAAATCACTCATGGTGCAGCTTTCAGGATGAAGACATGAGCTTGATCCTATGAGAAAGTTGGAGACGGACTTTTTATGAGGGCAAGTAGTGATAGGATGAGGGATAATGGCTTTAAATTGGAAGGGGGAAGATTTAGATTAGACATTAGGAAGAAATTCTTCACAATGAGGGTGGTGAGACACTGGAACAGGTTGTCCAGGGAAACTGGATGCCCCTTCCCTGGAGATGTTCAAGGCGAGGTTGGATGGGACTTTAAGCAGCCTGATCTGGTGGGAGGTGTCCCTGCCCATGGCAGGGGGATTGGAACTGGGTGACCTTGAAGTTCCCTTCCAACCCAGATCATTCTATGATTCTGCAATTTTATGATTCTGTTTTTTTGATCCTATCTGTCTCCACAAACATAGGTCTCTCGGCTTTAAACAGGAATTTCTCTCTTTGTCAGTGGGTTTAATAATCAAATGCTTTACAGGGAGATGAAAGATATTGAGGGAAGCAGCATGTTTCTATTTATTGTTCTGGGGCAATGCCCAGATTTTCTGCTGCACTAGCACTGACTGTTCTTTTTCTGTCTCCAGAACAAGAAAAGAGAATTACCCCAATAATAGTGTATCCAACACAAAAGACAACATCAGCTGCTCTTGGTAAGGCCCAACATTAATTTTGGAAACATATAATCAAGAAAAGTTAAAGCAGGGTGGTGTTGGGCTGACGGTTGGACTGGATGATCTTAGAGATCTTCTCCAACCGTAACTATTCAAAGATTCTATGGTGTAATTTGTTGGCATAAAATGTTGTAGTATTTTGATCACAATTATACTAGCTGAGGGTAGGTGCTGGAGTAGTTTTTGCTTCTTGTTGTCTACAACTAGATTCTACCTGCCATGTAGAAGAAGTTGCAGAACTGCCATAGGTGTAAGCCATTACCAAAGCAATAAAAGCATGTTTGTTCAATTAGATCAGCTGTCCAGAGTTCCGCCTTCACTAAGACCTCTCCTTTTTCAGAATTTCCTCAAATTGGTCTAGATTATCTTGTGGCTTTGAACAAGCCATCTAGCTGTTTTGGGAGGAGACGTTTTTCATTGCTTTTTACCTTTTGAACTGGACAGTCATTGTTAGCTAGAAAGCACCTCGACAGGATCTCAATTTTTCTTTGACAATTATATTGCAATAACAAATTTCTATTGCATTTCCTTTTTTCAGAAAGTACATTTTACACTAAGCTTTTTTAACTTGAGTACTGTACACGCAGCTGTGTTCTATGGTCTTATTTTCTCCTGCCACTTACCTTTCGATCAGAATAGGACTACCAAGTAATTTTCTTTGCTTATATAGCTCTGCGTGGTGTTGTATCCTTTTTATTACCATCTGCACATATGTAATAATAAAATTGTATGCATTATCGAACCCTGTTTAAAGGGACTTTATCCTTAGCTCTGAGTTACAATAGTTATAGCAAAATTTCTGAATTTTTGCATGACCACTTTATCTCTGGAAGGTCCCATCTTGAGCTGAATGTCCTCACCCACAGCTTCTCCAAGTGAAGCTACTCTGCTGGTCAATGCAGTTGCTCCAGAGCAATCAATCACTATGCCTTTTGGGCTGTAGTGCCTCAGAAGGAGCAAGGCCACCGAAGCACAGGTTTGCCTCCTGAGGAATGTGTCTAGTGCAAGAGTTGCTAACTGTTGCAACTGGAAATGGATTTGGTTAGTAGCAGGAAGGACTGCCAGGGTCTTGGTGCCAGGGAGTAGGAGATTAAAAACAATCTGGGGCTTAACTTCAGTTTTGAATTTCAGTGGTGCCTGACGTATGTGGAAACTTGATTTCCCACTGGAGATGCTGGTTTTCACCATGAAAAAGAGTAGTTCTCCATATGTATCAGAATGAGGTTTTAATCTTTTTCCAACAGGCTCCAAGATGACTCTCCCATGCAAAGTGTTTGTTGGACTGAGCAGCCACTTCCACACCGATGTGAAATGGCTAGCAAATGACACCACCGTCAACGTGGTTTACAAGCAAAGCAGAGTTACAGAGGGAGAACGACAGTAAGTCCGGCTGAAAGTGTTTCCATCTGCTTGTTCTTTTAACCTGCGGTGTTACAGGGACTCTTAATGCAGCTGAATGCCGACTAATGAAATGGGATATGATGAGAACTGAGAAAGATGCAGGCAGGCAAGAAAAAAAATCCCAAACCCAATCCAGACAGTGTTAAATCAATTCTTTATCCTCGGGTTTTATTCATGGTATACAGCAAATGAGTCAAGTTTGAGGCTTAAATTTGAAGCACAATTTTATGGGCAGCTGAACTGACTGCTGTGGAAAGCAATGGGGCTTGATCCTTCCTGGTGATTCTCTTATCCCTCTCCTTGCCCCATGCCAGCAAAACAGCAACATCCTCTCCCTGACATTCGTGAGGTTCTCTGAACACAGTAAGACAACAGAAAACTATCCAGTGGTTTGCATTTTTTCCCCCTAAATATCACTGTTTTTCCCCTTAGACTTGTTCTTTTCCACACTAATGAGCTAAACTGACTCACCCAGTTAGCTCTAGAGCTGGCGCCTGGTGGGAGGATGTTGGTGGGAGGGAGAAACAGAATGTCCCACATCCTCTTGCCCTGTTCCATTGTCTCTCCTCATCTTACAGAGCCTTCTTTCAGTTGCCTCACAACTGCATGCCTCGAGGCTTTTCCCATGAGGAAAGGAAAAGATCTGGTTTCTGTACCTGTGACATGTTAGCTGAGCAGCATTAATTTCTTCTAGTACTTTGTGAATGTGACATATACATACTGAGTGATGTGCCTCCATTGAGGTCAACATAAAACAGTAATTCAGCTGTGTGCCCAAGCTCTTATGTGTTTTCACATTTCCCACAGCATGATGGAGACCATTAATTTGTAATGTTGTTTACATGGACCAGTGACAGTGCATTAAACCTGTGCTCAGGAGCCATGAAGTGTACTATGGAACATATAGTTTCTGCAGGCTTTAGAATACAGCAGCACATATACTTTCTTACTTGGACTTTAAAAATTACTTTTATTATTAATAGCATTGCAATTATTACTGTTGTATGGTATTGTATAATTGAACAAGGATATGGACCATGCCTGGTAGGGGTTGTGTGTGAGACACCCCAGTTCTCCTGGAAGCCCTCAGAATGGCAGCAAGTCAAAACAGGTCAAATGTGACTGGGAAAACAAATGTCCTGCAGCAATCTCTGGTAAAGCATGCACTGCTATGTTGCTACCTTCCTGTGATACAGTCCTGGGATAAGAGCACAGGGAACTCTACTGCTGCAGCACATAGCAGACTCATGATCAGATCACTAAAGAGCAGCTGGACAACTCCAGCAATCACTAAAAGATATCAACAGACAATGTTTGACCGCAGCTAGAAAACCACTCTTCAATTGTTGAACTGATAAAGCAATCAGACTGAAATGAGCTGGAAACATTCTAGACAGTTTCTTGTATTGATCTCTTGGCTTTCGTTGTGTGATAGACAGGAATGGTGGATTATGGTGGATTAGTTTGCTGAGTGAGCATTTTCAGGGTTACATTCTCCATATGTCCTCTTCTAGCTGGTGTTAGTAAGAAATCTTACAAATGAGTAGGTGGTCAGAGAAAAGGAATTTGGTCATTCCATGATGCTGTGTAGAGAGTTCAAAGGCACACAGAATTCTGCTTGCTCTTCTTCCTTTTCTTTGTTTTTGCAAAAGAAATCCAGATTTTTTTTTTTATTTTTCCTGGAAGATTCAACAAATGTAAGGTAAGTACTGGCTGTGGAGACTCGAATAGTTGGCACAACTGGGCTGGAAGACACAGGCATCCTCCAATATCAGAGGGATAGTTCAGAAATGACAAATATTCAATGCAATTTCTTACAATGTGCTGTTAGAATGAACACACCAAATAGAGAAAAGCCAGTTTATGAAAGGATTTGACATGAAATTTTTCTTTTTCTTCCAGAGAAATTGTAGAAAATGGTGAGAACTTCATTGAAGTGCCACTGATTTTCAATTCTGTCGAAGAAGTGGATTTTTACACAGACTTTATGTGTCTGGCCCAGAACACATACGGCTACCAAGTGCTGCCAACAAGGGTCAAGCAGAAAGGTAACTAGTTCACTTATTTGGAATAATTGTAAACACTTTTCCAACGCTAAATTATCATCAAAGTCTTTTATATTTCCAGAGGTAGTATCAGGATGAATTATTGCCTGGGGAAAAACTGGTTGCTTCTTTCACCTATAGACTTTGGAATAGCAAGTTCACAAAATACAATTTCTGTGGACCACTCATTAGCTTTTTCTGCAGTGGTAAGGGTCTGTGCTGGTAAATTTGTTCATTGAATAGGGATCAAATTTAGACATGTTTTGTGAGATGATGGCTCCAGGGAGACCATTAGCAAACTCCCATTGGGTGTCGCAGGGCCACACCTCCTCCAGTTCCTCATCAAGTAGGAAAAAAAAGACAATAGCATAATAAAGACCAAAGTGATCCTTCTCCTCATGCACAGACTGCCGCCAAAATAACAAGAAGTGTAAATTACGATGGCTGTTGTTATTTTGGCTCCTAGTGATGGGAAGAGAAGCCCTATGCTCAGTGCAATTAATGTAGTAGTATGATAGACCATTGGCCAAGAACCAGCTGTAAAAACAATGTGAAGCAATGCTAATTGTTTCTTTGAATGACGTAGATGAATCACCAAAGCTTGCCCACACTGTCTTAGAAAGGCACTTGAACATTTACAGTCTTCATCATGAGTTATAACTCATGACTCACTCCTGCATCCTATGATGAGGGATCTGTACTCACTTTGCTAGATGATGTGCTGCCCTTGTCTTCCATGAGCTACGCAGTTCTTGCTACAGAGGAGACAGTCCACGAACCCATATAGGCTGGAATAGTCCAAAATGGTCTGGACAGACACTGGTCTTGTAAATTAGCTGATTTGGGCAAAAAACTCACAGTCTTTGCTTGATCAGTTGTAATTTATAAACTGCTCTGTATAAGAAAAAGCTTCACACAGCTTGAGGGTGGACTAGCTCTTCCGAACTCCATCTCCTCATAGTGTTTTTATTTCCTGCTTGGAGTGTCTCTGCTTCCACCAACTGAGATAGAAAACATGTAAGGTTTGGAAAAATCATGTGTATGCAAAAGGACTGTAATTTAATTCTAATCCTCTATTGTTTTCTAACTCTTCCTCCCATCTTCATAAACTCATTTCCTAGAGTGCTCAATCAATAGGCCTCTTCCTTTCACAGGTGATCAACCCTGCTGGAAGGTTAACTTGCAGACATCCTTTTTATTGTAATTTCTCCTCTTCCGTCTTAGAGAACTCTTTTCCTGGGAGGGTTGTTTTTTGAAAATATTTCTTTTTTTTTTACTTTTCCAGCTCCTGGCTTGTCCTGGTACATTGCAATGATTCCTGTTGCACTGGCCTGTGTGATCTTGGGGGGAATATGCATACACAAGCGCTGGATGTGGAGAGATGATAAAGAATATGTCACAGTAAAGGTTTAAAATCCATTTTATTCTTCAATTCCAAAAACCATCCTGGCTACCTTTGACGTGAAACACAGAGAGACATTTCAAACCAAACCCTTTTCCCAGCGGACTGATATTTTCCTGCTCTCCAAGTCTTCTATGATCTGATTAAATTATAAATATAAGTTCGCATTTTTATGCTGCTTAGATGCAGGAAACTTGCTTCTGTTATTTTGCAGCTGAGGTGCCATCTTCAGCGTTTTGGAACAAAGAATACCAGGAATGAGCCCCAGATTCTGGAAGGGCACAGAGAGGGAGGCACTCTCGCCCTTTATATTTCTAACAATCTTGTTGTTTAAAAAAAATAAGGAAAAGAAAAACCCTAAAGCCACAAAGCACAAGCTAAGAAAGCTTGCTACAGAAGGACCATTCCACACTGGAGAAAAAATACAGTTTTCTTACGCATTCAAACTCATTTTATTTTACTTCATTCTAAAAACAGCCACTTCCCCCCCCCCTTTCCAGAGCCAAATGCAATTGTCACGGCAACTATATAGCTATGAACTTTTCCACAGAAAATCTAAATTTTTTCACCACTTGGATTACTCTTTGCTTGAATGGACAGTCTCACAATATTCCTCTCCCAGAGATAACTACATCAGCGGAAGAGATTATTGTATGCTGGAGAATTCAGTTCTTTTTCTCTGCCAATATATCATAGCTAGAGATTCACAGGTAGCTGTCACATGTTTCCTTTGTCAAAAAAAGAATTTGGATGGATGTTTTAGAGTTTTGAGAGTCATTTGACCAATCAAAGTTTTATTCCTGAAAATGATTCGATAGATTATCAGTAATAAAATACAGACTTGCCCTTCTATGCCTCTAATTCTTTTGACTGGCCTGATTCCCCTCTCTGATATGAGTATAAAAGTCTAGCATAGCTTCCCATAAAAAATGAGTCTGCAGCAATCTTAAGCTGCTGCAGCTTCAGGAACCTCGTGTCCTTTAAACTGAAGTATGTAAATCTCATGACGCAAAGTGCTGCCCATTAGGTTAATCCAATTGGATTCCAGTTTTGATATAAATCAGAATGGAGCAATAAAAAAAAAAATCAGTGTATCAGACCATGCTGTACTTTGAGGATCAGAACGAGCAGAATGACTTGATTACTTCATCTTCCAAGACGTAAAACTTGTGATAGCCAAGAAATAGTTCCATCATATATAATGTGTATTATTTTATATCTATGGGAGGTGAAGAGAAGCAGCCTTAAGGTCGAGATTGTTGCAGACACATAACTGACACCTCTCACAGACATTGAAGATAAAGCTTTTTGTTTGGCTAAATCAGCCCAAAGGTTTTTCGAACTCTGTAGGAAAAAAATAAATCAGGAAGAACATTGGCTCCAAAGAAACAAATTGTACATTAGGAATGTAAGAACTGCATGTGGTCCCACAAACTAGAGAAATGAAGGACTCCCACCCATCTAGGAGACATGATAATCTAATTCCTTTCCATGACCACGTATAGTTCGTTCTGAATTTAGCCCAATAAATATTTGGAAGGATTTTAAAGACTAGGGATGTGGCTTGAATTAAGAAACCTTTCAATCTATTAGCAGCTACCTTTTGCATTTTATAAGATTTAGGCCAAAGTTTTCCTTTAGATATTCTAAATGTTTGCTGTGAAGACACAGACACAGACATTAGATTTCTAACACAGTCTGAGTCAATGGCAACCAGAGAAGACCACAAGGACTTGCTGTTTTCCAGTGCAGGATGTTAAAGATGAAGCTAAAGAATGCATACATTTTATGGGCAGATGGGAAGACGGTGGCTGAAAACATGGAAAAAAGTCAGTCCATTAGGGTATCTGTTCTTTGAAGGAGGAAAACTATAGAGAAACTGACCATTGCTGGAAGAAACATGGAAAAAGTTTTAGGTATCTCAGAAATACTCAGTTTTATCAAGCAATTGCTGATATGTAGCTAGAGAACAAGTTAGGTTTGCCAATAAGTGTAACCTCTAAAAATGTGATTTGTTTTTCTCATCCATTTGTATCCTCCAAGTAAATGTTTGAGAGGTAGACTTGTTCAAGTGACCTATGTAATATAAATGTTTTACATTGATTTGTATTTTTATCAACAAGGGTAACATAGTCTATATTGGTTTTGCAAATGTTATGTGAAAAAATGGAAAAAAAGTGATAAAAATAAAGTACTAGTGTGTGAGTTGGGTGGGAATGAAGATGTGAGATGGGGGTCATAGTTATTTCCTGGAGAGAAGTGATTTTTCCAATACTCTGCTGCAGATGGACTGGTCTCCTGGGGGTGCAGCGATCCCTGCTTTGTGGGGCTGTGGGATAGCTTCATCCTTCAGCCACTTCTTCTCTTACCCTGTGGCTGTGCCTTGTCTCACTCAAGGGAGACCAAATCCTGATGGGTCCAGTTCCTCTCATTTCTGCCACAACATTCATGGCTTTTCTTGCTTTGCAGTTCCCCAAGAGTTTGGACTCACTCTGGGCAGCTGGTATTTGGCGATCTTTCTCTCTTTGGCTACCAGCTGTTGAAATATTAGGTCACTCCACTGACTTCTGTTGGATGAGAGGGGGACTTCTGGAAATGTAGGTTAACACAGACTGTTACTGTGTGGGTGAATTTAGTATGTGCTCTCCAGGTAGGGAGATCTGTCTTATTCAATGTCCCCAGAGCAAATATCCTTTCTTCTCTTATTTTCAGTTAAAGTTAGAGAACTCCAGTTGTCACTATCCTTTGGGTAGGTCCATCCTGGGAAGTTCAGAATCATTAGCATTAATGTACTTGGAGGAGAAAATGTCCTAAGCCTCAAGGCAAACTGAGACTGAGGACTTGTACTAGTTTGTAATCGGACCTGAAAAGAAATACAGTATGAGGGTACACCACTTCTCATCAGGAATTCAGGAATCATCATCACAACGTTTATCATCAGAAAAGTTAATGCTGTAAAAAGGACACTTTGTTCCCGGGACTGTGTGGGTTGATAGCATTTGGCAGAGAGCTAATCTATCTGCAACAACTTCAAAGTGATATCTACAGAAGGGAAGAGATCGGTGTCTCATGGTCTTGGTATGAATTAACACCCAGGTTAGTAGGTGTTCCTGTGGAAGTAGTTCCTTTCAAGAAACATGAGTTCAGTTAATGATTATCTTCTTGTTTTACTCAGCATATGTGATCTTGACACTTAGTTAGTTATCTATTTAAATACACAGCATAACTAGCGTTTGACCAGAGTAGCACCTAAAACAAAGTAAACACATCACTTAGAGACCACCAAATAACTATATCTGCTGGTTCCCAAGCAAAACCCTTGAAACAATGTCAAAGCAAGTGGAGATAAGAATTGGATTTGTGCACAGAACTGATGTTAGCAGATAAAGATAAAAGGTTATTTTGTTTTTATTCTAGTAGCTAGAGAGGAAAGGCATGCATACAGGAAGACAAGAAATATGTGAAATACCATTGCCAGGAATAAGGTTTTAAATATGAGAATAGCTGATGAAAGTGTGTGATAGTTGTTCTGACTTGAGTGTGCAGAGCAAGAGACCCAGGACAGCAAAACAAAGTAAGGAATAGATCTTATGTTTTGGAGTTGAGAACTCCCTATCCACTTACAACCTTGGTGCTGCTAATGATAGCCTAGGGTGGAGTTCCTCTCATCCAGCCTTCGACCAGACTAAAGGAATACAGCTGATCCAAGGCTGGGAGGCAGGCACAAATGTATGTATTGGGGTTTCCAACGTAAAAGACAGGCTGAAAATATCTGGTCGATGCCTTGGAAAAATGTCTATGGCTCATGGACCATATGGTCATGAAATACAATAGCTATTACAGGAAGAAAAGAAAAGAGAAAGCTGCTGTATGTGTGTGACAGAAGTACATAGAGCCTCCCTGGGACCAGGAGGAAGTCTGCTGTGTGACTGCAGGTGAGCTGGGGGCTCTCAGTGCAAGCACAGGGCAGTGGGGCTCCCAGCCCTGCAACGGCACTCAGCCAGCTCAGCTCCCACTGCAGCCAACATGTGCTGGCTTCTAGCAGGCAGTGCTGAGCAACATGTGCAGACCAGAAAAAATGTTGCTTATATACAAATAGTATATCATAAAACTAGCCTGCTGCCAGTGGACAAACACAGGCTGTCAATAAGAAAACCATTAAATATATGTATATATATATAAACCTCATTAGTCTGCTTTAGTGTGTTCATTGCACTGGAAATTGTAGCCCATAGCAGCCTATTCTTTAGCTAGTATTCACGTTATAAAGAGCTCAATGAGGCAGATGAAGTACAGCACAAATCAGTTTTCAAGAAGGACGTATCTTTATCTTCCTGAAGTTTACCAAGGTAGAGCCAGGCACTTAATAATACCAGGAAAACCTTTAAAAACTCCCATAGATCCAAGCTCCCTTGTTAGAACCTTCGAAATTCATCCATTACTAAATCTTTACCTGCAAAGTGTGGTTTGGTTCTCACAGCTGTGTGCCCATCCTATCAATTTCATGGTTCGGCACCAATCTAAATAGTCAGAGAACCTGATGACAACTTCAGGTGTAAACAGCAAAGTCCTTTGTAAAGTGTTGAAAATTTGATCTCTCAGTCCTGGCTTGAAGAGAGGCTCCTCTCTTTCTTGCTGTTTTACAGGCTGGTCATCTTTTGAGTAGTGCCACAGGAACTCCACTTCTATGTACTTAAATTCCATAGAAATGCACTTCTGGATTTCTTTGTAGACAACAAGGCATTACTAGTGTTTCTGTCTCACGGGGCTCGAATGGTACTTCTTTGTTTAAAGTCTTAGAGATCCTGTTTTGCCTTGGTTATAAAAGATTCATCCATCTGTTAAGCTGTGGGATAAATGAATCATCCTGTTTGCTTGCTTTGGCTCCCAAATACGCTTCGTCATGAGAGCTAGGGAGGCCAGACTATGACTGGAAATAGCTGATACTATGTTTGTTTACTTCAAAAAAAAATACTCACAAGTAACTTGTGGCTTTCAAGCTGGAGACACAGCTGAACTAAAGAAATAAAGATTATCGTTACATGTATCCTCAATCTGTTTCTACCCCTCTTCCTTTTGACTGGGACTTCACATGGCTGGTCTTCAGCCAACCTGAGAGCTCTGATTCAGAAGAGATAGTGGGCAAGCCACAGTGGTTTCTCAGCTCTTGTCATTGTATCTCAGTTAGACTGTAGATGCCGGAGACT
The DNA here is from genome assembly GCA_033556795.1 of Tapera naevia. Taxonomy (NCBI): domain Eukaryota; kingdom Metazoa; phylum Chordata; class Aves; order Cuculiformes; family Neomorphidae; genus Tapera; species Tapera naevia. The sequence goes on from JAUMJJ010000029.1 coordinate 21,759,156, forward strand.
GGGGCCTCCTTCTTGTGATTAGAGAAGAGCTATCAGCTCAGGGGAGAAAGGGATACCCTACCTTTGGTCACAGCTGGTCGATAGTTTACCTGCTGAGTCTCAACAAGTAAAATGCTGGAGGGTGCACAATACCTAAAAATCAGTGATTCACATCACTGCCTAAGAGTGGCACAGCTGTATACCTTGCTAGGAAAGAATATATAAGAATTTTTTTTATCATTAACACTCAGATGTGGTGTCATTTAGGAAATATGGATTGCATGAAAGAATGCAAGGATGAGTGGAATAGGGTGGCTTCCTATTGGGACACTTGTGAAGAGCTGCAAGGACACTGGGGAACAGAGAACTTGTCAGAGTAGGCAATATGAACTTATTTTCTGCCTGGAAAGGCAAATACAGGCCATGGTAACTGCCTGTAAGCACATCCAGTGGGAGAGTAAAAAGGCAAGTGTATATAATCATTTCCACTAATGATGGAGACTAGAATGAAAAATGTATAACCAAAATAAAGTTGGCTGCTAATCACTGCAGCAGTGAGGCTCTGAAAGAGCTTCTCAGCAGGAGTAATGACTGGGAAAAGAAATTACTTTTGACCTGTAGGGGAGTACAGCTATGAAAAGGATTTGATGTTTGTGACAGCAGGGGGGTTTCCTATTAGGCTACATCACATCCTCTGTCTTTGTGCTCTTTATTTCCATTGAAAAAGGGCTGGACAGCTGAAGATAAAAAATACCATCTATGTTTAATTATTGTGTTATTATTATTTCCTCAGTTAAATCTCCAGTGCTCATATTTACAGCCCTTTCAATCTTGCAAGGGCTGGAAGATCAAAAGAATTAAACACCGAACACAATTACTGGATATGTCTTTGTAGACATATCCAAGGTCCTAATCTGTTTTAAAGTCTACTGAGAGATGCCAGTTGCTCCTGGAAAATAGACCTTAATAAGACTTGGCTTTCCTAATGGAGGGAGTCATCCAGTCTCTAAACAAAACTGTGTTGCAAGAGATGAGTTAACTCTTCATATGACACAAGTGCCTGTGTTATATAGAGAAGAGGGGGAGGACCTTAAATGCTGCTCTATCCTTTTTCACTCAATCTCATGAATATTGATTTCTGCTTGATTATTTTACTGACTGATGGCTGCTTCTGTGATGTTCACTCTTGGCCATACACTGGGAACCATGACAGAGTAACATGGTCCCAGTGGAGGTCTCAGGAACTTCCTGGCTCAGGCTAACAGGATCTCTCAGACTGTAAGCCAGTAGCAGGAGTGAAGTCTCTGTAGGGCATGTCAGGTCACTGGAGACAAGGAACAAATAGTGTAATAATGATAAGTGACAGTAGCATCCAGTTCCCAGCCTTGGAGGAGTGCTTTAGGACATAGAAACCAGCTCCTGAAACACAGCTGCTAGAGGCTTGACAGAAATGCTTTTATAGCTTATGGGATCCCACTTCAGGATTACTGCCTGTGGCTGAATATTAGGTATTTTATTATGAAAGCAGAATGTTTATTTACCCAAACGTAATCATCTCACTGCCATCTCCCCACCTTAGAGCAGTAACTTAGGGCAGCTTTTAATCGACTGACTACCCAGTACGGGACACACTAGTTACGCAGAGGCAGTCTGAGACTGCTTATATGCCAGTCAACAACTTTGTAATTTAGATTTAGTGCTTGTAATATTTAACATTTGCATTCATTCTATTCTTTTTTTTTATTAAGAAAACTAATTAAATCCTACTTTTACAATAACTTCTAGAAGTGGATCATGGGACTTTAGTCTTGTTATTCTTAAAAAAGATTATTATGATGCAATGATTTGAGGAGGTCTGAGTATGCTACTTGTTTGCACAGGCAAAATGTAATTTATAGAGATTATCCTTAGCTCTGCATCTCTCCAGGCAGCTGGTCCAGTTTCAGCACTTCCTTTTCTTTTTTTCCATCTTGCTTTCATTTATTGTGCTTGTAGCGTACATTTCAGCAAAGCAGATCAAAGGGAACCAGCTGTACAATGAGGCTACTCAAGGTGGTGGGATGGGTTCAGTTTCTTGAGCTGTGTACCTTTGCCAGTATTGCAAATCCACACAGATTTCTGCTGGAGTCATGAAGCCCTACCTGGAGCTGGTGTGACCCTCAAATGATGCGCTATGTGCAGTACTCTTCCAGATGACCTCAGGAAGGGTAGGAATCCTCTCTGAGTGGGGAACCCACTGAAGGGGAACCATTCAGAAAATCCAGTAGAAGAAGGCAGGACTTTTCCCTTCCCTCCTGCTTGGGGGCTGTTTCAGTATGGAGGTGGGTAGGGAGAGCATCCAGTGGAGCTCACCTGTGAGCAGTAGTCCTCTGCTTCCTCTCTTCCCAAGATATCTTGCTCAGGAAAGTGAGAAGGAAAACTCCAGTGCATCTTCTCACACCTCTTCCTTTCCTCTGCTTCTGTCAGGGTGGAGGAGAATGAGAGGGAGTACAGAGTGGGACCCAACCTCCTGCATGGGGGGAAAAACAAAGAGAGCAACCTGCACGGTGAACAAGTGGAGACATGAATGGAAATGTGAAGTATCAATGTTTTGGTGTGGTGCAGAAAAGGATCTCATAACCCAAGAACCGGCAGCCTTGCAGGTTATCTCTACAGCTCTCTGGAGCTCCTCAGTTTCTGTGCACTCAACTTTTCCCTTCAAAAAGAAGTGTTTTGCTCAACTATTGAAAGAAACACCTGAGAGGGAAAAAAAGGGATTTAAAACCAAGTGGGTTGCTAACATAGGCATATTGGACCGTAATGTCACTGTAACCTGAAACAAATAGACTTTTATATCAGGAGAAGCACAACTCTCCCATCTTCTATTCTCTTACATCCTACTACCCACAGTGGCCAGAACACTCTGCCTACCCTCCAGATCCCATCACGTGCTTACTCCTGTGAGAAAGATGTAAGCGCTGTTACACCATTTGCACATCTCTACCTCCACGGCACAGGCCTCTCTTCATTTCATATTGTTTTCTCTGGTCAGCCAAAGTCCCAGTTGATGTCAAGCCAACAGAATGTCCAGGTTTGGCTGTTCCTCTCCCTTTGTGGGTGTTTGGATGCAGTTACTTCAACTTCAATTTCTAATATAGGGATGTTATTTTCAGGGCTTAGGTAGTTCAGATTGACTCATGACGTGGGAAGCTTTAGCTCCTTACTGTATGTAACTAACATGAAACTGGGCACGTAATTCATTTTTTCCAAACCAAATCTGTCACAGATGCATGTGGTCATATACTGTCATTCAGCCTTCCCATGTGACCTGAGTAAAGCTTCAGTGCATGGGCTCAGACACCAGACATTATTTGTGAATTACAATAAAATATTCATATTGTATTAAGTTGAGGCATTTTTAATGGGTTGTTTTTTAATGTAGATATTGCTAATATTCTATTGTCAAACATCTGTATTTCTCATGCCTTCTAAACACTGTAAAAGCAATTACTCCAGATTTGTGGAGAAGAGCTGAATTTAGATAATGAAATAATTGCCAGGCTCCTAATAAAACTCAGTAGGTTGTTAAGAAGTGTTTAACATAGTTGCAGCTTTTTTTTACTTGGTCTGAACTTGTCATTTTAGGACAAACAGTTAATACAGAGTTGAAGAAAGTGGCAATTTTAAAGTTAGCATAGTTGTTTTTTTGCCACATTTATTTATTTGTTTGCTCGTTTTTGACCTCCTTGTACTCAAAAATCGTTGACTTCCCTTACATTTATATTAATGAACTCTGCAGAATTAGGCTAAATCCTGCTTGGGTATTTCACTTTGTCCTGTCATTAGCCTGAGGGACATATGCTTTCCTCTGAAGTGTTTTAGACTTTTTCAACTTACTATTTGATGCCTTAATACATTCTTTCAAAAAACCCTCATGAACTTGAATAATTTGTTGCACTCTCAGAGGCCTCAAAAAGCATTCCAGAACATCACAAATGCTTGGATCTCCTGAACCCAATGCCCAGACCTTGTGGCTCTGCAGAATTCAAAGGCAGGGCCTTGAATGCTGTTTTTCAAAGATATATTTTCTCTATGGGCTTAGGGAACCATTTCCTGTACCTCATAACTAATACACACAAGTGCAGGATGAAATGAAAGAGGTTCTTTCAGTTTTCACTTAGATGAAAGGTTTTATGCGTACTTCGATGTTTTTTTTTTAACACAATTACTCTGATTATGTACTACTTTAGAACAAGAAAGAAAAAAAAATTCCAGGAGAGCTTTCTTAAGGTACTCAAAACTATTGTTTATCTGCAATATCATTGTGTTTATCAATCAGAGACATTAACCACCAAGTGTGCATTCAGTAATACATGCAGCTAACTTTCTTCAACCAGTAAATTCAAAGTATCTTTCCTGAATCATTTACAAGAAATAATATAATGATCTAGCTGAATGTCAAAGGGATGGACACAGCATTGGAAATCATCCATGAGAATCCAGTTTAAATGACTTGTCTGTCATTCCACAGGAGCTTTGTGACAGAGCTAAGAATGAAGTCTGATTCTCAGAGGCAACATTCACACCCTTGGAGAAAATAATGTCTTCTCTTTCTTTTTCTCCAACACTTGCTTCATCCCCTACAAGCTTCCTGCTTTTGATATGAATAAGAAAGGAATGCTACCATGAACAACCTCTTGTATGGTGCAGACTTAATTCACTTCCATGGCTTGGTCCATACTGTTCTCTGCAAGGTGTGGAGAGGTAAGCATCATGCATTTAAAGAATCATAGAATCATAGAATCTTCCAGTTGGAAAAGACCTTTAAGATCATCGAGTCCAACCGCACCCATCACAATGTATCTGAATCCTCAGTTCTTATATTGTGTAATTTCAGAAGGCTTGATTTTACAATTTTACTTAAGTTCTTCAAGTATTTTTTGTGCATGTATGTTTTCCTAAAAGAGTTTTGTTTATTAAAAATTAAAATGTTAAGTTGAATGTCAGTCAAGCCAGGCTTGGATGGAGTTTAAGGATAGAGGATGTCAATTAGAGAAATAGCACTGAAATGTATAACACACATTGCAGGTGGACACAGAAAAATAGTGCCATTCAAAATAAGAGATTATGGTGTTATTTCTACTCTTTCCCTCTTGCGTGACTTCCAGTGATTCTGACCCATCTGCTAGAGTTTATGACTCGCTGTTTCAGTCCACTTCTGACTGCACCCTGTCTCAGTCTCCACCCTGACATTTTTCGCATATCTCCTTCCTGTTTTTGGGTTAGTTGTCTCTTGTAGTTTAGTTACAAGGAGATAACATGTGAAATCATGCCATATGTTTTCAGTGAGTGTCGCTGTACTGCTTTCCTGACTTCTAGTGAGAAGAAAAACTTTTCCACAAAAGTGTGCCAGCTGATGACTGCTTAAACTGGAAAACAGCTCCTTGGTTCCCAGTAAAGACGTACTGTCCCTTTTTCTAGGAAAGGCATAAGGTAATGCTGAAGGCCATTAGGTTCTCGAGCTGCTTTTTTCAGAAACTATTGAGCACTCTGCTTCTTAACTTGCATCCTTCCACACTGCCCATACAGCACGTCTCTGCACATACAAAGAGGAGAGATTGTGTTTGTCTTTGAAATGCATCTTCTCATCCACATCTCAAGACAGAGCTCATTTGTCATTCTTCACTGAGACTTGCACTGGGACAACCAGAGCTATAGACTGAAACATCATCCTTAAAGGTGAACTTTCTTTCCCTGAACTTGCAGCAAGTCTAAGTTCTGCATGTCCTGCACCTTGGTCTGTAAATCCAATACAAACTACTTTACCTCCTAATTTCTAGCATTTTCTACCCCTCCAGGTCTAATTCTATGCGGTCTGAAAACTTCCTAAGTGTTTACAGTTGGATGCTGGTATGTGCACGGAAGTGTGTAAGTGTGGAGAAATGTGCTATTAGAGCTGTGCCAATATTCAGACCACTGCAACGAAATATTTGGCACCAAGCAGCAGCCTGAAAAGCTGCACTTTGACATCGCCATTGGTGTTGGTGTTGGTGGCTCTTGCCTTTGCACAATTCTTCTCTGGGAAGGGAAAGACCAGATCTAAGCTGGTTTTTAGTGAGATAACTGAGACTCCACTCCCAAAGAGTGTCACAGCCTGCCAGACTACACGTGTGCAGATGATGAAACAGTCAGGGGAAAGGGCAGGGGGATGAGAGTGTCTGGTCCTGTAACTGTTATGGTTTTCTGATGAACAGCTAATGTAGGAGGCAGGCTCGTCCCAGGGATTTGGGAGAAGAGCTCCTCAGCCCTATTGCTTCCAAGGAGGTCATCTGGCTCCATCTTCCCTGGTTTGCTTTTGCCTCTTTTCTGGACTGCTGGAATTCAGACTACTTACTTATAGCCATGGATATTGATCCTAGTTCTTATTTTTGTACAATTCCTTTGTATTTGAAACTCATGAGAGAGCTCCTTATGCAACTTATTGGTGCTTAATTGCCTTAAAACCTTCTTTTCCACTGAGATTTTCTGATGATTTTGTCAGTTCTGGCAACTCTTCAATGCTCCTTTTTATTTTATTTTATTTTATTTACCTAGGAAAGCCTTTGATTTCCTTCCAAATAGATACCATGCTGATTGCACTATTTTTTGGATCAAAGATTCTCCCAGTCTCCTGCAAGTTGTGGTATTGATTTACTCATGTCATTCTTGAAATTAGAAAAAATGGAAAAAAATATACTTTATCTTAGTTAATTTTCTGCTCCTAGATCATGTCAGACAGATAAATATTTTCCACATGACAAAAGTCTTTAACAAATACACATGAAATAAAAATCTTTAGTAGTTAACATCTTATTTTTAACTAAGATTTAATGTTCCATTATTTGAAATAAAAGATTTATTCTTTTTTCTCTATATATGCACACTCCAGAAACACTACCTATATATATATATTTATGTAATATATTATTTACCTCTAAATTTTTATCCCATATTCTTTTTTACTTTATTCTGCAGTTTCATGTAATTTTTCCTCTTCTCTTTTTCTCAATATACAGTGAGACATTTTATTGAAATCTGGCCAGTTAAGAACAAGACTAGATTATTCTAGGATTCTGATATAAAAAGATACAGAAGAGCACAAGAAAGGCATGAGAGTGTTTTGAATGCACAGTCAAATTGTACATGAATCTTTTGAAGTCCAGAAAGAGATTGAAGACAGTCTTACCCAATGCTTTTAGGTAAAAATAAAAAGAGAAAAGAAGAGATTCAGTCTCACAGTCAAGATGGAATGAAGGATTTGCCAATAGTGGGGATCTGAACTATTCAAATATCTGTTGGGAAGAAACAGAGGAGGACGCAGATGATCCAGCAAGTTCTGGGAATGTATTAGTGTCAGCTTTTTATTATAGAGGCAGATGAAGTTAATAGATAAGGGACAGTAAGTAAATCTGTTTAAAATTCAATTCAGCCAGAGGCCAGACGGTATGTGAGTTACAGGAGACTACAAAACAATAGTGTTCCAAATAAAGGAAGGAAGCTCCAAATCGATGTGAGGCAGACAGGTAGGAGGATATCTTTGGAAGAAATTCCAAGGAGTGTCTAAGGAACAAGAACACATATAAGCGGCAAAGTCTGATTAAAAACAAGGTGGGTTTGCCAAGAATAAAACAAGCATTACCAGTTCTGTTTCCTCTCTTCCAGGATAACTGGTTTAGTACTAAAGAGGGAGTGTTTAGTTGTGGTATATCTTAGACTTAGTAAAGGTTTTAATGAGTGCCTTAAGTAAACTATGGGAACGCAGTGAGGATGATAGGAATGTAAGACTGATGGTCAGCTAATTGGAAAAACTGTACTCATGGCATAGTAAACAGTGAATTTCTGTGAAATAGGGGATTTCAAGGTGATGTTGCAAATTTAATTCCTGGAAATGGTTTGACTCTAGCTAATATAATCATTTAGGTTAACAATGTTGGTGATGGACTAGGGAAGAGTTTCGTGAATTTATACTTCAAATTACAGTAAGAAAGGGTGAAAGCACTTCAAAGAAAAATAGCAAAGGTAAAAGGGAGTCTAGTGTGTTGGGGTGATGGTACAAAACTTATCAGCATAAATCCAAGTAAGAAAATACGATGCAAAAAACCCAAAGTGATATTTGGGGAACTGATTAGTCAATAGCAGCTCTGCAAGACATATGGAAAAAAAGGCCAACCAGAAATTGAGTTAGTCAACAATGCAAAGCAGTTCCAACAATGATAATTTATATTGACATGCACTAACAGGATTCTTTTTCGTATAACATGAGAGGTATTTATTTCACTTTATCCTTATTGAGAAGACTTTATCTGGCATTCAAACTTTATCAAGTTTTGAACTCACATACCCATAAATTGAAGAGAATCCAGAGGAGAGATCCAGGAAGAATAATTCTGGAAATATGATTTGTTGGAAACAAATTTAAACAACTGAAAGATTAAGGGAATACAGATAACGTGATAATAGACTTCCAAAATGGTAAGAAGTTAGCCAACTGTTGTTTTCCACGTTTACTGGATTAGTAATCTCTTCAGTTTTTCATGGGAAAATAAAAATTTACATACTGTATTAGGGAAACCTAGTTCTGCATTAGGAAAAACTCTTCAGCTGAACTAAGCTTTCCTAGATTAAGCACAGAAGTAGACTGTGAAGCTGGACACACACACAACACAGCACAGAATGAGGACTACAAAATCTTTATGTTTAACAGCCATGAGGATGTTGCATATTTACCACCCATACTTCAGGACAAAAGCACAGATTAGATGACTTTGTAAAGTCCCTTCTAGCTACCTCCCAGCTTTTTCTTCTTCCCGAAGACAGCAATATGCTAGTGCACCAGTTTAATAAGTCAGGTTCTCCTTTAACAGGGTTCTGTCTGTAGTTCCAACAGCTTTATTAGAGTTTTTGTGGACTATTTCAGAGTCAACCTTTTCTCTATGTGCAGTGAAGTAGAGAGAATTTTGATTCTTTGTTACTCTGTTAATCCATCCAAACTTGTCCTGGAGTACATCAGAAATATTCCTTAAAAAGAAAAGCTTGAGTGAGCAAAAATCAGGCTCAACCTGCAAGTGAGAAAGAGCTGAGTACCTTCCAGCAGCCCAAATTTTCCTATCCATTCTGGCTAGGGACACATATGTAGTTCAACCTCTTCACAGAAATACCAGGTATACTCCTGGTACTCTGAGTCTGCATTTCGTGTTGAATGTTTGAGCTCAGTCTGGCATAAAATCTGAGAGGTTTTCTTTGGGAGACTTCAGTGACGTTTACAAATAGCACAGATGCAAAATTCACCTTAACGCCTCTTTCATGTGCTGCCTTTCTAAGACTGTGGACACAAATACACATTTTACACAAACATACAATGCAATTTAAGTTCAGCTTCACAGATCAAATAACAATACAGCTATACAATTAACATTGTGATTTTGCTTTTCCAAAAGAACATTTAGTTAGTCTTTTCTTTTGCCTTTTTTTTTCTGCATAAGCTTCTAATTTGTTTTAACAAAGGAAACACTAGTTTCTTTCCTTCCATTCTTTGTTGGTTTTTTTTTGGGGTGGGATTTACTCGATGGCTATTTTGGCTGCAGGAATTTGAATATCAGCAGCTGGATAGCAAACAGGTTAGATTATTGACATCGACACATGCATTGATTATACAGCCTGTAAAAGTTGCTCAAGGCTTTTCTGTAGAATTTGGGTTCTGATTGTCCTCTGGCAATTTTGTAACCAGTCTCAAATAAGCACATTTGCATTTTCAGTTACAGGTACTGTAAATCCCCTGACATTACTTGGGAGAAGTTAAAAAGAAAAAGCAATTAAAAATGGTTTCCAAAGAAATAGATCTGAAATTCATAGTTGAGAACTACAAGGTCAGAGCCAGTGTACAGCTTTTGAATGGTTATATCACAATAAGAAATATCGTTCCTAATCAGATCATTGCAGGAATTTTTCCTAATAAGGCCAATTGTAAAGTAGAGTCCTTCCCCTTCCCTTTCCCCTCCCCCTTCCCCTTCCCTTCCTCTTCCAGATTTTTTCAGTACATTTAGTTTATTTATAGGACTTTTACATGCCAAAGCTAAAGATCATCTGGAAGAAACTGAAGTTATATTCTAGGGAATAAACACAATTACAATGTGATAAGGAAAACCAGCTTTTCCTCCCTTGTCTCCCCTTGCCCTTCCAGACAGGGTCAAAGGCTGGGTGAAAAGTCCAGTGATTAGCTGTGGAGTGTGGTGCTTTACTGTCCCTGCCAGCAGCAGTGGAAAGAACAAGGTGCGAGAGTGCAGAATAACTTTTGACTTGGCAATGCAGAAGGCAGTGGCATGTTCTGGGGAAGATTCCAGAGTTTTCATTGAGTTTTCTCTTAAAAAGACCAGAACTGTAACAGAAGCTATCATGCATAAAGATTGTTCAGTAGTAATTTGGCTGAACCCAAATTGTTCAGTGGGAATGTGGCCTGAGACTAATTGGCTCAAACCGGAAACACACGAAGATGAGAAGCTTTCTGTATTTCTGACAGCTTGCCTCTGTTTCTAAGTGCACACAACTGTCCTTCCAGTTCATCCCTAGTTTGCTGATTGCTGTTAACCAAAATGTGCCTGTTTTTCAAGTACTGCCAGGCATAGCTCAGAAGCCTGTTAGATTGGGCTTTTCTGCTCACAAGCTGCGTTACTTTTGAAGGCTCTGAAACAGGGATGTGCCACTTCAACAGCTTTGGTAGCAGCACCTAATTAAATACTTGTGAGACAGTGCTGTTCAAACTATGCCAGATGTAGCCAGGCACAAGAAAATTAGTGCTGCTCAAAAGCAAACGAGGATTTAGTATCCAAACAAAAATTTAAGAACTTATGCCCAGAGCTGTGATTCTGGAGGGATGCAACGCCTGAAGGAAAGGAAGACAGGTTGGCAGCAGCATGATCAGACTACGGATAACCACAGGTTTTTAACTAGCCCTCTAGGTTTCTTTTCCTTAGTGCTGTTCTAGCTTCAATGCCACAACTTTTCAGATTAAGGATTTGGTGGGTATATGAGATCAGAAGACAACTCGAATCCTGAAGCAAAAGGGTTTTACAAGGACCAAGTCAGAAAACACATGCAGCGAATAAAGGCTGAGAATTTTGGCTTCCTGAAACCAGTGAAAATGTCTTCAGCAGAAAATGTGCATGTATCCAGCTGAGCATGAGATTCTGGATTGTTATCGTGGGCTGCAGTTTGCACAATATCTACATACAGTAGTAATTGCACTCCAGCAGTCTTGCAGTTACTCATTATTTCTACTACATTAGAATGTCAAGTGGGATCAGGGCTGCCTTTTGTACTTCACTCAATATGGAGCAAAAGAGAAACTGATTTGCTCTTACACAGACATGCATATTTCTGGGTCTGTTCAAACCTATTTAAAACTCCAGTCATCCTTCAGCTTTCCATTGTCCTGCAGGTGATGGGAACCTTTCCAATAACTTTAGTCAGAAGTAGATCATGTTTGTAAGTAAAAGAAGCTGTGTGAAAGATGTGCACTTCACTGTAGCACTTCCCTATGCAAAGAGAAGCTGTGTGATGAGCCTGGCTTTCAAAAGTGAAGGAAAAGCAAATAACAACTTGGGGACAACTTTCCTAAAGAGTTATTTGATTGTAACATGTGACAGCTCTTCATTTAAACAACTGTTTGTGAGAGTTACAAGGGAACCTTGCAGATGCCTTTTTCCAACAAATTTATTTGCCCAAAACTCTTACACAAAAGGCTCAGAACAAGCAGGTCTTATGCTGGAGAACAGCTTGCCAAAGCAGTTCTTGCATAGAAGGGGTCTAAAGGTTTGTCTTGATAAATAGCACATGCAGTCAGTTACAGGAAAGCAAATCTTGCTCCCAGTCACTGCTATGACACGAGAGCAGATGCCATATTGAACCTAAGCGGAGCATACAGTTTTCAGGGATGAATAGTGCTAGAGGCATACAATGGAGTACAGTCCTCCTCCCACTCAAGGCCAAAGCTCCCATAAACTTCAGGCTCTTATCCTACAGGCGTATGCGCAATGAGAATTACCGTGTCAGCAGATTAGGAGTGTGAACAGCATCTGTGATGATAAGACTGCAGAAAAGAAACCCTTCAATTAATGTGCACTCCCATAAATGTGGGTTTGCCCGGTTCCTGCTTTTCCTTACCAGCCCTTGAAATATTTATCTACTAGGTTCCCACTACACAAAGGTTGTAAGTAAGCAAGAGAATGAAATATTTCTTCCTTAAGGACAGGTAGTTGCGGCTCCAAGTAGATCTTACCTACTATAACATGGGCTTGTGTACTGCAACCTGGAGTTTTGGTTTTGCTGTGGCACATTTAAGGCCTTGATAATTCACACTGGAAGAAGCAGATCAGCCCTCACTACATTTTTTTTTTCTCTTCTCTATGTGACTATGAAATGAGAGGTAAAAACACAGAAAGGACCTTTTGGATTTAACAGGTTCTGAAAAGGCACAAGAAGCTGGCATCAGTGCTTTAAGCAGTTAGGATCATTTTTGGCTTCATATATAGTGCAATGAGTAATTATTGGAACAATCCGTCTCAAATTAAAGCTGTTCTGACTGCAAGTGGTTTAAAAATAAGACAGAAAAGAAGTTACTTAATTAGGCAATTTCATAAAATAAGATGCCATGTTTTCCTTCACTATGAGAGAGGCCAGTATCACTGCAGAAGAACAGAGGTTTCTTGATTAAAACTTTAGTTACTATACAAGGCCAATTTATTAAAATTAAATTATCTTTATAAAATAGATCAATTTTAATCAAATTAATTTCCAGGAAGAACCTCTGCCTGGGTCACAGGAGAACCAGACTGAATTCTTTGTCCCAAAGCAAGTGAAGTATAAGACTGACTCTCTTCCACCTGTACAATTTTGCCTTTTCTTCAGGAGCAAATATGTTCCTTAAGCTTTCTGGTGAAAAAACTCAGTAAGATTTAGTCTTCAACCCAATATGCTAAGAAAAGAAATATCCAGCTCTTTGATATTTTTGCCAAAAGGATGTTTTTTGATTCCTCATAAACCCTGTGGATTTTGGAGTGAGAGTCTACATGTCTTTTGAACTAACTCAGATAATTCTCTTGTAGTTCTTCCAGTTCACGTCCAAGTTCAAGAAATTATTGCCACAAATCTTTTTGGATTTCCTCTCACTCTGTACTGATAAGGCAATAAGAAAGAGCAAAGTTTTCACAACTCACTTTGCGTCTTCATCTTGCAAATTCATTTGTATTTTGAAATATCTGGAACACCACTGACATAGACCAGGAGCAGCTTCAGTGTGTCACAGTGTGGAGCACTGGTCCTTCTTGCAACATCAAACCTGGTACTTTTAGATGAGTCAGCTGCAGAATGAATGTAATTTGCACCAGAATGGCTTAATTATCATGTTGATCACTGAGTTCCCATAATGCCATGGGAATGTGATTTCTGTGATGTTTCCTATACTGCAGATTACTCCCTCTTTTTTCTGTCTAGCAAGAATTTCCCCCATCATCTGTAGAGTAACAGAGAGTTGATCTCTATCTGAACCTGAAGCAAGGTGCAAAGTCCAATCACTTCTAGCTTGGAACCACTTTTCTTCTTGAGTGTTAGCATCAGACTCTTATAAAGGAGAGAGGAGACTGGCATCCCCTTTCCTTCACACTGTTGATAGGGGTACTTAGTTCACAATTTACTTTGAGTACTGTTAGATAAAAACTGATAGCATAGCACACTGTCTGACTGATGCTGTTTCAGGTCACTGGGGCTTCTAACCAGCCAGGAGATCTCTCAGGGGGATCTTATTGATATTTTTGCTGAGATGTCAGGTCAGGTGACAGACTTTGTATGTGTTATAGAATTACTTAGGGTAGTCAAACACACTGTAAAACCTATGGAAATGTCTTTGTAAATCTTCTCACAGAGCTGTCTGATAAAATGACAGATATAAATTCAGTGCAGAAAAATACAAAGCTTTTTTGTGTCAGTGGAAAAACAGCACTATCCATACCAACAGCTGGCTCTTCATCAGCTGTCTGCGTTTAGGGAATGCACATTGATATCGCTTTGACAAGTTCTCTGAAAGCACCAGCTCAGTGATGAGTAGCAGTATGTCAGATGGGCTATCCAGTATTTTTTTGGAAAGGAATAGGGAACAGCACTATAAAGGTCAAGATTCCATGTCAGGTTAGGTAAATCGAATAATATTAGGTGGTTGCATCAAAGCAAGCACACCAGTGTCTTGGAAAGAAGATATGATTCTTGTCTTCCCACCACCGATGAGGGATCCTCTGAATCATGAACAGTAACGGAGAAAGTGAGCAGGAACAGATGTGTTCATTCTTTCTCACCTAATCAGAGAGAAGGGTGCCCAGCTAAATTATCGAGTGGCCTGTTAAGAAAAAGCAGCAGTGTTCCTTTTTAATCACAGCGTGCGGTTAGCGTTTAATGATTAATGTGCAAGTCATTTCCATGGGATGTCATGGAGGCAAGAAAGATAAGAAGTTTAAAAATGGACTAGACAGAGCTATGGAGGGAAATTAATTAGTAACTACTGAATATGGGCTCGACATTTTGTTGACAGGATGCCTGAAATGCTATTACTGGAAAACAGCTAAGTATAACAAATACAGGCAAACTCTCATTAGGCTTGTTCACCTAATATCTTACAAGTAACTGCAGCTGGCCATAGTCAGAGAAAAGATGTTGTCTCAGGGGCTGTATGACCCCTAGATTTGGCCTTTTATGTCTATTTTCTGCCACACTGTCTCTAGTGAGTGACAATTTTTAAATGCTTCTATTTTGTTAACCCATAAGCTATTCTGCAAAAAAAACCACAGGTCAATGATTTCATCAGTGACTGCTGGAAAAAAAATGAGTATTAGCTTCACTAGAAACAGATACAAAATCAGTGTGAGATCAGATAATGCCCTATCTGTGCATATCAATATAAAGGAAAGTGGGAAGGCAGCGCAATGGAGAGGAGATATGAAAAGGGTTCAAATCTACATTAAATACTAATGCTATAAGTCTGTGCCTAAAACAGACACTTCCTCAGATATTCAGTGGACAAGTAAGAAAATGAGGTTAAAACAATATAATGTGCTGCTTCCTAGTTATTATAACATGACCAAGTTTTATATTCTGACATCTTCTGGGGCTCCTTTGAGACAGGACTGGCTGTGTTATTAAAATGCACAGAACCACCCTATGATACTGCTGATATGAGTTCAAACTCACAATTAAAACTTCATATTCTGGATCTCAGTCCCCATCAAGTTATCCATGGTAAGGGTGAAAGTGTGCACAACTTTCCAGAGTATAATAACCACAATTTGGCCAACTACCTGACCTCATAACTAAATAATCTTTTCAGCTTCTCTCTAGACTCGAAGGAGGCATGTGTTGTGTCATTCCCTTCAGTTCTGGATATCTAGGCATTCGTATTGTGAACATGAATAAAGGAAGAATGTCACTTTAGCCCTCAAAGTAGGTTTATTTTCCATAGAAAATAAGGGATGGGAAGGTCCTTATCATGTGCTGGGATGTCTCCTTGATATGACTTTGAAGCATGACTGAGGCCTGCAGCTGAAAAGGTCTCAAGGACTCTGATACCTCAGGACTAGAGGCAATAAGGTATAGAGGTCTTTACAAAACCACTGTAGAACAATAATGTGAGGCAGGGGGAAGACAAAAATGGTTGAAAGCTAGGTTTAAAATAATTTTCACAAATTGGGGTCTTCTCTATGAGAGTCAGCCCGCATTGCTTAAGAAACTTCAAATGTTTAAGGCTTTAGATGTTATATTGCGTGATAGTTTCTGTTCTGACAAATCTTTTTTTTTCTTTCTGCGGTTTATGTGGTCCCATTACTTTAATATATTTAACTTTTGAAATTATACATTACAAAAGCTATGTGCAGAAAAGAAATGCTGCTGTCCCCAAAGGAATACACAGCACAGAATGATAGTAGTGTTTGAGCCACCTCATGGTGGTTTTTTCCAGTTACATTTTCCATTACACTTTAGGTGGACTTAAGATCACTTTATCACTTGAAACTCCAAAAATAACTTGCAAAATCTCTCACTTGTGTTGCTTTTTTGACCTACTTGGTTAACCAAAATTCAGCATCCGGTGGGTTGTTGATATCTGGAAAAGAGATTGATTTTGGACTTAGATATCTTTGATGTACTTCTGTTTGTTCATGTTTTGCAAATACAGTCTTATTTCCTGACCACAGAGTGCTTTTCACAGGAGACTGTTCTTACTCACAGCTCAAGCCCCTCTTTCAGAGAGTTGTATTAGAGAGTTTCTTAGATGTATTATTGAACTATTGATTCAATGTGGTTGTGCATTCCAGTTTTAATTTAATTATACGCTGTGTATCTGCTACATAAATTCTTGACAATTAGCTAAAGTTTGATGGTCATTGCGTTTGAACAGTTTGTGGGAAAGCAGAGCTATAGATAAATCACTACTACTGCTCAGTATTTGAACCAGTGGTCTCACAGAGAATTGTATCAAAACAGGAAAGCACCTTTTGCAAGCCTGTGAAACAAGACTACCCAACAATGATGTGTTGTGGAACAGTAGGCACAAAATCATAGGTTGTCATCTAGCAGTATTTTCATAGAATCATAGAATTATTAAGGTTGGAAAAAACCTCTAAGATCATCAAGTCCAACTGTTAGATCAACACCATTAGGCTTACTAAGCCACATCCTGAAGTGCCATATGTAGACATGGTTTTGAACACGTCCAGAGATGGTAAATCCACCATTTTCCTGGACAGCCTGTTCCAATGCTTCACCACTCTTTCAATACATAAGTTTTTCCTAATATCCAATCTAAACGTGCCCTGGCACAACTTGAGGCAGTTTCCTCTCAATCTGTTGCTAGTTACCTAGAAGAAGAGACCAACACTCACCTCGCTACAACCTCCTTTCAGGTAGTTTTAGAGAGCAATAAGATCTCCCCTCAGCCTCCTCTTACCCAGAATAGACAACTCCAGTTCCCTCATAAGGCTTTTTCTCCAGATCCTTCACCATCTTTATTGCCCTTGTCTGGATGTGCTTCAGCAGCACAACATCCTTCTTGTACTGAGGGGCCCAAAGCTGCGCTGAGTAGAGGGTCATGATCACTTCCCTACTCCTGTTGGCCACACCATTTCTAATACAAGCTGGGATGCTGTTGGTCTTCTTGGCCACCTGGGCACACTGTTGGCTCATGTTCAGCCAGCTGTCAATCAGCACACCTCCAACTGGCCCCAACACTGAGCCCTGGGAAACACCACTTGTGACCAGCCACCACCTAGATTTTCCTCCATTCACCACAACTCTCTGGGCTTGGCCATCCAGTCAGTTTTTTACCCAGCGAAGGGTTCACCTGTCTAACCCATGAGCTGCCAGCTTACTGAAGTCCAGGTAGGTAACATCCACAGCCTTTCCCTCATCCATTAGGTGGGTCACCTGGTCATAGGAGGCGATCAAGTTAGTCAGGTAGGACCTGCCTTTCATGAACCCATGCTGTCCAGGCCTCACCACCTGGTTGTGCACTTAAGATGAACAGTTCCATAATTTCCCCTGGTACTGAGCTCAAGCTGACAGGCCTGTAGTTCCACAGACCCTCCTTCTGGCCTTTCTTGTAGATGGGCGTCATACTGGCAAACGTCCAGTTGTCTGGAACTTCTCCTGTTAACCAGAACTGCTGGTAAATGGTGGAGAGTGGCTTGGCAAGCTCCTCTGCCAGCGCCTTAAGTACTCTCAGGTGGATCCCATCTGGTCCCTAACTGCTTCCTCATGGATTATGAGAGTTTATCCTGCTCTCCATCCCTGACTTCCAGGTCAGGGGGCTGAATACCCTAAGGATAACTGATCTGACTATTAAAGACTGACGCAAAAAACATATACAGTACCTCGGCCTTTCCTTATCCTTGGTGGCAATGTTCCCCTCCATATCCAATAAAGGATGGAGATTCTCCTTCGCTCTCTTTTTTGTTGTTAAGGTATTTGTGAAAACATGTTTTTGTTACCTCTTACAATTGTGGCCAGATTGAGTTCCAGCTGAGCTTTTGCCTTTCTAGTTTTCTCTCTGCATGACCTAAAGAAATTCCCATGCTCTTCTCAAGTTGCCTGCCCCTTCTTCCAGAAAACTCTCCCTTTTGTTGAAAGCAGGAAACTAGAATGCCTGCAGCACTGAAAACGTTGTCAGAATCACCAGGAATTGGCTATAGAACAAAGTAAAGGCAGAACAGTCAGTCTGCCTTAACCCAGCAGTATTTGGCACCCTAAAAGCTAAAGGCATTTTGCACAAATAATGGAGAGGTATCTATTGCAGGAACTGATGGCTCCAGACAGCAGTGTTGACCTGATTTCTGTTTTTATAGAGCTGACAGGGAGATTTATTAGAGAAGGGATACTGAGTCTATCTGTTTGTCTACGAAAATCTTTACAGTAGCTTGTAGACATCAAAAATTCCTCAGGCTGACAGCAGATCTTTCTGAACATACATTTGCACTTCGTTACCTGCATAGATTTGGTGGTTGCTTCTTAACAGCCTGAGCTCTGTGAGATATTCCCACATCTTTTATGCCTTGCTTCTGGTGTGACATTTTCTACATGCTGTGTGGCATATGACCATACAGCTGAAAGCATGACTGTAGTGTTTGCTGCATTTTCCTGCAGAGGTCTTTTAAGAGTCTGCCTCTCTGTGTTCTTTTTCAGAAGAGACATAATGTAGGACAGAAAACTGTGGGACAGTTTCCTGAGCTCAAGCTCTGTTGAAAATAGGTAAAATACAAGAGCTATAGAAAGGGACAAGGTTCAGCCTGAGAGCCTGCCATTCAGCAGGGCTTGCAGGCTTGGCATGGATGGCTGGCAAGTGTCAGAGGCATTCGGCAGACATGGATTTGAGAGCATGAGGTGTTAGCAGAATGTGGGAGAGATGCTCTGATGTTCTTGCGAGCATATATCTCCTGCTGAAACTGGAGGCAGAAAGAAAGAGAGGCCTTAAGATCTGCTATGCATCAAGTGCTCTCACCAAGTGGGCTGTGAATGTATTTTCCTGTGCAGTTCACACACTTCAGAACTAGAATTGTGAAAGAGGGTGGAAGAGCTCCAAAGATGAATAACCAGAGAACGTGCTGTCCAACAGGAAACTCCAAATCCGCACCCTGATTGAAGTCTGGGGGAAGGAGAGACTAAACCCATGAGTTTTCTTGTAGGAGGATAGGAAAACTCATTAGAAGGACAACTTAAAAAGGGAAAGAAGTTGAACAAAGCATAAAACTAATTCACCTTCCACCTCTTCTTCAGTGAGGGCTTCTGTGAGCAAAACCAATGCTTGCAGGCTCTAGGGAATCCGTGGGCATGGCAGAGCAGCAAGGGCTACTTTTTGCTGAATTATGTTGCAGTGTTTTCACAAGGAAACACTGAAGATTGAAGGAAACACTGAACACAGAAGGAAAACACTACATCTTTGGATGAGGTCAGATCAGGTGAAGTGCTAAATGTACTTAGGACAATAAGAAAGAAAATGAGATGGAGCACTGCAAAATGAAAAGTGAAGCACCCCATAGAATTCTCAGTTAACAGGGTTTTGATTTGACATTTTGTGAATTCTTCAGTTCTCCTGGACTCACAGGTGTGGGGACAATGATGCAAGCCCTGCAAGTTCTAAAGTGACTGTATGTTCTGTATGTCTACTTCTTGAGAGTACTGTTTTCTTTCAAATACCAGAAGGCTGTCTGCCTGCCCGTGATCTTTTGGGGCCTCTCACCCCCTATGTAATCAAAGGCAGTTTAGTCACCACCTTAAGTTATTTTTAACCTTTAGCAAGGAAACTCTAAATCAGTTTGAAACAGTGTCACAGGAAATGGGGTAGATTTAAAAAATAGTACTTAAAAAGATCTGATACATTTTTTCCTAGTAATTCTTTCTTAGGCTGTATTTAAATATGCAATTCAATATGTAAACCAGATATTAGAACCTATATTATTGGTATAGTTTTTGTTTAGATATTATAAGTTTTTGTTAAAAATACATCTTATTAAATATGTATGAAATTTTTTATTTTGCTATGTTCAAATCAACCGATGGACTATAACTCAGAGACTTTAAAAGATGCTGGAATAGTTTTAATCTTGAGAAAATGGTGTTTCTGGCTCAGCCTGTAAAGACTTACATAGAACTACAGTGCTTAACACAGGGGAGTTTGGCTGTGGTTGTAGGCAGCTGAGTTTACACTGTGCTTGGATGAGAGCTCTTGGGAATATACTGGACTCAGAGGAGATGCTGCTATCATTCTTGCATCTTATAAACACTTTGAACTCAGCCTGAGCTCAGCTCGTGCAGAAATATTCCACATTTTTAGTGTGTGTGTGTGATACCTGAAGATGCCTGAACCCTTTCTAAAAGGACTTTTATAGCCAACCCATTCTTTTTGTCTGAGTTTAAAAACAAAGGCAGATGGCAACCATATACTCTCTAGGAAGCTTGAACACTGGTCACACCTGACATTTCCTCTTGGGAATGTCAGTAACTTAAGTTTAAAACTTCTTGTATGGCATGCATATTATCTTCCTTTCTAAAAGTAAGATAGCATTGTTTTCAGTTGAATATTCAACAAACCTTCACAGTAGTGCATTGTGGGCAATGAACTGAAACTGAAATCAGATTTCAAGCATGGCAAATCACATAAATTCCAGTTAAAGGTGTGAGAGGCAAAACCAATGTAAAAATGTAGAAAAATTTATAACCTTAGTGAATGAGTCATTTTATAAGGATTAGGTTCCGTTTTTGATTAGCAGGACATGTATAATTCTGAGTTTTTTTGAAAAAGCTTATTGTGCTAATTGTCAGACTGTTAAACCCAATGAGAGAAAGAAGTGAATGGTTTGTGAGCTTGATTGTATATGCAAATATTCATGTTAAAATTTATAATTAGCTCATTTATATTGTAATTTGTCTTAGCTCTGTGTTAATAGCAGCCTCTTTTCAAAATATAGAAAGAAATTAAAAAGAAGAAAACTTAAAAGTCATAGCTATGTACAGGGATGCAACTAAAAGCAAATGTTATTTCAGATGAGATGATGCTATCGCTTACACAATCTAGTCCCATGGCTCACACGATAAATGCATAAGATTTCATGATTACATCTGCAGATGTTTTAATAAGTGAAGTAAAAAAAAGATGACCATAAATCATTTATTATTTCCAACTTCATTTCCAGACTATTCCTCTGTTAAGATGATTCAAAGTTCTCCAACTTTCGTTTATTTTGCTGATCTCAATGAGTAACTCGTCAGTGACTCATTACAGAGAGCTGTTTCAGTGTTTAACTATGGGAATCAAGGTCAGTCAAGATACACTATCTTGAGCGCCTCTGTTACAGGTTTGGACTTCATTTCTGCTGTATGTGCATGCCAAGTTAAAGTTTTGATACTACACAGGCAGTTTGTACATGGCATTTAATTAAAATTTGTTAAAATACCAGACTAGCGTACTCCCTGGCTGAGGAGGCAGACCAGAAATTATGAGACTTCTTCCATTTCTTCTATCTCTTTGTGAAAGGGATGCATTGGTTTATTGGTTTTGCTTTTTTTTCCCCCTCCCCTCTTTTTCAAGATTTTCATGAGGAAGAAATCGGCTTACTTTGGAATTAGAGTATATTACATACAGAGTAAAAGTATCATCTGGTATATTGCTCAGAACTTAACTGATTTTTTTTTTCTAAATTCCTATTGTTAAAGGAGCACAAACAAGGAAGTCTTTTTCATGCTCTGTTTGTGCTTGTTTAAGATGTATGAAGCTCTGGGCAAGGAATGAGGAGGACATCAGAAATTTTATCACTTCCTGACATTTTTCATATTAAACCAAATTACTCCCTTCCCACTCCATTTGTAAACAGGCCGCAGTGTGGCCTGACTTCACAGTATCACAGTATCATAAGGTTGGAAAGGACCTCTGAGATCATCGAGTCCAACCTATAACCCAACACTAACACCAACACTAACACCATCATCTAAACCATGGCACTCAGTGCCTCATCCAATCTCCCCTTAAACACCTCCAGGGTCAGTGACTCCACCACTTCCCTGGGCAGTTCATTCCAATGGCCAACCACCCTTTCAGTGAAGAACTTTTTCCTAACATCAAGCCTAAACTTTCCCTGACGAAGCTTGAGTCCATGCCCTCTAGTTCTGTCACTGGTCACTTGAGAGAAGAGACCAACCCCTGCCTGACTACAACCTCCTTTTAGGTAGTTGTAGAGAGCAGTGAGGTCTCCCCTGAGCCTCCTCTCTTCACACTAAACAGCCCCAACTTCCTCAGTCACTCCTCGTAGGGCTTGTTCTCCAGCCCCTTCACCATCTTCATTGCCCTCCTCTGGACACACTCCAGCACCCTGTCATCTTTCCCAAACTGGGGGGCCCAGAACTGTACACAATATTCAAGATGAGGCCTGACCAGTGCCGAGTACAGGGGGACGATAACTTCTCTGGTCCTGCTTGCTACACTATTTCTGATGCAGGCCAGAATGCCATTGGCTTTCTTGGCCACCTGGGCACACTGCTGGCTCATGTTGAGCTTCCTGTCAACCAGCACTCCCAGGTCCCTTTCTGCCTGACTTCCGATTCATTACCAGTCTGCAAGAAACATGTGGGGGTTATGATTTTGATTTGTGTTGCTTACTGCACTTTTCTGTTTATTATGCTCTATACTGGCACAACATGGAGTGTAATTGCTGTTCACAGCAATAAGGGAATGACTGTAACTTCACCTGCTACATCTTATCATCCTCCTTATCAGCCTTTGGACATATATCAACAAACTTCAGAATGAAAACCAGAAACATCTTAAAAATTCAGTACACATTTATTGCTCTTCCTTTTTCGTTCTCATGTATATGTCGGCATTTCAGGTATTATAAAAGCCTTTGTTTGAAAGGTTATCTGGTGGTGTTCAGAAATCCCATTTGATATAGGGAGTCTACATATGTGCTCATAAATGCAACTGGTTCATGGCAGAGGCACAAGCACTGTCCCATTATTATCACCTCTTCTACCTGCACACTTCCTGGCACACTTCTGGCTTGTGCCGGGTAGTACTCTGCTAGCAAGTACCTGGCTAGGGACTTTTCCCAGTCAGAAGTGAAGCTGTGGACACTCCTTGCAGTTTAGTTTAGCCACATGGAGAGAGACTCAGACAACCTGTCCTCTGTCCCATACATTTATTTGTGCTGAGGTAACAGGGGATTGCCACGATCCATCTGGATCTCTCAAATTTATGGGATGAAGTAGTCCATAAACGAAACTTTATTTTATGAGCATTCAGAAAAGAAAAGAAACAAACCCAACATACAAGCTTTATTTTCTTTTGTGCAGAGTAGTCTACTGTGTTTATTCACTAATTCATCACTTCATTCATGATGTTTCTCACTCACAGGTTCTCTGACTCATAACTCACAACTTGTAACACATGCAGCTACGACCAAAACAGTTACCTGTTTTGTTTATGGTGAGAGCGCTCATCTTTCGACCTCTGTCATGATGTGGACGTCCCCTGTATTACACTGGGAATCATGAAACCTTGAGGAGTCTCTGTCGTTGGATCTCCTTCAAAAGCTTTTTTCAAATAAGCTGATGCATTTATACCTTCCAGCTTGAAAGTTTCACCTATGCAGTTTCCATGAGTTATGGAGTCTGAAAAAACTACCAGAGAATCAATATGTAAGGAGGATGGCTGCAGGTGGCAGTGGCTGCATAATGACCTTTAGCCCTTCCTAGCCACCATGTCTCTCTGTGTGTTGCCCTCGCAACCTAATGGTGCTGCTCCTGGTGTATTTCAGGCCTTTAGGATGAGCTGTGCATTGGCCAAAATCTGAGCAGAAGTTGAGTGAACAGTTACAAGGATGCATATCTATATCAAATTTTGTTGTGAAATCTGCATTTTCTTATGGCACGAAAGATAAAGCTGTAGGGTAAGAACATGGCAAAAGGTAAAAATGCAGATCTGAAACCTGCAACACGATGCTCCATTGGTTGAAAAAAGCTGCAACACCCAAGTAGGGATGAAAAAAAGTTGCATCTAAAAAGAATTCGTGCTATGTGCTACACTGCTAATTCAGATCCATCCCAAACTCCACACCGTTAACTACACCAGTGCCAGCCTATAGCAACATGAAGTGCAATCTGCATCTCTCTCATGTAGAGTTAAGGTCATCCTTTGTAGTCCTCATAAGGGATGTGGTGACCTTATTAGCCAATCTAGGTGTGGTCATCCTTGCCAATATTCGCTGCCAAGGCCCAGCAGAGATTTTTTTGCTTGGCTTCTTAGGGTGTGGAAACACATACCTACTAGGAGGTGCAAATTTTTTCACCAATTAGATCTGGTATTTTGTAGGTGGCTGCTGTTTCTCTCACAAGGCTGAAGCAGGTTACAGGGAAGGGTAAACTGATGTACATCCTGATGGAGACAGCTGCAGTAAGCAGTGAAGATATGCCAGGGAGTGTCATTCAACTGGCAACCTGAGAGCATCTCCAGGATCCCTTGTTGAAGCAGGAATGTGGAACATGAGGGGACAGGAAGCACTGAGCCACCTTCCAGATTCTGGAGCTGTAAGAAGACTAAAGAAATATCTGTAAGGGATGTGAATGTTGTGAGCGTTTGGGAAACATTTAGACACACTGGCAATTTTTTAGGCAGCTAGGGAACTGCTCTGGAATTAAATGTTGATGTTCAAATCTAAAAATACACAGAACTTGAAAACAGAGGAAGATGGTTTGGCAGTATCTTCTCTTTTTCCCCGCCACACATGAAATAAGGAGATAAGACAGGAATCTCCAGCACGTCCCTTTATTGTTTTAAGTTTTTCCAGTTGCCTGGAAATGAGGGAGAGAAGTGCAAAGAGGCAGAGCCAACATCACCTCAAGAAACTTCAAAACAATTTTAGCTGCCCATAAACTGATAAACTCATACTGCGAAAATGACAACTTCCAACTTTGAAAGGATTTGTAAGTATTTCTAAATTATAAGTTGTGTGTGGGTTAATAAACTCTGGGGCATGAAATAAAGAAGAAAAAGATATGGTGTGGAAGGAAAAGGATGCATAAAAGATGGGATGATGACAGACACTTTAGGTACACATTTCAAGATTTAGCCTATACTAGTTGAGTACTGGCAATGTCACACAGCCTAGACAAAACCCTTCCCTGTTGAACAGCTGGATTTTATATTGTATGAAAATGATGTCATTTAATTACGTATAAGTATTGTCTAATCTGCTTTGCTGTAATCCTGGAAGAAAACTCTAGATTAAAATTACCATCATAGTTTATCTTCTAATTATGGAACTTTGACCTTATGCTCACTGGTATACAAAAGCAGAGCTTCTGAATCTTTTTGAGTTGACTTTTGCTCTACTGGGTTCAGACTGAGCAACACCATCCTTCACAGCTATTTCTTGTAAAATTAAGGTAAGAAAACATTTGTATTTGAAACTGGCTTGATAGTTTATTCAAGACTGACCTACTCAAAATGAGCAACAAATCTGATCCGTAAGTCAAAGGACTTCATAAATTGTTTCACCTAATGAAAACAGTCTGTTATTTTCAGTACTTTGTGAAGTAAGCACTTATTAAAAGATACTGGCTCACTTAGCACTATGTATGAGAAAAATGCCCCAACAAGCCATCTTCAACAGGAAGCACAATCAAGCATCAAAGAAGTCACAGCTATGTCATTAACATGGATCTAATATTGATTATATTTAAGGCAGTGATTTATAAAAGTATATCTCCTGCTTACTAAGTTGGGTCAATTTCCATCACTAATTGGGTCAGCTAACCACAAAGGCACACACTTCACTTCCTCTTCAAGCTTGTTCTTTGGTGGCTTCTCAGAAAGTTACATCTTATGTACTTTACGCGAATCCTTTGAAACACTCTGGAATCAATAATTTTCTTTTTGTAGCCATCCTCTTCCTTCGCTTCTGTTTTTCTCCTCTTTAGCTCAGTTAATTCCCATTTTCTCTTTATCATCTTAGAATAAAATTTCATTCTTTCATCTTTTACATTTGCTGCTGCTACTTTATAAGAAATGTTAAATGTTTGTGTTTGGTTTGTTATTTTTTTGTTGTTTCTATCTATTCTTATTTATTTCTCTTCTATGTTTTATGCACATATTGCAATTCTTTACTGGTAGCCTCAATTCTTTATTAGGTCAAATACTCATTTTCCCCCTCTTCATTTTTTTCATCATGTTTGTCTTTCCATTCTCCTTCTCTAATTTATTTAATCCAGTCCAACTTCTTTTCATCATTAGGGTAAATTAAGAACTTTGAAAATAAAGTACCATAAAATATTCAGTGTTGATAGCTCATTTATGAAATTTATTTGAGAAATACAGTGAGACAATGTCAGATGTTAAAAGTTAATTCCTTGTTTTATATAAAGCAGAAAATTCCACAATACAGTGTTCAAGGAGAGTCTTTTGATGTTTAGCAACCTACAGCACTGAAGATTTCAGCCTTACTGAACATGCTCCGTTGTTTTGCAGCTGTTAGTACTGAGCAGACAGAACAAGTCTGCAGACCAACAGGCCCCTCCAGTCTAGGAAGAAAGTAGAACATTCCCTGTATTTACTCTACTGCAATGAAACTGGACACTACTGCTGAAACAGGGAAACCTGTCTCTCCTTGGCTTTCTGAGCTGCTTTCCTGCTGCTGGTAAGCAAGCCGCAGGAATCATTCTTCACAGTGTATGGGGGATGACACCTGGGCCAGAGGGAAATAATGGAATGGACAGAGGAAAGAAGTGATGAATGTCAAAAAAGAGGTTGATGGTTGTGATTTGGAAATGGGAGGACCAGGGCAGGCTGGACATTAGACATAAGACTGAGAAGTGGACTAACCCCTGTTAAGGTTTGCTTAGGAGCAAGTGTTCCATCCTCTGGTGAGCATCTTGAAGGAATAACAAAATAGGTGAAAAGTGGGTAGGAAAGAGAACCTGATAAAGAGAAGTTTGCGAAAGAGTCAGAAATCTTCTAGACAGGGAGACTGGATTTAGCCATTTTTGTATGACGAAAGAAACATCATGGGGAGAGTTTGACAGGAGGTGGGTATACACGGAGTGGGAGACAAAGAAATGGGTGTAAGTACTAGAGAACAGGAAAATGGGAACTAGTGAGAATACAGGGAGGATGCGGTGAACGTGTTATTTGAAAGAGGAGGTCAGTAGAGAGACTGGGAATGACAGCCACTGGCGAGGAGGTCATGGACAGCTGTATTGTGGTAGCTTCCAGAAAGAAGGAAATGACATGGAGCCTGGATGTGCCTGTTGTGAAGGAGGAGGAGGGAATGAGACTACACTGAAACTAGGCATCAAAGAAAATAGAGGCTGTGACAAGTATCTTCAGGTATATCTCACAAGACTGGGAAAGTAGGCAAAAAGGTGGCAGATGAATCTCAATGTAGGTAGATGTAAGACAACGTATATAGATAAAAATAAATTAGCCTATGCCTATATGATTCTGAACACAGAACTTAGAGCCCAAGAAAGAAATCCTGGACTAATCATCGACAGTTCTCTGAAGGAATTACCTCAATGTGCAGTAGAAAACAGAAAACCTGGCTAAATGGATTGAGACTAAAACAAAAAACATTGTTTTTCCGATATATAAACCTTGGGGCATCGGCGCTCAGTGTTGTTTGAAACATTGAGTATTTTACGGTACCCTTACTTCAAGATACAGGTGTACTACGTGAAATTATGATTTGGGGAATAAGGCAGGTGTCCTATGCAGATAGGCAAAATGCTGAAAATTTTCAGTTTACAGAGAAAGTGGCTGGTGGGGGAGAAGAAAGCTATCATTGGGTCTTACAAAATTTTAAAGGAAATGAGTAAGATGAAAATAGAACTTCTATTCACCAAATCTTATGGTACTAAGATTGAAGGATTGTCATTGCAACAGGCACTTGGCTTTAAAAAAGGCAATATTTCACACAGTCAGTACTGACCTGGAAAGTGTTCCTGCAGGTGGTTATGGAGGCAGACAGTATCAGCAGGTTCAAAAAGGAATTAGAATAATGGTTTAGATACTCCTGGGGAAACACATTGATTTGCCCTCCAACTCCACAGTGGCATTGCCCCCTTGCCTGTCTATAACTCCAATGTCTGGTTCTGCCTGCTGGATTCTCTTGTGGATCATGGTCAGGATCCCCTCAGATGTGTTGAGAAGGCTTCTCTCAGAAGAGATAGCCTAGACCTGTAATTCATGCTTGCACCAAAGGTGAGATTGCACTGTCTGCCAGGGTCTGAGCTAGTGGTCTTAGCTTAGGGGTCCTGCGTGGCAAGGCTCAAGGAGGAAATATCAAGGAAGGAAGCCATTTGTCCTTGCAAGCAGCTCGCTCTCAAGTTAAGGTGTCCCTTGTAGGCCCCTCTTCAGGGACTGCTCCCTCAACCAGGCAGTTTCAACTCAGTTGGCCTGCTTATGTTGATCCCATTACCTTAGTGCCACAGAATGATGGGATGCCTGGGTGTGAAGGGCCATAAGCAGTGCTGTATTTCAGACCTTCTTTCATCAGTCCTTCTTCTTGTGTCACCAGAAAAAAAAACGGAGTTGCCATGAAGCCCAGCAGATGAAGGTGAGCAGTGGTGATAGCACTCCACCCCCAGGCAGGCATCCATTTGTCACGGTGGTGGGAATGGGGTGATCCCAGGAGATGGGAAACATCCACACACTTTTTCCAAATGCAAGGCAGAAGGAAGGGAGGATATGGGGAAAACAGGGAACAATAATTGCTAATAGCTCTCAGCAATCCTGGATGTGAGGTTATATGAGAGGAACGAGCCAAAGCTAGTGGCCAGATATGCAATGATGTCCTTTAATATCACTCCCATGGCCACTACTGGAGACAGAGTGCTAGGCTGAATGGGGCATTTTGGTATGGTCTAGCTGGGCATTCCTTTCATTCTCAGAATGTTGTTAAGATTAATATCAAGATTGCAAAATAAACTATTCAAAACTATTTGTTGTTTAAAGTTGCTTAGGCAGTCTTAATTTTTTTTTCCTTTTAGATGTGTTACCAATATTTAGTCATATACTACTGTACCTTCCAGGGAGTCTTTGGCTGTATTGGCAAGAAAGAATTTGCTCTCTTTAAATCATCATATAGTCAAGACATTTTTTCTCTCTGGTAATTTAGTGAGCACCATCATGCATTATTTCTTGGCTTCTATTCAAGTCCAGCTCAGAAAGTATTTGTTTCTACTTTGATTTCTTTTCGGTGCTCATACTTTTTCTTTTTTTCCAGAACTGACTTTGCAGTCAAGTTCTTTTAACACAGTGAGTTCGTGCTATAAATTCAGTGAAGACAAGACTGTGTGCTGAATGCAATTTTTGCTCTTTATCGCTGCTGACAACGCTGACAAAGAAAAGAAGGCTATAACGTAAATTTGCCAGTAAAACTTACATATTTCAGGTATCCTAGCATCAGAAGATTTATTAGTAATAAAAACTAGGAAAGACGAAGCAAAGGTGAGATATGTGAAACTCAGGGACTACAGATGATTTCCATCTCTTCAGAATGGGGGATGCTTGAGAAATATGACTTTAGGAATGAAAAGGATCATCTGCCTACAGGTCTGTAGTTGCTAGTCCTCACATGGGCCACATTCATATTGCATATGCGTACCCACAGTTGAGCATAGTTGTGAACTAACTTGTATCAATTGTAGACAACCAGGGAATCAGCACCCTGTTTGACCCAGACTGCCAAATATTAACAAATATCTGAAAATGTGGAACAAAAAATATTGATTAAATTAAAACACTTCTTCAATAGAAAACAAACTTGCAACATCAGCAAGTGCTAGTGCTATTTTTATTCTTTGTGACATATTACAGTTCTTCCTTTATTGAGTGTTACAGGGAGAGGCAGGAACCCTGGCCAACCACAGAAGTATAATCACAGTGTGCTGGTACCTTTTGAGTAATGTTCCAGTTGCAGTCTAAGCTGCTGTACTGCTGCAGCGATTTGCTAATACACCCTGTATTTGACGTAGTAGGTATCAGTGTCTTTGTGTAAAAATTACTTGTGGCTGAAAATGTCAAGAATGAGAAATTCAGAGTGTTCTAGTGACCTCTGTGCAAAACGGCGCTTATACTAAAAGTGTGGAGCTGTTTTCCCTGTAGTCTTTTTTCTACATTTAAAAAAAGTACTTGTAATCAATAAAGTGGTGTTTTTAATCTAATTAATCTTCTTTGAAAATCATTATTCCTGAACAACACTAGTGATTACTTCAACATTGCAACAAATTTAGGTTCCCAAAAGAACTGTGAGAGGCTCCTTTAACTGCTGGCCTTATCTGGATGAAACAATCGGGTTTTAAGCAACAGAATTTCTGTCTAGCTTACTAGTGCAGGCTTTCCTAATAGTGTTTTTCAGACTGTTTTCCAAGTAGCCATTGCAATGAAAACATACAGAAAAGAACATCAAACTTTCATGGGCAACTGATTTGTAAACAGAGCTTCTTTTGGCCAGTTTTATTTTAAGGTGTTATGACTGGCTGGCATTGGACTTCATAAGGAGAGTTACAATAGCAATACTAATTAACACGTAGTATCTTGGATAGTGTTGATTGAAACATTGTAAGTTTCTGAGTCACCTCTTTTTTAATATTGTTAAAATGATCCCTTTAGACAGAGATTTTCTATGCTTCATAGTCATCCTATTTTTCTTTTAAAAAGGAAAGTCATCCAAATCCATTCAGAAATTTTTAAAAGGAGGTTAAAGCAAAACACCATGTCTATGTACTTTAAATCCAGGAGCAGGAACACAGTCAGGGACGTGTAGCTTGCATTTCTGTAAAGTGCCATGTGGATTTGGCCAACTTGTAAATCATTGCATTTTTCATCTCACACCAGCTCATATTTGCTAAAACTTACCAGCTAAGGCTTCTGAGTGTTTTTCTTTCAGGATATTTTATCTGATTTCTGTCTACACTAGAGGAACTCAGTTTCTGTGCCACAAAGAAGAAGCGCAACATTATTGCAACATCTTCATACCTCATCGATGCCATCTCTTTCCAGAAAATCTAGAAAGTTCTGGGTCTTAACTGCTGTAGATACCACTGCAAGGAAGGTGAGGACACAGCCTGAGACTCCTTGGTTGAAGGCTGGCTAGGACCTCAGGCTAGTTTCTCTCACGTATTAGGGTACCTCTGAAAGCTGCCCTAAACTGTAGTTCCTTCAGAGCAGTCTATCAATGCCACTAGATAACTCTGCTTTGCTTATGCTTTTTCTCTCCCCTTCTCTACTCCTGTTTTCCTAATAACCAGTCTCTGAAGTTAACAGCTGGGATGTACAGGAAAAGGCCATGGGAAGGTCTAGAGGAGGAATCTACTAGGCACATAATCCAATGGAGGGGCAGAAGACCTCCTCTGGTTGAGACAGAGCCTGCTAACCACACTCTTCCCCTCCCTGCCTGTTGCATTAAGCAACCTCAACCAGCTGGCATAAAAGTATGTGTCAGATTTGTAGTGCTTTCAGTATACAGAAACATGTCCTTGAAAAGCTGCTCTTGAAGAAAGCAAAACAAGTTTTGTGAAATTTTTGCTAACTGAAAAAACAAGGGAAAATACCAGGTTTGTAACTTGTTGGACATGCACACTTAACTTTCTAAAAATGGAGGCAAAGTCTGTTCTATAATGAGAACTATGTCAGAGACAGCTTATCTAAAGTACAGATTTAGGTTCTTTCCTTTAGCTCTGTCTGTCTCTTTTATCCTTTGCCTTATTTGTTCTGTCTCTCAAGTATCCTGTCGTTCTGGAAGGGTTCCCTGCAACACTGCTGAGCAATACAGCACAAACACCACAAAAATAAAAGGTGGGGAAATAAAGTGAGTACTTAGTGTTGAATCACATCAACAAAAACTATTGTTTCCAGCTTGTCTGCCTGTGATGTGAATTTTCACCCTTGGCATGTCCTGTTTAAGGAAAGAAACTCAAAACATAGTGCTGTGGTATGGCTTTCTTCACCCCTTCAGGTTCTGCAGAAGATCAAGAAACTGAAATCAGGAGGACATGAACTTCACTCTTCACTTGGTAGCATAAAGGAGGTTGGAAGCCTTCAGAACTCAGAACAACTTCTCTCATTTACTCCAGGGATGGAAGAGATGCTGCCTCCCATGGTATCACTTTTCCAGCTCTCCAAAGAGTGGCCAGAGACCTGGAGATGCTACAGTGTGTGTGGGGCATCCAGACATTACATTAAATTGAACTTTTTCATGCATCCCAAACGAGCAATAAAAAAAAGCACAGCTATTTTGTTTGTTTTAATTCACTTTCAAACTCCATGCATAGCACTCATGACATTAATATTACCAGTTTAATAGCTTAAACTACCATCAGCACAAAACATCAGTTGGGTATAGTTAAATGGTAGTCCCTAATCCAGATTTTGTGCCTCATCTTGTGTCGGACATTCTGTCTATCCACTTTGTTTAAGCTGCCATCTTCTCAAACAGTGATTTAGTACCAGTTTTAGGGAATGCTTCAAAGGAGAAAGCATTTAAGTGGCTTGCACGGCCTTTTCTGTTTGTCTCTTAAAATGATTATATTGCTCAGCCTCACAGGCCTGGACCTTCCTCATATCAGTGTGGTTGCTTTGAGCTGGAGAAACATCAAAGCTGCTGTTAGCAATGGTGAATGAGGGGGCTCCGAAGTCATTACTGAACCTTGCAAAAAAAGAGTTACATCGGCAAAAGTTGATTTCAAAATAGCAGTAAAATATAGCAATTATTGTTGAATGAAAGAAAGCAACTAGTTGATTAGAGGTTATGAGGTTACATCCTGTTGCAACCTTTCCTTGCAAAAGGAAAGATAAAAAAACTCCAAACCTCCACATCAGTGACGATCTCCTTTAAGTTGCTTTGGATTTTGTAAATAAAATAAGGTCTCCTCAAACAATATTTGCTCCTACTCAGTCCTCCTGATGATTTAACAGCTTTTTGATACACTTTCTGTGGACTTATAATAGCACCCTCCACCCCATATCCTAGAATCATAGAATTACTGAGGTTGGAAAAGACCTCTAAGATCACTGAGTTCAACCATCAGCCCAACACCAGCATATCTACTAAACCATGTCCCAAAGTGCCACGTCTACGCATTTTTTGAATGCCTCCAGGGATAGTGACTCCACCACTTCCCTAGGCAGCCTGTTCCAATGTTTCACCACTCTTTCAATAAAGGAATTATTCCTAGTATCCAGTTTGAACCTACTCTGACACAAACTGAGGGCATTTCCTCTCCTCCTATCACTTGCTACTTGTGTGTGCTACACACACCTCGCTACAACCTCCTCTTAGATGGTTGTAGAGGGTGATAAGGTCTCCCCTCAGCCTCCTCTTCCCCAGACTAAATGATCCCAGTTCCCTCAGCCACTCCTCATAAGTATTGTGAGATCCAGAGAGTCCGCTTGGGAAATCCAGAGAGCCCACTTGTAGTGAAGAAGAAATGGAAAGAATAACTAAGCTCGGTGACACATTTCTCACTCTGCAGCTTCACTTGCAATGTAAAACAGTTGTTAACATCTGAGTCAAAGCTGTGGATGTTATTTGTACTACTCCTCTCCCCTGCCACAGCAGCCCAGTGACATTTGAATAATGGATTTGGATTATGATTCCAGCTCAAACATTTGTCACAAACTTATTCTTAAAACTCCTAGTTGCTCTTTTGCAGGAGGTCATGAGGAAATTTTTTTTTACTTGCAAGCGGAGCCTTGCTATACCTGATAATGATGTGTTACTTTTCTTGTCTATTTTTGATGCAGCCCCAGAAATCCAGCCTATGTTCCTTTCTTCCACTCCTTTCTCCCTGCTGATGCAGACTCTCTTCTCACCACTAATTCAGTACCATAATATCACATTTTTCAAAAAGGCTCTCTCTGCTTATCCCTAATCCACGCAGGTCTTGCTCATATTTTTCTCTTCTTTATACAAATCTGGATCTTCTGATGAGCTTCAAAGGTCTAAGATAAGAGCTGGGACAGTAATAATTTATATGGAATTAAAATTATCAAAACATAAACACATTTATCACAGAACAGGAGTCTTGGAACAAACCACATTGTCTCTCTTGGAAGACCATAGAGAGAGTCATCATTTATTGTTATTGCCATCTTTGTCCTCCCATATGCAATTTTTTAGGTAACATCCTTGAATTTTATATATATTCTATGCTTGTTTGGTCAAAGATGTACATCACAACTGTTTGCTTTGCATAATGGAACATTTGAATCTCTGTTACTTTCTACAGTGTTGACTCAAGCTCTACAGTTTGCAGTAGAAAGGTCTGGGTCTTTCAGAGGAAGGTTGTTTTCTCTAGCAGGCTGCTGGGAGGCAGGAATGCTGGCAACAGCCTTCTTACACTATTACCCTCTATTTTGCCTGACATCTTGGGGGAAAAAAATGCTTCAGGTACAGTGGAGACAAGCAAAATTATTTGGAGGATTTTCACCTGTTGTCGCTATGAATTAATTGAACTCAGGATGCGTAAAGAATATATATTTTCTTTTGTTTCTAGAACTTGTACAATATAGGAGCCAGGTACTTTACTTGGCATGTGAACTGACTTGATAGTCCATGAAGAGAAGAATAAAATAATTTAGCATAAGACATGTTCTTAAGTTTAAGCTTAACCCTGTAAGTTCATCAATATTAAATATTGAGCTGCTTAGGTTTTTTCCTACCTAGAATGCCAGCACATGGAAACAAACTTACAGATTTTGTATTTTGTCTGATTTACTGTAAAGAGGTAAGAAGCTTTTGTCTGGCTCATTGAAATAAAAGTTCAGCATTAAAAAACAAATATTCTTATGGCTCAGGATGTGTGTTAGGGGCTGTGCTTTTTTAAAAATCTGAGACAGCAAAAACAAAGACAGAACTTCTCAGGAAACCACAGCCTAAGACAGACCCAAATGCTTCCCACTTTCCGTACCTCTTTGCTCAACTGAATCATCTTCAGGATTTGCTTTTTTTTAGCCAAATACTATTTATATATCACATTAATTTTCCCCCTAAAGCATTTTCAGAATACATGCATTGTATGTAATTTAATTCCATCAGATAACGACTTGTTTAAACCAGGCACAGTTGCTGAAAATTGTACTTTTCATCTGTGGGAGGTGTTTTAGGGGCAATGTAGCATGGATACCTCTTTTCATTCATTCCCAGTTCTCAGTTGACACCAGAGCCATTCAGGGCATTTTGAAAAGTCATTTACCAGAGGAGGTGATTCAAAATCACAATGGGACTCTCTGCTGTTGCCGGTATCCACAACAGCACACCATGAGTTTAGGCTGGACTACCACTGACAGGTTACTAAACACTGTTGAAAAAGAGTCTAATTATTGCTGGCTGGTTGCAAACAATGCTTAGGAAGTGTATGAGTAAAAAAGTTATGTTTACAAAGCTCTGAAAGAGGGATATCAGGAAAGGCCATGAGCATAGCACACACTCTCAATTCATTTGTTCGTCATTCTTCCACTCTGGACAGCCCCTAGGTATCCCTCCGAGTTTACCTAGGAGCATCTGAAGGCACTGTGCATGCTTGGTCTTGTGTGCTCTGGATGATGCCCTCCAGCTGTGCACGATACCATTCTTGACATGATTATGGTCTCCATAGACCGAGAAGCTGATCTGGGGAATGGTCCTGTCATGAGCCATAAGATGTAATATTAAATATACTCAAAAAAATCTTCGAATCTTCTTGCTAGAGAGGCTTTATAACTGGTTTTATCTCCCTAGTACAGACTAAATAGAGATCTTGGTGCAGATGAATTATTAAGACAAGTCATCATTGT